>OY560186.1:14812500-17241700 GCA_961405105.1 Perizoma affinitatum | reverse complement strand
TGTTGCACTTGTGGTGCGCGACGGCGGTGCGCGTGTCTCGGATGTCCGCGGCGAGGCGGGCGACGCGCGCGGTCCCGCTGCCCAGCGCTCCGCCCAGCGCCTGCGCCCGCGCCTTCAGCCCCAGAACCTTCGCCTGCTCCTCCGTACGCAGGAGCTCCAACTCGCGGGTCCTACCGCGAATATGTTACGACTATTATAATACTAGCGACCCACCACATAGTATCGCCCGCCCGCGCTATTCTTCTTTTGCTCGGCTAATGAGGAACGTGGCGTGATGTTAAATAGCCCTATAACATTCCTCAAGAATAGAGCTATCAAATGAAAAAATGAACACCCGACCGTAGTTCCAGAGATTAGCGCGTTCAAACAAAAAAACAAACAAACTGAAGAGTTTGTTTGTTCCTTTGTTTAAACTTATTATCAGTCAAGATTAATAAAATCATAAGTGTGTGAAAAGAGGGACAATAACGGCCCAAGATCAGAGCCTTGTGGTACCCCGCATATTATTTGCATAACATAGGACATGTAGCCTGCCACTGTGACCGAATAGGCACTACCTTCAAGACTTAATCCAGCGACAGTATTCCATGTATTCTGGATATCTTATGACAGAGTATACGATGATTTACTTAGTCGAACGCCTTTCTGAAGACAATATAAATGTAGTCTATCTGACCTTGCCTTCCAAATGTTTTGACATAAATCTTTCTTTCAATTCAAACTTATTGGAAATCGTTGACTTGCCACGTACAAAGCCATTGACAGGAGGTGTCTATGTGAAACATATATCATGATGATGTTTTTTTAAAGTGTTAACTCACACTTAAGGGAAATCTCAAAATTTTGCAATATCCCAGAAAAAGAACCCGCGACCTCAGGGCGGCCTTGGTCTAAATAATTATTTCTATGATTAGTCAGGGTACCTCTTCTTCTCCCATTCCAGTTGGCACTGTCTCTCCATCTCCTTCCTAGCCGCCTCTCTCTTCTCCTGGAACATCACATTTGCTGTTGTAGTGTTTTATATAAAACATAATAATGCTGGTCATTGTTCACACAGCATCATCTAGCCCCAAACTAAGCAGAGATTGTGTTGTGGGAACTACATGACTGATATACTCAAGTCAAAGTCATTTTTTATAATTATGTAATTATGTATGTATTTACAAATAAAAAATGTGTATAAGTAGTTGTTATAGCACAAGCTCCGCTTACTTTGGGAGTAGCTAGATGATGCCGTGTGGAAAACGTCCAGCATTACAGATTGATTAATTATGAAGCTTTAATGTTACCTTTGCCTCCTAGAAGTGCGATGGAAAGAAAAAAGTAATTTTATATTAGTTCAATTACATGAACAAATTCAATTCTAATATCATATTTTGATACAAAAGAAAATGAGTAATTAAAAAAATAAAAATAAGCTTTTATCGCGCATTAAAAATTCAAAAAAATAATTCCACTATCCACTTCCTGGATCTATCAAGCGACCCTCGACACCATGTGCGATCTATTGGACTCGTCAAAACTAATCATATACATATAGTTTCATTTCGATACGTCGACAATTAGAAGTAGTGTAAAATTGACTTCCATGATTTGATTACATTGTTTGTTTATATTTAGTTAGTTACACAAGTGAAGCTAACATAAGCGTGTTATAAACACGCTCACGACTTGATGTTAATAAACCTCGGATCCATACTCGGGGTTGTTAAAAAAATAACACAACATATTCATTAAAAATGCTAACAATGTATGAAAGTATGAAACTCAACGTCGCCGGGGCTCGAACCCGCGACCTTCCGCTTGTTATGCAGGGACTATACCAACTAAGCCACGAGATCGTTACCAGCCTGATCGAATATCCTTTGCAAGTTTTGTTTATGTGTAGATTTAATAAAAATGCATTTTTAACATGTGATAATTTAGACTAGGTAATTTTTTTTTTTAATTTTTGGACTATTTTAATTTTATAATTCTTCGTAATATCGAATACTATAGTTCCAATTGTGCAAGAATAAATGAAATTAAATGAAAGAAATATATAATAAAACACCCCATCCTAGGATCTCCTGTGTCGTGGGTATCAGGAACTAGGAGAACCGTGGTACCACAACCCCCGGACCCGGGACAAATATCCGCAGAGCACACAGACATTTGTCCCGCGGCGGGAATCAAAGCTACACTTCAAAAAGAACGAGTCCACGGCAGCTACGGACAGCCGCAAGTTGCGTACCTGCTCCTCTTTCTGCTTCCTCATGAGTTCCTCCTGCTCTCTCTTCAGCGCCTCCAGTCGGAGCTTCTCTCTCTTTTCGGCTTCTTCTCTCTCTTTCCTCTCTCTCTCCGCCTATGAAAGAACTCGATTATATCCAACTGTTTATTTATATTCAAACTTATCTTATTTTATCATTGATTTTATATCTAAATTTTTATTACACAACTTTTATATTTTACAATAAAGTAACACCTCTACTGTCTGAGCTATATTCATGCAAATAAATGTTCTGATTTCATTTATCTTCTTTATGTTTCCGTCTGTGTGTGGTGTATGTGTGTGGTGGTAACATAAAACTATTTATAATTTCCCGCGACGTCGAGGCCTTATATGGTTGTTTGTTTCTCTGTTACTATTTATTATCCGGCTTATCCGATTCGAATGTGATTTTCGCAATCGATTCGTATGACTTCGAGGATGGTTCTTAGATAGGTTTTACCACCACAAGTCACCGAGGGCCGCTACGATAGACTGTGTGATGATCTATTCACTGAGAAATACTTATACCGGTCGCTCTCTGCACAATTGGAAGTGATTGATGATTGGTAACTACCAATGGCATCACCCAGATTTACCTATTAGTCTTTCTCAGTGAACATACCTATTAGTATTTCTCGGTGAACAGAGTTCGATTCGGTCCCACAGCTGGGTAAATTTTAGTAGAAATCTGGTTAGTCTTCAAGCCTCTTCTAAAAGACACACAAAATACATTGTGATCTAGAAACATACTTTGAAAGGGTGCACTAAGGAGATACGTTTCATAATAATCCCCTAAGGAGTTAAATAGAACTAGCTAAATTACAAATACACAACATGCATCCTAATATTGATGCCAATATATTATATTTTACCTCAGTTTCCTAGAAGGGCGATGGAAAAAGATTTTTTTTTAATTTTTAAAAATATTTTTTGTAAATGTTACTAAATGAATATATAATTCATAATTTTCGTTGTTACTACCGGGCCATAATGGTAGCCATAATGGCCCGGTAGTAAACCATCCTATTATATGTACTACCTGTCTCATTATGGCCACTAACCATCCTTGCTGTTATGGGTACTACCCGCCACATTATGGGTACAGACAGATCACTTTAATGCATCCCACTTAAACAGCATTCATTTGCTTGTAAATTCTGATGATCCATATTACTCATAAACTTTTATCAACAGATCAACAATTCATAAGTTGTTACTACAATGTTTTCGAAGATCTTAAAATATTTCCGTAAATCCGATCAATTATCTATAGTACATCAAAGTTATTTATTCAATGAAATCACAAGGATCATATATAAAAAACGTCAACTTAAAAACTACGAACCCCACACCCCTAACCCCCACATGGATAGCACTTTCCCGGACGATCTGTTCACAAGGAGCTCTACTAAAAACCCTGATAAAGAGTCTCGGAAAGAGTGGAAACTGTGTCGGTAGCTACCTTCTCTTTGATCTGTATGTCTTGCAGCTGCTCGCGTCGTCTCTCGAGCTCGGCCTGTCCACGCGCCATGTTCTCGCGGCGCCGCTCCTCGTACGACTTGGAACTGGTGTTGGAACACACCGAATCGCGCCTGATAATACACAGATAAGAAGAATTATTCGTCAAACAATTGCGAAGTCTTCCGGAAGAGATCCATAAGATCGCCCGTTGTACATTGTTATATATTTTTTTGTTATTTGTTTATGGTTAACAATAGTGTACTTTCATTAATTTAATTAATTTCGTTAATTTCATTCATTTAATTTACTATAAAATTAAATGTCCAAATAGAAAAATATGAAACACATTCATATACATATAGTTCGTAAAATATACGCAAACATATCACACTCAGAATTATGTTTGGATTTGCCTCTGACTGACCCTTGCATTTTACTCGTCATAACAAATATAAAGCATACCTGAAAGTAGGAGGGATCATCTCGGCGGGTAGTTTAGCGGGCGGGTTCTCTCCTTGCGTGGCTCTCTCGCAGAGGTACATCGCTAGGACGAATTCCTCGCAACCTACAAGAAGATATTGCTATAGAATAGTAGACTGCAGCAGACCCTGAACCCCCAGGTTGAGACGAATCCAGTGCAGCACTCACCCAGCTTCCCGTCCGAGTCCAGGTCTGCGAGCGCCCAGATCTGCGCGAGGGTCTGCTGCGGCAGGCGCGACTGCAGCATGATGGCGCGCGCCTGCGCCCCCGACACCGCGCCCGCCTTCAGGCGGTCCGTCGCGTTGAACAGCTGAGTGTACCTTGACCAGACATCTCCGCTTAGTTATGACAGCCTGGTACTTGGGCTACCTAACTCAAATAAGCTTATGTTTTGGTGATATTTGTTTGTTTGTGTTTATTGATAATTATAGCATGTTTTAATGGACTTTCAGAGTTGACATATGCTATATATTGAAATTATTATTTTGATGACCTCTGTGGCGCAGTGGGCGAAGTCGCGACTGAGACGCAAAAAGTTGCGGATTCGATTCTCGCCGCGGGACAAATGTTTGTATGATCTGCAAATGTTTGTCTCGGGTCTGGGTGTTTTCTACGTATAATACGAGTATATATGTATTTACAAAAGTTATACAATATTAAATCATTGATTTTGTTTCCATAATACAAGCTTTGTTTAGTTAGGGCTAGATGATGCAGTGTGAAAAATGTCCAGCATTTTTTTTAAATCGTCCCTTTAAAATGGCTTTTCGTGAGACCTCGACCGGGGAAGTACTAACACCATACCTATTTCAGCTGCCAAGCAGTAAAGCTGGCATTGCTGAGTTCCGGATTGAAGGGTGTGAGTGCCCTGCGTTGCAATCATCCCTAGGTTACGGTAACCTTACCAAACGTTTGGTCATAGGCTTGTTTGTGACTTTAATTGTATAAGAAAATCATTAATGATGATAACCATTAATCAAAATCGATCGCTAATTTAAATTATACTGGACTCAAAACAAGGTAATTCTGCTAAATCAAGTGAAGTCTGTTCATGGGGGTTATTCGCTCACTTGAGTTTCTGCGGCTGTGGTATCCCCCACTCGACGGGGGGCGGGCTCATGACGCCCATGGGGGGCTCCGTCGGACTTGTCACCGCCGACCCCACCAGAGAACCTAAAACATCGTCATTATCAGCTCATGACTACTAAAGTTAAAATAAACACGGAACCGAGATAAAAAACAATTATAAAAGAAAATGTGCAATATGGTGTTAACAAAAGTGTAAATGTGCTTATCGCTAACTTTGTTGAGATTTTGTAAAATAATTTTAAACTCTCTCTTTTATTTGAGTATCTATTAAGCCAGGAAAAAGAGACAGACATTATATTTAAGAGTAGTAGAGCATCTGTTGAAACGTGTGAAAGAGAAGTGCTACCACCATGCATATTTCTGCCACCAAGCAGTAACGGTCCCATTGCTGTGTTTCGGTTTGAAGAGTATGTGCCGGTGAAGTTACAGGCACATGAGATGATACCTCTGGCCATATGCTTGTCTGTCTCTTTAGAAGTATATAAAAAAAACACAAATTTATCATCTCAAAATATAATATAATTTCCTAAATCAGCTGGACAGGTTGACGAAGCTAGAATAAGAATAAGATAGGTTTTCAACTTACTCGGCTTCGAAAGCGGATCCTTTAGCGCCGTTATCGGAGTTGAGGTGACCGGTTGCGGCATCGAACCCGCGACCGGCATCGGTTTAGGCGGACTGCTGACCAACGAAGCCGCCGTGATCGGAACATGTGGGGGGGATTGCGGGATAAGAGAACCCACCTGGGTAGACCCCATAATCGGTTGGGAAGTACCCATAATCGGCTGGGTAGTGCCCATAATGGACTGGGAAGAGGACATGAGAGATGTAGCGCCCATAGGCTGCACAGGAGATATCATCGATTGATTTATAGATTGCGAACCCCCGATCAAAGGCTGATTGAAACTTTGACTCATTGGTTGTGTGTCGATGAGAGACTGAGGTTTAACTCCAGATATCAAATCTGGAACCGATGGTACTGGTGGTTTCATTGGCGGTAAAGCGGGTGATACCATTGGCTGAGCCATAATCGGCTGGGTATTGCCTATAATTGGCTGAGTTATGCCCATGATGGGCTGGGTAGACCCCATAATCGGCTGGGTAGAACCCATAATCGGTTGGGTAGTGGCCATAACGGGGGTAGTGCCCATAACCGGCTGGTTAGGCATCATATTTTGCGTCGGAGGAGCGTTGTTGAAATCACCAAGCAATGAGTTACTGGACATAGATTGGGGTGGCATGCCAGATATTAGTGGTTGCTGAGATGGCATGCCAGATATAAGCGGTTGGGGCGAAATTACCGGCAAGGGGGGAACTACCGGCATGGGGGGGATCGGAGGTTTCGCTGGGGCGGAAAATTGTTGGAGAGGCTTTTGGGCTCCTGTAAATTTTAAAGGAGGTCACCGACATAGGTCTTAGATATATCAATTAACGAGGCCATAATTATTAAATAATTTACCAAGTACCCAATACCAAGCTCAGGTAAAGCCAGGATTGTTGACCAAGTCCTGTATTTAACTGACCTGTCGGACTCAGGGAAGATAGCAGCGATGGTGGCAACACCTTTGGCACTTCAATGCCATGAAGCTTCAGGTTTATTATCTGAAACAAGGACAAATTATTTTTAACAGAAAAATCACAAATTGTGATTTTTTACATGTATTGCTGTTTCCCTGCGTGTGTTGAGACCTGACAAAAAAAGATAAACATAAAATAATTCATTAACAGAAACAACTTTTCTACATCATACATACAAACCTACATACATACATAACTCAAAAAAAGGAACAAGACTCAGAAGGCAGTGTCTAATAAACTATTTTAACTTAATGAAATATAACAAAACCTGCCACCCTATGTGTCTGTCACATTTATACATTAAAAAAATACTTAATATCTATTCGAAATGTCAGTTCATACAGTGATGCTGTATGAAAAAATGACCAGATTTGGTGGGTTTGTTACCTTGCAAGCAATAGAGAACTCTTTGAGGTCCAGTTTTCCATCAGCATTGGTGTCGGCCAGAGACCAGATCTGACCCAGGATAGGTGGAGGCAGTTGACTCTGGAATATATTCAAATAAGTAAATACAAATTATAATAATAATGCTGGTAATTTTTCACACAGCATCATGTAGCCCCAAACTATGCAGAGCTTGTGTTATGTGAACTACGAAGCTGATATACTATATACCCAGACCCTGCATCGAACCTGCAACCTTCTGCGTCTCTGGTGACCCTTCACCCACTGTGACCAAGAGGTGGTCTAATGAAATGGAGATGAGGGTGACGCAGAGGGCGTCGAAAGACGGATGGGTTCTATTCCGGCTACGGAACAATGTTTGCATGTTCTGCCGGTCTGGGTGTTGTGGCAATACAGTACTTGATAGTGAGATGTGAGTAAATAATGTCTTCCATACAGTTTCAAACTATTTTTGGGAAATCACTTAATAATATAATTTCTCTTTCCAGTACATGTTTTTGGGACACCCTGTAGGTATTAGTAGAATGAAATTGGGATGTACTTCAAGTGTGGTGATAGAAACATACCTGCAGCATGAACCGCTTGGCCTGCTCCCCGGAGAGATTCCCACCCGCAGGTCCGAGGTTCCGGAAGTGCTCCGCGAACTTGGCATGCTCATGAGGCTGCACCACCCACGGATCCCCAGCCATCTTCAATGCTGATACACAGACATCATTTGTCAGATACATACATACATAATCTCGTACCTGTCTCCCGGAGGGGTACACATTCTTAAATTATAATCAGTTCAAATTCCCACCCTTCTAATCTATCTCAGTATGTAGGTGCATTACCATGCGTACCTCCACTTATATGTATTTTTGTTCTTTTATTATGTTTTTTTGTGTTAGGTACCTACTGTAAAATGGTGTATGCACAATAAAGGTTTTATATATCTTAAGTTGGTACTGGATCTCGAGTGGAAAGTTATCTTGGTTGTATGTTATTCCATCCCATTCATATTATAAGAGTTTGAATGTTGAATGTTTGCCTTTTTAAAGTCAATGTCAAATTAATTTATTCATTAAAACCACAAGGATAACTTCGAAGCATCAATAAAATGCAACACTACATAGTCTTGACCCCACATAAATCCTTGTGTCTTGGATATCAAGAACTACGAGTACTGTGGTACTACAACACCCAGACCCAAAAATTAATATCTGCAGAGCATATTTGTCCCGCAGTAGGGATCAAACCTGCAACTTTTGCATTGCTTTATTTCAGTTTGAGATTTGTTATGAATACCTTACATGTAGGAGTTCACTATTGAAATAGTTAGGTATTTACAAAAAATTGGATACCTATTGCAACTCAGTTAGACTTGATCACAAACTATAATGTATTGAAAAGTTAGATAAATAATTATACATAACTCTTGTATCGAGCAGTATGTAGGTACATAGAGATAGTAAAATTTTAATTTCAAAAGCAAAGGTAAATATTTTACAGTGATCTTTGATTCTACTTTCTCTAAAGAAATAATGACAATCTTAAGTTTTGCGTGCAGAACTTACCGTCTGAATACCAACGGGTATTAAAAATTGTTAGGAACAACGCCCCCTTTGGTCAAAAGTACCAGAGTAACTGCGGTGCGAACGAAATAAATGTAAAAATCGCGTAATCGTTATCGATCGAGGGTGGGTACAATTACGAATTTATAAGACAAGAAGCGACTATTTACACGGATGAACGGAGCAGTGCTGCCAACTGCTGCCTTTAGCCAGTAGCTAGATATCTTGGGAAAAATTGCTAGAAGCTAAAAATTTATTTGTAGGTAACAAGAATATGGATATTAAACAATCATTGTTTTATTAGAACAAACACGATTTTATCAAAAGTTAGCAGATTTTTTGTTATTATTAAAATGTACAATAATATTAAATATAAACTAATTAATTAAAATAGTTGAAGTCGAAGATGTTGTTGGTTGAGGTTCATTGTTTTTCGTTGATATTGTTAAAATATATTTTTAATGATAGTTGATAAAATATTTTTCAACAGTACCAATTTTAAGTACTTCTTTAGCCAAAATATAATTATAGCAGCATTGACCACTTTTTCTGAGAGAGTTTCTGATGTAGAGGATTGAGTTTAGGGTTCGTCAAGACAAGGCAGAAAACAGGTAGTAATTATGGTTTTAATGTATTGATGAAACGGGGAATTCTTGTTCCCGGCCGCTGACCATATCATAGATAGAACATCTGATTCTATGGTATTGGCTCTAGGTTGAGAAGTAAGAGTGCCGTTTAGTTTTTTTAGGCATGGTAACCTACTACGAACTCTCGATCAAAAATATTCACGTCATGAAAAATATGCTAGAACGAGTAGATAGATTGCCTGACACCAAAAAATTGCTAAATCTAGTTATAAAGTAGCTAAGTTGGCATCAGTAGGGCACTTTTATCCGAGGCGCACCGTCCTCCGTAGATCTTGAGAACCTTGTCCTAATAATATACTCTATGAAAATAATACACTAGATTATATGTAATTATGTTTTACTTGTAAATAGTCAGTCATGGTCTGCATTCATAGCCGCCTCTGTAAAATGTTGCCATGTTGACGTACGTAATATCCCTATCTAGTCTGTGGAGTGTGGAAAGAACGTGCAAATAGTTAGGACCCTATTTAAACTTGGACACTATTTTCGTCGCAATTATTTGGGCAATATTGGTATTCCAATTTTCGTGTCTTTTCACTAGTTTGCACAGAGTCCAACATACTAATCACTCGTCTGTCCTGTCCTACATCATCATAACATGACGAAAACAGCCGACAACGTAAACCCGGACGTGTACGATAAGGGTTCCGAGCGTGAGGCTTCCTCCGCAGACCACGACGAGGATATAGCTGATGCGTTCGACGCGCGGGAGATCTTCGACCTCATCCGAAACATTAATGACCCGGAGCATCCGCTCACGCTGGAGGAACTGAGGGTTCTGGAGCAGGAGAATGTACAGCTCAAAGAAGAAGAAAATGAAGTTTTTGTGCATTTCACCCCAACTATTCCGCATTGCAGTATGGCTACACTTATAGGTAAACATTTTGCAAGTGATTTTATCTCCACTGAGTTATGGTAGCCTGGTACTTTTTGTTAGTTTATTTGTTATTCTTTTACCACACTGGTTATTTCACCTTTATGCCACTAGGGTGTTTTCAGTGACAAGTCTTATTGCAATTAGATCCTGGAAAAGATGTATAATCTTCGTATGCAGGTGAGGATGCTATGGCATTGTCATATAATTTGTCAATCCCAAAGTGGGATTTGACTTCTTTACCTAAATAGTATTGCAATAAAACTATGGTTTGGTGCCAGATTGGAAGTAAATATGCACATGATACCAACTTGTCTAACCACAAACAATGGTATCTGAACATTGTCCAAGACTATTGCTAAAAGGAAAATCTAACATTTTAATTCTTAAATTCCAGGTCTTTCTATAAGAGTGCAGTTACTAAGAGCCCTCCCGTCCCGCTTCAAAGTGACAGTGCAAGTGACGGAGGGTACCCATGTGTCCGAGCATGCGGTGAACAAGCAGCTAGCTGATAAGGAGCGTGTGGCAGCTGCCTTAGAGAACAATAATCTGGTTCAGATCATCAACCAATGTATAGCTTAACCTTCTTGTTTATAATCATTTGCTAAGTTTAGCAGGGCGATAACTCCAACACTGTCCTTTTCTAACACCAAAACAAAGGGCAGAGACATACAAGTTTTGTCACACTGCTAAAGTTAATGAATGATTATAAATAAAAGAGTAAGATTTTTAACAAGCAATGTTGGTATATTTGTCTCTTAAATGCTTTAAGACCTGTATTTGGAAAGGATCTCAAACTGAATGTGGAACAAGCATTGATTTTTGTAAATTTTTAATGGAAATGTGTAAAAAATATGTAGATGCTAGAGTTTTTACAGTTTCTTCATCAAGTTTACAATCAAGCTAAATGTAGATCCATGAATAAAGAAATAAAAGCTTAGTGTATACACAAAATAAATGTAATATATTGTAAATAGTGTAAATAAAATAATATTGTTACAATAATGATGTTTTACTTAGAGTTAGCTGCTTTCACCTCATTCTTCATGTCTTCGTAAGATATTTGGTTCTGTGGAAATAATTATCATAAATTAATAGATTTCTAGCGGACACATTCAAGGAAGAATAACCAACACCTGGGTGTTGGTTCTGAATACTGGTAACAATCAGATAAATTGTTGCCGCAGCAGGATTCGAACTCGGGCCTTTGGCTTCTCAGCCAGCTACCCTGAATGATTGACCAATATGCAGATATTTAGCTGGGCGTGTTAGCTGCATGCTCTATCGTTTCATATATGGGCTGGTTAAAAAAGTGTATCTTGAGTTTAGCAAGTTAAAAAGATCGACAATAATTCCCAAAAAAAAAGTTTGAAAGAAGTGTTGCTATAATACTATGGTGCTCGTAGTTCTCGTAACCTACGTCACAGGGGATCCTAGTGTGGGATCAGAACTATGTATGTGACTTAACTATAAGTTTAACTGGTGTTTATTGCGTTTACCTTTTTTATTATATTCTGACGTTTCTACTGTATTGAAAAGTACTATGTATGTGGCTGACTGTTGGGAAAAATAAGTTCACCTTAGTAAACGTAAAACGGGTCTGTGCATCGTTTGATTTTCACCAAACTATAGATACATATGTGTGCTATAGCTAAACGAAGCATCGTAAAAAAAACTGTCTGATTCTTCTAGTCTAGGTCGCGCGTGAGAAATCGTGAATTGATTAAAAACGTTTAATTCTCGTACCTAGTTGTTCTCGAAAGTTGACGTTTATGTAAGATCATTATGATTTTCAATCGACTTCAAAAAAGGAGGAGGTTATCAATTCGTCCGTATTTTTTTGTGTGTAACTATGATACGCGATATCTTCGCAAATTGTGATATTGTGAGGTAGGGTTATACTTCAAGGTCCCATATACATTTTATGAAAAAATAACAGCTCTAAGAGTGAAAAAAGGGAGTTTGAAATTTCATATTGGACTTTTTATCAATTAAATCCCGGAATTTGAATTCAGTTTTATACTTTCCTGTAAAGAAATGTCTTTTTATGACCATAAAAACTTATTGACTTTGAATGTTAAGTGGTGCTTACGTCCCACATGTCGTCCTCCCACTGCAGGAACAGTTTCTTGAAGACGGCTGGCTCGAAGCCCTGCTTCACGGAGACCACGAGCGCCGAGTCCACAGTGCGGTCCAGTCCATCGTCCTCGATGTACTCCTGAACAACATAATGCCTGTTTAGCAAGTGCTACTGCCTGAACAACATAAATACCTGATCAAAATAAATATAAATGCCTGTTAGCAAGTAATAGCACTTCGAAGACAGGGTGTCCTAGAACATGTATATATCGGCGCAAAGGCGTTATTATGCTTCTACAATGAGTCATCGGCGCAGTACCACGTGTTGCTTAACGAATCATCACTTAGATTGTCATATTACAGTGTAAAATCATTAGTTAATAGCTAGTTATCATTTGATTGTTGTAATCAAATGACAATTAGGTAATTACGTAATCAAGTTGTTATTTTGACCATGTTTACCTTCAAAACCATTTGTAAACTTAAATGATTAATGCTTGCAGGTAGTTTTAGCTTGTTCGCACAAGTTGCTTGCCTTTGTCTTTGTTTTTGCATAAATACGGGCGACGGACCGAGTACGGGGATTCTCGCTCGAGCCGTCGGACCGTACAGACCTCGAAAACCTCTGTACAACATAGAATAAATTTGAAGAACATCTCCTGGAGTTTACTTTCGTCATCAACTATGAGCCACCAGCATGCTGGTGATGATAGTGACGTTAGCGTTGCTGACGTCACACTTTTAAAGACCACTTTGGAGCTTCTGCTCCGTCATATACATATACTAATCTGCCGAAGTTTGACGGTGAAAATAAACATGTTTTGTAAAACAAATATTTCTCAAAATTGTATATTCCCTAAATATCTAAATTGTTTGTATCCGTGACGTGCAGGAGATCGTATAATGCCATATATAATTACACGTTTAATGGGTCTTTTTCGCGTTTATCTTTATGATTTATGATTCATTTGAATCACGTTGTGATTTAAAAGAAAATAAAAATATTGACGATATTATTAAAAATATTTATTATTTTCCCGACGTGTCCTAGGTATATATAAAACATATACGGGCAAAGTTTGAAAAATAGTTGCCCGTATATGTTTGGTTATCTTTTACCCACAATTTATCTCCAAAACGCCTTAGTGGATTGTGCCTAATGGCGAACGATTTTTAAGTCTTCTAGAATTCTTAGTTTGGTTTTATCGCCACAACTCACTAGGGCGCGCTGCAATCGATGATGGAAACCACGGCAAGGGTTTTAAAACAAGTGCCTAATCTAATCAGTTTAAAAACAACGATTTTTGGAGATCGTCGGTAAAAAATAATTCTTATCTCACCTTTACGATGTCGGTTCGCGCTGCTTTCACTCGCTCTGGGATGTTGCGTCCCTGCCATAAGTAAAGTTCCTCGCCCGTGTCCAGGATGTACACTCCATCATCAGACAGATCCTGGGAACAAAAATAAACATGCTCACAACTGTAACCTCCGTGATGGACATCCTCTGATCTATAATCAGTAGATCGTGAAGAGTTGCGTATCTACGTGCCTCTGATTACCTCCCCTCCTACGTATTATTGATTGTGAAGACGTCGGTGAAGGTTCGATTCCCGCAGACATTGTCTTTAAATCACTGCTCCGAGCAGCGCCACCTGTTTTCAGAGCTACATTCTAGATGACCGTGAAAACACCTCATTCTGCCAGTGTTTGATGCATGTTAATCAATAATATTTTCTATGAATTAGATAGGTATGTTCGTTCTCTCTTTCCAAATTTTAATCACCGTGTGTAGGTTACAAGTAACTAATCTTTGTAACTTGCCCGATTCTTAGTATATTGTTTGTGGTAAAAATTATAAAGGTTTATTTATATATGGTGAGTATTTAAATGTTTTTTGTTAGATGATTGTGAATCAAACCCGCAACCTCCTGCGTCTCAAGCAAGCTTTCGCTCACTGCGCCACAGATAATAAGTGTGATAAAAAAATATGTTCGATACAAATGAGGGAGAATCGACCAGAATTCAGTAACCAAGAACATACCTACCTCTTGTGAGAACTCCGTGTCAAATTCTTCAAATAGTATCTTGCCTGTCACTTTGACAGTGACAGCTGAGAGCGTGCGCGGCGTAGTCACGCGCCGGTTCACCGCCAGCTTCCACGCGGACGGGTCCTCCTTCTCCTCGGAGACACCACCTGCAAGAGGCTTATCATTAGCACTGAGACAGCTCTTTTACCTACAGAAGAGAAGATCGTTCTGTCTCTCTCTTTTGTTTGACGAAAAAATAAGCCTCTATACTTATTTACAGATACCTACGTTAAAAATTTGTCACTTGTGGTTAAAACTTGTCACTTCTGGTAAACGGCGAGCAGGAATTCTTCAATAAAATTATTCAGTAGATAATTATCCTTTCCTAGATAAGTGCCTACCTAATTAATTTTCAGCACAACAATGTGTATCCAAACAATAAGCAAGATGCGTTTCATTGTAAGTTAAATCAGATACCTAACTACTTTGTTTTTGCTGTAATAAATATTTTTGAATTGAATTTAAATTATTCATTATGTATCCATCTCTCCAAGGGTGAAAGACTCGACTAGGAATTCTTTAATTATTCAGAAGTTATCTTTCAAAGAGTGGAAGTCTAGACTAGGAATCTTCAGTGTCGTACCAAGAGCGGTCCAGAAGTGGTCAGGTTCGTCTCCCTGTTCGACAGTGCTCACGTCACGGTCCCCGCCGACCACTTGCTTCACGAAGTTCACGGCCGCCTCCACTTCTTTTGCATCCGCCTCCTGAGATCACAAACTAGTTAGTACGCTGCTAACGGACAATACTTTTAATAATTTTTTTCCTGGACATTTTTCACACAGCATCATCTAGCTCCAAACTAAGCAGAGCTTGTATTATGGGAACTACATGACTGATATACTACTTATTACATATTATTCATGGGAAAATTTATTGGTAGATTAGTATCTCTAGTAAGTCTGTGATGATGGTTGAGGTATGTACCTACACCTTAGAACAAGTAAGGCCGTACGCGCGATCATTTTTTCATTATTGTCTTAAGAACTTTGGTTGATACTTTTTGACTTTAAGCCAGCACAAGGCTATTTAACTGTAGGTATAAACAATTTGTTATTATACCTCAACAACCCACTACATTATTTATAAAAATGTGATCATCACTTCCCTAGTATGTAGAAGTTTTCTATGAAATAACCAATAAAGAGCAGTAGGCATAGATTTTTGGTCTTACTCTTATGAGCAGGAACTAGGTTTTCTTCATGCTCACTGTGTAGTTAGGCGTTTAGTTAGGGCTCCGAGGAAGTCCCCCTATACCCTGGCGTCAACTATCACATCCGTTCTCTCTTGTACAATATTCTTAGTAATCCCTTGACTCCCTCCTATTTGAAAACCCAATTTGAGTATCTTCATAGTTGTCATCCTTCCCGTATCCTTCGATCTTCGGAAAATCTCTTGCTGAAACCCCCTGTTCACAGCACTAGATTCTACGATAAGTCTTTTACAGTTAAAGCAGTGCTTCTGTGGAATGCATTACCGGTGTCAATTAGGCAGGCACCATCGCAAATCATATTCAAAGTTTGAGTTAAAACTTCTTTTTTACTAGTGAGTAAAATCGTTACCTCAATTTTGCCAATGTCGTGTCGACAAGATTAAAAAAAATAAGGCGATGGAGATTAGTTTACCGTAATTTGTCCGGTTTAAAATAGAGGGAGACTCGAGCAGTTATAATTATCTATGGAAATACCTGAAAAGAAATGGACAACACAAATGCAGAGATTGATATAGACGTTTCCCACCTTCCCGTTCCTGACGTAGACCGTGTCCGCGGTCTCCAGCACGAACACGTCGTCGTCCTCGAGCACGGCGCCGCGCTCGGGCACTTGCACCGCGCGCATGTCCACACCCAGCTCCGTGCCTTCCACCTGCAACGGAACTCAGCATCATTTGTCGCGTTTACCTTTTTTATTATTTTCCCGACGTTTCTACTGTATTGCAACAGCCACGGGATGACTGGATGGAGTATACGGGGCTATCCTAGCCCCTATACAGCTGCAACTTTCGAACTATCCTTGTTAATTTGTAATTTTCAATTGTTTATAGCCTTTTGAATTGACGTGACCAAGTGTTCTTTGTGATCCCAAAGTATTAATAAATATGGATATGAATATCGACGAGAAATAACTGCAGTAGCCGCAACTACCCTCATTTCATGTTCAGATTCACATTACTATACTAACCTTATTACCGCACTGTACAATCGGACGACCGGTGTATGGGACAGTCGAAACGTCGGAAAAATAATAAAAAAGATAAACACAATAAACACCCGTAAAACTTATAATATCTTATCTATGCTTTTATTATTCATTTATTCATTCTCAATATTATTATAGTGCCGGATTATTCTACAAATTTAAAAATTACTCAATACCTAACTCTTTAGCTAAAAGTTATGTCAAAAATATAATAATAATAATAGTACCTACCTACAAATGTAAAATTCAGTCATAAATATATAAATCAATTATAAATGTTATGTGGATGAATCAAGATTTGTCGGAATCAATAAAGATCGCGAAAGTTTGAAAAATACTCTAGAAAATGATGTCAAAATGCACAGATCCAATTACATATACCGTGCGTGAATGTATATTTTGTTATATTAACATCTGAACTCACCCTGAATAGACGAATGCCATCCTCATCATAAGTTCCATTCGCGTTCGCTCCTTTATATTCGTTATCTTTACTTCCATAAACAATCGCAAGCGTGCCTGAAACAAATGTCATGTCTATTATCAATCTTATTTCATCATATTCAACCGTTTTTCCTAATTGTTCAACCATTGAGTATTATTGTTCAAACTTTTTTTAGCTAATAATACTAATCAAACAAACTATCGGCTCACCTGGTGGTGGATATCCCAAAACTTAACCTACAATAACATTGGTTATTGAACTATGACACAGTTATATTCAAATAAAGTTTGTCATTACCTTTGAACATGCTAAGGAAGTGCTTGGTCTCCCTGCCCTGCGGTATCTTGACAGCTGTCACGTTGTCTCCGAGCTTCTCCTCCAGCATCAACATGAGCTGCTGCGCCGCCAGCTTGTCGGCAGACGACGCCTCAGCACCCTGGAACACAAGTGTACCATGAACGAACACTAGGAATTATGAAATTAACACATTTTAAGAAAATTACCCAAAAAAAACAATAAACCAATTAGAGTAGTCAGAGACACGGCTAAATATACTTGGCACATATCCGCATTATACAACACGTAGGCTACTTGATATGAAAGATAATTATAATTTGAGATTGAAAGTGGACAGTAGACGCCATATTATTTATTTCAACTTTTTCCTAATGCAATAGCATATACCATACAAAAAAAAATATAGATATATCGAGACCTGGGTGTTTATACAAATACCACTTGACGTTAACGCCTGACCCCTTGGTTACGAAAAAACCTGGCCCTCTAGTGTGAAATATGTGCGGTGTACTCACGATCCACCAGTAGACCACATTGGAATCGGCTCCGCTGTCGTCGCTGAACTGGTATGTGACCACGTAAACCTCGCTCTGGTAGATAACGGGCAGACCTGAGAGGACGCTATCCGTTATATCCTCTTGCTCTCCTGACACCCTGGCACAAACAAATTAAGAGTTTGAGAATCGTTGTAAAAATGATTGACAATGATTGGATGAGTATAATATCGTTGTCAACGTAACATAATAATGATAATGAAAATAATATATTTTTTTGGAAAATTTAATTGGAAATTTTTATAGCTTTTATATTTAAAAAAAGACCGTTGAAAATAATCTATAGATAGGTCAACTGATCTAGATCACTACCAGACCGAAGCATTAACATATTAAATAGGAAAAATTGCAAATTGGAAAACAGCCAGTAACTTTAAAATTGAACTTCATTGATTTGCCGACGTTTCGTAGCTAATATAGAAGCTTTCATTTTGTAAAAGGGGCATTTTCAAGTACCGTACTAACGCTGATGGAGGCTCTCGGAATAAGAAGAAATCAGGTTTGTTTCCCGCCGCCGGGATAAATGTTTGTATGATCGGCAAATATTTGTCTCGGGGTCTGGGTGTTTTCTACGTACGATAGTTGTATGTATTTACAAAATAAAATGTATATAAGTATTATATCAGTCATGTAGTATACATGACTGATATAACAGACCCATAACACAAGCTCTGCTTAGTTTGGGGCTAGATTATGATGCTGTGTGAAAGTTTCCAGCATTATTAATAATAATGATTACCTGATAATCTGCAGTTTCCCGTCCCCTGCGTCGGGCATGTACCCGCGTGCGAAGGCGCTCTTGCCGATGAGTTTGGCAGTGGCGGCAGACTCTTCCGCGATGTCGGAATAGTAACCCGCGTCTGAAATACACCTTCAAATCAAATCAAGCGCTGCTTCGCTGCGGACCAGCAATAAGCTGAGATAGGACCTTTTCAACTCATATATACCACTGCAGCATAGATTGCCCGCGTTAGTTCTGGTTAGCACCCACGTATTGTATTCTACTGTGTTTCTTGAATTGTTTGTCCTTCTTGTAATTTGTACTTGTCTGTGCTGTATCCGTACGTTCAGTTTTACCTTCACAAGACCACAATCTTTACTCGCCCACGAAATTGGCTTGTGTTCGATAGTTTTGATTTCAATCCCAACGTCATCCAGAGTAAATCAGAATAATAGCTAGGTATCTTCTCAAGATTCTCAAGAATCTTGCTAGTTAAATCTACCACCACGCAGTTGTTAAAACAGTTATTTTATTGATTTTACCTGTCTCCGTCATTAGCGCCCGGATGGCCGTGGGCTTCGTCTCCCAGTCATGGAAGTATTGCTTAAAGGTAGAGCTCTCTGCACTTTCTGTTACTCTGGTTACGTTTACCTAAAGAAGAAAAGAACAATAATTTTCTACATCCTTCCCTTTTTCTAACCGCTCTTGCAATTACATAGATTCCGCTGAATCTCAAGGTTGCCTGGAAGGATCGCTTTTAAGCGATAAGACCACCCTTTGTAATTTTAGTTATAATATTTTTTTGTTTATTTTGTTATCTTATTGTAATAAGATAGCGTAGCGTGTGGTAAATAGCCTATTAATTCCTCATAATTCAAGAAGAATTTTCAAGTAATACAGAGATTAGCGAGTTCAAATAACTGGATAAAATATATACTATGTCAACCCTGAAAGATCATTGAAAATATTAATGAAAGATTTTTTGAAATCATAGAAAAAAAGTGACTCTTATAGTACAGGTTAACTTAAACTTAACAAAAGAGATCTCAATTAAACCCATTTATGTTACGTAACTTGTAAATTTGAATAATATATTTAGATGTTTTGATATGTCAAAGCAGAGCAGATAAACTCTGAGGATATGTCCTCAGAGTTTATCTGCTTATGCAATCATAAGAAGAAGCTATTGGCTACTCGGTTCATTGAGAATCTGCGTCGCGAAAACTCACTTTGAAACCGAACTCGACGCTAAACTATTCGATGTTATGACGTAAAATCCTAGAAGTAATAGTGCAGTCGACGTAATGGAACTCGCGATAGCGAGAAATCGATGTAGCGTGGGAATCGATGAACGATGTACATGCCGGTAACTTTTCTTTTTACTTACCCAGGTTGGGTATCCTTTGAGCGTCAAGTATTTGCTAGCGACATCATGATAATTTTTCTTGACATCGGCTTCCACGCCTGAGCCCAGCCAGACGTAGATTCCTGAGTCAGGTGTGTCCAGAATGTAAACCTCCTACGAAATTATACAACATTAGAGGTACTTAGAAGTTACTACCAAGACTTATTTTGCTGTGATGATGATTGAAGTTACAGTATAAGTAGGCTGTCATTTGTTGTTTATTTGTCTAATTAACATAAGCTAGTTTTAACCGACTTCAAAAAAGGAGAAGGTTCTCAATTCGTCTGTATGTTGTTTTGCCGATTGTGAACTGATTTAATTTTTTTTAATGATAGGGTCACATTTTATGAAAAAAATCCATCCCTAAGGGTAAAAAATGGGGGATGAATTTTCATACTTCGCGTTAACTGAAGTCGGTTAAAAAAAAAAATATAATGTTATTTTTAAACTGTCCCACCATCATGTAATTGCATAAATAAATGTTTTATATATCATTGCATTGATTGATGAGGAGGATAGACAAAGATTGATGATGATATTTACATCAGATGAAAGATGCTTCTGCTTATAAGGCGTGCTAAGTGCCACCAGGTCGAGCTCGTCTCCGACCAACACGCGGTACAAGTATACAGCTGATATATCATCGCGGGAGTACGTCTGAAATACAAAAAAAAAACATGTTAACTCATTTTAAAATGCCAACTTTATCTAAGTTTAGTGTAAATGAGCATTTAATGCTTGGTAATTTGGTTAATAATCAGTAAAACCTTACTTAAGAATAAGTGGAAACTCCATTCTAGCCTTGGACTGTATCTAAATTGACCATTGATTCAGCTTGTGGCGTGAACAGGTCCGTGTTTATTTTATTTTACTTACTTCAGAACTGTCGTCACTGGCAAGGTCATCTTTGGAACCAGATCCCAGGGCATCGAAGAACATTGCATAATCTTCATCATACGAGAAGTCGTCTGAAAATAAAAACCGGTACTGAGTACAAACTAATTTGAAAACTAATAATGCATGCAACTAGACAAATTGCATGCCCATAGAGGGCAAATTACATTATCACTGTACAGTTTTGACATAATTTTGTTGAATTCAATGTGTCAATGTCAGTTTTTTAATTAGCTTTTTTTAAATTTTACAACTTTTATCGTTGGTCACTTGTAGTGTCGAGACCGTAAAGTGAACACCCTTTTTTTCTATTTCTTTTCCTCACACTTCTTATCGTTTTTTTTCGAGATCGCTTATTGGTGCTGAAACAAGAATTTCACCAGCCTTCAGTTACTCTTAGCTTAGTGTGGAAAGTGTGGCTGGGTAAATTGAAGCGGATTTTGGTGAGTCGATAATCCGTTATCTAGCTGAAAGGAGCTCAGTGCACGTGCCTACTGCTGGAGTACACGCAAAGGTCCCTTTGCGCAAAAGGTCAGTGAAATTCTACTGTTTTAGCCCATTTCACATACTTCACATAATTCCCATACTTCAAACCCACTTCATCATTCTATTTCGTTTTCGATTTCAAAAAATACAGTCCACTCATTATCGTACATTTTGGTCCATCGGCCGGATAAAAGTTGTAAAAGTGACTTTTGGAATAATTTATTTAAATCGTGTAAGTAATCCTTTGTCTCGATTGAAAAATTAGGGTAGTAGTAAAATTCATTTTACCGGTCATTGTTTTTTTTTTCTTTCGCTTTCGGTAGGTTGCTGAATTGATTGTGTGTGTCATTTTTTTCGTTGTCGTGTCAACGTCACTACTAATGTGACATTGTCGTTTTCGTTGACAGCCACACTCATTTCAGTCAACATAAATCAGTTTATTACGTTTCGTTAACGTCAATTGGTTTTGTTTTGTTGGCAAGTAACCATAGACTAGACTTGTTGTAATTTACCAATACAAATAGACCTTACGTAGAAATAGCATCTCTAGTAAGACTTACGGAGAAATAGCTTTGTTATTTTTTTACCATTTGTTTTGTTTTGTGTGTTTAATACTGTTGTTTTTTAGTTTATGACCACAGTTTTAACCAGAAAAGGTAAAAAAGCGATGGCAGACTCCGATAGGATAGCGCGCAACTACGCAAAAATGCGGTTAGAGTGCGTCGAGTCTTCCGATTTGGTCGGTGTTAGCGAACAGGACTTGGAGAAAATTGCTGACGAATTTCATACAGCTCAAAAAAAGATCCTTCTCGCTACCGCTGACGCAAATGAACGCAATGTCGAATGCCAAGTAACGATGTTATTTGAAAAAGGTATGCGTAGCATTCTAGACCGTTTAAGAAAAGCTAACGTCGGTAATGCGAGTAAAATTTCTACAAATTCTAGCAGTAATTTGGCAAAATTACCGAAAATTAGTATAAGGCCATTTGATGGTAGGTTGGAGAACTGGGTATCATTCAAGGAATTGTATGATTCACTCATACATAATAGGGAGATACCAGAGGTGGAAAAACTTCACTACTTACTGTCAAGTGTGCAGGGTTTAGCTTATGACATCATAAAAAACTACCCATTGACAGGGAAAAATTACTTGGTGGCATATAAAGCATTGCACAAATACTATGACCGCAAGCGGAACATTGCTTTCGCATATTACAATAAGTTACTGAATTGTGAAGCCATAAGAAACAAGAGTGGCATGGAATTAGAAAGGGTTCATCGGACATTCACTGAGAATTTGTCTATTCTTTCCAAATATAGTTTACCCGATCAAGACTTCATGCTATTTCAGCTACTTTGGTCGAAATTGGATTCCGCTACCCGAGAAGCTTTTGAACTCCAATTGCATTCTGGGGTAGATATTCCTCAATATGATGATGTGATGGATTTTGTGGAACGGCGCTCTCGTGCATTGGAAAATTGTTCAAAACAGCCAATTTTTATGAAACCCGTTGCCAATAAGAACAAATCCTCTTTAGTTGTGGCCTCAAAAGAGGAATGTGCTGTCTGTTCAGTTGTGGGGCATAGAATTGAAAGTTGTTCCAGTTTTTTAAAACAGTCTCCAATGACAAGGTTCCAAATAGTGAAGGAAAAGAGGTTGTGCATTTTGTGTTTGCGGTCATCTCACTCAGTGAAAAAATGCAACTCAAAGGTTAGGTGTAACAAATGTAGTAATAGTCATCATACTTTGCTTCACTTTGAGGAAATTGCACCAGAACCCGAACCTGCAACCTCACTGCAGTATGCAGCTTCTTCAACCTCTCAACAACCTTCAACATCACAGGTGGCATTAGCTGCATACACCCCACACAATGAGGCATTATTTTCCACAGCTGTTGTTTTAATTAAAAATAAATATAATAAATTTGTCCAAGCCCGTATACTACTAGACAGTGCCAGTGCATGTAATTTCATGACTCAATCTTGTGCACACCGCCTCGGGCTGAAAATACATCATCTTAGTCAGTCTGTGAACGGTATAGGTCAAGTATCTACTGATACACTCGGTTCGGTCAACTGTGAGTTGGTTCCCAGGAATAGGGACTTCTCTAACAAATTGTTGTTGGAGGCTTCTGTGCTTCCTACAATTTGTTCAGACATGCCTTCTGGACAAATTGATATTTCGTCGTGGCATCATATTGAAGGCTTGGACCTTGCTGATCCTGAGTTTGACAGACCAGGACCAGTGGATATGCTGGTCAGTGTCAACATCCTTGCGTCGGCATTAAGGCCGGGCTTAGTTAAGGGTAGGCCAGGTCAACCCATCGCTATCCCAACTATTTTCGGGTGGATACTGATGGGTGAATGCACGGTCAACACTGAT
The DNA here is from genome assembly GCA_961405105.1 of Perizoma affinitatum. Taxonomy (NCBI): domain Eukaryota; kingdom Metazoa; phylum Arthropoda; class Insecta; order Lepidoptera; family Geometridae; genus Perizoma; species Perizoma affinitatum. The sequence goes on along the minus strand of OY560186.1, from coordinate 17,217,816 downwards.
CTTTCTCGTTTTCGTTGCGATTCTGGAGCTAATCGAAAGAATTGTTTTTTCGTTTCGAATTTGTCGCTGGATAATTCCATCAAAAGGTTTTGGGAATTGGAAACTATTGATCCGCCCAAACCTGTTGCCCTGTCGAAGAAGGAGTTGGCCTGCGAAAAGCATATGGATGTTTCTTGTCGTCGAACTTCTGAGGGAAGGTTAGTGGTCCCCTTGACCTTTGTTGACCCCCAGAACAAACCACTTTTTTCGAATTCTCGGGAAATCGCTCTTAAGCGGTTTCATAATTTAGAACGAAAGTTCAAAATCAATCCTCAATTTAGGACTGCTTATGTGGACTTTATGGATGACTATTTGAAGAGTGGTCATATGGAAGAAGTTGATCCTCCCCCTTCAAATGTCGGCCAGTTTTATTACATTCCGCATCATGGAATTTTGCGACCTGATTCTGTCACCACTCCGCTTCGCACAGTTTTTGATGCCAGTGCAGCGGATGGTGAAGGTAGGTCCTTGAATGACGTTTTGTTGTCTGGTCCTAAACTGCAGAAAAATATTTTCGATATTTTGATACGGTTCCGTTGGCATGCTGTCGTCTTCACTGGGGATATTAAGAAGATGTACCGTCAATTTCTAGTGGAGCCCGTGGATTCTGATTATCAGCGCATCCTATGGCGGGCATCTTCTAACCTCCCTGTGCGTGATTTTCGGCTGTTGACAGTAACTTACGGTGTTTCGTGTGCCCCTTATCAGGCACTCTGGTGCATAGCTCGTTTGGCATCCGAATTTGTCGAACGTGCTCCACTTGGCGCAGCTATACTGCAGCGGGATACGTACGTGGATGACGTTGTGTCAGGAGCGGACTCCGTCGAAGCTGCTGTCCGGATTCGTCAGGACCTCCTTGAGATACTGAAGTCGGCTGGTCTGCACCTTCGTAAGTGGACTTCAAATCGTGAGGAGTTCTTCAACGGTGTTCCGTCATCTGATCTGTACGTGGAACAGTTCCACAACTTTGAAGAGATTCAGGATGTGTCCTTGAAAATTCTCGGGATGTTATGGTTGCCTACTGCAGATCAGTTCACATTCAAAACCACTGCTGTCGGTACCAGGTGTACAAAACGGTCTATTCTGTCGGACATAGCCCGGATATTCGATCCGTTAGGACTGCTATCGCCTGTCGTATTTTTCGCCAAATATATCATGCAACTTTTATGGTTGTCTGGTGTAGATTGGGACGACGAGGCTCCTGAAAATATTTCTAACGAGTGGCTTAAGTTCAAAACTCAATTGTCGTCGCTGAGCACAATATCCCTGCATCGTCGAATGACTCCCTCCTTCACCGACCTCCAGTTTCACGGCTTTTGCGATGCGTCTGAGCGTGGTTACTGTGCCGTCATATATTGCCGTGCGATCTGTGAAGATCATTCGATCGATGTGCGGCTTATCTGCGCGAAATCTAAAGTTGCTCCACTCCGTAAACGTTCAATTCCGCGTTTGGAGCTGATGGCAGCGGTATTGTTGTCTGAGCTGATGTCTTCTGTCGCGTTTTCGTTGAAGGGTATTCATCGCGTAGACAATATTTTCGCATGGTCTGATTCCAGTGTCGCTTTGACTTGGATAAAATCTTGTCCGTCGCGTTGGAAGACCTTTGTCGCTAATCGAGTGACGGAGGTTCAAGACAACATACCCCCTGATTGTTGGCGTCATGTCTCCACAATGGACAATCCAGCTGATCACGGCTCGCGTGGGTTGTTGCCCGCTGATTTAGTCCCGTGTCAAGCATGGTGGTCGGGTCCAGCATGGCTGTCAAAGCCTCAAGAGGATTGGCCTCAATCATCGGTGTTGAATGATGGATCGGTATTGGAGGAGCAAAAGATTTTGAGTCTGTTTACGGCCAATAACATAAATTTTGTCGACGGTATCTTAAACAGATTCTCTTCGTTTTCGAAAATTGTCAACATTGTCGCTTACTGCTTTCGCTATATACATAACCTGAGAAATCCCACAGCTACGTCGGTCGGACCATTGTCAAGTGCGGACACAAAAAGTGTTGTACACTTCCTTGTGAAGCATGTCCAGGAAAGTGTTTTTGCACCTGAAATTCGTGCACTTAATAAGAATAACCCTAACTTGCTTCCCAAGGCATTTCGAAAATTGTGTCCATTCATAGATGCACTTGGTTTATTGAGGGTGGGCGGTCGTCTTTCTCATAGTCAACTTGGATATGATCAAAAGCATCCTTTGCTGCTGCCTCGAGACCATCGACTGACTTCCTTAATAATTGAGGAGTATCATCGTAAATTTCTGCATCCGGGACCTCAGACGCTGCAAAACTTGTTAGCTCAAGAGTTTTGGATTCTCTCATCAAAACGGGCCATTCGATCTGTGATTTCGACATGTATTAAATGTTTTCGGGTGAATCCACGGTTGTCTGCGCCCCCTTTGATGGGAGAATTGCCGGTATATCGTATAAGCCAACTTAAGCCTTTCTCGTCAGCATCAGTTGACTACGCCGGCCCGTTTGATATCTGCCTCGGACGTGGTCGTGGCATTCGCACGTATAAAGGATACGTTTGTGTATTCGTGTGTACAGCTACAAAGGCAGTGCATTTGGAGCTCGCTTCGGACCTCACATCAGAGGCCTATTTGGCCTGCCTTCGACGCTTTATGGCACGGAGAGGTCGGTGCTCTCGATTGGTGTCCGACCAAGGGACTAACTTTGTCGGTGCTGGCAATCTGTTAAAGGACTTAATGTCGAAGGCAACGCAAGTTGAGAAGGTTGAATTCGTCTTCAATCCCCCAGGCAGTCCGCATTTCTCGGGCTTAGCTGAGGCTGGAGTTAAGTCCATGAAGACTCACCTGTCTCGTGTCGTTGGCTTGCAGCGTTTGACATATGAGGAGTTTAACACCTTGCTAACACAAATCGAAGCCTTGCTTAATTCTAGGCCATTATCCCCTCTTAGCTCGGACCCCAACGATCTCTCAGTATTAACACCGGGACACTTCCTCACGTTAGAACCATTGACTATCTTGCCAGAAGATTCAATGATTGATACCAAAGTCAATGTGCTTCATCGATGGAAGCTTATCCAAAAGATGCATCAGGACTTCTGGCGCAAGTGGCATTTGGAATATACCCACACTCTCCAACAAAGGCACAAGTGGTCTGTCATCCAACCTAACATTGCCATTGGAACCCTCGTTCTGATCGTGAATGAGCAATGCAGTCCAATGAAATGGAGACTTGGCCGTGTGACTCAGCTGCATTTGGGTGCTGACAATATTTGTCGAGTTGTTACTCTCCAAACTGCATCGGGAAATTGTAAACGACCCGTAGTTAAGCTCTGCGTCCTTCCAATCTCCACACCAACCCAGCAATATGAACCTGATTGCCAGGTCTCTACTGCATCTTCTTAATCGTATCATCAAATGGCTTTATATTGATTAATGTTAATTTTATTAATTTTTTTTTTATATTTTTATTTTATTTTCGGAAAAATACTGCGCATTTTGGTGGTCGGCTAAATGTACAGTTTTGACATAATTTTGTTGAATTCAATGTGTCAATGTCAGTTTTTTAATTAGCTTTTTTTAAATTTTACAACTTTTATCGTTGGTCACTTGTAGTGTCGAGACCGTAAAGTGAACACCCTTTTTTTCTATTTCTTTTCCTCACACTTCTTATCGTTTTTTTTCGAGATCGCTTATTGGTGCTGAAACAAGAATTTCACCAGCCTTCAGTTACTCTTAGCTTAGTGTGGAAAGTGTGGCTGGGTAAATTGAAGCGGATTTTGGTGAGTCGATAATCCGTTATCTAGCTGAAAGGAGCTCAGTGCACGTGCCTACTGCTGGAGTACACGCAAAGGTCCCTTTGCGCAAAAGGTCAGTGAAATTCTACTGTTTTAGCCCATTTCACATACTTCACATAATTCCCATACTTCAAACCCACTTCATCATTCTATTTCGTTTTCGATTTCAAAAAATACAGTCCACTCATTATCGTACAATCACGCATTTTGTATGTAGGTACCATCTTTTTCACATGTAATTGCAATAAATATACTTTTACTTTACTTTTACATTACTCGGTTGGTCGGAGAAATCTAAATCTAAAAAAAATCAATTTCCATCCTCTATAGTTCTGATCTCACCGATAATTTGAATAGTAGCCCTGCCGTTGTGGTAATCATCGCGAAGGCGGTTCGCCACGCTGATGATCTTGCGGCGTTGCGTTGCCTTCGCGCCTTCCGGCATCAGCACGAAGATGTCGTGGTCTACTTCAAGAATGAAGCAGTGGTCGGAAGTCAGCGATGACGCGTCCGCTGACACCTGAGAATACCGATATTATATTCACAAGTTATATTTTATATTTCTAAAGCTGGGTGTATACTCTAATAGTTACCGATGTCTGTTGGCGTTAACGCCTGAGGAAAGATTGAATTGTATGGAAATGACATTAGCTGTGGAAATGTCACGTGACCGCTGCCAAGTTCCTAACCTTGCGTTAGCGTGAAAGGAAAAATAACCGTGAGCTATTTCTGAGGAAATACTGATCTTCACGACAGTGTTTCGGGACCTTGACTTTAATCAAATAATTCAATTGCAGAGATATGAAATCGATAAAATTATTTGATTGTGATATTATTCAACTGATTTCTCCGTGATAAGATTTATTTTGGGGAACAGATAAATTACAATTTATTTATTTGATTACAATTTAATAACATTCACCACGCGGGCTCCATGCAGGTCTAATCTCGGTAGGTATTCAGTTTTAGATAAAATTGTTTCAAACAACGGCAACGTGTCGGTGAGTAGTTCTTATTTTATTATTATTAACTTATCTTATCTAAATACATCAGAACCTATGATTTACTTCATTGATAAATGTTTGATCCTCATTCGTCAACCTATGTTTCTTGTTAGACAAACTCTGGTCCTCATCGGTCAAACTGTGTTGCTAACTCATCTAAATATCTGAGGCTATAGCATGTATGTAGTCATATTATTGTTTTAGTTTTAAAACCAATAAATAATTAAATTAACCAGAAACAGGAATTTTCTGCATTTGTGAGGTCATCCTTCTTAACTTTTTTCGCTCGTAGGTGAATTTTCATAGTTTTTAGTATTAAGTTTATCTCCAGTAGTTATTGATTGAGTTGTCTGTGTCGTATTTAGGTAGGTAAGTGTAGGTAAAAGCTTAGTGTTCGTTCACATTTTAAGATGCTGGTCTATCTTCGCTGCATCTTACTACTGTACGGTGTCCCACTTTGCTGAGACAGGAACTATTTACAGGACAGGAAGATTTTTCGTGCTGAATAGCAGCACGAAAAATCTTCCTGGTATCTTTGTGTTTTTGTAAAAAATCTAACTGTTACGTCGCTACCTATAATTAAAGTGTCTATTTTAATTATTTTGTACCTACAATGCGATTCTGTGTTTCTATTCTTTTCTCTCAAACATAGCAAACTTCTTCCTATTAAAAAAAAAGCTGCATTTTTTTCACAACGCATCTAGCCCCAAACTAAGCAGGAGCTTTTATTATATATTTTTCTTATAAATACTTATATATTAGACAGAAAATACCCAGACCCGAGACACATATTTGTAGTTCATACAAACATTTGTCCTGCGGCGGGAATCGAACCCGCAACCTACTGCGTCATAGAGGTCGTGTAATTACACGGATTCTATCGATTTATAAAGCGTTTATTTTATTTATTTTGCACCTGTTCTTGCTATCTTTTAAAACGCGGGCATGTTGTACCAAATGCAATGCTTGGACGTGCCTCTGACTATCCCCTACTTGGTATCCTCAAAGACCGTCTGTATCTGAAGATGTACACCATGGGGGAGACAGTCGTGAGCGTGTTTGTTTTGTTTGCTCCTGTCCTTTCTGTGCTTTGTTGTTGTGACAAAAGCCGAAAGTGGTATTCTATTATATGTATTATACCAGCCTCTGCCCACGGCGTGGTACTCGGATAAAAAGTAGCCTATGTGTTATTCTGATGTATAAGCTATATTACTGTAAAGTTTCATCAAAATCCGTTCAGTAGTTTTTGCGTGAAAGAGAACACTCACAAACTTTCGCTTTGATCATAATAGTAGGATTATATTCTATGAAACATAGCCTACCTCTTCTATCCTCATGTTGTCACATCCTGAGAGCTTGAGCAGCCGCTTCTCTGCGCCCGCGTTCGTCTCAACCTCCGTGAATCCAGACTCATTGCCACCCTCCATGTATCTGATAGCTGGCAAATGGTTTTGTAATTTAAAACTGCTGGAAACTTTCCAATCTGTATCTATAAGTACTTTAAAGAAATTATGATTGTAAAAAATCTTTTGAAAAGTACTTCTGGGTCGACATAGGCTGCATAATTTATATCGTTTAAATAAAACGTCTAAACCACCCACGGCCCGCGACGTCGACTATGTCGTCTGCCCATCTCGCTGCTGGACAAAATCCTCACCAGGTTTGAAGTATCCGAGGAAGAGTGCGGTCTCGTGGCCCTGCACCTCCCTGTGGTGCACGGCGCGGCCGCCCAGCGTGTCATCCAGAGAGACGGTCCAGATGGCGGCGGCGCCGAGCTTGTCCTGCGAGGCTTTACTGCCGAGCCAGAAGTGGGCGTCGTAGTGGAGCGTGGAGTTTGACTCTCCCGTCGTCTGAAGAGGTTTCAAATATAATGTCGACGTTAAAAGTAAAACTAAACGTTATTTGAATAGACCCTTCAAATAACGGTTGATAACCAATGTCAGTAATCAATTCAGACTTACCAAAGTAAGTCCAATATGTTTTTCATAAAATTTATATGGGTGGTAATTATTAAACCATTGGTACCATTAAAATTGGTTCAAAATTGGCGAAAACGTCAAGTTAGATACACACACCAAAAATAACACAGCACTAGGAGGAGCTATTCTCGAAACATACGAGAACAAAAACTGTTCTACAACTTTTGTGAATTCGATGTTTTTCGTTGAATAAAATTGTATAAATTTACTGTTTTAGGCGCTGTTTTAAATGTGTTGATATTCGAGATTGAGTTATTTTGTGATAGTATAGTACTTATAACGAAATATCAGTTATTTCGTTATCCAGTGATTTATCGTTATTCCGTCCTGTAAGTTATTGTTATTTTGTGATGACGAGTGATTAGTGTTTTAGTTGTTACCTTCAAAACGATGTAGGAATCCCCATTGTAGAATTTCCCATACTGTTTTGTGTCAACGGGAACGGGCTCGAAATTCTGAAAGTATTATCAAAACAAAATAAACAGTTATTTCCTGGGATTCTTTAAAGACAACAAAGAATAAAATCATTGTTTTATATGTTTTTCGTTTATAATAGGCTTCTACAAAATCGGGGAGACGTTCAATAATTTTATGAAACTATTATGGTTGAGAAATAGGGTAAAATTAATTCGTCTGCCACTCCACAGACTCTCCGCAAACACTTCAGTTTCTTCCGTAACTGAGCATGTTACATGAAACTGTGACAAAATATCGAGAAACAGTCACACTCAAAAATCATGGTAAATATCCTGATTTAAGAAAAAAAAAATAATCAAATAAGTGGAACTTGGAAGAGTCTCTAAAAACGTTCTTCATTATCGCATCATCAATGAACGGTTCTATTGGACACTCAACTTTGGCATGCTTAGCTAGGGCAGTAAGTAATTTAAACGAAAATTCATTACAAATAATTTTCAGTCACGTAGGTATATATTCCTTATTCCACACTAGAATGCCCCTATATCGTAGGTATCAGAAACTACCACAACACCGAGACCAGGGGGTCTACACAAATACCACTTTCTGTTGGCGTTAAAGCCTGCGGAAAAAAATAATTGTATGGGAATATATGACATTAGCTGTGGAAAGGCCACGTGACAGCTGCCAAGTTTTTCCTGGTTAAATTTGCGTAAGCGTGAAAGGAAAAATAAGCGTGAGGTATTTGAGGAGTCTAGACCGCCAGCAACAAATATTTCCATGAGGCTTGCAGCGGATATCACCACCGTCAATGCAGTAATGCAATGTAGTAATGTAATTGCTGTGTTCCTGCTTGAAGGGTATGTGTTCCGGTGAAATTACAAGTACATGAGACTTCATCCGTTATGTGTCAGACTTCATCCGTTATGTGTCAGGGTCGGCATCGCACAAGTATTGGTTACTACGGTACCAAACCGCTTTTATGATTGTTTGTCACTTTATTTATATAAAAAAACCTCAGAGTTATGAATTCCGAAATGCTTTTCTCACCTCAATTGTCCATATCTCCGTCCCCGGGCCGGCTCCGGCGCTTTCGAAAGTCGGATGCGACATCGTACACTCACTTCTAACAACAGACTGCGTTGCATTACAATCATGATCGCGCAGTGAGTCATAGATAGGATATCTGATAATAACATATATACAGGAGTGTCATTTTTTGAGGAACCTTACAAATTTTAGTTATCTAATTCGATTTTTAAAGTACTAACCCACACTGGGAAATCTCAGAATTTATGTTATAGGTATATACTTACCAAAAATACCAACCTAGACGGTGGAGCGATCCTGCTTGTTCGAATCACTTACATACAAGTAAGCTTATAATTTACACTTACAACTGAGCTTACAGCTGACACAAGAGAGCTTAAAATATAGGGTTACAATTATTGAGCTTACATCTTGCACTAGTAAGCTTACCTACAGCTGGCACACATAAGTTTACACTTAAACTTGTAAACTGCAAACCCATGGACTTTCGACTGTATGTGACGTTACGAATTCCTGCTGCGCGTTTGACAGACGTATTGTTGAGCTATACTTTTTTGACAGTTTATTTTTTACCATTTGCTATCGTAGAGGAAATCCGCTACTTTTAGCGTACATGATAACCTTCGTTTTCTTTTCTTATAGATACGTTTAGTATTAGAATTATTTATTTCAGAAAAATAGTAAGCTTATTTTATACACCGAAATGCTAACTATCTTAGGTAAAAACTTAAATATAATCTTATGAAATTAAATATTGATGACGGGCTGTCATAAAAAATGTCGACATGCTGGAACTCGTGTGTGAATCCATTAAATAAAGTTATCGCCCTTAATGTCATGGAGATGTAGAGTACGTGCCGTGGGACAGACAGGCGAACAACTGGTGCCTACGGCGACCAGAGCGGAGGTCATTGTCAGGGACATATAATGGCAGATTGCTCAATATGGACGGATTGTTCACTTTATTACGTAGTACTAGGCAGTAGTGAAAAGCTAGCAGATGTTACGTCTCAGCTCAAGCGTATCCAAGCCGATCATACCGGCTACGAATAGGGAGGAAAAATATACGGGTAATAGCCGTACATTCGCCTGTAGACACCTAGCAAATTTACGTTGGAGCCTCTCTACCATAATCGTATATTTGGCCTCACGCGGATCCCAGCCTATTGAACTAAACTCCAATTTGCTACGAACGAAAGCGTCTTAGAGCATGATTGCGACTCTTACATCATCAAACTGAAAAGGCGTTCGCATAATGAAACCTAACACCTTGTTAGCTTTTTTACAAATTGAGATGATGTGCGCGCGGAAATCAAATCGTGAGTCCTCCAGTCATAAGTCCCAGATCGCGGATCTCATTCACCCTTTCCAATGTTGGAGTATGCTAGTATTTGGGTCACTCGCAATCTGGTGAAAGTAATAACTTGCACTTCTCTACATTGAATGTGAGTCTGTTCGACTGGCTCCATTTCTCTACTGAATAGAGATCCTGTTGCAAAGCTATACAGTCCCGAGGTTTCACTCACAGAATAGATATAGAATTTTAAGTCATCGGCTTACATCAAGCACTGAGACGTGCTTAGAACTTTAGGCAGGTCATTGATCATTGCCAAAAAAAGGCTACACATTGTTAGGTATACATTGAATCAGCCTGTAGAGTAGAATGATTCTTTTAGCATAATGTTATCTACGAGTTATCAGAACTCTCGAATCAAATATCACTTAGTTATCTCACTTATTTCGGGGCTAATCTTTTATAGCAGGTTTGAATCATTAACCTACCTGCTCAGTATCAGTACTAAGTCTGTTAGCCACAGAGGTCGTCTTATGCGTAATGTACATGTTAATATGTATATTAATGTTAACTTGGAACGTGAGATGCTCTTGAGAAATAAAGATTCTTATTCGAATGCCATGCCAACGTGAATCAGAGTGCCGCGTCTCACGCACCGGGTTTGCGCTAAAAATCCGGAAAGTACGCGCGCGTCACCGTCGCGGGATAAACAGTCGGTGACGGATATGCAGTAAGGCAACTGCTCAAAACGACAGTCAAAGTCCATAGGTTCATTGAAATCACAAGGAATATTTATTTATTTTAACTTACAACAAAATTAGTACTTTAATACATTTATTCATATAACTATACACACGTAGGTATATATACAAAGATACAGATGAAACAGCTAGCTATCTAATGACCGTTGCAAACGATCTATAGATAGCTCAACTTCTCCAATAGGTACCTGGCGGAAGCGTTCCCAAAATACTGGCTGCGATTAAAGTGGATATGGATTAATGAGTCAAGTGAATTGGTATATACGTTAGCACATTATATTACACTGTGGGTGTGTAGGATCAGATGGATCAGCTCGGTGGAAGATCTTCCCCACAGCAAATGGAGGACACATTAATTACCGTGTTCTCCATAGTAGTCAAAAGACAAAGGTTTTTATTAATTTAAATCATATGGATCATATAGAAACGTCAGCTTAAAAACTAAGTGAATTTAAAATGTTAAAGTGAATTTCCTTCGATTCCTCGCGACTAAGCCTAGAAGAATCAGGCAACAAGGCAGGTACCTCCTATGAGCACTGAGTAAGATATACTCAGCCTTTGTGCATTGGTCGTTAAAAAAGCAGCATAACATTGGACTCGCCCGTGACGAAATGGTCGGTTACAGCATTAGGTCACGAGGAGAGGACGAAAGGGAGGGAGGCCAGGAAGTGAGGGCGTTGCCTTGTAGCCACCAACGAAGCAAAAACAAGGCAATGATTGAAAGTCGTGCTTAGTCTGTCTTAGTCCACCATCGCAATGTAAGACTCCTCCCCATCCACATCATCATCGGACGGATTAGTCAACTGCTAGTCAATCACTATCATAATGAAATGGCTGACCTGATTGTTTCAACTCTGCGAGAACGCCGCCGATTTCGTAGATCCCGCCGCACGGTTGCTACGTCGCTGCCGCTGACAGCGCCGATAGCAGCCTAGTTGTCCGTCGGTGTTGCAGAATCTAATGTAGACGATACGTGGGAAAGCTTGCCTTTTAGTGTACTACAATCGATTGCTGTGTGACCGAACTTGTGACAAAAGTGACATTGTATGTTCGAGTGGTTGACACTAGGGTTGCCGTTCTTTTGTGAGAGATGAGCGAGTACATACGAAACGACAATCTTCTGGTTCCATATATTTATATTTAGCCATGAGTGACGTAATCAGTAGAGTTGCGTATGATGCAAGACTTTGGCCTTTTTTGGGCCTGCTGCTGTTGGTGTTAATGATGGTTGCAGTACAAGTCACGGCACAGTCGTAACGTTATAGGAAAATGTCCTTGAAGTTTATCCAGGTCATGTCGGTGTGAGACACTTCGGAAAGCCATGCAGATGCGGTATCTTTCAGTGATTTATTAGGGCGATGACCAATGCTCCTCCTTCCAAGTGTTGTTCAGTGAGGCAGATTTCCACAGTTGAGCACCAGGCACGTGGATTTGCATCGGGCTGTTCAGGGTTGAATTCTGGCAGCGTCTTAGGTGGTGTTACCACCTAAGACGAGCGGGGATCGACCGTACTTGGTCCGTCGCCCGTATTTATGCAAAAACACAGACTCGAGCAAGCAACTTGTGCGAACAAGTTAAAAATACCTGCAAGCATTAATCATTTAAGGTTACAAATAGTTTTATATACATACAAAATTACAAATTACAACAACAACAACAACAACAATACAATTATAGCAGCATTTACCACTTTTCCTGAGTGAGTCTCTGATGCAGAGGATTGAGTTTTATCAAACTCATTCGTCAATACAATGAAGAACACAGGTAGTAATTACGATTTGAGTGAATTCCTGTTCCCAGACGCCGACCACATCATAGATAGAGAGCATCTAAGATAGAGCATCACGTTTGGTTTTTTAGGCCTAGTGACCTACTACGAACTCTCGATCAAAAGTATTCACGCCATGTGTAAACGTAGCGAAAAAAATGACTACACTATAATTTTTTTCGCTACTTTTCAGCTCCTGACCCCAAAATAGCTAAATCTATAAATAAGTTGGCATCAGTGGGCACTAACTGCAAAAAACGAAAATACATATAAGTAGGATTTAAAAACAAACTTTGTAGTTCAAAAAATGACCGTCCATACAGTGATATACTTTTCGTTGATACAACTACAAATTAACAATTTTCAGATTTTCAGATTTTTTTCATTATTATTGTATAGTTTTTTAATTACTTGCGAGTGTAAATAAAAGGCATAAATTGCCCGATTCAGATTTCTTCCGTTATTATTATATAGTTTTTTATTTACTTGCGAGTGCAAATAAAAGGCATAAATTGCCCGACTGCACAAAAGGAGGGTTATTTATGTATGTTCCTTTGGCTCTCGCTGTAGCCTAAACGGCTTGATTAATTTTGATAAATGTGGTTTCATTGCAATCGTCTTGATCACGAGAGTAACATACCTACTTAGAATGCATAAAATGTCAACTTAATTGAAATGTCATTTAATAAAGGAATATTAAGATTATATGTAGAACCACGCTTAAGAAACTGCAGTCGGATTTCTTTGTTTTTTAAATAATTAGGTACCTACACACTACTTGTTTGATTGCGTTGACTTCGAAGCTCATTTTTTTACAGCTCTAAGGGACGTCAAATATATTTTTTGTTATTAATTTCTACTCAACACCTCTACTCGGTCCTGAGAAAATTAAGTGATTCTATAAGAGTTCCTTTTTTTCTTTCAAGGTACTGAACCCTAAAAACTATGAACTTACAATCGCTAATGAGAGACACACGCCTCTCAGACCAAATGCCAGTCAAATTCTGAATTTCATAACAAAATTTAAGAATTTATTCACAAACACTAGAATTTTAAATTACTATAACTTGTAATCTTAGTAACAAACAACAAAAGACACAAGTACTAAGCTGATTTCGATGAAAATCATGATGGCCTCGCTTGTATTGTTCGATGTTGAATTCTGAAAAAAAAAACATGTTTGAACAAATACTTACATTTTTCAAAATTGTATCGCTCTATTCATAATCTTTCACTAACTTTAGCAGCGTGCTAAAAATTGTCTACCACTATCCTTTATTTAGAGGTTAGAGTTATCGATGTGCTAATGTTAGTGAGTATTGAAGCAGATACCTGGGAGCTCAGTCTCTGCGTGACGCGTTTATCGCAGCTGATCTCGTCCACGGACGTGCGAAAGCGCTCGATGTCCTGACGACTGTTTACGTCCGGTTGGAACTTGAAACTGGGTAAGATGTTTTTTTCAGATAGAAAATACATAAATCTATATGCAATTAATTTAATATCTTATAAGTCACATATTTGTAATAATATACACACAAAAAATAAACAGATGAGAACCTTCTCCATTTTACAGTTACAAAGGTACAGTTTTGTAAGAGTTTTTGCTCAAAATCGTGAGAAAAAACAAATATCAACAATTCAAAGGCATGTACCATCGGTTGGTGTTCTAAAAAGGCGAAAGGCTTGCAGCCGGTCACGTGGAATTTTATCTACGAGTACGTTTATAAGTGTATAAGTCTATGCTAACTACTATGCATGCAAAACGCAGGCATATAGGTAGGTGACCTCTACTACTACATCTCTCTATTTATTAATTAATGTTATTAATGAAGCTTACTTCACTTTGGAGCGACCGATTGGCTTGCTGATTTCCGGGACAGTCGCGTTGATATCCTTATGTGTTTCAGAGCTGTCCGATTTGTAATCTGTGGTGAGAATTGGATGTGAGAAATGATTTGACGTGCCTCTGAATACCCTTACGGATTCCGTGTCTAGTGATTATATTTATTCCAACGCTTTAGCGCATTGACAGTAAGTTTAAGTAGGTACAAAAAATACTGTAAAATGAAAGTAGTAAAACAAATGACATAATAAATAATTTTTCGTTATTTACGTGCATTGACACGGTTAGCAGTGTATTCTTTTTTTCACTGTCCGTTAATTTTCGTAGCTCTTTGATTTGGTCGTGCGAAGATTCCCCAAAATGTTTTTGTTTGTTAGATCTAACCAGTGCTGCCACCTTGGCCGTTTTCGGGCTAGATCGATATAGTTTTGATTGTTGGGGTGACACTGAGTGGTATTTCCGCACCAATTCTAGCTACGCCACTGCTTACCGGTGTCCTTGTATATCTCTGCGAGCTCCTTTTCAATCCGAGCCTCCTCATCTTCTTGGCTGACGGAATCTTCTTTATTTACTTCTTTCTGTTTAGTTGTTGTTGTTGTCGTCTGAAATAAACACGAGTAGAGCTTCTTGTGGACGAGCTCCTCAAGGGTACTGCCACCTATTTCTACCGCAATGAAGTACCAAATTGCTGTGCAAACCGATTTGAAGGGAGCCGGTGAAATGACAGGCATCGTAAAGGACTTGTCATAAGACCTAGTGATGTGTGCAGGAGACAAGGCGGAGGGGTGAGAGCTGCGAAGAAACTAAAATCGCTCTTTTAAATAGAAGGCGGTCAAGGGATTTCTTAGGATGTTGTATAGGAGGGACAGGATGTGAGTATTCCGGCGAAGACGAATAGAGAGCCACTTGAGCTTTGAGCGAAATTCCGAAACGTGATCATATTTACGTTATCCAAAAATAAATGTGATGCAGACATTTTGGAGACGCTCAAGTTTATTTAACTGCTCCTCTGTAAGGCCAAGATAGCAGGCGTCAGCGTGGTCAAGAACAGGAAGAAGGAGAGATGGTGCGAGTGCAATTTGTAGCAGTTAGCAGAAAATGACGTAGAAGTTTATCCAGGTGTGGACCCCAGGCTAAGTGACAATCTATGAATACACCCAAGTCCTTGACATTTTGCTAAAAGGTATAACCACACCATTAAATTCCACTTGAGGAAGAGTTTTCCAGTCGATTTTCCCAACAGTGTGGATACTTCCCACTACAATAACTTGAGTTTTGGTTAGATTGACTTGACTAATACGGGTGAGATTACTATTAGTGCTTTCGATTTCATCGGTTATGTCAACGAGTGGAGCTTGTTTGTAGATTTGGAGATCGTCTGCATAGAGATGTAGGAAGACGTTCTACAATTTGTAGATTGTGGAACGAATTTTATTAAAATTTGGACTTTAATTTTTAAAAAATATGTAAAATTTTCGATTGATTATAAACTTTTTTTGATAATGTGTAAGTATGTCTGCTTACCACAACTCGCTTGGTTTCACGCTTGGTTGCCGGCTGCAGGTGCGTCTTGGTCGTAGGTTCCTCATCGGTTTCCGCCGATGGCTCTTCTTCCACCCCAGGAGGTAGTTCTG
Organism: Perizoma affinitatum; assembly: GCA_961405105.1. NCBI lineage: Eukaryota > Metazoa > Arthropoda > Insecta > Lepidoptera > Geometridae > Perizoma > Perizoma affinitatum. The sequence continues at coordinate 17,202,263 of OY560186.1, read as the reverse complement.
CAGAAAACTTAAGTATTTTCAACCTTCTTCCCTCCTGTCTAACTACCCTACCCTGACTTACATGACTTTGTGAAACAAAATTAGAGGTTTCATATTTAAAGCGTTCCATGTTAAGTTCCAGTAAGTTATGGCGATAAAACTTTTTCAATAAATAACCTATCTGCTTGTCAAACTGCTACGCCGTTTTAAATTCTATCATTATATTGCAGCACCCCCAATGACTTCTGGCGATAAAACACACAATCAACCACATTAAAGGTACATATGACCTATTTGCATCGCCGGTAATTAAGTATACCTTGGTATACTTACCTACCGTTTACCTATGGCACAAAATCCACAGCCCTTAATAATAAGGACTTAGCAAATAGTTAATTCTTACCTATCATATCATAAAAAGAATGCTTAAATCTTTATCTTAAGAAGAATTTACAAAAATAAAAAATAAATACTAAAATCTATGTATCCACTGGTACCTTTGATTGGGGTCCCAATTTCAATGACTTCCTGTCCCATGGACTCCGTAAGTGACTTCAAATTGTTCTTGCATTCCACCAAATAAATTAACACGAAAATTATAAAAAACTGTGCGAGTTGCATTGTTGTAGGATTGGAAATTTTCAGTGCGATAATTTTTGTTTTGCGGCCGACTGGATTTGAAAATCGGGTAGGTTTGCTATTCAAAATGATCCATTCTGTGGTGAGTAGGTCAAGTCTAACGCTAGCTGAAGTCATAAACGACCTCGGTGTCGCGGCGGGCGAAAAACTACTACGCAAAAGGAACTAGTTCGATTCCCGCTGCGAGACATACGTTTTCAGGTTCTGCAGATATTTGTTCCGGTCTGGGTGTAATGCAGTGCTGTGGTACCACGGTACTCGTAGTTCCTGATACATACGAACTTTGTTCATCCTTTAATAAAATGAGCCTAGTTTGCAATAAGTACTAAAATCCTTTACAAAATAGTTTATTACAGAATTAAATAATGATAAAAACAGTATAAGTACCTTACTAAATATGTATAAATTCATTTTAAAATAATTATTAACAGTGAACTTACTTAACATGTATAAATGAAAAAAATCTTATGCAAAAGCTAAATAGGTTCATTTGGTTCTTCAGAATAGTCGTCGTACATAAAGGCGCGGTCAAACTGATGCGGTGGCAATCGCGTGAACAAACTGATGCGGTGGCAATCGCGTGAACAAACTGATGCGGTGGCAATCGCGTGAACAAACTGATGCGGTGGCAATCGCGTGAACAAACTGATGCGGCGGCAATCGCGTGAACAAACTGATGCGGTGGCAATCGCGTGAACAAACTGATGCGGCGGCAATCGCGTGAACAAACTGATGCGGTGGCAATCGCGTGAACAAACTGATGCGGTGGCAATCGCGTGAACAAACTGATGCGGCGGCAATCGCGTGAACAAACTGATGCGGCGGCAATCGCGTGAACAAACTGATGCGGTGGCAATCGCGTGAACAAACTGATGCGGTGGCAATCGCGTGAACAAACTGATGCGGTGGCAATCGCGTGAAAAAACTGATGCGGTGGCAATCGCGTGAAAAAACTGATGCGGTGGCAATCGCGTGAAAAAACTGATGCGGTGGCATCGCGTGAACAAACTGATGCGGTGGCAATCGCGTGCACAAACTGATGCGGTGGCAATCGCGTGAATGTACGCGAACTTTAATAACCACTTGACAACCATTTCTGTCACTCAATGCGTTGTGTAAATAATCATTTGTATGTATTTTTATTAGATCTGAATTTATTGTGACATGAACTATCTATTATGAATTAATTTACTAACAGTCAAGTCTAAGTCGCTACTGATAATAATGGTGTTAAATCCGAAATAAATTATTTATTATTTATTATTATTTCCCTATATTCTACATCCTCAGATACATAATTATAAGTTTTATACAGGTCTTTATAGCATTTACTTTTTTTATTGTGATCAATTTATACAGTAATATGGTCCCCAGGGAAGCACTTCGTTAGAAGTTTAAAGAAATAAATCTAATGACATTTCCTTGTCAATACATCTGTGAAAATCTGATGTATGTTCACAAAAATATTAATTAGTTTAAGACAAAAGCTATAATTACAATGTTAATACCAGAAATTAAGACAAACTCGCTGTTGCCACTTGTACACTCCATAGAGTTAGTAAATCGTTTAAAGGGCAACGTGTATGTACGCTTTTATAACAAACTCCCAAGATATATACAAAAATTGTCTATTAACAAATTTAAAAACGTGATATAACAACAACTTTATAAAAAGGCATACTATAAACTGATTATTTAGATGATAAAAACTCTTGGGACTGAAAATGCTCCAACTCGTCGTTTTGGAAAAGGATAATTAAAAAGAATAACCAGCCTTGTTTTGTTGTCTTTCTTTTATGGCTTGGTCACAGAGGAACAGGCAGTAGATAAAACCGACGTTTCAAAGTAATCCTTGTAATTCTAATGAATAAATTATTTTTTTCCAATTTTATTTTTTCTTATAATTTTTCTGATCGCAAAAGTTTGAAATATACTACCCTCAGTTATATACTCAGTGCGTAGATCTTTAAGGATACCAAGTAGGGGGTAGTCAGAGATACATCCAAACATTAGCACCTTCAAACATAACGTTTTTGCATTTTATAAGTTCGCATAACACAGGTTGCAACAACAATCAATAAATAAGAACGCTTAAAACACCTTTTTGATTTTAACCGTCTTCGATTTCACATGTTCACTAAAATGTCTCTTAGACATATGTAGTTTTAAATAATTAGAAGTCCCGCACTTAAACTCGCAGAGATCACACGAGAATGGCTTAACTCCTTCCGGCTTCATATGTCTATTCTCCATATGTGTCTTGAGATAGCTAGCGTTAACGCTTCTGAAGTCACATACATCACAGGAATGTGGCTTCTCACCCGTATGCTTTCTCTTGACATGGCGTTTCAAGTCGTACTGTCTACTAAATGTATAGTTACATAGAGTGCACAGGAACGGCTTTACATCAGCGTGGGTGAGTATATGCAACTTCAAATTGTTCTTCCGACTGAATCTCGTTTTACAGACGTCGCACTTGAACGGTTTGAGGCCGGTATGCATGCGCATATGACGCTCCATATCTATCTTCTGGTTACACTTCGTGGGACAATGCTCGCAAGTGTATCTTTTCTCTAGGTTGTGACATAAGAGATGTTTTTTTAATGTGCCCTTCTGTAAGAACGTTCGGCCGCATTTCTCGCAAGTGTAGTCCTTGGTGGGTGTGCCGCTGGGGCCCGGACGGTGGACCTTCATGTGCCGGTTTAAATGGCATTTTTGATTGTATCCTTTGTCGCAGAGATTGCATGGATATCGTTTCCGCAGCAGTTTTTCTTTGGGGTCTGTTAGGCTGACTTCATCATAACTATTGTCGTTTGTTGCATCTGGAATTTAATCAGGGTTTTAGCGGATTATTTGACACACACATTCACACACACACATAAAACAAGGAAATAAGACAAAAGTCTTATTTCTTTGTTTTATATTATTTAGATAGTTTAGTTATATTTTTCTGTTTTTATAGTGCTATAACTTAATAATGTTATATAATATCTTCTAGTTTAGTTACTGTTGTCAATAATTGGTTAGGTACAAACAATTCAAATCCTTTATTGGCTCTAAGAAAAGTTCACTGGTTAAAGTCGTAAATCCTGGAGAGCAATGTGATTTCATTTTGTATTTTGTTGATAAATAAAATAAAATTTGAGTGACTGGCTTATACTGGCCAAGAATGAAGAAGTGTGGAAAAAATGAATTAGCGTGGCTTTGCCCTGCAGGGGAATTACACAGGCTAAAATAAATTAATAATAATAGGTTTAAGTATCTAAAATATTATATTACCTTATAAGTACAAGTAACTCTTATCATTTCACTTCTTCATTTTAAATAAATAATGCTGGATATAAAAGTAAAAAATTCATTTATTCATTAAAATCACAAGGATTACTTTGAAACGTCAGTTTTATCTACTGCCTGTTCCTCCGCGACCAAGAAAGGAAAGAAAGGCAACAAAACAAGGCTGGTTATTCTTTTTAAGATACTTATACAAAACAATAGCTACCTATATTTTTATCGAGTTTCGATCCCAAGAGTTTTATCATCTAAATAATCAAAAACTTAGTGTTTGGTTCCAACGGAAGATCAGCGTTGTGTTGCCAGTCGACACAACAAATGCTGAGTTGGACAACAATTTTCGTCGTTGCATATTGATAGGTATGGGAGGCACATAAATAGTTGTATTGTTAGTATTTAGATAATGTTTGTGTAAATCCCGTATATGTAATTGTCTGCTTGTTTCAAATTGTGCAACTTTGCAAATAAAGGTTTTTTCTTTCTACAGTATTTTTTTGTAAAAAAATCCACCAAAACCCGAGACAAATATTTACAGACCATACAAACATTTGTCTCGCGGCGGGAATCGAACCGGCAACCTTCTGCGTCTTAAGCGAGCCTTCGTCCACTGAGCCACAGAGATATAGATTTTAAAGTACATTTAAAAGAATAGCATTTGCTGCAACTATTTTAAGTTAAGAAAAAGTCGCTTGGTCGCGGAGGAACAGGCAGTAGATAAAACCGACGTTTCAAAGTGATCCTTGTGATTTTAATGAATAAATGAATTTTTGACTTTGACTTTAGTACATTAACGCGAACTTTAAGAACCACTTCGTTTCTCTTGGATCGCCACCGCGTCAGTTTGTATGAGCCTTTAGTTTAGGTATTGTTTTTTAGTACTTAAGAATGTCTAATGCATTTTTTATCTCAAATAAACATTTATCTTATCTTAATATTAAATTACATACCTTCTACTTCATAATCTGCAGCAAATGCGCCATCTCCATATTCAATCAGTTCTTGCTTAATTCTCTCTTCCTTTAGAGAGAGTTGTTTGTTTTCGCCGACTTGTTCGTTTTCACTGAGGGGTTCTTCTTTGATAGATAATGCTTTTTGTATCTCAATGAGTGGCTTTTCTCCCCCAGTAACTAATATCTTATACTGGCAAACTTGTTCATTTTCGCTGATGGGTTCTTTTTTGACAATGATTATTTTTTGTTTATCTGTAAGTGGCATTTCTTCCCCAGTGACTGCATTCATATTCCCACTGACTTGTTCACTTTCACTGATGGGTTCTTCTTTGACAATGACTGTGTTTTGTTGCTCAGAGAGTTGCTTCTCTTTTTCACTAGGTTGTTCATTTTCGTTTATACAGAACTGAACGATGTTCCCAGTCGGCTCTTCCTTGATCCGCAACTTCACTTGGCAACCACTTGCATCATTGATGGATACGTACTGGACAGGCGTCCATGAAATCTTGCGTACGAATTTTCTGTCAAGAATTGATGCTGTTTTTTCTGATAGCTGGAAACAGAATGATAATTTTATAATAATACTTTCTATACAATAACCACAAATTATATAAAACAATAAGGTATTATTAAATAGTTCACATCTAATAGTAGTTACCTACCTAAGTATGCTAATGCTCTCATCATTCTACTAAAAAAATCTACTAAAATGTATTGGGGGTGTACAGCTCATCGCAATTTGATATGATTTGAGACTAGTATATGACAATTCTTATTTTCTACTAAATAAAACACATAATAAAGTAAACCCCCGGCCACTCAAAATCATATAAAGTGAATAAAATACTTCCCATTGTATTTAAGTTCTGTTCAGTTTTATTGATTTTTCTAATGGTTATATTCAAAAACTTGTGTTAAAGACTGAGATAAATACCTCAATGCCGCTGAGAGAGAACTGTGTGAGAATCTCCTCAGCCTTCTGCGACATGTCCACGAACTTACAGCAATTCTGAAGCTGGGAGAAACACAAGTAACAGATTGTCTCCGGTCTCCCATCTTCTGTACAGAGCTGAAATATGAGCCTCAGTTATTACTATTATAGATTAGTTTTCTAAACAGCGGCAATGGACTAGGTACCTTTCACATGGAATGCTAACTGCTATGCAAAATGTACATGTATGATTGCTATGTTAACAATGTAGGTACCAAAAAAAAAGAAGACTTACTAACATTGGTTTACAATAGGCAAATGATATTATTACGTAACATAAAAAAAAAATAACATCAGTTCACATTAAAAAAAAAACATATCATCTATTTGAGAACCTCCTTATTTGAAGTTCTTTCAAAATAGGAAAGCAGCAATTATTATTTTATTTTGATTTAAATGTGGGCATGTGCTTAATAATCTTGTCTACCCTCCACCTGGTGCCCTCATGGATCTGGGTACTATGGATCTGAGATTGCGCATCATGTGAAATATAAAGAGAAGCCCACCCATTGGTACATTATACATAGAAGATCTTCTAAGAATTTATCTATCTATCTAAGAATATGATATTCTGCATATTCTTAGACTAGGATCCCGTGTGATATAGGTGTCAGGAACTTTTGATGCACCACATCGCCCAATTGAGAGGAACAATTTTTAGCAGTAAAAAATTAATATTTTTCCCGCAGCAAGTTTTTGACTTACACCTAATGCATCCCAACCGGCTACTCGCCTGCCGAGCTAGTCTTCTGAATAGTTCTTATTACAAATTACATGTCATTTTAATCAGGGCTAGTGATTATTGTGTATCTAGCGTGACTGGTCTGAAATAGCAGATCAACTAATCTAAGCAGACTCATAGGTCAATTCTTGGAAGAGTTTTGTTATTTCTAATACAACTGGATGTATCAGGAGGCTTATACATCTCAAGGCACAAAACATCGATAAAAGCACTTGCAAATCCTGCACTTGCAAAGTGCTTTTTTTCGCTCTATGGGCGAATGACGTCATTTTGTGACAAGAAACAATCAATACCTACATTGTTAGAAGCAAAAGTAACATACCTTTGTGGAAAGTTTCTCAAATATTTCTTGATATCGTGTGTTTGCAATGCTGTGCATTCTGGTTTTACTGGCAAGACACACTCTGCATAGATTTATGCTAGACATTTTATACTACACGATTCAGAATTCACAAAACTAACACTATTGCTGCCAACAACAACAAATTGCATTCACTTGTTGCAAATGAAACCCAAGTGGATAATTCCTCAGCAAAACAAGTTCTACGGCTATTTACACGTATGGAAATTTCTCAGGCCTCGGCCTCGGCTATTAGTGTTGATACTCTTTCACAATTAATTAGTTCACAGCATTCTAGATGTCTGTGGTTCACTTTGATCGATTGGCAATACACTTTATAAGAATTAATGATAATAAAAAAAAAACAAGCGGCGTTTGTTGCCTGATTATTCTGTTTGTATTTTAAATTCACTTAGTTTATAAGTTGAAATTTCTATAATAAATAAATAATGCTGGACATTTTTCACACAGCATCATCTAGCCCCAAACTAAGCAGAGCTTGTATTATGGGAACTACATGACTGATATTATACTACTTGTCCAGGCTTTCTGGACACCGTGAGTTTTGTGATTGAATAAATCCCAACCTTTTTCATTAACAATTGTATTAATTTGAATTAAGTACAAGTTGTAAATTCCTTGTGCTCGATTTCTATGAATAAAACCCTATTGACTTTGACTTAAAGCTCAGTTTCATAATCCCCACTGTCTATCCGACCTGTGAGGATAACAAAACAGATCATGACCTGCCCATAAAACTCAAACTTGCTATTTCTGTCATGAAATAAAACAACAAATTAGATTTAAACTGCATTTATCTCTCTATTATCCATCGGCGTGATATCTTTTAGCTCCTCTAGCGTCATCAGACGCGGGTTCGAGTCCCGGCCGTGCACCTCGTATCTCGGCGTGTCGTCAAGTGTAGAGCGACCGAGCACTATGATATTCGGGTAGCCCATCCTGTAGGAAATTATATTTGTTACTTATGTAGGCACGTTTAAAAGTGGTTAAGGGTTTTAAGGCTAAGGTTTAGGTTTTATAAATCTAAACTTTAGTGTTGCAAGGTTAAGTTTTGTATCCAACTAATCTTAACCTTAATCAACTTTGGGTTAGGTTTTGGTTTATAAGGTGATTTATATACAATAAGAAAACCTATCTATCTATCTACATCAGTCAATATGAGGTTTAGTGGCAGTTACAGCAAGGACTGCACCATAACATGTCCTCATACGCCTGGGAACATGTTGAATGTCATTACACTTTAATAGATCATGGTACATTCAATAACACCTTATTTCAAATAAATAAGGTATAATAAGCAAGTTAAAAGAATTGTTTCTAAAAAAAAAACCAATGATGATTGATAATAATAACATTAAATAAATAATGTTGGACATTGTTTAAACAGCATCATCTTGTTCCAAACTAAGTTCCAAACTAAGCAGAGATTGTGTTATGGGAACTCCATGACTGATATACTACTTTTTTGTAAATACACACATAATACTTAAAACAACCAGACCAAAGACAAATATTCGCAGATCCGATGAATTAATAAATAATTATTACAATGAGGTTTCATGTTGAAGAGACCTGAAAACTGGCTCTAATCTGGGTCAACGAACTCATCCGGGTACTGATCTGAATCAGTTGTGGTATCTATAGATCGTTTGGAACCATCTTTATTTAGTTCAGTTTCATCTGTACTTTTGTATATACCTACTTGTACATGGTTGTATAAATAAATGTATGTTTTATTTATATATTAATGAACTTGTGTTTATATTCACCTATCCGCCATCATCAGTTTCTTGCCAATAGTTAGCTGATGCCTGTCGTCGTATATCGCATCCCGTCCCGGACCCGTCACCGCGTCGTACACAGCTCGGATCACCGACGGACCAGACGCTGACCACTCTTTTGAGCCTTCCTGAAATGGTAATAATTACAAAAAAAAAAAATTCCGATAGGCACTAATGTATTTCCAATTAAAAAGTAGCCTATTAGATGCAGGGTTTCTCCTGTTGGAAGTAAAATCCACTTTTAAGCAGAAATACGTTGGTTTAATTCAAAAACTTAGGGACTAAAATTTCACATATTTACGCGATAACCAAGTCAAGCGCGAGACCATAGAGTAAATTATATCGCGAGACGGCAACTGCCGAGATTTAAAAAAAAAATCTTCCTATACACGCGTCGCACCCGCGCCGCTTCTGCGGATTGGTCCGCCCACATAGGTCTATCGCCTATTGGCCAATACCGACGGCGTGCGCGGATGAGACGCGACAACTTACTCTATTACAAATAGCGACATCTATTGAAACGATAGGTAGGTAGATATAACCGTTAATTATGTCGTGGATAGTCGCGCTACCTACGTAACAGATGGTAACAAACAAATGAAGCAGCTTAATATGGCAAACACATATTTAGTTTTAAAATGTTCATTATCTAGATAATTTTACTTGTCATTTATTTTGTACATACATTGTTGGAAAACAAACAGCTTTAATAACACTAATGAGCTACAAATTGTATGAGTGGGATTAGCCTTTGACAGCTTTCACTAATAGTTCTGAGTTTAATTATCAATATCTGTTTAGAATAATGAGGAGTTTCCTCGTATACAGGGTGTAATCGTTAAGTGTTCACAGGCGATTATTCCGTAACTATTGCAGATATCAAAAAACTTTAAACTGATATCGAAAGTACTTTACCTAATGAGTAAAATGACATTAATAACTTTTTAAAAATAAAACGAGAAATATCCAAAAAAAATACATTAATCACTCCCATACATTTAGTATGAGATAGTAGAAAGGTTTTAGTTTCCTTATTTTAAGTGGAATAGTACCTACTCATTTTACCCTTGTCATTTTATAATTATGTACGATATGAAGGTATTAATGAATTTCAAGTAGATACACGTGTAGATTAATTATCTTACCACTTCAAATTTATAATAAACCTTGTTTCAATATTGTATTGATTTGAACTAGCTGAAAAGCAACATACTAAATAAAAACAAAAAGAAAGATACTCTTTGGTGTTCGTTCTAAATTCAAATTCTTTATCGCGGGTTCTCGTTCCCGCCAATTTATTGTATTTTTCAATTTGCGTTAATAATCGTGATTGTTGCATTTATTGATTGAAAAATGGCATATTCCAATACAGAAAAGAGGGACATGTTAAAAATGTACTACAAACATGATTGTAACAATAGGGCGGCCATTATCGCCTACAGAAGAGAGTACCCAGATAGAGAAGTTCCTTCTGGTACGTATTTACGTAAGTTGGATAACAATTTGATAAATTATGGATCTTTTAACAGAAAAAAAGGTTCGAGAACAAGAGCTCCGGAATTTGATAATGACTTAGATAACAATATTATTAACTACGTAGTAGATAATCCACAAGAATCAACGCGTTCAGTGGCCCGATCATTTCCAGTGTCCCACAATTATGTACACAAGTTATTAAAAAAACACAACTTCAAAGCATTTAAGATAAAACCTACTCAAACGCTGCACAATGATGATCCTGCTCGTCGGCTGGTCTATTGCAATTGGCTAGTCAATAATTATGTCAATGTAAGGTCAATTTTATGGACCGATGAAAGTAATGTTTCAAACTGCGGCATTTACAATAGAAAAAACTCGCATTATTGGTCAATTGACAATCCTCGCTTAACTACTGAAGTTAGAGCTCAGGTGCGATTCTCAATTAATGTGTGGTGTGGTATTCTTGGAGATCGGATCATTGGGCCATATTTTTACAGTGGAACCTTAAATGGACAGAGATATTTCTCCTTTGTACAAAACGATATGCCAAGTCTCTTAGAACCAATTCCAGACGATGAAAGAAGGTCGATAATTTTTCAACAAGATGGAGCACCTGCACATAATACAAATGTTGTAATGAATTTCTTACGAAACAATTATAATGGCTTAATAGCCAATAATAGTGCAACCCCTTGGCCTGCCAGATCCCCGGATCTCACGCCTTGTGATTTCTTCCTATGGGGATTTGTCAAAGACCACGTGTACGCTGAGAGAGTACACAGCCTAGAAGAGTTACAGAATCGTGTACGTCGTGCAATTGCTTTAATTACTCCGCAAATGTTAAGGAAAGTTCATTTAGAAACTGTAAATAGAGCTCGTCATTGTATTGCACAAGGAGGACGTCACTTCGAACATATGCTTTGAACACAAAATTTTGTACTTACTAAGAAATAAAATGTATGGGAGTGATTAATGTAATTTTTTTGGATATTTCTCATTTTATTTTTAAAAAGTTATTAATGTCATTTTACTCATTAGGTAAAGTACTTTCGATATCAGTTTAAAGTTTTTTGATATCTGCAATAGTTACGGAATAATCGCCTGTGCACACTTAACGATTACACCCTGTATAGTGTTATTAGTTATAACGCATTACAAAATAGTAACATAACCTATAAAATTATTCTAACGCCCTGTGTTAATACTACTTACAGACGTAAAGACAACAAGCCATATCAGCTAAGAATCACTGAAAGAAACTTGAAGCCACTGATTTTTTTTAAATAGTCTCGCCCTGCCACATATAGTTCGGTATGCATAGAATGAGTGTTGGATAGGTTGGCGGTTCGTACGAAGGAGTTTTGTCTGTAATTAGTGGAACAGGGTTCAATATATAGTTTAAGATAATTTGGTCGCATCGCTGCCCGCTGGGGGTTTTGAGTTTTATTTCTGAGAGAAGATCAGGACAGTCAAGTTTGTCCAAGATGAGGTTGTGATGAAACGCGAGGTCTGCCACTTCCCTACGCATCACAAGAGGGAGGAGATGGTGATGTTTAAAGCTTCGAATGTAGTCTGTTATGTATATTTTATTTATAATTTAAGTATTATATTGGTAATCAATAAATGAAATATGAACTATAACTTGTCTTGGTTTATATACATGAAACCAACTAAACTACACTCCGCTCCAGACTTAGTTTAAATCAGTAATTTCCTTCGATTGTCCAACTCTATGATATTTAGTACACCTATTGGGAAGGAACTGACTCCTGTTATACAGGTAGCTCTAGATTAGGAGTCAGGGCTTCAAATTGAATTGAATAACTATGAACTACAACTATAAACTATAACTATATTCGTTATAAAATAGCTGTTTATATAGAAGGAATGAATTAATGAAAGGAAAAATTACATTGTACGCGATAAACAAATAACAGAATCATTAGTATTTTTAACTATATCTATAATTATATGAAAATAATGAAGATGCTTACTTTTGGTCCGATGATGATGGAGTTATAAGGTGCGATGTGTTCCGGCCAGCGAAGAGCTGTCTCACTAGACAACGCCTCCAAACTAGCGGCCATCAACCTTCAAATACGACACAACACTATGATGACGGCCTCCCTTTAATTAGCATTAGCTATATGGCAATCATTTAACCTGGCGTCAGTATTTAATTATAAATAAATACAATAAATAATGCTGGACATTTTTCACACAACTTCATCTAGTCCCAAACTAAGCAGAGCTTGTGTTATGGGAACTTCACTACTGATATACTACTTATACACTTAAAATAATCCAGCATTATTATTTATTTATTTAAAACACCCAGACCCTAGACAAATATTTGCAGATCATACAAACATTTGCCCCACGGCTGAATGGTAACCTTCTGAGTCTCAGGCGGGCTTTCGTCCACTGCGCCACAAAGGTCGTCATATCAGCTATAACAAAGAGGTCGTGAATTATTATGTCAATAAAGCTAAAGTAAAATAAAATACACGCAATCCAAAAAGCCGTTTCAGAGAAACATGGCAGCAAACACAAAAACAAACAAACACTTGTGGGGAATGCATTCCCTCCGCGGGACAAATGTATAATTATGTATGTATTTACAAAAAAAAGTGTATAAGTAGTATATCAGTCATGAAGTTCCTATAATACATATGCTTAGTTTGGGGCTAGACGATGCTGTATGAAAAATAACCAGCATTATTATTATTATTATAATTTTTGTTTTTTGCGACTCTTAGGTGTATCTCTTTATTAAGAACTAGCCTTTTTACCTACGTGGTAACTAGTTTACAAAAAGCCTATGTGTTATTCTATGTTTTGTAGATGTGTTGTTTTTAAATGTGAGTGTTTTCAATAAATAAATAAAATAAATAAATAAATGTTACGAACCATACTTTTCCCAAATTTTATCGAAATTGTTTCAGTCACAGATATTATGATACTAAACTAGAAGTTCAGCTATTACAGAAATATTTAGCAACATTCAAACTTTTCCATTTATGTCAAGGTCAAAATGTTTTTATAATTTGAAATCCCAAGGATTAGAGCAAAACAATTTTAATCTGTGACAAGAATCATGGGCAAATTAAGTTTTCATTCATTCATTCAAGAACCGTTAGCATAGGAACTACGTGAATTTATAATGTTAAAATGAATTTACGACGATGTTAATATGCCAATATTAAAAAGATATTAAGTTTATATGTAGGGGGTAATCTACGAAACTTTTCATCCGATTTCAAAAGTTCTTTCACCCATATCTAGAATGTTTTGTTCAGGGTGGACATAGGCTGTATATTATCCTGTTAAATATTTTTGTTTTTAGGGATAACAAACAGTAATATATTAGTAAGTAATAAGTGACAGTAAAATAATTAACTAAAATTAAAATATTAGCAACACCATTATCCACGCTTTATGTGGAGACCATTTTTGCGACGTAAGTCAACGAAAAAGGTATAGCGAATGCGTTTCTTTCGAACGCAACTTTTATGTTAAGCACGCGTTATTATATTAGGATGTGCGAGTACTGATACTTGCCTAGTGATACCGATGCCGTAGCACGACATTATAACCGACTGCGCGGCTCCGGAGTGCGGTATGTATTTGGCTTCTAACGGGTCAGAGTATTTAGTTCCTAGTATGAATGTGTGTCCTACCTGCAACGTAAAATAACATTTTTACAAAACAACAAACATGCTCACTAGTATAATTTACATTTCATGATGGATATTATCAGGTGTTCCGGTTTCTTCGCGATGTTTTCCTACACCGTTTCTCAGCACATTTCAATGCGCATATATTTTTTTCTAATACATACAAAATATTGAACTTCTTTATATTAAATAACTGGTTCTATTTAGACACATACCTCTATGCTGTTATGTGTTTGGAGATGGCCCCCGCAGCGGTCGCAGCGGTCGCAGGCGGGCGCGACAGCGGCGTGCGAGCGGGCGCAGCGCGCGCACAGCGCGAGGCGGTCCTCCCCGCCGCGCGCCACCAGCTGCCACTCGTGCGACACCGCGCCGCCCATCGACCCGCCCGGGGCTGACACTGTAATATCATTTTTGATTCTTAGGCATACCGATTTTCTTTCACCGTTTTAAGCACTTATTTATGCGCACATACATTTTCCACTGGAAAAATACATTGGTGTACGATCGGTTTCGAACCCCCTCGACCTCCGTATCGGAAGTCATGGAAGAGGATACCTCTCACTGGGCCATCACGGCTCTTCTTTTACATGTAAGTGTAGTTTTCACTTTAAAACGAACAAACTGTTACGCTTCATGTTACAGAACTCTGTTGCACACACCTCTATGAACGGGTAGTCGCAGCGTCCGGAAGAGGCTAGCGTATGCCTCCGTGAGCCTGTTGTACGTGTCCTCCGCGCACCGCAGATCAGCATGCGCTGCGTACGCGTCCAGCATGAGGAACTCACGCGCGCGCATCAAGCCGTGCTTGGGACGATGCTCGTCGCGATATTTGTTGCTAATCTGGAAGATATAATGTTTCGCGCGTACAGCTTGAAACCTCTTTGAAGCAGTAGCCAGGCGGCAGGCAGTCCAAGATTTCTAGCATCCAACTTAATTCGAGCACAGACTACATAAGATGGTAGCCATTGGTATGTGGTGATAATGCTCGCGGGGCTCTAATTAATAATAATAAAGTTGGTATTTTTTTATTCTAATTCTAATTTTATTGTAAAAAGCATTGTAGCGTTACAATAACTAACTCGTAACTTCAATTGCGGAACTCAAAGGCGCGGCGGGCGAGCAGCCAGCTCATAACGGTGCGAGTTCGATTCCCGATATGGCACAAGCGTTTGCATGTTCTGCAGATATTTGTTCCGCATCATAACAAATATTTGTTGATATTTGTTTTGTTTCGCATCATATTGTACTCATAATTCGTGATATCCACCACATAGGGCATTATAATTTATAGTGTGGGGTAAGAACTGTGTATTTCACTATTGGGTGTTTATCTATTTTTTTAAAGTAGAAATACTTACTTGATAAACTATGATTGGCAGCTGTTTGTACGAGAGTGGACCAACATCAGCCAACAAGTCAGCTATGCCTTCTTCGTGTGTCTGTAACGAACAATCCCATACAGAGTCTCCATAATCATCATCATTAACTAGGAGGTCAGGGATACTGGAACACTGCTGTCATCAAACCAGAGTCCTTCTCTGCTACTTCAAGTGGATGGGGTCAGGTTAGAAGGAGGACAATGCACAATACACTCCAATGTGGGACGTCAGTGCAGACCTTAGTTCCCCACTTACAATTACAATTAGAAACTGATCCAGTTTTATCTATGACTAGTTACTGACTATGGCTTTGCCCGCATGGTATATATGTACAGTAAATGGATAAAAAGTAGCAGATGAAAAGCAGTATTCATAAGAAATGTATTCGCTTTTCATTTTAACGGGTTAATATGCCAAACCTGAAAGTCCATTGTAAATATTAGTGAAATATTTTTTGAAATGGGATGAGTAGTTTCAGAATTATTTTTAACATTATTTATTAAATATATCTATATCATAGGGTTCATCTGGGAAAACACATTCTTAGCCCAGATGAACTAAAACTCATAACACCCAAAAAGATCCTGCAGTTTCTAACAGCGGCAGGGCTGAGAGGTGAATTATGAACGCCCCTGCGGGGAAAATAAACAAGTGGCGATCACAATAGGCCTAAAGGCCGCAGTGATACCAAGTTGACTTAGGCTATTGATGATATGAAAGGCTCGCGTGAATGGTGCTTCACTCAAGAGGTTAGTCCTCACCCTCTGGATCACCAACAAGGGAGTACAAACTTGCACATCAAATAAGGTGAAAGATTTTTTATTTCAAAGTTTTTTTGTTTTTTTTTTGTTAGGCAGAGTTCATTCCTAGGTTCTTTCTTCCTCTCTTCAATATTTCAGTCACATGGATTTAGTTGCATGACGTCTTTCATTTTAAGTCACCTCTTGTAAGTAGGCTTTGTGAGTTAGTTAGTCAGTGGATTAAGGCTTTTTCGTTTTTCCTGTTATACCCTAGAACTATAATATCTGCGCCATCCTGGTGCTCAGTTATTAATCTTGACAACTGTGAACTCTGTGAATAATCACCAGCTCCACCTCACCATACATGCCTTTTAGGAACTAACCGGAGCCAAGATATACTTTTTTCCATGCCGATCGTTCAGCATCATCAGTTCCGCGGCCTCTTCCAGCCTGCCGCTACGTTCCCACAGCCGAGCTGAGCTGAGCGATGGCAGGGACACCTCTTGGGCCCCAGCCTGTTCCACGCAGTCACGAGCGAGAGACTCCAGCTTGTGCAGCGCTCGGAGCGCGAGCGGAAGCAGGGCGAAGAGACCTGATGATATGGGGCGGACGAGACCGCATTCTAGAAGCAGCTGTAGAGTAAATGCTCACATTAAATTGGCATAGCCGAGTGGCCTACTCTCTGTACTAGGTTTAAGTAGTGTACTTAGTGTACTTAGTAATAGAGATAGTAAAGAAAGCAAAAAATCTTACCTTCTGGCTCTTGCAGGTTATTTCCGTATTCTTGATTTTAGCATTCTTTGGTACTGTAATTAACGGCTGGAAAACTTTGGATAGGCACTTCATCACTTCAAAATAGCTCCCGGGATATAGATTTTATTATTTAAAATTCAAATCAAATTACAAATAAACATCCATCAGCTGGCAAATTATCACATTACAGAGTTCACAGACTATTAAGCACAGATTAAAAAAAATGTATTTAACTATTTACTTGACTAATTTACTATTTGCCTGCTGACCGACGGAGCCGACACTAATATAATAAGGGCGGTTATAATAACATAAGGGTTAATTTATCTATGATAGTTATTTACACAATATATGTCTAAATAGATAGAAAATACATTATTGCACGCCAAATAACACATCAGCTTAGTTAAGTACTACACACTTTGATAATGTTGTACAATTGGCGGTCTTATCTCTAAATAGTGATCTCAACCAGACAACCTTACATACGTCTGTAATTAAGTGATGTACTAAGTACGTAGTAATCTATTTGGAAATTAGATGTTTAAATAGCAAGTACGTAGGAATAGAACACTTCTCACGTACGTACGTTATACGTGGATATTATTGATTTTGAATATTAAGATACTGGCAGAAGAAGTGAAATGAATTTAGGATACCTACAAAATATACAGATTTCGTGAATTTCAATTTCAATTTCATTTATTCATGCTTAATTTCTCACATTTCACTCAACAATGACTGATATAGTTATGTGCAGAGTGTGCCTCGCGGACAATATCAGAATGCAGGCGATCGCCAGCACTCCCTATCAGGAAATGTTTGAGAAACTTACAACTAATAAGGTACCTATAATGTTTTACTAGCTTTTCTGACGAAGCGCTGGCTTGAAATTTCATAAAAGCAGAATAGGTATGTACCTGTATAAATCCGGTTTTAGATCTTTATCTATTCTAAATTTCATCTATAATGAAGCTGTCTATAAAGAAATGTCTTTAGAGAAGAGAAAGTCTTACATTTTCTCGGGACAAATATTTGTCAAATGTCTTTGATTGGCCAATTTTTTAATGTTTTTTTTTATATTAAATTTATTAAGGAAATGGTGCTGTATTTGTGCCAAGAGCTGAGGGAAGATCTTTCTCCTGGCTCATCACAGGGTCTCCATTTCTTGTCTATCTTGATACTTGAGTACCAAATAAATGTGGAACTAGATCTATACTATATCTTAAGAAACTTTGTGGCATCATACAAGATTTTAGTATAATGCAGGTTTTTTTATTCGAGGTGGGATTTGACTGGAACGGTTCTTTTATTATGTATTATCACCACAAGTTAGGTATACCATATCATCATTTTCATTTTTCAAATTATTTGTTTCACGTTTATTAGTTCAGCATATTATATTTTAAATAGCATGCAAAGAATGAACAATTACTTAAGTTTTCCCCGTTGCTATGGACAGAGATGCAACTCTTTATGTTGCCTCATGCTCGGAAAGATGAGATACCAAGATGTGTAGAGTTTTGTCGTCCCCTGGAAGAGAAGTTCTTTGAAATGCCATGCTATGATTCTCTGATATGGGTATCAGGACCTACAAGTAGCTTGGTACCACAACACCTAGATCTGGAACATATATTTGCAGAGCATGCAAGCATTTATCCCGCACCTCTTGTGTCACAGCTGGTTACTCACTCTTATCTGCATGACCCCTAATTGTATAAATTGTTTCAGTTCCTTACTGGAGATGGTCTCCCTGCCACAGTCTGCTATCTGTGTGCCTCGCAGCTGCAGAAATTCTGCAGATTCTTCAAACTATCTCAGATTACAGAGAAACTCCTCACAAAACTGGTTCAAGATGGAATTCAGGTATATTATGGAGACATTAAAACTAATTATGTATTCAATTAAAGTTAATGGCTAGATTGCCACTAAACATTATCAGTGTAGAGGAAAACAAAGATAATTAATGATTCTATCCATTATAAAAATCTGGCTCATTCACCCTAAAACTATACAGGCCATTTCTTGGAAACAAATCACCTTATTGTTTTATAATCTCGTCAACTAGCATCAGCAAAATTATGGCAATCCTAATGACAGAAGCCATAAACAAAAGTGATTTCAATGCATAAAAGTTATTGGTTAAACAGATTTTGCAGCATTCATTTTTACAACACTTTTTTCAGTTATCTCATGCAACCATTCCTTCACTGGAGAGAGGGAACATTCATACCTATTCAATGAGCTCCATACAGTGCATGATCGTTCCCGAAGACTTTGAGGAACACAATGTGGAGGAGGAAACACTCCCTGAAGTAAATAATAAAGAAGAAGCATCTGATTTTGACTTAGACATTTTGGAGGAAACCCTCCCTGAATTAAATATTAAAGAAGAAGCTGATTTTGACTTAGACATTGTGGAGGAGAACACATTCCCTCATGTAAATGCTAAAAAAGAAGCATCCGATTTTGACTTAGGCATTGTGGAGGAAACCCTCCCTGAAGTAAATATTAAAGAAGAAGCATCCAATTTAGACACAAGTGAAATATTCTTTGAGGATGGAATCGAAGGTAAGTCACCCAAACTTATCTTACTTCTCTTGTAGTTCCTGCTGAAGCTAATTTTTTTAAACCGATACTCCCATACTACCTTTTAATCCCTATAACATCCCCCTCCCCTGCCCCCTAAAATGCCTAAATCGAAAAACAGTTCCAGAGATTAACATGTTCAAACAAAAATACACAATAACTTTTCAGATTAATTATGAGGTGATAATCGTGATTTTTCTATATCTCAATAAGTAAATTATGTAAACAAAGGGAGATATTGGGTTGTGACAGACTCCGTTTTCGCAATTTGGATTTCATCCTTTGCTTGTTTTTGTTTGTACAAGTAAGGATAAATTAATAAATACCATGGTACTTTTAACACACACATCACCTTCGAGCTGCCTTTGTACAAACAAATTATGATCACCTACAATTCTGCTTTTATTTAATTATTTATTTAAAAAAAAAATACTTTAGTTGTTGACAAAATATTTCAAGAAGAGTTTGAGTTAATAAAGTATAGAATATTTTTGTTTACAGAGGAAAGTACCTGTTCCTACGCAAACCCTTCCGTCGACGATCTTAAAAGCGACCCTGAAGGCGCAAATGCTATGACTCCAAGCTACCAGAACAGTGACATGTCACACAAATTGTATTCAATAGTAGTGTACCAACCTAAATTCACGGCTGATAGCTCTATAGAGAACCAACCTAGCTCTAGACTAAACCAACCACACTCTATAGTGAACCATCCTCGCTCTAAAGTGAAGCAACCTCAACTCACAGCGCTAAGCTCTAGAGTGAACCAACCCAAAACTGCTCAAAGTTCTCTTGCTAAGTGTACCAGTCAAAGGAATCAAAAGACACCAGTGACATCTAAAAATGAAACAAGTGAATTGTATATTAGAAAAAGCTCAGTTAAATCTTCAACATCACATTTTAATGAAACAGAAGATAGCCAACTAGTTATCGGATTAAAACGTACAGCAGGTAAGAGTAAGACTTGTGAATTGTGCCATAAGACATTATCAACAAGTAGCAAATTAAAGGCACACGTCATTAAGATCCACATTGAAGGAAAGCAATTTGAATGCAACATTTGCAAGAAAACGTTCCGTCTAAAAAAAGAGTTGAAGAATCACTCAAAAGAGCACCCTCCCGATAAACCGTTCGCGTGTCTAGTGTGCAGCGAAAAATTCGCCAAAAAATTCGCTCTAGAAACACACATGAGAATTCATACAAAAAAACAGCTGTTCTCGTGCGATCTATGCAGTATGAAGTTCATGTGTAAAAGTAAGCTCATAACTCACGCTAGGACGCACACGGATGAAAAACCATTCGGTTGCAAGACGTGCTCGAAGAGGTTCACTAGCAGAAACAGCCTGAACACGCACATGCAAACGCACACGGGGCAAAAGTTCGCTTGTTACGCCTGTGATAAGAGCTTCATCTACAAAAGCAGTTTAAAACTACACGTCAAAATATGTTCCGAAAAAGAAAGCTTAAAGAAAGACTGTACTAGAAAGCATGTTGATTGTGCCCCATACGATTTTGAATGCGATTTGTGCAGCAAAGTGTTGAACAGCAAAGACTGTCTTTCAAAACACATGGAAAAACACACAGGGCTGACGTGCGATATATGCAATCGTACGTTCAAAAAAAAACAGAACCTTCGAAATCACATTTTGTCACACATGGGGTTAAAACAAATCCACCTGAAATACCGTTTAACTCAACTCTTAAAAACCTGCACTGGTCAAGAAAATACAAACAATACAAGCTCTATAGTGAACCAACCTAGCTCTAGAGTGAACCAATCCAAAACTGCTGAAAGTTCTCTTTCTAAGTGTACCAATGAAGCTATTCAAAAGACACCATTGTCCCATAAAAAGGAATCTAGTGAATTGTCTATTACTAAAAGCTCAGTTGAATCTTTAAAATCACATTTGAATCACACAGAAGATTCAAAACCTTATATCAGATTAAAACGTAAAGCGATTAAGGGTACCACTTGTGAATGGTGCCATAAGATATTCTCAACAAATAGCTCTTTGAGAGCACACGTCATTAGAATCCACATTCAATTTAAGCCTTTTGAATGTGACATTTGCAAGAAAAAGTTCCGTCAAAAAATCGAGTTGAATAATCACGTTAAAGTGCACACTCGCGATAAACCGTTCGAGTGTCCCGTGTGCAGCGAAAAATTCGCCAAATATTACACTCTAGAAACACACATAAGAGTCCATACAAGACAACGGCTTTTATCGTGCGATCTATGCAGTATGAAGTTCACGTGTAAAAGTAAGCTCAAAATTCATGCTAGGACGCACACTGGTGAAAAACCATTTGCTTGCGAGACGTGCTCGAAGACGTTCAGTTACAGAAACCAACTGAACATGCACATGAAAACACACACGGGGGAAAAGCTCGCTTGTAACGTCTGCGATAGGAGCTTCATCTGCAAAAACAGTTTAAAGTTACACGTAAAAACTCATTTCGAAAAAGAAAACTTAAAGAAAGACTGTACTAGAAAGCATGTTGATTGTGCCCCATACGATGTTGAATGCGATTTATGCGGTAAAGTGTTGACCAGCAAAGACTGTTTTTCAAAACACATGGAAAAACACACAGGGTTGACGTGCGATATATGCAATCGTACGTTCAAGAAGAAACACAACCTACGAATTCACGTTATATCACACATGGAGCTAAAACCTCACGCTTCGATGCTTGGTAAAGAATACACAAGCAATACAGGAATACAATCCTTTACATGCGACCGGTGTGACCACACTTTCAACAAAAAGCATGACCTAATAAAGCACATGATCCTCCATGATGACACGTCCGTGATAGTAACGAGTGCTGATTGTTTTACTAACTAATACAGATGGGTACACAATTTCTCGTTATTTTTACAGCTACACGGATCAAAGTCAAAGTCAAAATTCATTTATTCATTAAAATCACAAGGTTCTATTTGAAACGTCGGTTTTATCCACTGCCTGTTCCTCCGCGACCAAGCCACGAAATAAAGTCAAGAAAACAAGGCTGTTTATTATTTTTAATGATCCTTTTACAAAACAACGAGTTGGAGCATTTTTGAAAATTGATTGATCCCAAGTGTTTTTATCATCTAAATAATCAGATATTTTATAGTATTGTAGAACAGATGATTCCAAATACCTAACTCATTGCAATCACGAAGGCGCGCGAGCTAGAATACTTTCTCGCTCACACGATTTGCTGTTTCGTCCGACGCGATCCCCTCCAGTCCACGCTCCAAAGTTGCGATACAAACTATATGGGAATCTGCGACGCAGCCTATAAAACCAGGAGCCCCATTCATTTCAAACCAATTAGCTAGCAGTCTTACCTCGGTAATGAGCTATACTAGTTCATAGCCTCTTGAGACTGATCCCTTGGAGCAAGGTAGCCGGCATAGGTCCTAATACTTAGGTACCCAGCTACTGCCTACCCCTTGGGATAGTATTGTTATACTGTACCTAGGCACACCACAGCACGTAAGGTAGATAGCCTATACCTACGTGAATATTATAGCGCACCTAACTAGGTACGCACTATTAACGCTGTATAGCTTCAACCGTAGTTCTAAGAGACTCTGAAGATTATACTTGGGTTATATCACATTAAACCTACTTTGTTGAGCACCGTGCATTTTTCCTACTCGTCCCCCCTTCATTTGGCGCCCAACGTAAAAAGGACGCATGATAGCAAAACAATCTGGCGTCCAAAGATAAAAGAAGAAAATTCAAGAAGGAGAGAAGTCTAGAAAGCACCTTCACAACAATGGGTGTACATCTGACACAAGCACAATTTGATGAGTTATTAAAACGCAGAGATGACCCGGGACCGGTACCTATATCGCCCTCCCACCATAAAAGTTTCACCAAATGTACCCTTCGCTTCAATGGTGAGCGAAGTCACAGCATAGTGGAAGAATTTGTTACAGGGATATCTATTTACAAACAAATAGAACAAATACCAGACGACGACGCGCTAACTGGTCTTCCTTTGTTACTAACTGATAACGCAAACGCGTGGTGGACAGGCGTCCGCACTGAAATAAAGACGTGGACAGTCGCGCTAGCCAGTATCCGCGCAGCCTTCGCGCCGAAGAGACCACTGCACGAACTTTACGTAGAATTCTTTTCGGACTCCCAAGAAGATCGATACATTCATCACCCGTAAACGATTACTTCTCGGGATGTTACCAGCAAAAAGACACAAGAAAGAAGAGCAGCTGGACTTAATGTACGGCCTTCTTAGAGTGGAGCTTAAGAAGAAAATTGCCCGCACTGACATTAAAACTTTTAGCGAACTACTGGACAAAGCCCGCGAGTATGAAACCTTGGAAAAAGCCGGTACCAGTAGCCAGCAACCAACTTACGAGAAAAAGCGATGTACGTACTGCAGCAAAATTGGCCACACGACAGAAATATGCAGAAAACGGCTATCAAAAAAATCAAAAATGGAAGCCACTACTACTTCATCTGAAGTTTCTTCCACCTCACCGACTGTCGAAGCAAAGAAATCATCATCATCAAAACCGGAAACAGGAAGTGAAAAAATAAAATGTTACGGTTGTGGAGCGCCTGGCGTTTTTCGAAGCCAGTGCCAAACATGCAAAAAGAAGGACAGCCCAACTAAACCGGTGCAATTTTATGCGATGTACACTCACGTACAGAGTGCAACAAAGGTACCCACGATTCCAATTAAATACAAGGGCATATCTGGATACGCACACATAGATACGGCCGCCCGTACCAGCATCGCCGGATCACGCCTATACCGCCTACTGAAAGATGACGGGGTAATATTTTCGGAGCAGAATACCCAAATTCAACTGGCGGATGGGAAAACCAGTGAAGTTACAATGCTAACTACACAGGTATATATAGAAATCGGAGGAAGAAAACTGCCTATCTCATTTTCAGTGATCCCACACGCCGAAGATAACCGCACACTGCTCGGTATCGACTTCCTAGAGCAAAATTCTATTGTGCTGAACCTAGCCCAGCGTGTTTGGTTCTTCGCTGAAGATCCCGAAAATCAACATGATTTCATTAGAGCCGAAAACAGCATCAACTTAAAAAACAAAGAGGGAGAAACACTTGACCAATTTTTGGAGTGGTTTGACGACTTCAAAGAATTGACACCAATAGCAGACACCCTCCCAACGCAAAACAAAATTTGCAAAAAAACCCCAAAGGAGTTAACAAAAAAAAACCTACGGGACTTAGACTCGTTTGAGCTATCAAAATACACAAACCCAGAGCAACCAGTGATGTCAGAGAATCCAAAGTGGATTGTCCACAAACTTGACAATCTACCAACAGCGGCGGAATGGCGTCACACTAGTGAGGAGAAAAAATGTGTAATGGACCCGAGGGTAAAAAAATCAGAAATAAACAAAACTGAAATGTATGCAATGAATTTTATTGTAGACCCACAAACAACTATCCTTACTGAAAATGAGGTAATTGAATTAAATAAATTACTTATTGAATTTCATGATATATTTAGGACGCATGGAGATCCTACTCCATTTGCAGTACATAAGATAGACACAGGTAATCACAAGCCTGTAGCACTAAAACCATACCGTCTGTCACCTATAGGACAGGAAATTACTACTCCTGACGTATATCCTTTACCTCGAATAGATGATTTACTACAACAAGCTAAAGCAATGCCATATAAAAAAAACAGAATGGAAATGGGATGATACAGAGGCAACTGCATTTGAAGCCTTAAAAAAAGCTTTAACAACAGCACCTGTCCTAAAACAAATAGACCCTACAATGCCATACATTATCAAAATTGTAAGTAACTACGCAATCGGAGCTGCCTTAGTACAGGGGGAGGGTGCGAAAGAACACCCTATAGAATATGCCAGCCGCTTATTGATACCAGCCGAACGCAACTACACAGTTACTGAAAAATAAGCTTTAGCAATTGTTTGGGCAGTAACTAAATTTAGAGGATACATAGAAGGCATCAAACATTAAAATGGTTATTAAATTTAAAATCACCAACAGGCCGATTAGCACGATGGGCACTGCAGCTCCAACCCTATCAATTCGAAATAAAGTATTCTCCAGGAAGGACAAATCTTCTAGCAGACGGCTTATCCCGTCCCCCATTACCAGAATGCGAGATATACCATACAGAACCCTGTGAAATTTGTCTCATAGAACTAGATCTACCGAAACGAGGAGAACAAAAGATACATGAAGAACAAATGAAAGATGAAGCACTCCAAAACATCATAAAAAGTCTCGAAGAGAACGTTAAAACAGAAAATAAAATTCATTATTTTAAAAGAGGTTACCTACTTCATAAAGGTGTCCTATATAGATTCACACCTGATCAAGAAGATAACAATGCAAAGCTCGTCATACCTTGTCACGAAATTAAAAACATTATGAATCAACTACACAATTCACCAACCAGTGATCATTATGGTGTAGAACGAACTATTAGAAGAATCGAACAAAAATTCTTTTGGAAAACAATGAGAAAGGATGTAAAAAATTATATAAAAACATGTATAGAATGTCAAAGATACAAACCAACCAACAAAAAACCGGCAGGACTCTAACAATCTACCGCCATCACTCAGAGGTTTGAAGTATTATCAATTGACCAATTCGGACCTCTACCAAAAGGACCAAACAATGAAAAATGGATTTTCATCATTGAAGACACAGCATCACGATGGGTGGAACTTTTTGCGCTAACAGAAGCCACAGCTAAAAACTGTGCAGATACACTATTAAATGAAGTATTCCTACGCTATGGATTACCACGGAGAATAACAAGCGATAATGGAACACAATTCATATCAGCAGTAATGCAGCAGCTAACGTTTTGCCTAGATATTCAGCACATATTAAATCCTGTTTATCACCCCGAACCAAACGTGGTAGAAAGAAAAAACAGAGATCTGAAAACACAAATAGGTATCATGGTAGAAAATGAACACAAAAGTTGGCCTACAACTCTTCCAGCCATAAGATTTGCAATGAATTCAGCATTTAACCGAAGCACTGGATACACATCCGCTTACTTAACATTTGGAAGGGAAATGAGAACACTTTCAGAAATAACACACGACTTGAGCCAAATAGTCCAATCAGAAAACTTTGTGCACGAAATCACTCCACAGCTAAGAAACCTGGCAAAAATCCTATCTAAAGCCAAAGAAAATATTGAGATCACACAAGACAATAACAGAAATAGAGCTAATCTTAACAGACGAAATGATCCAGGATATGAAAATGGAGATTTAGTACTAGTAGAGACTCACCCAATAAGCCGACAAGACAGCAATTTCTCTGCAAAGTTTGCCCCAAGACGTGATGGTCCATATAAAATAATTAAAAAACTTGCAAGTTCTATTTATGTAGTTTCTAAACTAGATGAATCAAATGAGTCCATAGGAAAATATCATACGTCTGCCATAACCAAATATGAAGCTCGAGACGACAACCCGACGCCAGCACCTGTAAACCCAATCGGACGGCGAGGCAGACCAAAGAAACTACTAACGTCCTAGTATCCTGCTACTCTTACGGGACGTTTCAGAGTACCAGAGGGGGAGATTGTAGAACAGATGATTCCAAATACCTAACTCATTGCAATCACGAAGGCGCGCGAGCTAGAATACTTTCTCGCTCACACGATTTGCTTTTTTGATTTGCTTTGTTGAGCACCGTGCATTTTTCCTACTCGTCCCCCCTTCAGTATGCCTTTTTATAAAGTTGTTTTTTAATTACGTTTTTAAATACGTAATTAAACTTAACGAACGAGTACGAGCCAGAAATGCGGCTCCTACAAGCATCACAGAAGTAAAGATAGCGCTGGAGGAGGAGTGGGAAAGACTTCCTCAAGAACTGGTTAAAAAAATTATCGGGTTGATGAGAAACCGCCTTCGAGCTGTTATCAAAGCTAGGGAAGGTAAAATATTGAGTCAATAAATTTTATGTTTTA
The DNA here is from genome assembly GCA_961405105.1 of Perizoma affinitatum. Classification (NCBI taxonomy): domain Eukaryota; kingdom Metazoa; phylum Arthropoda; class Insecta; order Lepidoptera; family Geometridae; genus Perizoma; species Perizoma affinitatum. Next base: position 17,174,935 of record OY560186.1, on the reverse strand, counting down.
GACATAAATTTCAGTTTTATTTTAATTTAGATTAGTCCAATGCTTACTATAATTAACTGCACTTTTGTCACGTTTCCATTCAAACCTGTTTTATTTAAATAGTACTGGTTAGATTTTTTCATAATAATGGTATAATTTTGAAGCCAAGATAATTGAAGATCAAGCTTTCAAAAAAAAAACGAACATTACAAAAGTCATTTTCGAAAAAAAATACACTTCTAAATTTTGTAAGGGCGAGTCGATTCAGCTGCAAGTGTATATAGGGGTCTAGAGTTACCTCAGATCTCGTAAGGTTGTGAATGGAAATCCATCAAACCAATATTTGTTTTAAATTCCTACAGAAGCTACCTCAAAGCTTTATATTCCTATCCAAAATTAGTTGTGGCACGGCCGCCCTCGGCCCCCGGCGGCGGCGGTCCGCAGCGTCGCATCGCCCGCTCCCGCTATTCTTTTAATCGGCTCCTAGTGGTCGCAGCGTAATATTAAATAGCCTTTAGTTTTCTTCAAGAATTGGGCTATCAAATGCTAATTTTTCAAATCAGACTGTTAGTTCCAGAGATCAAACAAAAAACAAACAAACTGTTCAGCTTTATTATTAGCATAGATGGTATGTTATTAATCTCAATAAATTATGTGAACAAATTTGGTTTTCGGTCTAAAACCCCGTTTCGACTCCGTTTTCGCAAATAATAAAAACCTATAATTCATTTTTTTTTTTAATTTGTACAAAAGTAGAAAGACAAATAAAATTAAAGATCTTTCTTAAGGTTGATCGTTTTCTCTAAAACCTGAATATTACATTAAAATTGCTCTTCTCACAACTAAGTCTTCATACCTGAGTATAGTATATTTTTGTTTACAGATAAAAATACATGTTCCTACACAAAACCCTTAGTTGACGATCTTAAACGCGATCCCGATGGCGCAAATACTATGCTTTAAGGTGTGTACAAATTGTGTGACATGTCACACAAATAGTGTACCAACCTTGCTCTAGAGTGAACCAATCCAAAACTGCTCAAAGTTATCTTGCTAAGTGTACCAGTGAAAGTAATCAATAGACACATCTGACATCCAAAATAGAATCTAGTAAATTGTCTTTTATAAAAAGCTCAGTTAAATCTTTACCCCAACTTCGTATCAGATTTAAACGTAAAGCGATTAAGGGTACGACTTGCGTGTGGTGCCATAAGACATTCTCAACAATTTTAAGAGCACACGTCATTAGAATCCACATCAGAAACAGCCTGAACATGCACATGCAAACGCACACGGGGCAAAAGTTCGCTTGTTACGCCTGTGATAAGAGCTTCATCTACAAAAGCAGTTTAAAACTACACGTCAAAATATGTTCCGAAAAAGAAAGCTTAAACAAAGACTGTATTCAAATCAAATCATTTATTTGCAAACATGGGGCACAAAGATGTAGGTAATTATAATAGGTCAGCACCAGACATGTTTTGCCTTGATCTAGGGCATGCAAAATGGGTGCTTTATTGTCAGCAGTAAATAACAATAATATAAATATAAATAACACAATAATAAACTTTCATTAACGCAGAAATAAAAAAAAACAAATAATTAAATAAATAATGAAACAGCAAGTCAAAATCCATTCATAAAAACAAAATAATAGATACATTTTAAATTAAACTAAAAAAGTTACATACAAAAAAAGTTTAAAACATTGTTAATACTTATTAGTCAATTTTGATGTCGCGATCTAACATAAATTCTTTTAAATGATATTAGCACTTTAATGTCGAAAAATTGTTAAGTTTCTTTTTAAAAATTGTTAATGGTTAAGTTACCTTTAAGTTATTTGGCAATTTATTGAAATTTATTGGTGCCATTCCACAGAATTTTTTTAAGCAATGCTGTTTCTGCACTAGTAAGACATGTATTGCAGGTCACGTCTACTGCGTGTGTTAATTGGCTTGTCAAATAGGTTAGTGTTGATTTTTACAAAAACTGCTATTTCATAAATATAGAGTGCTGGAACTGTTAATACGTTAGATGATATAAAATAGGACTTACAACTATCGGCTGTCTTCAGGCCATACATTGTTCTTTCTTATACATCGTATTTGCGACTTAATTTTTTTTTCTTTATCCGTGCAGTTTCCCCAAAACATAATGCCGTAACGTAATTTAGAAGCTGTGATAAATCGCCTTCAGCGCATCCAGACTAACAACTTTTCGATGTTTGTAGAGCATGTATGAACATTTACTGAGTGCCTTACATACTTCTTCGACTTAGATATTCCAGCTTAATTGCCTATCGATTACAATACCTAGAAATTTTGTATTAGATGTGACATGCTTTCGAGCATGTTGATTGTGCCCCATACGATTTTGAATGCGATTTGTGCAGCAAAGTGTTAAACAGCATAGACTGTCTTTCACACATGGAAACACAGACACATGGAAAAACACACAGGGCTGACGTGCGATATAAAACCGCACGCTTGCGATGCTTGCGGCAATCGATTCCAATTGCCGCTAGAGAGCTTACCACCCGGCCGCCGGCTGCGAAACGCGCGGCTATCATTTTAGTGTTTTGATCGCCTACTATAATGTAGCTGCTGACATCACAGCTATTAATACTATTGTTTTAGATTAGTCGTAAAGCGCAATTCATACACCGACCATTGTTCCCAGCACCGTTCATGCTACCTAACAGCAACGAGTGACATTGTTCCCAGCACCGTTCATGCTACCTAACTGCAACGAGTGACTTTGTTCCCAGCACCGTTCATGCTACCTAACTGCAACGAGTGACATTGTTCCCAGCACTGTTCATGCTACCTAACTGCAACGAGTGACATTGTTCCCAGCACCGTTCATGCTACCTAACTGCAACGAGTGACTTTGTTCCCAGCACCGTTCATGCTACCTAACTGCAACGAGTGACATTGTTCCCAGCACTGTTCATGCTACCTAACTGCAACGAGTGACATTGTTCCCAGCACCGTTCATGCTACCTAACAGCAACGAGTGACATTGTTCCCAGCACTGTTCATGCTACCTAACTGCAACGAGTGACATTGTTCCCAGCACCGTTCATGCTACCTAACTGCAACGAGTGACATTGTTCCCAGCACTGTTCATGCTACCTAACTGCAACGAGTGACATTGTTCCCAGCACCGTTCATGCTACCTAACTGCAACGAGTGACTTTGTTCCCAGCACCGTTCATGCTACCTAACTGCAACGAGTGACATTGTTCCCAGCACTGTTCATGCTACCTAACTGCAACGAGTGACATTGTTCCCAGCACCGTTCATGCTACCTAACAGCAACGAGTGACAATTACGGCCCTGTCCAAAAAAGGTGTCCCCTTAGAATCGAATTAAGATAAAAATTTACCGATCGAGGGTAATTTATTAAATAGTACTTACCTAGCTCAACCAAGAATTTAATTAAGATAAAAAGGGAGATTCTGCCTTAATTCAATTCTTGGTAAACCTTCCCGATTGAGAGGGAAGTTTGTAAATACTAAACACAGCTTTTAGTAGGTTAACTTAAAGCTGAATTGACATAGAAATAAACCGATTAAGAAGATAGTTAGATTAGAAGACGACCTCTGTGGCGCAGTGGGCGAAGGCTCGCCTGAGACGCAGAAGGTTGCGGGTTCGATTCCTGCTGCGGGACAAATGTTTGTACGATTAGCTAATGTTTGTCTCGGGTCTGGGTGTTTTCTTTGTATAATATGTATGTATTTACAAAAAAAAAGTATATAAGTAGTATATCAGTCATGTAGTTCCCATAACACAAGCTATGCTTAGTTTGGGGCTAGGTGGTGCTGTGTGAAAAATGTCCAGCATTATTTATAGTTAGTAAGGGTAGATAATAGTACTTGTGTAGATCGGACACCCATTCGTCGCGGGTCAAAAGGCTACAATGCGCATAATCAAATCAATCATACCCTGTTCTGTAGTCGAGAAAAAAATTATCTCTTTGTTGATAGCCTTCATAAGCAGATTTTAAACTGGACAGAATATAATTATAGTTCGTCATTTAAATAAATAGATGCTTTTAATTACGAGACACAGTTTAATTTTTTTATACCTAGACCACATTATTTTTAATACTTACATTAATTTTTGAATACAAATAAACTTGTTTAAATAATATATACTTATTATTTAACTATTATTAATCCCATTATCATTTACTGACTGACTGACCACTTTATACTCTAGAAAGCTAAAAATTTGATTATTATAATAAATAATGACTAGGTTTTCCTCATGGACCAACCTAGTTGTGCAAAACTAGTTGTGCCTACTAGACTAGTCAGTAGTTCCATTATACAAATCTTGGCACAACTCGTTGTACTATAACTGTTTCATATGGATAGTAGAATATATAAGGACCTAAATAAATTATAACATCATGTTTTAGCTGTCATATATTCATGCAAATAAATATTCTGATACCTGATTTCCTTACATAGAAATGTACCATATGACATCACCCTTCCTGGGTAGTTATAAAAAAAACTTCTCTGATTCGGATCTGCCCAAGAAAGATTTTTCAGTTGTGGCAAGTTGTGTCAAACGGTACTAATATTTGGTCTGTGAGGAACTCGCTATAATGACGTGTTTCTTTTAAAGGTAGTTTGAAAAAAACGCAAATTATGCGTCTATCTTTGACTGATTGACTGAAAGCGTATCTGGTACATGTGTCAAGCCTGTGCAAACTATCGCTGATAAAATTAAATAATATCCCAACTGACTGATGTGGTTCGCGGAAGATGCCGCACGTCAGACGTGCTCCGATTTTGGCACCGAGATGGTGTATCAGAGAATCGACGCCAATGTATCAGTAATTTGAATACTAGGTAGGTAGTTAAACCATGTCAAATAGATTATTTCCGCGACTTCCTTATTGGCTTCTTTTTGTGCACTCTCTTGTGACCGTCGAGTTGTTTTTTCATTTGAAAACTCTTCTCGCAACTGTTGCACGCATAAGGTTTTGACGCCGGATCCTCATTTTCTTTAACCTTAGCCATTTTGGCTGTTATTGCATCTGGTAACAAGAATTATGATTTTAAATCGGAGTTAGAAGTAGAACTCCTTTTGAAAGAGCTCGTCCGGGGACAATACCACCATACTAATTTTGGTTAGGTTGTATTTTTTAAGAGTGTGCCGGTGAAATTTCAGGCACACCCGACGACTTCGCTCGAAGACTATGGTCTACGAGCGAATAATATGTTATTCGAGATCACCAACTATACCAGCCATGCGATTACGTAAAACAAAGCTTGATCGCAACTAGAACCGTTTTTAATCGATTAACATCAAATGTTTAATCGATATTATGATATAGCGATCACGAAACTCGGTTTCAGCATGTGATCGCATCTACTTTGAAATAAGAAAACAAGTCAATTATTGTTTCAAAAGATTCAAATCGAAAATGTAAGAAATACAAGTGGACTGAACCGGAACACAGCAATTCACTATAATAGCTATGTTCCGGTTCGAAGGGTTTGTTTGTTTGTTGTTTGTTTTGATGTATCTATATAAATGTGTTCTGCAATAAAATGTATCTTTGTAAATTGTTATTTCATTTATAACCTTTGCCCACTCAATTCAAGTATAAAAAGACCCATTTTTTATCGGTACAAGTGGCAAAAAATGCTCTCCCAAATGCAAAAAATGCTTTTATTTTTACTATCTTTATTAATTACGAATACATTTATTCATACAACTATGTACAAGTAGGTATATACAAAAAATACAGATGAAACAGCTAGCTATCTAAAGACCGTTAATTAAGTAACATTTACATGCCTAGTTATCACAGTTTAAATTATTCTAATTCTTCTATTCACGTGATTATTAAGCGTGATGGATTTGAAAGGGTTCTTGGATTGCATGGTGACGAAAGAGTGAATGATAATGGTAAAAGTGTGCTTGAGATATGCTGGAGTGCCTGGAGTGGAATCTGTGTGTGACAAACACCATGTTTGACCACAAAAAGATTCATTTGTACACTCGAGAGGCGAAGTATGATCGATTTTGTAATAGTGGATGAAATAGTGAGAAAGAACGTTATTGGCACTAGGGTGTATCGCGGTGTCTTTTATTTAGGATTTAGGGGTCTTTTCAAGGGATGGCGACATCGAGTAAAAGAACCCATAAGTGTACTCGAAAGAATAAAAGTAGAAAACCTACAAGGAAAAGAAGTGAAAGATGAGTATAAAAGTAAATTGAGTGAAAGGTTTGTTAGGTTTGATGATATTTGTGAGAGTGAAGAATTGTGGCAATCTTTTAAAGAAGAGGTAGTGAGTGTGGTTTCTGAAGTATGTGGTGTAAGTAAAAGGAGCAAAAGGATTAAGAAGAATGTTTGGTGGGATAAAGATGTACAAAAGGTTGTATGTGAGGTTAGAGCTAACGAAAGAATGGATAAGGCTACAAATGAGGATGTAAATGAAGCTAAGAATTAATATAAGATATTGAAAGAGATAGTGAAAGGTTAAAAGAAAGAAAGATGAACAGAAAGATGAGCTTGACAGAAGATTGTCTCAGGATTTCCGGACGAACATAAAGTTTTTCTGGAATTCAGTTAGCTCGGCTAGAGGGAAAAAACAAACTACAAAGGAAACGGTTCAAAGCAAGACTGTAAAAACTACAGAGGCATTAGCCTACTCAGCATCGTCGGCAAATTATATGCGAAAGTGTTGATTGAAAGAGTTATGAAAGAAACCGATGAGAAAATATGGGAAGCACAAGCGGGATTTCGGAAGGGTATGGGATGTACAGATGAGGTCTTTTCCTTGCGATGCATAGCCGAAAAGTTTTAGGCCAAGGGTCAAAAGGTCTATTGCGCTTTCGTGGATTTGGAAAAGGCCTATGACAAAGTGATGAGGAATGAACTATGGTCGGTGCTGTCATTGAATGAAGTAGACAGCAAACTAATTCGAGCTCTGAAATCTATTTATGAGGATTCCAGTGCTTGCGTAAGGATAAACGGGTCATATACTGAATGGTTTAGCATCCAAAAGGATGTTAGACAGGGATATGTAGCGTCACCGTGGCTGTTTAATCTATTCATGGACAGTTGTTTGAAAGATAGTGAATGTGGATTAAGAATGAATGAGTTACTCGTCAAATGTTTTCTCTACGCCGATGATCAAGTTATACTGTTATACTTGCGGTAGATGAGTTACAAGAGATGTTAACAATTATGCATGATGCATTTGAAAGAAAAGGGATGAAAGTTAATGTAAGTAAGACGAAAGTAATGATTTTTGAGAAAGACGAATGCATGTGATATTTTGATCGGCGGAGAGAGAGTGGAACAAGTGAGAGAGTTTGTATATCTGGGTATTTTGTTTACTAGGGATGGGAAGCATGACGAAGATATTGAAAGGAGAGTAAATGCTGGAAATCGAGTGAATGGGGCACTTCACTCCTTCATGAGCAGCCGGAATTTATCTGAAACTGCACGACTAGCCGTGCATAAAGGAGTGTTAGTGCCGACACTAATGTATGGAAGTGAAAGTTGGGTATGGCAGAAGAAACATCAAAGTCGAGTAAATGCAGTGGAGATGAGAGCTTTGAGAAGTATGTGTGGTGTAACTTTGAGCGATAGAGTGAGAAACAGCGTGTAAAGAGAGCAGTGTGGAGTGAATGAAGATATAGTAACGAGAGTTGAGAAAGGTATGTTGAGATGGTTTGGGCATATAGAAAGGATGGATGAAAGAAGATTGACAAAACAAGTATATAAGGCGAGCGTGAATGGGAAGGTCGGAAGAGGAAGGCCTCGGCGAACGTACTCTGACCAAATTGGAGACATTCTAGAGAATGGCCAGGTCAGAAGTACACTTAATCGCAGAGCTTGTATGAAGAATTTGATGAGGATGAACGAAGCGAAAGAAGTATGCCAGGATCGTAGCAAGTGAAGATCCTTGGTCTCTGCCTACCCCACCGGGAAACAGGCGTGACTATATGTAAGTAATTATTCAAAGACCTTATTGTATATAATGTTCTGGTAAATGAACATGATTGTACTCGATTGTGTAGCTGCAGTAGCTTCACAATTTGTGCTTGTGAAACTGCAGTCTGCTGCATGGTCGCAGCGAAACCAACAACGGCATCCGCCAAGCGTTCTTTCGCTGCGATGCGCATCTCCTCAACGAGTTAACCCAATGTGGCATTGTGATCTAAAAAATATTAACTTTATTTGCTAACGGCTTCGCCCGCGTGGCACCCGGATAAACAGTAGCGTTCGTAAGAAACGTATTCGCTCGAACGTTATTTTAACGGGATAATTATGTAGCCTATGTCCACCCTGAAAGTCTATTCTAAATATTGCTGAAACAATAGTTGAAATCGAATGAGTAGTTAATTTTAAAATGGCAAATGGGGGTGAAAGTTAGTACCTATGGGAATATCGTTTTTTTTAAACACGATTCCCACGCGTGCGAAGCCAGAGGCAACAGATAGTATTTTATAATAATGATCACAGTAATAAAATCACTTATCATGCCATATCTAGCTTTGAAACAAAATAACATAATTTAGAGCGTAGTCTTAAATGTTTGCTTTAAGACTCCGCAAAAATTGTTTACGTAATCGTAACTGTTTCTTGTCCACAACAAACGTGTGATAGCAACAGGGATACGTAATCGGCCTACAGTATAGAAAATTAAACAACTTAAAGACAATCAATTCGATTCGACCCACACAGGCGTACCTACTGCCGTATCACTTTTTTTCTTGGGCGCTTGTCGTTACCCGCCACGATCGTGTTAAGTTACGAATATTACGTAATTAACCATAATCTGGCTAAGATAAATAAATAATAATAACTAGCCTTTATCCACAGCTTCGCTTAGTACCCCGATCACAAGTAGCCTTTATGTTTGACCTAAAATAATATGGAAATAATAATCCATATTACGGATATATTTAGCAACCAACATCTTCCGCCTTAATAATATGAGAACAGCCCATTCCATTACCTTCAATTTCTTCTTCATCAATTTCAATCTTAAAAACATCTGGTTCTTCTTTGACCACAACTTCTTCTTTTACAGGACCTTTGGAGTCCTCAATAAGTTCAGGCATATTTACGATCTTGACAGGGGTCACTTCATAGGGTCGAGGCATCTTTTGGTCCAGAATAGAAACAGTGTCTGGCGTCAACTGAAAAAGTACAAAAACTTGATCTTGGCTGTCTGTACACTGTTCACTGCAAGGCCTTAGCCAATATTAACTGATATTTCCACAGCAATATTTAATATTTTTTTATAATTCCCAGGTTAATACTACCAAAATACTTATTTCTGCCACCAATCATTGCTGTGTTCTGGTTTAAAGGGTATGGGTACTGGTAAAATTACAGGCATTACATGAGATTCACCAGTCTCTAGGTTGGCAATGCGCAACACCAGAGGTATCTCTCTCCATAGGTTACAGTAACCACTTACCAACAGGTGGGCCGTTCCGTTGGTTCCCGCCACTTTAGTTGCATGAAAGCAAAAATGATGTCTAACAACTTTTTTTAGCATCAAGACAATGATTTTGTAGACAGAAGAGAAGACAGATAGAACTCGCTGAGAAATTTACAGGGGCTTGACCTGTGACATTTACAGGGGGTGCGGTTAACAAATAAACACTAAATGAACCTGCCTGCTACCCTGGTCTATGTGCATAAATGTAATTTTTGCAAAATCTAAAAACCTTAGACATGTTTACTGATTTCTATTGCCTAGTGAGTTATGGCGCTAGAACCTATCTAAGACCCAAGAGTAAAAATAGTGTAGTAGGAGGGATTCAAAAGTACTACCTGAATACCGCTGAGGGCAAGGTCATTCACAATCTTGTCAGTTCTGAGGAAGGTGTCCAGGAACTGACGGCATCTCTTGAGCTGTGAACAACATATGTAGCAAAATGTCTCCGGCCTTCCAGGAATACTTATCTGAAAGTATTACAACTACTATTTAAACAAAATAAATAAGAAACACTCCAAAAGTCTAAAGTCCTTCAGAGCAGCTGTGCCCCCAGGCAACGCATCAGCAATGCCCCAGGTTTTGCAGATGTCAAACGGCGATGGTCACAGCGCACCATCAGGTGAGCCATATGTTTCATAATAACATAAAAAAAAAAACAGTCATCTATAATAGTCCTGACTCCACACTAGGATTTTCTGTATTGTGGGTATTGGGAACTATAAATACTGTAGTACCACAATACCCAGAACCCTGGAACAAATATCTGCAGAACAAGTAAACTATTACTACTAGCACACCATGCTACCAAGGTCATCAAAATGTATTTATTTACTAGACTACCTCTTATTGGAAGTAACTCCGGACCACTTGTCACTGGGAGCACACTGGGGAGGCCTATGACCAGCAATGGACTTCTACAGGTACTTGATGAATTAATAATATAATAATGATAATGATGTACATTATCCACACAGCATCATCTAGCCCCAAACTAAGCAGAACTACATGACTATATCAGTCATGTACTACTGACTTTTTTTGTACAAACATTATTATACATAGAAAACACTCGTGACAAACATTTGTCGCGCGGCGTGAATCGAACCCGCAAAAAAAAAAAAAACCTTTAATATTGTTTTAGTGGTGTATCGCATCGCTGAGAGGAAATCGAGATTCACAGCCGGAATTACGGAAAGCTGTGCAGTGTAGGCAGAGACCTACCTTATCGTTTGTTAACTTCTCAAATATTTCTTCTAGTCTACTGTTTGCAATATTGTGCATCCTGACGTTTTCAGCGAGACACATTCTACACACTGCCGCTGTAGCAGTCATTTTACATTTATGCTTGTTTTTATTAAAAAGGCAAACTAACTTTTGACCATGCGATTGAAACCGAAAATTCGAATCGATGCAAACAACGTAGGTACGTAGTGGCTATTTCTTCCATGAAGCCACAGACTTAATACTAGTAGTGTCACCAACTGTTACCATTAGACATCTTGCTAGATTGCCCAAAAATGTTACTAAAAGTAGCAAAAATGTCTTAGTAGTTAACAATAAAATGGCAGTGATTGTTTTACAATCATTGCTTTATTAAATCAAAGACGAGAGTATTAAAAATGGGCTGATTACTTATTACTATTGAAATTTGCAATAATGAAAAAATGTAAACTAATCGATTCTTTTTTTATCAAAATACCCTCGTATCTAGCGTGGGCCAAGATACATGCTACCAACTGTCTAGTAGAGCTTAGGAGATCCTTTGTAGGTAAGTGTAGTGTACTTTTTTGGTGTCATAAAACTCGAAGTAGGTACCTACTCATAAACTATTGTGCGTTTATATGATTCATATTCAATGTTTGCGAACGCGAGCATGTACAGTTGCGTGCGTATGGGACTCGTAAAAATTATATTGAGCTCTACACGGAAACTTTAAACCCATACGGTTTTTAAGATTTTACAACATCGACTTAACAAAAAATGATAACATAACAAAAGGCACTGACTAAGATCAATGTCGATCTCTGTGGCGCAGTGGGCGAAGACCCGTCTGAGACGCAGTAGGTTGCGGGTTCGAGTATTTTTCAAAAGTATTGATTTCGAGAATTTTAAACAGTACCTAATTTTTGAAGTACTTCTTTAGGCAAAATACATTTATATCATCATTGGCCACACGCCGACCGTGGCACTATCTTAGACCTAGAATATTAGGTCTAAGATAGTGCCACGTTTAGTTTTTTTAGGCCTGCGGTGACCTACTACGAACTTTCGATCAATTCACGTCATGTGAATTTCATAAAATTGTAGCTGCCTGAAACCAAAAAATAGCTAAATCCAGATATAAAGTAGCCAAGTTGGCATTAGTGCTTACTAGCATCTTAATTACTGATGTTAACAGGCCAGCGGAGGATGAATTGCACATGCAAACGTAATACCAAAATCATTTGTAATTAGATCTTATTTCCACTATACATATTATGATATTATTTGTATTCGAATAGTATTTATCTAGGTACCTAGATATATGGTTTTTCAAAATACTTACCCAAAATGAAATTAAAACGAATCGCATTTTGCATATTTTTACGTCTTACATGTTTTCATCTTATTTGGTTCGTATTAAAAACAATATTTTACGTATTGTTTTATTCGGTAAATAGCATTATGTTGTCTAGTTACCGAATAATGTGGAAAACCACGATGTGGAAAAATACAATAAGTTTTCAGTCATCATTTTTGGTATTACGGAACGCCACCAAATTCTGAACGGTTAATATTGCTTTCGGGCAATGAGCAACGTGCGCAAACGTGCGGGCCAGCCAAAAGAGACTCGGGCCTATTTTTGAACCACCGTGAATTGAAGTTACGAGCTGCGTTCGCTGTATCCTTAACGCATGAAACAACAAAACACGCCAAAGGGTATTTGCACGTAAGCTGAGCACACAACACTGATATGACCACAGATAAATACATCATAGACGATGCTTTCAGAGTGGGGGACTTAATTTTCCATTCACACCGTTGTATATACGTAGCTTTCGTATATACGTACAAATAGAAGATTCAAGTCTAGAACAGAATATGAAATAACAACTCTACTCTCGTAGTACGTGTAAATAGCCTAAAATCGATTTTGTTTATTTCTTTTCGCTGAATTCGTATTCACCGTAATGCTGCTTGAATACCTTATTTTTGTTTATAAATGACTTTATTGCAGCTACGGCAAGAATGTCAAAAGTGATAGTGTGTCGTATCTGCCTCCGAACCGATGCAGGAGCGCGGGACATAGCGGAAACCCTTGTCGAGTTGCACGATGAGATTTGCGATTATGATGTGAGTTTTTGGATATTTAAAAGGCAGCTATCTGAAGCTCCTGACCAGCGTTGCTTGCTGAGACATTGCGACAACGGACCCAAAGATACAGGGGTATATTGCCTCACTATCTCGAAGCCAGAAACCGGTCTAGCCACCCCTATAATTAGTATTAGATACCGATAATCAGATAATCACATCAACGCCACTCAGCGCTCTAGAGAAAGAAACTAAGTAAGAAGCTTAGCGACTGGCCTATCTGGCTGCCTAGACATATAGACGCCCACCTACTGCAGTGCAGCCAAATGTGTTGCAAGATACCTTATAGTCTTAAAGCTTATATAGGAAAGCTATAATAAATCATAAAAAAAATATTGTATTGTTATTTTTTACTATTTATTATAGCTTCCCAGTGTGTCCTCAGTCTGAACTAAGTGGTGGGAACTAAGATCTGTACTCATGTCAGCATTGGGGTGTATCATGCATAATCCCCCTAACTAACCCCACCCCAACCAGCCTTACTCTTTAACACAGCAGAGAAGGACTCTGGGATGATGAAAGCAATGTTCCACTATCCCCAACCTCATTGTGGGTTGTTGAAAAGGCATGATTTGATGAGCTCTTGAAGTCCCGTCGTTGTTTGACTGGGTTGTGGCGGTGCAGTGTCTTATCACTTGCTCTACAGTCCCTTCATCCTGGAGACAACCTAAACAATGTCCGTCTGTGGCCCCTATGTTCAGCCTAAATCAAGACTTTTTAAAATTTCCATTCAAGTATCAGTTTTCTAAGCATCAATTTATGTTTTCAGATATATGCAAACAAAACCATGAAGTACTGTGTGATATGTGAATACCAGCTTAAAAAGTTCCATAGCTTTAAACTCCGATGTAATCAAGCAAACAAGGTGCTCAAAGCATGGAGGCAAAAGAAACTTACAGTGAGTTTATGAAGTTTCTAACATTTTATTCTATATCATTATCATGGAATTCATGATTTAATTTATATTAATTACATGCTATCATATCCTACATATTCTATACCATACAATACATTATGTAGCTGTATAATTTGCTATACTAGTGAACCACCCCACAACATCATCCATATATATATTTATTTTATTTTATAAGTGTACCCATAGTGCTCGTGTACACACTAAAAGGAACTTACTCTCCAAATTCTAGTTTTCTAGGACTTACTTAGGATCTGTGTTGATCTCTCTTCAATCAATCAATCAGTCAGATAGATTACAATAAATTATGATTTACAAAATTATCTTTGTATTATAAGAATCCTCAACCTGTACACAAATACATTTATTTACCAAAAAAAATAGAATTACATTAAAACTATAGTTGCTGTTCTGCGGGGCATTAGATCGAGCCTGTATCGCAGGAGGCCGGTTACAGATAAATCAAACATGGCAATACACAAGATAAAACATTTAAATAAATATTTGGGAGTCTTGGAACTAACAGCCATGATGTTGGTACTATATTTTCATCTAGTACAGGAATAATGTTTTCACCATTGGTCACAGTGCGCTTTTGATGGCCGGCATATCTAAACATCTTAAATATTTAAACATGACATGCTGTAATTTAAACCAAGACAAATACTCTTGTTTCAAATGTCTCCATCTATTATTATAAATGACGATAGTTATGGGTTGGGGCTAGTTTTAAACAAATTGCATTGGACATACTGATTGCATTTTGTTTTGAAACTTAGGACTATTTTACAGAAAATTCCAGAAAATCTTCATGAGCAGCTTCCACCATCTTCAATTGGGATATGCAACAGCAGAGCGCGTCACAAGGTGTACGAATACCTTCACCCTGACCACGAGCCTAACCCTGACCTTGAACTCACACCTGACCCTGATATTACATTTAACATTGACATCAGACCCGACCTTGGCCTCTGTATTGATCCCGAACTCAGAATTGACCCTGACCTGAGACCTGACCTTGACCTTGGATCAGACCCAACACTGATAAAAACCGAAAAAGAGGATACAGAAAAAAATAGCTACAGATTCATCACAAAAGAAACAAATAAGGAAAACCCTTTGCCAGAAAATGACTTGAAAAAAAATGATTTCAATCAAGTATTACAAAAAAATGAGTTTGTGGATAACTTTGAGGAAGTTCTGCAGAAAAACGAATATGAGGAAGACTTAAGCTTGCATTTACAAGAAGATGACTTACCATTAAGCGATTTAAAAGAAGAAAACGACAACTTCGACTTCCTAGAGAGTGATTTTGAAGAAAATGGTTCTAGTTTCTCTATCGAAAACGATAATATAAATAAACCTAAAAGGGTTGCTAAAGGTATTGCCAAAGGAAAAGTGAAGACAAGAGCGAGAAGCAGAGTTAAGGCTTTATCTGAAGTCAAATATGAAGAAATTGATGATATATCATTAGCGGAACTCATCCAAAAATGTGGCATTGACGATAAGGTGGTGAAAGCGCGCCAGAAATTCCTCAAAAACAAAGCGAAACTAAAACACAGAATACTAGAAATATTAGACAGTGGACAATTTGATGATCTCGGTGATAACCTTATCATGAATAAGGATATTTTCGTTAAAGTATTCAATAGGTATGATAAATGTGATATGAGGATGCTGTCGATGAAACCAGGTACATATGTTAAATTACAAACAGATATTTTTAATTACCTGACCCCACACTTGGATACCCTGTTTCATGGGTATCCTTAGTACCGTGGTACAACACCCAGACCCGGAACAAATGTCTGCAGATCATGCATGTTTGTTTCATTCACATTTCTCTCGCAGCAGGAATCGAACCCGCACTCTTGTGTCTTAGCGGGCTACTCCCCTGATATCATTTTGTTCTCAACAAAGGCGGCATGTTTTTGTTGTTTTGTATGTTTATCTGTATTTTGCGAATGCTTCCGTCTGGTAGTGATGTGGATCACTTGAGCTATCTATAGATTGTTTGCAACGGTCTTTATATAGATAGCTGTTTTAACTGTTTTTTTGTATATACCTACTTGTACATAATTGTATGAATAAATTTATTTTTAATTGTAACAAAAAGTTTTTCTGAATTGGAATGTGATGTATTTTTTTTTGCAATAAATTTGTATGTCTTTAACGAGGGTTCTTAAATAAGTTTGTCGCCATGAGTCACTAGGGAGCGTTCCACTCAATGATAGAAATACAAGGTGGAAGGTACAGATTAAAAAAAAAAATGATTTCGACTTGTTTATGACTGCCATTGTCAGATTCACCGGAACTACCCCAAAAGCTGAAGAAGTTTCTTCTGTACCTCCTCCGGAAGTACAACCCTGAGTACGAGACAGTCTTCCATGTGGAGTACCTCGATACTGATGAGAAAAAACTGCAGGTAACCAAGAACTAGCCGCTCTAGAAGTTACTAGTTAAATGTATGAGTTTAGTTCTTGAGTCTACTAGTAAAAGTATGAGCTGAGTTCTTGAGTTAGTAAAAGTATGAGCCGAGTTCTTGATTTCACTAGTGAATGTATGAGCTGAGTTCTTAAGTCTACTAGTTTAATGTATGTATTAAATTCTTGAGCGTTTTTGCAGGAGTTCAACCGGCGTAAGGATGGCGCATCGTACATAGGGGCGCCTTACAAATGCGAACTCTGCTACAAAGGCTTCGACGCGCAGAGCCATCTCGACTACCACAACAAATGGCACAAGGTATTATAACATCTCTATACTATAATATCTGCTTATACCATTATTACCTTCTTTAGTACAGTCAGCGATAAAAGTAGACAAACATTTTAGATTTTATAACTCAATATTTAAACTCAAAAATATACACTCCACACATAAAAAGTCACACCCACGTACATACATATTGGAATCATCACTTTCACTGCTGAAACCAACATTTATTAAAATATATATAAACGATTTTTATACGGTTATCGAAATTTGACAACTGGAGGTGTTAACCGCTCTTTATGCTTACAAATACTGGACTAAAATTGTTAATCTATTTTGTCGCTGACTGTACGTTGTTCTATACTTATTTTTAAATATTGTATTCATTCGACAGCCGACACCCAACGACATAGTGTGCAATATATGTCCAATGCGTTTCGTTTCCAAATCTACTTACAAAGCGCATCGCAAGAACAACCATACCGTCGTATACACGTGCAAGCAGTGTCCTGTGATTACTTACCACTTGTGAGTGTCCACCATTCCACACCATTCATTATCATCCCATATAATACATCACTCATTACCAGGTATCATCACTCAGCCCCATTCCACATCTATCGTTACCAGCCCACACGATTCATCACTCTGAACACATTACTTCGCCCGCCAGCACTATTGCTTCTTTTGCTCGACTCCTAAGGGTCGTAGCGTGATCTTAAAAACCCTTTAAGTATCCTCAAGGATTAGGCTATCTAATGCAAAAATAATTTTCATTAACAAATCCGACTGGTAGTTCTAGACTATTCTAGAGATCAGCGCGTTCAAACAATAAAACTCTTCAGCTTTATTATTAGTATAGTTATATATTTTAAAACTATTACTTCTGAAACTCAAACTAAAAATATGTTTCAGTTCTGTGATGATAAACCACTACAATCAACACAAGGGCGTGGAATACCATTGTCCGACCTGTCTCAGCGTTTACACGTGAGTTTCATTTTCTTAGTAGCGCCATCTAGTATGGCTTGTTGAACTAGATTTTTCGGAAAAGTTTCAATTTAATCTAAGTGGCGTCGTCTAATTTGGCTTGTTGAACTATATTTTTCTGAGAAGTTTAAATTTAATCTAAATATCGTCATCTAGTCGCGGCGTGAGTTGATTTTCAATGATATTTCAGTAATAAAACGACGTTAAACAATCACCGTCGCGAGGCGCACGCGACATCGCACATCTGTACCGCGTGCGCGAGGAGCTTCGTGTCCGAGAAAGGATTGTTCTTCCACAGGAAATACAAGCATAAAGTGAGATTTTAGCCCCTTTTACTTAATTTTGTCAATTTTCGTATATAAACGCATATATTATAACATATTTTTCGTTAATATTTCGTCGATTTCAGCACTTTCCTCAGCAAAAAACAGCATTGCCTAACGTCTCCGCGTGTACCTGCAACAGAAAAGACCATGTAAAAGACGTGAAATCGCAAAAACACACAGTTTTTATAGCATAAAGTGAAGTTCTAGTTCAAGTGTGACTTAAACTGAAAATTTCATAAAAATATTTTCTTAGCATACTTATGCTTACGTTATAAAATGATCCTATGTTCCAAATTTCAGCTTTCTTGAGTTAGTAGTTCTGGCAGTGCGTTGATAGACCAGTCAGTCAGTCAGTCAGTCAGGACAGACGATATTATAAGTATAGAAGATAAGATTTTGTTTATTGCTTACAATACTTTCATGCATTCAGAAGTTTTAATGTCATGTAAATGTTTAGTGTATTTCAAATGTTTGTCATATAGAAGCATTGAGTTCGTTTCTAGCTGTTCTAGACTTTTTAATCAATGAAAACATGTTATATTGGACTGGAATAACGAACCAGAAGACATAATCTCGCTTTATTGACGATCTCTGTGGCGCAGTGGGCGAAGGCCCGCCGGAGACGCAGAAGGTTGCGGGTTCGATTACCGCAGTGGGACAAATGTTTGTATGATCTGCAAATATTAGTCTCGGGTCTGGGTGTTTTCTATGTATAATATTTAAAAAAATACTTAGAAGTAATAATATCTGTCATAACACAAGCTCTGCTCGTAATGCAAGAATAAAGTTAGTTTTCAGTCCTCACATAAGCATATAACGAGGTTTTGGCCACTAGCCAACTTATACTTATTCCAGGACGAAGCTGAGGCTAAGCCGGAGGAGACGGCGACCTGCCTCGAGTGCAACATCACGTTCGACTCACATAAAGTGTACATGAAACACGAGCGCAGTATGCACACACGCAGACCTGAGACTGTGTGAGTGTAAATAATAACATCATCAGTAGGAAACATTGAGCATGTCACGACGAACGGTCTTGTATTATATAGATAGAAAATACTTTATTGCAAACCAAATATTTCAGCTTAAATAAATAGTACAAACTTTAACATTGTTGTACAATGTGAGGTCTTATCTCTTATTAGCGATCTCTACCAGACAACCTTTGGATGGAACGGACTGTACGAAAGATTACAAAGGGTTGTAAGTCAATTACGTCAATTCGCAGATTATCTGCGTCGTTCAAAATGATACTTGCGAAATCAATAGGTTTTTATTCATTGAAATAACAAGGATCATATAGAAAAATCTATTTAAAAACTACATTTTTTTTTTTAATTGAATTTACGCCGATTTCTTCTTAACCCTGCCGGTGTCTAAATACATTTTACATGACAATGTAAAAGGATGGGAGGCCTTCCTACACTGCGCCGGGTTCTTACACCTTGGAGCGTTAAGCAGCTTACTAAAATAATGTATTCTCTTTCATTTCATGGCTCAGATACAAATGCTACTTTTGTAAAGACGGCTTCGACAGCATAGAGGCGCTCCGCAAACACAAACTGGAGTTGAACCACCAGAGGGCGCCCAAGACGGTCGTACACCGAACGTCTATAGGCGTGAAGCCGAGCGGGGCGAAGCGCACGAGGCGGACGCGGGTCAGCGACCCCGACAAACCTTACAGGAAGTGTCCAGTCGTGAGTCAAAAAACAATCTTAATTATTATTTTTTGTTATTTAATTTTGTACAATACATTATATTTATTCATAACACCAAGTTATAAGTCGAGTACTAAAATACAATGGTAGAGGTAATTTTTAATAAATATTTTTTTATAGAATAATAACAATAAATCACACACTTATAATTTAATTATATAATAAGGGTTGGGAGCTCTTATTTTAAATTAAAATAAACTGTGTAAGTAGAGTCCAGTCGTAAGTACAGCATCATACGTAGAGACAGGACATACATAGAAGAGTCCAGTCGTAAGTACAGCATCATACGTAGAGACAGGACATACAAAGAAGAGTCCAGTCGTAAGTACAGCATCGTACGTAGAGACAGGACATACATAGAAGAGTCCAGTCGTAAGTACAGCATCTTACGTAGAGACAGGACATACAAAGAAGAGTCCAGTCGTAAGTACAGCATCGTACGTAGAGACAGGACATACAAAGAAGAGTCCAGTCGTAAGTACAGCATCGTACGTAGAGACAGGACATACAAAGAAGAGTCCAGTCGTAAATACAGCATCCTACGTAGAGACAGGACATACATAGAAGAGTCCAGTCGTAAGTACAGCATCTTACGTAGAGACAGGACATACAAAGAAGAGTCCAGTCGTAAGTACAGCATCGTACGTAGAGACAGGACATACATAGAAGAGTCCAGTCGTAAGTACAGCATCTTACGTAGAGACAGGACATACAAAGAAGAGTCCAGTCGTAAGTACAGCATCGTACGTAGAGACAGGACATACATAGAAGAGTCCAGTCGTAAGTACAGCATCGTACGTAGAGACAGGACATACAAAGAAGAGTCCAGTCGTAAGTACAGCATCGTACGTAGAGACAGGACATACATAGAAGGCCAAAGAAAGGGTATTTATTACCGGACGTGTGGAAACTTCGAAATACGTCTGATGCAAAAGAGACTAGTTAAAAAGTCTGGGATTGTGTTGTTTTTTTTAACTTTCGTATTTTATTTTAAAGGAAGAGTTTATCAGGTAAATAGAATCTAGTTTTTCTAATATTTACCTCGTTATTCTAGCCGTTATTCTGTGAATAAGTTGATCGAGTATTAATATGGTAAAAAGTTATACAATTAATTGTATAGCTGTAAGATTTTCTATAAGATTGTTGATAGTGACATGGGTATGGTACACCCGAGATATTTTATGAGTCCGAGGGTGTAAATAATTGCTTACACCCGAGAAAAACACAACGTCACAAAAGAACAAAATTTGTTTTATCATAACAGTTTGTTAAAAATAAGTCACAATCAGACTGTCACCAGCTAATTTTGAAATAGAAATTAGGATTTGTCATCGTTCTATTTTCATATTTATTTAGGCCATAAATCGCATTTACAGAGCAGTTTTCGAGTTAACTCAAACACTCTGTCTACACTGACTCAAAGGGCTACTTGTGCTACTTGTGCTACTTGTGCTACTTGTGCTACTTGTGCTAGATGTGCGAATTCAATTTATTAATTGAAAGTTCAATTTACTTTATAAGATCTTTATAATTTCGTCGCTTTCGTGATGTAAACTTATGTTTTATTCTAGGGTGTAAGCAATCAATTGACGACCTCTGTGTCGCAGTGGGCGAAGGTCCGCCTGAAACGCAGAAGGTTGCGGGTTCGATTCCCGCTGCGGGACAAATGTTTGCTTAATCTGCATACATTTATCTCGGGTCTGGGTATTTTCTATATATAATATGTAAGTATTTCCAAAAAAAAACTATATAAAGTAGTATATCGGTCATGTAGTTCCCATAACACAAGCTCTGCTTACTTTGGGGCTAGATGATGCTGTGTGAAAAATGACCAGCATTATTTATTATTAATTTATTAAATTACAGCCTCGCAATTTGGTGTTTGTTGTGATTCGCAGTGCCTTGCGGAGGTACCGAACGCGTTCCCCACTAGTCTGTACATGCATTATCTGGAAGTGCATCCGGACGTGCCTTACAACTCCGTGTACACTGACACGAAGGACTACCTGTGTGAGCTCTGCGGGAAGACCTTCCGGGTGAGATGTTCATTTATTTTATGATACCACACCCCGCGGCAGCACCCGCGTACAATGGGTTGCGGATTCGATTCCCGCCGGAGTTGATATAGTTGGCATATTATTAAATCTTAAGCTTCTATTTGTTTAGAATATAATGTGAAATTTATTTGACTGAAAACAGAAAGGACAGGTTCAAATTAAATAATAAATAGGTAATTATAAGTTTTTCGTTTGGCAGGTGTATTGCCACTACTTAGACCACAAGAACCAGCACACGGGGGCGAAGCCCTACGGCTGCAAGGAGTGCCCGGCGCGCTTCGCGACACGCAAGCATCTCGTGTACCACTCTGAGCGGCACAGGCCTCCGCGGTACCAATGCAAGCAGTGCGGCAAGCTGTTCCTCAGCGCTGCCAACCTCTTCGCGCATCGACGGGTAAGTCACCTCCTTCTACACAGACACGACCGAAAACAGTCGGCTTGGTGTATTACGTATCACTTGATTTTTGTAAAATACACCAAATAATACACCAAGATAATAATAAGATTTCAAGTAAATTAGCTTGGCGGGCAGCCGACAAGACTTTTGAGAAGCACAAAGAAGCAGTCACAGTATTTTTTTAATTTAATCTATGGTCTGAACGAGATTGGTTTATGTGTCTAAAGTCATTGAGTGGTTTTGATGAACGGGGTTGGGTTTAAGAATTATAAAAAAAAGTTTAATTTTACTGAACTGCCCCTCATTAAATGTCCAGCTACAGAATTTACATAATTGAATACATGCTTAAGCTTTGACGTTTTTTTTCTATTTTTTAAATCTTTTATTCACAGCAATTAATAGCATAATAATCGGACCAATTTATGTAAATAGGTAATAAGTAGTAATTGAGGAATCAATAGGGTTTCATATTTATAAGTACATAACCAGATTATTTCTCTTCACTACAAACACATTTGTCATTCACTTAGAAAATACTAGGCGTGGAATAAGCCCCTACGAACATCGTAAACTCCGTATCCCTGTCCACAATCATAAACAAGAAAGGCTTGTTGGCAATGAACTGTTCTGGCAGCATCCTGGACTCGAATTCAACCTCACTCACAGCACTGGCCACTGTTCCATCTTCAGTGACCTCAACATCAGCCTTCTGTATCAAGTTCGACACGTACAAGTCAGGGTTCGAAGCTAACGCGTCAAACTTCGCTTCATATCTATCAAAAATCTTCTTCAAGCCCATATCCATAAGCAGCTCCTTTAAGTTATTTATATCAGAAGATATCTTGAATCTTGGTATCTGTACCGCCACGTTTGTGGGTTGGTGTCGCTTGAATAGTGCAAAAATAGTCCTTATGCTGATATTGTTGAGATTTTCTATAAGATTGTTGATAGTGACGTCTGTGTACGGCAGGAAAAACAGCATAGAGAATCTGTTGTCTTCTCCGTAAGGCATTTCTAGCACTTTGGCCTGAATATGTTTCACTAAAGTGACGTTGAAAATCCCGTTCACGAACATAAGATTCACGTCCCCGACCTGGTTTCCCTTTTCGTCATAGAAAGCACTGACTTCTGTGTCTGAGTAAGGGAATTGGATCTTCCAAGCGCCTTTGAAGTATAAAGCGTCAATCATTACGATAGATGCCCCTTCTATATCGTTCGCTGTTACGATTTCATCGATCGCCTCGTGCGTTGCTTTGCTTACCAAATCGTTGACATACGCTGCCGTTCCGATAGCGTCACTGAAAGGCAGAACTTCAATAATGCAGACGCCAGCTTTTGCTGCGTCGGAAATGAAATCTTCACTCACGTCTAATGTGTTGTCTATCAAAATGGCTGAATTGCGTTCGAGCACCGGTTCGTTCGTGGTGGTCATAAGGTTTCTTGAGATTTGGTTGTATCTCTTACTAAAACATGAATTTGGGTGCATTCGCAGTACATGAGCTATCTCCGCCAGTGTATCCTCTGTTGCTCCTAGTGATAAAGTCGACAGAAGACTCCATGGCGATAGTCCAGACGCTATGAAATGGCTATCAGTATCTTGGCTTATCCTACCTGCAAGTTTCACTGTGAATTCGTAGATTGACCTCTTAAAGTAATTTTTAGCCGTGAATATCGTGCACTGGTTGTAAACTGAAGCTAGTATTGTTAGGAATATAAATATTGATAGCTTGCCCATTTTGTGCGTGGTAGGCGAAGAAATGATATAAAGTGTTGTTACAATGCTTTTCAGAGAATGATAACGGTGACCCATGATAACACGAGGGAGACAATATTGATTAGGCTTGTGCAGTACAGGAACGATGTATTAAAGGAATGAATTCCCTCAAGTGAACTGGAACGAATCATTCACTCGTTCCTAATAGTTCAGTAGTTCATTCCGTCACAAAATCTGCATAACGAAAAAGCACCGTGGCGTGGTCGCTATTTTCTACGTTATAAGGTTTAAAAACGGAGCACGGCTTTACTAAAAAATTAAATTGAACAAAGGGACTATGCTGAGTTTTACCTATTTTGGCCATGGACGGAAAAATAGTAGAGGACTGACAATCCAGTACTAAAAATCGTAACTCAGAAATTGATTAAATTTACGTGATAAAACTAGATGGCGCTCTTTTTCGAGCGGGTTATAGGTTGCAAACAATTTCCGCTAGAGGCGGTGTTTACGCATATTACGAGGCGCGCCGCCGCCGCCCTATGTTTAATGGATTTTGTTCTTTAACAAACAGATAGATGACGCTTATCTTAATTAGGTAAGGTTACGATTGAACTCTGTAGGACCACATGGTGACCTGCGCGGACGACGGTCGTCAACTCGTGCGAGTCACAGCTGTGGCCTACACGGTCTGATGTTTCCGATATATACATTCATCAATGATCCGACGGACTATATATGCATGATTAGGTTCGGTGCGCTAGGTATATTTTTTAAAAATAATGAATAAGTTGGCAACGCCGCCGCGTCGCAGTCGCTCGCATCGAAGCTTGCAGCACAGTATCAAATATAGGCTGTGCTGCCAGCCTGCGTTGCGCTGCGACGTTGCCAGCTCGTCCGTCGGTCATAGAATAGCGTCCGCGGTAAAATTGATTTCGAAAATTAAAGCGCTTCGATAGATTACCTACCTACTTGGTTTAGGTAAAAAGTATTGACCGATTTTCTTAAGCCCCGGGAACTTAATCAAAAGTACCTACGTACATATTCTGTACCCTAGTACCTACCTATTCGTTGGATAGGAAAAATAATAAATAAGTAGGTACCTACTTAAGTATGTATACCTATCTAGCTACCTATCTACTTACACTTCATTGTTTTAAAATCCCAATTTTATTCGATGCTACAGAGAATTATCAGTAAGTAGGTATAGAAAGTACGAGGGTTTAAGGAGTAAGAGCATGGACGAAAAAGTATTTTTTCGTTGAATATATTTCTGAATGATCTGTAGCCGATAAGCCAAAGGAGGTCAACTCATTGTTTATGTCAACTTTTATAGCAAGATCATTTTAAGTTACATTTAAGCCCAGAAGCGTCTCCTTAGCAAGATTCGAGCCAACACTACTAAAGTAATTATTGACATGGTTTAGGGATTCATCTGGAGATGGTAATGGATGGTGATAAATTAAGTTTTCGACAGGGTTTGCTTTGGAATGGTATGGTTTATTTCGATTCGTTTGGAAAGTGAAGGCTACTTTGTATGCGGGTACACACCGGCGAAACCACATGCATAAGCTAAGTTAAAATAAAACAATAAAATGTAAAGAAAATCATTTATTTTTAAGGATTCTCAACTTTGGATTATTTTTTTGCATAGCTGTGTGTTTTTGCGTTTTGCAGAAAAAGTTATTTTTTACAATTATAAACTGATTCACTATAAATTGAGTGTAATCATGTTCTTTACAAACATTTTCTAATATTTCTTTTGCCTCGCATTTCAAATGAGACATTATTAATTGGGATAGCCTCGTTTTTAACATATTTTTAAACATAATATTCTTAAAATGTAAATTATAACTATCAATAGCCAAATTTACTAGCTTAGCTAAATTGTCGCTGGGCATCTTTAATTTAAGGGATTTATTAAAACCATATGATTTATTTAATATTAACATCTGGCTGTTATCATTGATGTCAATATCTTTTGTTAATTTTTTGGAGCAATTTTCACATTTTACTTGTTTTAGATAGGCCTTTGCAAGGTATCCAGCAAAATAGGTTACGGAACAGTCTTCTAATGTAGTAGAAGTGGTTTGGACGGCCGACTGATCCACTGGCTGCAATCCAATAGTTTTTGTAAAAAGAGCATGTGAGGTCCCAGCACTGCTGGTAGAAGGCATTTCGACACTATCCGCATGTGTGTCACAATTAGATCTTAATGGAGATATCGTATCCAGGGGGCCCATAGCAGCGGGTTCAACAAATTCGTCATCTTCGTCCTCACAGTTTTTATTGGTTAGAAGCTTTATCAATGAATTTATTAAATTACTTCTAAAGATTGTTCTAAGACTTTTTGCTGTTGGGTTTCGATTAGATCCACCCTTTTGCCTGAATCTAGAAAATAAGTTTTCGATGACGTCTTGATTTAATTTATTAGTTATTATATAACTAATATTGTCGGTGGACTCTTCAGCGTACATCTGTAGCAGTGCTTCACAAGATTGAACAACTCCATCAAAACAAGGAGGTCGGGTCAGTATTTGTTCTAATATTTCGTTCTTATTTTTCTTTATTGTAATTTTTTTTAATTTTTCAAATGTATTTCGACCAGTTATTATAGATTCCATAACATATCTTGAATGTTGTGAAAATGCCCATTTATGTGGATTTATGTTATATTGGCTTTTACTATTTAATCCATCAAATAGATTATTCACAATTTTAATGAATTTTGCCGTGTTTATAGCAGTTTGGCTGTTTAACTGACCGGTGCCTTTTGATGTGGTAATCGCATCTGATACTGCGTTGCTGAAGATTTGAGTGGCCAGACTAACATTCATTTTTTGAAAGGCGTTTGGATGAATATGGCGTTCGGTTATTTTAAGCAGTGTCCTACTTTTCGACGAACTTTGGTCTATTTTGAAACATTGTTCAATATCTTCAAAAGATATTTCTTTATCGTCGAGCAAGAAATTATTATTTAACAAATTATTTCTTATATTTTTTATCAGATGCGGAACATCAAATAACGCAAAATATTTACGCTCATTATTAAAAAAAAATGGGCTTTTGTTTGAAACTCCTAACGTTTTGTACAATTTCTGATTAGTAGACGCTTGGTCGCAAACCACTGCCTTTGGCAAAAGACCACTCTCAAAAAGCTTATTTAAAAGAGAGCACAAAAACAATCTCAAATTTTCGGCTTTCATGTTAGTGTTTGTCAAAAAGTAGGCTACTGGCAACTTCCAATTACTATAAAGTCCTCTGGCTATAAACACTAACGCAGACTTTGCCACTTTTTTTGTTCGATAACCTTTACCCAGGTCTTCAAACCCTTCTATTACATCATATTTCTTTGAATATTCTAAGTTTTGCATTATAGTCATTTCATCGAAACACACAACACACGCTTTTTCCTTTAAAGTACTATGTTGAAATCTATTTTTGATTTGGCCAAAAACTAAACTCTCCAAACCGGGAAAACAGCACGATTTTGAAAGCCATCTTCTTATTGTTGATGGTGCAGCCAAAACTACGCCTTGTCTTCTCAAAAAAAAATATGTTGAAGGCGATTTGTAGAAAAGTGACAAACAGAATTTTCTTTCTTCCTTTGTCCATTTATTTTTGCAGTGTTTTCTTCTTTGCTGCATTTGTACTAAAATCTTAGATACTTCGCTTCTGTAATTATCTTCTTTCTTAATATAAATAGATTTTGCTCGTAAACGTTTCACTTGAGCCTGTAGTGCTCTATTTTTTCTTAGCAAACTTGCAGCTAAATATTTCAATTTCTTTGTTTTCGGAGAGTCATTTGATTGTTTTTGAAACAAACATTTTCTTGATAATCGCGCTTTAGGTTTTTCAAATAGACACCTTCTTGAAAACCTCTGTGGTGGTGTATCTTCTGCTGGTGGTCCAGTGTACATGGATGATGTAGAAGGAGAGCTATTTTCCCTCTCTAAGTGTGAAGTCCGACATTTTTTACTATAAAATTTAACTGGTGTTTTCACCTTCAATATTTCCGGTGAGAATGGCTCATCTGTAAAATAAAAAAAATCTGTAACTGGTTCTGCATCCCCTGACACCCACATGTGTGTGAGGTAGCAGTCAAAGAGAAGGTAATAAAAAAATGTCTAAACAAACTTCATTATCATCATTACAGCCCGTATAAGTCTACTGCAGGACATGGGCCTCCCCCAATACGTCCTAAAGAAAGCAATGGAGGGTTTTGCCATAATCAACACGCTTGGCAGGTAGGTTGGTGATCGCAGTAATGATGTTAAGTACTCAGTTGGATGCTGCTGCCTAGCCCCTGGTTTAAGCCCTTAGTCACCTCTTACAACATCCACAGGTGGATAGGGAGGGCCCATATTCTATGCCGGGCCGCCAGGGCGGGCATACATTCGGAAACAAACAAATAAACTTGATAATGGATTATTGTGATTAGACAGAACAATTACCTGCTCAGACAGGGATTAGGGAATGCTAAAAGCAAATGATTGATTACTTACCTATTTCCATGTTCTGTGTAGTTTGTGCATTTGAATTCATTTCTGTGTCTCTTGATTGGAAATGAATTGGAATTGCGGGGCCAAGTAACCGGCTACGTTGATATCCATGATGGATGTTTGCTGGTTTAAAATGTGCAGCACATATGTAATGATGACTCAGTTCAGCACTTGTCAGTGAATCTAGGTATATATTCCCTAAAAGAAACATTCACATTATGTTTTGCTAGATATAAAATTGTCACACAACAATACAATAAGATTATATTGCTCCTGGATGGAGTCAAGTCACACAAACATTTTCCGGAAAAGGTGAATTAAATTGAACTTGAGAGGTGCATAACCAAAACACATTATAGTATAAACTCTTTTCCTTTTTTTGCAGATAATTAGCAGGATTTTATATATAGGTACCCTGGTTAGATGGGAACAGAGCAAGAAGTTTGTTTAGTGCAACCCTTACACAACTACTTGGTCACATTTACTTTGACATTTACTTTAGAACATGACCTCTCCGGCCATGTGCCCATCACCTTGAGGCAAAGATACCTAACCTACAGATACACACAATTAGCTTTTTGAGGGCTGTGGAACGTATGTTTGTTCTATGAGCTCGGCTGGCTCCTCAGTACCATAGGTAGGTATACCCAGGAGCATAAATAAAATAGGTTAAGAATTATGCTCATAATTAGAATATGAGTTATGCTTCTAAGGCTAGGGGTAAGTAAGTACATTTGTAATTATTTACCTGAATTTCTGATCCAAAGAATCATACGCCCATCATCATGGACCGGGAATCGAAACATTGAAATATCCTTACTCGTTCTATCGCAATTGTAGTAAGCACATTTTGTGTACGACATTGTTGCTTCAAATACTTAGTGCAAATAACACCAAGATAATCGATAATTAAGTCCAGTTTACATGCCGTAGTCACAAAAATTGCAAGGAGCCATCAAAATCCAGTACACGAGCCGAAGTCACAGTAACGCAATAAATAATCAAATTCCAGTACACAAGCCAAATTCCAGATAAAAGAGAGAAATAACTGAAATAAAGAAGCGCTAATAATTTGTTCATACAGCAGCAAAAAATACTAGTATTTTTCATCCATGACAGCAGTCAGTCTCACTCTCACTCGTCTAACTAAACCACAGACTACTGAGAAGTAGGATGCTAGCTAACGCATGTCTAAACATAAACAAATGTATGAAACTGACCAAACGTTGGACCGAACCAAAGAGAATGTGATCGTTACGGTTTTTAACGCCATCTATCTAATTTAGATTGTAGCATTACGCAAATAATGTGGGTTCAACATTCGAAGCATGGTTTGAATAGGTGATTGCGAAATTGACTTTTGATCTATTTTGGACTTGTAGCGACATCTACATTTTAACCGCGAACTAATATTAGAATCACGACAGGTTGTATGACGATGGTCAGTCCTCTAGTATTTTTTCGTCCATGTTTTGGCGTAGTGCTATGGTTTAGCTACTCGTTCCCTGTTCTTAGCACAAAAAGTAATGTTTATTTATTTCCATTATGTTTCTTAGCATTCTCCGTGCTATCATAATTATTCTAAAAACTAAAAATAGTAAAATAGCTACTTAACCTACCAAATAAACCGCCCGAAACGCAGAAGGTTGCGGGTTCGATTCCCGCGCGGGACAAATGTTTGCATCTGCAAATATTTGTCTCGGGGTCTGGGTGTTTTCTATGTATAATATGTATGTATTTACAAAAAAAAAGTATATAAGTAGTATATCAGTCATGTAGTTCCCATAACACAAGCTCTGCTTACTTTGGGGCTAGATGATGCTGTGTGAAAAAAAATGACCAGCATTAATAGTTGTAATAATTTTTAGGAATCATATGCAACTTCAAAAAGCTCTCTATATTTAACTTTGGCTTATACACTTGAGAGCAAAAAAATCGCACATTCATGATTTTTTGACATAACTAAAAAAAAAACAAAAAATATTATGTTTCTGTAATGCAGATTCATAGTCTATTTTAATACCTATCCAGTGGTATCTGATTTGTCTTTCAATCATTACATAAAAATGCTTTTGTGGATCAATAACAAAAATGCATGTTTAGTACAAAATTCTTTATTCAAGTATTGGTGTCAAAGTTATGAAATTAAAAGATAAAATTAATTTAAAGTTTGTTATTAATACCGAGTGTTCCCTCCCCTAGCCTGAATCACTGACTCCATCCGTGTTTTCATTGATGTTACTAGACTTTTGATAAAGTCTTGAGGAATAGCCTCCCATTCCTCTGCGATCGCCTGTTGCAGCTCCTGTAGAGTCGATGGAGGAGCATCTCGGCCTCGAACTCTTCTTTTCAGCTCGTCCCATAGATGTTCGATGGGATTGAGGTCTGGGCTTCGAGCTGGCCACTCCATAACGGTCACATCCACCTCTTGAAGGTACTCGATCACTATGCCAGCAGTATGCGGTCTTGCATTATCTTGCATAAACAGAAAGTTTTCGCCGATAAACCCAGCAAAAGGTACGACGTGGCTCTCGAGTACTTCCTCAATGTATCGTATGGAAGTCAATCCTCTTGATTGGCGACCAGTATTCGGTCCGGTGAAGAAGGCAAGCTCGGTTTTTGCTTCCATAGACATGCCTCCCCAAAACATGATTGATCCACCGCCATAGGCGACACGTTCTGTTATGCAGCATTGGGCAAATCGCTCTCCCGATCTTCTATACACCTTCCCCCGTCCGTCGTTGCCATGCAAGCACATCCTGCACTCATCAGAGAACAGGACTGCACTCCACTGCTCTTCGGTCCAATTCAAATGGTCTCGAGCGAACTGAAGGCGGGCTTCTCGGTGGGCTGGGGTCAATTTCGGCCCGTTTGCTGGCCTGTGTGCAGTCAGGCCACCTTCTCTCAATCGTCTTCTGACTGTCCACCGGCTAACTTCTACTTCACGAACTTCTTGAAGTCGTTGGCCCAGTTGAACTGTGTTCAAACGACGATTTCTTAAAGATGTCTTTATAAGAAAGCGGTTATCACGCTCTGTTGTAGCACGGGGACGGCCCGATCCTTGTCGCCGTTGGTAGCCACCAGTCTCTTGATACCTCTGGTATACACGCCGAACGGTAAATCGGCTCAAACTCAATTGTCGAGCCACTTGACTTTGCTTAAGCCCCGATTCAACAAGGGCAACCACTTGAGCGGCTACTTCTGGTGTAGTATCCATTTTCGTGTTCCGTTTGAAGCCAATATCAATAGAGAACCTTTCACACTGTACGTTGGTATGCAAATGATGACCATTCCCTCAATATGCACTCTTTTATACCTGCGATAAATCCCGCCGCCGGCCTTACCTGGATCGAGCGACATAAGGGGGTCTATTGTTTTGTTGCTAATGAGTTATTTTTAAAGGTAAATGTCAACCCTTTATCAGTTCTGCGAATGCCTAGATTATGCACTTTAATTTAATTTGATTTTAATTTGCTGTAAGCTCCAAATAAAAAAAAAATTGAACTTTTAAGTAAAAATGTGCGGATGTGCGATTTTATTGCTCTCAAGTGTATGTTTCGTTATATCGCTTGAAGGTTGGGCTCTAATACCTATCACACAGGATACTTACTATCCTAGCTTAGGCAATTAGTTGTATCACTTAAACTAGTTACTAAAACTACCTAAAGCCTACTCTTAACAGTGTCCTCTTATTGTAAACTAGCTGTACCCGCGACTTCGTTCGCGATTGCCATCCCTGCCGACTAATTATTCGCATTTTTCTCATATTAAACAACGCTGTAAACTGCGGTGAAGCACTCTTATCAACAAAGGAGCTTTTTACTTTGGATTTGTAAATTGCCAGGTTGTATTTCTCAGAAGACAGTAACACAGGATTAAAAAAAAGAATCATTAAAATAAGTTTACAATTGGCGAAGATATCGCCAATTGTAAACCTATTTATTGTAACAAACACACACGATAAAAAAACATACAGTCGAAGAAAAAAACAAGAACGACGAAGCGGCAAGTTCCGTGGTGGAACTCTAAGTTAGGAAAACTAAGAGCTAAAACCAGGAGATTATTTAATAAAGCTAAAAAGACTCACATATGGGAGGACTATAAAAAAGCTTTAACTGAGTATAATTTAGAAATTAGGAAGGCGAAAAGGGCATCATGGAGGAAACTCTGCGAGGAAATTAAAAGCTTGCCTCAAGGAGTAAGACTTCATAAACTGCTCTCCAAAGCCAAAACTAACGAGATTGGTCTCCTCAGAAAAGGAGACGGTTCCTTCACAGTCAATGAGAAGGAAACCTTAGAGTTGCTGGCCATGACCCACTTTCCTGGTGCACTTGATGGGAACTCACACCATCATCCGCAAATAACAAAGCCTCGGAACGAGGACTGGAAGAGGGCGGCAAAAATTATAAGACCCAACCAAGTAAAGTGGGCCGTAAACTCTTTCAAACCGCACAAAGCGTGTGGGGAAGATGGCATACTCCCTGTTTTTCTACAGCAGGGGATTGACATCCTTTGTCCGTATTTGGTTAAAGTCTTCAGGTCGAGTCTCGCCTGGGGATTCCTACCAGAAGAATGGTCCAACGTGAAAGTTATCTTCATACCCAAGGCTGGAAAGAAGGACTACAGTCAGCCAAAGTCCTTCAGGCCAATAAGCCTATCCTCTTTTCTATTAAAAACAATGGAGAAGGTAGTAGATAGATATATAAGAGATGTGGCGCTTATCGCATCTCCCATTCATCATAGCCAACATGCATATCGTAAAGGC
The DNA here is from genome assembly GCA_961405105.1 of Perizoma affinitatum. NCBI lineage: Eukaryota > Metazoa > Arthropoda > Insecta > Lepidoptera > Geometridae > Perizoma > Perizoma affinitatum. The sequence goes on along the minus strand of OY560186.1, from coordinate 17,142,024 downwards.
AAATCCACGGAGACAGCACTAAGCAGTCTCATCGACAGAGTGGAAAAGGCTATGGAAGACAAGGAGATTGCACTATGTGCATTCCTTGACATTGAAGGAGCTTTTGACAACTCGCCTACCTCTCTGCTGGTAAATGGGCTGATAAACAAAAATGTCGACCCTACCACCACCAGATGGATAGAGGCAATGCTCACACATAGAGGAGCAAGACTAGCCCTTCACCAAACCGCTATTCAGATTTCCACGGCTAGAGGCTGCCCACAAGGCGGAGTTCTATCGCCTATTTTATGGACTCTGGCTGTGGATAAACTCTTGCATAAACTGGCAGACCTGCAAATCGATGCTCAAGGCTACGCAGATGACCTTGTAATCGTCGTGCGAGGCTTCTGCCAGTCCACAATTTCGAGCATTATGCAAAAAGCTCTGAACACTGTCAACGACTGGTGTGTCAACAGTGACCTCTCAGTTAATGCTGACAAAACAGTGATTATACCTTTCACCAATAGGCGGAGGCTAGACAAGCTTGTAAAGCCTAAGCTTAATGGAAAAATTATAACCTTTTCCACTGAAGTTAAATATCTGGGCGTCACGATCGACCAAAAACTGACTTGGAATACACACTTGGCCAACGTTTTAAAAAAGGCTAAGATTGCCCTGGGGGCTAGCAGCCGTCTGATGGGCAACAACTGGGGTGTAAACCCCATGATTGCACTGTGGCTGTACACTACCATTGTGAGGCCGATAATCACATACGCCTCCATGGTATGGTACGAAAAAGCCTTTCAGTCTACCGCAATACAAAAACTAGGCAGTCTACAAAGAACTGCATGCCTTATGGCCACGGGAGCCATGTCCACCTCCCCTGGATTAGCGCTCAATGCATTGCTTGGACTACCGCCTCTTCAGGTACATATGCACAAAGAGGCGAAAGCCAGCATGTACAGGGTAATCATCCAGGGCAGAAGAAACTGGCTTTCCCAGAAACTGAGATCTTTACAAGACTCAACGTTGGAATCACCCGTACTGAACATGACAACTGATGCCATGCTGCCACGGCATGTGTTCGAAAAACACTTCGCTGTGGTAATGCCCTCTAGAGAAGACTGGTTGAACAGCCAGTCACTCTGTGAGGACAGGTGTCTCAACTGGTACACAGATGGTTCCAAAATGGGGCTGAATGTAGGCTGTGGAGTATATGGAGAGCGACCCAAGTTCAAAAGTAGCATAAACTTGGGAAATCACGCATCCATCTTCCAAGCAGAGGTGTACGCCATCCTAGAATGTGCAGAAACCAATCTGCAAAAGCGCTACACCAACCATACTATTTACATCAACTCTGATAGTCAGGCGGCCCTTCTGGCTCTGGATTCGAAGGTTATCACGTCCAGGCTAGTTGAAGACCGTCTGTCAAGACTGAACTCTCTGGGCTCGAGGAACAGAGTTGTGCTAAGATGGGTACCGGGACACGCTGGGATCGTAGGTAACGGGTGTGCTGACGAACTTGCGCGTGCAGGGGCCAACGGAACACAAATGGGACCAGAGCCATTTTGTGGTATACCAAAAAGCCTAGCCCAAAGAACCCTTCTGAACTCATGCTTTGAAGAGTCGACCAATCTTTGGAGAAACTCTCCAGGCATGAACCATTCTAAAGCACTGATCAAAGCCTTTGACAAACGGTATACCAACCAAATCTTAGCGCTAAACAGAAACAACCTTCGCACTATGGTAAGAGCCTTGACTGGACACTGTCGCCTCAACAAGCACATGTTCAAACTAAGGCTGAGTGACACGCAAACCTGCAGACTCTGTAATGAGGCAGACGAATCGCCCCTTCATCTGTTAGGAGAGTGTGGACCACTGATACATAAGCGTAGCCTTCATCTGGGAAAACACATTCTTAGCCCAGATGAACTAAAACTCATAACACCCAAAAAGATCCTGCAGTTTCTAACAGCGGCAGGGCTGAGAGGTAAATTATGAACGCCCCAGTGGGGAAAATAAACAAGTGGCGATCACAATAGGCCTAACGGCCGCAGCGATACCAAAGCCACTAAAAACCAATCAAAAAAAAAAAAAAAATACATCACGCATCCATCTTCCAAGCAGAGGTGTTACGCCATCCTAGAATGTGCAGAAACCAATCTGCAAAAGCGCTACACCAACCATACTATTTACATCAACTCTGATAGTCAGGCGGCCCTTCTGGCTCTGGATTCGAAGGTTATCACGTCCAGGCTAGTTGAAGACCGTCTGTCAAGACTGAACTCTCTGGGCTCGAGGAACAGAGTTGTGCTAAGATGGGTACCGGGACACGCTAGGATCGTAGGTAACGAGTGTGCTGACGAACTTGCGCGTGCAGGGGCCAACGGAACACAAATGGGACCAGAGCCATTTTGTGGTATACCAAAAAGCCTAGCCCAAAGAACCCTTCTGAACTCATGCTTTGAAGAGTCGACCAATCTTTGGAGAAACTCTCCAGGCATGAACCATTCTAAAGCACTGATCAAAGCCTTTGACAAACGGTATACCAACCAAATCTTAGCGCTAAACAGAAACAACCTTCGCACTATGGTAAGAGCCTTGACTGGACACTGTCGCCTCAACAAGCACATGTTCAAACTAAGGCTGAGTGACACGCAAACCTGCAGACTCTGTAATGAGGCAGACGAATCGCCCCTTCATCTGTTAGGAGAGTGTGGACCACTGATACATAAGCGTAGCCTTCATCTGGGAAAACACATTCTTAGCCCAGATGAACTAAAACTCATAACACCCAAAAAGATCCTGCAGTTTCTAACAGCGGCAGGGCTGAGAGGTAAATTATGAACGCCCCAGTGGGGAAAATAAACAAGTGGCGATCACAATAGGCCTAACGGCCGCAGCGATACCAAAGCCACTAAAAAACAATAAAAAAAAAAAAAAAAAGAAATACAGTCGAATTGAGAACCTCCTCTTTTTTTTACGTGAAAAAAAACGTTCAGGTTTTACGTTCGGTTAGGCGTTACTAACTTTGTCAATAGGACTACCTACTCAGCGTACACTACGCAGTGCACTACAAATCTTACTCCAGCTTAAGATGAGACATGCACTCGAAGGTTCCTATACATTCGAGGTTTAAAGTTATTTTGGACGTTCATACTGTGTACAATGATCGTTTCCGATTTCATTTATGAAATAATAAATGAAATCGGCCTAAAAGCCGTGTTGGCCTAGTGGGCGATACCCCAACTTCTGATCCGGAGGTCGTGGGTTCGAACCCGGTCGTGCACCAATGGTTCAAAACGGTGAAGTAAAACATCGTGAAGAAACCGGTATGCCCTAGAACCAAAAATTCGAAAGCATGTGCCAAAATAAGCGGCGATGGGCTTGCAACCTGTCACGTGGAATGCTAACTTGAAAAACGCGTGCATGTACCAAATGTAATGTTTGGACGTGCCTCTGACTATCAACCATTAATTCGTGAAGAATTAACACCCCCTACTTGGTATCCTCAAAGATCTACTCACTGAGTATGTATCTGAGGATGTCCACCATTGGGAAGACAGTCGTGAGCGTGTTTGTTTTTTGTTTGGACTACGCATTAATGACAATATTTAAAGTACCTCCTTTCTAACAAAAAAAGAATTAATGAAATCGGACTACCTGTTAATGAATTACTCAACTAAGAACACATTTTGACTCCCTCTCCCAAGGGAACCGTGCTGAATTTCGGGATAAAAGGTATCCTATGTCCTGCTCCGTGATATAAACTCAAATCATGCCAAGTTTCATTTTAATTTATTTAGTAGTTTCGGCGTGATGCGAGTTCCAGATACAGACAGACAGACAAACATTTTTGTATTCAGTATCGATTATAGAGTACACTCCAAAAAAAAATTAAAATATGTTTAATGTACATGACGGAGCAGAAGCTCCAAGGTGGTCTTTTAAAAAGTGTGACGTCAGCAATGCTAACGTCACTATCATCACCAGCATGCTGGTCGCTCCTATGAGCGATGACGAAATTAAATTCCAGGAATTGTTCTTCTAATTTATTGTTGGTTGTACAGAGGCTTTCGAGGTATGTACGGTCCGACGGCTCGAGCGAGAATGAAGCGTACTCGGTCCGTCGCTCGTATTTATGCAAAAACAAAGACTCGAGCAAGCAACTTGTGCAAACAAGTTAAAACTACCTGCAAATATTAATCATTTAAGTTTACAAATGTTTCTGAAGGTAAACATGGTCAAAATAACAACTTGATTACGTAATTACCTAATTGTTATTTGATTACAACATAAAATAATAACTAGCTATTAACTAATGATTTTACACTGTAATATGAAAATCTAAGTGATGATTCGTTAAGTAACACGTGGTTCTGCGCCGATGACTCATTGTAGAAGCAGAATAACGCCTTTGCGCCGATAAATAGAATTAGACCTGTTACATTCTTATTATAATATAGTTAGATATAGATTGTTGTTTTTGTTTAAGGTGCAAATAAATAAATATTTTTAAAATATTTTTTTAAATGAAGGAAAAAAGTTAAAAGTGTATTCAAATAATACAAGCTCTGCTTAGTTTGGGGCTAGATGATGCTATGTTTAAAATGTCAAGAATCATTATTATTATGACACTTAATTTTAAAATAAAGTAGTAAATAATAATAATTATTATTATTTTATCTTAAATCATTATCTTAAATAAACTAACAACAAACAATTGAATAAACATGAGTAGGTTACAGTTTTTTTCATGTAATTTAGGGATACTCATATTCTGTATTGTATTTTATAGGCATTATTTCTTTAAAAGTAGCTTCTGCCCAAACTTCTTCCATGTACGAGGAAAGGTAGCGAGTATTATAAATATGTTCCTACAGAATGGTTACTTAACATAGAAAAAGTTAAAATGTACAGTTCAACAAATTCATAACCTGTTAAATCAGAGCTCATTATTGTGTTTCAGTCTTCACTCAGCTGACTAGTGTTGTGATAACAACACCTATCTAATGAAGTACCTACATGATATGCTCTTATAGCAACTAAAGTAATCAATGTTTTGATATACAATATAGTACTAGTACTAGGGGCCTTACTTATAATATTATCAATTAACATTGCAAATAATATGGGCTATACATGAATACATTTTTGGAATTGTAAATAAGTCAACACTGATTGGATAAAGTTAGTTTGTTCAGGAACATTTTTGTTGCTGTTGCTTTAAATTTATAGCACAATTTAATGAAATAGGACTAAAAAAATATGTTTTATCTGAGACTGAGAACGATGAACTCTTAACCTGTGTTATTTTTTAGGTTCGGTTTATCTTTAAAAAATCTTTGCACTGTCGAAAACACTTTCGTTGATTTATGTGACTGCTCCGAAAGGAGAGGTATTGTTTCTGTCTCTAAAGAGGAGGAGAAAGATAGGAGTAGGTAGGAGTTACCTCCATTAAATGTAGATCTATCGAAAGGTCATAGCAATAGCTATAAAATATCTTGCAAGCGGCTTTAGGCTACTGTCTATAGATTTTGTGTATTTCGTCTGATGGTTTGATGTGTCGTTTTGGTGCTTGAGCCCTTTATATCGAACCCTTTATATAAAATGGCTTTATATCGCATGCCTGTTAAATTAAGGTACATTTTAGTATGGCCTTATCTACATAGGTAATTGAAGAGTTGCAAACCGACAGTTGTTGTCGGAGGTTTTTTTATTATGTTCAGGTTGCGTTAAAACACTTGCGCGATCTAGCAACTCCGATAGCCATCTGTGTATTGTATTTGGTAGCTCTTCGTATAACAGTAGTTCGTTGCCTACGCTCTGCATTGATGCGATGTAACGTAGCTCAATCATGTGGCGATAGATGTCGCTACAGAGAGTCTATTTGATTTCAGGGTCACATCGGCGACCGTCGGTTTAAATGCGAGATCTGCTTCAAAGGATTCCTCCACTCTTACACGTTGAAGGAACACATCAAAGGCGTCCACAACCAGATACGAAGAGTAAGGAAGGTACCTAGAGAAAAGAGTTTGATGTAAGCATGAATGGTCGCATCGCATTGCTAGCTATTAAGGGTCCCATCCCCTTTGAAAATGCAGGCACATGAGACTTTTTGCCCGTTATGTCTGAGGGTCAGCAGCGCGCGTGCGATAGGTACCTCTAGATTATTACGACTCTTATTATCTAAAAACAATAATATTATACGGTCTGGTCTAGATTTAGTTGTGTTTTGAAGCGGCTATTAATCCTTCCACCACACTTGTTTTGAGAGCGCGTCAATATATTCAGTTTAGGTTTTGTGTTAAGACTTTTTTGCCGAATTGTACGTTCGAACTGTAGGTACGGCAAAAAAGTCTGAACTAAAATATTCTTTAAAAATGTAGGTACATTAATTAATTTATTTATTTAATGCTTTTTGGCACACAAACAATTTACAAAGAGAGGACTTAATGCTATACATCAACTTCTTCCGGAAGTCCTAATTGTTTCTATCGTTTTTGCCCAAGCTGTACAGTACAGACCGAAAATTAGAAATCAATGTTGCTTGTTTTAAAAATTGTGTGTGAATAATTGTGATTCTTGTGACATGTGAATAAATTGCATTTGAAATTAGTGTTTTCTTTTCTGACTTGTACATATACTACAACCGAAAGATGTCACTCTTGTTTACTTGCTAAGGAGTCGACATAGTTGTTTTTTTTTACACAGCATCATCTAACCCCATAGTAAACAAAGCTTATGTTATGGGCACTACATGACTGATATACTACATTTTTACCAACACCGAAACCCGAGACAAATACTTGCAGAAACACTAACCGCATGGCACATGCCTTCAAATTTTTGTTTATAGTGCATGCCGGTTGCATGCACTATAAACCACGATGTTTTCCTTCATCGTTTTGATCATGTTAATGCGCACATAAATTTTTCGAGTGGAAAAATACATTGGTTCTCGACCGGGTGCACCACGACCTCTGGGTCGGGTACCGCCCTCTAGGCTAATCTATTTATAACAATAAGCTTGTTTCCCATACCTAATATCATCTTACAAAGGAAACGGTCTTGTGATGATGAAAATGTGCAGCCTAACACACCAACAGCTTTCACCTCTTATATTCTTAGAAAACGTTTTGAAGTACTGAGTGCCAAAAAAAAGAGAAGAAGAGAGATATTGGACAAATCATATTTACCTGAGGAGTTAGTATAACTACAGTTAAAATTTTGAGGATATTGAAACATTTGCTAAAGCCAGAAAGTTAAAAATTGCATTAACAAAGAAAATCAGAGTTTTTAATTTGCAATTAGAATCTACATAGTAGATTCTAATTGCACATTAAAAACATTTCGGTTATTTTTCAAACAACGGTATGTACAATAGAAAGAATAGCCATTACTGGTCACGATTAAAATCCTCTAAGAACTACACAGACCCATAACCAAGTCCGGTTTTCATTTAACTGTTGGTGTGCGATACTACATAAGAAAATAATTGCTGTTAAGATCTACCATGGAACATTAAATAGTGAAAAGTATCAAGATTGTATCTGGCTGTGGAAGAAGTGGATAATACCATTCCATTAAGCGATTTGGGTAATGTCATCTACCAACAGGATGATGCACCTCCTCATAATAGTACAGCGAGTAAACGGTTTTTAAATAAGCATTTTCCTGCCCGTTGGACGGCCACATAATATGGTACAATTAAATGGCCACCACGTTCACCCGATATGACGCAGATGGACTTTTTTTATGGGGCTACCTAAAGGGTCGTATTTACGAAACTCTGACAGTACCATTCAAGAATTAAATGACGTAGTCCATTTTCAACAAGATTCACCACTCGTGGTTGTCTAAGGCCACTAAAGTGTTTTGAAACGTGCCCGTACCTGCATACAACAATATGGGGGCCATATCGGACATCTATTGCAATAGTTTTATTACCGTTTTTGTACCAAATTACTAAGAAATTGTATGTGAAAACATTTTATTAAAAACTTCCGCTGCTCAGATTTTTTTCATCCGGTACTGTAGCTGCTGCTTACCTACTTAACCATGCAGCTACTTACTTCTACCTACTTACTGTTAGGCTGTTAGGTGTAAATCGCTTGTTACTTTTGTACTAACATTACTATAAGATTTTGTGTGTATATACATATAGACTAAGTTGTTATAAATAAATAATTAATATTCTTCCTTCATTGGTATCGTGTTCAGTTATTTTATACAAGTCTCCGCAGGCAGGACCCTCTAAAGTACAATAAAATGATCCTTACAATAGACTGAGTCGATTGGCATCAAAAGCTTTTTTTTTTTCAATTTGTATCATTTTACGGTGCTACTCATGCTTAACCCAAAATGTTTTTTCCAAAAAAAGAGCTGATGGTTCAAAAAAAACTACACCTATATCTCCTCTGGTTATTTATTTAATTAGAACGGGACAAATTACGCTAATTATTTTTAACAAAAAACATAAGTACAAATAAAATAATACAATAAATTAAAAAAAAATAAAAAAGAAACTAAGATGAATATATAGGTATATTTTTGAAATATATTAAACAAATTAGTTTCTCCAGTGTTTATAATTATACTAATCCAAATGAAGCCTACTCAGAGTTTATAGATATATACAGTTTAATCTTCAATTTAAGTATACCGGTTATAAAAAAGAAGATTTCCCATCGAAAAAAACCAAACTGGAAGACCAAAGGCATAGTATTGGCTAGTAAAAATAAAAGGAATTTGCATCTACAAGTTCAGTTTGTAAAAACGCCCAATAGTAAACGAAAGTATGATAAGTACAGTAAAATATTTAAAAAAGTAGTTAAGCACTCTAAGAAATTGTCAAATATAAATTACATAAATAGAAGCACAAATAAAACTAAAGCAATATGGGGTATTATCAAACAGCATACATCTGCAACAAATAATATACGTACAACCATTAAAACATTAAATATAGATAATAAAGACATAAACGATCAATTGTTAATTTCAGAAAAAATTAATAGTCATTTCATCAATGTAAATAGCTCTAATTTATCCACATTGTCATATAAGCCTATTACTAACCAAACATGTAAGAGCATTTTCATTGCACCGGTAGATGCAACAGAAATTAAAAATATAGTGAATCAAATAAAAAATAAGAAAAGTGCAGGCTACGATAATATACCAATACAAGTCATAAAACGTAGTATTGATTTTATAATTAAGCCACTCGTGTACTTAATAAATTTGTGTATAGAAATGGGATGTTTTCCAGATCAGTTAAAAATTGCATTGATTAAACCACTATACAAAAAAGGACCAAAGAATAACATAAATAATTATAGACCAATAGCCCTACTACCAACGTTCTCAAAAATATTTGAGAAGGTTATTTATAACAGATTAACATCCTTCTTCATGTCAAATAAAACTCTTAGCTCAAATCAATTTGGATTTCAAACAGGTAAAAACACATCATTAGCAATTTTTAAAATGATCAAACAGGCATGCGACCAAATAAATAACAAAAAAACGGGTATTGCTTTATTTTTAGATCTGTCTAAGGCATTTGACTGTGTTGATCATTCTCTTCTCTTGTCAAAATTAGAACACGTTGGTATCAGAGGTCACGCTCATAAGCTCATAAAATCTTATTTGGAAAACAGGTATCAATCTACGGTTCTTGACATTTATAATCCTAAGTCAAAAACAATAGAGCAAGTAAGCTCATCATCAAAACTCATTTCATTAGGGGTACCTCAAGGAAGTATACTTGGGCCCCTGTTATTTCTAATATACATCAACGAATTGCCGGCTCTCACAAAGCATTTAACTGTTATGTTTGCAGATGATGCTTCTGTTTATATCCCAAAAACTAATTTGACCTCATCTGAATTTGAAACTGAAGTGAACAATACCCTAGAAATAATAATCAAGTGGTTAGATCAGATTAATCTCACAGTTAATATTGATAAAACAATGTTTGTACAATTTCGCAACTATAAGACTCTTCCACTAGGTATAAAAATTCAAAATCGTGGCATTGCTTTAAAAGAGGTTACGGAGACCAAGTTTCTCGGTGTGTGTATCGATACAAATTTAAACTGGAAATCGCATGTAAGTAAAGTAAATGGTAAACTATCTAAGTACTGTTATGTTTTGTCTGTTTTAACTAGCATATCTTCAAAAACCATAGCAAAAAACGCTTATTATGGTTATGTGTACCCTCAGTTGAGCTATGGTATTATATTTTGGGGAAATTCTGTAAATGTGGAATCTACTTTTATACTACAAAAGAGATGTCTACGTATCATTTATAACGTTCATCGTACTGATACTCTTCGAAATATTTTTAGAGATAACAGTATTTTAACTCTCACGTGTATTTATATTTTTGAGATCTGTTTATTTGTTAAAAATAATCAAAAATATTTTTTTGAAATTAAATCATCACGGTTCAATAGTTTAAGAAATATACATAAATTGAATATATGTATTCCTCAAACTAATAATAGCTTCTATCAAAAGAGTTCATTCTACTCTGCGATTAAAATTTATAATAATCTACCAATTGAAATAAAAAGTTTAAATAGTCAAATGTTTCGTAACTCTCTAAAAAAATGGCTGATTTCAAAATTTTTCTATAACGTAAATGAATATTTTGATGATGATTTCTAATGTTATAATGTTAATAATGTTTTATGTTTATTTTTGTTTGTTATTTGTAGATATACCTATTTTTATTATTGTATGCCCAGAAAGGGCCAACTGTTGTTACTAAATGTTACCAATTTATTCCATCTTTGTACACACAGTAAGACAATAAACGATTATTCTATTCTATTCTATTCTATTCTATTCTAAAAAGCTTAATATGAAGACATACAAAATTAAAATTTCTTAAAAGTAAATGAAATTATCAAATACATAGGTACAACTCATACGCCATTCTCGCAGTACCCCAAGCATACCAACATGAGTTCCTTCCATTCGTCCGCAAATATGTATATCACAATCGGTGTAGGCAGTTAGTAGTTTATTGAGAGCGGTGAGGGTGCGAGGTGGCGGGGAATTACCGCGGGCTGCGGTGCGGCACATTGGTACTAACTTAAATTAACTATACATTATTTTATCATAGATAGTGTTAGACAGTAAAAGCATATTAATAATATTTTTTTTTTTCTTTGGAGAGTTGACATTTGTTACAAGCGATATCTCTACATTTCGCGTGTAACAGCTTATAGACCTGCGGGTTAGATTCTTGAGTCTGTGGAGAGAGGATACTTGTTTGTTGATGTTTTTTATTATTTTTCGCACAACTGAACTGCCGGCTGCGAAAATGGCACCCAACATGGGGCAACTGTTTGTTAACATTAAAGTTTGTTTGTTTGTTACCACATGGGGGTTAAACAGGGTGGTAAAGTTTCTATGGAAAATTGTATTCAAAGGAAAATGTTATTATGTATTAAAAGGATCACTTCTACGTAACGGGCTGACTTAACCCATGGGATGGGTTGGCCAAAGAGAGAGACCTTTCTTGTGGGCATGATGTTTCTCCAAGAAAAGAGCACTTCTGCACCTTTCGTTGGATATACCTCTTTGCGCCACTTACGTAGTTTTCACGGATGCGTATAAAGCTATATCGTTCGCGACAAGAGCAAGTTCGATTTGATGAGTCCGAGGGATATCGCTGGTATACAGCGTGAACAGAAGGGGAGCAAGGATAGCCCTGAGGGAATCCGCCTCTGGTAGGTCTGGTGTCAGAAAGAGTACCTTCCACGATTCGATTGTGTAGATAGTCTCGCAAGATAAGCAAGAGCTTGTAATTCAAGCCGTTGTGCCAAACTTTATCGAAGGCTTTCAATACATCGATAAAGATTGCACCTATATCTGCCGGCGAGATAACGTGCCTCTTGGATATAATGTACTCCGTGATGCAGAGCATTTGCTGGGGGCATGAGTATCGGGATCGAAAACCAGAAATTAGTGTTTGAAACAATTCAAATGAAACTTGACATGATTAAAGTTCATCATACGAGGATAATTTATCAAACTGCTTTATATTATTTGTATTCTGTATGTATGTGTAAACGTAGCAGTTCACAGACTTATGGGATTAATTTCCTCTGTTATGTACACAACTACTTTGGGATACTATGATGATAGTATCCCAAAGTAGTTGTGAATTTACTAGAGTCCAGCTAGTAAATTTGTGACTGTGATGATGATGTGTGATACTCTGTTACTGTGATAGTATCCTCTTTAGTGTGACCAAATTCAATAGTTTAATACTTTTTCAGAAGATCAGTATTTTATAAGTATATTGCCTGAAGTTAATTTAAGATATTAAATGTCAAAAAACTGTCTTCAGATAACGGTTGATTATAATAATAATTAAATCGCGATATTCGCGATACTTTTGCAGTCCCAAGTTTACGGTTTCTATCCTCACGTGCTTACATTCGTTTTACTGGTTTATTTTTCCTCTAAAAGTGAGTATATTTCTTTTTTTTTCCTAAAATGTTGTCTAGTGATACAAATACAAATGTTTATTTCAGTAACTTAATCTACGTATACATATGTGATTTTGAGATCCCCTTTTAAGTATGTAGATACCTATGGTAGGAGATCTCGCTCTTCCGTGACAGTATTTCTTCGAGACTAAGTTCTAAATTTTATTTAAATATATTATTTTGACTTTAGATACTTTTAACTATAACAATTTGTGGTGATGATGTCCTTGTTTGCGTTTCCGATGTTAGATGCGTTTCTAGCATCCTAGTAGTCTGTGGTCGTTTAGTATTAGAATCTCTAGTAAGTCTGTGGTGTGCGTCGTGACGCTAACCATAGAGTAAATTATATATACGGAGACGCTAACTACTATACGTAGTGGTTAGTTCCTCTATGGTCGTGCGTGAGATTTAAGCAAGGCAAGCGAGCCTCTATCGTATCAAATTTTGTTAGATTGTTTTATGTTTTACTGATACGATATTTGGAACCTAGCTGTGGCTACCCATTATTTACATCAATCTTTATAAATTCATACACAAACGTGCAATTCATACAATCTTATTGAGTTTTCTATTAATACTCGGCGATTCCACATCGATCTAACCTGTCATAAACGCAGGCTTCAAAGTTACGAATTAAAATTAGCAATGTCTAACTTAGTTTTATGTCGAGCGTGTCTTTCGTTCAACGTTCGAATGTACCCTATCGGAACAACACGTTACCGAGAGATGTATCAGAAATACACGAGTGCTAAGGTATGTATCTACCTAAGCAAACTATCTAACTTAGGTACCTAACCCATCTCTACCTAGGTACCTGATGATCGGTTCAGTGTGGCGGCGGGCTCATATCCAGTATATATATTGCAATATAAGCATATAGCATTGATATTATTTTAGGATATTATTACGAATATACCACGTACTTAGCGGCGATGGGCTTGCGACCTGTCACGTGGAATGCTAACTACTTGCAAAACGCGGGCATGTGACAAATGTTATGTTCGGACGTGCCTCTGACTACCCCTTACTGATCAGTATGCGTCATGGGGAATACAGTCATTCATGTTTTTATTTTACCTACCAAATACTTCACTGTTTATTTGCTGTCATTGTGCTGACCGTTTATAGGTTTTTCCCCATGAGCTCTGGCAGCCCCCACACTAATCAGCAGGAGAATAGTAAAGAATGTGGTGTAGTCATGATAATATTCTAGAACAAGCATAGCTTTTATACAAGAGTATCTATGCATTTATATATTACATACTCTGTAATATATAAACAGGTATTTATAAGTTTTACAGAAGATCTTGCTGAGATGAAATCAAATCAAAATATATCTATTGAGGAACAGAAACAATGGCATATGATTACTATTGAAAAACAATGATGTCTGCAGAAGAATAAAAACTGTCCCAGACCCCAACACCATCCTCCGTTAGAAAAGATGAGAGTTCCGATGGTCAGTTAGTGTGAAGTTTAGACTTAAACTAATTCCATTAAAAACAAGCCCCATGATAGAAACTTGTGCATTTAAAAATATTAGTATGATTTATCCTCTTTATAAGGCACGGTTGGATATTGGTGTCAATGCAAGTTAATTTAGTCAAGAAAATCAACCTGCAACAAAAGTTAATCTTATGATCAAATCTGATTAAAAACATTGGTTAGGTTTAAACTGTGACCATATGCCAGATATTTTAACATATGTATGTATTTACAAAAAATATATATATAAGTAGTATATCAGTCATGTAGTTCCTATAACACAAGCCCTTTCTTTGTTTGGGGCTAGATGATGCTGTGTGAAAATGTCCAGCATTATTATAATTTTATTGGTTTCAGTTCATCACAGGAGAGGGCCGGCCAGACACCGTGTGCTATCTATGTAACGCACAGTTGCTTAGTTTCTGTAGATTCATTCAAATGTCACAGAAATCTGAAAAATATCTATCACAGCTGTTCCGTGAGGGGATTGAGGTAACATTCTTGTTATTTTATGTTAGTGTTAGCTTCGGCTCCACTAATGCCTGTAAAGGCTCCAGGCATAAACCAGGCCTTGAAACAAATATTAGCAAAGGTATGCAAACATTTGTCTCGCGGTGAGAATCGAACCCGCAACCTTCTTCTGCGTCTACGGTGGACCTTCGTCTACTGATGCGTTTGCCATAATACGAGTATATTTTTTGTTTGTACGCTCTAATCTTAGTGAAAAACTATTTTTGCATTTAATAGCTCAATATTAAATGCGAAAATGGCGGGCGATGCGACGCGGTGTGTCGGAGGCCGAGGGCGGCCTTGACACATCTAGTACCTACATACATACCCCAAATTATTTAACCTTTATCCACATTTCTACATTTTCAGCCAACACCAGACACTGTGTGTCAATTAGACCATGTACACAAGCTCTCCATAACCTCAATGCAACGGTCTTCAATAACTGACCACGCAGAAGACTTGCCCGATGTGGAAGTGCTGTCAGCAAAGGACCACAAAAAAGAACAGGTCCAAGATGTTGCCATCAAAATTGAATCTTTAGACAATGACATTCAGCTAATCTATGAAGAAACGGAAGGTAATTGCAAGATGGTGACTGAGATTAGCTTACAAAGAATCCGGTGAAATTACAGGCACATGTGTCCTTTTCACCCGTCAAGTCTCAGGGTCGGCAACACGCGAGTGATACCTCTGCTGTTGCAAGAGTCAATAAGTTACGGTAACCACTTATCAACAGGTTTTATGCTTGTTTTGCAATTTAGTAATTAGAAGAGGGTACATAGGTTAAAATAATTTAAAGAGGGTATCTAAGTGGAACCCCTTTCAGCATTCCAACTCAAAGTCGGTCTTCTATGCGAAGAATTAAATTAAAGGGGTATACCCTAAAAATACATTATTAGGTACAAAAATACCTAATTATGTATTTTTGTTTTGCTTTTATGCTAGCTTATGTGTATACTTATATCTACCTATACTACATCTCACCTCGGGGGTAAAAGAAAAAAAAATATATAACTATACATTTTTTTTATAGGTATATGTTTATATATTATTAAGTTATGAATAATTTTGTTCTATTTTTATGAATAACATATTGATTATTATTTTTTAATATTTTAACATTAACTCCCAAATCATCTAAAACTACAAATGGTCCTTCCCATAAAGTGTCCAACTTATTTCCTACTTCATTTTTAATTAATAACAATTCTCCCTTTTTATACGTTACATTATTTACGTTCCTATCATACATTTGTTTACGATTATGTTTGTTTAAAAGTAAATTATTCCGAGCATCTTGGTGTGTTACTTGTAACTTATACTTAAGATCTAATGCATAACTATCTGGATTATATAAAGGTTCTATATGTTGACTTACTCTACATGGTATTATACTAGGTCTACCGAATACTAATTCAAAGGGTGTGTATTTTGTTTCTGTATGAACAGTATTATTGAAACTGTAACACCAAAATGGTAACCAATGGTTCCATGTTTCTTTTTGTCCGTTGTAATGTATTCGCAAAAATGAACCTAAATTTTTGTGTGAATTTTCTAAAGCTCCTATTGATTGATGATGATAAGATGTTGATGTTAGTTTTTCTATTTCTAATAATTTACATACCTGTTCCATTACTGAAGAAACAAACTCTGCTCCTCGATCTGTCGCTATTACTTCGGGTATCCCAAACATTAAAATAAAATTATTCACTAATGCCTTAGCTACACTTACCGTATCCTTATTTTTTAATGTATACGCTTCTACAAACTTAGTTAATTCGCATTGTAGCGTTAAAATATAACGATTATCATCAATATCTCTGTCTAATGGTCCTACAATATCTAGATATGGTTTTTCAAAAGCAAACGAAGCCGTTGTAGTTATCTCCATGGGCGCCTTGACATACCTACAATGCTTCATTTTTTGGCATTTAATGCATTTACTTACAAACTCTGCTACATCTTTGTGTAGACCTGGCCAAAAAAAAAATTCTTTATATATTATTAGTCATTCTACGCACGCTTCATGACCTGCAGTGGGTAGTAGATGAAAATCATGTAAAATGTATTTCTTTTCTTCTTCGTTTTCAATTCTTCTTACTCCTTTTAATAATAGGTTGGGGAAAAAGTTTCTTCGCATTTTCTAAGAAAATTCAAAACATTTTTTAATATAGTTTATTTACATTTAACTAAAGTATGTAGGTACCATTTTGTTCGATAACTTTTTGCCATTTTGTAGGCAGGGACATGATCCCATTGCTATAAAAACTTTGGGGCTTCTGTTCAAAATACCGCGACAAGTGGTTTTGGCAGTCCTCTCGTGATGTTAACCTGACACTGCCTAAAGAATTCTGAAGAGACCGAAACAGGTGGAAATCTGAAGGTGCAAGGTCAGGACTATACGGCGGATGCATTAACACATCCCAGCCAAACTCTCTTAATTTTTGCTGAGTGGCTAAAGATGTGTGAGGTCAAAAATGGTCAAAAATTTCTTCAAAAATGGTTCGGTTTCATTACGTCGTAATAAAGAATCACAAATGAGAACACGGTTCATTAGGTTTCTTTCAGTGAGCTCGTGAGGTACCCAAATATCGAGCTTTTTTGTGTACCCAGTTTTTTTCAAATGCGCCAAAACTGTTTTGTGGTCAATTCCCAGTTCTTCAGCTACGTCGTAACTACTGATATGCCGATCTTGCTCCACTTTTTCAAAAATGGCATCCATTTTATCCGTAATAGGGCGACCAGAGCGACGTGCATCTTTGACATCAAAATTTCCGGATTGAAAACGCTTAAACCAAATTTGTGCTACTCTCACAGACACTGCACTAGGTCCATAAACATCGCAAATTTTTTTCGCGGCTTGCGTTGCATTTTTACCTTTTTTGTAGTAAAATTTTAAAATGTATCGAATTTCTTCATTAGATTCACTCATCTTAACAGTACGAAAAACAAATAAAAATCACACATTTTCCTAATTTGAATTTGGAATTATCTTCTTTAAAATTTAAACTGTTAATGATACCAAAACCAGCCAGATACAAATAGTATAGCCAAAGAGATTTTATTACAAGTTCATACATACAATAATGCGAAAAGACTTTTTCCCCAACCTAATATATAAATCCGTGGATAGTTGGATAACTGGTTATCCTTTATTTCTTTTAACAAATCTGCTATAAAATCTTCATTTTCATAATTTTTTACTATGCATAGTTCATTTATTTTCATATTTTTGCAAATTTCTCCTAATTTAGTCACGAATTCGGCTCGCGTAAATCGTGCTCTAAAATCAAGATAATGCATTTCTTTTGTTACTGTAAATAAAACATTAATATTCTTTATCTATATAATTTTGTTATCTCAACTTATTCATTTCGTTTTTTGTTATAAACATCATTTCCGTAGAGCTATTTGGTAAATTTCAGCACTTCAACAACTTGTGGTTGATCAGGCCACTGGTCGTTTTGGTTGCTAATATTTTGTTTGTTCAATTTACCGTTAACATTTTTTGTTTGTACCCTCGTCATAACCGAAATAATTTCCTCGTTCATTTTCTTTAAAGTATCTGACGTTATGATAATTCTGGACAATGCATCCGCAACACTGTTCTCTTTTCCTTTTACATATAAGATTTTAAAGTTATATTCCTCTAATTCTAGTCTAAATTTAAGAAGTCTACTAGATGGATCTTTCATAGAAAATAGATAAATTAAAGGTTTGTGATCCGTCATTATCGTAAATAATTTTCCATATACGTAAGGTCTAAAATACTTTATCGCTCAAACAATAGCTACTAACTCTTTTTGTTATGTCTGCAAAATTTTTAATAAATTTCCTATAATAATTACAGAATGCTACAAATCACTTTACTTCATCCGTGTTAGTTGGTACAGGGTAATCCCGTAATACTTCCACTTTTGCTGGATCTGGCAACACTCCATTCTCCGATACTAAGTGTCCCAAATAAAGAATTTCTTTCTTTAATAATTTACATTTTTCTGGATTTAATTTTAAGTTTACTTTTCTAAGTCTTTCTAGTACATCCGTCAAATTTTTATTGTGTATTTCTAAGTTTCTTCCGAAAACTACTAAATCATCTAAATAGATAAAACATTTGTCGAACGTTAAACCTGACATTGCTACTGACATAACTCTGCTAAACGCACTCGCGCTTGTCTTTAAACCCATTGGTAATGTTTTCATGCTGTATTGGCCTGTACTAGTACTAAAAGTTGTATATTCTCTGCTCTGTTTATCTAAGATTACTTGGTAGTATTCCTGGTTGAGATCTAAATGTGAAAAATATACTGAGTTAGAAAGAGAATCCAAAATTTCTGTTATATTAGGTAATGGGAATTTATCATCCACTATACAGTCAGTTTTCGATAATCCACAACTAATCGCCATTTTTTATTATTATCCGTGCTTTTTTTTGGTACTAACAAAATTGGACTTGACCACTCACTTTTTGTTTGTTCTATTATATCATTATCTAACATATTTTGTACCTGACGGTTAATTTCACCTTTTAAAGAATGTGGCAATCTATACTGCTTAACATAAACTGGCCTAACACTTGGTTTTAATGTAATTGATTGTTCATAAACGTTCGTTGCTGTTAATTTGTCTCCTGGTAAAAATAAAACATCTGAATATTTAGTACATAATGCTTGAATTGCTTTATTTTCTTCTAAATTCAAATGATCTAATTTTAAAGTTTTTAATAAATTTTTAGCTCGCTCTAAACCGTTTGTATTTTGTTTAAAATCGCAAATGTCATAGTCTTTTATTGAATATAACTCTGGTTGAAACATTGGTAAAGTAATATCATGTTCACTTGTGTTAAGAATTTTTACTGGTAATCGATTATTTCGTATTTGGCTTATACATCCTGCTAAAAAAAACATTTTCTTCTAATTGTTGGTTGTAAACGACACAATCGTCCTTAAAATCCGTATCTATAAGTAAGTAGTGAATTGATTCACTTCGCGCTGGAATGTGTAACACTTCATTTGAGTAATTGATAGTGTCATAGAGTTGCAATGAATAATCCATTCCATATTGGGATAGTCTTATTATGTTCTTACTCAAATCTATATTTGATGCATAATGACACAGAAAGTCTAAACCTAGGATTCCATCAGCTTTTAAAGGAATGTTCTCAAATATATGAAGCCTGGCATAAAATTCGATCCGATGATGTTCATCACGATGAGTCAAACAAAGGTTAATAAACCCAGA
This sequence comes from Perizoma affinitatum, assembly GCA_961405105.1. Taxonomy (NCBI): domain Eukaryota; kingdom Metazoa; phylum Arthropoda; class Insecta; order Lepidoptera; family Geometridae; genus Perizoma; species Perizoma affinitatum. The sequence goes on along the minus strand of OY560186.1, from coordinate 17,122,294 downwards.
TGATTGAATCTGGCCTCCAATGCCATTTAAGGATGTCTCCTTATTTATTATGGAACTGTTACTTGGTAATGCATCTCTCTTTATTAAAGATAAAGATGCTCCTGTATCAATTAACCAAAAGTATTATTTGTTACCAACGTGAAAGGATATAAATTTTTCTTTACCATATAATGCTAAGATGGTGTTCTTAAACTCGAAAAAACTGCGTTTTCGTTTGTTGTTACTGGTTCAGTACTATCCGACTGATTCGTACAAAACACTCGGTGATTATTACCACTACCATGAGTCTGAAAACTCGAACGATTCCCGATCGAACCTTGGTAACCTCGTCCACGCTGATTGTTCTGTGAACGGTCAAAGCTGTTACCGTATGAACTTCTACCACGACCACGGGTATAATTTGATGAATTTCCACGAAAATTATTAAAATAATTCCCTCTGTTGTAATTAAATCGTCTTCTGGTACTATTTATAGACATACCTCGGTAATTTCCTTTTGTTGGGTTGTTGTAGTAGGGTCTTTGGCTATAATTAAATTTCTTACCTCTACCTCGATGCGAAATTTGCAAGACGTTCTCACTCTGTGAAGTTGACGTCGATGTTAACTCCTCGTCCTTGGCTGCCTGGATCGCATCCTTTAAGTTTTCGTAGTTCCGCGCTGCTATGATGGTGCTAAGTCTGGTATCGCGTAAACCTTCTGAAAATCGTTTGATTGCCATTTTCTCGTTAAGTGGCTTTAACACAGCGTAATTTTGAGAATTACCATCAGCCTGTGCTATTGTTAAGTTAGTAAATAATTTCTCTAATTCAGTAGCGTATTGGTCGATACTACGCCAGCCTTGGGTTGTGTTTTGTAACTGTGAATGTATCGCAGTAAATGATTTTTTGGTTAATAAGCATTTCCGCAAATCTTTGACGAGATCGCTCGTAGATGTGTAATCACTAGACATACGTAGTTTTCCATTTTCCGAAAGCCTACTTTTCAAGACAAATTTTACTTGTAAAACTTTACCTACACTCGACAACATTTCCGAATACATTTCAATAGAATCAATGATACGTTTGATGTTACTTTCACTATTACTGTTCATAACAGGAATCAAGCTACACGCCGTTTTTAAATCGAACTCCATGATTGGTTCTGAATCTTCTGTTTTATCGATCTCACAATCACTATAATGGTCCGCAGAATCGGTACCACTTTTTCCCTTACAAATTTCTATTATATTTACGTAATATTCGGTTTTTTCGTCTTTCCACTTACTCAATGACGTAATATACTTAACATCTAAATATTTTTTCTCACTTAATATTTTCAATAGAACTTTACTTTTTTCGTATAAATTTTCTGTTTCTCCTAACTTATTTGCTATAACATTACTTACCTTGATATCTAGATTTACCTTTTTTGATTAAATATTTTTTAATAAAAATGAGTTCTTCTACACATTTTGTTAATTCAATTTCCATATCCTATTTAAACCACGTTTATAAAATATTTTTAAAGAGAAATAATTAAACACATACCATAATTTTAGTTGTAAAAATTAGTAGGGGACATCATGCCGCCACTAGGTCACTAGGATTCTTCATTATACGCGTAATTTGATACTATGAATGAACCGTATAATCTGCCTATGTAATATGTTACTAATGATTTATTCTAGATAGGTCACTTACAGTTCATTAACATTAAGATTGTTGACGTTGCATTAACATAGTTTTATTTTTTCTACTACACTTAACTGTACTTTTGACTTGTAAACTTAACACTCACTCAAACATTAATCAACTTAATTTTAAGGGTTCATAGTTGTTCATTGTACACTTTTTTTTTATATAACACTTAATTCAACCTAACGTTACGCCGGCCTTATCCCTCTGGACTCCTTCTGTCTCCCGGCGCCTAAACCAACTACTGCTCCTTCGCAAGGCATGTTCGTTGATTTCTTGCATTATCCATTGTCGGTGACACTTTTTGTACAGACGGTTTGCTGCGTAGATGAAGCATATGACCATAACCACGCAGATGGTCCCGACAGCAAAACTAGTGTACGTAGCGTGTGTCTTCAACTGCTCCAAATCTATTGTATTGCCGCCACCACTCGCGTTTTGGGCTATTATGACCTCTTCTTTGGAATATGTTTTTCCCATTTCTAAGTTTTTTTTTTTGACTTTATTAAATTGAAGATTATTGTTTTACACTCTGGAACTTAATATTTGAAGCCGCGATGACGATCCGCCGCGATCGCGTAACGCACCGATCGCGCCCCAAATATGGCAAGGGTCGCCATGAAGGGATGTTATTGAAACGTCTTAGCTCGGTGGAAGACCTTTTATTACTCTCTCCTTAAACAATAGATCGGTCGCTTATATGCTAGCTTATGTGTATACTTATATCTACCTATACTACACCTCAGTATACCCTAAAAATACATTATTAGGTACAAAAATACCTAATTATGTATTTTTGTTTTTTAATAAATAATAGAATCTCTCGTAGTTCTGACCCCGCACTAGGATTCCCTGTGTCGTGGGTATGAGGAACTATAAGTACTGTGGCGCCACAACACCCAGACCTGGAACAAATATCTGCAGAACATGCAAACATTTGTCCTGCAGCGGGAATCGAACCCGCACCTCTTGCGTCGGCTACTCGCCCGCCATGCTATTAGTTGTATATTATTTTTCTTTTTTTTTGCAGATTCAACCTTACAAGAAATATCTAGCAATGATGGCTCAATTGCAACTCCTGTACTTGAGATATTAGACTTGGAATCCGATGAAATCGAAATAGGGGTGCCACCGTCAATCCTCATCCAACATGAGAACGGACAAGCAGACAAACAATACATCCAAGCTAAGTCCCCTTTACATAAGATCCTAAGGCCGGAAAACAGTTACATAGTAACCGGTGAAAAAAACGAAATAGAAGTTGCAACAACAAACGTACAGACAGACAAACAAACGAGCCATTCAGATCAGAACACACTCCCTAAAGTAAGTGTGATGCTTGAGAGAATTCCTATCGTCACAAGAAGTCAGCATAAGAACACAAAGCACTCTTATCACATGGATATGTACTACCACTGCGATATATGCAACTATAAATGTCTCTACAAAGACGCCCTGAAGAAACATATTCAAATGCATGACCAGAAAAGAGCTCATACATGCAAATTTTGCAGTTACCGTTTCCGTACAGTGAGCGGTCTCAACAAACACATTCAAAATGTCCACATGAAACAGGACAAATGCTGCATCTGCGCGAAGCAATTCAAAAAAACACTATATTTGCAGAAGCACATGAGACTGCACTCGGGCACGCAGCCGTACATATGCGAGTACTGCGACAGGAAGTTCAATCATCGAAGTACATACTTAGTTCATTGCAGGACACATACGGGTGAGAAGCCTTTCACCTGCAAATGGTGCACTAAAACTTTCAACGACAAGAGCAATTGCCGGAAACATATGAAGACGCATACAGGTGAACTATATGCTTGCTATCTCTGTGATAACACTTACAGCCTCAAAAGTCATCTTAAGCAACATGTGGTTGAACACATTTTATAATGAAGATGTAAAGGCCCATCCATTAGCTAATAATAATGTAATCAAAAGAGAAGAATACAAAACAATGCAGATAGAATAAACCAATAGGATACTGTCTAAGTGGAATGTGCCAGCCCAACTGCACTCGGAAGCACAGAAGTTTCCTGGGGTCTTCGCAGGCTTCGCGGGGTGAGCTTAGGTTACCAAGGATTTGTGCGCAGTGAATTGCTACGCCCACGCATTCCAGGATTACGTGGGCGCATTCCAGCTGATTCCTCTTCGGTTAGACACGCTCTGCACAGTGGGCTGTTTGTGGCTCCGATGTTGTAGAAGTGTTTGTCCAAGGGGCAGTGACAGGTTAGGTCTAAGTGGAATTACTAGTGAGACCCAAACTAAGCATGAGCTTGTCTTGGATATCAAGAGCGCACCTTCACAAAAATATGCACTTAAATCAACTATCATAATGAAATGCATACACAAGATTTCGTGTCTGTGCTGATGACCGTTGAAGAGTTGCGTTTTTATTTATTTATTAATTTTTAGGCAAACCACATATGACACATATAACCAACAGCACATATGACATAAAGACATAATAATATAACACAGAAGGCCAATAAAAGGTAGACAGGAAACAATACAACAGAATAAATTTAAAGTTAGTTATTATGTAGATAAAATCTGGAGCTAATCATGGATGTCGATTCAGGTCATGCTTACCATAAAAATGCATTGTCATCGGAACTGAACCAACATGTAAAAATTCAACTCTGTAGGATAGGAGGAAGTGGTTCTAATTCAGCTTGCAATATTTGACCTAAACATACATCCATACAAACATTGCTAGTTGAATGAAAGCTTGTAAATAATCACATTGTTAATACTAGAAATAAAGATAAACTCGCTGTGGAAGACGTCAAACTTCTAATATCCTGATTTCATAGTCTAGTCCTTCCGATGCGCACTTTGCTTAGGTTCGCATCAGTTATTTTGCGGTTCCGCTATGAGCCGAGCTGTTACAAAATTTGCATAATTATAATAAAATGTATTGTACAAAAAGGCCTCTTACTTAAGATTTTTAGTATTAGCTTCGGCTCTACTAATGCCTGTAAAGGTTCATAAAGCTGAGATTCTTAATGAATAAAGGATAACGATAGTTTTTATTCAGGCAACACAGTAAAGTACACAAATATGATCTGTAACCGGCCTCCCGCGATACAGGCTCGACCTAGTGCGGGGACCAACAGCAACTCTATTGTTACTCTATATTTTTGGTAAATAAAATTATTTGTATTTTAAATTTGTTGTATGATAAATACATTAAAACTAAAATACATGTAATTATATAAAACAAAAATGTATTTACCTAGCACGTAGTGACAGCGGCTAGTTTCGGTGACTCACCTCGGAAACGTCGATAGATAGAAGGTGAATTTCTGGAACTGGACTTTTTGTCCAGAAATCCCCTTCGCAGGGGATTTGTGGAATAAGCCACTCAGAACCACATCCCCCTGTATGCAGGGTATTTATTTGAGATGGGTCAGTGAGGAGAAATCCTGAACAGTAAGAGATATCAAAAAATACTGAAATGACTTAATTTGATTGTGTTCATGAAATTGATACTACTATATAAAGGATAATGTACATGTGTTAAATAAATGAATTAATCTTAATTATTTTGTTTTTATTCTTAAAATAAGTTTTCAGGTGCCAGACAAATGATTTAAATGTGAAGGCAAAGTGCTTACTAAGTTAACAGGTACCAAACCCACTAATATCCAAAGATTTTGAATACTTTTTCGGTTTTCAAACATTTGACAAATTAGATTTCTTTACAAAACATATTTTTAATGGTCTACTCTACACTATCGATGCCCATAATAAAACAAGCTAGGTAATCAATTTAACCAATTTATTAAACGATATTAAGTACATTTTGATTTTATTGTAATTTACTATTAAAATTTTAATTTATTTCGTTCATTTAATTGATAATATGTACATGATTTAAAACAGCTGCTAAAGTAGTATGTAACAACAGTCGGCATTCTTCCGCTCAGTAGCCTTTTTTCAGCTCTGCTCTAATCTTGCATTTCTTCCTCTCAGTAGAAGTTCTTCTTTCGCTCTGTAACTGATTTTCAGCTCGGTAGATAATGTTCCGCTCAGTAGCTGATCTTCCTTTCCCTGGGCGGCTTCTGTTTCCTGATGTGATGATGGACGCCCCTCACGTGCTCGTTCAGCGTCGCCGCGTGGAGGAACCCTTTGAAGCAGATCTCGCATTTGAACCGACGGTCGCCGATGTGAGTCTAAAAAATAATAATACAATCATTTTTTATATTTGTGTGTCAATCGGAAGCTTGCACTCTGACCGAATTGGAGACGTGCTGGTCAAATTGTAGCACCGTTTTGTTATTGAAAAACCTAAGAACCTAACCTAAAAGGTTAGTTGAAAAGGTTAGCTGTGCTGTGAAATCGTTTCCCGCAGTGGTTGCAGACGTGGCGCTGCGCGTGCAGGTTGCATCGGTACCTTGCGATGGTTGAAGAGGTTAGCTGCGCTGTGGAATCGTTTCCCGCAGTGGTTGCAGACGTGGCGCGCGGGGCCGTGGCGCTGCGCGTGAAGGCCGAGGTGCCGGCGCGTGGCGAAGCGCGCGGGACAGACGGTGCACAGGTACGGCTTCAGGCCCGAGTGCATGTTCGCGTGGTCCGCGAAGAACGCCGGGTCCTAAGCAGATGATACAACACACCCTTTTAGTATACGAGTGGCAACAGCGAGGTTATCTTTATCGCTTTTTTTCTTATACAAATTAATATTTTTGTTACCATTCATTAAATTTTCATAGATTTGATTTATTGACGTGTTCTATATGAACCTTAGTGGATGCAAAAATAAGATATTGTTTTGGTAATATTAGACACGTCCGAACATCATGGAACGGTTTTTCAAAATCAGTGATCATGCCTATTGCAAAGACATTTTAAATTATATAATTTACTGCATAGTAAGACTTACTAAGGATCTCTCAACCACTGATATTGTACATAAATTTGATACTTGGGAGAAATCGCATGACGCTTTAGGCGTTTTATTGTGATTCATCCAAGGCATTTGATTGCGTAGACCATGACACATGTAACGTTGATACGTTATTTCATAATAATAATAACAGTTGATCAGGAAACTACACTATTATGGTATTATCACTTAAATATTTAAGTGACAGAATACAAAGAGTTGACGTGAATGGAAAGTGTTCCCCGGGGTCACTGGTTACTATGGGTGTACCGCAGGGCTCAATTCTTAGACTATTTTTGTTTTTAGTATACATTAATCTACCCCATCTGTAAGGGAAAATCATGAGGTTGCATTGTTTGCAGATGACACGTCACTTTTATCTATATTATTACAGGCAGCAGGTTAAATTTACTTGACAAAGTGATCCTTGTGATTTTAACGAATAAATGAATGTGGCGAGTGTATAGAACGTGTAGTGTCGAGTGTGTTCATTTTGTGTCACTTAACATATGTTCACAATGTGTTTGTGAACATATTATAACACAATGTGTTTGGGCAGAGTTCATTAATGATGTGAGTTGATAAAAAAAGTTTCAAGGTTAACAAATAATGTAGGATGCCAATCCGCGGTATTTCGCTGAGATAGCGGAAGATTAACTGAAATGTTAATAAATAATTTCTATAAAGTAACAAGTACGTTGCGGCGTAAGCAAATCAATTGCCTGGACATGGACCGTACAGTTTGGGTCATTAAAAAAAATTTAGCTTGATAGCAAAAATTATGCAAAACGATGAACAACTCAGCACCCTGCTATAGAATAGAAGAACTCTGACGCAGCTCTAGCACCAACTACGATACGCGACATCTAGGTAGGCACCATACAGAGTTGAAATCATTTACAAACTGTTGAATATGTGTGTATGTGTGTGTATGTGTGTGTGTGTGTGTGTGTGTGTGTGTATGTGTAGTGTACTCACCATAAAGGTCTTCCCGCAGAGGTCGCACAGCAACCGTCGCGCGGTCTGCGAGTAGACCGAGGAGTAGGGGATGTCGGGGTGGTCCTTCAGGAAATGCTTGTACATACAGGATGTGTATGCCGTGGACACCATCGCAGGGCACTGCGGAAACAACAGGGTGAACCAAACACCGTGACGCCATCGTCTATATATATTTATTGACGACCTCTGTGACGCAGTGGGCGAAGGATCGCCTGATACACAGAAGGTTGCAGATTGCAGATTCAAATTCTGCCCGGGACAAATGTTTGTATGATCTGCAAATATTTGTCTCGGGTCTGGGTTTTTCTATGTGTATTCTACAATATGTATGTATTACATTATTTACAAAAAAAATAAACAAATAGTATATCAGTCTTTTAGTTCCCATAACACAAACTCTGCTTACTTTGGGGCTGATGAGATGATGCTGTGTGGAAAATTATTCATTCATTATTTATTCTATTCAAACTTTTTAATATAAAATATGTAGGGTTTATTTTATAGCTACTGACCAGCTCGCACTTGACGAATGGCTTGTCCGGTGTATTGATTTTGATCTTCTTAACCGGGTTAGGGTCGTTTGACCTCTGTGACCTCTGCGCGTACTTCTTGGATGCCCTTTGGTGACCTTGTTCGACCTTGTGCGTCCTCAGCTCCTCGAGCGTGCCGAATCGGATGTGGCAGTACGCGCATCGGTAACTGAGAAACAAACACTGTATAAATATACAAGTTAATATCAAAATTTAACCAGCACTATATAAACATACAAGTTACAGTTAATATTTAACCAAAACATATTAAATATATAATTTAAATTAAATATTTAACCAACATTGTTATGAAAGGATTGATTACTCACGATTCTATTTTCTTGGTGTGCGCGCGCGACACGTGTTTGAGGAAAACTTCGGCCGTGTCGAATGTCACGTTGCATTCCTGACACGTGGAGTGTGCGCCGGGGTTCGACGGCACCTCGTCCTGAACAAACCCTCATCTCAGTCACTCTCAATACGCACCACTGAACCAAATCCCACAGAAATTATATAAACAAATTCAAAATATGACAAATGTATTTTCTTTGATTTTACAGCGTATGCTTGAATTTCCTATGTAACATGAGTCCAACATCAAATATGAATATCATGGCTCACGACGTACAAATGGACTTCTTATCAGCCCCGTTTTAACGTCACTCTAAGCTCAATAACTGACCGTGTGTTTGGATTTCCTATGCAACATGAGTCCAACATCAGATATGAATATCATGGCTCACGACGATGGACTTCTTATCAGCCCCGTTTTAACGTCACTCTAAGCTCAATAACTGACCGTGTGTTTGGATTTCCTATGCAACATGAGTCCAACATCAGATATGAATATCATGGCTCACGACGATGGACTTCTTATCAGCCCCGTTTTAACGTCACTCTAAGCTCAATAACTGACCGTGTGTTTGGATTTCCTATGCAACATGAGTCCAACATCAGATATGAATGTCATGGCGCACGACGTACAAATAGATTTCTTCTTATCCGCGTTGTGGTCGCGCTGATGGTTCATGAAAGTGGTTTTATTTCTGAAACAAAGCAAGCTCATGGTTTGATAATTTCTGGTGATAAGGGATTATAAAATGTATGTGTATATTGTGGACAACAAGGCTCATTACAGTTTAAGGACCACTACATTTTGTTAGTCTTTATGCGAGTTTAACTGTGTGTGGACAATAAGGCTTGATTTCACCAACAAAATGAACGAACGGTCAAATCTAACCATTGATCAGATTCCTACAAGAACATGTGTTAAAAAAGATTTGATAGAGCCACCACTCGTTATTGCGTTGGTGAACTCGAGCCTTTATAAATAGAAAAAAGTATTAAAAATAAAGTAACTCACTCGAAAACGCTGAGGCAGGTCGGGCAGGAGTACTCCACGCCTTTATGTTGCTCGTAGTGATTCAACATCACGGGACTGAATAATAATTATAATAATTCATTTATTTGACTGAATGCGGTAGGACAAATTACACAGTTATTTATTACTAGCCTCTGCACACGGCTTCGCCCGCGTTGTACCCGGATATAAAGTAGCCTATGTGTTCTGATGTAAAAGCTATAATACTGTAAAGTTTCATCAAAATCCGTTCAGTAGTTTTTGCGTAAAAGATTAACAAATTAATGTACCTAGCTGTATTTTTTAAAAGCTTATCTTGAAAGGTCTTATGTGATTTTATTTTAATTGTGGATCTAAATTACAGTGTGATTTAGCGTAAGTAAGTAAAAAGTGCCGCAGATACCGCACAGGAACTGATCGGACCTCATCAGAAGTCAACTGAACCAGGAGAAGCAGCACTCACTAGTGGTAGGTGATGAGCGGGCACATCTTGCAGGAGTAGACGGCGGAGTGGCTCGAGGCGCGGTGGCTGGCTCGCGTCTTCAGCGACTGGAACCTCATGCCGCAGATGCCGCACAGGAACTCACCGGCTGCCGCCTGACAGAGGGATGTATTGACTAGGTTCAGACGGTGCAAGTAGCCGGCTCGGACGGAAAGGTTTGATTACCGCAGCGAGACAAAATTGTATAAATCCTCGTAGATTTTGATAACCATATCAAAACCGACCTCTGTGGCGCAGTGGGCGAAGGCCCGCCTGAGACGCAGAAGTTCGATTCCCGCCGCGGGACAAATGTTTGCATATGCAAATATTTTTATCGGGTTCTGAGGGTTTTCTATGTATAATATGTATGTATCTACAAAAAAAACGTATGTAAGTAGTATATCAGTCATGTAGTTCCCATAACACAAGTTCTGCTTACTTAGGGGCTGATGCTGTGTGAAAAATGACCAACAACGACACAGAGAATCCTAGTGTAGGGCATGGGTCTCCATTATACTAAGGGCCAGACTGATTGCTCCAGAAAGTCCCAAGGGCCATTGATCAAGCTAACTTATCAGATGAACACACAGTACGTGGTATAGTGGTAATAATATTCCAAAATAATTGAACAGGCTTTGAAGCAGCTTTTTCTCTGTAGGTACTACGCTTAAAGTCGAAACGTCACAAGAATCACGATTATTGATGTGGTCATTAATTTTAGTGACCAAATGTTATCGAGCAAAAAGTGCACATCACTTTCTTCATCCAATTCACTTATTTATTTATTTATTTAAGCCTTATATAACACTTAAATCTTAATTTATAATTATCTACATACCCTTCTTCTAAGTAAATTATAAGTAAATTTTAAAAGTAAATTATAATTCACAAACCGTATGCCATTTGTTATGGTAGTCGAACTGCGTCTGTTTCTCGAACCCTCTGTAGCAGAGTTCGCACTTGAACGTAGCCTCCACGTAACTCTTTGAGTCCTTTCTCCTATTAAACTCGTTCAATTTCTTCTCCTCGGTATCGAGATATTCAATGTCGAAGACTGTCTCGTAGTCGGGATTGTATTTCTTGAGAAGGTGTAAAAGGGCTTTTTTTAACTTGTGGTATTGTCCTTGGGAATCTGAAAATAAGATTAAATTAAGAAATATATTTTTCTAAATAAGTCTTTACACAAGACGACCCCTGTGGCGCAGTGGGCGAAGGTTGCGGGTTTAATTTCCACCGCTAAACAAATGTTTGTATGGTCTGCAAATATTTATCTCGGGTCTGGGTGTATTCTATGGATAATATGTACGTATTATATATATACATATGTAGTATCAGTCATGCTTCCATAACACAATGCTGTGTGAAAAAATTGTTCAGCATTATTATTATTATTATTATTTAAAACAAGAAAAAAACCCGCTCAGCCTGTTTAGAAGAAAAACCCAAGACAACGGTTTTGTCTACCGCCGAGAAGACAAAAAATATTTTGTCGAGCACTAAAGCAAAATATCATCCACAAATTAATGTACTAAGTACCTAATAGAGAAATAGCAAATGTTTTTTTACATTTTTGTGATGACTTCTTGTCAATTCAGATGTTTCATGAGATTATAATTACCACTAGCACACGGCTCGCGTATTACCTGGATAAACCGATTTAGATAAAGTTTAGAATAGCTATAGTTCGTGTCTAATAAACACATAAATAAATAATTAAGACCCAAGAGACACACATAGTCCTAACCGCACACTATCTATTAATAGACCTAGTGGAATTTGCATACATAGCTACCACATTAAAAACCGCGTTCTCGACAAGCAATGATTTTAGTTTTAATGAATATTGTGGACCAATTTAATAATACTGTGACGTGCGCGGCTAGCTCGAATATACGAGGCAGCGCGCGGAGAACGCCCTACCATAAAGTTCTGGAAGAAACGCCTTGATTACGACGGGATGTATAAGCGCGGAAAGCAACCCGTAGCCGTAGTTCTATTCAAGATTTGAATGTGAATAACTTGAAGTGATAAAGAAGCGATACCCAGTGACTAGTGAAGTAACAGTTGCGCTAGAGTTGTATCTAGTGATACAGTGTTTAAGTGTTTTTGTTTTCATTGTGTAGTTCGTTGTGCTGTTTGTTTTGTAGTAAATTTTAAAGTTGCTATTACAATGTTCCTTTAGTGTACAATTGGACTTAATTATTTTATCCCGTACCCTAGTTCGTATAAATACCAACCTTTCTTTAAAGACAGCATCCGCATATCAGACAGCAGGAACTTCTCATATATTTTCAAAAACACCTCTTTAGTTATCTTCGAGTTTTCACCGAGCTCATGAATCTCGCCTCTCTCTAGTATTTCCATAATTTTTTGCTTGATGTTTATATACTTTGTATTTGCTTGCGGGGTACTATCTTCTGCATTAACATCGGTAAATTCTAGTTCCGTCTTCGTTTTATTGTTTCTTTCTACTTTTGCTATCAATTTTGATTCATTCTTTTTAACTTTTTGTACAGGTTTTGTTTTGTCTGGTTTGACTTTGGTCTTCGATCGGGTGTTCGGCTTTTTGATTTCAGTTTTGATGTATCTGAAAAAGACGACAATTGTTTTTTTTTATACAACTAAAGTCCACAGTATAGACGTTTGCAAGACTAGAGGTATCACTCGCGCGTCTACGACCCTGCGACATAATGGGTGAAAACTTTAAGTCTCGTGTGCCTGTCATTTAATCACCAACACTCCCTTCAACAGAATACAGCAATGCGCGCATTACTGCTTGGTGATATTTCAATTGATTTATTTATAAATTTCGTTACAGTTACATAACATTAGCATGTCGAAGTGTACATAATTTCATTCGATTCTTGAATTTATGGATTACATTAATTGGTGAATAAATAATTTATTATTATATGAAATATACAATAATTATCATCATCAACAGCCTGACGAAGTCTACTGCTGGAGGAACACAAAGATTGCCTATGTATAATATGTATGGTATATATTTAAAAAAAAAATGTATATAAGTAGTATTATCCAGCATTATCTATTTACTGCCACTAGATTTGGTAAATAGTAGTGTAGGTACCTAGATATATTTAAAAAAAAATGTATATAAGTAGTATTATCCAGCATTATCTATTTACTGCCACTAGATTTGGTAAATAGTAGTGTAGGTACCTAGATATATTTAAAAAAAAATGTATATAAGTAGTATTATCCAGCATTATCTATTTACTGCCACTAGATTTGGTAAATAGTAGTGTAGGTACCTAGATGTAGTTGTATGACTTAGGTAGGTTAGGATTAATGGTAAAATAGGCGGTCCTATCGCTCCAAAGCGAGCTCCTCCAGACTAGTCCCTTACCTGTCCATGATGTGTTCAAGGTCGCTATCGATGTCGTCCGTGTCGAATGCGTCCAAGAACGCGTTCTCTTCCGTGCCTGAAGCAGCCGAGTTATCATTTTCCTCTTTTAATTCTATGTCTATGTCCTTCAAATCTATGTCTATGCCGGTTACCTGGATATTAATAATAATAACAATGTAATTTTATTGATGTATAAGTAGTTTTTAAAGTATTTATTTATTTTTAGGAAAACCAACTGCACATATTACACAAAAATATAACACAGAAGGCCAATAAAAGGTTTCCACATGTAGATACAACGTAATGATACATAAAAAGTGTGAGCTGGACAGGAAACAATACAACAGAATAAATACAAAGTTATCTATTAAATTAATACAAACAGATAAAAATAAGAATAAAAATGTTTATGGATTTTCGATTGAACCTCAATTTCGCCACGCAGATAAGAAATCTCCGCTAAGCCGCCGCCTCACGGATCGGACACTGGACCAGAAGAGATCCAGCTCATTATGCTTTTTTGATAGCTCATTGAACTGGTTACAAACTCGCCAATGAAATGTATATTTTATCTATCTGTCTATAGTTATAAGTAACTATTTAATTATATAACCTGATGTTGTTATAGTCTTAATTTCAAGCAATAAATGTTTTTCCATTCTATTCTTTTTATTTACTAAGATAACTTGATCAATAATTTGTTAGCAGCTAGGTTAAATAATGGCATGGTGCTAAATAATGAATGAATAATGGTAAAGACACGTCTGATCGCATCGATACCGGAAGTATCACTTAACGTAAGGGACAAAACACGACTTTTCAAGAAGCCAAAAACTTTTTTATTTGAAATTTACGTGTATTCTCTTAGTTAGATTTTAATGATGTCTAAGGCAAAGTTTCTTAAATTTCTTGCTAAATGCGCAACGCAAATTCTAAGAAAACCTAGTATTTTCGGAAATAATGCTATTTGCATGTCCTTACGTTAAACAAAATGTATAGTTGTGCCTGACGTTACTCAAATCTAAGATTTAAACCGACATAGATGATGTATGTGGTATGAAAGACTATAGAGTTGTAAGTCAGTTTAGTGTAGACTCTATAAGTGTAGCATTTTGTTAAAAAAAGTCTTACATATTTTTTTTTAAATCGTTCTTGACTTTTTCTAAATAATTAAGATAAGAATATTTTTTAAGATATCTAAATTCAGTTCACTCCAGTGGATAGAGCGGAAAATTCTGAATCCAACGATGTATAAACTAATTTTGGTTAAAATGTCCCTTACGCTAAGTGATTCCGGTATCGATTTTATACTGGACACATGCTTTTTTTTTAAAACAAGCCCATCGCCTCTTAGGTATACACCAGATAACACTTGGTTCAAGAGCATGCCGGTCTACTCATAATTCTGGGTTTGGGTGTTGTTGTACCACTGTGTACTCGTAGTACCTGATACCCACGATACAGGGATTCCCTGTGAGGTCATGTAATTATGTGGCAGTTGGAATGTTATTATTTGTTCATTTAAAATGTTTTTTCTTAACTGTTTGAGCATGATAAATAATCCATAATAGCATGATGATAATATATACGACACATACATTTTTCGCGGTAAAGAATTCATTGGTACACGATCGGGTTCAAACCCATGACCCATCGGAAATTAGGGTCACTATAAAAACAATCTTACTTACTCATAAATCAATTGTTTATATCTCTTTCTCGAATATGAAATTTATACCAAAATTTCATATTCAACACAAAAAAAAAAATTCGTTAAAAAAAACTTCTTCGTCGTCGTTTTGGTCGTATACACTTCGAGCCGTTTAGAAGTGCGGGTATGAATCGAACTCAAGATTCATTTTTCTAGCCTCAACTTAGGACGTAACTGTTTCAGAGTCTTTGGGTGATGCCGTTTCGGGTATGAACTTGCGTCAATCGTCAATATACTTAGCACCGGTCGTTGCGCGTTAAAAGAAACATACCTGTATATTGCTTAATGGAATATTCTCTTGAGCATCATTAGAGTCGCTACTCTGTGAACTTTCTTGTATAAGAAAATGCCGACCTAACTCCGTTTCCCTGATGATTCCTTTGTCCGTGAGTTCCTGTGCCGGCCCATGGTCTAGGTACTTGTACTCCGTGACCTTGTACTTGGCGGAGGGGGTGCAGTAACCGAGGGGTGACGGGGGGAGCAGTACATGGAGGTTCTTTGGGAATACCTGAAAAGACAACTGGTGTTTTGAGAAAATAAAAAAACAGAGACTGTGTTATGTTTTATAGTCATAAAACAGTCCAATTTGAAATTTAATCCCTCATTTTTTCACACTTAGGGCTGGTATTTTTTTTACAAAATTTATATTAAAAAAGAATAATTAAAATCGGTTCACAATCGGTGAAGATATCGCGTAACATACACACAAAAAAAAACATATGAATTGAGAATCTCCTCCATTTTTGAAGTCTATTAAAAAGAAGTATTATGATGAATGACATGTCACATGTCGCATTTTATACATAAGACCGAACCAAGTGGAAAGGGTTGGAGGAGGCCTTTGGCATTGGCAGTGGGCATTGATCTAGACAGTAAAAGTGCATAAGCCAACTACCTCCTTTGATAATAGTATAGCTTCTGTGAAAAGGTTTGTTCGGGGAAGTGCTACCACCATGCCTATTACTGCCACCAAGCAGTAATGCTCTCATTGCTGTGTTCCGATATGTTAATGGTGAAAGATCTATGGCTATGGTAACTGCTTACTACCAGGTGGTCCGTTAGTTTGTTTGCATCTGCAGTAGTATTAAAAAAAACCTATATCAAAACATGTGTCACTTATATGTCACAATATGTTGTATGTCATGTGTTGTAAGTCATGTTTCGCATACAAGTGTGTTATGCAAACATAAAGTGTCATATTTCATATGACACATGTAGTATTTCATATGTTGCATGTAGTATGTTATGCCTTGCATGTAGTATGACGACAAGTGTCTATGTAGATGTTTTACCGTGAGTTTTTTCTTTCGCCATGCTTTGAGCACTGCATTGGCTCGTAAGCACCTCTGCTTGAAGGAGTAGCACTTCCGGAGCTGGTACTCACATATCCGACAGTATTTCAGACTTTGGTTCTCATAAGTCTGGAAATATAAAGAAATGGAAGATTTCAGCTTGGTGATGGGTCTTTTTACACGAATATGTTTTGCTACATAGATCAATAAACTAATTTACCAAAATATAGTGTTTTACTAAACCATATATTTATTACAACACAAACAACATAGATTTTAATATTTACATTGCCTTCTCTTCTGGGGTTCCTTGAAGAGGTATTGATATAACTTTATTTTTCAGAAAAAGTGCTGGCGTGCTTTATGCATTGTTGTTTATTGCATAAAGCATGCCAACCAATGCCAACAATTTAGGTTAGCTGGGATAAAATTAACTTCAATATACAACAACTAAATTCTTTTAATCTCGTCCAAAATTCAATTTTTAATTCAGATGTGAGACTGGTGATGCTGGCTGTACATGTTGAGTTTGATTACCCTGATGAAAACAGTTAGATACAACTTAGAGTGAACAAGTAATTTAATAGGGAGTAGGAACAGTTTTTTTTAGCTAGATCATGTTTTGAAATGGTTTACATTATTATTCTATACATACACTACTACAGCTCGTGCCTGGGTTAGTGCACTATTTTTTTATTGTAACCAGACAAAACGGCATATTATATCAAAGATATAACCAGTTTCACAAGCGGAGTAATTCTTCATTATTTACTCACGTCGTATTCACATAATTCGTCGTAGAAGTCGTTGATAGAGGCATCAACATCCCAGGCTCCAACATCGGAACGCAAACATATCCGACATACTTTTACTTTTGTTTTAGACATATTTTAGGCACGACCTTTCATAATTCCAGTACAGATACCTTTTGAAACAGGGAGTTTCTGTCTGCCTTTAGAGTTTTAGGGATTATTCATAATAATTTATTAATTATTCCCATAAATAAACATAATATACATCCGCACTGCAAAGCAAAGCGAAGAGCTTTTATTTTCGAAGAAGCTATTTCAACGTGTAGTCTGAGTAACATACTAGCTAAAGATACATAAACGAACGCAGTGGCTATTTCATTTACACTGTGCATGAGAGTGAGCAAGAAGCAAACTAATTAATTGTACTCTTAAATGGATTGAAGAGCTTCCTATTTTTACGCACGCCATCTAGCGTTGAGTTGCTTAAGCTGTGGGTCTGATGGTTATGAACTATGAGCATCTGTGCCCAAATGCAAGCAAATATATGAAAAATAAAAATGAAATAATATATGATAGGTCAAAGATTTTAAACAACGCGTGTAGGCTACTGTTTTACGTCGGTCGATAGCCATGTAAATAGCAGCACGTTGTTTTTATTCTATGGCCACATTGGACACCTTACAGCTCACAGAGTACATTTTTATGTTTAGTTGCAGCCAAAGATTATTGATTAAGAGGCTGCAGCGCACAGACTAGGAGATACTATGTATCTGAAGCGTTCTTTTTAAATAATTTTCGAGGATATAAGAATTAAACTCCATAACAATGCGTAAAACAGTGTGTCGGATATGCTTGCGCTCTGATTTTGAGAGGACTGAAGATATTGACGAGATACTTTCCGATTTCCATGACGAACTCTGTGATTACGATGTAAGTTTGTTGTTTTAAAAAAACACTACCTCCATATGTACCAGTTTCCGCTCTGTTTTTGTTTCTGTTTAGGGTTTCTGTTAAGGGTGTAAAACTACAAGAATTGGGGCTGTTAGGAGTTTGTATAATGTACGGGGTTGACTTCGCCCATTGAAGGTTTACAGAAATAACAAATTAAATAATCTATATACATACATAAAATCACGCCTGTTAACCCGAGCGGTAAGCAGAGACCAGAAATTAAAAAATCTGAAACTAACCAATTTTCGAGGTTAAGTATTTTTAAACTTACGCTTAGTATACACTGTAAAAAGCTCATAATGTTAAGAAGACTTGCAAAATATTTCTTACAAGAATTCCCTGTATAGTGGGTATCAGGAACTATGTGTACTGTGGTATCATAATTAGTAGCTGAAGTTGGAAGCAGACTGTGGTATTTGTCTAGACCCCCTTTTGATTTACAATACTCAACCTAAAAATTTTAAAATATTAATTTATATGAAACTATTCAATTCATAACTTTGGGAATGGAACTGTAACAATGGGGGAGTCTACCCCTTCCACCCCTTATGCTTTTGTATGTAAATTCATGCAACAGCTTTCTAAATCCCACCCATTTTATTTTGTACATTATTATACCTAAAATAAATGTATCCTAGTAATATTAAAATCTAGCCTATGTTATGCTAATTAGTAATTAAACATTGAGTCAGTGAACAGACTGATTTTATTTTATTATTCAGTAAACAAAACAGGAACAGCACAGTAACAACATTACACAAAAAAAAAACAGTGCAACTTACATAATATCAAGTTCAGATCTAGTTCAGTTCCCAGAAACATGTTTAGATGTTAGATGGCATGATCAGACAAGACACAATGTTAAGTACCTACATGTGACAAGAAAAATAAAAACAATATAGAACTGATTAATTAAGAGACTTCAAGGGTTCAAGGGTCAGATTCAGAAGGTGGTGCTTTTGGAGTTGGCGCACATCGTCTGGAGGTTCCTCTCTGCAGCCCTAGCCACTCATTGCTTGGGCTCTGCCCTGCGGTTTGTGGCTCTCCGTTTTTATATATTTTTGGATATTGATTTTGTTGTGATTTTTATATTTATTGAATAGTTTATATAATAAAATAAATTGTCATAATAATAACAATGCTGGAGATTTAAGCAGAGCTTGTGTTATGAGAACTACACAACTTTTTATACATATTATCACAGACCAGTTAAAGTAAACTTTAGTAAACTAGTTTTATTTAAATGGCATGTGATATTATACATAGAAAACACCCAGACCCAATACAAATAATTGCAGATCATACAAACATTTGTCCCGCGGCGGGAAATGAACAAGCAAACATCTGCGCCACAGAGGTTGTCATGTTCACTATCTCCGTTTGATGAAATGATATTTATATATTGTTTCAGGTATTACAGAATGATTGTCTGAAATTCTGCTCAATATGTGAGCATCTTTTAAGAAAGTTCTACAATTTCAAACGGAAGTGTCAACAATCTCACAAGATTCTTAAGCTGAAAAGAGTAAGAATGCAGTAACTTCCCGTTGTCCCTCGATGGGGCCGAAAATCCGGGGACAACGGGAATAACCCATTTTGTCACACAAATATTGGTCTTTTTAATATAATAATAATAATGCTGGTCAGTTTCACACAGCAGCATCATCTAGCCCCAAACTAAGCCAGCTTGTATTATGGGAACTATATGACTGATAAACTACTTGTATACATTTGTTTTGCATATACATACATAGTATACTATATAGAAAACACCTAGACCCCGAGACTAATATTTGCAGATCATACCGGCGGAAATCGAACCCGCAATCTACTGCGTATTAGGCGGGCCTGGGCCCACTGCACCACAGAGGTCGTCCTTATTAGACCACACAAGTTGTTACTTTCGTCATATCAGTCTTTGTTGGACCTCCTTAACCCTGCACTAGGTTACCGGCCAGGTTGAATGCTGAATGAAGAAGGTTAGAATGGGGATAATGCACAATTGCTTAGTTCCACCTACTTAGAATAAGCATTATACTTAAGATACAATGTATTCAACCAGACCTGATATAAACATTATAGACTATGTTAGGGCAAAGTTGCAAGAGTTTTAATACGAGACACCTTTTTTTTTACTCTTGATTACAGAAAAGCATTGAGTACCTCACCAATCTGTTGCCACCATCTTCTATTGGGTTCTCGACTGCATCGGATCGCCAGATAATATATAACCTTCTCTCTGAACGTCATCTCGCATTCGAGAATACAACCCATCGCAACTTGATAGTCGACGGACGCACAGCTGATGAAAATGATGCAGCAACTGAACATGGAAATAAAATATACACTATATCAACAACAAGACCCTGTAAACAAGAAAAAGATGAAGAGGTTTCAAGAAATGAAGACTGTTTCGAAGAAAATGATGGCTTTGAAACAGAATATTTAGATTTAGAAGATGAAGAGCCATTATCTAATAATTGTGAAGAACCGGCATTCTATAATGATAACGAAATCCAATTATCTAATAGTGATGATGAAAACCCGTTATTCAATAATAACGATGAAAAGCAAATACCAAGAATTATCAGGTTAGAAATCACTAACAGCGAAAGAGTGCTAAAGTCGAAACTTGACGAATCAATAGAAAAGAACACCAGGAGCGTTGAGTTTCTGAACTCACTGAACATGTCAGCGATGGCTGAAGTTAATCAAAATGTATGTATATCCCACTGAGAAATAAAACAACATGGGTCATTTAGTGAGCAACCTTTAAATGCCAATTATTTTTCTTGCCCTTGTCCCACATTACATGGGGTCGGACCAACATGGTTTTTCCATCACCCGTCATCTCCGTACTCACTCCTTTCTTATCCATGTCATCTTTCACACAATCCATCTTTTCCTTGGCCTACCTTCGCTCTTGTATCCATCCACATTAATAATGAACAGTCTTCTCTTCTCGTAATGTGATATACTTCCCTCCCCATGACGTGCCTATGCCATATTAATCATTTTTTTCGTCACTGGCGCTACTTTTAGACTTCCCCTGTTATAGTCATTCTTTACTTTGTCCATACTTGTAACTCCACATATCTATCTTAAGATTCGTATCTCAGCCGCGTGCACTCTTCATTCCAATTCTAAATCCTGACCCCGCACTAGAATCCCCTGTGTCGTATGTTACATAGTTTTGACCCCGCACTAGAATCCCCTAGTAAAAATGTCTACTAGAACCCCAAAAAACACGACGAAGGAACGAATTTAATACGTAAACGTATGTTTAGGAAGCGGCAGCAACTAAATCGTCGCAGAATTTGTCGCGCCACAAATGCGGCGTCACATTCGAGTCGCGCGACGCGCTCCTGAAACACGGGCGACAGAGG
Source organism: Perizoma affinitatum (assembly GCA_961405105.1). NCBI lineage: Eukaryota > Metazoa > Arthropoda > Insecta > Lepidoptera > Geometridae > Perizoma > Perizoma affinitatum. Next base: position 17,100,894 of record OY560186.1, on the reverse strand, counting down.
CACGGAGGGAATAACTTGTAAGTTAAACCAATTTTGATATCCCTATTTATGTTATGAAGTACAGTGAAATTAGTTATTTTCTTTAGATATTTCAGATATCTATATCAATACTAATAAGAAAGCTGACGAATTTGTTAGTTTTTTTTTGTTTGAACTCTCTAATCTCTGGGACAACCAGTCGGATTTGAAATATATTTTCATTTGATAGGCCAGATTCTTGAGGAAGTTTATAGGCTATTTAACATTACGCTGCAACGCTTAGGAGCCGAGCAGAATGAAAAAAAGTCAGAAATAACGCTAAGCGAATACAAAATACACAATACAAACAGCGCGCGGGCGATGTGACGCGGTGGGTCGGGTGCCGAGGGCGGTCGTGGCACGCCGCACAGTGGTCGGGAAATCAAGCTTGCCTTTCATAGGATTTTTGAAAATTAAAATGTATTTTTTCACATTTTTAAGTATACTTATTCAATATTTTGATATTTTGATATTTCGAAAATATCAAAATATTGAATAATCTAGTAGTCATGGGTTTTTTTTTTCGAATAAATACCATGAAATATGAGTTTATACATTCCAAATGTATGAAAATGGAATTTGTTTTCCTTATAACTTCTTTCGGTGTTGCACGGTAAAGCTGAAACTTATAGGCATCGTAAAGGAGTGTATAACAAAGCCATATGACCTTTGACCTTGACCCCGGACGATCCCGTTCAAAAGATATGAATTATTGAAAAATGCATATTTGTCCGATATTATTATACGGTATTATAGGTACATTTACCTTAAAAACATTAGTTTGTTATTTTTTTTGGCCAGTTGCGTTACCTGATGGATCACAAACGACCCTATGTGAATTATGGCCTGGACCAAAAGCGCTCCCTATACAAAAATTATGAATTAATGGATAAATATTTTGAAGATAAAAATGGTTAAACAAAACCTAAGTATTGTATTGAGTTACTTTGAAGTCGTTATTTATCTACCTACATATTTTGCTAGTATGACTACCTAACTTAACAATAGGTACTACTCGCTACCTATCCTCGATATCCATTGTTGTCATTATCATAATGGATACTATGATGTCGGTTGTATTCTATTATTTTATCTGGTTAATTTAAATTTAATTATTTTTTCTCCTAACAATCATCTTCAAACGCACTACCGCCCCACACTTCATTACACAAAGCTTAGCTTTAAGTTCGCCTATGTACTTGTTTTAAATAAAGCATTTTCTATCTGTCTATCTTCATATTGTAAACTGTGTTTTTTACTTACCATACTAACTATCGGTGAAGACACGACTAAGTTTCGACTCATTCCGAGAGTCTTCATGAGGGTGAGCGATCGCGACGCTCTTCATCTGCGAGCGACGTCGTGCTTTTATAATCGCTTTTTTGAATAAAATCGATATCTCTCTATCTGCAATTCAGATACCAATGCCGCTTCATGGATGGCATGGAGTCGTTCGATTCCTCCGAGCACACTGTCAAGGAGGGCCACGGGAGGCGGCAGCAGCGGGCCCCGTGGGAGGACACGTCGGCTCGGAGGGCGGAGCGCCCGCCCGGCCGATCCTCCCGCGCCCGGGTCACCGGCCCTGACAAGCCGTACAGAACCTGCCCCATCGTGAGTACCATTCAATAAATCAATAACTTTGAATCATAGACGGATCAAAATTAATAAAAATCGTTGGATTGAATTGTGTCTCATAAATAATAATACTGGAAAAACGTCCATTATTATTATTTATGATTATATTATTATTATTATAACTTCTTGTGTTACATTACAGCAGAAGTAGTTTTTGCGCGAAAGAGTAACAAACATACATCCACTTGACAAACTTTCGCGTTTATAATAGTAGTTCTGTATTTAAGGGAATAATAACCAAGGAAACACGGCAATTACTTGAACTCGTTTAATGACCACACTTAATATAACTACCCTCATATAGAATAATGAGTACCTACATATAACACAGTAGGATATAACAAATTGAAATTGCATTACAAATATATTTTGAATTAAAAAAATGTTAATCTTCAAACAAAATTGAATTGAATTATGTAATTGTTTCAGTGTAAAGAGCAAGTGGCCAACACGTCTTGCACTGCGCTGTACGCGCACCACGTGGACTCGCACCCCGAGTTGCCGTACGCCGCCGCCAGGGAGCACTGCTACCTGTGCGACCAGTGCGGCAAGTCCTTCGCGGTGAGAGAACCTCTCTTATACAGCTGAAGTGACCAACTAGCATAAGGCCTACATGAAAACAGACCAAACAACGGAAAGTTTATAAAAAGTGCAACATTAACTTTCACCCCCCATTTTTCCCTTAGAGGTGCTTGTTTTTAATAAAATTTATACGGGACCACCTTTAACGTATATACTCCCCATTAAAAAAAGAATGATAAAAATCGGTTCACAATTAAGAATATATCATATCGTGTAACATAAAAAGAAAACATATAGACGAATTGAGAACCTCCTACTTTTTTTAAGTTAGTTAAAACATTAGAAATAAATGTTTGTGAAAAGGAGTGCAACCTTATTTTATAGCAAGATGCTATAAAATAAGGTTGTGTCCTCCATAGTCTACTTGTAAAGCATGCAAAATTGCAACTTAAAACTATTTTTCAAACTTTCGCGATTATATAACATAATTATAAGTTTAACGGGTCTTTTTCGCGTTTACCTTTTTTATTATATTCCCGACGTTTCGACTGTATTGCAACAGCCGTGGTCACGGGATGACAGTTAATTTGCCTTATATATTTTTCAAATTTGATTCATAATTTACAAAAGACTTTTGTAATTTTATTTTTATTTTTTATACTTCTGGTACTTAATAAAGAGGGATGCCCATTGTGAGTAAAAGTAATGAGATTACATTGCTTTCAGATCCGTTGTGTTTACATCGATCACCTGAACACGCACTCGGGGGCAAAGCCCTACGAATGCTCCGACTGCGAGGCGCGCTTTCACACGAAGCGCTCTCTCTACTTCCACAGGTACTTTTTTTAACTTTAATTTTAAGATTTTTTTCTTATTGTTTGTTTGTAAATAAACACTACAAAAAGGCTACCCGTAAAAAGTGTTTTCTTCCAAAAATAGTGTTTTATCCTCGAAATAATCCTAGGCCTATTTAAAAAGTCTAACCATCTTATTCATAATTGCTGGCTTAATAAGCAGGTCGCTCCTGCCTTTTTCTAACACTAAGCAAAGGATAGAGGCAGACACAAGTGTACAGGTTTAGTGGCAACAGCAAGTTTATCTTTATTTCTAGTGTTCACATTTTGATCATCGCGCATTTCTTTATAAAACAAATTAATAATTTTGTGAACAAACATACAGCCGATTTTTATAGATGCATTGACAAGGTAATTATATTTTGCTTGTAGCCAGCGCCACCGCCCGCCAACACACCAGTGCAAGGAATGCGGGAAGATGTTCCCGACTTCATCCAATCTAAACTTGCACAGACGGGTGAGAGACATAATCAATACACCCATCACTAATAAATACTCCTGTTTCCACGCTAGGATCCCATGTCGTCTTACATACATCGTTTTTTTTGTCCGCGCTATTAATTCTTTTGCTCGGCCCTATGTCTTTTTGAATGCGAATATTCGTTACATCACTAGTCCTGATCCTATATAGGATCCTGTGTCGTGGGTTCATACATAGTTGTGACTACCACAAAATCTAGACTAGGGACAAATATTTGTCCCCCCAGCGGGAATAAAACTAGCATCTCTCGTATCTGAGCCGGTTCGTCCGTCGCTCCGCAGAGGTCGCCATGATAATGACGAAGAATCCATGCTAAAATAATCAGTGATCTCATTGTTTGCGCTTTCAGACCCACATCGGCGACCGTCGATTCAAGTGTGGCATCTGCTTAAAGGGGTTCCTTCACCGAGCTTCAGTGAAGGAACACATCGATGGTGTCCACAAACATATACGAAGAGTCAAGAAGCCACCTAAGGCAACTCTCAAACAAGCCGAAGACTAATCAATAAGAGATATAAAATTATAGACCAATTAAAAAAAATATTGTTGTCCTAGCCCGACATCCGAACCGAAAGTCGTGGGTTCACCCGGTCGGTAAACCTGGTCGTGCACCAATGAATTTTTCAATTTATGTGTACAAGTGTTCCGCCATGCCCAAGGAAAAACCGAAAGCATGTGCCATCAGTTAGTGTTCCAATAAGCGGAGATGTACTTGCAACATGTCACGTGAGATGCTAACTATTATGTAAAACGCTGACATGTGTCATTATAATGTTTGGACGTGTCTCTGTCTGACCCCTACTTGGTATTCTCACAGATTTGCATGCTGAGTATGTATCTGAGGATCCATCATGGGATCCTACAGTCGTGAGCATGTTTTTTTGTTTTTAATTACAAAACACACTATAGTATAAAACTAGTGAAAACAGGAATATAAATTAAAGAAACATTTATATTTTATTCAGATTATTATAAAAATATTTGCAATGTGCATGGTAATATTAATTACCATGTTTATATTATTTTATTTCAGGTAATATTAATGACATATATTTTTAATTCGCCCTAGAACTTTTTAATGGTTAGGAACATCATTTTTACTAAAAACTGGACCCGTATATGATTTGTGAGTTTGTTTCCCGATATTTTAGCACATGATGATTCCATGATCACGGAAGGAACTGAAGTCTCTGCGGGTGGATGTTTTCTAGCAGACGTATCCATCTACCCTCTCTTACCCGCTCTTTTATTGCAAACTCGCAAATCATGGTAAATATTTAGTAAAAATATTTCGCCTTAGGTTATGTTGGTATGTAATAAAACATGGATGCTAATGTATTTGTTTGTTTTACAACCAAATTTTACATCAACTTAACTGAAAGGGATGGCAAGAATTTTACTCACTAGTGACACGATTTAACCGATATAAAAAATACTATTTGCACGTCGCGTGTATACACGCATGCAGTTAAAATAGTTGGTTCCGTGTAAATAGTAACTTACTGTTGATCTTCGTATATGCCATCTAGTGTTGAGTAGCTACTCACCTGTTTTAGCTAAAACTGTGAATAAAAACTAGATCGAACATGTAAAGGCACAACATGACAGTGCCACAAAAATGACGCCATTCTAAACCTGATTTTTTTGACAGCAAATATTTATTTCAGTACCGCAGAGGAGAGCAGGGTAAAGTGCCAAATAAGAAATTGAAATAGCCACGGCCATTACTAATTTTATTTAGCTACTGCGTCCCAACAACTTCCGTTACCTTAAAATAGCTAGAAATAGTAAGTCTGTGAAAATAGCCTCCCTGGCGTACTTGATGAATACTATCCATAATAAATATAAATATCACAGACTTACATAAAATAAATATTCTTGCTAGCTTGCTACATTGAAATACACAATCTATTAAAAATTCGTTCATTTGGCTAGCCGAATGAACTTGCCTCTGTGAAAATGCTTAAAACATGGTGTCGGATATGCTTGCGCTCCGATTTTTAGAGAACAGGTTTAATTAGTTAAAATTAAAAATTAAAAAATGTTTGTATGTTGTCTAGCCCCAAACTAAGCAGAGCTTGTTTTATGGGAACTACATGACTGATGTATATTACATACTTAATGTAGGTACTGATCTTATGTACCTTCTACCTCAATAGATAATAAGACTGTAAATAGGACCCATTTTAATAAATTATACTACCTACCTACAGTTTCAAAATAAATCGTAATTCTACGTAAATATAAACGAACATGATCCACAGAAATAACCCAACTAGTATTTTTCGTAAATGCGTACATTTTATACATAGAAAACAAAGGACCTGTTGGTGAATAGATATATTCTGTTTTGCTTGATGCACAGATGATTGAGCTTATTATTGAATTATTAAAAAAACATCTTTTTTTTTCTAATTATAAACTAAATATTGTGGCCAGCTTTTTGTACATATTTCAGTCTTTTTTTTCGATTGATGAAGCGTTTAAATAGATACGCCATTTAGAGAAAAATCCGTCTAAGAACGAATCCATCAGTCCACAAACAATGCTCTCTTTCGAACACAATATGATGTCAAATAAATCTAGTATTTTGGTCTAATTATTTTACTCTTTGGCTCTATTTTTTCAAGGTCCCTAAAATCTTTTTCAGTTTTCCCGTCGAAATATTTTCACTTTCGCTTGATTTTTTTATGCTGCAGTCACTAGTCAGTCAGTTGTTTCTTTCATTGCCTGGTTGTCATAACTTATTTTGTGATTGTATTGCGGATTCTTTTTCTGGGCTAGCGAATGAATTAAATTCAATATAATTTGTATGATACCCACAATGGATAGTCTACACTTTGAATTAATAGCTATTAGAACTATCTATCCATAAAATACCCGAACTCTTTGGGTATACCCGTTGTTTATAGTTTTGTGTGTGTTAAACTGACGTGTAATTGGAATAAGAACATACGAAAATGTCTATAACTTTGTGCCGACTGTGTTTAGCGGGTAATATCCGCATGCACTCTATAAGCAGCACCCGATATTTCGAGTTGTACGAGAAATTCACAGGTGAAAAGGTAATTAACCGTGATTCAATATTCAGGTCACAATTTGGCATTGTATATCTTAACCCTAGAACCCTACACTATCTGGCGTACTTGTTATTCATACACAGCGGTGCTGGGGTACCCCATACAAAAATACCTGTAGTTATTTAAATAAAAACCAATTACTGAAACGATTTTTTTATTATCTAATAGTAGGAATTAGAGATTACAAATCAGTTATAAAAAAACAATTTTATATTAATTTGATCATTTTTCTCCTGGTGCTCCAAATAAATTGGTATTTTGCACTTATCGCACATCACCTTGCTTTTTCTATTGTTATATCTGGGAAAAAAGCAGCTAAAAGGTTTTTTGAGGATCGCTGTAATAGGCTTTTTCATATCCCTCCTCAAAATTGGCTTTTAGAAGCGTCCCTCTATATGATATGAGACCATCAGGTTCATTATCAGAATCTTCTGTTAATCATCTTTAATTTGACACATCCTCATCTTCCTCATTTCTGGATTTATGGTCATATAGAATTTATTTCCTCATCATTCAATATCTGACTGACAGCCATCTAAAACGATAAATAACACAATAAATTATATCATTTCTCAAAAAATGTTGTTTTTAAATATATTTCTGTTTAATTTATTAAAAACTAAAATGAATACTAATACATCATATATATGTATATAAAAGTATGTATATACTTATACATTAAATAAATTGATAAAATTACTATATTACATAAAACAACATACTTATGTTGTTCCTAAAGTGGGGTACCTCGGTACCCTACGTCACTCGTAGACACATCCACACCAAGAGACTGTTGAATCTAGCCTGATTATTCAATAGTGGGTGGCACTAAACTACACTCAAACCTGTCACTACACAGACACTCAAACCTGTGGATATAACACAGAAATAATTAAAAATCAAACCGCCCTGGGGTGCCCCAGCACACCATATAGGGTTCCAGGGTTAGGATGAGTCCAACGCCAGGGATTTAAAGACCCAATCAAGAACATTTCCTCAGCTGCCTATCTTAATTTCCTATTTAAACTACAAACAAACAATGCTCATAACGGTAATCCACTATCTATATGGACATCTTCAGATTTATACCAAATAAGCTAATCTGTGAAGATTCTAAACTGGGATCAAACACAGGCACACCCAAAAAATATTATGTCCACCTTTTGAATTCCACATGATTGATTTATTACAGCACTAACTCTTTCTAACTTTAAGATGCCGGCCTTCCTTGAGCCGAACAAGGCCTCTTTCCCTCTAGAGGGAACGCCTCTTACATCATCTTGTGCCAGTATTGCATGTGATGAGGTAAAGAGGCCAGACAGGATGTCTTTTATGCCCTGGAGTCCTAATTGAATATTATGTAGCTATTTTAAGTTTTTTTTACTGTTTTAAAGTAGTTTTTATATTCTGTTGTATGAATAAATTATTAAAAAACTTTCTGACTAATCCTCTTTCGCGATGAATGAGTTCACCTCTGATTGGCACCACATTTAAATTGAATGAAGGATCAAATAAAAACCAAGCTGAGTTTACTGTCTGATTCTTCTAGGCTTGGTTGTGCACAAGGAATTGGAAACAAATAAGTCACAATTTATAAGTTTATGTTTATTTAAGATCCAATGAATAGTAGAAACCTTTTCAAAGGATCTTTAATGTAAATAAAAAAATATTTACTGGTAATATTTCATCTAGCCCCAAAGTAAGCCGAGCTTGTGTTAAACTACATGACTGATATACTACTTATATATATATATATTTGTATATATAGAAAACACCCAGACCCAAGACAAATATTTACAGAGCATACAAGCATTCGTAAATACATATATCTTTGCCACAAGAGGTGCGGGTTCGATGGGCTGGGGGTCGAAGGAGGTTGTGGCTCAGCAAGTTTATTTATATGGTGATCTGATGATTTCAGCTGATCATGGAGGCCAGCCGCCCTGACTCCGTATGTTACCTCTGTAAGTCGCAGCTTCGGAGATTCTGTGCATTTTTTGAGATGGCGCATAACTCTGAGAAAAACCTCACAAAACTATTAGAAAACGGAGCCGAGGTAAGAAAATATTTGTTACATAAAATATGATATAAGGTGCCGGTGTAATTACAGGGACATGATACTTTTTACCTGTTGATGTCGGCAACGCGCGAATGATAGCGATAGGTTACGGTAACCGCTTACCAACCAGGTGGACCGTATGCTTGGTTGGCGCTTTACTTGTATTAAAATAAAGATTATCTGAATAAATTGGCCCAGTGCAAACTATGTGTTTTAGTTTGCAGTGGGCCGATTTATTATTCTGCGCCATAAAAACTCATTTTTAAACATTACAAAATAGCTGTCAGAGATTTCAAACTATACCTTAGGGACCCAAGATCATAACTCATAAGATTGATGCAATGATTTTAAATCATTTTAAATAATTTTAATCGTTTAAAACTATTCCCTTATGACTTAAAACAAACACTAAACAAAAATATACTTTAGACTTTTTTTTTTCGCATAATGGATATTATATTATTTTGTACGGATGTAAATTATAGAAACAATTCTTTTGCAAAAGAAAAACAGTTCACCATACATTTATGGCGATGTTTCTATGTGGATCACTTGTGATTGCAATTAATAAAAACTATTGACCTACTGACTGATGAAAATGACCTACTGCACAGGTTAGAATACCTTGCCTAGGTACCTACTTAACTTTATGTTAGAGTACTAGTTTATTTACGCCAAACTCGGCCTACCTACCTATCTGTTGCTATACCCTTGGACAGGCTTCATAAGAGATACCTACCTATAAACATCATCCATGTGTGAATGCAATCAATATATTGAGTACTAGCTATTACGCACGGCTTCGCCCGCGTGGTACCCGGATTTTATCCTAAAGCACCGGTAAAGCAGCTTTCGTAAGAAACGCATTCTTTCGATCGTTTTTCATCGACTTACGTAAGTTGCAAAATTGTTTAGAAGCCCTTACGAACTTTCCACAAGTTATTTATACTCTGTGGCGCGTATAACGAAGGCCCGCGTGAGACGCAGAAGGTTGCGGGTTCGATTCCCGCCGCGGGACAAATGTTTGCATCTGTAAATATTTGTCTCAGAATCTGGGTGCTTTCTATGTATAATATGTATGTATTTACAAAAAAAAAGTATATAAGTAGTATATTAGTCATGTAGTTCCCATAACACAAGCTCTGCCCCAAAGGCTAGATGATGCTGTGTGAAAAATGTCCAGCATTATTTATTTTATTTTATTTATTTATGATCTTTCCAGTTGTCAAATTCAACTTTTGTTTATTGTAAGAATTTGGTTGTCCTCTGGTATGGAAACTCATCCAGAGGACCAAATCGCTATTAGTTATTAAGTACTAACCTATTTTTAAGTTATACTAACAAAATGGACTGAGTTGTCTGAATAAATAAAATGTATTATTATATTATATTTATTTATGGCTTCTGTGGTTAGGGTTGCCACAATTTTGCCAATGTCGTGTCGTAAAGATGTAAAAGAAATTGGAGATGGAGAGGAGTTTATTGAAATTTGGCCGGTTTAAAATAGAGGGTCGAACAGTCTTTTTACTATTTGTTGATTTACGTTATTTCCAGTTGTCTGTAGTGGAGCGAGCAAGTGTACACAATCTGTCAGTGTCCGCTGTCAAACACACGTCGACCCTGGACGTGAAGGAGGAAACGGAAGTATCCGTTAAAGTGGAGAGCTTCGAGGAAAGGGCTGATGCTGGAGAAGGTAATACATCAATTATTTCTTTTTTTTTTCAGGAATATATAAAGACCCGCTTCACATAACGAGAAGTAAGACCATTTTTTTTATTTTTTTCACAATTAGGGGTGATGTTTTTACAAAAAAAAAAAACTTCACAATTGGCGAAATATCGCGTAACATGCACACAAAAAAACTGACGAATTGAGAACCTCCGCCTTTTTTAACCAGAACTGGCTCTTATCTGGGTCAGCGCATTGGCAATGCTATTCAGCGTGGCAATGTATCCAGAATTTTGGTAATGATCTGGATCAGTTGACCAATCTATAGATCATTTGCAACGATTTGCAACTCTAGATAGCTACCTGTGTCGCCTGTATTTTTTGTATATTTTTCGTAAACGCATTCGCTCGAACGGTTTTTCGTCGACTTAAGTTGATAAATTTGTCTCCACGTAAAGCTCTGTTATTTTAACGGAATAATATACAGCCTATGCCGACCCTGAAGGTCCATTTTAAATATTGGTGAAATATTTTTTGAAATCAGATTAGTTCCTACTTCCAAACTTGACCTCTTCATAATATTAATGTAGGCAAAGAATCTTAACCCTAAAAGACAAAATAATGGAGAAATAAATAAATAAATAATGCTGGACATTTTTACACAGCATAATCTAGCCCCAAAGTAAGCAAAGCTTGTATTATGGGAACTATATTACTGATTTTTTTTGTAAACACTTTCATATAATTCATAGAAAACACCCAGACAAATATTTGCAGATCGTACAAAAATTTGTCATGCGGCGGGAATCGAACCCGCAACCTAAGTCTCAGGCGGACCTTCAGCCACTGCGCATACAAATTAAACCAAATGTTTCATTTTATTGAAATTTGTCCACAGATGTACAAGCAGATGTAGAGGTGACATTCGACGAAGACTCAGAATCTGATCCATTAGAAGCGGTGACCGTGAAAGCGGAGTTAAACGATTCTCAGAGTACCACAGTGTATCCGTGCCAAGACTGCCCGCGCCGATTCAACTCGACCAAAGATCTGAACCGCCACAATACCACCGTTCACAAACACCACGGCTGCAGCAAATGCGGCGAGACATTCCTGAAACCAGGCCATTTAAAAATGCATATGAGATTTCACCGCGACGAAATCTCATTTGCCTGTGACAGCAAGAACGAAAAAATGAGCAATCTCATAGTTGCCACGGGAGGTAAATTCGTTTGCGTTCTATGCAGTAAAACGTTCAGTCAGAAAGGGCATTTGAAAACGCATATAATGGCGATACATACAGGTGAAAGGCCGTTTTCGTGTACAGTTTGCGATAAAAGGTTCGTGCAACGAAGCAATTTGTCGGCGCATATGAAAACGATGCACACCAAAGCGAAACCGCTTACATGTGATGCTTGCAATATGGTATTCGATAACGAAAGCGAATGGAAAACTCATATGATGATTCTACATGGAGAAGTTGCAGAATATTCATTTGAAAAGGAAGCCCTCGATGATGATACCGACCAGACAACTGTAACGGATGTCAAACCGTTCGCTTGCATAATGTGCAGTAAGACGTTCGCCATGAAATCATACTTGAAATCTCATATGATGGCGATACACACGGGAGAGCGGCCGTTCCCTTGTAGTATGTGCGACAGGAAATACACACAGAAAAGCCATTTACGAGCGCACATGAGAATAGCGCACGCCGTCGAAAAACCGTTTGCGTGCGACGAATGCGAACTGAGATTCGATGACAATGACGAACTGAAGAAGCACGCGAAAGTCCACGCTGAACAGAAGCCATTGGCATGCGCTGCTTGCAATAAAGTGTACCAAGCTGAGGGAGATTTGAAAAAACATATGATCCTACACCACGGAGAAGCATCGTTTGCGAGCGATAGTAACGTAAAATTTTACGTGAAACGTAACACGGAAAATAAACGGTTCCCCTGTGGAATGTGCAGCAAAAGTTTTGGCTATAAATCTCATTTGAAAACACATATAATGGCGATACATACCGGAGAAAGGCCGTTTTCTTGCACTGTATGCGATAAGAAATTCGTCCAAAGAAGCTCTTTAAGAGTACACATGAGAACATCCCACTCGGAACAGAAGCCTTTAGCCTGTGACACCTGCAATAAAGTGTTCCAAGCGGAGAGCAATCTGAGAAAACACATGATTATACGTCACGGTGAAACCGGAGACAACTCATTTACGAACGAGCACGATGAAAAAGCCGAACGGAAAGTTGACCGCGCCAGAAAACCATTCGCATGCGCCCTGTGCAGCAAGTCATTCGGATGGAAGTCGCATTTAAAAACACATATAATGGCAATACACACTGGAGAGAGGCCGTTCTCGTGCACTATGTGTGATAAACGGTTCGTACAAAGGAGTTATTTAAGAGCACACATGTTGACCAGTCACTCCGGGCTCACGTACTCTTGTGAGAGGTGCAATAAACGCTGCACTTCAGCTAGCAATCTGCGAATACATATGAGATATCACACCGGAGAAAAGCCATTCGCCTGCCCGAAATGCGAGAGAGCGTACAAACGCAACGACAGCTTGAAGATCCACATGATGTGCCACCGCGGAGACCAGCCGTTCACTTGTAAAGTGTGCTCGCACAAGTTGAATTCGAAAACTGCCTTTCAGAATCATATGAGACTTCACACAACTCATTTACCGCCGTTCTTGTGCATTAAATGCAATAAGAAGTTCGATACTAAATGCGAATTAGATTCACATATTATGGAAACGCATGCCGCTGAACTGCCGTTCGCTTGCAAGAGTTGCGATCTCAGGTTCGACGATAAAAATGTATTGAAGAAACACGCTCTGGTACACGAAGAGAAGCTTTCTTGCGACACTTGCAAAAAATCGTTCCACGCTAAAAGCGCTTTACGAAGGCACATGATCATCCACAGCACGGAGAAACCGTTCGCATGCGCCGTATGCAATAAGTTTTACAAACAGGCAAGGATCCTGAAGAAGCACATGGAAATTCACACGGACGAGAAGCAGTTCGCTTGCGACAGGTGCGATAAGAAATTCTTCCAGAAATGCAATCTAACGAGCCATATGAGAATTCACTCGGGTGAAAAGCCATTTGTGTGCGACCGCTGCGGGAACAGTTTCAACCAGAAAAGCCATTTGCGAACCCATATTTTATTCATGCACACCGCGGAGAGACCTTTCACGTGTGATGTCTGCAATAAGAAGTTCAGATTGAAGAGTTGTTTGAGGAACCATAAAATGGTACACACGGGCATAAGGCCGTTCCCGTGCGATCGATGCGAAAGGAAATACTATAAAAGGAGTGAATTGAGATCGCATATCGTGAAAATGCACACTTGATAAACCGTGCCCGTAGCTCGGCCAACAAGACTTCGATGGTGTAGCGAGTAACCGGCTGCCGACGCAAGAGGGTTCGATTCCCGCTGCGGGACAAATTTTTAGCATATCCGGGTCCGGGTGGTGTGTTATCAATACTTACTGTTAGTTCTTGATACTGACGACTCAGGGAATCCTAGTGGGGACAGGACTATGTTGGACGCTTATTTATTTATAGCCAGCTTTTATATTATCCCAAAAATACCACCTCGCCGGAACTCGAACCCGTGACCTGAGAACGAGCCAGAGTAAATAAATCGTGCTACCTTGTTTTATCGCCTATTCTGTTCCCTTTCCAGAAGTATTATTAATTTGAATACCTACCCTAAAGTTAAAATGTATAACTGCTTTTAACAGTACAAAACCATAAATAAAACAGCAAAAAAATATATAACTATACCTAATGTTATGTCAGTGTAAAAAAAATAATTATTTATATATTTAATGAACTAAATAAGTAGAATTTATATAAAAAATGTAATAATATTTAGATTATTAAACATGTTTCATGGCTGTTTTATTAAAACTTATGTCCTGCAGATATTTTTATGAGTATTGTGGTACCACTAAACCCATGCTGTGGTACCACGGTACTCGCAGTTCCTGATACCCACGACACAGGTGATCCTAGTGCGTGGTTAGGACTATGCGGGTCTATTTATTTACAAGCTACTGCCCGCGTGGTACATAAAAAGTCGCTCTTACCGCTAAGGCAGCGTTCGGAAAGGATTATTTCGGAAATAAATAATCCTGGACATTTTTCACACAGCATCATCTAGCCCCAAACTAAGCGCAGAACTTGTGTTATGGGAACTATGTACATGACTGATATACTACTTATATACTTTTTTTTTAAATACTTACATATACATGGAAAACACCCAGACGCGAGACAAATATTTGCAGATCTTACAAACATTTATCCTGCGGCGGGAATCGAACCCGCAACCTTCTGCGTCTCAGGCGGGCCTTCGCCCACTGCGCCACAGAGATCGTCCCCCACGGCAACCGCCCTTAATATAAATTAGTGGACTTAAATAGAGACTGCAGACAGACAGACAGACAGCAGAGTTCACTGCGAGTTTGTACTCCCACTTTAGCGTTGAAGTCGCTCATGATGACGTTGAAGTGTGAGCTTTGCAATAAAATAATAATGTAGGTTAAAAAAAAAGATTTAATAATTTAGAAAATAAAAATGGTAAAAAATTATATTCAAATGACACTATCGTTTTGTACAAATAAAACACGTTAACAATAAACTTATGTGTTTATTTAATTAACTACATACAGGATTTAGTTTTTAAATAAAAAGTTTGCTAGAGACATACAAAATTTTCAGAACTACAATACCTAAGTATTATTATAATGCGTAGTAATGTATCTTTCAGAAAAAAATACAGCCTGATTTCATAAAAATGTAGAATTGTGTAAAATATGGCCAATGTCTTAATTTATAAAAAAACCTTTATATAATTCGGTCAGATCGTCTTTGTTACCGAACGTTCAAAATGGCAGCTTGCAAAGGTATATTATATTTATACATTATCAATTAACAAAATGAAAAAACTAAACATAAAAAAGTATATTCAGGTACCTACTTTTCTTAATAAACTAACATAAAAATAAAAGTCTAGGTACATAGTATATACATCTACCTACTTCATGGATTCATACTAATGTTACAATAATTATTTAATCATACTACTGATGTGTCTCTGTATTGCTTTCGTATCACACTACTAAACTAAAAATAATTTCCTTAAAGTTACATATACTTAAAAATTTATTGCACGTAAAAAAACTATATATTATAACGGGACTGTTTTTGCCCCATAAATACCTACCTAAAAGTTGAAAGAGACCTTAAAGGTATTTCTACCAAAGAGGACTATCATCTTTTGTTTGATGGGTAAGAAATTAATACTTCAGAGACTTTGAATTATTGTCAAGTCTCCCAAATCCAATGCAAAAAAGGAATAAACAGTTTTCGAGTAAAAACACAACCTGCAGATTGGTTTAGCTATTATAAAATACAAATAAAAAATGTTTTCGAGCAATAAAAAAAGACTGCTGCCAGCTATTATTACTGTGCAAAATATTGGCGCCCAGGAATATAGGTAATATCCTACAATAATACCTAAATTAATAAGGGATTGTTTTTTCCAAATGTAAGCTCTCTTGAAAGTTCGAAAGCATATTCTAGTTTATTATAAATAACTTACTTACAAGAACCTTTGATTTGAAATATAAATTATGAAATTTTTACTTCGAATTGTGATAATTACAGCGATGAGAATTGATAAATACATTTAATTAATAATCTATATCTATAATAGCAATATCACTAACACAATTTATTGCTTAAAATTAGTTATTACCTACTACGTTTTAAATATAGGTAAATTCATTTATAGGGATGTGACAATAGTATAGATAAGATATTATTTAATGTTGAAATACTGCAAAATAATTATTTATACTGGCTTTACCATCATTATGCACGAAATTATCTTTCGTTTTAACAACGCAGATAGATGAAGAATTTGTTATTCATAACCAAAATATATAACAAAAAGGTTTGGTTTTATAGCTAGCAATACTAAACAATTTCTTGCAAAGCGACCGAAACAGAGACTAATTAATTTCAAAAATACTGGCGATCTTTCCCGTTATGTGTATGAAAGTGACTCGGTGACGAAAGTTATCATTACAAGCCCTTATTCTATGGCTATATTGGTAACTATGTGCAAGTGAAATAGTTACCCCATGCACATAGTGCCTTGAATTTGACTTGTCAAACGTTGGTCACCGAGTTACTTTGAGATACATAATACGGAGGCTGTGCCTCTTTTTTGAGTAACCGTTTCGACAACATTTTATTAGATATCTTGTCGCCATCATTTTGACATGTTATAAACGAAGACATAGAAATTACAAGTTGTGGCCGAATCGTCTAGATTTCTATAAAATAATGTCGATTCGCTCACCTACTCGACTCGACATGGTTGTAGGCATTTTGGTAATAATCTCACGATATATTTACACTTTTTTAGTTTACCTATTGAAATAGTGATGCTGCTAGTCACACTTTAGCGGGTCGAAGTAAAAAGTAATAAATCTTGGAATACAGAGAGAGCGGGCATTATTTTTTTTTTTTTTTTCAAGATTCACACAATAAGTTAATTGATTTGAACGAAAAAGTACATTCAAGTCTTGAAAAATAATTTAGTCAAGTGCAGCATTATGTGACAAAAACCCTGTCCCATACATCAACATCGTATTCATAGAAAATAACCACTATGTTTAATCGTATTTTGAATCCCACATCTTTGACAACACTTTGACAATCACCTATGATGACAATCGCATAGGTACCTAAGCCTACTTATGTACACCTACACACAGGCTTCATGTCTATTTTTTCTGATTATTAAAAACTACTGGGACAAAATATTAATTTCAATTCCGTAAAAGGACAATTACTAATGTGATCGAATACACCTATCGATGCCCACCTAGTAGTACCTACGGATAGGACGGGGTTTTTATTACATTATGTATGTACAAAGGTAGGTATACAATAGAATCCAGACCTCTGTTTGAAAAACGTTGAAAATGTGTGAAAAACGTCCAATCGGCGTTAGTTTTTCCTTTCCTTATTTGGCAAGGCATTAAGACGAATACCTACCTACATATTTACTCTCGCGTCTCGGTAAGTATGTTGTTTTTCAAACAGGCCCAAAAGTATAAATAAATAAATAGGTAATAAACTACTATCAAAGGTTTCCTAATGCTGTCACAACACTTCAAAGCTTACACAATCTATTTAAATTAAAAATATAAATCTTTGGTGTTTATTCAATCGTTTCACGATCACATAAAAATAGTATAAAATGAAATTTGGAAAATGGTAACACCGCTAGAAAGTTAATGCGCGTTCTCATTGGTCGAATTTGTGGAAAAGGGTGTAAAAGGCGAGGGGTAAGAAGAAAGATGTCAGTTGCGGTTTGCTCGCCGCGGCGAACATCGGTATTAGTTCATCCGCGTGTGCCGTGTGTGTGCCTCCTAGCGTATGAAATTGGAAGATGTCACTAACCTGTTGAAATAAATGCCCAGTTAATAGCAGTTTGGGATAGGCTAAGCGATAACGAGAGATCAATAAAAATCCAGATAGGATTTTCTTAGCTGTTAAAATGGAGTTATCATATTCCTCATAAAGGTACCACACCACATACTCAACTACTAAGCAATATAACGTAGTGGACGTTATATTGCTTAGTAGTTGAATGCGGCGGCGCGAATGGTATCGATGATATTGCTAATCGCATCGAATGGTACCGTATAAAAAATAGGAAATGATGAATGTCAAAATGTGGAAAGATTGTAAATAATGTGGCTTCACATTTGTTAAGGACACACGGACACCAATCTCCATTCGCCAAGGCTGGTGTTCGCGTGTCCTGAAGACTGGCTTGCTATGTATAAAAAGATACTGGATTAGTAAGGTAGTTTCTTGAAATGCAAAAAGTTATTCCAAGTTAATTTTAAATGAAAAAAAAAACATGTTGGAGCCCTTCAGGCACCCTTATACTCCGACACCAGAGGTGACCTCTAGCTCGAACGAACGAACGACGTGTTCTATGGACTAAGTTTTTTAGGCTACAGAACGACATTGGACCCATTTGTGTTCCAAAAGGAAATACTATGAATTCATAAGCAACAAGATGAAGGTCAACAAGGTGAGATGAGGGGAGCATTACCTCATTCCACCTGTATCTGTTCTTGGCCCGCACGATGGCCTTGTAAACGAAAGTTCAAGGTCACATACCTCGTTCCACCCGTATCTGTTCTTGGCCTGCACGATGGCCTCGTAGACGGCACCGGGCTGCAGGTTGCGTAGCTCGTGCGTGACCCGGTGCGCGAGCGCGGGCGTCGCAGCCGGCGCCGCTAGCACTACGTCGTGCCAGCGCCCCGGCTGCTGGAACGACTCGTTGATCTATAATAGAAAAAACGCATAAGTTATATCCCTTATACCTTTAGGTATGAGTCAGAACACTACATTGTTGCTGCGATTTGCAGTCCACGAATGTGTTCCGAATCAACCTTTATACCCTTATACCATGTCATGGGGCTGACTGTAGATTTACAACAGAGGCAAGGCTAGAACTCATAAATATTTAAATACTTCTGTTTAAAATTTCACTCATATGTAACACTTTTGAAATTTTTGAAGAGTTTATTGACCAAACGTAGATTATGTAAAAACTTATTTTTTTTTTAACTTTAAGTAGGTAATCTAATCTATTATCCATTTCTGATTCTACTGGTAGAATTGTATTAGGTAGTGACTTGATTTGTGACGTGTAAAACTCTCACCAAATAAAATACTACCATTAGTTAATTAATTTAATTAATGGTGGTATTCATTTGCTACTGCAGCACACATTAGTCACCTACTTATTTATTTCTTTACATAATGGTAATTCTTTTTTCAACCTATTATTCCTATGTTTTTTATTGTGTAACCTTTTATTGTGTACCTTTTTAATGTTCAAAATTGTTAATTTATATTGTGTGTATTGTGGTGGCAAATAAATGATATGTCTATGTCTATGTCCATTATAAGGTTAAAACCCAGCGCCTCTTGGCACTTAGCAGGTGGAAGTTTGTTTCGTTTGGCTGTTTTTCCGCCAGCAGAAACCATGTCGGTAAACAACGGCCGGTAGCTGTCGGTAGGCGATGGAGGTAGTTACCGCTAGCTGTCGGTAGAGCAGCCGGAGCTCGTCGAGCGGCGGATAGCTGTCGACTGTGAAGGACAGCGTGTACGCGCTGGGCGAGGCAGCGAGGGGAGGTGACGTGAAGCGAGCAGGCCCGGGCCTCCCCGACACTTCTACGTGCTGCCGCGCGCGACCCAGGTTGTTGTCGGCCACGCAGCTGGAATACACAACACGAAAAAAGTTTTTTAGGGTTATGTTCGTGGCCCCTGCGATATTTTACAAGTTCAGTTTTTCCATATATACTTCATCTTCCGTCTTCCCGATACACCCTCTATCAGGTGGCATATCAGAAAAACCTTCTTAATGCACCCCTACACACCATAAGGAACATACTCTCTTCCATGTCCCTAGGTCTTTAGGTCAGGAACTATGTCTGTTACAAATATCGTATAGGTTTTTATCATAGAAACGTCAGTTAACGAAGTGAATTTATGTAGCCTCCGCGATCAAACCTAGAAAAATCAGGCAACAAACTCTGATGTTTTTTTTGATGATTCTTCATTCAGCTATTGTCTGGTGCCAATCGAACAAGGTGAACTCGTTTATTGAGAACTCGACTCAGTCTTAGCTATAAAACGGCGCCTCACCTATAGTTGCCAAAGTCCTCCGGTTGCACGTTGGCTATGAGCAGCGTGTGGTTGTTGCCTCGCGCCGACATCGACACGCGCTCTGACGCAGCCAACGGGAATGAATTCTGGTACCAGGACACCTGGAATGCATACAATAGCAATGTATACAGTCTTCTTCAGTTTTATGCTTATCATACCGTAAACGGATCGGGCCGGCACGGATGTAAGTATATTAAGCATATTTTTATGACTATACCTCGTACTTTCCTATTCTCTGGCTTACGTTTCATTGAACGTTTAGATGTCCTTCCTCGTGAGCACAGTCCGTATCGGTACGATTGAAATGATCATGTCTCTCGTCGCTTCGCCATATAACCTTAGATCTTCATCATTATCAGCCTGATATAAGTTCTCAGCTGGACACATAAAGTGCCGTGAAAAATAACCTAGGGCTACCTCCATCCACCAAATTCCAGCTATCTTTAAGCTGTCGTCGGTTTATCGGATAGGGCTTCTTTGCGTGGTTCGGTTTGTGGCACTGTTGACGCAAGGTGATACCTACCTACCTACACTACCTACGAGCACCTTCTTAGTGCGTTCCGCACTCATTTTCGACGAAACGTCTCATAAGCTTATACTTTCGGTATCGAGATTTGTCAGCCTAAATCAGAACGTTGCTCAATAAAATTATCCAAATCATAAAGTGGGTTGTTTGAGTGCTCACCTCAGCGGGTGGGTCTGCAAGTACAGTGCACAAAAGCTCGGCTCTGAAGCCTTCTCCCGTGTGGATCCACGACCGCTCAACTGTGATCTCTGGAGGGACTGGAAATGGAATAAGTTTCTATAAAACATTTTACTGAATCGAAAAACATGTTATCACACCACCATACCTACCTCGAGTTCTTTGTGAATGGCCTTTAACAATTGTCAGTGCCTACGAGTCTATCGGGTTTCATGAAAACCAGGCATACCTGTTAGGGCCCGGTCAAACCGATGCGTTGGCGGTGGGGCGGTGGCGATCAATGGAAAATGGTTATCAAAGTTCGCTTGTATTGATCGCCACCGCCACCGCGTCAGTTTGGCCGGGACCTGAGTTATTAGCTTTCATTTGATAACCCTATCCTACTTCATACTAATATTTTAAACGCGAAAGTTTGTGAGGATGTTTTTTACTATTTCACGCAAAAACTACTTAACGGATTTTGATGAAAATTTACAGTAATATAGTTTATCAGAATAATACATAGGGTACTTTTTATCCGGGTACCATGCGGGCGAAGCCGTGGCCAGAAGTTAGTAATAAATAAATAAATAAAACTCGCAACCTCCTGCGCTTCAGACGGGCTTTCACCACAGAGGTTGTGGAACGTGTCATACGTGTGATACGTGTGAAAAGTGGGCATGAGTTATTCGTGAATGTCACAAGAGACGTCGCTATCCTTGCAACTTGTATGTGTTGTAGTTCGTGAGTTTGATAACAGATATCGCTCTTCAACTTACACAAGACTTGCAACTGGAACTCGGTGACAAGCGGCGCCCCGACGCCGTTGTCCACAGTGCAGGCATAGCGGCCGCCGTGACGCCTCTCTAGCCGCGAGAGCTGCAGCTGAGCGCCCTCGCCCACGCGCGCTGCGCTCGAGTTCTGGAATGGAGGCGCCTGGTGACGGTCAAGGGACTGCTCTTTAGACAACTGAATCTAACTATCTCAAACACAGGGTACCAGCATTAGGCCTTTAAGTATTAAATTAATATAAGCAGTTATTTAGATAAACGGTGTGTGACGCGCGTATAGCTTGAAACGCCTGGAGCAGCGAGTTTAAATTAGCCAGGTGGCAGGTAGTCCAAGATCTCTAGTATACCAACTACTTTGAGTTTGACTGTGATATAATATATTATATGATTTATCTGTGAAATAGCCTTGGATTGGAAGGCGGAAATATTTTCAAAATTGTCCAAGACAGAATTACAATGGAAAATTATGTAAAACTGGAATAGGTATATTGAATTCTAATCTGAATTCTAGTGAGCGTAGCGTTATGTATTGCTTTCTACTGTTGAATTTGAAATGACACACCAGAAAGACACAAAGCAGTGTTTAGTTATTCAACTAATTAAAAACATGTTTAAGTCAGGTCATTAGTGAAAAGTTTTATTTTAAGAGGATCTCAAAACAAAACTTGCGCACGACCTGAGCAAGTTTGATCTATGTTGGAAATCCTCAGATCAATAAGATAAAATTTATTCAGTAGCTAACTGACGTTACAAATGCATTTTTAAATTTTATTTGCATTTTTAAGATGATCTTTATCGGTGTTACCTATTTTATTATTTTCCGGCCATTATATAGGTAAAGCTATCGTCGAGAAATAAAGGCAGTAGACGCAACTCCCATAAGTTTTAATCTTCAGGTTCAGAAAAGTCCATCTTCACATTACGACACACTACACTAAAAGTCGAGATTCCAAGAAAAAGAAAAAGGGACAATTTGTAACAATTTGTAGACAGCTTATAGATTCTCCGATCATGATAATTTTGCAGACATTGTTTATGATAGTTTTGGTAGATATTCAAGTGATTCTAGTATTCGTTACTAGTAATACGCAGCCGCAGCAGCAGTAGGCAAAGACCTGGCACACGTATTCGCGAGTACTCACGAGTTTATGCCACGTGACGCTGGGCACGGGGTTCCCGGCGGCGCGACACTCGAGCACGGCGGCGCCACCTCGCCGGGCGGCCGCGTGGCGCGACTCGGGCGCCGCGCGCACGGACGGTGGCACGAGCACCTCCACCGTATGCACCTGGTCTCGCGCCACGCGGTCCGAAATCTGGCATACGTAGTCGCCGGCGTCCTAAAAAACCAACAAAATAACAATTAAAACAAAACTGAGTAATTCATGTTGTTAAGTTGGTAACCTACCTACATGAAATCAAGCATTTTTTTATAACGTGAATGACCGAAAGTTCTAAGGCTAAATTAACCATTAAGCACATCATTGGATATTACTAATCTAGACATACCTATTTATATTTTATATATTAGCATCTACACACACTAACGTAACACACACCTAACATTAGGTAACGTAATAATTGTTTATTGTTCATTGTTTTTCAAATACAGGTTGTAGTAAAAATACTTACTTAATTGCATAAAACTTTTTTTTTTGTTAACTTTAATAATAACATGATAATTAAAAATAAAAATAAACGTTTTGAGATTGCTGCTTACTGAGATTATTTGCGTAAGTTCTGTTACCAATGCTTGTTTTTCTTTTTTAATGTAGTAAATTTATTGTAGGTACGACATAATACATATTTAAAACTTTCTTTGGGAGAAACCAATGGCTCCTGAAATACAGTTTCTACTAGTTCAGGAGCCTATGGATTCATATACAATTGTAACATTTTATTAAGTCAAAAATAAATATTTTATTATTTTTATGTTCCTTTGGTCCTGACTTGAAAACCAACAAAATAACAACTTAATAAAACAGTTTTTTTTTTTACATTTTAACGTTTAGTATTAAAATTATTTGGATCTGAAGAATATAAAAGTTTTGCCCACTGAATAGCCATGCTACGCAACCAATACACGTAGCATTGATAGTAATAAATAAGACAGGTAAAGGTGTACCTACTTATTACATAGCTACCTATATAAAATAGAATTTAGTTGAGTATACTGATCGAAAACACATAACTTAGTTACGTATTTTACAGCGGCGATGTATTAAACATTACGTCGAGAAGGGGCGAGTCAAGGCCCGGTCAATCAGATGCGATGGCGCGACGGTGGCGGCATCGGTGACGATTAATAACTACATTTACACGAATTTTGACAACCATATCCCTTTGGCGATCAGTCAAACTCAAAGAACTGCCACAGCAGCCGCGTCAGTTTGACCAAACCGCTAGCATCCCTGGTTGAGTCAGATCTTCACAAGCTCGCGCGGTTCATGAGGGCATGATATGATTATGATCACATCGCACACGTTTATAAATATTGCATTTTGTTTACTTTATTTTATTTATTTATTTAATATTTCCGCACAAACAATGTAGTGCTAGGAGGATTAAATGCTGAAGCATTATCTACCAGTCATCCTGGGCGTGCAAAAAGATGCACGTTTTTATCAGTAAGTATAAAATGTAAGTTTCGTTAAGGTTTTTGGGAGAATTTTGATTACACTTGATGTATATACCTCGTATATTTTCTAATGATCGTCTTCAGCTAGATTCTCAATAAAATAACATTCACAAACTTTCAGTAAGACTCTAATCGTGAATCGCGAATCTTTCCATTGTACTAATTAAACTCATCTTCATAATGAAGACTCAAACGAGCTGAGTTCGGTTATCTGGAATACAATCTCGAAGTAATGGTGTGAGACTCACTTAGAGGTAGCCATTTTGAAGTGAAGAATAAACGGTCATCTTTTAAATGTTAGGTTGAGTAAATAGGAATAATTTAAGGAAATTATAATTTGTTCTATAAATACAAGCATACCGACCGTAAGTTTAGATGTAGGCATAATATCTCTCTAAACTTGCATTTAAAGATTGCAGGTAATGGTTATCTCTGGTGTAGAACTTGTCGAAGTTGTCGGCCGCCTAATAATACATTTAAAGGCTCTAAAAAAATAGTTGCGTAACCTATTTTTTATTCTGTTTATTGATTTTATGTTGTGCTTTATTGTCGTATTCATAAAAATAAATAAAACTGATAACTATCGTAATATTCTCAGTATACCTACCTAATTAGTTTAATACTAAGTTGTAACTCTAAGAAAATTAACGAAAACTCTTTAATTGATACCTATTTCAAAAGCGGTCATAATCAGCCTGTCAGAACACAGGATTCTCACATCTCCATTTCAAACTTTTCAACGTTTAAAAACTATAAACAACTGGAAATTGCTAACATCTTTCTTTAAAAATCTTAGTTTACCCTGAACTCTCTATCACGAAACACTAAATCATACCATAACTACGAGCATAAACCCATCGGGCGTTTGCCAAACATTCACCGGTGTTAAAAAAAAAACAAAACATGGCGGTCGAAAATTGCGCGCGAAACCGTACCTCAGTAGTGCTGTGTGTTGCTTATACACAAAATATTATATTAGAAAAGTCGGAAACAATAAACGTAATGTATGATTGAGGGATCAATGATTATGTTATAAACAATTTCGATATTTAAAAAGAAATAATACATATTGCAAACAACGCGGCATTTGATAAAACAAGTGCACAACATTTTTTTTGCTGTGCTTGTGCGAACTCATGTGCATGCATAGAGGTATGCTATACTCTAGAAGAGTCTAGCTGTTTCAATACCTAATAATAAATCTATAAAGCTTAACGGACCTCAAATATTAATATTTGCCAAGCTGTAGGAGGTGCTATAGGTGCGTAAGGGCAGGTAAATACTAAGTGAGCGGTCAGTGGGGATTTGATAAGATATTAAGATGAGTTGTATTGGGCCGGATGATCAACACCCCTAGATACTAACGTTGCCATACATAAAAAATAACGGGCGGGTTCCACCACAAAGGTTTTACGCGGCAATTATCATATTTTTACGCGCCAATTACCGTTTTGGGTGCGTTTTAGCATTTTTGATATTGTGAAAAAAATTCAGAGGATATCTTTGTAGTGCTATTACCTGAGAACTGTTTTTAGGTAAGTAGGTAGGTAAATAATGTAAAATTTTCACAGTATTTTCGGGGGATGGATGTGACGGAAATCAAGACTTTATAAAATTTATACACCTGGCTTGACGTGGGTCCTCTGTTTCGCGTAGGTACATTATATTCTTTAGATTTTTATGAGCAAAGAAGGAGAGCAGAGACTGAACAGTAGATAAAGTAATCGAACCTAATGCACCTGCAGTCAAGTTGACTTCTTACAACCGTCAGCACTAGACAAATGTAAGGACTTCAATTTAAATGGTTAACATTTGATAGCTTATGTCAACCACAATCATTTTTGGAATTTTCTACTTGGAGTACCCTTGGAATGTAGATTATCCAGAGAGCGCGTCACGCCTGCGACCAAAAGGAGAACTGGCACACTTTTTCCGAACTTGGTAGTACCAAAGCAAAGTCTTTGTATGAATCGTAATGCATAATTTATCACCATTTTTATCATTATTCTAAAACAATACCAAAAAAAAAATTAGGTAAGTACCTACTTTGAAATAACATTATTTATTCTATATTGTACTTACACACAGATAATACAGACAAAAACTTACGTATAGGTCAGGTACAAAGGCGAGCTTAACCCTAACCTTAAAATGACGTAGATAATAAATAAATAAAGACTGAAGAAAAATACTCTTTTATTTATAACCAGAAACAATACATAATAAGATATTCCTTTGGTTAACCCCCTGCTCGTTTTATCGAGCGCACTTCCAAGGTTCCTTAACGTCATAACGGTCTCTATAGTACCAGAATGAATAGGGTTTGAAATGTTCGTAACCTGTCCGTGTCTTAAGCTCCACACCCAAACAGATACCACATGGTCATCTAAGGGCCCGATCAAACTGACGCAGTGGCGTTGGCGATCAACACATGCACGCGAACGCGAACACGCTGACAACCACTCTTTGAACACCGGCGCGACAGTTTGACCGGACCCTTACCTACCCACCCGATGCCACAACTAAATCGTCCCGAAGTTATGTCCGGACTCAGATAAAACTGCCGGTATTCAGATAAAAGCGCTGTGAATTTGACGTTAGTGTTATGTATAGTGCCGTATTTTGTCCAATCGCCCAAGCATGAAGGGTCGGTATGCTTTTCTACCTTTTTCGCAGATATATTATGCTAAAGAATAAACGAATTTCTTTCTTAATCTGTGGCTGTCTTCTTTTACTATATCTGCGACCTTGATGTGCTAGATTTTCATTATTTAACTAAAAAGCTAAAACTACGTAATTACCTACTTATTTAAAAGGTTGATATTTTTTAAGATTCGCTCTTAGAATAGACAAAGAGCGAAGAGCCAATATCTGAATTGACATTGATGCTAGACGATTGAAACTGTTCAAAGTTCAAAGCACGATAGACTCCGATTTTCGTGCTTTGAACTTTGATAGAACAAATCTCAAAATAAAATTGAATACTACAAATTATCATCGTTTGGGTATTATTATTATTATTATTATTATTATAATTAATAGGCACCTGAGGTCCAACGTCTGTAATCTGCAGATTGTATCCGTCCACTAATCGGAACCGCTCGTCGCGTGTCACCATGAGACTCGCAGCCGTGAGCACTGCGGGACCTCGTCTCCAAAGAAGGACCAGGGACCCTGGAATCGAAGAGGAATATTCCTTCAAACAATAACCTAGTAAAGATTGCTTTACACTAGTGTTGCCTGAATCATGGGTAACTACGAGTACCAGTGTACCACAATACCCAGACCCGGGACCAATATCTCTAGAACATACAAACATTTGTCTTGTTTGCAAGATGGACTCTTTTAAAACTTTTTTTGAAGCGTGTCCTGTAGATGTTCATCGGAGACGGAAACACCTAATAATATTCTATTGTGGCCCAAGATTGCCATTATACTCATTAATTTCTAGCTGTGAACTTCTGCAGGCTGTTAATATTCATGAACTATACTCAGTTATATATACACAGAACTCACCCAAATTCTGGACTTGACACGGAAGCAGCAGGGTATCGCCCACGACCGTCCTGAAGGAATGTCCACGCGACAGGAACCGCGGACCGTCGTCTGAAATGCAATCATAATCGTTACATTCACATTGTATTACATACTGCTTGTATATGGTACACAACTATAGTGTGGTACACAAGCCCCTTGTAATATTTCGTTACAGTCCGTTCCATCCAAAGGTTGTCTGGTAGAGATCGCTCTCGTTCAATGGGCGGTCTTATCATTAGCGATAAGACCGCCCATTGTAAAACATTGTCTAAGTTCATAGTAGGTAGGTACTTATCTAAGCTGAAATATGATTTGTGCAATAAAGTATACCTATAGTATGTTAGTGAATAATTTGTCGCGTTGTCCACGCGGTATCCGGATAAAACTTTGTGTTATTCTAGGTCACGCACTATACCTTTTGGCTTATTCCACAAATCCGCTTCCGGTATACAAAGGGGGAAATTTCTGGACAAGAGTTCCAGAAATACCGCGATCCATTTACCGTACCACATACCGTATTTCAATACAGATAAGGTAATCACAGTATTTATACATAAGTACATAATCATTAACGATTCCAAATCGTTTCAGCAGCTATGGATACATTAAACACTAGCTAGCTATTGCCAACTGGTTGGCCTGCGTGGTACCCGGATTAAAAGTATAGAAACGCTCGATCGTTTCTATACTTTTAATATGTTTTAATATCGGTCTTCAGGAACGGGATAATGTACAGCCTATGTTCATCCTGAAGGTCCATTTAATGGTGATTGAATTTTTGAAATCGGATGAGTTGTAACGGGGTTAACCCAACCCTCCTACATCCGAACTTACAAACCTTACCTCATTATAATATTAGCGTAGACAAACTTCTAAAACTACAAAGTTCGCATATTCAAAACTAACCTCTGCCTACGGCTTCGCACACGTGTTACTCGGATAAAAAGTAGCCTATGTGTTATTCCGCTATTTTATTATAAAGTTTCATCAAAATCTGTTCAATAGTTTTTTGCGTCAAAGAGTAACAAACATTACATCCATCCTCACAAACTTTCACGTTTATAATAGTAAGTAGAATAGGATAGGATCAAGTAGGGATGCAGTAGCATTTAAAAAATATGAAAGACCTATCGTATGGAAAATTATGTGCTATATGGGTAGGTATCTATAGAATACTAGATACCTGCCTAGTTTCGTATTTACAAAGTATATTTTCGTAGAGAATGAACATTGGAACAGACTGCAAACACGCGTGAATACAAGAACTTTCAATATCTTCGTATACAATGGAGACGTGCACACGGTACTTCCATTGAAATCGGTATCTATTTTAAAAGGGGTTCGCCGCGTTTGCAGTCTGCTTCCGCCTTTATTTATTTACTGCAAAAAACATGTCCATACAAATAGTTGAAATAGTTGACCGTCCTTAATTCTTTAAATTTGATTTTTGATTCGGCCTCAATTTTTTTATTGGATTTTTATTCATTAAAATCACAAGGATCATATTGAAATGTCAGCTTAAAAACTACGCAAATTTAAGGTTTTAAGGTTAATTTAAGCCTATTCCTCGCGCGCAACCTTTTCTAGAAGAATCAGGCAAAAAACTCTATTTGTCTCTATTTTTTCATACAGATATAATATAATATGATATATTCAGGGTTCATATGTAATTGTAAATATATTTTTTTATAATTTAGCTATCAATTTCGTTCTAGGTACGGCTGGCTTTGTCTCCAACATCGTCAGCTGTATTTTAATATTTCTTAAAGTCCTCGCCAGATCTTTGCTCGCCGCTTCGAGAATTTATAGTTGAAGTTTTTCATTGAAGATGAAAATTTATTGAGTCGCTAAAGGAAATTTAAAACTTAATAAGAATATGCGAGAGATGTCCGTCGCCTTTTCGTTTAAAATCTCATCTTCCAACTCAGAAGACGCCTTTCAATTTTATTCGTAGCGTTGACAGCTTTACTTGGTAGCGAGGATCGGAGTAAATTTACAATAATAGCTATGTACGATGGTGATTTAAATTAATCAAAACATTTTCCCTTAATTTGGATTCGTCTTAGAGGCATGTGTCACACCACAAACCACACACCACACACCCTTACACACAAACAAGTTGGCCGTATCTTTGTTTGCCATTTTAGTAGTATAAAAAATATACCTTCATATTTCAGTCATAAAGTTGTCGTCTATACGCATGTTCGCAGTATGTTCCAGCCTTTAGCATAGCGTGATTTCGTCAAAAACACACAACCGGAAAAAAAGCTAAGTTTATTAGCAACAAATCAATACATACAAGATTAAACAATTAGAGGTCTCGTCGGTACGCGACCGGAAGCGGAATAACAGCCGGATTTACCACTTCCGGTCGGTTGCCGCCGTATTTACGACTTCCGGTGTTATGGAAACCTTGCCTGTTAATGATTATTGCTTTGAGATATATTGAGGAAGTTACGACGCCGTTAGGTTACCTACCTACCTACCTACTAGGAGCAGGCGAGTGTTCATCGAAGGAAGCGCAGCGACTCGCAAATAGCGAGCTGTGGCGGTATATTGTATATCATAGCTAACTAGCAACTAGCCTTCCAGTTAACAGCCTAGCCGTTTTACTAGACGGAATGTCTTTGCGATCCGTTTATCAAAAGGGTTGTAAATGTTTGCCGTATTGTAATCAAATGAGAATGAGAAGGTTAGGTAGTTAGGTTTTTTTGAACAAAAAAGTCCGAATTTTTGAACTAAAGACGACAAAACGGCGCGCTAATTTTATACGTTTTGGCTGCAATATTGAATACGATTCAAGTCGCTAGTTGAACGGCGCCGTTTAGTAAAAAGGCTGGGCTGTTTACTGAAAGGCTAATTAAGCTGGTTAGCTGTGGCATAGGTACACAGGTAACCAGAACTACACTCTGTACTGAACTGTATCAAAGGTATTCTATACCTATCACAGGCACAAGTTTCTCGTAAAACAGATTATACTCAACTTCTAGTACATGTATTCATACAACTTTGTAACTAGGTATATACAAAAATACCAATGAAACAGCTAGCTATCTAAAGACCGTTGAACGATCTATAGATAGCTAAACTGATCCAGATCACAACTTTTTGTTCGGAGAAATCTTAATTTGGGCATGATAACTAAAACTCAGTAGAGGTTTCTTTCCAAACACTGCCAACGCTCTTATTCTGCTGGTTTTTTTTTATAATGACATTTATGTCCCGTAAATACGAACGGAAGACACTATGAGCATTTTGGACCGCGGAAGACTTAGACGAGGCTATGCGGTCTGTACGAGTCTGCCACTAGTATTTCCTGTTTCCTATTAAACTATAAAATATTGCTATTACTATGGTAACAATTTTGTGTTATTTGTTTTTAAATTTATTGTTCTAAGTGGTTTAGAATGTGATTATTACACTAGGGCATTTTATAACACAGGTTGGGCATATTACCCAACGGTCGTTATATAAAACGCCCCACCTTAGGTTTTAAAATAACTACATATATTAAGTCGAATATTTTAAGAGATTTCTCAAATTATTAAGTGCCATAACGTTAAAAAATTACTAAAAATATATATGTATATATATATTTTTTAATTATTATTATTACCAATTGAGAGAAAGAAATTACTAAGTATTATTATTATAATTCCGCCACAGATTAGTATTAACATTCGTATGCGAGTGACGTATATGTAAGCGCGGTATTAGGGGGGTTGTTTCAATGAATATACATACCTACCTATCTATTTAATAAACTGTTTTCGTCGTTTTAGTTGACTGGGTATTAAGGTACCCATAGGAACTTAATGGTCAAATATTTCAACAAAATTGTTCGAGTCGAACTAATAAGATTTTATTATACTGATAAACAAAGAAAACACTGATGGTTTAAGTATTCTATTATCTTTCTGGATCTTTCTATGTATAATATGTATTTATTTAAAAATTAAAGTATTTCAGTAGTAAATCAGTCAGTGTAATTCATATAACACAAAGCTCTGCTTACGTTGGGGCTAGATGATGCTGTGTGATGAAATGTACAGCATTTTTTATTTATTATTTTTGTTTAAAAATTATAAAGCGTATATACACAACAATAACACTAGACCTGCAAAGAAAGCCAAGGAAATAGGAATCGGCGGCCATTTTAATCGAATCAATCAAGATGGCGAGCGGAGGTGGCGCGCGCCAAATCGAGTCACTTCCGGTGTTGGCTGTGTTGCCACTTTTTGGGAGGTTACAGATTTATTTTCCTAAAAATATCCTGATGCTGTTTGTGTGTTTCATGATATCCCGTTGCGCTAGGCGCGTAATGTGTCATTCTTTGCGCGTCATGTGTCGCATGCAATTAGTGGTGACGAGTGTGGTGAGTTGAGTTACATAAATGAGTAGCATTTGAAGAAAACCTGTTGAGTGTAGTATCATGAGTAGTGATTTAGTGTGTCGTTGTGTCTGGTGCCTTGTGCTGTACGTCATCGTGTCTTAGGTGCATTATGTATTTTATTTCATGTATCTTGTGTCAAGTGTAGTGTGTCGTGTGTCTTATTTCATGTGTCAAATTAAATTAAATTAAATAATTTACATAATAAAATTAAAACCTCAACAACTATTTTAGTGTTGTAGCTGTTTAGAATGTCTCAAGAGTCGTGTGTTGATTGATTGGTGCCTTGTGTCTTTTATAATAATGTGGCAAGTGTAGTGTGTGATTTATTTCGTAACACTTTATTGCACAATTTATAAAAGTGACCATAGCCGGACATAATGTTACAGGCAACCTAATTTGGTGAGATTTAATTATTTATTTATTGCATATTTAATTAAAAGTGAACAATAGGCGGACTTAATGTTTAAGTATTTTCTACCAGCCAACACAATTTGTTTGTGACCTATAATAGATACAATATTATTTTATATGTCTATAATAACATTTACTTAATATATTATAATTATATGTATATTGATAGGCACTTATACTTATACATATAAGATTGGTGGTGGTCGTGCTACAATATCGGTCATTGTGTGTTTACTAACTTCTGTTGTTGTTTTGAGCGGGCGCCGGCGCCGACGCCGCCCGTGCCGCGAGCGCGCACAGCAACGCTAGTAACGGCCACGCCTCCATGTCGCACGCGCCGCGACCGCCGCGACCCGCCGCCTCACCTGCGCGAGGTCATCTGAAACAACACCGTTATGTTTGTAGTCCACACGATCATTTACCCTGATGAAAAATCTCGGAATGAGTCCAAACTTAATTGGTGCCTCCTACGGTACAAATGTTTTACCATTGGCATATAATTCAATAAATATTTCTACCACAGACTAAGTACATAATCACGTTTAACAAACTGAAAGTCAATATTCCCGAAACAAATTAGGCGTTCAATATTCTAGGTCACCCTGCCACAAAATAAATAACTAAACGAAAAAATCATAGTTTTATGAATACAGTTTTTTTACTAAAAACTGGGATATTTACAATGACTTGGTAGTCTTAAAGTTTCCCGATATTTCGGCACAGTTGCATGTACCATGATCACAAAACATGCTAAATTGATAAATATGCAGTTTTTAGTAAAAACTAAGTACCTACTAAGTACTATTCAC
This sequence comes from Perizoma affinitatum, assembly GCA_961405105.1. Lineage (NCBI taxonomy): Eukaryota > Metazoa > Arthropoda > Insecta > Lepidoptera > Geometridae > Perizoma > Perizoma affinitatum. The sequence continues at coordinate 17,067,529 of OY560186.1, read as the reverse complement.
CTGGAACCGTAAGATTAATAGTAGTTTCAACTTTGGATTTCGTAAATCTACGATAAAATTTATTCGATGGTTTGATCTACTGTCATATAAGAACACATTTGTGCCATTGAACTTATAAAATAATCGAAGATAGAAGATTAAACTTGCTCTTGTCGTATAAACTATTATTGATCTTACGGCCCTTAATAAACCAGGCCTTAGGCCCGAGTTCACCAACACAATAACGGGTGGTTAGATTCTAATCAAAGCTTTTTGACACATGTTTTATAGGAATCTGTCACCATAATCAATGGTTAGACTTGACCGTCCGTTTATTTTGTTGGTGAACAATGGAATGGCTTAATGGTAGGCCTATCGAACTGCGTCATTGCGTAGAACCGGTAGAAAATACACGTAGCATTTTTACCGGTATCATAAATCAAAATCAAAAAGTTTTTTTAACTTAATCACTATTAATTAGCCATGATAAGGGTTGGGAGTTGTTTTAAGTTGAAATAACCTATGTTAGACGACTCCCCACTATTCAGTGGTTAAAGATACTGTAGGTAAAGTATGCGATTTGATCGCGACTACAGGAGCCCATTTATGCTTTTTATCCGTGAGCTATCTTTTTATTGTGTGTTGTTTCTATTTACCTCAGATTCGGAAGCAATCGTCAGTTGTTTGTACAACTGCATGGACATACACATAGTACTGCATACACACATCAAAATACATTTTTTATTATTTTTAACCGAATTCAAAAAAAGGAGGAGGTTCCCAATTCCTTTGTATATTTGTTACTTGTTATCTTCGCCAATTGTTAACCGATTTTGATGATTATTTTGTTGGTGTATAGAGAATTAACCCGTTACATAAAAGTATTATTCCTGAGGGATTGCCACTTTTCACGTAAAACTAAAGCAAAATAACGTCAAACCATTAAATGTCAAAAAGCGACTTCGTAACGTGCTTTACGTTAGGAAGATAGTTCTTTGACATTTAATGGTTGATATTATATTTGATTGCTGTACCCATTCTGTGCACTACCGACACATCTTTTTCCACAATTCACAAAGGTTATCTGGAAGATAATGCTTTTTTGCATTAGGTTCGCCTTAGTTCTGATATTTTTTTTATTTTTACTGCTATTATGCAATATAGCATTTTCTATCAATATTCGATTTATATCTTATATATAGATATTATATCTTATTAAGTAAGCACCTGTCTTTTATCTTAGAAAGCTACCGTAACCCAAACACACCAAAAATATTTTTGGAAATAAGACGGGTCCGTGAAAATAAAATCTGTTTTGATTCATTTGAAGAACCATGCTACCGAAGCATAATCCAAATATTTGCAGACTTCTAACGGCCGGCGCACACAGACATGCCGTTTTTCCCGTTACGCCATTTTTTTTAATGTTTGAGCAATTACTAGATGGAATAATACATTATTGAAGAGGCCGAATTATACATGTATTGGCCGAATTGTACGAATTGTCTAAGTACTACATATATAATGAATTAAATGTAATCCGTGATTATTTTATGATAAATATTTGAAGTAAGCAATTTATATCTGTCAATAAATGATAAATGATTCGCTCACTTCCATATGCGATCAGGTCTTTTTGGTATATTAGGTTGGGGAAAAAGTCTTTTCGCATTATTGTATGTATGAACTTGTAATAAAATCTCTTTGGCTATACTATTTGTATCTGGCTGGTTTTGGTATCATTAAAAGTTTAAATTTTAAAGAAGATAATTCCAAATTCAAATTAGGAAAATGTGTGATTTTTATTTGTTTTTCGTACTGTCAAGATGAGTGAATCTAATGAAGAAATTCGATACATTTTAAAATTTTACTACAAAAAAGGTAAAAATGCAACGCAAGCCGCGAAAAAAATTTGCGATGTTTATGGACCTAGTGCAGTGTCTGTGAGAGTAGCACAAATTTGGTTTAAGCGTTTTCAATCCGGAAATTTTGATGTCAAAGATGCACGTCGCTCTGGTCGCCCTATTACGGATAAAATGGATGCCATTTTTGAAAAAGTGGAGCAAGATCGGCATATCAGTAGTTACGACGTAGCTGAAGAACTGGGAATTGACCACAAAACAGTTTTGGCGCATTTGAAAAAAACTGGGTACACAAAAAAGCTCGATATTTGGGTACCTCACGAGCTCACTGAAAGAAACCTAATGAACCGTGTTCTCATTTGTGATTCTTTATTACGACGTAATGAAACCGAACCATTTTTGAAGAAGCTGATAACTGGTGATGAAAAGTGGATCACGTACGACAAGAACGTGCGAAAAAGGTCGTGGTCAAAGGCCGGTCAGGCTTCACAGACTGTGGCGAAACCCGGGTTAACTCGCAACAAGGTGATGCTGTGTGTGTGGTGGGATTGGAAGGGCATTATTCATTATGAGCTGTTACCACCAGGCAGGACCATCGATTCTGAACTCTACTGCGAACAACTGATGAGATTAAAACAAGAAGTTGAGAGAAAGCGGCCGGAGTTAATCAACAGAAGGGGTGTGGTTTTTCATCATGATAACGCTAGACCTCACACATCTTTAGCCACTCAGCAAAAATTAAGAGAGTTTGGCTGGGATGTGTTAATGCATCCGCCGTATAGTCCTGACCTTGCACCTTCAGATTTCCACCTGTTTCGGTCTCTTCAGAATTCTTTAGGCAGTGTCAGGTTAACATCACGAGAGGACTGCCAAAACCACTTGTCGCGGTATTTTGAACAGAAGCCCCAAAGTTTTTATAGCAATGGGATCATGTCCCTGCCTACAAAATGGCAAAAAGTTATCGAACAAAATGGTACCTACATACTTTAGTTAAATGTAAATAAACTATATTAAAAAATGTTTTGAATTTTCTTAAAAAATGCGAAGAAACTTTTTCCCCAACCTATTACTATACATATTCTGAAACACACTGTAGTACCTTTCTATACATATAATTTGCCTATGAAAAAACTAAAAAAATATCACGCTCTCGACTGTAATCCCAATAGATCAATGAGAATAACAATAAGGATGTAGCCAGAGACACATCCAGATATTATATTTGGCACAAGCCCGCGTTTTGCAAGTGATTAGCATTCCACGTGACAGGCAAGACCATCGCCGCTTAATCAGAACTGTAACAGATGACAAATGCCTTCGTTTTTTTTTAATTTGACTTGACTTCTTATTTCTTTTTTCAGCCACATTCAACCCTAAGGGTGTAGGCCTCCTTCATATGATGCCATTTAATCAGTTGTTCTAATTTCGTCGTACCAACGCATTAGCGGCCTGTCCTGTGAGCGAGTTTAATCCCATGGTCTCCATTCGGCCAGTGCTTTGCACCACAACGCGGCATGTCTATTACCGCCTTAAGTACCTACCTACCGTAATATTTTGCAACAGTTGCACAACTCAAACAGCACTTGACATCTGTTATCGTCTGTCGAACAACTCAATCAGGGAACATAGGGGAGCGGAGTCACACTTTATTTTATGAACCACTAGCTACTGCCCACGGCTTCGCCCGCGTGGTACACGGATAAATAGTAGCCGATGAAAAACTGTTATCGTTATGGCAACTTTCGTAAGAAACGCATACATTCTACCGTTTTTTCGACGACTTTCCGTTGCATAATTGGTCTCCACGAAAGGCCCTTTATTTTAACAGGATAATTTACATATTTTTAAAGATTTATTTTATTTTTGCACCTTAAAGAAAAACAATAATTTACAATAAGATAGGACTCTGTTAAAAGTAGGCTTTAGGTAGTTTTAGTAACTAGTTTAAGTGATACAGCTAATAGCCTAAGCTAGGATAGTAAGTATCCTGTGTGATAGGTATTAGCGCCCACCCTCAAGCCATATAACGAAACATATAAACCAAAGATAAATATAGAGAGCTTTTTATAATTTGAAGTATTTTTGAAAGTGTTTTGAAGTTTACTATATACAGCCTATACCAACCCTGAAGGTACAGTCTAAATATTAATGTTTTTTTAAAATCGGATCAGTAGTGTTAGAGATTCCCTCTTATATCCAAACATGTAGGTAGGTAATGTTTATCTCGGGTCTGGGGCTTTTCTATGTATAATATATATGTATTTAAAAAAAGTATATACGAAGTACTTATATCAGTCATGTAGTGCCCATAATACAAGCTCTGCTTAGTTTGGGGCTAGATGATGCTGTTTAAAATGTCCATAGCATTCACATTATTTCTCTTTATTTATTTGAAATCTCAGGCATATGCCTGGAGCTTTTACAGGCATTAGTGGAGCCACAGCTAACGAGACGCCTGGCGCGTCTTTTGTTCATTATCGTATAAAAAACGTAATCTTGGTAAACTATTGTAAATATAGATGATAAACTGTGATATTCTTATGAAATGGTCGCTGGTTATTATATCCGCCTCTAGTAATATTATCAAGTGTAGAATTGTTGGAATATATAACCATTTATTCGTGATTTCGAAAACGGTCGTGCACCATTCAATGTTTCGATTCATGTGCGCTTAACACGTGCTTAAAATGGCGACGGTGAACACCTTGAGGAAAGTGGCATGCCCTAGAACCAGAAGTTCGAAGGCATGCGCACTCGTCCTGTCACGTGGAATGCTACCTATTTTCAAAACCGCGAGCATGTCGCACGATCGAGTAACCAGCTGCGACGCAAGAGTTGCGGATTCGATTCCCGGTACGGGACAAAGGTTTGCATGTTCTGCAGATATTTGCTTCGGGTCTGGGTGTTGTGGTACCACGGTACTCGTAGTTTCTGATACCCACGATACAGGGAATCCTAGTGTGGGTCAGGACTTTGCAGGTACGTGTCTGCTGGCTGTTTATTAATTTATTTATGTGCCAAATGTAATTTCCTCTTCCATACAATAGTGCAATAGAGCGTGCTATACAAGTATTTATCCGTGAACATAGCTAGGTATTTTTAATAACTAGCTGCATACAAGTTTAGGAATTTCATAATTGCACAGATACCTACCTAGCTATAATCTACCGCTTACAAAACTATTTTGCTTTTCAAGTATTCACAAATAGAACCTTAACACCTCTAAATAGAGATGAAAGTCGATCGCTTCACCTTTGGTGGTGCATTGCCCTTCGGAATTAAGAGGGGTGAAAATCAATCATTCGGTATAAAGGCTCTTAAGGGTAGGACGTAGGTACATACCCATTTTAGCGATTGAATAAAATCCGAAAAATACACACAAAACTTACAATTAAAATGGCGTCGGAACTTCATTTGCTAGCAATGCTGTTTCTGCGTATAATAGCAGTAGGATTATACATATATTGAAAACACTCAGACCCGAAAAGTAATCTAGTTTCTAGGGTCTAAGCTCCTGGGCATCCATCGAAGGCGGGAATAATCCCAAAAAATGTCCTCAGAAATCAGTCCTACCCTTAACGACCCCAAGTGAGGGAATCAATCACTCGGAACGAGGCATTTAGGGGTGGTTCGTGCTATTGCAAGCTATTTATTTATTGTTTATTTGTTGTAAAGACGGGTAGTTTTTTTGCAATAAGTTTTATATTTGAGTTTTTCTGCATGACGTCCCTTTTAGGTAAAACTGATAGGGCGATCTAAAAATAAACTGACTTCCATTACGGAGAATGTATTATTATTTACATAAAAATAAAAAAAATCAAACAAACACGATTACGACTGTTTCTCCCATGCTGGATATATCGAATGCCTATTTGACAATGTCCAAGTACCTTGTCTGTTTGTAATTGAAGCGGCCACAATACCGATACCGATCAAACCTTGACACAGCAATGCCAGTATTACTGCTTCCGGCAGGAATATATGAGGTAATAGGTAATACTTTACAGGAATCTTTCACAAAGAAGCTCCGCTGCTAGGTACCATCCTAAGGTTGTCTGGCTTTAATCGCTTTTAGCGATAAGACTATTTGTGTAATACATAGATAGATAAATCATTTATTTGGAAAACCAACACGCTCACGACTGTCTTCCCCATGGTGGACATCCTCAGATACATACTCAGTGAGTAGATCTTTGAGGATACCAAGTAAGGGGTAGTCAGAGGCACGTCCAACCATTTGGTACATGCGCATTTCCACGTGACAGGTTGCAAGCCTATCGCCGCTTATTGGAAGACTAACTGTTGGCACATGCCTTCGAATTTTTGGTTCTAGGGCATGCCGGTTTCCTCAAGGATTTTTCCTTCACCGTTTTGAGCACGTATTAATGCGCACATACATTTTTCGAGTGGAAATCCATTGGTGCGCGACCGGGTTCGAACCCACGACTCCATCCCAAGGTTGTCTGGAAGAGATCGCTTTTAAGCGATAAGACGGGCGGTATTGTACTTTTTGTTATATTAAGATTTTGTTTATTTTGTTATCTTGTGGTGTACAATAAAGTATTTTCATTATTTAATTCACGACCTTCGGCCGGATCAGAGGTCGGGGTATCGCCCACTAGGCCAACACGGTATATCGGATATATCATTTATTTGGAACTACTTATTTATACTAGTATTAGTTTAATACTTATTGAATAAGTGGAACTGCTGAAGAGGTAAGTACCTAGCTACAAATAGTGATGGAGTCAGCATAAAGCGCCGTTCGATTCCCGCAGTGGGACAAACGTGTACATATCTATGTGTCTGTCGGATATTTATTTATTTCAGTTTTTATAAGTTTCATAGTTAAATAAAAAGTTAGTGTAAATCTTGTACAAAATTCTGTAATTTGACACTGTAATTTGTTTAAGATAAACAAAAACGATAAAATTATATGATACAGACGTGATTAATTTATTACAGTAGAAATATTTAAGTAAGTTTTTGGCGAGAACTCAGAATACCAAGAACTGTTTCCAATGAATCCCGCACTAGGGCTAGCCTGTATATGTTTATTAATGTTGTATATACATACAACATTAATCAATTGTTTTTATAAAATTAAAACCTTCACTGTTTTGTGGCAGAAATATGTTTGGTGGTAGTACTCCGGACGAACCCTTCACAAAGAGCTCTACCACTACAATTTCGTCAAATCCCTAAAAACAACATTCTACGACCCCAAAATAAACCAGCACAGCCCTCTTTTTATCGCATTATCGACCCCTAAACTACCAGTAATGCGTTTAGCGCCCCTGTGCACCTACTTGTGAATGCATAGAAAGTAAATTCGAAGCTTGTGTGAAATTAACATTATAAATTGATTAGGACGATATAAAAATAAACGTTTGCTCCTAAAAGCCAGGTGCGCGTGCGCAGTTACTTTGTTATAATTATTATATTATTATTATCATCATCACCTGCCTAAGATTTGATTTGAATTTTAGTCAGAATTGGCAGGTATTCAGGTATTATGGCATTCCATAAGCATATACTCCTGCAATAGCCCAGTTTATCACACAATATTTCAAATAGTTTCATCAGTCCACCATCCACTAAATAATGTTTTTATATATTGTATTGTACATAAAAGCTTCTTAGTGTTAGCTTTCGGCTCCACTAATGCCTGTTAAGGCTCCAGGCATAAGCCTGAGATATTTAATAATAGTAATTATTAATGCCTTTGCCATAAATCATCTTCACAGCCCATCACCGATTTCATAGCATGTAGGTCGCCGTCCACACTTGGCTCTGGCCCCGCCGATACCTCTCAAAGGTCCAGGCACAAACCTGAGATTAAAAATTGAATGAGTGAATATCCATATTTCGTTAGTATACAAAAATAACTTATGTTGGTCAAGACGGGCTTAGAAATATCATTATTAAATATAGATTAACCTATATTGTCAGTAAGCGAGGGATCGGCTTAACGACATTGAATTAACGTTGTGATAATTATTATAACTGAATCATAGCTAAAATAATGGAACAATCTTTTCCTTAATAGAGAGCACTATATTTTTCCAGAATTGGAAACTTACATTAACAATATTAAAAAAATAATTATAATATTAGAAAAAAGAACTCATTGGCTGCATAAAACAGTTTGTCCCATTAAGCTGTACCACGTTTTTATATTATGGCGTCATTTTTAAATTTGATTGTCTATATCACTATGATTTGACAGCTCCAAAATTTTCGTAGTAATTTACTACGATTTTAAGTGTTATTTTTTAAACTCAGCGGAGCCTCTCTCGGCTTCAAACAGCTTTTGGCGATGAAGCATACAAGACTAGGTACTATTTATAGCAGATTTGCAGTATTCAAGTGCGATCGTGTCTATCTCAGTGACGAATTTCGTGATGGTCGTCCGTCTGCTGCAGTGAACAATGAAAACGTCGATGCTGTGCGCCGCATCATCAAAACAGACAGGCATGTGACCTACCGTGAGATTCGGGCATCTTTAGGCATTTGGGTGTGAAAAAGCTGTGCTCGCGATGGATCCCTCACAATTTGACTGTGGCTCAAAAAACGGACCGCGTTACTTGGTGCAATACCATGTTTACCAGATTTAACGAAGGGGCATCAAATATGGTGTGGGACATTGTTACAGATGACGAAACTTGGATTTATAGCTACGACCCCCAAAACAAAGCAGCAATCTACTTTTTTGGTTGGATTATCATAACCAGAAGTGGCTTTCGAAGAGTATGAAAAACATGTTTCAGAGGTCACCACGAAGCAAAGACATAAATGTTTCAAAATTGGTTTATTCGTATGAAAAAGTGTATAGTATTTTTTAGGGTCCCGGTGAAATAGTTTTTAGGGTTAAGGAAAAAAACGGATCACTTCGTTGTCCGTCCGTCTGTCAGTATGTCAAGACCCTTTTTCTCAGGAACGCGTGGAGTTTGAAATTAATATCAAATATGTTGGTCTACGGTCCCATGTAGCTCTAAAGAAATCGAGCTTCTAAGTCAACGCAATAAAAAATACGGCCATTTATGCAACATATTTTGATACTCATAGGGTAGGTCCCGTCAGTTCCCGTTGACCTAGAATCATGAAATTGTCAAGAAGCAACGTCTCACAGTACAAGTAAAGGAAAAAGGCCGATAAAAATTAATTTGTAGTTATATCACATGAAAAATATGTCATTGTGATTACAAACTTACACCCCCCGTTGGATAATTGATTGTGACGTGCTTATATCGATATGTACGTGACGTACATACTTAACTTTTTAATTGAAAAGTTAAGCCTTTTTTGTTGTCTTTGAAACAACTCGATGTAAAAAAAAAACTCCAAACTATACTCAGTATAGATCTGATGATGTCCATAGTGGGGCCTAAAGTCGTATGCTAATATTTGTTTAGTCGCTATCTGATTTATGCAAAAACGAATAATCCCTTGTTTGTTTATCTGTCAGCGACAGCCGTGCGAACACAGGCGCGGCAGCTAGTCTCGGGAAAGAATTAAAACGTTTTTTCCCATGGCCTTTTAATTCGAAAGAGATTATTGTGACAAGTTTGATTTAAGGGATGGCGCAGAGAGAGTATTGAAAAGGGTTTTTGACGCGGGCCTAAGTAGGGGTCAGTTGGTACCTACGAGATTGAAAAACACAATTCGTTACCAGTGACCCGTGGGGCTGGTACATGTTTATCCATTTATTTGGCGCAGTTGGCCTACTGCGTTGCGGGTTCGATGTCCCGATGACGCGGGACATGTTTGTATCATCTGCAAATATTTGTGTCGGGTCTGGGTGTTTTCTATGTATACTTATTGTGTATTTATTTACAAAATAGTTGTAGTTCCCATAACATAAGCTCTGCTAAATTTGGGGCTAGATGATGCTGTGTGAAAATGTTCAGCATTATTATCCTAGTGTTCTCGTAATAATTGGATATCACAGCATGCTAATTGCATAAGAACTATTTAAAAATTTAATGAATTACTAAATTTAATTGTGTCCGTGGTAACATGTTTTTTAACAATGGAAGCAAAGAGATAAACTACCTTTTACATATTTTGGGATAGTCAAAGTCAAAATTCATTTATTCATTAAAATCACAAGTATCACTTTGAAACGTCGATTTTATATATGCTTGTTCCTCCGCATTCTAGCTAGTTCGATGGGGAATCGAACCCGCATCTCTTGCGTATTAGCCGGCTGTTCGTTATTACTACAAACATAAATTCAAGGCCCCTGGAAGGCCTTGAAACGCAGAGACCACGGATTTCCACTTCAGACTAGCTTGTCAATTCAGGGTACTTTTTTGACTTGGCCTTTCTCTAGAAAGTCTCCAAAGAGTACGTTCGCGTCTAGGCCTTCTTCTTTCAACTATCCCATTCACGCTCGCCTTGTAGACATGTTTTGTTAAACTCTTTCATCCATTCTTTCTATATGCCCAAATCAATCTCTCATCTCAACATATTTTTCTTCCACACATCCACTCTGGATGTGTGGAAGAACTCACTCCACACTATTCGACTTTGATGACTTTTTCTGGCATACCCAACTTTCACAAACATACGTTTGTCTATTTGCCGCCAAATAACATAAAAATACGAGTATTATGTTACTTGATAAATCTACCGAATAAAATAACAACTACCCTTGCCGGCATATTGGTTTAAATGTCGAATTATTTCACCCCTGCCCTCTGATCCCGAAATTAGCGATATTCCCACGCGAGGGGTCAGTGTCATTTTACCCGGTTGCACAAAGGGGTGGAATGGATACAGAATTTCAAAGAACGAATAAAAAAAACATGCTCAAGAATTATATAAAGTAATTATAATCAAGGAAATTGCAGGGACATGAGACTTTTATCCGTTATGTCTCAGGGTCAGCAACGCGCGAGTGGTACCTCTGGTGTTGCAAGCGTTATACGTTACGGTAACCGCTCATCAAACAGGAAGGTTGTATGCTTGTTTGACACTTTAGTTGTGTAAAAAAACACAGATACGAAGTGAAGAGGTAGCTAGTTATAAAATTTAATTAATGCTTATTTTGCCTAATAAGCATTCCGTGTGACAGGCAGGTCGATAGAGAATCGCCCATCGACGCTTATTGGAACACTTACTGATGCACATGCCTTCGAATATATAGAGGTCAAATGATTGCTAAAATGTGGAGTTGGTTTAGACTCCTACTTAAAGACGAGTGGTTGTAGGTACTTACAAATAGGCACGTGTCACCTCATCGCGACGCGTCACGTGCGCATAACGGGAGCCGTAATCATAAAGTACTGTGTACAAAGTACACAAAGTACACGGGATATTATTGCGAGCAACAATGCTTATACCTCAACGCTTATAAGTTGACAATTGACAATTATCGTGATTTTGTACAATTTTAGGATTTATTACGACAATTGATAAAATTAGTACCTAAGTATATTAAACAAATATTTTTTCATAAAATAATGTCAAATCCTATGAACAAATTAAAAATAATAGAGACGTATACACATTTAAAACATGATGACGTTGGACTTGAAACCTGTTAGAATGCAAAACGCTTGCATGTACCAAATGTAACCTTTGGCCATCTCTCTGACTAACCCTAACGTAGTATCCTCAAAGATCTACGCAGTATGCATCTAAAGATGTCCATAATTGAGAATAGTCGTGATTCTAAAAAGGTAAACAAACAATGTTCTTTTTATGTTTTGGAAAAACGTAGCGGGCCCACTTGCAATAATGTCCCGTGTGTCGCCTAGCAATAATTTGCGAGATAGAAACGGTGGCATGGCGGTTCGCGCACGCTTGTAATTTATATTATTTATGTAACCCCTAACTTGATTCCCATTTACTGAACGCTGGGATCACTTGCCATTAATCTTTTGTTGGCTATGTATTGTAAGTAATCCGTTTACAAACATTATGACGATGAAACGCATCTCAAAGTAGGTAACATTTTTTTTAAGTCTAGAAAAATACGAGTAATATCAAGTCAATTCAAACAATGGATTTCAAGATGTGCCAAGAAATGTTATAATATATGTAGTTATGTGCGCTTTACACGCATATAATGCATTACCTCGAAGTAGGTACCTCTAACTATGTACGTAGTGAACCCAAAAGACACAAAAGTTAATAAAAAATAACTACGTAGGGTAGTGTGGTGTAAGATGGTGCATACGTCATTACTGGACACCGGTGTGAAACACGCCGCCAACTTCAGTCGTGTTTTGATTACTTTTTCTGCTGGAATACGTGCCAGAAAAAATAATGTGATAAGTGTTTATTTAGCGAGTCCAGGTGATTTCAAAGTTTTTATAGCCTTTTAATTAATAAATAATAATAATTATGGCCAGTTTTCGTCGTTGCATATTGGTAGGTATCGGGAGGCACATAAATAGTTTTACTGTTAGTATTTAGGTATTGTTTGAGTAAATCCCGTGTGTGTATTGTCTGTTTGTTATATATTGTGCAAAGTTTGCTTTTTTCTTTCAAATATTTTGTAACTATGACTGATAAAAAACCTGACGGCATTGCAATGTTTTGCTGGTCTTTTTATTTGTGTTTGACATCAAACTTTCGGCATACGACAACGTATTTCAATAACTTTCTAAGAGATGGCGGTACTATCTCGATGATTACGCCAGAGGCGTAAGTTTGCGCATTACGGGGTTGGATAATGTTGCGCACCCAGTCATACATACTACTTTGTATTATTCATTTATATTAATATTAATTGTTTTAATGATTTTTTGTTGCTTCATATAGTTGTAGATATTCACAAGGACATGTTTTCGACAAACTAACGGTACCTTAAGTCTACTTACCTTCCAAGATGGAGACAGCAAGAGATAGTAGCTTCGTTTTTAAGGATGGCTGAGCTAACACTAAGAAACCGATTGCAACAACCACAATGTTCCATTAAGCTAGTTAATATGACGCTACATTTAGTGATTAATAAGTTATAAAAAGTTTGTATGTTTTGGGGTATTAAAAAAACACGCTCACGGCTGTATTCCCCACGATGGTCATCCTCATATACATATTAAATGCGTAGATTTTTGAGGTAGTGGGTAGTCAGAGACACGTCCAAACATTATATTTGTCACTCAAATGTGATTTAAGCAAGTAATTTGCCTAATTAAAACTGCGCAATCTTGCTGCCATCTTTGCGCAACTTTACACAGGGATGTTGTAAAATTGCGCAATTATTGTAAATAAAGTAAAAAGTAATAATGTTTGCTCCAAAACTAGTACTAATTGTTACCAGATAAGTAAGGATTTAATATTAATAAAAAAATCTGCGATTATTCCGTACGATTTGATTTTATGTTCGACTGATACAAAACTGCGCAAACTTACACCACCCTACCCTACCAAACTCAAACATTTGCACGACGAATTAGTTGAGTAGGTACAGTGATACCTAACTAACTAGCCTACTAAGAATCAATATGCCTGTAGGTATTCAAGCAAATACAGTTTTTACATTTCATTCATTCATTCATTCGTTCATTCATTCATTCATTCGTTCATTCATTCATTCACGTGTTCGAAATGGCGAAGGAAATGTTATCTCCGTAACGGCTTGTCGGATTGTAATGTGGTTTTCTTGCAATCGATTTGTATGGTGTTCAAGGATGGTGATTGATTCTTAGATAGGTTTTCTCGCCACAAGTTGCTAGGGGCCCCGTAATAAATAATGCTGGTCATTTTTCACACAGCATCATCTAGCCCCAAACTAAGCAGAGCTTGTATTAAGGGAACTACGTGACTGATATACTACTTTTACTATATACTTTTTTCTTGTAAATACATACATATTACATAGAAAGCACCCAGACCCGAGACAAATATTTGCAGATCATACAAACATGAATCGAATCCGCAACCATTTGCATAGCTTTCACCCACTACGCCACCGAGGTCGTTAATAGATAATGGAAACACGCCAGAGGATTAAAATTTTGCAAAAAATAACTATCTATTATGTTACATAACAACGAAACTAGCAGAAAATAGTACAAAATAATTTTAAATTCTTATGGAAACTATTAAATAATCAAGTAATATTTAACAAGCGACTTGTTAAGCTAAGCACGTGTGAGTTAGTTACTTATCTCTGACATTACATGCTTGACGAGAGGCCATGAAACACGCTAATTTATTTTTATATTCCTTCTTTTTCAACAACGCAATTGAGTTGGTATTTATTTCACCACAACTGGGGAAAGGTCAAGGTCAAAAATTATTTTATTGATTAAAATCACAAGTATCACTTTGAAACGTCAGTTTTAATTTGACGGTTTTCTAGGGCGAAAATTAGGCTTCTAATAAGCGCCCCTAGCGGATATATTAAGGAACTCAAAATCTTACACAAATATGTAGTTTGTTCTTTTGGTGCTTTTATAAGTAGTTTATGAACTTGAGTAATGCTAATTTTGGTGAACATACAAGCTTGTACGGAAGCCTCGGTACGTGAGGCTGACTCTCACTTGTCCGGTCTTTTTAATATAAAATATAAGCTAGACAATATAAGCTTTATAAGCTATAAAATATAAGCTTTCGTCGAATGTCGTGGCCTCACAAATGATTTAATTTCGGCTAAGCCGATTTTAGCTCCAATATTAATTCCAGCTACTCTGTTAATTTTAACAGGCAGGTAGGTAGGCAATTACTCTCTAAACCACGGCTAAGTAGGGAGTAAGTAGATACGTAGGTAAGTCTAAAGGAACAGGATTATACTAAGCCTTCAAAACTAGAGCAGAATAGGAAAGGTTATATCATACATAATAATAGTCTTTATCGCCAAAGTCAATACAGCGAGCGTCGTGTGGCGTCCACGTGTCTATTGTTCAAGCTAGCCTGTACGGGGTGCTATAACAGTTAAATGTAGGGAGTCTAAAAATACTGAGAGTAATAATAATAAGTATAAGCAATATAATATCAATGTTGTAATATTACACTTATAATAATAAGATTTTTATATGTATTGTAGGTACAAAAAACCTGTTAGTTACAAAAAAGTGTTAGCTTCGGCCACAGATTTTATATAAATAAAGAGATTTTAAATAAATATTATTAATAATTATAAAAATGATAAAAAAACGACTTCAAGTAATAGAAAATTTGTCAATATGACGTTTTGTCATTCAATATCAATAATTAATATGAATTTGAAGAGTTCCCCTCAAGTTCTCATGAATCGCATCATCAGAACTGGATTTTAATATCCTTTCAAATAAAAAAGAATTTTGCAAATAATTTTATAAATGAAGAAGTTCAAAAACATTAATAAAAAATACAAACGAAATGAGAACCTCCTTTTTTGAAATTGTTTAAAAAACCTTTGTTCAGATACTTAGAACTGAGTTTTTCAAGTAGGTAATAAAAAGTCAGTTAAAGTAAACCTCTATTGCATCTGTTTACCCCATTTCATCAAAGGACTCTTCCATCTGCTTCCACTTGCCCCTAGAGCTTGCTGTTCTATTTATTGGATACTAGTTTAAGCTGTTTTGCTCCATTTCTCGTATGCACGCAGAGTTTCTCTCGTCCATCTCCAATTGTGTTTTCTTATCGTGTATCTGGCATTTTCTATTACTGTTATGTTTCTGATCATAGTGTCTCTTAGCTTTTCATTCATCTATTTTAATCTAATAATATATCGGTCGTGCCCGAGTAATCAGCCTAAATTCACTTTAAAAATGTAGTTTCGCGTAGTTCTATGCTGACGTTTCTAACATAAAACAGAACACAACACACAGCACACAGCACACAGCACTCATCACACATCCTTGTCAGATCCTTGTGATTTCAATTATTAAAAACCTATTGACTTTAGCTTTGTCTTTTGATTGGACATTCGATATATCCACAGTCAGAAATTGCGTCCCGCGTTCCAAAAGGAGTTATTCTGGAACTCCTTGCTAGTAGCCATCATCTGTATGAATCTTCTAAAATTAGTACCTATTATAGTAGTATTTGCTTCTGGCGTCTGCGTGTGTCGTAGGGTCTGCAGAATAACAGCGCTAAGTAGGTAGCCTACCTACCTATCATATGCTGAGCTGATAACTTTTCGCGCGACATTGAACCGTCTAGGTGGATCAGGAAGGTGCTCGGGGAATTTCTGTTCTGTTCTACTTATAAGTAGGCTACGTGTTTATTGGCTATTTGTTTTTTCGTTTTAACTATCCCAACATCTCATTTGTAACCAAGTTTATTTGGTTATAATCCTCGTCGCAAACAGAGGGGTATAAGTTTAACGATTATATCTTTCTGTGAATCGTAGCTTCCAAATGGATGAATCAATTTTGATTTAGTTGTATTTGTTTGAAAGGTGACTTGATATAGAGTGTTCTTAGCTATGATTCAAGAAAATTGTTTCAGCCGTTTGTATATCATCAGCTCTTTTCTCGTAGTATGGTGTGACTTTTCAAAAAAAAACCTTTTTCTTTTTCATGCTTTGCCAAATAAATGTTTTCCTTTTTTTCATAGGATGTGATACGCGATTTTAGAGAAGATTCCTGCCTTTACTTATTGTAAGCAAGTATTAAATAACTATGTAATCATAGCCACCCTATTAGGGATCACGACTAACACGCGCCACGTCACGTCGCGTCACGTGTCGTGACAGGAAGTATGGTCGTGTCGCATGTCGGAACGATCGTCTTGGGAATCGGTTGTGGTGAGGGGACAGATATCTAGTTGTAGTTTGGAACATAAAAATATGTCTGAGGGCATATTTTTTTCTATGGACACCGCTTTAATTGAAGCTCTAGCCATTGCCCACGGCTTTGCTCGCATAACCGGACAAGTAGCCTTTGTATTATTCTAAAGGCCTTACTTAAAGATTTTAACAGTTATTTTAACCCACAAGTGATAGACCACGCTTAAGCCACGCTCATTTAAAATTCATAGCGTCATTTAAAATTCAACAGTAAAAAACTCATACACACAACGGTTTAGTAAAATTATAAAAAACGTTCATTTATAGGCAAGAAAATTTATTAGCGGATTAAAAAAATCCTGTATGCAATGAGAAGGTTTGTATGTAGTTTACTTTTATGTCTTTTAATATACTTATTTTGAAATTAATATTTTTTTGTTATTTTAGTAATCGTCTACAAAATGCAATATCGCCCCACTCTTCATTAGGTACACAAATTAGCTGGAAGTAAAGTAAGTAACTAATTAGCAATAAAAATTTTATTAGTCGGTTAAAATTTTTTTTTTTCCCCTTCAAATCTTTAGTTAGTAATTAGTTTTAGTCCGTCGAACCCAGGCGGGCGATACATCAACAAAGACTATCTGACGGCCGCCATCTTGACTTTTATAAAGCACTCGCGATCACACGAATAAGTAGGTGCATTAATAATGGTTTTAGAAGGGTTCCGAATCACTGCTGCTAAGCCTGCGGCTTTGCACAACGAAACTACTAACTAGACTTGGCTTATACTAGTTTGGTTTTGATACTAGGTGACGTGGTGACTGTGATTTAAATATACCAGTTAAAAATATTTGGTTGAAAAAATCTAATCAATACATACTAACCCCGGGTTCTAATAAAATAATAGACATTAATCGACCACGTTTCGTTTCTCTAAGAAAAACTGTACAAACTTTGATATTTCTTTATGTACCTTTAACGAGTCGTTCGGCTACGAACTATTAGATGCCAATAGACAAAATATGTGAAAAAAAAATACTAGTTAGTCTGTGATTATAATGATGATGTAATTTAGACGACCTCTGTGGCGCAGTGAGTGAAGGCCCGCCTGAGACTCAGAAGGTTGCGAGTTCGATTCCTGCCGCGGGACAGATGTTTGTATGATCCGCAAATATTTGTCTCGGGGCTGGGTATTTTTATATATATTATGTATGTATTTACAAAATAAATATGTATTTAAGTAGTATATCAGTCATGTACCTACTTCACATAACACAAGCTCTGCATACTTTGGGGCTAGATGATGCTGTGTGAAAATGTCGAGCATTATTTATTAATTGGAACCCGGGGCTAGAGATTGATTTCTATTAGAAAATTCTGGTTTGTTTATCAATTATTAAACTGTTTTTACAAAGTTTTACAAAGTAATTATTGTTATAATCTAGGTGAACAACCCGGACATAGTCCACTTGCCAGTTACCAATCTGCAGTTGAATGGCTGGCGCAGTTTCATTTCGTGCAGGGATGGGACGTGTCGATGTATTTAATATCGATATGAGGAAAATGAAACGGTCTGCTCGCACGAAATATTATTAAATCTAATATTTCGTGCGAGCCGACCGGTTCATTTTGCTTGCTTGATTAACAATTCTCGTGCCAATAGACTTATGTCAAAAATGTGGATTTCTTTAGGTTTGATAGAACTAAAAACTGAACATATTAAAAGTATTTAATTTTTTATATGTAATTCAATATGTCTTTATTTTTTGTTACGTTTAAATACTTAATACATAGGTAAGTACTTAGCTACATAATTGTAAATCTTTTCTTCGCGTGTGCGTGTTATTGGCTAGTGGATTCGGTCGATTATACTTAGACAGTTTATCATTGTTGTGATTTCGTTTGTTTTTCAAGTTAAAACTTGATAGATATTTTACTTTCTTACTACTTTTTTATTTCTTTACGATTTTTTATTTCTAATTACGATAATAATGCAAACAGTTAAATCTCAAAAAATATATTCATCTTCGACTAATTTTGCCATAATGAAGTTGACAGAAAAAAACTTAGTTAAAGTCAAAGTTAAATATCGAAAATCAACCGTTGTTATAAAACTAGACATCGCAAAGTGCAAAATTGCTAAATTAAAATGAATGCAAATAATATGCAGCTTCTCTTAACATGCTAATAATCTTTTCAATATCAAAGATGAATAATCTAAATCGAAACGACATTATCGACACCAAAACAGTATCGATATCGGACATCACTAGCGTTCCATAATTGAAAATTCCGACAACCTATTATAGGAACAACGCATGTACCTACGTTATGTCAAAATGATAACCGCTTTTGGCTTATGGTGGATATTGCTGCATTTTGCTGGATATTGAGGTATTTAGAATGTGATTGTGATGTGATGATACGCATAGTAAATATCCGTAATAATAATGATTCTATCGTTGAAAATTAGCAGAGCGCAGCCACAGCGTACTTTTATATACAAAGAGGATAATCTATGCCATTCTATTTTTGAATATCCATTCAAAAAACGACTTACCGCCAATTGGCCAAACGGGACTTGATAGTTTTATAGGAATTGGACCAAACGCGACTTCGGGAGGGTCCAATTACAGTCGTAGCAGAACGACATCTCGTTTTTCCTTAAAACCGTCAAAGTCTTGACAGGCATTTTACATCAATATAAATTGGTTACATAGTAGACTTAAACTTGACTAGTATAATCGTTCATTGTCTTACTGTGTTCAAAGATGGAATTAAATCGAAACTTCGTGGTATTAAATAACAGCAGTTGCCCTTCTTGGACAATAATAAAAATATATGTAAAAAAACAACACAGGAAACAAGGAAAAAATACTTTTAATTTTTAATTCTAATTCATAGTTTCCATAGAGAAACGAGACTTTCTCTATGATAAACAAGTAATTGCAACCCGGACTAGTCGATTTTTTTGGATCAAATGCGACTTTATATATTTTTCATCTTAGGACTAATGTGAATTGGACCAAACGCAACTTAAACAAACTTGCAAAGTGATACTGACGTTAAGAAAATTAGAGGTCTTTTTACACTGTTTTTGTTACCTTTTTGACATCTGTAGATATTTGAGTGTTTGTAGTTGTAGCTTGCTAACTATTTACTGAAAATTATTGAAAAAAATAGCTCATCAGTCCTATCCTACTAATATTATAAAAAAATATGTTTGGATAATGTCCACTGCTTCGTCCGCGTTGTACCCGGTTTAAAGGTAAACCTTTGGGTTATTCTAAATCACGAAACATGCTCCAAATTTCATGGTATAATCAGTAAAGGTAAACACGGTATGCAAAACATATTGAAAAACGTCGAAAAACAATACTAGCCAGAGTATTATAGACTATAGAGAGCAAATGGAGCGAAGTTCGTCTTTCTCGGTAGTACTTCGTTAGGTATACGTGAGACCCAAAAGAATTTAGACTTTCCCTGCGACATGCATACCGAATTCCGTCCAAAACTCTTAACTTCCAAAAACTTCGTTGGTCGCGGCATTCTTCAGAACTTGCAAGATTTATGACACTGATACTTACGACATCGGAATTTCGTTATTAGATCAATTTCAATGTATGGATACCTTATAACTGAATTTATGTGAGTTAACGAGTGTCATCGTTCATGATTATGTACTTATGTATAAACTATAAACCTATGTATAAAAATAAAGACAGTGATTACCTATATTTAGTTATTTGTATTTATGTTTTTTTTTTATTACAGTGTAAATAAATGGATCAGGGGATTTCTGGATAAGCCGTTTTCGATGTGGCTCGTTCGTTTTATGACTAGCTCTCTGTTGGTCACCTCCGCCTCCGAATCAATGATCAGGCATGAATTATAGGCACATGGGACTTTTTAATATTAATATTGAACGTGAACAAATTAAACAAAACACATAGGTAGTGCGCTGATTGTCAAGTTACTAGTACCTCGAAGTTTTTACAAAAGTAGTGTTGGGGATCGGACCGATATTTTTCACACACATAAACGCATTTGTGACTATGAAAAGGATTTATTTCAAATTTACAGTTTCCATGGACCATGGACTACTTTCTACTTCAAAACCACCCTGATTTTTTACTTTAAATCGAAATCTTTATAACCAGCATTAAACTAAGTACCTACTTAATTATCTGTACCCTCAACTTATAGTGGTACATTAAATAGGTAAAGTTTGACATTTGTGACATTGTATGAGCGCGTCGCTAACATTTAGTTTGGTAACGGCAGTGTTATTATAATGTGTGAAACCACAGTGAAATAAAGTTTTTTTTTATTTTTAACTTATGGACAGGGTTGCCAAACGTCAAGATTCAAAGGCGCACAAAAATCAATGGAGCTGTGAGGTAATTTTTACACAATTGGAAACCCCCAAGACGTGCTCAAAACGGTGAAGGAAAACATCGTGAGAAAACCGGCATGCCCTAGAACCAAAAATTCGAAGGTTAGGTTAGGCCAACAGTTAGTGTTCCAATAAGCGGCGATGGACTTGTAACCTGTCACGTGGAATGATAAATTGCAAAACGCGGACTACCCCCTACTTGGTATTGTTCAAAGATCTACTCACTGAGTATGTATCTGAGGATGTCCACTATGGGGAAGACAGTCGTGGGCGTGTTTGTTTTTTTTCCCATTATCGATTGCAACGCCTTCTAGAGACTTCTGGAAATAAGACCCCCCTTAAATCCATTCAGATTAATAACTATTATTTAATCTGCCTATTATTATTTAATAATAATCAGGTGAGACTATTCACCCGTCATGTCTCAGGGTTGGCAACCTCCGACCGGTAGGTGTTGCAAGACTCAAGGTAACCACTTTCCAGGTTGTCAAGACAAATACCACTTAATTTTCATCGGCATCCATACCCTTAAATCCAGAACAAAGCAATGCTCGCATCACTGCTTGGTGGTAGCACTTCCCCGGACGAGCTCTTTCACAATGAGCTCTACTACTTCTAAACAACACACGAAAACAGTGGGTTACTCACTAAGCCAAGAAGTCTGCAGGGACTTGTCCGAACTGCGAAGTTCAGTACTTGTTTTTGTCTCACTCACTTTTATATTCGCCACTCAATACTTCATAACAATTTCTGGAGATGTCGAAAAGTTTTTAATTGAAATAACACCGAAGGATAATTAAATACAGAACTGAAACTAATAGTGACGAAAATATACGGCTTATTTTCAAAATATTACCACTGTTTTCTGTAGATTTGCTGACTTATTGGCTAAATTCATAACTGTTCTTTGAACTTTTAATATCCTAAATCGATTTTGATAACTAAATATCTTAGTATTAACTGTCAAAGGTTAACCCTCATCATAAGAATTATATATCATTCTTATAAAAGCTGTTTGTATACTATGTATAAAAATAGAATAAATAAATAAAGCCTTCACTATTAGGTCTCTGACCTAGTGCTGCGAACAGAGCTCCTTTAGGTACACTATAAAAACGAGTTGTAGAACTCATTAGATAAGTAACAAATAATTATTAACTTAACCATATTATGGAATAAAATAACTTTAAAAAATAATATCTTCATTTGAGCACCGCCGGCGACGGACGGCATAATGTATGTGATGTTTTGTAGAAATCGTCGAGAAACAGTGGTAATTAGTTGTAATTTAAAAGTTTATAAAAATATCTTGTAACCATATTATAATAACACTATCTACATGAAACACGCACTTACACAGCTTTGTAAAATGTTTAACGTGATAAAATCATTTATTTTTAGATTTAAATGACATGTGTATTGCTTATCGTTCACATAAACAATATAAGCAACTCGAGTATTTTATCGATCGGAATTTATTATTGTTATAAATTTTCATCGATAAAAAAAATTACGCTCTCTGTTATACACTTAAACTTTTTTGGAATTTTAACGATGCTTTTTCGCGCGTTATCTAAATCAAAGACCGTCCGCCCCCTAACAAGGCCTATAACATACTGAGCCACGCGTAAATTAAGGGGAGTATGGGGTGGTCAGAATAATAAAATAAACGAGACATAAGGCACTTTTATATACCGAGTATGAACTATGAAGGCAATATTTGTTGTGTGGGTCTATAACGCTTTTACGTCTTTTAGGGTTCTGTAGTCAACAAACACTTATAGTTTCGCCATGTCTTTCCGTCTTTATGTCTGTCTGTCTGTCCGCGGCTTAACTCAGAGACTCATGGTACTAGAAAACTATAATTTGGTATGCAGAAAAAGTGGTCAAATAAATATCTTGAATAAAAAAAAAATAAGAGTAAACATAAGTGGGGATGTTTTTTTTTTCGTCTATCCCATGGTGTGTGGATAGATCGTTCAAAAATATTGCGGGTGTGTCTAAACTATTTTTCGATTCAGGGTTCCGTTTTCGAGATATTTAGCTTTAAAGTGCTCAATTTTTTTTTTTTTTCAAGAGTCAAGAAAATTATTTAGATGAAGTTGTTAGTTGTCTAAAACGATCCTTCTAAATCCGCATATTATGACGGGCAACTACAGCCGGTTGTTTTTGTTAAAAGCGATTAAGAACTGTATTCAAACAAATAACCATCACGTCTACTGGTCGCAAAAGTTTGAAAAAATACTTACCTATCATGGATGCATTAGCTGTCATACAATAAATATCCTAAAACTAACATCATATCGTTTCATGAACAAATATGAGTTTAAATGTAAGTTTGTATGTAGGAGGTAATCTCCAAACCGACTTAACTGATTTATAAAATCTTTCACCAATATTTAGAATGGTCGTTGAGGGATGGACATAGGCTGTGTGTGTCCCGTTATAATAAAAGAGCTTTTATTGGAGACTAATTTTGCAAGTAGGTCGACGGTACCAAGTGGACGAAGCCGTGGGCTGTAGCTGGTAGGTTACAAAAAGTGTCAGTTTATGAATTTCATGTTCGCACCCTGATACTCACATAATCACAGTCACCGGACCATAGTATGCTCATTATACCTCCTAGGTAAGATAGGGTGGTTGTACATTGAGTATATTTAATTATTTTTAAGTATCGTGTTACTGCGCTGTCGTAATGGCTTTATAATAGAGTTTATTACTTTGATTTTTGGGCGTGAATTCGGTCGATTTCCACGGCGTTTTTTAAAGCAAAAAGGTACTTATATTTATGGCAGAATAAGTACCGATTTTGACATTTATGAGATCGAGGCTAGAGAAACTGAGCGAGCTTGCTTTCACTTTTATCATTTCTTCATGATGATTTGAAATGTTTATTGTTATCTACCATAGGTAATGCTCTGTTCCCCGCACTAGGACTTTATAGCCTTTAGGGCAGGGTCACAGGGACTCGCTACGGACTCTCCCACAAAACCATATTGATATTGCCACTTCATGCAAATGTACGCGCAGTGGGACGAACGAAAGCCAAAATACAAAATACAATCAGCTACAAAACGTCAGCGAATCTACATTTTTTTTTTTACATAAACCGTCAAAAATACTTAAATCAGTAACCAGCCATATTTTTAATTTTAAAACGATCCCGCCAAGGTCTTTGAAATATATAATTTATAAATAAAAGGCGACACTAGGCGTGCTTAGCCAACCTTAGAGATTGGCGGTGCTTTCTAATCCAACTTATAATACACTTCATCATTATATTCATCATTTTTAATTTAAGGTCACCCTGAAAGCGGTTACAAAACAAAAGTAAAAATAACCAGTTTGGCAAAAGATTATGCTAGATTTTTTTTACATCATCACCTAGCCCCAAAGTTAGCAGAGTTTGTGCTATGAGAACAAATATATTTGCAAACATTTGCCTTGCGGCGAGAATCGAACGCAACCTTCTGCGTCTCATGCGGCCCTTCGCCCACTGTGCCACAGAGGTCGTCAGAGATGCTCCACCGAATTCAAATTAAAAAAGGCTCGCTACAGCCCGCAACATCAAATAAAAATTGTAATTTGTCAAAACCTAAGGGCTGCCTCAGGGGACGACACTACCCTACCCTTAGCGCACCCCTGTAGCCTAGGGAATTATAAATCAATATTAGGAATGGGAAGTTAGATTTTTGACTTGCATTAGAATTTATTGATTTATTTGTATCATTTCCTTTATTAGCAGACGGAAAGTGTCTAAAACGGCACGACTAGCCGTGTATAATGCTAGTGAAAGTTGGATATAGCAGAACAAACAACAAACTAGGATAACTGCAGAGTAGAGATTTTGTTTTAATTAATGTTAAAAAATATATGTTATAATATGTTTAAATACTGTTTAATCATATATGGACAACATCATTACCATAACTAGGATGCCCTGTGGTATGGCGTACTAATGCCCTCCGCCAGACAAAGTTGTCTGTATGTATATATAATTACTAAAGACTGTAGTACAATAATTATTCAAATAGGAAAAAAAAGTAGACTTGAATATAAAAGCGATTGAATATATTAGTTATTAATTGTATTAATTAATTTATTTTTATTATGAAAGGGCAGTTAGAATCATAATCCTGTTCAACAAGCCAGGCTTTTTCTGTGTGTTTAAGCTTATAAGATGTTAGTACAATTTTAGAATTTTGTCTAGTTTTTTATAAATATAGGAGCTCATACAATAATTATGTCTTCTCGTGATTAATTTCGCCTTGAGGAGTATGTGGTGTAACATTGAGTAAAGAACAGCTTGTTAAGAGATTAGTGTGGAGTGAATGAAGATGTAGTAACGAGAGTTGATATGATTAAGGAGGATTCTCAAAAGGAAATTCTAGACTTATTTTTTTAGAGTCCACTTTTCCCCCCTAAGGTGGATTTTTAAGGGGGGAAAGTGGAATAAGCATTTATAGATTCCAGTTTTCCCCCTTTAGGGTAAGGGGAAAGGGGAAAATCAGTCATGTAGTTCCCATAATAAAGCTCTGCTTAGTTTAGGGCTAGATGATGCTGTGTAAAAAAATCCATCATTATTTATTTATTTTTCATGTGGAAAGGATGGATCGGAAACGTTCCAGAATGCTGGCTTTTGGGAAACGTTCCCAGAATAAGAGCCAGCTCTCTGGTCATATGCGTCGCTTCGACTAGTCGAAAGAAATTACGTCAAAACAGTCGTTCATGTACCTGCCTTCTAATTGCCATAGGTATATACGCAATGCCAAAAAAACGACTAGGTAGGTGATCTGATTCTAGTTCAGGAATGATATCATTAATTTGTGTATCGGCTGCTCTTCGAGATAAGCAACATCTCTAAAAAGAAACTAGAAGCGAAAAAAAAAATACCTCATTTTGTGATCCTGTAGACGTTAGAATTCTCCAATTCTGAAACAAGTAAGAAACATTTAGTTATTTTATTACTAACTAGCTTCTGCCCACAGCTTCACCCGCGTGGTACCCGGATAAAAAGTAGCCTATGTTTTATTCTGATGTATAAACTATATTACTCAAAATCCGTTCAGTACCTAGTTTTTGCGTGAAAGAGTAACAAACATCCATCCTCACAAACTTTCGCGTTTATAATAGTAGTCGGATTAATATAGATTAATCTCAAAAGTTTAGGGTCAAAAGATTTACTTACAATATTTACCTTTCTACCACTTAACTAATTAATGCAAAACCATACCTAATGGTAGGTATGCCTACTTTTTTAATATAAATAAATAAATCAGCCTGGACATTTTTCACACAGCATCATCTAGCCCCAAACTAAGCTGAGCTTGTATACCAATTTTAACCAGATAATTTATTCATACAACTATGTACAAGTAATATACAAAACTACAGATAAAACAGCTAGGTATCTGAAGACAAACGATCTATAGATAGCTCAACTGATCCATATCAATACCAAACGTCATCTTTCCCAAAATGCTGGCTGTAAATGTACTATAACTTCCAAATGTACCTAATTAATAAATAGTTGCAAATTATTTATTGCACGAAATAGTAAATAGGCGAACTTAATGCTAAAACGCATTCTCTTCTAGAAAATGTTGTGTATTGTGGAATAAGATGTATCAAGATGTATTTGTATGTTGGTAGTGCACAGAAAAGGTTAAAACAAAAATAATAACATGTAGTGTTTATGTAACCGCAAATGTTTAAATACACCAAGATGACTGATAGTAATATTTAAACACACAATACATACACATATAAATTGGTCAAATATTAAAGGTGCAGAAGGCAAATTGATCAAACTTTGCCTTCACTGAGGAAGTGATTGTATCTATCCATATAATTTATGTGTGCATTAACACCAGCTCAAAACGGTGAAGGAAAACATAGCAAGGAAACCGTTATGCCCTAGAACCAAAAACTCGTAGGCATGTGCGATCCTTTAGTGTTCCAATAAGTGACGATGGGCTTGCAACCTGTCACGCGGACATTATGCCAAATTTATTGTTTGGACGTGTCTCTGACTACCCCTACTTGGTTATCTACTTAATGAGGATTGTATCTGAGAATGTCTATCATGGGAAATGCAGTCGTGAGCATGTTGGTTTATTTATGTTTGTAATTATCAACATCCAACAGACGCATTCATAGTCCTGACACCACACTAGGATTCCCTGTGTCGTGGGTATCAGTAACTACGAGTACCGTGGTAACACAACACCCAGACCCGTAACAAATATCTGCAGAACATACAAACATTTGTCCCGCAGCGGAAATCGAGCCCACACATGCGTCATCGCGAACTGCTCGCCCGCCGCGCCACCGAGGTCGTCAGTTGTGAGCGTCTTTGTTTCGTTCGTGAGCGTTACATTAAGATAACTAACATATCGTGTCTTGACACAATCTTGGGCAGTTTCATTGATTAGGTCCCAAGCGAATAAAACCCCTGATTCAGGCTTTCCAAGAAAGTAAGCATTTACCATCAATCATACAAGCCATGTCATGTTTTCGATCTAGTCAGCGATATTAAAATGAGACGACATTTTGTAAATACCGATTGATCATGCATGACCTCGTTATTTATAAACGTGGATCAGTTCACGGGGAAGCGATTATGACATACTTACTTGCGTAATCGTTCTTATAGGTTCAGTCACACCAAATCTATACTAATAATAAAGCTGAAGAGATTGTTTGTTTTTTTTGTTTGTCGCTAATCTCTGGAAATACCATTTGTTTTAAAAAATTTATGGCATTTGATAGCCGTTGGCAATTAAGAATTGTCTTAAGAACGTTTATAGTATATTTAACATCACGCCTCCCTTAGGAGCCGAGCAAAAGAAGTAATAGCACGGCTGGGTTGGGGGCCGAGAGGGGCCGTAACTCTATAAGTCGGCAAATAGATATATCTGTTCACACGTTGAAATCCACTCTGCATTATGCTGCACTTAGAAGCACTTGGTGCCACTTTGTACCTACTTATAACTTACCAGCTGTCTGTCTGTCCTCATCTAAACCATTAAATCTATAAGAAGCACCTAGATGTCTGTACGCAAAAGCTTGAGTTGACTGTTCCAACGCCATACAGAGAGCGAGTAAATCGCGAAATGTTTCTTTCTATCTGTAGTTGACTCGGTAAAAATGCATTATTAAGAGTCTAGTGAACTCCAATGTTATAACAGAATAGGTCTTGATCTTAATCAAGACAAGAAAATATACCCTTTCAATCGTGAAGACGGGTACAAACTCACTGCGTCTTGGAATTCCGAGATCAAGAGGTGTACGCGTCGCGATTCGGTATTGCAGTGCGGTGATTCGGTTAGTGAACATGGACATTTCTGAATTTGAAGATGAATTGAGGGTAGTTCCGGCGATAGCTCCTCATACTCCAGTCAACCGGCGTCCACGGCTTTTGCAACACAGACGAAACGTCGAGAAAGTAATAAAAAAGAAAAACTGTACAAAACTTTTAATTATGTTTAGTGATCGCGAAAGTTTGAACGAACATAATTATACATATAAAACATCTACTCTAGACAAATATTTGCAGATCATACAAACATTGTCCCGCAGCGGGAATCTTCTGCGTCTCATCCTCTCCTTCGCACACTGCGTCACAAAGGTCGTCAAACATAAAACATAACATTAAAAGTGAGGCCATAAGGCAAGCAACTTAGGCTAAACTTTGCCTAGGCTAAACCAGCTAGCTTATAAATAACGCGGCATGAGTACAGACAGCGGCAGTCACGCGTCGTTTAAATATAAATAACGGTATTTTAGCGAATGAGCCTGAAAAAGGTTTGAAAAGAGTTGAAAAATCTCTGCCACTAAACTTTTGTGTCGATAAACCTTTTCTGTCTTTATTTTTAAGGGCGTATTGAATCTTTTTAAATCTCAACTAAAAAGGTTGAAAACCATCTTCAATTTTAATTAGAAACTTTTTGTGTCAATGGAAAAAGTATTTAAAACCTGTGGTCCTCAATCTTTATCCTGTCTTAATTATTTCTGCACTGTTATTGGATAAATAAATAAATACCAGCCAATAGACACATCGTCCTGACTCCACACTACGGTTTCCCTGTGTCGCGAGTATCAGGTACTTCACCACTCAGACCCGAAATGAATATCTGCAGAACATGGAAACATATTCCTCGCGGCGGGAATCGTAGCCAGCTGTTAAACGTTAGTTGTTGTAACTTTAGTTCTTTCTCGTTTTCTTTCTCAAATGACAGACGGAGAAAAAATTACAAACATGATCTTTACTTATCTGTACCGCATTGATAATGGAGCATTTACCATAAGTTATTAGACATGTTGAGCACCACTGTGAATACAGTCCACTACAAAATTTAATGAACCATGGTGAATTGCTGACCGTGTCTGTGCAACTTTTAGTAGTTTAAAGTAAGTTTTATGGGGATCTGCTCTGAAATAACGTTAAAATATTTTTTTAATTCAAAAAGAAAAGTTCTCTTCCCGTTTTTTGTTACGGAGTAGTAAACTTATAGTAAGTTAGCTTCTGCACAAAAATATATGTATTTTTTTTACTACTTAAGAGGCAAATAAACTTACGGCCTACCTGGTGGTAAGCGACGCTTGCATTATAAGAGGCATCACTCCCGCGTTGCCTTAAAAGATTAAAGATGTGCCATCTCTCAAGTGGTAAAAATAATAATAATTTATTACATAGGTCCAAACTTTCGAATTTATAATAATAGGTAGTATGAAGGTTATAATTTAAATATTGCAGACAGTAGGATACGATCAATAAATCGGTCAATCAATCGAATTATGAATAATTGAGCGAAGTAATAGAGTGTCATTCCATTCATTCATCATTCAAAGATTCGTTCATTTGAGCGAAAGGGTTTACTTGATTTATTAAATGTTCAGTTTAGTTTTTTTTGTGTTTACCCGAAAACGACAATACTTAAAAATGTAAAATAAACTGGCTTGATTATTTGTAGAAAAAAATATTTATTTCATTGCGTAGTTTTTTTTACGTATAGATATTTTATATGTTTAGTGTATGTGCCATTTATTTTAAATTATATATATCATTTTATATATATATGAAATACTAGCTGTTGCCAGCGGCTTTACACACGTGGGAAAGTGTTTTAGACTTACCTAGTAGTTTGACGTTGATAGATCATACAGTCAGTTCAAACGATTTAATAAGTTTAGATTATTATCATCATCAAGATACTACATTTTTTTTGGAATTAAAATCTGAATCTAAATCCATCCTCCAAGATCTGCGCATTGAGTGTCTGAAGATGTCATGATATTACAGTCAAGAACATGTTTGTTTGTATAATACGAGCATAAAAAGTGTAATTCTTTGTTTTAATTTCAACTATTTGCCACGAGCTAAGTTGCATTTTCCGACACTGCAGCGCTTAAAGCATCGCTGTCAGTGGTTTTTGCACTGAGACAGTGATGGATTGTTCACAACGGAATACAGAGTGCTGTGAGATAATGGGACTGAAAAAGTCAAAGTCAAAGTCAAAGTCAGTTTTTACCCGTTTTTAAAATATAAATAAATAAATAAACTGGACTGTACCGGTCTGTCTACCGCATGAAATAACTATTTGCAATACGTGGACATGTCACAAATACGAGTATAATTGTTGACGTGCCTCTGACTACCCTCTACGGACCTATGGGGAATGCAGTCGTGAACGTGTTTGTTTATTTTTGTTTGAGATTCTTTGTATTTATGGAATAACGCTTTAAAAATCATTGGGTCAGTTACCTGAATAGCCTCACAATTTATAATTGAATTGTGAAGATGGCTTTCTGAAAATTATTTAGTTTTTCAGTATAATTTTATCTAAAATTTTTGTTATTCATTTTATAAAACAATTTTGTAGCAATAATATAATTTCTCTGAGAATCCCACTATCATGACACACCTTGTAGTTATAGGTAGAGTACCCACCGTAGGGTGGTGGTCTTTACCACAAAGTGTCAAGATATCTCGTTAATCAGGAACCTGGTATGATAGAGTTGATAACTATGTACCTAGGTATTCAGAGGGTTGCACTACAGAACTACAGTACATAGGTAGATAGATAAAAATAAAATACTTTATTCCACACCAAATAATATTTTAGCTCAGATTAAGTACTACAAAGACAATGGGCAATGGCTACAATGGGCGGTCTTATCGTTAATTAGCGATAGCTGGGGTCTTATCTTGAAAGGGAAAACTAAGCGTGAGGTATTTACAAATACCACTTTCTGTTGGCGTTAACGCCAGCGGAAAGATTGAATTGCATCTTCAGGTGTTGATTGGACAGTCTATCAATGTCTGTCAAAAATGTGTCATTAGCTGTCAATCTTAGTTTTTTTTTCTTTAGTGTTTGGCACAACTAGTCACTTAAGATTACTTTGCTTATATACAAATGTTTGTATTCAGAATATACATGGGGCGACCAAAAGAAGTAACTTAATGCTGTAGGTATAATTTAAGCGTTAGAGAGGACTTACAATGATTATGTGTAAGTACCTAGGTATTGCGTTGAATATTACATTAAATACATGAAGAAAAAATATTTTGTTTTACATAGTTAATGTGATAACCTTGATCCTTGCGAGCTCAACAAATTAATCCAAAAACTAGTCGTACCTACAACACGAAATAGTAATTGTATCTGTCCCAATAGACATGACACGACATAGATAGCTATAGCGCCATATAGCAAGATCTTCCGGGAACCAGTCCGGGCTGCCACATCAAAAAATACTCATTATATAAATATGTGGCAATTTTCTACGAAACTATATGAATGTTGTTGTCGAATAGTGCTGAGCTCTACTTCGGAAGAATAGTGAACCTACAATCGGACAACGCCCACACAATCCAGCCGGATAATCCGGCTTTCTCAAGTCCGCAAGATAAAGAATTTACCCACATAAATCCCGCCATATTCTGAACTTTCAAATCGAACTGTCAAAGTGAAATTCGAGGATTATATTAGAGGTACAACTCGTACCTTTATAGATATATTGAAAGTAGCAAAAACAGGAAAGTAGAATTTATTTAGGAATTTAGAAACTAGAGCACAAAAATATTGTATTTAAATACACACATCAAAAGTGTCTAGGGATAAAGGTATTATTTTAAAAATATCTTGTTGCTCAACTGAAATTAAATAAAAATGTATATTTAGATTGATGTGTTTTCGTATGTTTAGACCGACGAAGTACTGTCTGCTTTTGCATTTATAAAGACTTCACGTTTTTTGCATATGGACTGCACTGGATTTATTACCTTAGTGAATTCTGACATTAAAATGTGATAACACGATAAAAATAAAAGGTTTTTATTGCGTAAAATAAACAATTAGTAGTCTGAATATTTCCACCGTTAACGCGTATAACACAATCACCATATACAATCAAAGTAAATGTGTTTCAACCACACCCAGTCTATGCTAGTGCTTGGCGGCAGGTATGGTGGTAGTACGGAAGACGACCTCTTCAAAAGGAGCTCTGCTAGTAGAACAATACACCATGCGCCTATCCTTAGATTGCTACGGTTCTATTCACGTCAGTTAATTTATTTTATGCTTTCAAATCTTTAGAAAACATTCTCGAAACTTGCTTAATAGCTTTACCGATCCTGCGAATAGTTTGCGATGACTTTTTAAAAAGGGCAGGGCTGTAGCCAGGTCTATTTGATTAAATTAAATTTGTTTTATTTAAGTGTTCTTTTGTAAGTGTTCCAATTAGGCGATGGGATTGTAACCTGTCACGTGGAATGTTAATAACTTGTAAAATTCGGGCATGTGTCTATTATAATGTTTGGACGTGCCTCTGACTATCCCCTATTTGGGGATAGGCACAAAAATTAACGGACTGAGTATGTATCTAGTATGTATCTAAATGGGAATACAGTCGTGTGCGTGTTTGTTTTTGTTTGTTATTTTATTTTATTCATCAATCATAATCCAATCATTTTGTTAGTAAGGACATAAATATAAATTGGATTTCAACTAATAATTAAATTGAATTATAATCAAAATTGCATGCGGTAAAATTCATTAAAAATAAAGGGCGCTTTAGATTTGGCGCCGAATGACTTGTTTATTCGCCAGATTTACGTTTTGTGTTTGGCAAAATCTCAAAAATCCACTAGGTATTGTGACGATTTCAATAGGCTGGTCCCAGTAAAATATACACAGTAGGAAATTAAGTATTATTGCCCCGGGTTGCTGTTTTTTTGTGCTATAATCTTCGAATGAAGTGTCGAAAAATAATAGATGCTCAAATGAACATTTAAAGATTAAAGAATATTAACAAGTGACTACCTTTAGTTTACAGACAAATTAAAGTATTTATCCCGAATAGAGATTTTACCACGCACTTCGTAATCAATCCCCGGGTCTAAGTGTTTTTCATATTTCATTTATTCACGCTTAATGTCCTGCAATGTATGTGCATACATTATAGCAACCTAGTGTTGTTCATATGTAGGTTGGTTGGCCGTTGCAGATAATAATATGGTTGGTATTTGTCCCGGGTTGTTGTTGCGGTAGCTTGGTATATACTCGCCTCAAAAATAAGACTCCTTACTTCGTCCCTGTTGCGTTTAATTTTTAACGGAAAATGGCACAATGGGGCTTTATACTAGCTTGAACGGGTCTGAAAATTCTATGGAAAGTTTAGTTTAGGTACTATTTTTTTATCTACCTACCTAACCTGATTTATATCCGCCGTCGCTGTTTATTTGTAAGTACAGCGGTAACTTATAATTAAGGAAAAACATAAGGCCAAGCAGATTACCCCATTGAAGGTAGGTTGTTGAGGTAAAAGTGAGGTACAATTAAATAGGTAGCCACAATGGCGACGATTCTTTTGTACACAAACTAAACTTCATTTAAAATGTCTCTCTCTTTTACTGATAGTATACGCGAATTTCGTTCTTACAATTGAATTTGGATTAGTTTCTAGGATCCTCCATTCCGGATTTTATAACGTACCTAGTGAATTTGCGAGCATAGCTCTTTCGAAAGCTCGCTGGGAAGAAAATCAGTAAGAGACACCTTTCACAAAAAAAGTATATGAGTCATTTAGTTTCTATAATACAAGCTTTGCTTAGTTTGGGGCTAGATGATGCTGTGTGAAAAATGACCAGAATTTATTTATATAGGTACTTAGGTTATTAGTTTTTTTTATAGTGATATTTTATTATCTTTCATTTACGTAATTATATCCTTAGTATTTATGTATTAATTAGGTACATACTATTCACTATCATAGGTGTATTCATTAGAAACATTACTTAATATTATTTTTGTTTACCCATTCTTGCAACACCGACACATCCTTTTTATAATACACACATAGATAATGCTTTTAGCATTAAGTTCGCCTATGAATTTTCTATCGTGTCATTTCTATGACTAGCTACTGCCCACGGCTTCGCCCGCGTGGTACCCGGATCAAAAGTAGCCGATGAAACGCATTCGCTCGACCGTTTTTTCGTCGACTTACGTTTCAAAAAAACTCTCCGCGAAAAGCCTGGATACCTAATACGAGTACAAAGCCATTCTAAAAAAAATTTTCAATATATTGTTTTTTTTTTTTTAAATGGATGAGTAGTTCCGATTACATACAAACTGTATTTCTTTTTAATATTAGTAGCTACCTATAGATGACCTACCCTGATTTATCACGTATTCACCTAAGCTGCTTATTCACGTCAGAGCAGAATTTATTCAATCGCAAAAACATTGAAGCCAGCCCGCGCGCGAGCCTAAGTTTTTTCGCTTCAGTGAATAATACACAATAGAAAAGTATTGGGAATGTTTTTTTGACAGCGAAAACATTGTGAAGGTATTTTTGTGTCAATTTAATCGTAGAGAAATTTCAATAGCGTTGCAGTCCACTTTTTTACTCAAAGTTCGTTGGTAAAAATGTGCGATGAAACGAGAGGTTATTTTGTTAACTGTGTGTTTTTTTATTGCATTATTAATAAAGCATTATTTTATTGTTTGCCCAGGAACGTCATTTACAAATTTAGAGTCCTTTCGAGCTTCAACGCACCAGTAATGTCCCCAGTGTTGCAAATCTCAATCATCAGACCCTCGACACCATGTGCCATCTATTGGACTCGTCAAAACGAATCATATGAGCAAACACTCGAGGGGTTCACTAGTAGCCACTGAAGAGTTCCACTATCCACCTCCTGGCTCCATCATCAGATACCAAATTATAGTATTGTCATCCATATACATACAAAGTTCCATTTCGATACGACAATAAAAGAAGAAGGTTAAAATTGACTTCCAAGATTTGATTAAATTGTTTGTTCAAGTGAACTTAAAAAAAAAACCGTTTTGCATGTTTTACTGTAAACTGTTGGTATGTACAATATATAATTTAACTATCTACCTAACAACAGAAAAAATAATAATAAATAGACTGTTCTCTACCTATAGTGATATATACCTATATATAGTGATATAGTGATAGGACAACAGATAGAAAACAGAGTTTAAGTCACCGACCGCAGGTAGGGTACCCAAAAGGCTGGTGACAATACCTCGTAGAATAGCAATGCTAATTTTCTGACCGAGGTAAGCGCCAGCCCTTTGGTCATTGGTTTCATCCATCAGTCGCTTCTAAATTTCCCTAAAAAGGGAACGCTTCAATGCCCCACGGACCTCTAAGGTTTCCGATGGTTTTTTTGATGCGATTAAAAAAAAAGCGTAGAAGGAGTCCTTCAGAGCAGGCAACGCATGCCTGCTGCAATGCCCCAGGTTTTGCAGACGTCAATAGCTATCACTCTGTATGCTTTCGACACAATGGTCCTTTCTACAATCATAAAGGTGAAATAACAATAAAACCAAATACAATTTGGATTAATTTTATTTTCTAATTTATTCCAAATCGAACATAAACGCCAATTGTATCAAAACATAATTACAATTTTCAAAATAATTTTCCACTAAAATATTTAATCGAATAAGTTTTACCCCTAGCCACAATCACGCCATAACTTTGACAGCTCGATGAATGTACGTGTATTGTCCATCTTTATCTTTAGTTTGATATTAGAAAAGGACAGAATCGTAGCTATACCACACAGTTTTCCATCGATTTGCAGATTTTTCGTTATAAATTTTGAAGCATCGAGTATTCGCTGGTGCTTTGAACGCGGTCAGGAGCAACGTACTCACGACGAAGCTTCTAAATTAGAAACGGCAACAAATCTACGAAAAACCATGGTTACTGTATTTTCAATTTAAGAAAAGGACAGCTAGATATATCAAGCCATAGAGCTATGGAGTCATTATTAAAAGAAGCGTAATTTAATATTCCCTATAATTTATTCCAGAATTAGTAATTTCGAAGGGGATTTTGTAGTTCTTTAGATTGAGCAATAGTTTCAATTTACTAATACAGTGCGCATGGGTTACAGATTGGAACTGGCAACGCACAGGGGTATATCGGCTGCAGAGGCACTGGCAATTCACAGGGGCACGGCGGTGGCAGGGGGATGCAAGTGGGTGGCGTGAACACTGTAGCCTGACCGACGCAAGGCGGCGCGGGGCGATTGATGGTGATCGCAGGCTGTTGGATGCAAGGCTTCCCCCAGTTTTCAAAGCAAACGGTCGCATCCGCAGCCTGGTAGCAGCGCCACGGTGCCGCCTGCGCGCAGCTGATCAGAGCTGGATAAAGTACAACAATACATTTATGACCAGAATCTTGGTTCAATCAAAAAAACATTTTTATTTTTCTAACTGTTTACAGTAAACAATGCTTGTGTTAGTTCACTTTGACTTGGTACTTAAGATTGTTAAGTTATAACTGCTGTCTTGTAGTTACTTAATTTTAAATATGTATGGTTGTAATAACTAATTTATTATATAAATAATTGGTAAACTACTGACAGTAGAACCACTTTCTGTTGTGGTTGGCAACAATAGCTGTTTAGATGTCACGTGGTGCTGTTTTGCTTTGACAAGTTTGCGTTAGCGTGCAAGGAAAACTAAGCGTCTGGTATTTGTTTAGACACCGGGGAAATGTTATTACAATAATGATGAAAAATTAGATGATACATTTGAATTTTAATAGGTTTTGTGGGTACACGGTACTTGTAGTTCCTGATACCTGATGACGGTACTGGGAATTCTGAAGCTCCTTTGTAAAAGAGGGTCCTATGGAACG
Source organism: Perizoma affinitatum (assembly GCA_961405105.1). Lineage (NCBI taxonomy): Eukaryota > Metazoa > Arthropoda > Insecta > Lepidoptera > Geometridae > Perizoma > Perizoma affinitatum. The sequence continues at coordinate 17,030,430 of OY560186.1, read as the reverse complement.
CTGCAATATTTTATCTAAAAAAAATTAAGTTAGCGTGAAAGGAAAACTAAGCGTAAGGTATTTGTTTAGACACCCTGGTGTTGCAAATGCCAATAGGCGACGGTTACGGCTCACCGTCTGCTCGACTATAGAAAAAACAAAAAAATTCAGAATACCAGATTGGTATCATAAATATGTAATTTTAAAAATATTTGTGTAGGAATTCTAGCGGTACAAACTACATTCATAACCGAACGACTGAATAACTGTAGTGGAATTGTTTGCGACATAGTTTTTGTTAGCGTGCGGTCCCTGGCTGGGTGCCAAACCCGTTATATTAGCTTCCCAGCCCACAGCCGATGCAGTTAGAGCTGCCAGGAACCGGCTTTGGACAAAGTCATCATCATCATTACAGCTTGAAGAAGGTTACCGGTTATAATTAGGCCTTCAAATTTATGATCATCGATTCACTAGTTACTTCTGGCATCATGGTACCACTGGTAAACAGGTAGGGCATTCACTGCGTGGTCCGATTCGGAGTCCGCTTTCAAGAACCATTCCCCAGCGGTTAATAGTTCACTTATAGAGAACCAGATGAATGTTCCAGAACCTCCTGACTTGTTCTTTTTTGGACGTTTTTAGATGTTTCAAAGGTCGGCAACGCGCGGTTCATGCCTCTGGTGTTGCAAGCGTCCATATTCTACGGTAACCGCTTACCAACAGGTGGGCCGTATGTTTGCAAACTTTGTTTTCAGGATTTATTATCTGTGACGAAGTATCAAGAAACTTTCTTACTCACAAATCATGGCAACTATCCCGTTTTAGTCAAAAATATATCAAAATGAAGTCAGTTTCTTGCCTTGCCACCATTGCATAGAAAGGAAAGTATTTTTTTTTAGAAAAAAAAAAAAAAAAAATTGATACAAAGTCAAATATGAAATTTAATCCACCATTTTTTCATGGATCCCACCCATTTTTTTCCATAAAATTTATATGAAAATGAAACTATCCTCTTCCCATCAAAATCTTTAATTTACAAATAAAATAACCTCCAACCTTTTGTAAGTAAAAAAAAAAGTAAGTGCACAAAGTAAGTACTTAAATTATTTAAAACAAAAGCCACTAGCAACATCTTAACTCCATTAGCACATTGACAACTTGACCATTCGCTCCCAACTTGTGTAACCTACCTACTGCAATACTAAACTTTATCATTAAGAACTTTCAGTCGAAATTTGGTGCCAATTTCTATCATAAAGTTAGGTTCACCCCGATTTTGTTATAGCTATTTTGAGTTCTATTGAATAAAGCTGGAGGCGAAAATTGGTCGAGAAGCTCTTTGGCAAGAACAATGGGATTAAGTTACTAACTGCAGCGATGACAATAGACTTTAATTAAGAAATGGTATTACTAGATGACATTGTGCTGGAGTCCTGTTAAAACAGTTATTAGTGAGCCAAGATAATAATAATAATAAGTGATAAATTCATAAAGCCGGGAGTAGCGTGTAGTGAAACTGCAGCCACACCTCTCCGCACACTTTAGCCGTTCACAGCAACGTTGCCCCTACGCTGCCTACGCTGGCGACACCTACGGGCCCCGTTTAGTGGACTCATCACCTGCCTAAGATTTGATTTGAATTTTAGTCAGAATTGGCAGGTATTCAGGTATTATAACATTCCATAAGCATATACTCCTGCAATAGACCAGTTTATCACACAATATTTCAAATAGTTTCATCAGTCCACCACCCACTAAATAATGTTTTTATATATTGTATTGTACATAAAAGCTTCTTAGTGTTAGCTTTCGGCTCCACTTATGCCTGTAAAGGCTCCAGACATAAGCCTGAGATTTTTAATAATAATGGTATTTTTTTTACACAACTAGCCTATAACTAAACAGAGCTTGTATTGTGGAAACTACATGATTGATATACTTTTTTTGTAAATACATACATATTATACGTAATAAACACCCAGACCCGAGACAAATATTTGCAGATCATACAAACATTTGTCATTTAAATGTTATTTAAAAAAAATCTGTTTTCTTGCTTGATACTGCCGAATATTACCCGATTTTTTAGAAGTTTTAGAACAAAAGTAGGGAGGTTTTATGTGAGTGACCGGTCATAAAATGGACTCAAAAATCAAAATAACCCAAAGAAGATGAGAAAATGGACAAAGAGGGAGACCCGGATCTATCTTCATGTTTATTGCGTTATTTTTGTAATTTAAAAAATGCACAAAACGTGCTCAAAACGGTGAAGGAAAACATAGTGAGGAAACCGGCAGGCCCTAGAACCAAAAATTTGAAGGCATGTGCCAACATTTAGTGTTCCAATAAGCGGCGATGGACTTGCAACCTGTCACGTGGAATGCTAACTTGCAAAACGCGGGCATGTACCAAATGTAATGTTTGGACGTGCCTCAGACTACCCCCTATTTGGTATTCTCAAAAATATACTCACTGAGTATGTATCTGAAGATGTCCACCATGGGGAAGACAGTCGTGAGCGTGTTTGTTTTGTTTTTTTGATGCATTTAATCAAAATTATTTTAATTTAAAACACTTAATTTTTTTTAGCATATAGTTTTAATGTCAATCAATCATTTGGAAATTAAATATCTCTAGACAATATTAATACAAAAAACATTTCGCAACTACTAGCTGGTCTTTAGGGGTGGAATTTTGGAAAAACCTTTTAATGCACCCTCCAGCAAAAATAACCTACCCTCTGAATTAGGTCCTGATTAATTAATTAACTTATTATTGGCGTGGCATGGACATGTCATGAGGTGGGACGAATGTCACATTACGAGAAGAGTGTTAAATATGAATGTGGATAGAAATAAGAGCAGAGGTAGGCCAAATGAAAGATGGATGGATTGTGTGAAGGATGACATGGATAAGAAAGGAGTGAGTACTGAGATGACGGCTGATAGAGGACAGTGGAAGAAGAACACATTTTCTGCCGACCCCACGTAATGTGGGACAAGAACAAGAAGAAGAAGATTATTTATTTTAGAAAGCGAAATAACTAATATTACAATTACATACCCAGTACGAGAATCACGTAAGTTGCCATCTCACCAGATTGACACTCATTCAGAGAATCACGCCGTTTTATAATCAAACAAACCAAAATAATATAACTAACGCTCCACCAAGCGGTATTTCAATATTTTCTTTTCAATAACTGTTAATTTACGCATAAAGTTGCGTTTCAAACAAATTAGAAACGTTTTGGAAGCACTTAATTAGTGTGTTAATTGTAGAATGTAAACTATTTTGAGTTGGGTATAAAATGGGCCCTCATTTTGAGTTTAGACACAAGGTTGTCGAAATGGGGCGAGTAACGGCTTTGGGAATATTAGGTGAGACAATTTATATGAATTCTCTACATTAAGGATATGTACGAATTGTTCCAGGACCACGTCATACAGTGTGTCCTAGAACGTGATTATGTATAATACCTAAAAGCAATGATTCTACAAGTGAAAGTTAATACTACATGCGGAAAAATAATATATTTTGAAAATATAAACTTCTTTAGAAAAATCTCTCAAAATTGTTTGTTACTCTTTTAATCAGCGGGTTTTTCGGAATTTACTTGCCCAAATCGAAGTTGTGTGTAATTACTACAAGTGAAAGTTAGCTTAACATGACAGCACAGATATAGCATAGTATTATTATATTACTATACTAGTAAGGATTAATACTATACTAGTAATATAATAATACTATACAATATCAGTGCTGTCATGTTAAGCGAACAACATGTTTGAAATCGGTATTGTACATACAGCTGAATTTTAATACCATTTTCTTCAACAGAATTTAAAAAAGTCCAAAAGGGCCAGGCCTAGGTCAGGACCAAGAAAGACGCAACGACAAGACTAAAATAATCATTTTCTCCACAGCGCTCATAGCAGCAGCGATAGCGGCGCCGAGGCCGCAGTCACCTTGTCCGTGCTCACTGCCCCCACTTCCGTTGCCCCCATGTCCTTTGCTCCCACCCCTGTTGCCCCCTTGCCCGACGCCATTACCACCGTGCCCTTGGGTCGAGCCAAGCCCTCTTCCCCCATGCCCTTGGGTTGAGCCAAGCCCACTACCGCCATGCCCTTGGGTCGAGCCAAGCCCTCTTCCCCCATGCCCTTGGGTAGAGCCAAGCCCTCTTCCCCCATGCCCTTGGGTCGAGCCAAGCCCTCTTCCCCCATGCCCATGGGTCGAGCCAAGCCCACTACCACCTTGTCCTTGGATTAACCCAAACCCATCACTGCCTAGCCCGTGGGTACTAACTCCGGACTCATCAGCGAACAACCCTTGGAATCCAGCGAACCCATTGTCTGATCTTACACAAGCCAGTTAGTATCTTTATATTTTAACAGCCGCTGTAGCGTAGTAACAAGTAACAAGTAGCGTATGACTACGAATTGGTAACTTACTAATTTCATCCAAATCGACGTATATTATTAGCATCAAACATCCCACTAAAATTATACATGCGTAGTATAATTTTAGTAGGATTTAATAATTTAACATATCACGTGAAATACTAACTAGGTACCAACTAAGTAAACATGGTATTATCTTAATAAACATGGTGGTAGTTACCTGGGTTACTTGACGCCTGATAATCAACGCACAGTCTTAACCGTAGCTAAGTAATCTGGAGAGAATTATCACTTTGATGTAGTGTGTAGGTGCGCGAAATGCCACTTCCACGATCCAAATTCACTGTGCATTCGTCGATTTTATAGTTTAATTTTGTAACCCAACATGCTCAACATGCTAACCTTGCGTCATGAAAGTGGCAAAGAAGAGAAATCCCTAGAGGTGACAGCGTAAAACAAACTTGACGACTCACAATTGTAATTGCAACAGAGTTTCGTTATACAATGAAAGTGGCAAACCAGCATTAGTAAGCGATTACCTTGCAACACCAGAGGTATCACTCGCGCTATCCCGACTGCCGACATAAATGCAAAAAAATCTGATGTGCTTGTAATTTCACCGGCACCCGTACCCTTCAAACCGGAACACAGCAATGCGAGCGATACTGCTTCGCGGCAAACATTTTTGTTGTGGTAGTACTTTCCGTACGAGCTCTTCTTCTACTTTATTTATGTCGTAGTCAAACTTTTACGTGTATTTCGTTACAGATCTTTGCGGCAACGGCCTCGTCCGCGCCGTGCTGTCTGAGAAGAGTCTGGTTCCCCAGAATCTCCGCCAGAACGGCTTCCGAGAGGTACAGGTTCCAGGAGGCACCTTCTTCATCCACTCCTCTCCTGACGTCGTCATCCAACCGCCCCCGATCTTAGTTGAACCTTCCCAACAGAGACCTATCACACCACCTCCTATCGTCGTTCAGCCACCAGGTGTACCACCCGTGACGCCGAGACCGATTCTCGTGAGGCCACCACCTCTAGCCCCGATCTCGCCCCCACCGGTCGTAGCTAGACCCGGCCCGTTAGCCCCCATCCAGCCACCACCGATCACGGTCCGTCCGCCCAAACCAGCGCAGATTCAACCCAATCCCATTTCGGTGAATCAGCCCGACCTACCCCCAATAACTCCATCGCAGATTGTGGTAAGACAGCCACAGCCGCCTTCTGTTCAGCTTCCCAACATCTGCATCGACTCGTCTGTGATTCGGCCAAACGTGCCGTATCCCCAACCGTGCCCTCAGCCTTTGCCACCATGCCCTCAACCATTGACGCCTTATATCGAGCCTTGCATTCCGTATCCGCCACCGTGTCTAGAACCGTTACCGCTGTGCCCTCAACCATTGACGCCTTATATCGAGCCTTGCATTCCGTATCCGCCACCGTGTCTAGAACCGTTACCGCTGTGCCCTCAACCATTGCCACCATGCCCCTGTAACTACCTTCCCGTATCCCCATGCTATGAGTGAATTGTAAATTAACGATATTTTTTTAAATATTTGATTATCAATTTTGACAACCCTACGACAGAGCCAGTGAAATGATTATCTGTGTACCGTTTAGCAGTTAGAATATATGCCTTGTATCTTAGGCGCTAGGGGTTTATAACAACTTATAGCGATTGAATTAGGGCTGTTAAAATTGATAAATATATTTTTAAAATAATCAGTTTTACGATAGATCTCTGAAATGACAAACAGACAAAATAATTGCTTCGTTTATGGTAATTGAATTAGATAAAATAGTACCCGTACGTATTTTAATTTGTGATGATCGTTTGCAAATATAGCTTATAAGTTATCTGTTTCTATATATGTATAAAAATAAATAATATATATATGATTGATAAAATGTACTTTTTTGTTGAACCTACCTGTGCACAACGACGCGGCATCGTCAAAAAGGGCATTTTTAAATGTTTAAAATTTATGAATATGATTTGACATAGTTAATAGCCATAAGCAGAAAAACTAATCATTCAGGTAGTTGTGACGAAATATTATTTATTTTCCCCAAAAATAGTCACAGTGACATGAAAGGAACATAGGATAGAAAGGACTGACCGGTGTCTCGTGTCTTCCGGGAGAAATAAAGGCAAAACATCACCAACCGTTGGTAGAACTTCCAATATTTTAACGCACAACTATAGGGGGACACTTTCCTAACAATCGTTTTCCAGGTTCCAATAACAGTACTTTAGTATTTACGATTTTTTTATGAGATTGAGCTATTTGCATAATTGCATCACTTTTTCGCCATCTTTTTTTTCTCCTGACAGTTGCGCGAGCCAATGATCCACATCACGACAGGTGTATGGGTTGGAAAGAGACGAGGATATAGAATAGCACGAGGGTGCGAAGGGTAGAGAAATTGTCACTGTGTCTCTAATCAAAACTAATTTAATAAGTTTAAACAATTACCAACACACTGAATTAGGTCACTGTTCCAGAGCAAACTACAAAATAAATTAAATTGAATTACAGGTACCTAGATAGTTTCTTAAATGTAGCTAGTGTACATAATTAAATACATAAAGTCACGTCTGTTTCCCGGAGGGGTAGGCAGAGACCACATAAGGAATGCTAGTAACGATTAAATTTTTATCGATTTAATTTTATTGGAAATTACCTTAAAAAATCTGTTTTAAAAATCTTTGGATGTTTTAATGTGGTTTCAGTGCCTGTTAGCTTGTTATTTCAATGATGATTATATTAAAAACTTCGAGAAAACCTGGGTGTTGTGGTACCAACAGTGGTACCACGATGGACATCCACTGATCCACTGATCCACCGATCCACTGATCGCAAATTAGTAGGTACCTACGCAGATCCGTCAGGATATCAAGTGAGGGTAGTTAGTGGCAAAAACAAGCATTATTTGGCCAAGAGCACTGGCTTATATAGGAGCAAGGATATACAATAGAATAAGTAAATATATTGCTTTAGTAGATATTAATATACTTATATAAATAAAAATAAAGGTCATCTCAGGGAACTTAACTACGATAAAACTGAGAATCTGATGAATATTGCATAGACTGACTTACTCATCCTTACATACTTATAGACACACAAACATACAAACAAACAGCTCTCACGCTCACGCATGTGGGTTGCGTGTGTGAAAATATATGGGTGTCCATATATTTTCACACACGCAACCCACATGTACACATTCCCCCCTCCCTACACACAGACAACAAAAAATCTATCCTCTAGCTATAGGACCACTTTTAACTCTTTTTTTTTAATTTTCCTGTTTTTTTCCTTGTGTACCATAGAGTTATTTTTAGCGAATTAAAGCTATTATGATCGCTAGTTGATACAGGAAACAACTATAGAGTCCGTGACGAATCCCTTGTGACCCCACTATACAAGCTTTCAGACCTAGTGTGGGGAACAGAGATAAACCGAGGTGCAAATCTTGTTGATTAGGAATCGTTCCTAATCTTGTAGTTCTCAATTATTTGTCCGTACAATGTAAACATTTGTTATTATTATTAAGTTAAGTAATGATTAGTCATAATATTTGTATTACTGGAATTGTAACTGTATCTCAGAAAAAATAATATTTATCTCTTTTTTATATATCAGTTAGGATTCTATCGCTGCCGAACACTAACCCAGCTCATGCCTTCGAATTTTTGGTTTATTTATTTATTTACACGCACAAAACACATTACAACTACATACAAAAATACAACTAACAAAATTCGGTTCAAATCATGATTGCAACATAAACAAATGTACACAGCTAAACTAAATAACTATATCGGCAGAAACTGTAAAGGTACCTTAGGGTGCTTAGGTACCTGAAATCACAGATACAAAACAGAAATGTATCTCGTAATTAATTGTGGTTAGTAAGGCATGCCGGTTTCCTTGCGATGTTTAGCTTCACCGCTTTGAGCACGTGCTAAAAAACACGTTCGTTCACGAATATTTTATGACTCAATTCATTACAGCATACCTATATCATTAGACGTCTACCTTTTCAAAATAGTACATATATAAGGTAATGTAAGTAACTACCTACAAGGTATTATTTATAGAAATATATTGCGATTTTTATGAGGACCTCTGTGGCGCTGTGGGCGAAGGCTCGCTTGAAACGCAGAAGGTTGCGGACTAATAGTTAAATAAATAAACCTTTTTGGTGGTTAATTATGTACTAATATTATTATTTGATTATCAGTCTCTCTATCTTTCGATATTTAAAAATGAAACGACTCTGAGGCAGTTTTCTTTCAAAATATAACTAAATTAAATTCTGATCAAACGAGCGTAATAAACCGTGAATGAGTTTTTATGTGACTGTATGTACATTTTATATTTGATTTTCTATCATTGATGTAAATTTCAGTTTCTTTGACATAATTAAACTCAATTTTTGTAAGCTTTCGAGCAGGATTTAGTGATACAAATACTTTTTAATCTATGGATGATGTAAGTTGTAACACTTACCTAAATTTACAAACAATAAATTATTTGACTTATTGTTTGTAAATTAGTCCCACTATCATCCTTAGGTATCCTTAGGAAGTAATTACATTAGTTTTAGTTTTCATACAAGGATAAAAAAGAAAACCTTTTATTGCCTTCTAAAATTAAGTTGTTGTTAACGGTCAATTACCGCTGTTTTTCGTCGAAAAACTAATCTTAATCGACAAAATAATAAAAATAATAATAATTAAATAATAAACAATATTAGTTATTTAAGTAGTTTTAAATGGTCTTTAACTGCAGTATAAAACGTATAAATAAACTTCCCAGATGATAAAAAATTCTCCGCAGGTCCCAGCATTTATTAGCCAGATAACTACTTATTCTTAAGATAGCTCCATATTTCCGCTCGCTATCAGCACGTATGTCCCCTAACGAATTGTTTGAGCACGTGAGGCGAATGGGAGCCATTGAGATGGGGATGTTTCTGCTGAGAACTATAGATACCATGGGTCATAGAATTTTAATCTATCGCGGCGGGATTTGAACCCGCGTCTACCACTTGGTACGCGATGGCTATACCAACTAAACCATTCAATAAGAATTGCAGTGGTTGATGATGAATGAATAAAATAACAATTAATCCGGTAATATTATTCCGGATTACGTACTCATGTGGACCTAAGATGTGCTGCCTTTAGAAAACTGGAGGACGTCCTAAAATCTAGATTCCGTGAAAGCCTGAAGACCAAGGTTTTCTTCCAATACATACATATCTGAGAAGTGGCCGTTCAGAAATAAACACATACATCAGAGTAACGCAGCGGACCATGCTCGGAATTTCACTTCTATATCACACGTGGGCAGTAGCCCACGGCTTCGCCCGCATGGCACCCAGATAAAAAGTAGCTCTTAACATCAATGTAGCGTTCGTAGGATACGCAATTCGAACGACCGTTTTTTGTGGACTTACATTGGAAAATTTGTCTCCACGAAAAACACTTTTATTTGAACGGTATAAACAGCCTAAGTATAACCTGAAGGTCTGTTCTAAATGATCTACAATATTAATGTAGATAACGACGAGATTCGACGTCCGTCGTACTAAGGTTGTGGACGTGGGTGTGCGGATCGCAAGGCTGAAATGGAGATGGCCAGTATACTTGGCCAGAAGAGACGATGCGCGATGGATGAAGGCAGGTACCGAATAGTGGTCAAGAGTGGCTCTACGACCGGTAGGCAGCACACCCACCCGATGGTCGAACGACATCGTCAGCGTGGACATGAATCAGTGGATGAGGATCGCTAGGGCCGGAGAAAAATAAATAAATAAATAATGCTGGCAAATTTTCACACAGCATCATCTAGCCCCATACTAAGCATAGCTTGTATTATGAGAACTACATGACTGATTTACTACTTATAATGTTTTTGTATGACTTCAAGAATGGTTCTTATATAGGTCTTATTGCTAGAAGCGCTGTAAGATGCTAATACACAACGCTAATTCAAATTTTGCATTAAATAAATAATAAAAAAATGCTGGACATTTTCACACAACATCATCAAGCCCCATACTAAGCACAACTTGTGTTATGGGAACTACATGACTGATATACTACTTATATACATTTTTTTTGTGAATGCGTATATATTATACATATAAATAACCCAGACCCGACAGAAGAGAATAACAGAATAACTTGTTTGTCGTTTTGGTTCACACACTTTGGCTTGAATGTTTCCGTACCAACTCGGAATCAATCAACCTAAAATAAATAAAACATATCAAAAATAAATAAAACATATCAAAAATAGCCAAAGCAATGGGATTGAGAACGCCAATGGACGAGTAGTCGGCTGCGATGCTAGAAGTGCGGATCCGATTCCCGTTGCGAGACAAATGTTTGCATGCTCTGCAGATATATTTGTTCCGGGTCTGGTTATTGTGTTACCACAGTACTCGTAGTTCCTGATACCCACGACACAGGGAAACCTAGTGTAGGGTCAGTACTATGAACGTGTTTTTGGGCGTAAAAAAAAACACCTTTTCTAAGATGATGATGATATCTTATGTTCAGTTGACCGAACTTAATGTAGTATTATTATATTAAATGTAATAATATTGAAAACGTGTTCTCTGACTACATCAAAATAAACTAATGCCAATGATTCGATGTGGTTTGGAGTTATGTATAAAAGCTGAAGAATGAAGTACAGTTAGCAGACGACTGACAAAATGGCGCGGGGGAGAGTCTTATGGTTATCTGGTGAGTACTCATCATTTACTATTTTCTAATTACACTAGTAAAATGGTTATGGAATACGGGACAATCAATATTACCCGGCAATGTTTGCAAATTTCCTAAAACCTGAAAATGGAAAGGTTTTGTGTTTTTTTTGTTGGACATTGCTGACCATAATTTACTGCTCATGAGCAGTTTATCTAAGTCAATGGATTAAATAAATTTGAAAAATATACTTGTTTTGTAGGTATTTGTAATTAATGTAATTGGTTAATCCGACTTAATTACTATTAATGAATAAATAAATAAAGCACTGTTTCGTGCTTTGTCAATTGCTTTAAAATCTTAAGTTAAATAAATCAATAATGCTGGTCATTTTTCACACAGCATCTAGCCCCAAACTAAACAGAGCTTGTATTATGGGAACTACATGCCTGATATACTACTTATATACTTTTTTTTATTTAAGTTAAGGCCGCCGTAATAATTCCCGTTTTACAATATTGACTATTTATTTCACATAATTTGTAAATTGTAGTCTGAAAAGAGTTACAAAATTAAGAAGTATGCTAACGTTAAGATATCCCAAAAATATTAATCTCAGCGGGACTCGAACCCGCGACCTATTTCAATTAAGCAACGAGAACATTACTATAAAAACTTAAGATTACCCTTCAACGTGAAACACTTCGAAAACATTAAATAAACATTGCTAAGTCTCTCAAAATGAGACGTTACCCATTGCCATTTTGTTAGTTTAATTAAAGCCAGACGAGGTCACTCTAAGTGCTACAAACATATTAAAACATCCGTAAATGTCCAGTTACCAACTAAAATAGAGCAAATTGTGAGATTGTTTATTTTATAATGAATTAGTTTACATAGGATGGTCGAATCCACCTGGACCCAAATTAACAGAGCAAAGTAAATATACTATGATAACTGATCTAAATCGTTTACAAACTATAATTATAACCTGTAGGAACAATTGCAATTATCCAAACATCCGTTTTACGACAAAAACATACAAATAGGTCATGGGGAAGAGCATTCCACAGTTGTACAGCGTGGACAGTGAAAGAACCACCAAAAAAACAAGGAATATATAGAAACCTCAGATTTTTAAGAAAAAGGGACACTGCTGTTCTGCAGGGCACACCACGCGAGATTACAAATCAAACCGCTCACGGGAGTCAAGACGGTTAAAGAACGCTAAAGATAAATCACGTTGACGACAAATAGGGAGCCATTTTAATTGAAATCTGATTTTGAAAACGTGATCAAACTGGCGCAAACCGAAATTAAATCGGATGCACAAGTTCTGAAAACGCTCCTATTCATTCAGGAGTTCCTCCGTGGCATCAAAGAAGCAGACGTCAGCATAGTCAAGAAGAGTTAACAAGAGAGTAAAGTATTAATCCTGTTAAGGTCAGAGTTGATTAAGCAAATGCCTTCCGAAATTTCATCAACTTGTAATTTACCGCTAAATTTTAACGTTAAGATCATCAGCGTAGAGATGGTAGTGAGAAGAAATAACTTGAGGTACGTCAGCAGTGATATCACAACAATCGGAGCAGGACTCATCAGAGCGTACACACTGCGAGTGACCTGAAAGATAGTAATTGAACCAAGAGATTACTGAGAGGGAAATATTGATGGAGCAAAGGTTAGACAGAAGAATATCATGATCCACCGAACTAAAAGCACTACTGGAGTCAAATAAAACCAGGACTGTGAGTGGTTTATTTTCCATGACCAAGTGGATATCGTCAGATACTTTAGTCATAGCACTAAAAGTGCTGAGGCCAGGACTGAAACTGGATTGGTATGATCTCAGTAGGCTATTAAGAGAGAGGAAGTGAGATAGTTGATTTTGTACAACGTGTTCTAAAATTTAAGATAGGACCGGAAACGGAAATGGACCGAATTCGGATACTGAAGTGGGATTGGATGTTTTAGGAAGAGGGATAACAAATACTTTTTTCCATGCAGAGGAAAAATAAATAATGCCCAAAGTAAGCAGAGCTTGTGTTATGGGAACTACATGACTGATATACTACTTATATCCATATTTATTTTGTATTGTAAATACATACATATGTAATATAAAAAAAACACCAGATCCCGAGACAAATATTTGCAGATGCAAACATTTGTCCCGCGGCGGGGATCGAACCCGCAACCTTCTGCGTGTCAGGTGGGCCTTCACCCACTGAGCCACTGATTTGAGTACATACTACGGACTAGGACATAGGATTATCCCGAAATTCAGCACGGTTCCCTTGGGAGTGGGGATGTACGTCAAAATGTGTTTTTTTCACTTAATAATTTCAAAATTTCATTTCCATCATTTTTGTAGTTTTTCACCGACTTTAAAGGAAGAGGTTCTCAATTCGACTGTATGTTTTTATCGTGTGTGTTTGTTACGCGATATCTTCACCAATTGTAAACCGATTTTAATGATTATTTTTTGAATCCTGGGTTACTGTCTTTTGAGAAATACAAGCTGGGAGTTTTCAAATCCAAAGTAAAAAGCTCCTTTGTTGATAAGAGTGCTTCACCGCAGTCTACAGCGTTGCTTAATATGACAAAAATGCGAATAATAAGTCGGCAGGTATGGCAATCGCGAACGCGGGTACAGATAATAAATAAATAATAAATAAGCCATTTATTTCAGACACCAGTAACAATTAATATTTCAAGTACATTGAATTAATTTAAATTTATATTTTATTGTATTATCTATTACCTACCTACACTATGATCTAATACTTTAATTTAATTTAATTGTTGACTATGGTCTGTGTGCTCTTCAGCATAGGCCTCCTCCAACTCCTTCCATTTTTCTCTGTCTTTTTCAGTTCTCGTCCATAATTTCCCTCCTGTGTTTTCAATGTCGTCTATCGCGGGTACAGATAGTTGTCTATAAAAAAGGTTCATTTGGAAAAGTAAGAGTTGATAGTGTTAAGATACAAAGAAAAAGAGGAGTCATTAGACCCTTTGCCTAATTCGAAGGAGTTTAAGAATTTCCACATTTGAGCGGGGCTACTATTTTTAGTTAGTGGAGTTATGTAAGTTGTGTCTCTTTGGATCTCATGATAGTTTTAGTTTTTGTCATGTTTGTTCTCGTGGTTTCCAGTTCTGTTCCTCGGCACCGCCTTCGCCCAGCCGCTCCCGACACCGGACCCACAATACTTACCGTGCGGGTGCGAAGTCCCGGTCCCTTACCCACAATACCCACCGTGCGGGTGCGAAGTCCCGATCCCGTACCCACAATACCCACCGTGCGGGTGCGAAGTCCCGATTCCGTACCCACAATACCCACCGTGCGGGTGCGAAGTCCCGATTCCGTACCCACAATACCCACCGTGCGGGTGCGAAGTCCCGGTTCCGGTACCGAGTCCCTGTCCTTGCGACACTCCCAGTCCCGCTGGGACTATTGACATCTCGCCCTGCAACCCCTGCGAGCAACCCGTCAACTATGTGTACGGACAGGCACCGGCAGGTAACATACTAACTAAAACATTTTCTTTACAATTTATATTCAGTAGATTTGCTCCAAAATTTAGAATAATTCCTGAAAATTCAGTAGATACTAACAAACATACTCACACACGACAATATTGAGGACATTTTTGCACCAGTTTATAATAAAAAAATATATAAAAATAAAATATTTATTATTTCGTTTATTCTCATAAAGTGTTCAATAAAGTATTTTTATTAATTAATCCATGTTCAGAGTTCTCGCGGCTATTTCCAGGTACCGTGATCGTGAGGCCTGGCCAGGTGAGGTTCCAGACTCCACCGCCCATCATCGTCCAGCCGGGGCAGATCCGGCTTCCGAGACCCCCTCCCATCTGGGTGAAGCCTAATGCAGTGCAGCCACCCACCCCGGCACCCATCACCGTAAGGTGAGCTAACATTATATTATTTAATAGTATTTCTTTCTTCTTTTTTTCTTTTAATACTACATACTAAACTAGCAATCAAGCACTGATCTCCAAATTCACCTGAGAATTTAGTACGTAGATCTTTGAGGACACCAAGTCGGGGAGAGTATAGTAATCAAAGATATTTACAAAAAATATAAAAGACATGAGCAATGATGCACCCAAACAAATAAAAACACGCTCACGATTTTAATCCACCTCTCATTTGGATAAAGCTTAATGCCGTGCAACCCATTCCGAGTGAGTCAACGAAAATTTATAATTTCCCAAAAATTCTACCTCCGTAGAACTCGATTCCGTGACCTTCCGTTTGATACGCTATATCAACTGAACCACGAGATCGTTACCAGCCTGGTTGAAATTCTTGGGATGTTTCAGCTCGAAGCAGGAGGAAAATTCTAGTTCCTTCCGTGATCATGGTACATGCAAATAAACTGGGCCGAAAATCGGGAAACATTCAAACTCACAAATCATGGAAAATAACTATTCCGTTTTTAATAAAAAAATATGTTTATAGCCATGATTATTTTAAATATTGATATATCTTGTTGTTTTTGGTCATAATTAGGTATTTAACATGGTAATATTATGTACTAGGCCTCAGCCCGTTCAGCCGCCCACGCCTAACCCGTTCTACGTAAGGGTCCCATGCGTCCAGCCACCGACTCCTGAGCCAATCGTGGTCAGGCCTCCCCCAGTGCCGGTTCCTAATCCACCCCCCATGAAGGTAAGCAATCAGATTTCTATAATACTCATTGGTCACTGTAACAGGCAAATGCAAGACTTTATTTAACGCACATGACTATGCCTAATTAACGCACACGAGGATAGTCTGGGATTAATCCGTACAGATAGCGAGTCTACGGTAGGCGCTTAGTAGAGGACTATTTCGTCCTCCTTAGGCAATCAGCAGGATAATTTATATAATTTAATCTTCTAAACTTAATCTCCTTATAAATTTTGTTAAGTACTATATCAGTCATGTAGTTCCCGTAACACAAGCTCTGCTTACTTTGGGGCTAGATGATGCTGTGTGAAAAATTACCAGCATTATTTATTTTATTTATTGTATTTATCTATCTATGCATCTAAATCAAATCCGCGGTTACACCCGAAATGTATTTGTTACTTTTATGTACACAATTAAGTATAGCTGTTAAAATAATAGTTAGGTTTGTATATGAACTCCGTTGGGAGCTGAATTTGAGTTCGATCATAAAGCTTGCTTATTATCTATATCAATATTATTATTATTATTGTTATGTCAATCAGAGATAGCTAAGCTTTCTATTAGTAATATTTTTTTTAGATTCGGTTATGAATTTTCGGAAATGACATCCAAAATCACAAACTTTTACCTTATTATTATATTAGTGTAGACTAGCCCATCGCTTCGTCCGCGTGGTACAAGTTGGATAAAAAGTATCCGATGAGAGCTCCTACCGTTAAGGCAGTATTCGTTGAGAACGCATTCGCTCGATCGTCTTTTCTTACTCCACATAAATTAGTATCTACGAAAAGGCCTTAGTTATACAAGCACCTAGCCTGACATTATTTAAAACTAAATTAAAATCATGGCATGTCGAGAGGGTGTTCCATAACGTGGAGGATTTTGTAAACTAAATCCGATGAGTACTTTGATATTTCAATTACAAACCACTATTGCGTGACTATTAAAAATAATAATATTTACTATATCTTATTTTATGTTTGTTTTTTATTTAAATATAATACTTATTGTTTATGTTAATATTGCTATTTGACTGACGTGTCAATTTTATTTAGCAATAAATTGATTATTCTGATTACCTAAATAATATGCCCTCTGAAATCTGATCCTCGGACGAACTCTTTCACAAGGAGCCCTACTTCTAATATAGCTGGCTAACACTCTAGCTGGCTTTCTGACTTGATACTAAAACCTTCCTTTTTCTTTCAGATCCAGCCACAACCAGTGCCCGTACCACCGCCGACCCCTCTCATCGTGAGTCCACCCAGGATCCTGGTCCCCTCGCCGCCCGTCATCGCTTTCCGTCCAGACCCACCCACCTCCTTCAGGACCCTAGGATGTGCTTCCGTCTATCTGGCCCGCTTAAGCCCTGACGGTACTGGCCGATTGGTAATACTTTCACAACTCTCCCGACCGGGTTCACCAAACTCCCAACCGGGTTCACCAAACTCCCAACCGGGTTCACCAAACTCCCAATCGGGTTCGCCGTGCTACCAACCGGATTCTCCACAGACTCTTTACGTACCGGAATGTGCCTACCCCGTACCGCCATGCCCTTGCTCAGAGCAGTACGTCCCTGAATTCGTTCTACCGGTTCCACTACCCGAACCATGCATCCCCTGCCAACCCATCGAGCTGTTACCACTCCCCAGTTGTCAACCACCACCTTGTCTGTTGTAAATAATTTTAAATATTATGTAAATAGGCTATATTTGCTAAGTGTGAATGATTTTAATATAGTACGGGTACTTTCAGCATATTTTTTTTTGTTTTATTTTTTACTTACATCAGCCCACGGCTATGTTCGCGTGGTACCCGGATATATGTAATTCTAGGGCATTAACTATACCTGTTCAAAAGAGAGTACCATGTCAAAGTTAATAGGTTTTTATTCATTGAAAACGCAAGGATCGTATAGAAAAGTCACCCAGAATCAAGTATCCCAAATATTTGCAGATCATGCAAATATTTGTTGCAATCGGAATCAAACTCCCTCTTGCATCTCAGCCGGCTCTTCACCCACCGCGCCATCGATGTCGTCAACTTACAACGCAACACGCATACGTAGCGTGCCCGTAAACATTAGTTGGTTCGTGTCTTGTCGACGTGAAACATCGTCTAGGACACAAGTCCAGTGACTGTTCTTTGACAGTTTGAACGGGTGCTGGTGAATTAGAGGAACATGAGACTTTTCACCCGTTATGTGTGATGGTCGGCAACGCGCGAGTGATACCTCTGGTATTGCAAGCGACCACAGGTTACCCTGCTTATCAATAGGTGGGCCCCGTATGCTTGTTTCCCATTTTAGTTGTATAAAAAAAGATTGATGCTTTTCTGACAAGGTCCTGATGGATGAAAGTAAAACAAATATTTAAATAAATACATTTTATTTGCCGAAAAGTTACATAGGTACATAATTTTTACAAAATTTTAAACATTGATTAATATTTTTTTTATCCAGACACTATCTCACAAGGTTCCTGACAAAAATATCCTGATTTTTTAAATTGAAAAACAGATTAAGGTTAAAAATATTGGAATATAAAGATTTGCATATTTTTTTCTATTCTTGGAGCAGTATTTTTTTTTTTTGTTGCGTGAGCTTTTGCCTGAAGTTTTTTTATTGCCTTTAATAAAACAGAGACCATAGATAAATCCAGTATCACTTATTCATAAACCAATAACCGTGGTGTGATCATTGAAACTATTAGAGACATCACGACTTGATAGAAGAGATCTCAGACCAAAGCCTAGTTGCGTGTTGGAGCTGGTCTGAGAGGAAGACGACTGGTTATTCATAAAAAACGGGGAACCCCCATACCCATACCTCCTAGAGCTCCCATGCCGAACGGCATGTTAGGCAAGCTTTCGCACATTGTAGTACTTCCCAAACCGCCCATTCCTAGACCGCTCATGCCCAAACCGCCCATTCCCAGACCGCTCATTCCCAGACCGCCCATACCCAGACCGCTCATTCCCAGACCGCCCATGCCCAGACCTGCCATGCCCAAACCGCCCATGCCCAAACCCCCCAGGCCCATACCGCCCAGACCGCTGATACCCATACCCATACCGCCCAAACCGAGCAATGGCATGTTCGGCAGGGTTTCACAGACAGTTGCAGACCCCAGATTTCCCATACCTCCCAGACTGTAGGGGCATCCGCCTAAGCCCATACCGCCCAAACCGAGCAATGGCATGTTCGGCAGGGTTTCACAGACAGTTGCAGACCCCAGATTTCCCATACCTCCCAGACTGTAGGGGCATCCGCCTAAGCCCATACCGCCCAAACCTAGACCACCCAATCCTCCGTATCCAAGACCTCCCAGACCTAATCCCATACCACCCATTCCAAGTGGCATGTTAGGCAAGCTCTCGCAAACCGTAGTGGCACCGCCAAGTCCGCCCATGCCCATACCACCCATGCCCAAACCGCCTATGCCCAGACCACCCAAGCCCAGACCGCCAAGACCGCCGAAGCCGAGTCCGCCCATCATCGGGAAAGTCTCGCAGATGGTGGAGCCCATGGGTAGTAAGTTGGGGGTAGACTCGCATACTGTGGTAGCCCCCAAGCCCATGGGGTTACCGCGAGCAGTGCATAGTAGAGCTGGAAAGGAAAAATATTTTTTTTTGACCGAAAAATAAAAGTAACGATTAAAGATTTTTTGTTTTCTTTAAGATTTTCTTTCGAGAGGCGAGTGCCTGGCTTTACCCCGACTTCCGATCTGAAGGTCGTGAGTTTCAACCCGTTCATGCACCAATTAATTTTTAATTTTTTGAACACCTGCACGAAACGGTGAGGAAATCGCCATGCCTTGAACCAAAAATTCGAAGATATGTATACTTACAATCGGTTAGTGTTCCAATAAGCGGCGATGGGCAACTTGTCTAGTAGAATGCGAACTACTATGCAAAACGCAAACATAATATGCCAAATACAATGTTTGGACGTGTCTCCGACTACCTCCTGCTAGTATCCTGCTTGGTATCCTTGGCAAGCCGACTTCCTCACGATGTCCTCCATCGCCGTTTAGAGCAAGTGTTAATGCGCCCATTAATTTTCGACCTCCATATCACAATTCGGGATACCTTCCAATAAGCCAACACGGCTTGATTGACACTTTATAAAAAAGTTTACTCACCAGCTAAACAGAAGAATAGTTTAGTAGCCATGTTTCTTTCTTCTCTGTCTTGAGATCTGTGCTTACCACTGGACCGAAACCGTTTTATATACGAAAAAAACTAATTTAATATGTTTTCTATTTAGAAAATTCACGGTTAAGCGCATAGACCGAAACCAACCAGTTCATAAATGTTTTTGAAAGTTATATAATTGAAAAATGTTTTCAACAGTTTAGACTAGTTATTTGTAGAAACAAGATAATTATAATAATCAATGTGTCTGCTTAAAGAGGCCGACACAGTTTTGTTACCAATGTTCGGAGCGACGACTAACTAGAGAGCTGGTGGCGTTGCCATTCAGCGTGACATTACAAAGCACTAGCACCAGACAGGATTAGTTGCAGTTTCACTATTTATACATATTCCATAATTTATATTTGTGTGCGGTCGCTTTTTAATTAAATAGATAAATAATACTGGATATTTTTTCACACATCAACATCGTGTCCCAAACTAAGCAGATCTTGTGTTATCATGACTGATAGACTACTTATATACTTTTTTTGTCCCGTGGCGTGAATCGAACCCGCAACCTTCTGCGTCTCAGGCGGGCCTTCGCCCATTGCGCCACAGAGGTCGTCCTAAATAAATCAAGGTAATCAAAGGTCGTAAATAAATAAATAACGCTGGATATTTTTTCACACAACGACATCTAGCCCCAAACTAAGCATACCTTGTATTATGGGAACTACATGATTGATACTAATTATATTGTTTTTTTGTAAATACATACATAGGTATAAGAAATTATATAAATATATGAAGTATGTTTCTATAGAAGAATAATGTTAAAAATATTCGGTGTATAGATTCATATATAAATTTTACTGAGCGAAAGAATATTCAAAAATCATCAAAAATATTGTCGTAAATTGTGTTGGTTCGTTGTTTAAATAGGACTCGATATGACACTGACTGTCATCAGCCTATCGGGGTTTTTCCACAAATCCCTCCTGAGAAATTCCCCTTAGCGGGGAAAACTGAACTCTAATGTTAAAAAGTGTAGAAATTCCCGGGTGGCAATGCGGCCAGAATTTAGGGTCTGCTAGTGATTTGGATCAGTTGATCTATCTATAGATCGTTTGCAACGGTATTTAGATAGGCTGTTTTATCTGTTTTTTTATAGTTACTTGTACATAGATAGAAAATACTAGGCCCGTGTTGGCCTATTGGGTGATACCCCGACTTCTGATCCGGAGGTCGTGGGTTCGAACCCGGTCGTTCACCAATGGATTTTTCCACTCTTAACATTTATGTGCGCATTAACACGTGCTCAAAACGGTGAAGGAAAACATCGTGAGGAAACCATGCCGGTTTCCTAGAACCAAAAATTCTAAGGCATGTGCCAACAGTTAGTGTTCCAATAAGCGGTGATGGGCTTGCAACCTGTCACGTGGAATGCTTACTACTTGCAAAACGCGGGCATGTACCAAATGTAATGTTTGGGACGTGCCTCTACTACCCCCTACTTGGTATCCTCAAAGATCTACTCACTGAGTATGTATCTGAGGATGTCCACCATGGCGAAGACAGTAGTGAGCGTGTTTGTTTTTTTTTGTTTTTAGAAAATACTTTATTGCACACCAAATAACACATCAGCTTAGTTGATAATGTATAATATGTATGTATTTACAAAAAAAAGTATATAAGTAGTATATCAGTCACGTAGTTCCCATAATGCAAGCTCTGCTTAGTTTGGGGCTAGATGATGTTGTGTGAAAAAATGTCCAGCATATTTATTATAATGTTGTACAATGGGCGTTCTTATCGCTAAATAGCGATCTCTATACCAGACAACCTTTGGATGGAACGGACTGTAACAAAGTTTACAAAGGGTTTAATTATTACATAGTAACATAGTTATATAAATAAAAAGAGATACTTCATATTTTTGTTTACACTTGCAATGCCATTGCCTCGTAAAAATATTGAATGTTCTGAAAGAGATTAGTGTAAAAGGTAAATTGCGCATGTAAACTATAACAAAAATGATAGCAGGAGAACTCGTGTTTTTGAATATAACAGGTAAGTAGAATAATCGAGAATCTTGAAGAATATGATTATGTATACTTTGACATGCCAATGTTTACATATTAGGTTTTTATAGCCTTTGAAGTTTTACATAAGAAAGTAGGTGGGATAATAATAATAATTCTAGAATTTTTTCACACAGCACAGCTAGCCCCAAACTATGCAGAGCTTGTATTATGGGAACTACATGACTGATATACGGCTGAATCAACATTTAAGGCACTCCTTTCGTGTTACCGTTATAGAAGTAACAATTAAATCAGTATTTCGTATTGTTATTTTTGTTTTTTTAGAGTAAATAGATTAAAATATATTTTATTAGCAAGACAGTTTATTCCGTTTTTTTTTAATTTAAAGCATGATTTACCTTTTTTTTTTGTAACGCAGCGGAACATAATTCTTCTTCATACTATAAATACGTGTCACCAAGCTTATTGTCACGAAACAATGAATGAAATTTCTCTAAAAAAAATTATGAATGCATTTAATATTTGCAGGGTTATTTTATTCAGAATGAAATGATGTGTACAATGTTTTTCGATACTGGTTTAATAATAATAATAATAATGCTGGAAATTTTTCACAGAACATCATCTAGCCCCAAAATAAGCAGAGCTTGCATTATGGGAAGTACATGACTGATATAGCATCATGTTTGCTAATATGATGTGCTAATTTTTTGCTAAACATGGTTAAGAGCCAGCTGGTGTCTCAATCCTATGGCTCACAATGTTGGAGTTTCATATGATGTAGAGGATTAATTAAGAAAGGGCATCGCTCCTATTATCAATTCAAAATATGGTTGACAGTCAGTGTTCCTATTAGATGAAGGTAATATCTATAATTTTTGTGATTATTTGTACTCGTTTATTTTTAAGTTTTATTCCCATTTAGTTAAACTGGTTGTAGTCTATCCTTTTGCTGTTGTAACTTCATGGATAGTGTATGATTCTCAGGCGTTACCGTTTTTGCTCTGGCGTTACCTCTGTGTCCCTTAATTAGTGTTTGATTTTTTGAAGATAGCTCGGTTAGGCATTGTATTTTAGTATGAAAAACGTTTTACTAGAAGAGCTAGAGTCGATGTTACAAATAAGTAATTAATGATTATTCTTTAAAGATATTTATCTTAAAGTTAAGCATTTTAAAATTAACAAAGTAACGCAGTGGACAATGGTGAAGGCAATTTTGCCTTTATTTCATGGTATTGGTATTATAAATTAAGGTTGATTAAGTAGAAAGAGTACATTTAAGTGGAAATAAATGATTATTCTGTTGATGTTTCGTTTTTTTTTGTTTTACTCCCTGAATTGATATTTGTAAATAGGTAACGCAAGGAATAGTTTTACAACACGCTCATATTTTTTTCTTCAAATTCTCCATAATACTATATTAGATGTCGTGGCCAGCTATCAAACCTAAGACTTGGATAAATAATACAACTGATATAAACTCCCAACCCATATCATATCCCCCGGAAGAGAATAGCCACTCACGACACAGGGAATCCTAGTGTGAGGGTTAGTATTCACAAACCCTGATTTTGTTTTCTCAAACTACCTACCTACTTATTGCTTTAGAACCTATTAATTAATGAATAAACCTACATTTATAATTACCTACCTATTATAAAGCATACTTACCTACAATACTTACCTATTTCTAGCTATTAAGAACCTGCTGTAAATAAGTAGGAAATCCTCTTGTGTAATTTATGGCTCTAAAACTATCAAGATAAATAAACGATTTTTGATTTTTTTTTGATTTGATAACACCAACTTTTCTAAAGATTTAGAAAATTATTGTTTTACTTTTGCCAAATTGTCTCTCTTTACATTTTTTTGTAAATAAATACTTATTATACATAGAAAACACCCAGACACGAGACAAACCTATCCAGATCATACAAACATCTGTCCCGCGTCGGGAATCGAACTGGCAACCTTCTGCGTTTCAATTGGGCCTTCGCCCACTGCACCACAGAGGACGTCGAGGAAAATCTACGCAATAAGTATGTATGTGAACGTATCCATCATGGAGGATACGGTCATGGGCGTGTTTGTGTTTTTATTTTGTTTTTTACAGGCTTTGCACTCCAACACTGCAAGTCGGCGTGTCTCCTGATAAGAGATACTATCTAAGCTACAGTCTTATCCCTAAAATTCCAGTGAGAATCCGTATGAGGAAGGAAAACGATGTTATCCGAGATATAAAGATGGCGCCACTAGCGCAGATCGACGGAAGGTCCATTGCAATAATTTAGATTCAGATTCAGATTCATTTATTTGCTTGAACACAATGTAATACAATAAATAGGTCTTAAGATAAATATATAATAAAGATCAATTATGTTATACTATATCAATTAGCATGCAAATATAAAAAAAATATGTCAAAATTAAAAAAATTAAAATGTCACATAGTCATTAAATTTAAAATGCGTCATCTAAAAGTTCACTAACATTGTAATAATATTTCGCTATCAGTTTTTTTTTCAATTTGGTTTTAAATAAATTTTCATTGAAGTTTTTAAAGGACTTAGGTATTTAGTTGTAGATTGCTGATGACATACACACTACACTTTTCCGCAGCAATGCTGTTTTGCAATTGTGCATACGTAATCTGAAATCATCACGTCTATTTCCGTTTACAACGTCAGCCATACGTGGAAACAGATGAGGATTACTTCTTACAAATATATGTATAGAGACGGAAGTGTTAGAATTTTATGCTTTAAAAATAGTGGCTCACAACTATCAGTCATTTGTTTTTTAAACATAGAGGAAACAAAATAGATATATATAAACTATACCAGCAGTATTTTTCAAACTATAGCGATTAGTAAACGTAATTATTGTCAGTAATAGGTACACGACGGCTGTTAAAACACAGTCACACAGAATCGTCGGGAAAATCATTAAAAATATAAACGCGATAAAGACCCGTATGAAACGGGTAATTTTATAAGTCTTTTTTATTTGTAGCTCTTGGCTTAAATCTGAACCGAATGTGCGCTGGTCCGACTCTTGTTTGCCTAAAATTTGAACATTAGGAGCTCGAACATGACTCGGACTTGCCTCAAATTGAGCCCAATGATTTAAATTTCAATAATAATTGTTTGATTGTGAAACACAGGTAACTGAAATTGTCACAGTAGGTACTTGTGTGCTGTGATCTAAACGTACAAAATGTAAAGTTATATAGTTTTGAATGTATTATTATTTAATATTTTTATTATTCGTTTATGCAAACAACATTTAATTTACATTATGCAGAGTACAATTTTAAATATTGTCAAATTATGGAAAATATAATTATATAATGTCAAAATTATAGTTAGTCACTGAAGTGAAGAAAAATTATTTCATTGAATAAAATGTCTTTTCTATCAGATAATAAACAGTGTGTCATATAAGTCATAAAATCAATGCATTGCCTAATGTCAGAAGGTAATTCTTTGCCTATTTATTTTAGAGGACATAAAAACCTACGTTGCAAAAAGTCGCATCTTTGTGCACTTATAATTTATAATTTAGCACACACGAAAATGCATGAGGATGGCGTTTAGTGTTAAAAACAATTCCATAAATGTATAATGCAGAGTGCAAGTCCGACTTGCTCTTGGCTAAAATTTTAACTCAAAGCTTATAATTACGTGTTCTCTTTCACCTTATTTCAAGATATTCAGATTGTGAGATTTGAGGCATACAACTTTTGTTACAAAATGTGCAATTCGTTTTGCACCAAATTTATCATAAACATGTATATGTGTAATGAATAAATATTTTGATCTTTTTCGATAACCTATCAAGGAGAATATACCTGCATATTTTAATCAAAACCGACCTACGTACCTACTGTATCTAATGGATTAAAATCAATATAAAATCATACGAACACTATCTTTTGTTGAGAGAGGCTTGATTAGTTTTCAACTTCACTATTATTTCGTTTTTTTCTATTCGAACAAATAAAATGTCAAAATTTATGGTATTTTTTGGAATAATTTATATCGGTAAGTTAAATATTTGACCTATTAGTACAATCCAGCCATTAATACAATCTCGTTAAATCCTCTCCATCCAAAGGTTGTCTGGAAGAGATCGGTTCTAAACGATACGACCGCTCATTGTACTTTAAGGTTTTTTAGTTTTGTTATATCTGTTTTTCTTATGGTGTACAATAAAGCATTTTCATTCATTCATTAATTCTGAATACGCACGGAACAAGTTAATTTTAACAAAATTTTAGAACTCTCAACGAGTTTTTCCAACATTGATTGCAGCGCCCCTTTATGTCTTGAAGCAATAAAATAACCGATAAGCCGTTTCGGAGATAAATGGTAGCATACACACAAACAAAGAAACAAACAGCCTTATGTCTAACGCATATACCTAACGTCGCGGGACCTGATTAGAGGATCATTTCATAGCTAGGAAATAGTATTATTAATATTTTATTTATTATTATTCCAGAATTAATACAGGCATCAGCGCAGTATGGCCACCATAGTTACTCCGTGCCAAACTATACTCCCTATCCATCGATAGCTTGCAAGCCCGTCTCACCGAGTCATTCAATAGCCTACCCACCAGTTCAGCCTACCCCGGCGATATACTACCCAATAACCCAGCCTAACACACCGATAGACTACTCACCAGACCAGCCTACCTCGGCGACATACTACTCACCAGTCCAGCCTACCCCGGCGACATACTACCCACAAGTCCAGCCTAACCCGTCGATAAACTACCCACAAGCCCAGCCTAACACACCGATAAACTACTCACCAGACCAGCCTACCTCGGCGACATACTACTCACCAGTCCAGCCTAACCCGTCGATAAACTACCCACAAGCCCAGCCTAACACACCGATAAACTACCCACCAGTCCAGCCTAACCCGTCGATTAACTACCCACAAGCTCAGCCTAACACACCGATAAACTACCCACCAGTCCAGCCTACCCCGGCGACATACTACCCACCAGTCCAGCCTAACCCGGCGATATACAACCCACCAGTCCAGCCTAACTCGTCGATTAACCATTCAACAGTCCAGCCTATCCCGTCAATAACTACACAGAACCAACTCCAGATTACAGAATCACAGTTCTCTAGGGTTCCGTGCGAAAATCCTGTCGATGAGGACATTAATTCAGTCAAAAGCGCGGGTAAGTTCAAAAATGCCCAATTTTTTTGAAATGAACACCTTATTCTACCTACTTATTTAGAGTAGATATATATAGGCATTTATTCAAACCACCACAATGTTTAAGTTGATTTAAGGAAATAACAAGTAAGATGAAAAGTAAAATAAAGTAGGTATACTGTGTGTGGTGGTGAATTGGCTTTCAGCTCAGCATGTGCTAGTACATGTTCTTATGCTGCAGCATTGGTTTCCAGCTAAGACCAGTGCCAGTGAGAGTAAAACGATTCAGACATACACCGCCGTTCTTCCAACTGAAGCTGATGATAATATTTATCTATTTTTCTTAGAAAACCTTGACGCATCTTCGACAGTTACGCCTGAACCAAAGGAAACGGAATCCAATGAAACCGCCAGTATCCAGAGAACAGTTCCTTCTCCTATCAATCTTCCTATTCGACTACCTTTTATTAACACCCCCCTGACCCTGACTAGTCTTCTTTCTAGCCCCCTTTCTAGCTCCTCTTCTAAACTCCTCGGTGCCAGGCGCATGTTCTCCAAAGTAGGTGCGAAACAAGGAGCTCTGGCGGGCTCTCTACTTAATGGGGAGATTTTCTTTTGACATCTCTCTTACCTATGGTTGTAATAGAAATGAGTTCACCTTGCTCGATTATGGCACCACACTTAAGGTGAAGAAAGTGTAACATCTCTCGCCACATCATTTGAGCTACGTTTCATCACAACAAAGAAGAGTAACGAACTACTTATATACGAAGAGCCACTACATACTATACACAGATCCATCGGAGTGTCTAGATCGCGCAAGTGAAGTTTTAACGCAACCTGAACATACGAGTATGGGTATAATACCTCGGACAATGGACAGAGTTTACCACGTACAGGATTCCACAAAACAGGAAACCGACAATGGACAGAGTTTACCACGGACTGGATTCCACGAAACAGGAAATCGACAACGGACAGAGTTTACCACGGACTGGATTCCACGAAACAGGACACCGACAATGGGCAGAGTTTACCATGGACTGGATTCCACGAAACAGGTAACCGACAATGGACAGAGTTTACCACAGACTGGATTCCACGAAACAGGAAACCGACAATGGACAGAGTTTACCATGGACTGGATTCCACGAAACAGGAAACCGACAATGGACAGAGTTTACCACGGACTGGATTGCACGAAACAGGAAACGAAACAGACACGCGGCAGATCGCGCCGTAGATGAAGATACGAACTGGACTACAATACAAAAGACTTGCCAACAACTGCACTCAATAGAGGTGTGCAAGTAAGAAAAGCCTTCGCCCTGCTGGGGTACACTATACCCCAGCAATTATAATAAAAGTGTCTCGACCCAGTGAGCGCTTTTAAATGATTATTCGTATAGATTAATCGATTCAGTTCCTCGCGGAACAATCACTATCCACAAGTGTTATGTCGGAACACATGCCCAAATATTAGTTCCATTAGGCATAACTTGGTTATTTTAAAACCACCCAGGGTGATCTCATATAGAACATTTCTATGTAAGAAACACTTATAGCAAAACTAGTACCTACTGCCAAGCTGTATCTAACGGAACTATATGGAATGGTACAACTAGTTATGCATACTGATTGGTCCATGAGTAACACCTGTTCGATCCAATGGTCATAAGTAGCTGAGCGTGCATATTTTGGCAACATGTCATCTGTTTCTATGTTACGGTAACCGTTTACCAAGAGGTGGGTCGTGTGCTTGTTTGCCAATTCATTTGTAAATTAAAAAAAAACAGTAAAAAGTTGTTTCAAACATTTCGGTCGGGAATTGACTTCGATTCTCAATGGAATTTAAAGTATGAAATATTTCGTATTAAAAAAATTGTAGGGAATATCGTATTTTAAATCGTAAACCGCCTCGCTCAAATTACACTCCCGAATCGCAATTTTTTATTTATATTGATTTATTTTAAATAATACGGTTACACTAATGACATACTATGTATCTATATCTATATTATAATAAGAATGTAAAACGTCAAATTCTGTACATTAAAGAGATTTAAAAAAAAATGTGGAGGTCGATTATAGGGTACCCTATAATCGACCTCCACATTTTTTTTAAACTGAATACAACTGAATACACTGAATAAAAAAATGAATTTTTGGAAATTTTTGTCTGTCTGTCTGTCAAACTACTGAAACTACCGAATAAATTCAAATGAAACTTGGCATGATTTGAGTTTATACTACGGAGCAGAACATAGGATACTTTTTATCCCGAAATTCAGCACGGTTCCCTTGGGAGAGGGGATGAAAGTAAAAATGTGTACTTAGTTGTAATTCACTAACGCGTAGTCCGATTTCATTAATTCTTTTTTTGTTAGAAAGTAGGTACTTTTAAGACTGTCCCGTAAATATTTCAAGGTCATCGATTTTGTAGTTCACAAAATACAGCCATCACAACCCCCGGTCCAAATAACTTGAAACCCGGAATGTACAGGAACCTTTGAACGTGCGGCTCATACTAAGCTTGAGATTTGAGTTCATACTACGAGGTAGGACATAGGACACTTTTTATCCCAAAATTCAACACGGTTCCCTTGGGAGAGAGGACGAAAGTCAAAATGTGTACTTAGTTGTAAATTAACGTGTAGTCCGATTTCATTAAATCTTGGTTAAAAAGGAGGTACTTTAAAGATTGTCTTTATTGCGTAGTCCAAACAAAAAACAAACACGCTCACGTCTGTCTTCCCAATGGTGGACATCCTCAGATACATACGCAGTGAGTAGATCTTTGAGGATACAAAGTAGGAGGTGTTAATTCTTCACGAATTAACGGTTGATAGTCAGAATACGTCCAAACATTACATTTGGTACATGTCCGCGTTTTGCAAGTTAGCATTCCACATGAGAGGTTGCAAGCCCATCGCTTATTTTGGCACATGCCTTTGAATTTTTGGTTCTAAATCATGCCATCGTGAAGAAACCTCACGATGTTTTCCTTCACCATTTTGAGCATGTGTTAATGCGCACATACATTTTTCGAGTGGAAAAACCATTGGTGCACGACCAGAAGTTCAAGGATCAGAAGTTGGGGTATCGCCCACTAGGCCAACACGGCTTTTAGTCCGATTTCATTTATTATTTTTTTGTTAGAAAGGAGGTTATTTAAAGATGGTCCCGTAAATATTTCAAAGTCATCGGTTTTGAAGTTCAGAAAATACAGACAGTAAAAGCCTCAGTATTAGGTAAATGCGAATAATGAATATGCAGGAATGGCAATCGCGAACGAAGTCGCGGATACAGCTAGTTATAAATAATACCATAATCACAAAATCAATAGATTTTTTAGATTAATTAAGGCTTCCAACGTCCCTGGTTTCACGAATGATACCTCGCACAGTCGACGACCACGGCTACCCACGCACCGCTGCGAAGCTCTTTCCACGTGCGTAATTTTATGGCTTCATCCATAAAGTTACGCACGTGTGTACAGTCATCATTACGAAGTGAATAAATGAACAAAATAAATAATGCTGGACATTTTAATACTGCATTATCTAACCCCAAAGTAAGCAGAGCTTGTATTATGGGAACTACATGACTGATATACTACTTATATATTTACATAGTGACTGACAACAAAGTTGAACACCACAGAATAGTTATTAAGTACACCCCCGGCCACTTCAAAATCACATAAAATCCTCTCCATTAAAAGGTTGTCTGAGACCGCTTTTAAGCGATAAGACCACCCATTGTACCTTTGTCTTGATGTGTTATTGTTTATATCATAGGGTGTATAATTAATTATTTTCATTCATTCATTCATTCATTCAATGTATAGCAGAATCATATAGACGTACAGAATAGCTGCTGACCCTACTCACCCAGACTTATCTCATCCCACCCGTCTCTAACTCCTGTAAATCAAATTTATTGTTGCATATCTTATTTACTAACACATACAACCGTTCATATACACAAACCTATGCATGCGGTGATTACGACACGTTTGTTTGATACTTTTATCGAAAGTGGCCGAAGTGCGCTTGCTTTGCTAACCTTATCTGATTAATCACTTACAACTGAAGTCAACATTAACAAAAACTATATTTCGTATACCCCCTTCATACCCCCCACTATTCACAACGAATTCTATTTTTACTGGATTTTTTAAACTCATTTTTTGATATAATACGTCTTTTTAGAGCGGTTAAACAAGAAACTTTCAATGTATAGTCCATAATTAGCTCGTTTATGTAATCTGTACTAATATTAAAAAGAGGTAAAGTTTGTAAGTTTGGATAAAGAAGTTAATCTACTCATCCGATTTCAAAAAATATTTACCAATATTTAGAATGGGTCCATTCTAAAAATAAATATTAAAAATTTCAGGGTGAACATAGTCTGTATACCTAATAGCCCGTTAAAATAAAAGGCCTTTACGTGTAGACCAATTTTGCAACGTAAGTCAATGAAAAAACGGTCTAGCGAATGTTGAACGCTGACATAACGGTATAAGAGCTAGTTTTCATCGGAAACTTTTTATCTGGGTACCTGAGGGTGAAGCCGTACGGGGCAGAAAAAAAAACTAATAAAAAAAAGAAACGTAGAGACACACGCCATCCTCTATACTTACCATAGTCAATAAATATTCTAATATCCAGAGTTCCTCTCTGGATATTAGAAATATACTGGATATCGTATCCTTTCTGCTGAATAAATCAAACATGACTTAAATGGTCGATAGTGTTCGCGTGTAAATATACATAAATCATGTAATTTATCAGGTTCATAATTAATGGACTATTTCTAAATGAATTAACTATGGCAGCACCATTTAATACTACAAGGCCACAAAATACCTTTTAAGTACTACCTTTTAGGTATTTTGTAATTAGAAATTGAGGAGACGTATTAGTTTACTCCGGTACAGTACGATTTAAATTAGATGCTTCGGCAAATTTCGTCTATCATCAGAAATACGTACGCTATTTAGCCAATATCTAGGGCAGATCTGGAATAGAATAGAATAGAATATTCATTTATCACAACAATCACCAACATAAAGTATACCAAAACTTATTTAAATTACGTTGTAAAACAAAAACCGAGCGCCATTATAATTATAGGTGAAGCATGGAAATATTTTTGAAGGAGTAATATAAAACTTAAAAATAAAATTACAAAAAAATATATATACTATATTAAACTTACATAACTAAATAATATAATTAAAATTAGATCTAATAATTTATTTCAGAAGGTTTGGAACAAAGTTTGTTAAATGAGAAGTCGGATTTCAGTTTCTTGATACTGTCGGCAAAAATATCTATCTGACAGGATATGGAGTGGGTGTTGTGAATATTTTAAAATAGAATAGAATAGATATATTTATTTAAATTTCAAGGTACTTTTGACGTGTAAGTTGCTTAGAACTTTGATGTTTATATTGGCCAATTGGCCGGACGCAGTGCAGGAAAGCCCCTCAACCGATGGACCGAACCTCTTAAATATGGCGGGAAGTCGATGGATGGACCTAAGATCGTTTATCGTGGCGCTCTTTGGGGCTCATGTCCAGCAGTGGACTTCTACAGGTCAATTTTTCACACAACGTCTATCTAGCCAAACCAAGCATAGCTTGTACCACATAGCTGATATAATACTTATATATATTTTTCTGTAAATACATACATATTATACATAGAAAATACCCAGACCCGAGATAAAATTTGCAGATTATACAAACATTTGTCCCGCGGCGGGAATCGAACCCGCAACCTTCTGCGTCACAGAGGTCGTAGTTCCCATAACACAAGCTCTGCTTAGTTTGGGGCTACGTAGATGATGCCGCTTGAAAATGTCCAGCATTATTATTATTATTATCATAAACATAACCCTCCTAAGTCAGACAATAAAACTCTGTAGTGAATTCCCGATCTGTGAAAAATAAAATCAATAAGATCCATTAGTGGCTATAAAAATAGTACGTCGAAATGCCGAAATACGGTTAAAAGAGTGT
Organism: Perizoma affinitatum; assembly: GCA_961405105.1. Taxonomy (NCBI): domain Eukaryota; kingdom Metazoa; phylum Arthropoda; class Insecta; order Lepidoptera; family Geometridae; genus Perizoma; species Perizoma affinitatum. The sequence goes on along the minus strand of OY560186.1, from coordinate 16,997,239 downwards.
TTCAATTGCGAAAGCTCTCTGTTCGTCACTGAATTAATGAAGGCTATTCCAATATTGGCTACTGATAGGCCAATTCTTTTTTTTTCAGATTTAAAAGGTAAAGGAAACGTACAATACATATATATTTGGATGTATGTATTTAAGTATATATAATTTTTCATGTATGTATGTAGTTTACTTCTATTTTAAGAGTTATTTAATTTAATAAAAAGTTATCTTACTTTGGTAATCAGCCAAACCACTCTTCATTACACAAAGGTTAGCTGGAAGAAAATGCTAATTAGCATTAAGTTTACCTATCTACTTGTTTTACCTTTTGCTATAAAGCATTACAATACAATACAATTCATTACCTTGTGTTTTGAGCCAGAAATACACATAGAAAATACAAAAACTGGTGAGTACCTACAATGAGGAGAATAGGAATGCAGGGGTCAATATAGGGAAAAACATAATTTCAATTTTGTCTTCATTGACCCTATTTTACGGAACCTTAGTAGAATGTTTAGCTATACGTTGTGTGTAATGGTAAAGTTATGTATATATTTATAGTCCCTGCTACACTACCATCTCCATTTTTAAGTTAGGTGCAGCTGGTAATAATATGTAAATGCTTGGAAACAATAAATTAAAAAATAATAAAAAATGCCAGACATTTTCGCACAGCATCATTTAGTCCCAAAGTAAGTAGAGCTTGTGTTACAGGAACTAGGTATATGCCTAATATACTACTTATATAATTTTTTTAATACATACGTTTGTTATACTTAGAAAAACACCTGAGTTGTTATTTTTGTTTATTTTTAAATAAATAAATCTTTATGATTCACTTGATAATTTACTAGAAAATTAAAGTTATATGTTACGGCTGGTGGCTGCTTTAATATAAAAATAAATATTTGATTTTATTGTGGACGTTAAAGTATTTCTTACCAGGCAACCCCAATTCTTTAAGAGAGCCAGTTATCATGCTACAATTTCTAAACTTATAAATTTAAAACATGGTAGGTACCCAATTTTAATAAATAACATAACCTTCATTCTGCAGTTGGGTAATCAAACAAGCGGACTCGCTTCAACGTTTCCATATTGCACGGATGAACGATCAGCGAAAACAAAAATACATTTTTGCATGTTTTAATCGAATTTAGAAAGTCAATTACTATGGTAATACGAGTCTATGGAAACGAGGAAAGGTTGTCATGTAAGTTGATTAATGAAAAAATACTAAATTGAATGCCAACAATGGATATGCAGGCTGTTTTGATCATATATGCAAGTTGTTTGATATTTTAGAATCCTGGACACAGGTTTCCCTAAAAATTTTTATCGAACGATTTTGAGCCACCTCTATTCGTATTTCGGGTGTGGGCCTTTTTACACAGTGTCGTCCAGTTAGTATTTGCCATTTGAGAAACTTTCTACTGTTGTCGGTAAGTTCTTTTATGATTCGTATAGGTAACTCGTCAGACTGAGCCCTAATAAAGTTTAATATTCGTAGGACAATTTTCAAAATATCCGTATACATAAACTTCGGCTATTATTATGATCCTGCGAGCTGAAACGTCATTAAAGCAGGATTACAGTTGTGTTCCCGCCAACGAGGACGCGAAATGGCGGGAAGTAGCAAAACAAAATGGCCGACATGATTTGTCTGTTTCCGAATTACGTGAAGTTATATTAGGTTTTTATTTATTTGGTTATCTTGATACTTATAATAAAGTATTTTCATTCACTTATTCATTCAGTCTCTGCTCGGTTCTGACGTTCACAAGTAAGTTAAAAATGCATTGAGATTCAGGAGAGGCGTTAAATTAATGATCAGTATAAATTAGCGGGCAGGTGTTTTCATAAAACAGTTTTATTTTTTAATTGAAATTGCAAAAGTAAGGTGAGAACCATTTTTCAGCAAAATGAAGGAGGTTTTATAAAAATAACTTGAGGGCAAGTTATTCATAATTCGAGGTCGTTATTAGGTACAACTTTTTTACTTAATTATCAAGTTTTTGAAACACCATGTTTTATAGAATACTAAAATGGCAAATAAGCATACAGTTCACCTGTTGGTTAGCGGTTACCGTAACACCAGGGGTATCACTCACGCGTTGCCGACCCTGAGACCCTGAGAGAAGGGTGAAAAATCTCATGTGCCTGTTATTTGACCCACACACTTTAAACCAGAACACAGCAATGCGAGCATTACTGCGGCGGCAGAAATATTTACCTATGGTGGTAGCATACCTATCTCTGCGAGCTCTTCTACAAACTCTACTATTACTACCCAAACTTACTTCTTTCGTCTGGTAGTGATCTGGATCAGTTGACCTATTTACAGATAATTCATAAGACCTATTTAAAGGTCACAAACAGGAAGTTGGCAACTTTAGACCTGTAGCAATAAATCCTGTTTTTTCGAAAATTATCGAAAAAGTTATTTATAATAAACTAAACTTAAAATATACACATATTTTGAGAGTAATCAAATACTTAGCAATTGTCAGTATGGTTTTAGGAAGAATCAATCTATTAATAGGGCGATTTATGGTTATGACAAGCAGGGATAGTAACAAAAAGTTATTGCCCTATACATGACTAAGGCCTATGACCATGTTCACCACGACACGCTACTTCGTAAGCTATTAAGCTACGAATAGAGTCCGAGGCACCGCTAATAAATTGATTGAATCTTATCTCAGTAACAGAACTCAAGTTACAAGAATAAGTAAAGTTTGTACAAGAATATAGTCATGTCGATACTAGTTATGAGTCTGATACTGGTCACGGTGTTCCTCAAGTGAGCGTTTTGGGACCTCTTCTCTTTTAAATTAACATAAATGATTTACCTCAAGTGACTCATCATTCGATTACTTTATTTGCTGATGGCAGTACTATTTTATTCATAAATGACCAATAATTTTGAATCAGACATTAACTATACTCTGACATCTAATAGCAACTTGCTGAACACGATTAATTTATCTAAGACATTTATTATGAATTCTATGCGCAGTGAGGCTTGTAGTTTGTACACATTTGCTCCGTCTATCTACAATAATATACCGTTATCTGTTCGATCATTATCGAAAAATGCTTTCAAAAGAGAACTAAATTATATTCTGATTAAAAGCGTATTACACAGTGGTGTGTTTTTGTGTGACTGTAATTTGTCATTTTATATTTTATTTTCTTTCGTTTTATAAAGGGAATAGTGTTTTGTATTTTAGTAATAGTATAGCTATATAGTTTATAATTTTTCTTATGATTTATGCACTACCTTAAGACTTTTCCATGCTACGCAAAAGTTAGCTGGACTCTTCTAGCTAACCTTTGTGTACATAGGCTTAATGCATTAAGTTCGCCTATGTTTAGTTGTGCAATAAATTATCTATCTATTTTATATTTTACTTTTATCGGTACCTACCTGTGTAAATCTAAGGGCAGAATTTAGTGATACACATAGTTTTCATTTACCACCTTGATGCAACACTTACCTAAATTCACAAACAATAAATGATTAGATTTGGTTTGATTAGTCTTTGCTTTAGCTTTTTTTGTTTAACTTAGGGCATGGGCATATCGGCACCTTGGAGCTTCTGCTCCGTCAGGCATATTTAGACTAACAAAATTAAATAGGTAGTTTCCTACGTTTTTACGCCCTTTTCGGTATGAAATAGGATGAAAAAATGTATATATATAGTTACATAATTTTAAGGACACTTTGATACTTTTTACGACCACCTCAAAGAAAACTATTAAAAAAAGTTACTAAACCAAAAACTTGTTTTCTTTCAAAAGGGTAAAACTTACCACTTACCCAGGACCCTCCTAAATATTCGCGGTTCGGTCCACTTTGGGACGAGACGCTCATAGATAAGTAGAGACTAGAAGTGTCATAAGAGCGTCGTCAGACATACCGTTTTGGCTTATTCCGGAACGGACCGGAATGAGTCAAAACAGTATGCCTGTCCGGAACGGTCTAAAATGGCTCGTATATTGCTTCTCTATCGGAATGCAATGGTGTGTGTGTGTCGCAATAGATTGGTTATTCGATAAATCCTCCCTGAGAAATCCCCCTTAGGGGGGAAAAGTGAACTCGAATGTTAAAAAAGTGCAGAAATCACCTATGTGGCGCAGTGAGCGAAGGCCCGCCTGAGACGCAGATGGCTGCGGGTTCGATTCTCGGCGCGGGACTAAGTCAAAGTCAAAATTCATTTATTCATTAAAATCACAAGGATCACTTTGAAAAGTCGGTTTTATCTACTGACTGTTCTTCCGACAAGAAGTTCCCAAGCCAGGAAAGAAAAGCAAGAAAACTAGGATGTTTATTATTTTTAATTATACTTTTACAAAACAACGAGTTCGAGCATTTTCATTCCCAAGAGTTTTTATCATCTAAATAATCAGATATTTTATAGTATGCCTTTTTTTAAATTTGTTTTTTAATTACGTTTTTAAATCATCTCTATTTACATAATCAAATTTGAATTGAATTTTGCATTCCATTAAGTTCACTTTTAACAATGACTCTGCTTCTATAGGAGAGGACTTTAAGGACTTTGTGATAGAGACTGGAATGTCGGTAAAAAAGTTTCCGAACGCATTAGCTACATCACCATCCTGAATGACGGTGGCATTGGCAATTTTCAAATTAAACTTATTGTTCTTAGTTATGACTCTTCCAGTCTCACTGTTGATTACTTTCCAAGTGGCTTTCACTTTGTCTTGGATATTTTTAAATTGTAAACTCGACAAACATTTTTAAAAATTTTAGAATGTAAGAAATGTGTGATCTGCAAATATTTGTCTCGGGTATATTTGCGGTAGAAAACACCCCGGTTTTCTATGTATATATTTATAAAAAAAGTATATAAGTAGTATAACAGTCATGTAGTTCCCATAATACAAGCTCTGCTTGGTATGGGGCTAGATGATGCTGTGTGAAAAAGGTCCAGCATTATTATTATTATCCCTACCGGAACAGACATACCGGAACGGATCGAAACGGCTTGTCTGTTGGCACTCTAGGAGAAATTGACTCAAAGTCAACGGATTTACACGGTAAAAAGGAAACTCAACTAAGATCGAAGGTTCGAGAATTGAAAGAAAAGTGGTGGAAAGAAAAATCTATTGAATTGCAGCACTACGCTGATACTCAACAAACTAGCAATTTCTTTGAAGGCATAAAAAATATTTTTGGCCCACGTGTTAGAAAGATAGCACCAATGTACTCTAAGTACAGACAACGTCGATTTGCTGATAAAAATGACGTACTAAAGCGACGGTCAGAGCATTTCAGTGATGTTCTGAATCCCAATGCGCTCCGCGTGGATCTAACTTACATAAACTCATTAGAGAAGCAACCTGTCTTTTGTCCTGTCATTTAGACGACCCACCAACTTTCGAAGAGTTCGTGAGAGCAGTTAAGCGTCTCAAAAATGAAAAGACACCTGGTATGGATCAACTTCCTGCAGAAGTATATAAATACAGTGGAAAGAACATTGTCAATAGGCTCTATAATCTTTCCAAAAGAGTATGGGATAGTGAACAGGTTCCACAGGGCTGGAAAGATGCGGTAATCTGTAAGTTATACAAAGGGAAGAGAGATGTCTCCAATTGTAGTTCTTACCGTGGCATTTCGCTTCTCTCTACGCGCCGGTAAGATCCTCGCATACATTGTCAACACCCGCCTAAGCGAACTAGCTGAGCATTATCTACCTGAGAGTCAATGTGGTTTTCGTCCTCGCAGAGGAACTATTGATGCTATAACTGTCGTAAGACAACTCCAAGAGAAAAGCCTCGAACATCAGCGGCCTCTCTACATGTGCTTTGTCGATTTAGAGAAGGCATTTGATAGAGTTCCACGCGAGGCCCTTTGGCTAGTTCTCCAGAAGTCAGGGTATCCAAAGAAATTCGTCAACCTTATACGCCAGTTTCATGATAGCATGAAAGCGAAGGTTCAGCATGAAAACGAACTTTCTGAAGAGATCCAAATCACAAATGGAGTAAAACAAGGTTGCGTTATGGCACCTACTCTCTTTGCCATATATTTCTCAGTCGTCATAAGGGATGCACTGCAGTGTTGTAGTTACCAGATCCAGCTTAATGTTCGAACGGAGAAAGGCGTGTTTGACCTGTCGAGGTTCAGAGCAAAGTCTAAGTTGCAAAAGGTCTCAATACTGGAGATACTTTATGCTGATGATGTCTGTCTCATGTCTGGTAGCATGGTGGTTCTTCAAACCTATGTTGACGCACTACACAGATCTTGCCAGCGTTTCGGATTGGTTATAAATGCTTCCAAGATTAAAATTCTCAAACAACCATCACGAAGCTGCGAAGCTGATAAAGCAGCACTGAATCTAGATGGGAAACCACTTGAGGAAGTATCACACTTTAAATATCTTGGAAGTAACATCTGGAATGATAACACCTTGGCTTCGGAGATACCATCGCGCATAGCTAACGCTGCTGCCAACTTCGGACGACTTACTGGCCGTGTCTGGAACTCTCATGACCTCAAGCTCGAGACGAAGATTAGCGTCTACAAAGCGTTAATAACACCTGTCCTTTTATATGGCGCCGAGGTATGGTGCCTCTACAAACCAGATATCAAGAAACTTGACACTTACCATCTTAGGTGTCTAAGGTCTATTTTGAAAATCAAGTGGCAGGATCGAGTGTCTAATACAGAGGTTTTGCGTCGCTCCGGAATGCATGGCATGGAAGCTCTCCTTATGCAGCGACAACCCAGGTGGTGCGGACACGTCTTTCGCATGGATGACCACCGTTTACCCAAAGCTGTCTTATACTCTGAGATGGCAGAAGGTAAGCGAAGGCACGGTGGTCAGCATCTTCGTTACAAAGATGTGTTCAAGAGGCATCTAAACGCCTGCACTATCGACCCCAACTGTTGGGAGGAGCTAGCTGCACAAAGATCGACTTGGCGCTCCACCATCTTCAGTAAAATTAAATCCTTCGAAGAAAACCGTCTTGAAGAACTTGACGCGAAACGCCGAACACTTACACATACACCTTTAACTCTGTGGGCCAGCTTTGTTGCGATACTTTTGATAGGGTATTCAAGACCAAGTTTGGTCTTGCAAGTCATATTAGGGCTCACGCACGAAAAAAAAACAACATTACTTTTAGGGTCGCCGTCATCGAAACCGATGTGGAGGACTATATACTGAGTTGGGACCTTTTTTGCAACTACTGTTTGTCACTTTACATATTATTTATTGTGATTATTTGTATCGTGTTTTTGCTAAAATAAACTAAATTCTATCCTATTCTTTTATTCGATCCTAAATGAAAAATGTAATATGTTTTCAGCCACAATGTATGTTTATTTTATAGTTCACAAGGCTCTGTTCACGGTCACGGTCCGCGTGGTATCCGGATAAATGGTAGCTTATGTTTTATTCTAAGTTACGAACTATACCTACTTGTTCCAAATTTCATCCAAATCAGTTCGGCCGTTACGGAGATATACAATATTATCTAGCAACCTCTGTGGCGACCTCTGTGGCGCAGCAAAGGCCCATCTGAGACGCAGAAGGTTACGGGTTCGATTCCCGTCGCGGGACAAATGTTTGCATCTGCAAATATTTGTCTCGGGTCTGGTTGTTTTCTATCTATAATAAGGAAGTATTAACAAAAAAAAATGTATATAAAGTAGTATATCAGTCATGTAGTTCCCATAACACAAGCTCTGCTTACTTTGGTGCTAGATGACGTTGTGTGAAAATGTTCAGAATTATTTATATTTATATGATATTATCTATTTATAACCAGCATCCAAACAAAATTAATAAATATTAGTGTGATTGTACCAGCATATAATCACATATATGTAGTACAGAATGATATAGTATATTAGTACAAAGGCGAGCTTTACCCTAAGAAGAGTTGTCTTCCAGCAAACTATTGAAGCTAGAGAGAGGTGATTATAATGTTTAAGAGTGTCTTATCCAGTTATTTTACATGGAGACTCTGCACACCCTTTTTGTCCGTTACACTGCTGAAGTTTTTGTCCCCTGTGATGGCAGGAATTAGCGAACTACCTTTTGTTTTATAATATTTTGTTAGTTGAACGAAGATATCTGAGTTTACTTAGGCTATCTGGCGTTTGTATATATGTTGTCGTAGGAGCCGTGTTGGCCTAGTGGGCGGTACCCCGACTTTCGATACAGAGATCGTAGGTTCGAAGCCGGTCATACACTAATGCATTTTTCCACTCGGAAATGTATGTACGAATTGAATTGAATTAACATGTGATACGTATTATGCTAACTACCTTCTAAAAAGCGGGCATGTGCCAAATATAATGTTTGGACGTGCCCCTATTCTTCTTCTTCAAAGCTCTACGCACGAGTATAAGTATGCATCTGAGTAATTTTCAAACTTCCGCTATTAGATAACATAATTATAAATTTTACGGGTCTTCATCGCGTTTACATTTTTTATTATTTTTCCGGTTAAATGAATGAATGAATGAATGAAAATACTTTATTGTACACCTTATGATATAAACAAAATAAACAATAACACATTACGAAAATGTACAACGGGCAGTGTTATCGCTTAAAAGCGATCTCTTCCAGACAACCTTTGGATGGAGAGGATTATATATGATCATGAAGGGACCTATTATATTATATATATATGTATATATATGTTTATAAACTAACAAATACAATACTTATATAAATAATATTAAAACAGGTAAACGCGATAAAAAGTTATAATTATGTTTCTGAAGGTGACCATCATTCTTGGGAATTCCAGTAGTGTTTGTTCTATTTTTGTTTCTTTGCTTGTTTGTCTGACGATAACTTTCGAACCGTTGATTAAATATTGATGAAACTTGGTAGGTAGGTTATACAAACAGAATTTGTAAGTTCATAAACGAACTTAAACTCATAACTCCCCTTTTCGATTGTCAGGTAAAAACGCTTTTGCGCGAGATCTCAGTTCTAAATAACACGGCTTCTGTGACACGGTAGGCGAATAGCTTGTACGCAGGAGGTGCAGGTTCGATTCCAGCTGCGGGATAAATATATGCATGTTCTGCAGATATTTGTTCCGGGTGTCGTGGTATCATGGTTACTGTAACATCGCCGTTCTAAAATGCACAAAAAATTGGAGTAAAAAACAAAGTACAAATTGGCCTAAATGAAATTTTTCGATTTTTAATATTTCAGTATAATGTCACATTCTCTAATTCTCTATTCTCCATGTAGTAAGTACTAGAAAAATATTAATTAAATTATCTACATAATAACTAAGGAAACTCAGACTAACTAAAAAAAGTAAACCGTTTCAACAGAGTTCAAGTCACCGACCGCAAGCGGGGTACCCAAAAGGCTGGCGACATTAACTCGTTGAATGGCAATGCTAATTGTTGACCGAGGTAAGCGCCAACCCTTTGGTCATTGGTTTCGTCCATCAGCCGCTTCGCGATTTCCCTGAAAATGAGGCACGCATCATTGCCCCAAGGACCTAAGTTTTCCACTGCAAAAGGCAGAAATATAATACAAAATAAATATATTTATTTTGTAGTTCAAAGAGTATTATTAGTAATCGAAGTTTCTGGTAAAATTACTTATAGATTTATTGATAAACTCCTATAAGGGGTCATCTATAAAGTACGTCACACTAATTTCGTGATTTTTTGACCCCTTCCCCGTCCTTGTCACAGTTGGTTACATTTGTGAGGACCCCCTGCCTAGTGTGATGTCACATATTTTGTAATTTTACATTTAGAAATAGTTTTTAACACTTAGATGTATAAGATTTGAAATGTGACGTCACGAAACTTAGGACCCCTATCCCTTGTCACACAATGTCACACTTCGTCGACACCCTCCCATCCCTTAACTTTTTTCAAAAGTCAATAAAATCGTGTTACAAATCTTCGACGATGTTAAATATTAACATGGGACTTTAGAACCAAAGTCTGAAAGGAAAACAAACTTTGCAATCCAGTGAAAGCGGTACAAAGTTTAGATTCTACCTTCTGTACTGATATTAAAAATGCAACATTTCGACAAAGTATTAGGTAACTAACTACAGACAAACTCGTTTGTATCTATACCCTGCCTTGACAACAATTCTGTTGAGGATAACGCCCGCGGAAATATTTAATTGTATGGAAATTACATTGAGCTGACACTACTGCGATTTTTTTTCCTTGGCGCATTTGCGTTAGTATTAAAGGAAAATAAACGTTTAATCGCTCAATAATATTTGCATGCTGTATTCACCTATAATTATATTGGCACTCAGTTTTTGTTTTTTGTAACGTAATTTAAATTAAAGTTTTGGTTATTTCTTTATTAATTTAGGTAATTAATTGGTGATTGTTTAAATAAATATAAATAATAAATTTAAAAAAGAAAAGAAAAAAGTCTTCAAAGCCAATGAATCCTGCTTGTCAACGCCCAAGCAGCATACGTCCTTTTACGGTACCTTGTGTCCTCATGTATAATTTCATTGTTTGTCAGAACAGGTATTTAAATCTATGGCTGGTCTGACATGATCATGAATAATAGGCTACTTCGTGTCGATGTAGGCACGAAACGCGACATGCAATGCTGCTTCGGAATGTGTCGACCTGGGGCCATTTTCATTTCTGTGTCCATTTTCTGACCACATTGGCTTATTTTGATTTTGTGCCCATTTTTTGACCACATTGGGTCATTTTGATTTATGTGTCCATTCGGTCATTCAAATAAAATCTATCAACTTTAGTTATACATATTTTGAAAATTCGTGTAAAAACTCTGCAGTAACAGAATTCTTAAAAACAATTCTCTAGTAATATCATGATTGTTTTTGAACATGGATTATTTCATTCACATCTATTATTAATAGTATAGATTCAATTGATCGGACTTAAAATTATAATCAAAGTTAATTGATATTAGGTTAAACTTATCGAAACATTTGCATGCCAATGTGTCCGGTGAAATAATTGAAACTGATGTTTTATTTATATAATGCATTTATTCATACAACTATATATAAGTAGGTATATACAAAAAATACAGAAAAAACCAGCTATCTAAAGACCGTTGCAGATGAACTAAAGATAGCTCAACTGATCCAGATACCAGAAGCGTTCCTTGTTGTGAAACTAAAACTAATTACTATAAGATCTTTTAATAAAAACAAATAAATTATTTCACTTGTTGGAATAATCAGCAAAATATGTGTTTTTTTCTCAAGTCCTTAGCTGAAGTGGTCGTCGCTGGCACGAAAGCATATTTTTTCACGATACTGTTCGGTTGGAGATTGAATTATAATTGCAGAGTGTTCGCGGCCGCACTAGCATTAGGTACTTGGAAAAGTGTGATTATGTGCACTTTTCTTTTTATCATGTTGTTGACAAACAATGTACCCTCTACTCTACATTATTGCAGTTCAAATTGATTTAAACCCAATTACCCCTCCCACCTGTGAAAGGGTTCTTGCAGAATAAAAAATAAATAATGCTGGACATTTTCACACAGAGTCATCTAGCCCCAAACTAAGCAGAGCTTGTGTTATGGGAACTACATGAATGATATACTACAAATATACTTTTTTTTTTAATATGGAAAAATATCAATAGAAAACTCCCAGACCCGACAAAAATATTTGCAGATGATACAAACATTTGTCTAGCGGCGGGAATCGAACCCGCAACCTTTTGCGTCTTAGGCGTGCCTTCGACCACTGCACCACAGAGTTCAAACAATAGAAAATAGAATTACAATTCAAATCAAAACGTACTTACCGTTTTTATTTAGATTTAAATGAAAATTAAAACACTGTAACTGTACTTAATGATGTTCTAACTCTGTACTTTACAAGAATTAAAGGATTTTTATATATATTTTTTATTTTACTAACCCTCTTATTCATAATCACTCTCTTACTTCTGTCTGGATGTGTCCTATGTATAATATGTATGTATTTACAACGAAAAAAGTATATTATTCATGTAGTTCCCCTTATACAAGCTCTGCTTAGTTTGGGGCTAGATGATGCTGTGTGAACAATGTCCAACATTATTATTATTAACTTTAATATCGTGTTGTCTGCCTCTATCCTTTGTTTAGTGTTAGAATAGGACAGGGTTAGAGTTAGCGATCTGCTTAGTGATTATGAATAAGTGGGCAAGATTTTATTTATTTACAGCGCATGGCAAGGTAATGGGACTTTAATGGACAATAAACCGGGGCCATAACCTATTCATTGATGTTTCTGTAAAAAAACTGGATATAATTATAATTTATTATGATTATAACGCATTAACATTGCCAGTCAGCGTGGCGATGCCGCATTATTTCGGGAATCATTATCCGTCTGATAATGATCTGGATATTTTGACCAGTTGATACATATTATACATAGCAAACACACGGACCCGAGACAAATATTTGCAAACTTTTTAGAGAAAAACTATAATATTAGTTAAAGTACAATCTTTCGCGTTCGGTCTTTTCGCTTAGAAGCAATATCTTCTTTCCTTGTCTGGTAGAGTTCGCTATTTAGCGATAAGACCGGCCATTGTACAACATTGTCAAAGTTTGTGGTACTAAACTAATCTGATGTTATTTGGTGTGTAATAAAGTATTTTCTATCTATGTTATATCTATATATCTATTTATTATTATAATGATGTATCATAATGTATTTACATTCATACAAACAAACAGTCTAATTCTAATTCTAAGTGGGGGAATTAAGGTTTTCACTGACGTCTCGCGTTGGGGTGTATTGTGCATTATCCCTCTTCTAAGCTGACCACCACCAGCCCAACTCCTTGAAGTAGCGGAGAAGGACTCTGGGTTGATGACAGCAGTGTTCCAGTATTCCTGAACTCCTGTCAGTTAGTGATGACGGAGAGCATGTACAAAGAGTCTGTTACGTCCAACTCATATACTTCGGGCTTCTGTCGTCGCGGTTAAAAATCAACGTTAACACAGCTGTCAGCGAGTAAAGTTTAAGTAGGTAGTACTATTAAATGTCATTACATTAGGGACGTATTTGCAAATACCGTTCGGCAATAAATTTTTAAATGTCAGCTTGTTATGATATCGATTTTAACACCCCACGCTAAACCTTATACCGCGTTTACACATGCGTCGTACGCGCAAGAATGTGCACCACTTAGTTCTAACCTGTGATGGAATACTCATACAATATCCGCCACAGATTAGTACTAAGTAGTCAACATGGCGAACAGCGAATGTGTAAATGTAATTAAAGGCAGGTTACAGGATGAGATGGGAATATCTGAACTAAGCCATATTATATCTCTGTAGCACACGTGCTACGTGGTAGCATGTCTCTGTAGCACACGTGCTACGTGGTAGCATGTCTCTGTAGCACACGTGCTGCGTGGTAGCATGTCTCTGTAGCACACGTGCTGCGTGGTAGCATGTCTCTGTAGCACACGTGCTGCGTGGTAGCAAGTCTCTGTAGCACACGTGCTACGTGGTAGCATGTCTCTGTAGCACACGTGCTGCGTGGTAGCATGTCTCTGTAGCACACGTGCTGCGTGGTAGCATGTCTCTGTAGCACACGTGCTGCGTGGTAGCATGTCTCTGTAGCACACGTGCTGCGTGGTAGCATGTCTCTGTAGCACACGTGCTGCGTGGTAGCATGTCTCTGTAGCACACGTGCTACGTGGTAGCATGTCTCTGTAGCACACGTGCTGCGTGGTAGTATGTCTCTGTAGCACACGTGCTGCGTGGTAGCATGTCTCTGTAGCACACGTGCTACGTGGTAGCATGTCTCTGTAGCACACGTGCTGCGTGGTAGCATGTCTCTGTAGCACACGTGCTACGTAGTAGCATGTCTGGTAGCAAGTTATGATAATTATGTATAAACAAACAGCCTCTAGTGGGAAACGCTTATACTAACTCCTGTCGCCGCGGGTAAAAACACAGAAACAAATGTAATACTTTCACTGGGGTGTCAAGGGGTGTGGAGGGTGGGTAGTTCATTGACCCTTCCCTAATGATCAAAGGCTACTTTCGTATTGTCTTAGCGATGTGACACTATTGCACTAATGACTGGAACCTTTTGTACTGGGGCGTTCACTTTTACAAAACGGGAGTTAAGGGAAAACTAGGGGGAAATAATAAAATGTGTAGTTAAAAATAACTTAAAAACACGCTTTTATCACGCACTAAAAATTATAAAACAGAATCCATCATCATACCCGCGTTACCAAACCCAATCAATTGGACTCGTCAAAACGAATAATATGAGCCAAAACTCGAGGGGTTCACTAGTAGCCACTGAAGAGATCCACTATCCACCTCCTGGCTCCATCATCAGATTAGACCAAGATACCAAATTATGGTATTGTCATCCGAACTACATATATTTCTTATATCTTTCTTACATACAAAGTTTAATTTCGATACAATTAGAAGGTAAACGATTAGGTTAAAATTGACTTCCAAGATTTTATTACATTGTTTATTTGTTTGTTATTTAGGTAGTTACAAGTGAAGATAATATAAGTGTGTTAAAAAATGTAAAGGAATCTTTTTTTTTACTGGTCCTTTCATTTAGACCCATCTACACTAATTATAATATAATAACGTGGTAAAGTTTGTAAGTTTGGATGTAGGAAGTAATCAACTCATCCGATTTAAAAAAAATCTTAAATTAATAAGAATGGACATTCTGGGTGGACATAGGACATAGACTCGACGGTCGTGAGACGGTTCCCATCTCGAATGGTCGTGGTTGCGGACGGTGCTCATGAGGAAAGACCTCTAAACGGTCAACAAAACGACCACAGGAGAATAGTAAAGTACGTGGTACCACGAAAATTTCAAGACTACAAATAGATATGTCAGTTACTATATAATGTACATATATACATATATACATACCATGCTATGTATAATGCTACATATACTTAACTATAATTGCTCTAGTGTTTCCGTGTTGGAAATGGGGAATACGTTCATATTCAAAATGCCGACAAAATGTGGGTAATAGAGAACACAGCTCTCAAAAACAACTCATTTGAAAGTTGGTTAACAGCGAAGTAATCAAAGCCCATACACACCTGCGTGGTACAGTCATCGCCAGAAGTGACTTCTACGCTTGTAATAGCAATATCTAATCTAGTAGTATAAAGAGGTAAAGTTTGTATGTTTGGTAATCTCGAAACCTTAAGATCCGATTTCAAAAATATTTCACCAATGTTTAAAATGGACCTTCAGGGCAGACATAAATGCTGTATATTATGCCGTTAAAATTGATAATTGATAATAATGCTGATCATTTCTTTACACAGCATCATTTAGCCCCAAAGTAAGCAGAGCTTGTGTTATGGGAACTACATGATACTACTTAATATATTTTTTTTGTAATTACATACACGTTATACATAGAAAACACCAAAAAAATCAAAGAGCTTTTCGGAGAGACCAATTTTGCGTTTCTCACGACCGCTTCCTTAACGGCAAAGTAATGAGGTACTTTTCAATGGACGTTGATGCTTTTGTTGAAAAACAAAAGGCAAAGAAAAACATCGTTATTTTTATGTACTCCGCCACCACACATACAATCTCTTATACATTTGATACATTGAATCTCTACATTTGAATGGAGAGAATAAATCTCCATTCAAATGTAGTAAGGAAGATATTGCTTCTAGGCAACAAGACCGACCGCGAAAGATTGTAATTTAATTAGCGTTCAAATAAAGTTTCTTGCAACGTGTCACGTAAACTGCTAACTACTATGAAAAATGTGACATGTGCCTACACAATTATTATGAAGAGCCTCCGACTGACAAATTGATTTCCTCATTGATTGTCTATTTCTTGTAACACACGAGTCACGTAATTAAAATTGTTCCAGCGGTAGACCGCCGGCGTTCCTCAGATAGAATGCTAGTATTCAACAAACTTTTGTCACCGATTGTACATATAATATATTCCTGGCACGGCGGAGATATATGGCTGTCGAGATCCTTGACTGATTTATAGACGCATTAGATGTGGTTGATAACGATCATCATTTGGAACAGTTATTCAGACATTTCAGAATGGATAGAAAAACATCATCCCTGTAAGCGGAAGTACGGAGTTTCTGCTTGAGAAAGAGCTCATCTGGAGAATGACTACCACAATAACTATTTCTGCCGCCAAGCAGTATTGCTTGCGTGGCTGTATTTCTTGGGTTGAGGCGTAGTGGTACCTTTATAAAGAACTTTGTTGTTTTACATTATTAAAAAGTACCTATTCAATCGTTTGAAGTCCGATTTAAAGTAACTATTTAATTCGACAGCTGTGTGCCACCTGATAAAATATTAAATAGTATGTTCACTAATATTTAATCTCTATATTTAACCGGCGGTTAAAAAATAACTTGTGAATTTGTAGATAATCTGTACGTGATTAAAATTTGGGTGGCGAATCAAATCGAAATCGGTTATATATCTGGAAAAAATTATTACAATTCTACACGAATTAGAAAATACAACAGATATGTAGGTACCGAATGTGGTTTGTGTATACATTCAGAACCTATCTTCCTGCAGTCGGCAAAATCCGCGTGAGTTATTTATGAGAGGGCCTGTCAAGTTACCGTCCTATAATCCAATTGTAAGTTTCAAGCCATCGCTAAAAGCTACGGGTATCTTTAGGGGTTGAGTGAAATATCAAAAGGTATCATTGTTATAAGCCGGAAGAAGTCTATAGATTAGGCCGGAGCCAGTATCTAAACAGCTATCATTATGGAATTGAAATTGTCGTGACTTGGTATCATTTTAGAATATAATTACGACTATACCACGTACTTTACTATTCTCCTGCTGATGTTTCTTTGTCCGTTTAGAGGTCCTTGACCACGCTCTACGGTCGCGTCGTGAGACGGGAACTGATCGACAAACTGACGAAACGTTAGCAGGAGAATAGTAAAGTACATGGTATAGTCGTAATAATATTCTAAAAAGCTTTCATTATAATTTTTTTGTCAAATTAGTCAAGTATAATTAACTTTTTTATAAAACTAAAGTTAAAGTATATTTATTAAAATGTTTTTTACTATTAGTTTTACGAATATGTCGGCACTCAATTAAAATGTATGGACGAAGGAAGGGAGGCCTTTGCCCTGCAGTGGGACACTATAGACACTGTGATAATATGGATATATTTAGGTGGTCGAGATTGAGGCACGCTTGTATAGAAGAAACCTAATGACCCAAAAAGTATTTTTTGTATCCATTATTACTTTAAGCATTATGTAGACTTCTTTATATTCATACAAATAAATGTTCTGATTTCTGATTATTATAATTCAGAACGAATAAAACATATATTTTTTATTAATTTATATTTTATACACTTGAGAAGATTCCCTTCATCGCTATTTCACAGATAATATTATATCACCACGAATCATTCTGTCAAAACTCCAAGTAGGTTGTATAACTAGAGATCTTGGACGGACTAGCAAGGAGGTATTGCTAGTTGATTAACGCTGTTCAGCCGTAAGTGTGTCACTTTTGATTTATAATTGATAGAATGATGGCTGCTAAGTCAGTTTTATAAATAATACAGCAGATAATTCCTAGAAAATCCACTTATGAAAGGCTTATACATTTTAAAAGCAAATTACAGTGAAACCCCATGTCAATGCATAATAGATCTACCCCTGTTATTATTGTCATTTTATTATAAACGCTAATAGCCAGGGGGTGAGTCGGAAATCGATTGAAAACGTTTTTGATATAAAGCTGGTGGAATTGTGCATTGTGTGACTAGAATAGATTACGTAATTTTATCCTTTATCTTTACCTGAAAGTTATAAAAGTATATTATATCAAAAACAAAAGGAAACAAAAATCAAACACCTGTGTTTGTTTATTAAAGTATATTAAATCAAAAACAGACCGAAACAAAAAAATCAAACACAGTTAAGGTTCTTTTACGACTTCAGTGGTGCGACGGGCGAGTAACTTGAAACGCGAGTTCGATTCCCGCTGCGGGACAAATATTTGTATGTTATGCAGATTTTTGTTTCGGAATTATTGTGGTACTACGGTACTCGTAGTTCCTGATACCCATGATACATTAAATCCAAGTGCGGGGTGAGGACTACCGTATAGGACTTTTGGGTTTTACCGTACAGGACTATTGGGTTACCGTATAGGAATATCAGTCATGTTGTTCCCATAATACAAGCTCTGCTTAGTTGGGGGCTAGATGATGCTGTGTGAAAAATATACATTATTATTTAAAGAAACCAATGGTTCGGTTTTTAAGCGGTAGTATCTATACGAATTCATATTACTATTTCAAGGGATTATGTCGAATAACGATTGTGAAGAACATCGTATGTTCCAAACTTATCCAGTCTTTATTTTATCCATGTTGTCCTAAGGTACCTGCGGGTCACGCACATTTGCCAATAAATTGAATTCCCGATTGAAAGAATCCTCCTTCACCTTAGGGTAGAGAAAACTTTTTAGACCCATGTAGGTTTCTTTACATTTATTTTATTTTGAAATCATACTTAGTGACCCAAGTACCTATACAAAGATACTTATTTATTTTAATTTCGAGTTTCAGTCGGGGACTTCCAAGGTAGATCTCATTGAAAAGATTCATCTATCGTATAATACCAGATTCAGATTAATTTATAGACTATTTATATCATATAATATTGGCAGATAATAATAATACTGAACATTTTCACACAGCATCATCTAGGCCAAAACTAAGCAAAGCTTTTGTTATGGGAACTTCATGACTGTTAAACAACATATATTTTTTATAAAATTACTTATTATAAATATATGGATATACACTAGAATTCATATGACTTAAAACTACGTCACATGCAAAAATGAGCAATTTAAATATTTCGTTACATATTGATGATTTGGAAAAAAAACAGAGCTATTATTATTATTGCAAAGCACTTAGTTCCATAAATATAAAATTATAACCCACTTTTTATAAATCCCTATTGAGGATCAAAATCATTTTCGCGCAATTTATCACGTCATTCAAGATTATATTAAAACCCTTCAGATCACAATACCTCATTAAAATGTAATTTAACAGAGCACGCTGCAATTTTCCCTGGAAGCGAAAGATACTTCATACAACGACAGTTTAGTTTATGGGTAGGCAGAGACCACGGACTTCTACGAGTACCTTACTATGAGTACCTTAGTACCAGAACACTCAGACTCGGATTATATATGTACAGAACATGCAAACGTTTGAAGCGGGAATCGAACTCGCACTTGCATACCAAAAGTGTGAAGTCTTGTTCCAATAACGCGTTTGCATGTGCTAAATATAATATTTAGATATCCCTCCAAATACCCCCTATTTAGTACCTTCAGGGATCTTAGTATGCGTACTTATTATTCATAAATAATGCTGGACATTTTTTTTGCACACAACGTCATCTAGCCCCAAACTAAGCATAGCATGTACAATGGGAACTACATAACTGATATAATACTTATATTTTTTTTGTGAAAACATACATATTATACATATACGTAGAAAATACTCAGGTCTGGACCCGAGACAAATATTTGCAGATTATACAAAATTTTGTCCTGCGGCGGGATTCGAACCCGTAACCTTCTGCGACTCAGGCGGGCCTTCGCCCACTGCGCCACAGAGGTCGTCAAATGAATCTGAGGATGTCCAACATGGGGATTACAGTCATGAACGTGTTTGACCGATATTGTTTAACGGAGTTAATTAATATACAGATAAATCAGTTGAACCATCTAAAGACCATTGCAAACAATCTATAGATAGCTATTTAGATACATCGAACAGGCCGCGTAGCTCCCGCGTAGATAATATGCTACAGCGTAGCTCACGTGCTACGCGAGTCACACTCGTAGACAATGTGCTACGTAAGAAGTTCTCTCGTAAAATGTTTGTTTTACTCTCCTAATATCATTTATAATAAAAGTTTTTAGATAAGATAAGATAGCCAAGTTCGCGGTTAGCAGAATCAAACCATTTAATTGGAACTTGGGAGTTCTAATGCATGATCGCATCAATTGAATGTGTGGTTGCGAAAACGATATGTCACAACACAAGGTTTATCTTCCCTGAGTCTGTTGAAGAGATGTGAACTTTGAAATAAAAGAAACACCGTCAGAACGATTGTCCCTGGTTTATTATTCACAATAAACAGGCCACAACTCACTAATAGTCTTTATGATTAAATTAGATTTAATTAATTCGTTATTGAGAGCCTTCACTTCACCATAGTCTCTACCTGCTGAATCGGTAGATGCCCAAATGTGTACCACACGATTCAGCAGGTTAACACTAGCTTAATGGCAATGGGAACGCGATAATGGCAAACAAATAACAATAGGTCGATATATAATAGCCTATAACCTTCCTCAACAATTGATCTATCAAATGCAAAAAGATGTTATTGTTATTGATTTCACTTTAATGTATTTACAGACAATTAATTGGCCAGTCTTGGCAATGTACAAAACTTGTATAAGGAATTTTTTGCCAATTTTAAAACCACTGGTCATGTTTTCCATCAACGATCGCAGCGCCCCCTAGTGACTTGTAGTGCTAACACCTTAGAACCATCCTTGAAGTCATACAAATCGATTGCAAAAAGCCGCATTACAATCTTTTATGCTGCTTCGGAGATAGTGACAGACAAAGAAACAACCTCTTATGGCAAACGCATATACGCATATCCTCACGCAGGTAAAAACTGGAGATGAACATTCAACCTGTCACGCGGAATGCTAAATGTTATGCAAAACGTAGATATGTGCCAAATCGAAACATTAATGAAAATATACGAAACAGAAACAAACTTATGCTACCCGCGACAACCTTGCAAACAGTACATAACAGTCCTGCCTGACTTTTAAAAATATATAACAAATTGCCCGAATAAATAAAAATTAAAGAAAAGGACTTATTCCAAAAACTCATAAAAACAATCCTGCCGAAAAAAGCCTACCTACTACACTGTTGACCAATACTTATCTGACAAACTTGCAAAATCTGCTTACAAACTACCTACCTACTCTCGACCATTTCACTCTTTGACTAATACATTTTTACTTAATAAAATATGACGTAGGTACCTACGGATCTATAGAATATCCCAAAACTTAACCTTCTTTGACATTGATTATTGAACTACCTACCTACTTCGTGATATTTATTATAATTATTTTAATATTGACAATTATTATAATTTTGACGTTTTGTATGATTATTGTTTTTTTTAATCTTTTTTTTTAATCTTGATCAATCTTCACCATTGTTATCATTTAATTTGTATAATTATTTGTAAAACTAATAGCTACCTCTGCAACGCCCTGACAGAGCCGATTTACCTACCAACCTACTTGGAGCTACACTAGACCTAAGCTTAGTATTAGACCTAAGCCATTGTATGTAGGACATTAAGCATTAATAAATAAAATAGAAATAATGTTTAGAAGTGCCTCTATCTGGGAAGTTGGTTCAGACCGGTCGTGTACCAATGGAGTATTCAATTTACTCAAAACGGTGAATACATCATGAGGAACCCGGAATACCCTAGAACCATGCAGTAGAAGGCATGTGCCATCGGATAGTGATCCAACAAGCGGCGATGGGTTTGTGACATGTGCCAAATATAATGTTTGAGCGTGTCTGTATAAAAAGGTCAAAAGGTTTTTATTCATTAAAATCACAAGGATCATATAAAAACGTCAGCTTAAAAGCTACGTGAATTTAAAATGTTAAAGTGAATTTACGCCGATTCCGCGCGCGCGACCAGGCTTGGTCTCAGAAGAATCAGGCAATAAACCCGGCTTGGTTTTTTTTATGATCCTTCATTCGGTTATATGTGGTCCCATCAAACATGGTATGCAAATATATGTTGCGCCTGTTTGTCTAGTAATAACATTATTATTATTATTTTATATTTTATTATTATTAGATCAACATATGAATAGATGAACGGTAGCGGAATTTAGAACCGAGCGCTTTCCCATTGCGACTATTTCCGTTCGTAACGGAAATAGTATATAACGGTGGTCTCAAAACACCGACACCCAATTTTCATACGAATTTACTTATGTTTAAGGTCGTTCCTCATCGTAAGTCTGTGAAAATGTACGAACTAAATTCTGTCTTTAGCCCCTCGTGTGATTCTCGGAGGTAGGTACAGTGTCCAGGCGCAAACGTCAAAATGTTTGAATCATTTAACCGGATAATTATAAATAATTAAACATTTATTTTTCCCACAAAAGTTTCTTAGAGTACATTCCTTAAACTTGACCTATACACACATATACACATTAAATTAGTTTTATCTCTTGAATCCTTAACTAGGTGTATATGAATAGTGTTACGTTCTCCACAACTGTAGATCATCGTCACGTAAAAGCACCTACGCTTCGTTCCACGAACGCGTTCGTATATACATGAATCTAGCTGCATACACTCACAGAAACGCCGAAATAACTGCATTTCTCGCCTAAAATAATGACTTCAACCTATGAAAAATAAGTAAAAGCACTTACCTTTGTATTATTCCCAGTAAAATTAACACAGGAACGCTGAAAATCCTTCGAACCGACACCAAAACGAGAGGATTTCCTTCACACTAAACCTGCCATCTTGCCCGAAACATTTACTGGGATTGCACGCGGAATTCACAATAATACACTTAAAAAAAAACACTTTAAAACACACTTGTGTTATCACTTTATGTATTTAATAGTGTTTTGTGGTTTATTTGAATGTTTTAAGGGTGGTTTTAGAAGGTTTAGCGGGACGCGCGGCCTGCTTCGCTTCGGGATACCGACTAGGAGCAGTTCAATATTGTAGCCGGGATGTGGGAAGCTACGTATTTGGATGTGACACGTAGATTGAGAGAGAGAGATGGATGATGGGTATTGAAAATCATACAAACATAATACTTACATACATTTATGTATAATTCGTAAAAACGGATAGAATAAATACAACTACTAAATATTACCAACATAAAATTGGTAGTAGGTAGTAAGTCTGCATTATGTATTTAGAATTTAATAAAAAAATTAAATTTATTTATTTAATTGATAAAGACTTGACTCACATCGAGCTACAGACGTCATACGATAACAAAAAAAAGCAGGTCGTTTTTCACACAGCATCATCTAGCCCCAAACTAAACAGAGTCGTATTAAGGGAACTACATGACCGATATACTACTTATATACTTTTATTTTTGTAAATACATACAAATTATACATAACACTCAGTTTTACCTTTATACTAATGTAAAATAATGTGTTTCACAGTAAACCGAGGCGTCATAACTTAAATGGTTGTAACTAGATCCCGTCCTATAGGTGGCGTGATACCATATCCAAATCAAATCTTCGTCGCTCCGTGACACCGTAAGCTCGTAGAAAGAGATAGACGGCCCGTGAAAGACAGAGAAAGCGATGCTCAACTTACGTTACCTACTATCAATGCTTTGCTACGTCTTTGTGCTAAATGCCACTTGCATTATTCAATGATAATCAAAATAAATAGGTCTACTCCAAAGATATGTTTATCTACTCGCCTGCTATATGAGCTCGTGTTCCATTAAGCGGCGATGGGATTACAGCCTGTCACGTAAATGCTAACTTGCGAAACGGGGGCATGTGCCAAATGTAATGTTTGGACGTGACACTGACTTCCACCTGGTATCCTCAAATTACTCGCCGAGTACTTCTGTATGTATGCTTGGTGAGTAAAATATCTTTGTAAAAAAACACACGACTGGTATTCCCCATGGTGGATACCCTCTGATCTACACTCAGTGTCCCCATGTTGATATCGTTTGAAGGTAGTCACGGGCACGTCCCAAACATTATTTGGAATATGCCTACGTACCGTAATTGATAGTAAGCATGCGATTTGATGAAATACTTTTTAAAATTCGGTTAATAAATAAATAAATACCCAACAGACACATACATAGTCCTGATCCCACACTAGGATTCCCTGTGTCGTAGGTATCAGGAACTACGAGTACCGTGATACCACAACACCGAGACCCAGAACAAATATCAGTAAAACATGCAAATATTTATAAGTTTTTTAAGTAAATAAAATAAACTAATTTTAACTGAACTCGAAAGTTTGAAAAATACTAACATTTGTGCCTAAGTTAAAAGTTATAGATAGATAGATAGATAGATAGATAAACTCTTTATTGCACACCAAAGTAAAGTACAAAAACACACGAATTAAACAAAAAAAAGAATATAAGAGGTACAATGGGCGGTCTTATCGCTTAAAGCGATCTCTTCCAGACAACCTTTGGATGGACAGGATAAAATGGAATCAAAAGACGGCGGTGTACAAGTAAACCTATATTAAAAAAAAAAATATAATATTAATAATAATAAATACCTACATAACTTTAAATATGTATTTAAATATCCTATATAATATACATACAAATAATAATAGTGTGAGATAATAATTATGTAACGATTAACTAGCAACTCTGAGACATGGAAAGGAAATGGTTGTATATATCGGCGCAAAGGCGTTATTCTGCTTCTACAATGAGTCATCGGCGCAGAACCACGTGTTACTTAACGAATCATCACTTAGATTGTCATATTACAGTGTAAAATCATTAGTTAATAGCTAGTTATCATTTGATTGTTGTAATCAAATGACAATTAGGTAATTACGTAATCAAGTTGTTATTTTGACCATGTTTACCTTCAAAACCATTTGTAAACTTAAATGATTAATGCTTGCAGGCAGTTTTAGCTTGTTCGTACAAGTTGCTTGCCTTTGTCTTTGTTTTTGCATAAATACGGGCGACGGACCGAGTACGAGGCATTCTCGCTCGAGCCGTCGGACCGTACAGATCTCGAAAGCCTCTGTACAACCAAGAATAAATTTGAAGAACATCTCCTGGAGTTTACTTTCGTCATCAACTATGAGCCACCAGCATGCTGGTGATGATAGTGACGTTAGCATTGCTGACGTCACACTTTTTAAAGACCACCTTGGAGCTTCTGCTTCGTCATCAGAAGTGGGATTGGACACGGATTCAATCCAAACCAGTTTCTCATCACCATATTCGTCTGATACCCAATGGCAGCAGTTACTGGAACAGCAAACCAGTGATTCGCTCTCCGGACAAGTCTATAACACTACCAGAATCAACCCTTCAGGCCGATGCAAATCCACGTGCCTGGTGCTCAACTGTGGAAACCTGCCTCACTGAACAACACTTTGAAGGAGGAGCATTGGTCATCGCCCTAGTAAATCACTGAAAGGTACCGCATCTACATGGCTTTCCGAAGTGCCTCACACCGGCATGACCTGGATAAACTTCAAGGACATTTTCCTATCACATTACGACTGTGCCGAGAACTATGCTGCAACCATCATTAACACTAACAGCAGCAGCCCAAAAGAAGAAGAAAGTCTTACATCATACGTAACTCTACTGATTACGTCACTCATGGCTAATTGGAAAGATAAGGAACCCGAAGATCGAAGCCTCTACAACTTCATGCCAAACTACAACGGAAACCCAAGGGTCAACCACTCGAAGATACAATGTCACAAGTACGGACAACAGCAAGGATGACACCTGCTACCGCTGCGGGGCCATCGTGTCTACCGCAACGGGAGGTGCTATCGGCGAAAAGGCAAGCTTTCACACGGATCGTCTACATCAGCTTCTGCAACCCTGGTGGACAACAACAAGGCTGTCACCTGCTACCGCTGCGGGGCCATCGTGTTTACCGCACCGGGTGGTGCTATCGGCAGCGGCGTAGCAACCGAGAGGCGGGTCATCATCTGCGAAATCGGCGGCGTTCGTGCGTTATAACAATCAGGTCGGTCGTTCCCATTTTATTATGATAGTGGTGCCGAATGTTCTCTCATTACGAGACACGGATGTTCCTCCTGCGTTTAGAGATAAATAGTCTTGCGCAGTTTTCATTCAGAGCCAGTTTATTGCGATTACTATTGAGGCATCCTTTCTTGTAATTTATTTTGTCCTGAAAATGAATTCACACTTCTTTAGTCAGGTTAGGCCGAGCTTGAATGTGTACTCCAGTTGTGTTACTTGTTACAGATACACATGAGGACGCGTGTCATGTCAGGACTACCCGTGTTATATTACTGTCAAGAGGCCGTATCGGCGAAGAAGAGGACGAATCAACAACTCCTCAAGGCACCATTGCAGCACCAAACGAGCCTGGACCATCTATCTACCTCCCGAGCTGATCGACGAGTCCTAGACTCGTGAGAATAAGACGCGACATAAGAATAAGTTAAGTAAACCAGCTTGTTTCCAAACATCTATTCCTACATCCTTGGAGCCTATACACCCAGTACGACAGAGTACACCCAGTACCACAGAGTACACCCAGTACCACAGAGTACACCCAGTACCACAGAGTACACCAAGTACCACAGAGTACACCAAGTACCACAGAGTACACCAAGTACCACAGAGTACACCAAGTACCACAGAGTACACCAAGTACCACAGAGTACACCAAGTACCACAGAGTACACCAAGTACCACAGAGTACACCAAGTACCACAGAGTACACCAAGTACCACAGAGTACACCAAGTACCACAGAGTACACCAAGTACCACAGAGTACACCAAGTACCACAGAGTACACCAAGTACCACAGAGTACACCAAGTACCACAGAGTACACCCACCTACACTCCATGTTACTAATACCACAGAGTACATTAACCAACACCTAAGACAGATGTGTTTTGGTGTTAGTAATAAAGTTGTCAAGCATTACAAGATGCTTACAGATACCTACTCAAAAGAAAAACCATTTCATTGTTTCAGACACTCGAAGATCACAACCCAAGGCTGGTGCAGAGCACGCACCGCCTGTCAGTATGGCCGTATCGGCGCAAAGGCGTTATTCTGCTTCTACAATGAGTCATCGGCGCAGAACCACGTGTTACTTAACGAATCATCACTTAGATTGTCATATTACAGTGTAAAATCATTAGTTAATAGCTAGTTATCATTTGATTGTTGTAATCAAATGACAATTAGGTAATTACGTAATCAAGTTGTTATTTTGACCATGTTTACCTTCAAAACCATTTGTAAACTTAAATGATTAATGCTTGCAGGCAGTTTTAGCTTGTTCGTACAAGTTGCTTGCCTTTGTCTTTGTTTTTGCATAAATACGGGCGACGGACCGAGTACGAGGCATTCTCGCTCGAGCCGTCGGACCGTACAGATCTCGAAAGCCTCTGTACAACCAAGAATAAATTTGAAGAACATCTCCTGGAGTTTACTTTCGTCATCAACTATGAGCCACCAGCATGCTGGTGATGATAGTGACGTTAGCATTGCTGACGTCACACTTTTTAAAGACCACCTTGGAGCTTCTGCTTCGTCATATACCATAACTTTAAATATAGCGTGAGATTTTGATGTTCTAATAGAAAGAGGTAAGGCGTTCCATAGTCGTACAGCTTGCACCGTAAAGGAATTACTATATATAGTATCTGCCTAAGTTAGAAGTTTCTCAATTAGCTTCGCAGTAGGTCTAGCTTGTATCGCGGAAACCCAGATTGAGTTTGACAAAAAATATATAATAGAAATAAACAAATGGCGCAGTGGGCGCGTCTGAGACGCAGAAGGTTGCGGGCTCAATTCCCGCCGCGGGACAAATGTTTGTATAATTGTCTCGGGTCTGGTATATATGTATAATATGTAAACATTAACAAAAAAAAGTATAAGTATTACATCAAAAATGTAGCTATGCTTAGTTTGGGGCTAGATGAGGTGTAAAAAAATGACCAGTATTATTTATTTATTTTGTTATTTATCTATTTATTAAATGTCCCGTACTTTTTGCGTCGCAGCCGGCTACTCGCCCGCCACGCCACCGAGGTCCTCAATCACATCCATCTTTGAAACACCCAGACGCGAGACAAATATTGCGTAGTAAACTGATAACGCGCAAGAAAGATCAGTTAACTTTTTTAGTTCTCGCAAAGCATACGTATAGCTCGACAATCGGGATTTAACTTTTCCTTTGTGACTTTAAAAGTTACGATGTGTGTCGATATTGTTTCCAAGTAATGAGAAAGTATTAACGCATTCTAAAGAAATATTGCTGAAAGTTGCTTGTAGGTTTATAGTGGGGGTCTAAATTCCATTACCTTCGTTTTTGAGTAGTTTATGCTGTGATTAAAAATCCAGTTAGGAACATCAGTGAGAACGTTTAGTTATTCTGCCGGCTATGTTATCAGTATTATTACATGGCATTTACAAATAAATGTCGTCCGCAAAGAGAACACTTGGAGTTTATATTATTAGGTATTGAGCTGGTCGTACGATGGGCATCCGTCCTTTCTGTTGTTATTTTATATCTAAATTAAAGTTCAAATGTTCAACTTCAACATATTGCGCTCGGTTATGTAGGTACGACTCAAACCATTTATGTGTCAAAACCTTGGATACCTATTTCTTGTAGTTTCTGTTATGTTATATTTTACTTTTTCGTATGCTTTCGACATATCTAATAGTAATCCGACCGCGTACTCTTTTTATTATCATACTAGCTAGCCTATCACAGCCAAGCAAAATTAATCAGGCTCGTCCAAAGAGCATTTACTACGTACTTCGTATGTCTCATCCTTCTAGCTATATACTAGCATCTGGCCACTGCTTCGCCTGCGTGATACCCGATAAAGTGTGTTATTCTGATGTATAAGCAGTTCAGTCGTTTTTGCGTGAAGAGAAACAAAAATCCATCCTCACAAACTTTTGCGTTTATAATAGCAGTAGGATTATCCCTGGCTCGTCACCAAATCGACATGAACCTTGAATTAATCTTGATTGTGGAAAAAGTCGCGGCATTCCAGCGACGGAGAATTTCACTAATTAAAAATACTTCCTTTGTAGGTTTCAGTCGTTTCAGTACAGTTAGCGGCTCTTGCTGTGACACATATTTTTACGCAGCATTAGGACGCTACCTACCCAGTTCTCACGAAAAATTGTTCCTACATACAAAATAGTTTTAAGGCCACTATTCAAAGTATGGTTATGAGTTTAAGCTCATGTATAATTAGGTATATTAGTAGATATAACCTATACCAAGTTTCATCAAGATAATAGGGAAATTTGATCTATTGTTGTATACTAGAACAACTTTAAAAACAGAAAAATAAAGATAACATTATTAAATAAACTCGTTAAATACACTCATAAAAATAATAAAACAAAAAAAACACGCTTCACTGTATTCCCAATGATGGACATAACCAGATACATACTCAGTGCATAGGTCTTTGAGGATAAGGGGTAGTCAGAGGCACATCCAACATAAAATATTGTGCATGCCCACGTTTTGAAAATAGTCAGCGCCCCACGTGACGGGTGGCAAGCCCTTCTCCGCTGTTAAATAATAAATCAAAAGCTGAGCACTTGAGTTTTCATTCGCGTAACCGAATCAGCCTCGCGTCGTAATGCAGTTACGCAGATTATTGTGGCTGAGTGTACTTTCAGGTACAGTCAGATGCAATTTAGGGAACAAAGAATAGGGGAGGGTACGCTGCAGATTGAAAATCAAACGGCTA
Source organism: Perizoma affinitatum (assembly GCA_961405105.1). NCBI lineage: Eukaryota > Metazoa > Arthropoda > Insecta > Lepidoptera > Geometridae > Perizoma > Perizoma affinitatum. The sequence goes on along the minus strand of OY560186.1, from coordinate 16,967,618 downwards.
AGTGAAAGTCGACTCGCGTATTTTAAAATTTTATATTGAATAAAATATTCTTTTTTTTTAATTGATCTAGTTCACGCACAAATCAATGAAAAAAGTGGTAATACATTTTAACCCACAGAAAATATTATATTTTAACTAACGCAAAAATATACATAAATACTTTGATTGTGCGCTCGATTCTAATCAAACTTATTTTAGTTTTTGTGTTTCCATCAGGGCGTTATACCCTATATACCTACTATTGTTATTAGATTAAATTGTTATTGTTAACCTATAACGTAGCGAGTTAAAAATTCTTTAAAACAGCATCCTTTCTTTGAATTCGGTTAAAATAATAGTAAACTTTTTCTAAATCATTTAAAAGTCCATAAGTACTGGGTACAATCTACCAACAAGGCAACATAATCTTCCGCAAGCCGTCACATCTGTAGATATAAAAAGGTCCCTTTTGACAAATTAATCGGTTCTCGCACGTGACTGTTTTAAAACGGGTCATGGTTCTGTTTTTAAAAGACTGACGTGTAGGTACCTACAGGGAGGAAGCTAGGCTTAGCAAGCAATGGTATATACAAGCATTAAGTAACAGTATGTAGGTACCTAAATACCTGGAGCATATAGATTATAGGACACGAATATAAGGGCAAACAATAGCCGCCGCCGCCGGGACGCCGCAAAGGACGTTGCACAGATAAAACCTAAGTAATATAGGAAGGTTACATACTGCAATGCGAGAAAAAATGCAAGACACGAGAGCAAATAACAAAGTGAATTGCTCTAAAAACGATCTATTCATCTGTGAAGCCACCTTGATATATGCTACCTAAACTTATTTCATTAAAGAACGCTCGATCTCATTCATTTTGTAAAGTTAAATACACGGATGTATTGAGTTATTAAACGGAGGTAGATCGTAAACTAAGTAGTTAAGTTTTTTTTTCTTATTTAGTATGTATCCTGTTTTTTTATCATTTTCTATCTATAAAACTATCTAACTAGTCGGCGGTAAGCAGTGTACGATTACATCAATTTTAGATTTGTAATTTCAATAATTAAAGTCGGTATCTACCTACCTAATAAGCATTACCAGTCAGCCTCAAGAAGATAAATTGGACTTATCTAAAGTAGATAGGTACACCTGCCTGACTAGCCTTGACTTGTCGTAGTTTGAATACGGTTTGAGCTTGAGTGCACCCCTGCCTTTTACAGCGCACGCACCGCTCTCTCGTCTCGACACCGCTAGGCAATTAGCGTTATGATTGTTTATCTTCTCGCTTTTGGTGTGGTAGGGGTGAACATACGCACCTAACCTACGTGTCACATAGTTCATTCTTTATATTAATTATGTTGATGTGGGAAGGTTCCTACCCACATCAACGCTGTTACCTAACAGCGCTGTCATTTTAGAATAATATTATTACGACTATACCACGTACTTTACTATTCTCCTGCTAACGTTGTCATTGTTCAATATTATTGGGTTGCCTACCTAATGAAAATCAACGAAAACGAAGGAACGTCGTCTCATCTAAATGCTAGTGACGTCTGTGCCAAGGTTATCTTAATCCCTACAGCTGTTAGCATTACCTTGAAAAAATAAATAAACGTTAGCAAAAGTAGGAAGGTAGCCATAATTTTGTACTGTTAGGAATACAAAGTGTGTTGTAATATTAGGATTTGAGAGAAAATATAAATGTGGCCTCGTCCTCGCGTCCGAGTCCGTCCCCCGAGTATGAACCTGCGATGCGGGGCGTGCGAGCGGCGCGCGGGCCGAGGACACCGGCTGCTCCTCAGAAACAGAAATAATCAGCGCCATGCAATACAATCAAACCTTTGAAACCGCCGGTTTTTTGTAGTGTGAAATAGACACATGCGGTATACCGAACGTACAAATAGCCGATTTTTTTTATAATGGCAGCATTTGCTTAAAACGTCAAAAAGTTTTGTAGGGTAGTGCATCCATTTCACGACACCTTTCAACTTTCTAGGTTTCTTTCAATAAAATTTATATTAAAATATGTAAAAATATTCCATTTATGTTTACAAAAACAACTACGTTTTTGATATCGATTCAATCTATAACTGCACTTTTTATTTGTTACTCAATTTGGCCAAGTATGATCATAGTATGACAGTTACAATTGTGACTTTATGTCAAGATACAAAAAATGTTACGAAACTCGTAATTTTACTATCAAACATTTAGATTTTTGTTTATTTGTTTTGATATCTCATTTCAATATCATAATATTCGATTTAATATTGAATCGAATAGCTGTAATTTGAATCAAAATGGAAGTAAAATGTGAAACATGTCTAAGCAGCGATCGTCAATTAGTGTGCAAAACGAAGATTCAGTCGTTAATTGACGAATTACAGCTTACTCAGGTCAGTTCCATATTCTATTATAATTTTACGTTTACAAACTGCCAATTCAACAAATTAAGAGTGTTCTGTACTCGTAAGTCCTAAAACCTGTATCAAATTATATTATGCCCTCATTAGTAACGCCCTGACTTCGTCTTAGTTTAGTTTTTTCCATGGTTATTGCTGCATCGAAAAATCGTTCCTACCTACCCTCGGAATTTCAGGAATTTCAGGAGTCATAAAAGTCTTATGGTTTAGGCTAGGCGTTGATTGTCATTTAGTCAGTGTGACACGCAATAATTTAATACATTTTGATTCAAAAGTGACCTTTGTGATTTTACAATATGAAACATTATTTTAGCGTTGGTAAGTGAAATGCTTTAGAAAAAAAAGTTCAAAGGCATGTGCCATCTGTTAGTGTTCCAATAAGCATTGATGGATTTGCAACCAGTTACGTGAAATGCTAACTATGCAAAACATGGGCATGAGTTAAATATACCCCTACTTGGTAACCTCATGGATTTACATACTGAGCATAAGATTTAGGTGTGTCCAAAATAAGTCATCCGTATGTATATATGTATATTGATGAACTCCCTTTTCCGCATTCAGACTCAAAGTTACATTTGTGCAAGCCTGGCTCGGTGACTAGCCAGGCTAACTCCACCCAGAAGTATGATGAGTCATTAATAAATAATACTTGATATTTTCACACAGCATCATCTAGCCCTCATGTAAGCAGAGCTTGTGTTATGGGAACTACATGACTATGTGTCACATTATGACTGTTTACAGTGAAAATAAAAATGTCCTTACTATTTACCAGATACTCGGTTCAAATGGTGGGGTCTGCTGGGAATGCCATGGGGAAATGGTGAAATACTGCAAGTTTAGAAAAAAAGTGAAGCGAGCTCAGGATATATTTTCAAGAAATATTGAGGTAAATATTTTTTTCAATATATTCATTATCAGTATCACCATTGTTTATTTACAGACTAATGCATGCAAGACTATTTGTTTTCAGCATCAACAAATAAAATCACTCAGCAACCTAACAAATAGCAACAAACTAAACTATGATTTTGAGTATACCCACTATTATGACCCGCTTATTATCATAAATCCAGAGGAAACTGGAATAGACATTAAAACTGAACCGAAACTGATAAAACAAGAAGAGACCGAATTTGATGAAATAATCCACTGTGATGGTGGTTATGATAAACCAATGAATAAAGTTTTTGCGGAGTCTATCAAAGTGAGAAATGTTGAACAAGATAAACGAATTCGTACAAACAAAAGATCTCAGAAACAGAATAAAAAAAAGATAAAAGAAATTAGTATAAAGAAGAAACTATGTGTCAAAGAAAATAACAAAGGTATACAGAACACTAATTACACTTGTAAATTGGCTATGGGAAAGAGACAGTCTCATATACCCAGCATAATAGAATAACATAAGTCAAAGTTAAAATTAATTTAATCATTCAAATTTTAAACATCAATTTTACCTACTGCCTTTTCCTCCGCAACCAAGTCAAGAAACAAGTTATTATTTTTGTTGATTGATTTTTTTCTAAATTCAGCAACTTCTGTTGCATTATTTTTTGTCATCTATATAATGTTATTATATGTAAAAAGTATTTTTTTTTGTGTTTCCGCCAACGGGACGAGCGCGCGAAAGCTAGCCATCACGCACTGGCGATAAGTAAAATTAAATAGTACCAACCTTAAGCATTTCTAATTCACTCACACAATGGCAATGTTCACGTACAAAAACGAATTAAAAAAAAATAAAAAAATACCCGATTGTTTCATACTTACATATATTGTATCACTATTTCTAAAAGTATTTTTTTTTATTATTTTAACGCATATACTGGCTTATCGCGTCGCGGGTAAAACTTTTTGATTCATTAAAATCACAAGAATCTCTATGAAACGTAGATTTTCACCTAGAGGTTCGGGTTTGATTCTCGCTGCGTGATACATATTTGAATGATCCGCAAATATGGGATAGATGTTGTATGATGATACTCGTAGTTCCTGATACCCACGACACAGGGTATCCTAGTGTTACCATAACACCTAACATTTGTCCTAGAGCGAGAATCGAACCCGCACATCCCACAGCCAGTTAAATATGTAATCATAATCATAATTTTTTATTTATCATTTGACATGTTACATGTACTTAGATTCGTCAAAAATAATGGTATCTTAATTTAAATTCAGAAAGAGTGCAAGAAGAGTTAAAAGACAAAGATTCAAAAGCCAAGTTTGAGACCATCCTCTTCACTGAAGAGGAAATGTTGAAATGCAGAGAAGAGAAGAGGAATCAGGCGAACTTCAAGAAGATTCCTTTCAAATGTGACTCGTGTGTCACCGGCTTTACTAAAAAGGAGAACTATGAATTGCATCTGATGAAAAAACATGATAAGGTGTTTGAAATACCCTTTATTCTCTATCTCTAACATTAATACTATGCATGAGGTGATTACGACGCGTTTAAATGAGGGTTGGTTCAATTTGCCAAGGGTTACGCGAGCAACGTTTTTTGCGTATGCCTTCGCCAATCGTGCACGGATTTTAATGATTCTTCTTTTAATTTAATTACTTATTAAATATTAAATAATAATACTTAATTTAATTTTAATTAATTATGGGTATCCCATATAAATTTTATTAAAAATGGGGGATAAAATTTCATATTGGACTTTTCATCAACTTTCCGTTATTTGATATAGTTTTTATTTTTTTCTTGATAAATGATACTTCTTTTCAGAGTATAGGCGCTCATTCTTGTACCGTCTGTCAAACGAGATTCACATCTACCGCCGCTCTAACCCGCCACCAGACGAAGCACTACCTCCAATACAAATGCGTTCTCTGCGACTACAAGGTGTCGTCACACAAAGCGGCTACCAACCACGGCCGGGACAAACACGCTAACGACTGCAGAGATCGGATACATTGCAAGCAGTGTGCATTTGTCGCCAGGTATGCGACAACGAAACGTGCGAAATTATGCGCGGAGTTTATAAAATTTAATAACAAAAAAACACACTCACGACTGTAGATTACAGTATTTTAAGTACTTTAAGTAATGAAATTAGGAAGTTTTACTTATGAAGATTATCCTTGATTTTTTAAAGTAAGTAATACTGCATTCAATGATTTAAAGTCGCTTACCTTAGCCGCGACAAGAACCCGCTAAGTTTAAATCACAAGAATGCCTTCTTAATAACATAGTATCTCAAATTAAAGAAACACCATGGAAATTAAATTAGTTATCAATGGTAGATAATTATGTATTTATATAAAACTAGCTGTTTCCAGCGACTTTACAAGCGTGGAGTCGTGTTTTGAAAAACCCATACTCCCATGTAAACTTTCAGCCCCCATTTCCTCCAAAAACGCTGAAATGTTCAGAATTTCAGCTTTGTAGACTTACTTGTTTTGGCTGTGCGACTATAGATCAATCAGTCGGTCAGGACAAACCAATTTTATATGTACAGATAGTATGTTATAACGACACTACTATATCATACAAATTTATATGTTTGTGTACAAGTACCTACCACTATTTATCAGCTTTCCCTAGCCCCAAAGGTTTGGTGGCAGAACCCTCTTGATCCCTCTTTTATAGTTAAGTGGCAAAGAAGCATACGGTCCATCGGTTGGTAAACGGTTACCGTAACCTATGGACGCTTGCAACACCAGAGGAGAAGTCTCACGTGCCTGTAATTTCACCGGCACCCTTCAATCCGGAACTGCTTGGCGGCAGTAGTATTTCCCCGGACGAGCTCTTCCACAAGGAGATCTGCTTCTAACAAATCCTATATTTAAGTATTTTGTCTGTATTCTCCGTGTTCATCTTCTTTGTCCTGCTCCATTCCCATTTCATCTGGGGGTCGAGCCTCGTTGTACTTCTGTGCCAGGATGCTCTTCCCTGGGTTCTCATAGATCCGATATTAAGGGGTCTAGCCTACCGCTTTCTGTTGGCGTTAACGCCTGCGCAAAGATAGAATTGTATGGGAATGGCAATCTGTGGAAATGTCATGTGACAGATGTCAAGTTTTATCTTGTCAAATTTACGTTAGCGTGAAAGGAAAAGTAAGCGTCAGGTAGGTATTTGTCTAGACCTACTGGGCATTCACATACCTCTCGATTTGGACTACCATGCAGCCAGGTCTAGCTCTGTCTCGAGGCTTGGTTGGCATATCAAATTTGTATTTGTATTTATTTATTTACTTTAATTAAAACGGTTGCACCAATAACATTAATATGACTATTACAATATAAAAAATAAAAAGAAATATCAATTGAAAAGATGTCTTAAATCAAGGACGGTCATTACGGAGTCATTTGTCGTACCTTCGCATTACACGGCTATCACATCGGAACCTGCTCTCTTTATACAATAAAGAATCAATATTTGAATTTTTTAGATTATATTAAAGTTTTAGCCTAAGATACTTAGCATTTTGGTGTTATACTGTAAGCTTACTATTTTCTGAAATAAATAATTCTAATTCTACGAAGGATTTTTGTTTCAGAACTTCAATTGAACTTTCGGAACACATGAGGGCTGATCATTCGTTCATTTGCAATGAATGTGGGGTCAAATTCAAAGGAAGAAACACGCTCAGGGCTCATAAAACGTGAGTTGTATAAGCACGTAAAAGGCATGTTATATATGCAGGTGGAACAAAAAGTTTAAAGGTTAGAATAAAATTAAAATTAAATTTAGGTATGTTATTTATGCAGGTAAATAAACAAATGCTATGTAAGTAGGTAAACGCCAGTTAATTTTTTTTAAGCAAGTTATTTTTTTTTAACATAAGATAGCTGTTCTACGGCCACTCTCGCCCCCAGACGTAGCATCGCCGAATCTAGGGTGGGTGGGCGATCGGCGCATCGCCCACCCGCGCTTTTACTCATTTTTCTCGGCTCCTAAGGGTCGTAGCGTGATGTTAAATAGCCTATAATGGCAAGAATTGAGCTATCAAATTTGATAGCTCAATCCTTGCGGAAGGTTTGAATTCAAAAATAATTTTCCAAATCCGACTGCTAGTTCCTGAGATAAGTGCGTTCAAACAACAGAACAAACACTTCAGTTTTATTATTAGTACAGATAGAAACAAAACCATTTATTTAGCCCGATATCAAAAACCGGACAATATCAACCATCAAGTTCAACCATCAAATTGGATTATTGTTATATAAACAAATTGCCAAGAAGCAGAATAGAAAAATTAAAAAAAAACAGCACGACAACAATTTAGGATGGTGGGATAAGTTTTGAAAAACATAATAAAAATAGGTAATAATATCTAAATAAGTTAAAATAGCCTACTTATAAATATAATTGAAACAGAAATGCTCCACGCACCTTCCTAATCCATCCACCTAGACTAGACAAATCAATGTCGCACCAAAAACGTATCAGCTCAGCATAATGCTAGTTAGGATGACGAACTCTGTGGCTCAGTGGGCGAAGGTTGCGGGTTCATATATATATATATATATACATATATATATATATATATATTGTGGTATTCCAGTCGAATCCACGCGGTGAAGCGTGAGTTCTCGTGCGACACCTGCACGAGAACGTTCGTGAGCAAGTCCCGGCTGGAGAGTCACGCGGCGCGGCACGGTGCGGCAGCGGCGCGGCGTCTCGCGTACTGCGCGCCGTGCCGCACGCAATACAAACACATACACGTGTACCGGAACCATCTGCGGAACAGCAAGAGACACGCGCAGCACAGGTCCGTTCATTATAATATAATAATAATAATAAATAATGCTGGACATTTTTAACACGGCATCATCTAGCACCAATCTAAGCAGAGCTTGTATTATGGGAACTACATGACTGATATAATACTTATATACATTGTGACGTCTGTGGCGCAGTGGGCGAAGGCCTGAAACGCAGAAGGTTGCGGTTTCGATTCCCATCGCGAGACAAATGTTTGTATGGTATAATATGTGTACGTATATACAGTCATGTAGTTCCCATAAAACAAGCTCTGCTTAGTTTGGGAAAATTGATGCTGTGTGAAAAATTGTCTAGTATTATTTATCACAAGATTGCTACTACTCCCCCGTCTACTTTCCCGTTATAATGTTTGTTTGTTTGTACGTAGGGTGACATGTCCGGATTGCGGTAAGCGGTTCGCATCCCGCGTCTACTTTACCAAGCATTACAGCTTCTACCATCTCCGCCAGTCGCGGTACAAATGTGAAGATTGCGACAAGGTATGTCGAAGTACATTTATTAAAATCATAGGTAGGAATATATTGCAGCTATACTGACGACGACCCGCCCGCCAGAGACGCAGAAGGTTGTGGGTTCGATTCCCACCGCGGGACAAATGTTTGTATGATCTGCAAGTATATGTGTCGGTTTTTAGAGAAAAAATTATATAAATAGTGTATCAGTCATGTAGTTCCCATAACACAAAGCTCTGCTTAGTTTGGGGCTACATGATGCTGTGTTAAAAATGTCCAGCATTATTTATTTATTAACTTGTACTCTTTCACGCTTGTCGTAGCTTTTCATATCGGAATGGCGGCTGAAGATTCACAAGCAAACTCACCACGGACTGAGCAGGACTAGGGACCACGCTTGCAGTGTTTGCGGGAAGAAGTTCTATGTGAGTGTACCAAAATGTACAGTGTACTAGCATGTACAGTGTACCAACGTGTATAGCGTACTAGCATGTACAGTGTAAAAACGTGTACAGTTGGTGTTAGTATTAAATTTAGTCAATAAGCCTAAAATAAAGTCTTATATGTACAAAGTGAAGTCTGTTAAAAATAAATAATTAATTATTATTTAATTTATCTAGACAAGTGGCGCACTGGGCGAAGGGCAGCCTGAGACGCAGAGGGTTGTGGGTTCGATTCCCGCCGCGGGACAATTTGTGTTGACAGTTTGTATGACCTACGAATATTTGTCTCGGGTGTGAGTGTTTTCTATGTATAATATGTATGTATTTACAAAAAAAAGAATATCGTAGTATATCAGGCATGTAGTTCCTTCTTGGGGAATGTTATAGGCTATTTAACATCAAGCTGCGACTCTTAGGAGCCGAGCAAAAGAAGTAATAACGCGGACGGACGATGCGACGCGGTGAGCCGTGGGTAACTTTATCCATACATTGTTAGAGAGTAAAAGTTAGTGTTTTTTTTCCTTTTATTTAGTGTTGGTAAGTTTAATAGTTATAACTGAGTATGTTTGTTTGTTTGTCAGACGAAGGCGACGCTGGCGAGTCACTCGCAGCTGCATATGTGTACGCGCGGGTTCATGTGCGCGCGCTGCGGCGCCACCTTCCGGCAGCGCGCCGCACTCTACACGCACGGGAAACTTGTGCATGCATCCGTCTAGTGCGGCGCCACCTTCCGGCAGCGCGCCGCACTCTACACGCACGGGAAACTTGTGCATGCATCCGTCTAGTGCGGCGCCACCTTCCGGCAGCGCGCCGCACTCTACACGCACGGGAAACTTGTGCATGCATCCGTCTAGTGCGGCGCCACCTTCCGGCAGCGCGCCGCACTCTACACGCACGGGAAACTTGTGCATGCATCCGTCTAGTGCGGCGCCACCTTCCGGCAGCGCGCCGCACTCTACACGCACGGGAAACTTGTGCATGCATCCGTCTAGTGCGGCGCCACCTTCCGGCAGCGCGCCGCACTCTACACGCACGGGAAACTTGTGCATGCATCCGTCTAGTGCGGCGCCACCTTCCGGCAGCGCGCCGCACTCTACACGCACGGGAAACTTGTGCATGCATCCGTCTAGTGCGGCGCCACCTTCCGGCAGCGCGCCGCACTCTACACGCACGGGAAACTTGTGCATGCATCCGTCTAGTGCGGCGCCACCTTCCGGCAGCGCGCCGCACTCTACACGCACGGGAAACTTGTGTATGCATCCGTCTAGTGCGGCGCCACCTTCCGGCAGCGCGCCGCACTCTACACGCACGGGAAACTTGTGCATGCATCCGTCTAGTGCGGCGCCACCTTCCGGCAGCGCGCCGCACTCTACACGCACGGGAAACTTGTGCATGCATCCGTCTAGTGCGGCGCCACCTTCCGGCAGCGCGCCGCACTCTACACGCACGGGAAACTTGTGCATGCATCCGTCTAGTGCGGCGCCACCTTCCGGCAGCGCGCCGCACTCTACACGCACGGGAAACTTGTGCATGCATCCGTCTAGTGCGGCGCCACCTTCCGGCAGCGCGCCGCACTCTACACGCACGGGAAACTTGTGCATGCATCCGTCTAGTGCGGCGCCACCTTCCGGCAGCGCGCCGCACTCTACACGCACGGGAAACTTGTGCATGCATCCGTCTAGTGCGGCGCCACCTTCCGGCAGCGCGTCGCACTCTACACGCACGGGAAACTTGTGCATGCATCCGTCTAGTGCGGTTCCACGACTAGACCGTTTAACTATACTAATTATTAATAACTAGCTTCTGGCTACGGCTTTGCCCTGGTGGTACCCGGATAAAAAGTAGCATAGGTGTTTTTCTGATGCATAACACACATTACTGTAAAGAGTAACAAACATCCATCCTCACAAAGTTTCGCTTTTATACTAGTAGATTATTATTTAGAGATATAAATAATTCTGGTATTTTTTCACACAGCATCATCTAAAAAAGATGCATGCAAAAGTCGAAGTGTTGGTTTTTTTTTTGTCTACCAGTTGGATTTGTGGTTATAGGCTGACGACCTCTGTGGCGCAGTGGGCGAAGGCCCGCCTGAGACACAAGGTGGTGGGTTCGATTCGACAAATGTTTGTTTGATCTGCAAATATTTGTCTCGGGTCTGGGTGTTTTCTATGTATAATAGTATTTACAAAAAAAAATGTGTATAAGTAGTATATCAGTCATGTAGTTCCTATATTACAAGCTTGCTTAGTTTGAGGCTAGATGATGCTGTTTGAAAAATGACCAGCATTATTAATATTAAAAAAACAACCTTTCTTTACTTATCTGTAAATTTCCCAAGTATAATAATAAAGCCATTTATTTAAAAAAATAAACCAAACTACGATAATTTCAATTCTATATCCGTGGTTTATCCGACTAAATATATTTAAGTTCTTTCTTTCATCGTATTATGTTGCCTTATTGTTAGTAAGTTAAATAACAGGCACTTTTCACCCGTTGTCTCAAGGTCGGCAACGCGTGAGGTTACGGTAACCGCTTACCAACTGGTAGGTCGTATGGTTGTTTGCTACTTAAGCTGTATACAAAAACGTATATATGCTATCCAAATAAACAAGTCCTTCAAAGCAACGGTAACCGCTTTACCATCGAGCGGGCCGTATGTCTGTTTGCTCGTCATTACAATAATGTTTCTATCGGATCTTTATTTACGTAGGTAGGTATAATAGGTACATATGTTTTATCTATCTAATAAATAGCTGGACCTAACACGCGATGTTGGCCTGTGACTTCTCGATTGCCGAACCAAGTAGGTATTTTTATTGTTCATGATTTATTGCCCCGAGTCATTCCCTGTCAGTACATTCCGATTCGCATGGAAACAGTGGACAGAAAGTACAGTCAGCGACAAAATTAGATTAACAATTAGATTTGTAAGTTGTGTTTTAGTTTTTTTAATGTTAGGGGTACTTTTATTAAAAATAGGTAAGGGCTACAAATCTTCGAATGTAGCCCAATATTTGAACGGGTTCCAGAAATAGATTGTACATTTTCGATTCTTATAGTAAAATTATAAGAATCGAAACTGTACGATCTACTTTTGTTGCTGACTGTACCCTAAGTAGCACTTTCAGCTAAAAATAATTGTCATCGGTTTTTTTGGGCATCTTGAATGTAACACAGCAAAATGGAAATGGCAACACACCTCTTCCTACTATGATAACTCCTTTACAGTGCAGGCGGTCCGTTTATGGAATGAACTACCTGTTACCATCAGACGTGCTAAATCGCTACCTATTTTTTAATCTTTGGTCAAGGAACACTACTTGTCCTCGAGTCATTAACTGTTGCCTGCTTCTAGTCTATCTATGTTTTAGATCATACAATAGTTGTTCTAGCTACGTAGGTATATTGTGTATTATATTGTATATTGCAGATATTATAGTATATTCATAGTATATAAGTACACCAATTAAACCCCTTGTTAACTTTATTACAGTTCGTTCCATCCAAAGGTTGTCTGGTAGAGATCGCTATTTAGCGTTAAGACCGCCCATTGTACATTATCAAAGTTTTTTAGTTATTAAGCTAATGTGTTTTTTGGTGTGCAATAAAGTATTTTCTATTCTATTCTATTCTATCAAGTTTAAGATATAAGTGTCCGAATCTCGTTCCCATAGCTGTTTTAATAGTATAATTTTATTATTGAATTGCCCCCTGATTAAGTAATAAAACTAACAGAATTATCTACTCATTTTAAAAGGTAAAAACCTTCACGGCGTATCTAAAACTTTATCATTTTCAAGTTTTGGATAATATGCTTATTAAAATGAGGGCCTATAAGTGCCAAAGTTTTATTCCCTCTAGTCATTTTGCTAGTGTCGTTGATCCGACGAAGAATTTCGAACACGACCTTTGTATCTAAAGTCTTTATGCCACTAAACCACCGCGCTTTATTTGATTGTTGCCGTCATTAAAATACCAATAATTCGACTAATTTGACCGACTGGGTATTTACTTACTTTTTGCAGAAAATGTGATGCAGAATAATTTAAATAGCTATCAGTAAAGCTACATAATAAATAAATATCTACGTGGATAGGATTTACATAGTAATGCTACGCAATAGAATACGCGACGGACGTCGTCTAAATGAACATTAGGTATATTATAAGGCAGGTGAATGACACCTAGAGCTAATTTTATCGCAAAAAATATGACCTTGGCGGCGCGGTGTAGCCGGCTGAGACGCAAGTGTGGCGTCGATTCTCGCTGCGGGACAAATATCTGCATATCAACGGGGCAAAGAGCAACCTCATTCTGCGGTAACCAGACCTGGCAGAGTCGTTACAGCACCCGCGTACCAAGGTCGCGGATCTCCACAAAGGCTGAAATCTTTGTGATATATTTTTTTAAGTGAGCGACTCCTAACCCTGCTTGAACTTTAAGTTACGAGACATTATTTTTCCGTGACCTCATGTTATCTCGTCTTTATTACATGCATCACCAACCATTCTTACAACTTTGTAGGTACATTGATAGATTACGCTCCATACTTAGGTTGTTTGGAAAAGATCGCTTTCAAGTGATAAGACCGTCCATTGTACTTTTAGTTATACACGATTTTTTTGTTTATCTTGTGGCACAGATATTATAATATATACAAGAACTAGAACTTGTGTGCGTACAATTAAGTATTTTCATTCATAAAGTGTGGGATGATTTTATAAACTATTTATCTGTCGAAAAACAAAAAAAAAACATTTTTACACGACTATTTATTGTATCTCAATAGTTTATATAATAGATATAACATTTCAGGATGACTGTATATCACCAGGTAATATAAAATATAAATGCATGTAAGGTCAACCGGGGTAATTGCGTCATATTTCTCGATCACTTCAAGTTATCGCCATAATGTGAGCGAATTTATGGTATTATTGATTTTTTGAAACTTTAGACCTATATTATGGCTATTTCTGTACAAACTTGTAAAAGAGATTTATTGAACGGACTTTTAAAAATATGTCAAATTGATTGTTATTTTAAAATGGGAATTTTAGACGCATTTCGCCCGTTTGAGGCAAATGCGTCTTTCTGAAGTGAATATTAATTGGTAAGTTTTTCGTAAGAAAAACAAAGTAATTTGTGTTTTGATTGAATAACTGTGCAATATAATGACAGTTAAGCTAAATAAAAATGATAATTGAGGTATTCAGAGAAAATTTAGTAAAAATGGGGGAAATGCGCCTAGTTCTTGGTAGACGCATTAGCCCCCATGGCCATACAGATGTTGTCAACATGTCATAAATAGTGAAAATTGAGCAAAATGGAAACCAAAAAAATGAGCTTTCCAACATAACTTGTGCACTTTGAATAATTATATTATTCATAATAAAATGGTAAGGGATGTTGGGTATTATGTTTGTTGGCTCTCCACATCCAAAACACTTAGATGACAAAATGAAATGAGTATTTTGCCATGGCTATACAAGTCTTTCTTGTATGAAGTTTTGAAAATCATATTTAGTGAAGTATTTGTCTATGTCCATATATTTCAATATCACCATGGCAAGTAAGTATAGTATTATCTATCTGAAATAAAATTTATTTATCGTTTTACATTATATATATAAGTACCTACAGTAGTATAATAAACAATAATTAATTAATACATTAAGAAAAAAAATGCGTATTAAAATGTGCGGACATAAAAAGGTTGACGATTTCTGTTTTTGGGGAAAATGCGTCCCACAGTCGCAATTGCCCCGTAACAGCAGACGCATTTAGCCCAATACATTAATCTTAACCTTAAAAATTTAAATATAATTATTTCTTCAAATTAAGTTATTTCACTAAAAATAACTGTCTGTGTAATCAGTCCGTTGACTATTCCTTACAATCATTATTGAATAAAATCAGTCTATTAAAAAAAAACATGAGATGAACATAGATTTGACTACTCACCTCTCGCAGAAACAAGTTTTCCGAACACGTGCTATTTACAAAATGGCTAAATACTTGAAAAATTTAACTACAACGCCATCTTTACGAACCTCATGTAAAGTATTTAGTTTAAGCAAATGTAACTAGAGGGCAGAAGGCAAAATAGATTGAACAGTTTTCGAATAATTTCGATAAGACGCATTAGCCCCATAGACGCAATTAGCCTAGTTGACCTTACATCTTTCCTTCGTATAACGTGAAGGTACCACGTACGTTTACGATTTATTTTCCTATCTGTGTTGAGAATACCTAAACTTCCGATTCCGCGGGACTCGAACCCGCCTCTTCATTATATGTGAAAGACACCTGCAAGAGATCCATTAACGCTTAGCTAAATCTATATAAAAAATAAAATGATGTTCGGTAGGTACGCTAGGAGCAAAACTTGAGAATGGCTGGAATTTCCTTTTTCTGCCCCTTGCTCACTGAAATTATTTTTTTGTGACATTTCATGCCAATTGTAGGCTCCTGTAGGATCTTTTGGAAAGATGTTTTTAAAACATGTCATTACTCTTTTACATTAGGTAAGTATACTTAGACGTCGTTTAAGACATTCAGGGGTCACACAAAATTAGGCGTTCTTGGAGTAGATTGCTGTCGATCAACTAGATTATGAAACGTTAGGGGAACATTTCGTCGCTGTGCATGCAAAACTCGCAATGCATTTTTTTTAATAGTATATTTATGCTATTTTGCTAAATTTTCAAAGGCGCGTGTGTCTGAATATCTAGTTTATAAAGCTCTTTTGGTGTAGAACGCTTAAAAAAACAGTGGCATTTACAACTGAGCGCTTACGTTCTTCTGCGAGCACGCTCAGATGTCGTTTCGGCTAAAACTTTAATTACACTGGAGACGCTAGCAGGCCCTTTTTAACAGATTTTAAAATATATATTTATTTTTCATAATAGATTACCTACCTAGTACATTTTTACTCATTGTGTGATGTGAGACGGTAAAACCTATCTGAGAATCTTCCTTGAAGTCATAAACAATTGCAAATGACCGTATTACAATCAGTTAAGCCGTTGTTGCGGATAAATGGGGCTGTACCAATACTGTGGCTATCAAACAATATTTAACCGCAAACACAGAGGTACCGGTGAAAAGGACTTGCCGACGTATATCTAATACAATTTTGCCACGTCAAGCTTAAAAACCTTACTTTACTTTAGGTTTATATTATAACCCATGTTTGTTTCACAGACTAAAACACAAAACCTGGAATCTTTTAAAACTCTTAACTTTGAAACATTATAAATATATTCAAATCATTAAACATAATATATGTTCAAACTATATACAAACATCTTTGTTCATTCACAAAATACATGTAGTTTTATCTCGGCCACAAAATGTACACCATCTGTAAATGTTCCATCTACTAAAATAGACTGTTGATACAATAATTACATTTACAAGCGGTTGAAATTTTATAGATGACAGGTAACATAGCAAAGTGCTCCAAAACAAACCTGTGGGTAACACAATGTTACCAAAATTGTACTAGAATATTAATCCTACAACATTTCCAAATCTAAGGATGACAGAATTTTACCAAAATTTAAGTAGAATATTAATCATGCCACAACATTTCGAAATGTAGGGCTAACACAATGAACATTACCAACATTGTAGTAGAATATTAATCCTACCACAACATTTCGAAATCCTTGAGTTATATTATAAAAAAATCAAAATTTTATTCCTGCCACATTTCAAAATGTAGGGATACCAAGGTGATGAACTCGATGGCGCGGCGGGCGACTTGCCAGCTGTGACGCAAGACGTGCAGGTTCAATTCCCGCTGCGGGACAAATGTTTGCATGTTCTGTAGATATTTGTCCCATGGTACCACGGCACTCATAGTTCCTGATACCAAAGTTACAGGGAATCCTAGTTTGGAGTCAGGACTGTATATGTGGATGTTAGGTATAAAAATAAAGTTACCAAATCTGTGGTTGAGTAACAATCCTACCGCAAGATTAGGAATCTTTTGGTAACACAATGTTACCAATACTGTGGTAATTTTAGTCCTACAACACTTACTGTGATTCAGTTAAAAAATAAAGATATGGTCATAATTTTAAAAAATCAATGACATATTTTCTACTAGTTTATGAGACAAGCTATATAGTTTTAGTGTTATTAAAATGACACAGAAAGACATCGGAAAAACCCCAGAATATCAACATTTACATAACATACAAGTAGATTTTAATCTGAATCACAATAAAGCAATATATGCTTATAGCAATAAAATGCCAAATCAATGTAATTGGCTCACAGCGTCAGCAGGAGTGCAAACAAAAATGCAACCCGCATCAATTCAACTAAATTATCACACACATGTCATCTAGCCTGCAATTTGGCAGCTGTCGTCAAAGACTGGCCAACCAACACACGATCACCAGCTGTCATATCGAATTTAAAGTCTTTTGGTGCCTCGAAAAGCAATATTATCGTACTTCCCATATTGAATTGACCAAACAATTCTCCTTTCTTCAACTCAACCTGTCCCAATTCATGCTCGTTTATACGGTTCCGTTTGCCTTTTGTGTTGGTTCGGAGATCAGGATCATTGTATATCTCTATTGATCCTACATTAGTGGCTCCGACAGCGGTCATGCTGAAGAATCCATGTTTCCATTCGCCAACATACACAGCTCTCTCATTCATGGTAAACAGACCGGGTATTAGCTGAGCTAGCCACGGATTCACAGACAGCAGTTTGCCGCAAAAGTGCCGTCTAAATGTGGCCGTCCAGTCACAAGGTGTGTGGAAGCGATGATAGTCTCCTGGAGCCAAGTAGATAATACATTGATGGAGTATATTGTCCTTATTCTGTAGTAATGACTCATAGTAATTACTCCCTTTCTTTTTAGACCATTTATTCTCTCCTAGAAACTCTTCAAGGCTGTATGTTACTCCTTTGACTTGCTCGATTTTGTCCGTATCTGCTGCCCCACAGTTTAGCACAACACCGTCGCATGGAGATACGCAAGGCGCTGGTGATATATACCTCGCTCCGTTACGTAGAGGCCGAGTGAAGAAGGCAGACAGGCTTTTGTAGTGAGCTAGGTCTGTGATTGCCGCGTCATCGATGTTCACGTTGAACATTCTAGAGTACGTACCGTAGACTAATCCACGCAGCGGAACTGGGAGCTCGCAAGCCGCCAGCCGCCCCCACAAGCGGCTAGTAATCCGGAATGGAAACATTTCATAAAACCGAATCTCTACTTTCGATACCTCGTAGTTGATGGTGGCGCGGATATAACACCACCCGACGTACATCACGCTGCCGAGGGGCACCCAGCGCGTGAATATAGCGCGGAAATTCATCCATTTCGTCTTCTGTATCTGTGTGGCGACATTCTTTGTTTGAGCGTTGTGAATTGTAGATGTTTGTCGGAACGGTCTATGCGGGCGAAGACGCTGCTTGAACAGCGGGTTTATTACTGGAAGGCAGCTCCGAATGCGTGTCGGCGGAAACATTTTAGCACTCGACCGCCTCCCAATTATAAATAGGTAATTTGTTTATCTTGGAATTCGCGAATCGTGATTGATCTGCGTGTTAGTGTACGAAACTAGTGATGTGCTGCTTAGGTTAAGTGAGACGAGACGACATCCACATTCAACAGTGACATTAATCAAAGAGAATGTAACGCTTGACATGAATGAAATGAGTAGGTAATCGATCGATGAAGCCATTGATTGTGATACGAAATTGAAAATATTATAGTTAAAATAGTATTGAGTCATGTTTACTTGGTTGACCAATATAAATTTATTTTTAACCTTCTAAACTTCTGAGTCGTAATAAGTAAAGTTCTGAAAATAACTGTTGGTTGTACTATACCATTTGACCTTGTAATAACTGTTTTAACTTCCTAAAATAATTTATGACTCAGTTCATTCATTCACACAGTCACTTAAATAGTCGGTTTTTGAGAAGTGACAGTTTCTAATGTCACTGCCACATTGCCTGAAAAAAAACTCCTTCATTCATTAATTTCGTTTCAATTCATTCACAAGACAAGACGAGACGAGAAAGAAATCGCATTGTTGACATTTTCAGCAATAAAATTTAGTTTTTCCCTTTTATTTTGTTATTTTCCATCTGTATTTTGTTCAACCCATGTCCGAAAGTTGCAATGGGGGTAGCGTTGTGGACGGAGATATATCTAAAAGCGCAGGAGGATTCCTTGAATCAGGAAACACTCTCGGAGGAGCTGAAAAGAAGTTCCCGCCCTATCCTGTTTTACAAGGATTCGTGCAGACACCGTGTGTTTACCTCGCTCGTTATGATATAACTCCATATCTGAACGGCTCTAGGAAGACTAGCACACCTACTTTGAATAGAAAACTGAAGAAAGGTAATACGAAAACCGAAAATGAGAGTGTACACAAGGAAAGATTATCACAGAAATGTGTCGTAAGGGTAGCACGGAACGATCTGGAGAGACTGAAAGCTTCCTGGAGCTGGAAACCAGCTAGGAAAGAACTGCCCCCTTTAGAATCTGAATGTTCAAGCTGCTCCGAATCAGAAATGACTTCTAAATGCAAGATATGCAACAAATCTTACGAGAGCGAAAAGAAACTATTGACGCATCAACGAAAGAAACACATCATCTACACAAACAGCAAGCCAATGAAACGCGTGTCATTCTCCGATCATGTGATAATCCACCAAGTGAAGGAGTACCACAAATGCCGTAAGTGTCCCAAGATATATGAAGACTATCGCTCGCTGAAGCATCACACTAAACAGCAACACAAAAAACGTAAAAGTTACATTTGCAATTACTGTAAAAAAAACTTTGCAGAACGTATGATATTTAAAGTACACATAAAACTGCATTGCGACGTTTGCGGGCTGTTGCTTCCTAGTAAAGCTGAATGTGCGGTTCATAAACGTAATGTTTGCAGAGTTGTCAAACTGTACAAATGCAAGGCTTGTTCCGAGTCATTTTACAGCATAATGGATTTGAAGGACCATAGTTATGAACACAGCAGCTCATGTTATGTATGCGATGTATGTAAAGATCAGTTTGAGCATAAATGTACCATTGCTCATCACATTTCATTCCTTCATGCAAAGAGACGACCGCGATCACTCTACCTGATGCTCAAAGTGGGTAATGAGCGATTGTACCTATGCAACTTTTGCGATGAAAGCTCTGTTGAACGAGACACCATTGAGCGACACATTGGAAAACTTCCGGACTTAAAAAATCGTGCGATGACAGGTTACAAAGACTACTATTTCTGTGATGTTTGCAAGGAAACATTTAAGACCGAGCAAGAAATGCTGCAGCACAAATGGACACATTTCTTAAAAACCACGAACTCACCGTCCAGTATCTTAAAAAGCATGTTAACTAAACCTACAACTAAGATGACATATAATGTCAATGAAGAATTACCGTTGCATTTCCAGCCGAAGCTAGTAATAAAGAAGCTGAATTTAGATGAAGGCTCAATGAAGCCCCTTGAGTTTATTGATATTGAGGTTACTTTTGATCCGCAAGAATTGAAAAAGGCTATTGTCCATCCCAAAAGTAAAAAAACATTGATATCCAGACACCGGTGTGAGGTTTGTATGAGTTGGAATTTAAGTTTGTATGAGTTGGAATTTAAGTAGCGCATTTCTACTTCCGTTACCGGAAACTTTCGTAAATTTCATGACAGCTTTAATTTAGATCTATTTATTTAGAGATTGCTTATCAGTTAACACCAAAACAGTTACTATCTTGGTTATTTGGTTTTTAAAGTTTCACAAGTTTTTTTATAATATAACAAAAATACAACCTCGGCGTGACTCATCAGGCTGGTAATAACGATCTCGTGGCTAAGTTACCGCATACCAAGCGGGAGGTCACGGGTTCGAGACGTTACTCGAATGTGGAATTTTTGAAATATTATTTATTTTTTATTTTATTTTATTTTATTCGATTCCCGTTGCGGAAACATGTTTGTATGATCTGCAAAATTTGGCTCCGGTCATAATTATTATACATCAAATATGATATATATTAATTATTTACGTATTTACAAAAAAAAGTATGCAAATAGTATATCTATAATGTAGTTCCTATAATACAAGCTCTGCTTATGATAAACTGGCTGTTGCCACTTGTAGACTCCATAAAATTAGTAAATCGTTTAAAGGGCAAAGTGTATGCTTTTATAACAAACTCCCAAGAGATATACAAAAATTGTCAATAAACAAATTTAAAAACGTAATTAAAAAACAATTTTATTAAAAGGCATTATATCTGATTATTTAGATGATAAAAGCTCTTGGGATTGAAAATTCTCCAACTCGTTGTTTTGTAAAAGGATCATTAAAAAGAATAGCCTTGTTTTCTTGCCTTTCTTTCCTGGCTTGGTCGCGGAGGAACAGGCAGTAGATAAAACCGACGTTTCAAAGTGATCCTTGTGATTTTAATGAATAAATGATTTTCTGTTTTTTTAAGAACTTCCGTCGATTTTCTACGATGTCAGTTCTATCATAACCTCGTAGACTACTTCAAACATTTTCATGAACCAGCTCGTATATGGACCGGTAGAGCATGATAGCTTGAGGTTTGCGCAGCTAACATGCCCTGAAACAGGCACATATCGAGCTGGTTCACATTAAAATTTTTTACCATACTTTTGTAAGTTAGTATTTACCACTTGGCCAACGGACACACAAAAATGTAATAAAAAGAACATATAAGAAATATTGTAAAAAGTCCGAAGAAAGGTTTATTATTATTATTATGTAGGGAGTAAACACCGGATTTTTTTTTTAATTAAAAAAAAATCTTACACTTATATTTAGAATCGACTTTCAGGTTGGGCATAGTCAGTATAATATTATCCGGTTAAAATAGACCAATTCTTTGAGTAGAAAAATTTTGCAACGTCGACGAAAAAACGGTCGAGCGAATGCGTTTATTACGTACGCTACATCGGCAGTAGCTAGTTGGTAATATAGTCGTGTATTGTATTTGTCTTTTTTTTAATGTATTTTTTTTTTGTTATAGATATGCCGAAAGTATTATTCAAATAGCTATTGCCTGAGCCGTCACATAGCGACCCAGCACAGCGACTTCGAGAACCTTCGTTGCAAAGTCTGCGAGGAGATCTTTGTCTGGCCCTCACTCCTCAGATCGCACAAATGCATCCGTCTGCACCACCCCGAGATGCCGTTCGATGATGCAAGACCCGAGATACATCTCGAGAACCCGCGGGATTCGCAATTCGATGACTTCAATATAATAGAGAGCGATGATTATATGAACACTATAGATTTTGAGATCCCAGCTCCCATAGTTGAGTTGACGGAGGGGGATACGTTCCTGTCATTGAACTCTGACAATGGGAACTGTCAAATACAAAATTTCGGATACAAGCTGATGATGCAGGAGGTACCGATAGAGTTTTAAGTGGTTTCAGGAGATTAAGAGAAGAGTTTTCTACGAGCCCGACTCCTTTTGAAATCGATTGAAAAGCTATTGTGGATTTGACTATTCATTACGTAAAACGCTGATCTTCACGTACCGTATTATTGGTGAAGTTATCGAATAACGTGCACGACGCACGACGCGACATGGATCACTCACTCTGATGAAGACTCTCGGAATGAGTCGAAACTTAGACAACTAACGTGCACAAGCCACGATGCGACGCGAACAAAGATAGATTACATTTTTTTATTTAATTACTAGTTATGAAAAAACCACTAAAAAAACATTGGTTATGACAGACAGCTACGAAAATTGATAAATCCGGCTATGAAAAAGCGAATAAACAATATTTTTTCGTATTAAATCAAAACCAAAAGTAAACCAAAGGGGATGGAGAGCGTCGCGATCACACCCTGATTAAGACTCTCGGAATGAGTAGAAACTTAGTCTGTGCCTTCACCGATAGTACGTTACGTGAAAATAACCGTTTTACAATATGAATGATCATATCGTAAAATAAACCGACAGCTGTTTGGCAAGAAAAGTTCTCGAACGATGAACAAACGGCGCAGTGGAAGGTCTACCCCGTAACATCTTGAAGGTTGCGGGAAGTCGGTGGATGGAGGTGGCCCAGGACCGTTTGCCATGGCACTCTTTAGTCCAACGGTAGACGGCTACAGGGTGATGATGATGACGGGAAGAATATCTATCCTGGGATGTAAATCTAGAACTATTTATAAATCTGAAAGTTTTTATGAAGAAATAGTTAAAAAGTTTACAAACGTAAATTATTTCGTGTCTCGGACTAAAGGTCGCAATATATTATTGTAAATAAAATAGCAAATATTTTAAATGTTTCTAAGAGCACTTTTGTAAATTATTTTGTATCAACATTATAAATGTTAGTTGTAAATGGACATTGGCGTCGATTCTCGTAATTTGGTCTGTCGCTCTCTTTAAATAGCAGTAACAAAAGAAAGAGACAGCAACAATTTTAGTTCTGTCAAATTTAGTCAGATTTAAGTTTTCCATACCAGTCAAAGAGATGGACAGTTTATATGTAGTCTGTGTACTAGAGAATCGGCGCCATTAACTGCCAAATACTTAAACGCTACTCAAGGTATAAAAGATGGCGCTATTTATGTTGTTTAAATTTCTTATAGATAGATAGAAACTGTTTTATTGCATAAGTACGGGTTCGATTCCCGCCGCGGTACAAATGTTTGTATGATCTGCAAAGATTTGTCTCGTGACTGGGTGTTTTCTATGTATAATATGTATGTATTTATATTAAAAAAGTATATAAGTAGTATACCAGTCATGTAGTTCCCATAATACAAGCTCTGCTTAATTTGAGGCTAGATGATGCTGTGTTAAAAAATGACTAATATTATTAATTGTTCATTCATGAATTCAGTACACAGGCGAACTTAATGCTAATTAGCATTTTTCTTAAAGCTAACCTTTGTGGAATTAGAGTGGGGCTAACATGCGTTTGAAGGATTACCAAAATAAGAGAAAATGTTATTTATCAAATAACTAGCTACTTAAAATAGAATTAAACTACATACATAAATGAAAATAATTCATACTTAAATACATACATATATATTATAAATGCTCAATTTGGTTAACGGATAGATGCAATGTTTGTAAAGTTTGGATTTGAAGACTACTTTGTTAAGTAACGTTTCGTATTTGGCGGTAAGTAAATAAAATTTAATCATAATTAATATGTTTTAGACTCATGTCTGCACTTAAAGATATTTCTGTTAAAAACTTAACGTTGGCTGAGAAGAGAGTTGCGGATTCAAATCCCGCTGCGGGACAAATGTTTGCATGTTCTGCAGATGTTTGTTCCAGATCTGGGTGTTGGTGTTTGTACTCGTAGTTCCTAATACCCACGATACAGGGAATCCTAGTGTGGGGTTAGGAATATGTATGTTTTTTTGTATATATTACTAAAGCGTCAAATAAACTTACGGCCCACCTGTTGGTATGCGGATCTCATATGCCTGTAATTTCACCGGCAACCATACCCCTCGAACCGGAACACAGCAATGAGATCATTACTGCTTGGCGGCAGAAATAGGCATGGTGTTAGCACTTCCCTGAACGAGCTCTTCACAGAAGCTCTGAAAAATGTTCAGCATTAGTTACTCTTGAATTACTCCTAAATCTTCGCCTAATTATAACTGAAAACAGATAAAGTTAGTACTTTAATATTATACTTATTTAATGTTCTTTTTTTATAATTATCTAAATCTCATGTAGATTATGTGCAATATCCATTAAAATACTTGAATTATCACGAACATAAGTTATGAGCATTAAGATTTTTGTGTGAACGTACATTGCGGTCATTAATGTGGGGACCACTTTACATTTCGTTTGTGTGAAAAAATCGAGTGACAAGTGCATTATTAGTGGGCTACGTGAAAGTCCATAAACTCCTCTCAACCCGTGACCACGGCTGTTGCAACATTTCATTTTATTTCATTTATTCATGTTTAATGTCCTACATACAATGGTTAAGCTTAGGTCTAATGCAGCTCCAAGTAGGTTGGTAGGTACAACGGCCCTGACAGGGGGTTGCAGAGGTTTACAATTAATTATTAAATTTAAATTATTACAATGATGAATTATGCTGGTATATAAAATAAAAAATGACAAAATTATACTTATTGTTTATAATACAGAATGTCAAAATTAAAATAATTTGCAATATTAGAATACTGATAATTATCACGAAGTAGGTAGGTAGTTCAATAATCAAAAAGTGTCGTGAAAATAATAAGGTACCTACCTAAATGCGATAAGTAGGTATCCTTATAATTTCGTCAAAAAGTTTCAGATTATTAACAGTATGTAAGATGTTGACAAATTAATGGCTGAGGCTGCACCAATTCAATGGATAACTGATTTTAAATTTTGATTGATTAAAAAAATTCCAATTCAGCGGGACTCAAACGCGTATCTTCGCCCCTTAATCCACCATGAATCGAGTGACGTCGAGGCCAAATGTATCTAATGGGCACTTTGTGTAGCTAAGTGCTGATAAATGCTTCATACAATTGCCTCGTTTAATATTCTCCATAAGTTTAGTTATCACTTTTTTTAATTAACAAACTTTGACAACTGTTTTTTGGAATATTTTTACTGTCGTTACATAATTATGTTTGTTGTAATTCAAAATATGAAAATTTTAGGGTGTTATAAGACTGCTTCTGGATACTAAAGGTACATATTACATAGCTATTTAAAATTTAGTTGAAAGATAAATATGATTTTGTTTCGTGTTTAAAGGCACACAGCTGCGTTTTATCTAGTTTTGTTAGATCTGTTTTTAGAGATGAAACGGTTATTTGCTCAATGGTATGTTACCAACATTAAAAGTGCCGTTTTCAGGAGTAGTCTTTATATACCCTGTAGGTATAATTATAGTTTAAAGTCATCCATTATGGTTAAGAAAGGAGGTATATAGAATTTAATTGTGTAAGTAATTACATAATACCAATTTATTATAATAATGTAGCGCATCTCGGAAGTATTGAGCTTTGGAAGTGATTTCTTCATGTACATTAATAAAATCGTATATAATAAAGAAAATGCTTATTTCGTTATTTTCTGACAATAAACTTAGCACAAAATTACGATTCAGCGGACTTCCACGGATTAAAAAAAACTAAGTTTGCGGTGATGCGAGTGGCCATTAATTTGTTATATTTCGGCCAATACTGCCATCTAGTAGATACGTTATTATATTTGAATTGTTATCGTGAATAAGGTTTTATTTGTGAAAAAAAAAATACTATAGTACATACCAAACCTGCTGCTAAATTGTGGCAACCCTAAACACACAAGCCATTTATCAAAAGTTGAAGTTGAAACCTGCTACTACCCTTAACAAGTACCAACTCACCTAACTTATGGCTAGATCTAGCTCTATTTCGGTCGTTTAGCTACATTTTACAAGCATGCATCGACATCGACATCTTAAGTCGGCTTCACATTCTGACTGCACACTGACTAAAATGCTATGAAGGCATTTTGTTCTTTTATCTAAATATCTATACTTATCAATCGTGAATTTGATCATTCATTGTAATTCATTGATTACAACAATCAAATAATAATAAGCTATTAACTAATGATTTTACAATGTAATTTGACAATCTAAGTGATGATTCGTTATGTAACTCGTGGTTCTACGCCGATGACTCATTGTAGAAGCACAAGAACGCCTTTGCGCCTATATAAATAAACAATAAAAGTTTTGTAAGTTTTTTTGTTTTTGTGTTTAAATGAACATTGGCGTAAAAATCAAGACGATGCTGGCAGCACTAATCAATAGTTTCTCTTGCAAATGAACGACATTTTTTTGTAAATTTATAATTCGTAAACAAAACAGTTTTATCGGTGTTTATTGTGCAAACAATAATTTTATCTCTATATTTATTTAATCACCTACTATTATTCACTATAGTTATCCACTTGGTGTCCGTAGAAATAGTGTATTTGATTGAATTAGTCATATCCTGCGATTAGTTATTGCATACATTTTACGAGGTTTTCCATCGTTAAACATGTCTGTGAGCGAGAAAGTCTCGCTTTCCGACGCCCTCAGCAATGTGGACGTGTTGGATGAACTCACTTTGCCAGGTACGTAGATTATAGAACATTCCTCATATAGAGAACATTCAGGTGTGGCCTTATACTTTTAGCTATCATAGCATTGCAGGATGTATGCACTTGGATAGCAGTACATACGATAAGTGGCTAAATAAGTAGTTCATTGGCCGTATTTCCCTGTCGGGCTGTACCGCAACTTCCAGGCGCAATCGCATGCTCAAAAGGGTGAAGGAAAACATCGTGAGGAAACTGGTATGATCTAGAACCAAAACTGCTGAACATACGACCGGTTTGTGTTCCAATAATCGGCGATGGGCTTGCATCCTGTCATATTAAATGCTAACTACTTGCAATACTCTGGCAAGTGCCAAATATAATGTTTGGACGTCTAACTACCAGTTGCTTGGTATCCTCAAACATCATGTGGTGAGAATGTAACTGAGGATGTCCATCATGGGGAATAAAGTTGTGAGTATATTTGTTCAGTTACCAGCTGATTAAATAGATGTATGTATGTGATATTTGAGTTTAATAACAATAATGCTGGACATTTTTCACACAGCCTCATCTAGTCCCAAAGTAAGCAGAGCTTGTGTTATGGAAACTTCATGACTGTTATACTACTTATATAATTATATTTTGTAACTCAATATATAATTATATTTTGTAAACATAGAAAACACTCAGACCCTAGACAAATATTTGTCCAGCGGCAAGGGGGCCTTCGCCCACTGCGCCACAGAGGTAGTCAAACCAATAAACTGTATTGCAATCCTCAGATGAGCAGCCATGTATAGAAGCAGCGCCATGCTCTATACTCTACCAGGCCAATTTCGACACAAACTTCGAAGATCGCAATGGATTTGTCACTGGCATTGCTAAGTACATTGAAGAGGCGACTGTGCATGCCAATTTGGTAAATCCTACTACTATTATAAATGTGAAAGTTTGGGAGGATGGATGTTTGTTACTGTTTCATGCAAAAACTACTGAACAGATTTTGATGAAACTTTTCAGGAATATAGCTTGTACATCAGAATAACACCAATAACATTCTCCAGACTGAAAAGACATTCCAAACCTAAAGATAAGACAAGACCAAAAGACAGACAAAAGTTAATAGAATAATCACTAGACTAGAGTAGTTATGATCTCTCATAACTGTATAATATCAAAAATGAAATTGGAAAAAAAATATATACATATACCACCTATTTATAATAGCCTTATTCTGGACTGATTCCTGTTTTGATCATAATAATTCGCTAAAATCTATAAAAAATAAATAATGCTGGACATTTCTCACACAGCATCAACGAGACCGAAACTAAGCAGAGCTTGTATTAACTGATATATTAATTATATACCTTTCTTTGTAAAAGAGACAAATATTTGTAGATCATACTAACATTTGTCCTGTGGCGGCACCAAACCTTCTCTTCTGCATCTTAAGCGGGGTTTCGCCCACTGTGCCATAGAGGTCGTCATAAAATGACGAAAAAATGCTTTAACTATTGCAAAAAAAATACCCCGCCACTCTCACAATCTCTTATTATCCTCTTCATTCAACGGTTATCTGGAAGAGATTGATTCTAAGCAATAATACCACACATTGTATTGTAAGAATAAGATTTTGTTTATAATGTTATTTGTTTAAGGTGTACAATAAAGTATTTTCATTGATTCATTCAAAAATTACTAAAAAAGAAAGAATTTATTTATTAATCTCATTATCACAACACCACCATCGAAATTGGCTAGGACAATTTTGACATATTGGTTAAGTTAATTTAACATAACTTGACAGAATGAACTCCTTGAAGAGGGAAATGCCCATGCGGTTATGCTATACACCTGGCGTTGCTGCAGCCGTGCGATCCCGCAGCCGCGGTCCAACGAACAACCGGACCGGGTTCACATCTACGAGCGGACCGTGCAAGTGCTAGCGCCAGAGGTGGACAAACTACTGCAGTTCATGTACTTCCAGGTAATCTGAGATTTTCAGATAACATTCAAATTGTTCAGGTGACATTCTGAATGGTTCAGGCAACATTTTGAATGGTTCAGGTAACATTCTGAATAGTTCAGGTGACATTCTGAATGGTTCAGGTAACATTTTGGATGGTTCAGGTATCATTCTGGATGATTCAGGTTCTAGCTACAGAAAAATTCAAAAAGTATGTTATCTTATCAAAATGTCGAAAATAGAGAAGCTAATGTAAATACCTATTCTTGCAAAAATAAATATCATTAATTCCTTTAAAAAAACTATCAATATGATAAATTCTGTGCACTACCAACACATCTTTTTCAACAATACACAAAGGTTATCTAGAAGATAATGCTTTTTAGCATTAAGTTCGCCTATGTACTACTATTCTGTGCAATAAATAATTTATCCATCTAAAAATGGAACGTAGTGCATGCAGTAGTGAGCGTGTTTGTGTTTGTTCCAGCGCAAAGCGATTGAGCGTTTCTGCGGCGAGGTCCGCCGCCTCTGTCACGCGGAGAAACGCAGGGACTTCGTGTCCGAGGCGTATCTGTTGACTCTGGGGAAGTTCGTGAACATGTTCGCCGTGCTCGACGAACTAAAGAATATGAAAAGCTCCGTTAAGAATGACTATTCCACATACAGACGGTGAGTTATACTATAGATAAAAAACCAGATGTTATGAGTAGGGTTACCTATATGTATGTGAATGTCCACACCGCTCAACTTCGCCGTGTCGGTGGAAAAGTTAGGTATAGTTTAGGTTTAGTTAGATTTAGTTTTTATTTTGGTAGCAATACTGTACGGTTGTCTGGAAGAGATCGCTGTCAGCGATAAGACCGCCATTTGTAGGACGTACTTATAAATAAATAAATAAATAATGCTGGACATTTTTCACACAGCGTCATCTAGCCCCAAAGTAAGCAGAGCTTGTGTTATGGGAACTATATGACTGATATACTACTTATATACGTTTTTTTTTGTAAATACATACATATTATACATAGAAAACACCCAGATCCCGATATAAATATTTGCATATGCAAACATTTATCACGTGGCGGGAATCGAACCCGCAACCTTTTTGCGTCTCAGGCGGGCCTTCGCCCACTGTGCCACAGAGGTCGTGAAAAGTAATATACAAATTACTTTTGACCTACCTACTTAAATTATTGTCACTAGTTTTAGCCGTTGTAATTAAAGTAAAATAAATAATATTTGACATTTGACCTTTACAGAGCGGCGCAATTCCTGAAAGTGATGTCAGACAGCCAGAGCCTTCAGGAGTCGCAGAATCTCTCCATGTTCCTCGCGACCCAGAACAAGATACGCGACACCGTCAAAGACGCTTTGGAGAAGATCAACGGTGAGTGAACTTTACATTGACCTCAGATTCTACAGTGACCTTTGACATCGTGACTATAAACATGTAATTTTATTTTAACGGTGATCCGGATACGCTGTGCATTGACACTTGTCTTGACCCTTACATATTGCCCTCACAATTCGTAACAATATTGTGGCTCTGTCAAAGGTGCGTTTAAAAATCTATAAGCTATGAGATATTACATTCAGGATTTATTTTTGACCTTTACATAGTGACTTTTGACCTCACGTTTCTTTATCAGATATGCAGTTAAAGATGCGTTTAAATCTGGAAAAATATAGTATTTAACATTCTGAATTGACTTTTGACCTTTGACCTCGTGGCTACTAACAAGATTGCAATACCAATAAGTATAGCAGTGCTCTTAATTGGTAGTGTTACCATTTTAACTGAGTATTGGGCACTTGACTTTTAAATAGTAACTTTTGACGCCACGCACTATTCATAACTGCGACACGGTCTTAGGCGCGTTCTAGAAGATTTAAATAAACCTTTGACCTTAACCGTGACCTTTACAAAGTTTCATCCTGATATTTATTTGCAGGCTATGAAGAACTATTGGCAGATGTGGTCAACATTTGCGTCCACATGTTCGAAACGAAAATGTACCTCACCCCTTCAGAAAAACACATGCTTGTTAAAGTAAGAAATAAATATAATGGCATTCTCTTATAAAAACATTTATGAAAAACTGATGTTTGTTCACCAAACTAAAGTCTACTATCTTTATTTCTAGAAAGAACTTCTTGTAGACTTTGATGAAAAATGTAGGTACCTATTAAATACCTCTGTGGTGAAAACACAGAAAACACTGACACAAATGTTAGCAGATTATACAAGCATTGCTCCCGCGGCGGGAATCGAGCCCGCTACCTTCTGCGTCACTGGCGGGCCTACGCCCACTGCGCCTAAGACGTCGTCAGCCTATTAAAAACTAGGCATCGCCTGTACCTTGGTGGCCCTAAGTTTTTTTAGTACAGATCTAAAAAACAAACGCGCTCACGACTGTCTTCCCCATATTTGGACCTCCATGGTGGACATCCTCAGATACATACTCAGTGAGTAGATCTTTGAGGATACCAAGTAGGGGGTAGTCAGAGGCACGTCCAAACATTACGTTTGGTACATGTCCGCGTTTTGCAAGTTAACATTCCACGTGACAGGTTCTAAGCCCATCGCCGCTTATTGGAACTAACTGTTGCTTCTAGGGCATGCTGGTTTCCTCACGATGTTTTCCTTGACCATTTTGGGCACGAGTTCCATAGCAGAGTTATAGGCTACAAGGCTGAGGAGTTAGTTTTTTTGTTTTTCTGTTTGAACGCGCTATCAATGGAACTACAAATCTGATTTTTGGAGAAATATTTTTTGGATTTGATAGCCCAATTCATGAATGAATGAATGAAAATACTTATTGTACACCTTATGATATAAACAAAGACACATTATTTTGGATGGGTTTTCATGAAGAAGGTTTTAGGCTATTTATCATCACACTACTACACTTAGGAGACGAGCAGGGGAAGTAATAGCGCGGGCGAGCGATGCGACGAGATTGGTGTTGGGGTCAAGGAGGGCCGTCGTAACAAATAAATTTCTATAATTAAGAGTATTGTTTTTTTTTGTAGCTACCGAAGGACGGATTGTTTTGTAAAAGGATAATTAAACGGCATAACCAGACTTGTTTTTTTGCCTTTCTTTCCTGGCTTGGTCGCGGTGGAACAGGCAGTAGGTAAAGCGATCCTTGTGATTTTGATGAATAAGTGAATTTTGATTTTGCTCTACCTACCTACAGGCCGCCTGTCCACTCTCGCTTCTCTAGAATAGGTCAGCCTGCATCTGCTGATGATAATGTTTGTTTGCAGGTGATGGGTTTCGGACTATTCCTGATGGACTCCGATGCGTGTAACATCAACAGACTCGATCAGAAAAAGAAGATTCGACTCGACCGCATCGATAGGATTTTCAAGGTATTTACAAGATATGATAATACAGAACAAACACGCTCACGACTGTTATCTCCTTGATGTACGTCCTCAGAGCCATACTCGGTACACAGATCCGTGAGGATAAGTTGGGGGTAGGCAGAGGCACGCTAAAAAATCATGTTTGGTACATGCCAGTCGTTGAGTTAGCATTCCATGTGACAGGTCGTATGACCATCGCCGCAACTAATGGCACATGCCTTCAATATTTTTTTCACGATATTTTTTATGTTAAAAAGTATAAATATAAATATTGTTTATATACCAAAGGTAAAGAATACAGATTAAGAATGCATACAGATTATTCAGAGACCCAAACTAAGTGTGTATCTTGGATATCAAGAGAGTACTTACGGAAAGATAACACTTCTTCTTTCTTTATTACACAAAATATGAGTACATAGGCGAACTTAAAAAGCATTCTCTTCCAGATAACCTACGATAAGGGCATAATGCTCGTGATTTTGAATCTAATGTTATATAAATAAATAATACAGAAAAATGTTAACATTATGTGACGCATTGAAAAGGGATGTGGAGCCAATTGTAAACCGATTTTATATGATTCTTTTTTGAGGGGTTGGGTAAAATCATATCATTTTATGAAAAAAAAAAGACAATGAAATTTCAAATTGAATTTTTTATCAACTGCTCGTTATTTGATTTTTTCCTGATAAAGATACGATACATGTTATTTATATAGATTTGTATATTTGTGTGTAGAATTTGGAAGTGGTCCCCCTGTTCGGCGACATGCAGATAGCTCCGTTCAACTATATCAAGCGTTCCAAACACTACGATCCCAGCAAGTGAGTTTTATAACTTTATATAACTTCATTTGCAGCTGTTCTTTACTTTTTTACCAACTTCATTTTTATGAACGACCTCTGTAGCGCAATGGGCGAAGGTCCGCCTGAGACGCAGAAGGTTGCGCGTTGGATTCCCGCCTCGGGACAAATGTTTGTTATTATTATTATTATTATTATTATAGCCTTAAATGTCCCACTGCTGGGCAAAGGCCTCCCCCCACTCCTTCCATTCATTCCTTTCCTTCGCCAAAATGGGCCAATCTGCTCGGAACTTCGTGAGCTCATCTCTCCATCTCATTTTCGGTCTACCGCGACGTCTCCGCGCAGTGTCAGGGCACCACTCGGTGGTCAGCTTGGCCCATTGGTCGCCCGACATGCGGCAGACATGACCAGCCCAGTCCCATTTGAGCTTTGCGGCTTTCGTCGCTACATCGGCAATTTGTGTTCGTGAGCGCAGCTCAGTGTTACGAATGCGGTCTGTGCGCTTCACTCCAAGAATGCTGCGCTCCATTGCACGTTGGCAAACCTTGAGCTTGAATTTTTGAATGTTAGTCAAAGACCAGGTCTGAGCACCATACGTCAGAACGGGGAGGATGCATACATCCATGAGTTTTTGCTTTAGAGATATAGGAAGATCTCCTTTCATCATGCTTCCCATGGACCAATAGCTCCTCCAGGCATTTTCAATTCGCCGAGCGATCTCCTTGTCCTGCCTGGAATCGAAGGAGACTATTTGGCCCAGGTAGACATATTCCTGGACGTATGCTAGCTGTTCTCCATCCACCGTTACTCTGGTCTCAACGCTGTTTGTCATAACCTTGGTTTTTGACCTATTCATCCTCAATCCAATCTCAAATGTTTGTATCTGCGAATATTTGTTTCTGGTCTGGGTGTTGTCTATGTATAATATGTACGTATTTACAAAAACAAATATATAAGTAGTATATCAGTCATAACACAAGCTCTGCTTCGTTTGGGGCTAGATAATGCTGTGTGAAAAATGTCCAGCATACTATGAAGTCATTTTCTAGGAGGAGATTCTCAATACGGTTGTATTTTTTTTCTTATGTTTTTTATCTGATATCTTCGCCAATTTCTAACCGATTTTGATTATTATTTTGTTGTTGTACAGAGAATGATCCCGAAGTGGTTCCTGAAAAGTTTTATTCTTGAGGCCTAGCTAATTTTCCCGTGAAACTTTAAAAACTATCATCATCTTATGGAATCGCGACTAGCCGAAACATTTTTTTGTAGGCCATTTTATTTTTGTTTTTTATTCGAAAGTGTCATCCCGAGTGAGCAAAATAACGTAAGCACGCGAGAAAGTCAGTTTTTTTTATAATATTGCCTTTATAATATTGTTTTTTAACATGATTTCTTTATTACAGATGGCCGATGTCTTCCAACACGAACCCCATCTCCCCGCAAGCTGATCTCATGGTCCACCTGCCTCAGATCAGGGAGGAACATCAGAATTATATCTCTGAGCTCGCGAGGTACAGCAATGAGGTATGTTTTAAAGATGCGTCAAATAAATATTTTGACGGAACAGAGATTTAATTTCAATTTTATTTATAATGCTTAACGTCCTACATACAATGGTTAAGTTTAGATCTAGTGTAGCTCCAAGTAAGTTGGTAGGTACATCGGCTCTGTTGCAGAAGTAGGTATTATTTTTACAATTAAACACAATATAAAATTTAAATGATAACAACGGTGAATAGTAGTTACGTATACAAAATAAATAATGTCAAAGGTTAAGTTTTGGGATATATAAGTGTAAGTTTATTGTCAAGCATTATTTATTATTTATATATGTTTTGTTCAGAAGTTTTAAATCACTCTTATAAATCTTGAAATTCAACAGTCAAATTTTGATTCATCAAAATTATTCCTTGTAACAAACAAAGGCAGTAGAAACAGTTCCAAATTCAAACGAACATTGCCGTAGGTACGAATTTAACTTTAAAAAGCCTACAAAATATTTTTTATTAAAACATTTAATTTCCTTTTTTGTCGGAGTCGGTGTAAATGTATATTACGTTATAATTGCATTAGCAGGGACCTCCATTTTTGAAATCAATTGAAAATAAACATCGTCTTTATTTAAGGTGACAACAACGTTCAAAGAGGCCGGTTCGGATGCTGAGAACCGAGCTGTGTCCGAGCTCTGCCTGCGGGGACTGCAACTGTTGTCGTCCTGGTGCTCAGTGCTGACCGAGCTGTGCTCGTGGAAACTGCTGCATCCAACCGATCACGCGACCAACGCGCGCTGCCCGCCCGACGCTGAGGAATACGAGAGGGTAAGGTCAAGGGCAAAGGTTATGTAATGTCAAGGTCACTCGGGGTCAAGATTATATTACACTTGAGAGGGAGGTTCCATGAGGTCAAACACACACACCAACTCTTCAGATTTATCTATAGTAATAATAAGGCTGAAGCGTTTGTTTTTGTTCCATGCGACGACGTGGGTCATTTCAGGGCCGAGGTTGGCCGTGTCTTAGCTAGTTGTTAGATTTTTTTTTTGTATGGCATATAAAACATATTGCAGTCAAATACAAAAATAGAATAAATTAAAAACAAAAATTTCGATCCAGACAATTTCTTAAAACATGTGTATACATCATAATTATACATAACATAGCAGAATATAAAATTATATTACGTAAGTAGAAATAATACATATGAAATTATATATAAAGTGCAAGCTACTCTTTTGTTAGAGCAGCTAAGATTTCCTTTTTTAACTTGATCATATTATTAATAAAAACATCAAATGATCCACCATTATTAATTAATAGATAGTTGAATAGGCGACAGATACTGACTTATGGATTAAATAATGATGTATTGTTTATAACGACGTTTAAGGCGAAGGTGTTTGAGAAAGGTTAGAAGATAGAGCTGAAGAGTTAGTATAAATTTATTTGTATTCTATGTTTAATGTGTATTTATTTACAAAAAAGTATATAAGTAGTATATCATTCATGTAGTTCCCATAACACAAGCTCTGCTTAGTTTGGGGCTAGATAATGCTGTGTGGAAATGTCCAGCATTATATACTCCATGATAGAAATGATATCCCCTTCAGAATTTTATTAAATTAAGAATTTGTTTATGGTAGGTAGGTAATAGTTATTGACATTTTTAATTCAAACATTAAGGCACAAGTTCTGTCGTTTTATAATTTATTATTCTTATATTTAAATTGATTCTCAATCAACCTAATGACATTTGCTCACCATATGGATGGTAGAATATATAAGGGCCTAAAAAATTTTTAACATGTATAAGCTGACCTATATATATATATTTACAAAATAAGATATGTCCAACAGGCCACCCGATACAACTACACATCCGAGGAGAAGTTCGCCATGATTGAAGTGATAGCCATGATCAAGGGTCTCCAGGTCCTCATGGCGCGCATGGAGACGGTCTTCGCTGATGCAGCGAGAAGGTCCATTTACGCGGAGCTGCAGGACTTCGTCCAGTTGGTGATGAGGGAACCGCTCCGGAAGGCTATCAAGAACAAGAAGGATCTTATAAGGAGGTGAGGGTTAAATAAAAAAAATGTTTATTTCAAGCCACAGAGCTATTTCATATGTAATAACTAAGATTACATACAAACGAATTATTAAGTCAAAGATCGTGTAAGGTCAATTGTCAATTGAGGTCAAACCAAAGATCAATCGAATATGACCTTAGTTATTTGACCTGAGGTAAATGCGTAGAGATACTAAGGTCAAGGTCAAAGGTTACTTTAGTTAAGGACTAAAGTCACTTTTAGGTGTTACGTCGCTTAAGGTCAATCAAAAAGGTAAAGGTGTGAGGGTTTTTTTTATTATTATTATTTGGTTCACAACTTGAAATGTACACATAATATTCATAACAGGGTAGACAAATACCACTTTATGTTAGCGTTAAGGTCTGCGGAAAGATTGAATTGCATGGGAACGACATTAGCTGTAGAAATGTCACGTGACAGGTGCCAAGTTTCATCAAGACAAATTTGTAAGGTGTAAGGAAAACTAAGCGTGAGGTATTGTTCTAGACCCCAAGAACACATAAATAAGTAACAACGTCGGTGTAATTTTCAAAACTAAAACTTTCTAATTGTAACCATATTTATATTTATTATATTTGACGGCACAAGCGTGGGCGAAGCTATAGACGGCTCTTAACCACCGTCTCGTAGGATCCATCTTCTATGTTACTCAGGCAAACCAGTAAAATACAACTCATTCAAGTTTATTGAAGAAAACAGCTTACCAGCTAGGTACAATACTCTTGAGGTACGGTGGTGAACGTGACATTTTCGATGTCACGTCTGGCGCTCCCGAGCAATGTGAAGCGCCCGCTCGCAACGACTCTAGCGCCACCACTCCGAGTTCACTGTACTTTTTAATAATCAAGCGACATACTAGCTAAGTCAAACGAGGTACCAGTCACGTAACCGTTTTAAATAATTCCTAATTTCTTACTAAACTTAATATTACGACATATTTTGATATCTGTCCCCAGTATAATAGTGTCGATCCGCGAGACGTGCGGGGACTGGGCGCGCGGATGCGAGCCGCAGCAGGATCCGGCTCTGCGCGGCAAGAAGGACGCAGAAACCAGCTTCACCATCAAAGTGCCCCGGAGGAATGTCGGTCAGTATACAATACAATTAAGTTTTTTTTGCTAACACGATGCATAATATTTATTGTGCGCCTGGATACATATTTAAATGACGCTGTCGGTCAATAGTTCAGAATGTACCAATTAGTACTTTCCTGTCTGTATCCTCTCTGTAAAAATTGTGTGTCAAATAAATGTATTTTTTTCTTTGTAATAAAATTAAAAACAAAAATTTTACATAATTTGTAAGACACTAACGATCATTATTTTAACGACCTCTGTGGCATAATGGACGAAGGCCCGCCATACACACAGATGGTTGCGGGTTCGATTCCCGCTGCGGGACAAATGTATGTATTGATCTGCAAATATTTATCTAGGGTCTATGTATAATAATGTAATATATAAAGGTTGTCTGGTAGAGATTGCTTCGCCCACTGCGCCACAGAGGTGGTCGACTAACATTTCGTGTTATCAGGTCCGTCAACTACGCAACTATACATGGTCCGGACGCAACTAGAAGCGCTCATCTCGGACAAGTGGGGCGGCCGAAGGACTTTACGCAAGGTGAGTTCAATTATTATGAGACATTAAATGACAAAATTAGTATTCAAAAAATCACAATAACTCATTCACATACATGGTGCAGCGGGCGGTCTTATCGCTGAAAGCGATCTCTTCCGGACCAACCGTCGGATGGACGGGATAAAATTGTATTGAAAGGTGTCCTTTTACTATCTGTGATACAAAAATATAGGAATTCCTAAACATGCAAAGTATGAATGAATAAATTAAAAAAAGCCAGGGTAAGTTCTGTGTCGCTATAAATAAAGTAATCCATAATTAATTGACAGTATTAAACACATCACACAAATACACAATTGTAATATTGTAAACAGTTACTCTAAGTATTCTGAGAAATAAATTATTTGTATAAATCATTTGAATGCTATAATTTTGTCTATTCGCTACAGGACATGGAAGCAGGCGCACTCACGCAGATAGAAACATTCCACACTCAGAGCTTCTACTGGCCGTATCTGCTGAATCTCTCAGGTGAGGTCAAAGGTCACAAAGGTCACTTTTATTGGCCATATCTGCTGAATTTCTTAGGTGAGGTCACAAAGGTCACTTTTACTGACCATATCTGCTGAATCGCTTAGGTGAGGACACAAAGGTCACTTTTACTGGTCAAATCTGCTGAATCTCTTAGGTGAGGACACAAAGATCACTTTTACAGGCCATATCTGCTGAATCTCTAAGGTGAGGACACAAAGGTCACTTTTACTGGCCATATCTGGTGAATCTCTTAGGTGAGGACACAAAGGTCACTTTTACTGGCCATATCTGCTGAATCGCTTAGGTGAGGACACAAAAGTCACTTTTACTGGCCATATCAGCTGAATCTTTTAGGTGAGATCGCAAAGATCACAAAGTTCACTTTTACACTCCGTATCTGCTGAATATCTCAGGTGAGGTCAAAGGGGTTCGGTTGGGATGAAGAGAGCCGCTCGTAGTGCGCGCGTTTATTCATGTACCGCCCGTCGGCGCAGCTTTTGTCGAGTGAAGATTATTCACTATAGTATTAACAGCTAATAATAATCATTGCGTTGTTTAGTATTTAAACCAAACCTAACCCAATACATTTTATATAGATATAGATGCCAATGCTAAAATCACAATACATCTGTTTAGTTATTCAATTGACTTCAAAAAAGGAGGAGGCTCTCAATTCGTCTGGTTGTTTTTTTAAATGCGTGTATTTTACGCGACATCTTCGCCATTTTTAAACTATATTTTTATGGTAAGAAAGGAATTAGAAAGTATTAGATTGTCGGGAGCACAATAAAACACCCGTGTTTCAGGAGTAGACAGCATGTTTTATTGTCCCTTGACGGTATTTATACTGAGTCACACAAAACTACCCACATTGTAATAGATAGAAACACATTGTATTGGATCAAACCTTATTTTTCCAATACAAATTGTATTGGAAAAATTTCATATTGAAATTGAAATATGAAATTTCATATTGTACTTCTCAAGTTAGCTCAGCTTCCCTTTATTTGAAGATTAGATATTTTTTTCCAAAAATTTAATTATTTTTTGTGTAACTTTTTTCAGATTCCCTGTCAAAATGCTGCGATCTTTCGCAGCTGTGGTACAGAGAGTTCTATCTGGAAATGACGATGGGACGCAAAGTCAACGTAAGTGGTGATTGTCCGCGTCGGTGAGGCGCGTGTAGTGTATGCGTTCGCAGTGCTGAACGGAGCACTTGCCAAATGTTATGTTTGGACGTGCCTCTGACTAACCTCTGCTTGGTATCCTCAAAATTCTATGTATTAACATACATCATGGGGTCCTGAAATAGATCGCTCTTAGTCCTAAGGCCGCCCATTGTATCACCACAACATAGTTTTAAGATTTTTGTAGTGTTTTTTTTTTATCCTGGTGTATGAGAAACTGAGTTATCTATACAGTTCATTCATTCATTCATTCATTCATAACGTTTCTATGACAATTAAGTAAATTCGTTAAATTTGTAATATATCAGTTGATACAGTAGTGATCGTGTTTGTTCTGTTTGTGTTTGTAGAAATGCACAGTTCGGCATCAGCACAACGAGGAGTGCAAGGATCTGATCACGATGGAGAAGCGGATCCAGTTCCCCATCGAGATGTCCATGCCTTGGATACTGACCGACCACATCCTCAAAACCAAAGAACCCGCCATGATGGAGTAAGCTATGCCAACTAACATAAAATAAAATACTTTTGAGATAGGAATTGACACTTTTATGACACTTTATCTTAGGTAATTTACTTAATTGGTAACACGGATGACATAACAACGCCCTCGCCCAAATATATAGTTAAATAAAATAATGATGCTGGACATTTTCACACAGCATCATATAGCCCCAAAGTAGGCAAAGCTGTTATAGGAAATTCATGACTGATATACTACTAAATACATTTTTTTGTAAATACGTACAAATGTTACATATAAAACACCCAGACCCGAGACAAATATTTGCAGATACAAACATTTGTCCCGCGGCGGGACTCGAACCCGCAACCTTCAGCGTCTCAGGCGGGCCTTCGCCCACTGCGCCACAGAGGTCGTCACCGCGTACATTTAGTTCCGTGTAACGCTAGACAAGTAAGCTTCATTGCATGTATCCATTTTACTGTGAACCCGTATGTATGAATTTAATGAATAAATCGGCTGAGATTTTTTCATAAAATTTATTCGGGAATATTGATGGTGTTTTAAAATGGGTGATGAAATTTAATCGTTATTGAAAGTCGTTTCTTTTATATTATCTCTAGATACGTGTTATACCCGTTGGATCTGTACAACGACTCCGCGCAGTACGCCCTCACGGTGTTCCGCAAGCAGTTCCTGTACGACGAGGTGGAGGCCGAGGTGAACCTCTGCTTCGACCAGTTCGTGTACAAGCTGTCCGAGCAGGTGTACGCGCATTACAAGCAGCTAGCCGCTAGGTGACTCTCATTATTTACCGACACTCAGTACTCTGGTCGACTTCGTGTCACCGGCTCTTTCAAGAAATACCAGATAACAATAACCAAATAGCGCATAGTCACGAAGGTATTTAATTACATTGTAGTAACGAGAGTTGAGAAAGGTATGTTGAGATGGTTTGGGCATATAGAAAGGATGGATGAAAGAAGATTAACAAAATAAATATACAAGGCGAGCGTGAATGGGAAGGTTGGAAGAGGAAGGCCTCGGCGAACGTACTCTGACCAAATTGAAGACATTCTAGAGAATGGCCAGGTCAGAAGTACACTTAATCGCAGAGCTTGTATGAAGAATTTGATGAGGATGAACGAAGCGAAAGAAGTATGCCAGGATCGTAGCAAGTGGAGATCCTTGGTCTCTGCCTTCCCCTCCGGGAAACAGGCGTGACTATATGTATGTATGTGTGTATTTGCGCATAGTCTTTCGTAACCTGACCTACCCGTCCCAATCACAGTGACGAAATGGCTATGGGTAACGAATTATTTAGCCAGGTTTACTCCAATACCCAAAACTTATCAATGTTAACTAATAATACAATTATAATTTAGTATGCGTTGTCACAGCATGATGTTAGACAAGCGGTACCGTGCGGAATGCGTGGCGCGCGGCGCGGGCACGTCGTGTGGCGCGGGACGCTACGCCTCGCTGCTGCGGCAGCGGCACGTTGCGTTACTCGGACGGCACGTGGACCTGTGCGCGTTGGTATGTACACAACTAGCTACTGCGCACACCTAACAATGTAACGCCACATGAAATAATGTCCGCTGAGTTACTATTAGTTTATGTTACGTTATGTGTATGTTTAGTTTATGTATTATCCTTCTATTTTATAAACGTGACATTTTGTGAGGATGGATATTTGTTAATTACTCTTTTACGCAAAAACTACTGAACGGATTTTGATGAAACTTTACAGTAATATAGCTTATACATAAGAATAACAGATAGGCTACTTTTTATCCGGGTACCACGCAGGCGAAGCCGTGGGGAGAAGCTAGTGTTATCTAATTCCGAAAGTCACTATATATCAAAGTCACAGTCAATAGCTTTTCATTGTAGTGTAGGTACATTCGTACCTAATCATTATGTAATTGAATTGATAGTCTATCATTTTGCACGCCCAGGATGATTGGTACAGAATGATTAAGCATTAAGTTCTCCTAACACTACATTATTTGTGCGGAAGTAATTAACAAATAAATATATAAATCACATGGATCATACAGAAACGTCAACTTAAAAACTACTGTGTATTTAGTAAATTTACGGCGATACCTCGCGCGCGACCAATCAGGCAAAACTTAAAGAATCAAATGCCAATATATTTTATCACTCTGATCAAGATAGCTTTTCATTGAATACCTCGTGCACGAATATAACATTTATTTACAGGTAGCGCAACGTATAAACGCTGATATGCACCGGGCACTTGACGCGGCCGTGGCCAAGTTCGAAGCGGGAGATATAACCGGAGTTGTTGTGAGTATGAGCCGAGTACCGATTCGGCTCCCTAAATTAGTGAGCCGAATCGAAATTATATCACGGTACGAATGTTAAGTGTGAAAGCTGAATTAAAATGTTTTGAATTGAATATAATGGAACACATTACCATCAACTATCTTTCCTGAAAAATACAATCTGGGTCTCTTCATGGTGAAAGTGAACAGGTATCTTCTAGACCTCCCTGCTCCACTGTCTGCCATATCATCGTTCACCATCAGGTGAGATTATGGGCAAATGAAGGTCTATTATGATTTAAAAAAGCACAGTTAAATAAAAAAAAACACCCAACAGACACATTCCAATCCCACACTAGAATTCCCTAGAATCCTAGTGTAGAAGAGAATGCTATCTTGCATTAAGTTCGCCTATGGACAGTACTTTTTAGCCCTGCATTAAATAAGTTTCTATCGAAACGTCTATCTATAAATTAAAACTGCAGGATTATTCAATCAAAACTAGTCTAGGTAGGGAGTAAATAGGTGAATTTATGAGTGCACAACATACTCCTCCAGCACGCCGTGAAGGCACAGAAAAACATCTAAAATTATGTTTAAAAAACATGTGTTGTTAAGTACAGTTATTGTGTTCTGTCAGGAATTGGAGGGGCTTATCGCTGTGAACCGTCTGTGCCATAAGCT
The DNA here is from genome assembly GCA_961405105.1 of Perizoma affinitatum. Classification (NCBI taxonomy): domain Eukaryota; kingdom Metazoa; phylum Arthropoda; class Insecta; order Lepidoptera; family Geometridae; genus Perizoma; species Perizoma affinitatum. The sequence goes on along the minus strand of OY560186.1, from coordinate 16,923,998 downwards.
GCTCAGTCGCTACCTCACCCTGGACGACTTCGAGTCCATACTCCGTGAGTCCGACCACGGCGTTTTGGCTCCGTAAGTTTCATACAGCATGTATAGTCAGACAAAGAAAATGTTTTCAAGTTTAATTTCACGTACTGCTGCCAAGTCTAACCTTGACTAATTCGCGTTAGCGTGCCACGAAACTAAGCGTGACGTATTAGACCCCCCGGAGTAACGCTGCTATTTTGTATTCTAGCTACGGCCGCATCAACCTGCACGTGTTTTGGGAGTTGAACTATGATTTCCTTCCGAACTATTGCTACAACGCCGCCACGGACAGGTAATTGAAATATATTTAAAAAAAGTACTTGACATTATTTTCACTCGTCATCTAGCCCCAAATTATGCATAGCTTGTACTATGGGAACTACAGAACTGATATAATACTTATATACTGATTTTTATAAATGCATAAATATTATGCATATAAAATACCCAGACCCGCGGCGGAAATCAAACCCGCAACATTTCTGCGTCCAAACGCGATAAAAAAAAAGTTAAACGCGATCAAGACCCGTAGGTAGAAAACTTATATTTATGTTTACTGGTCGCGAAACTATGAATAATACAAGTTTTTAATTTTTATTTGATATCAACGCAAACAGGCATTCGACCCACCTGATGGTGCTTGCCGTCACCTATTGACATCTACACCTGGGGCATTTCCGATGAGTTACCTGCGTTACGTGCGTTGTTTAGTATCGTTGAATGTAGTGGATGATCGTATGTCCGCCGTGCCGTCGCAGGTTCGTGAAGTGCCGCGGCATCCAGTTCGCGGTGGGCGTGCAGCGGGAGCGACCGCAGCAGTACGGACACGCGCTCCTGTGGGGCTCCAAGCAGCTCAGCCTCGCGTACTCCGCGCAGTACAGACAGTACGAAGGTATGTCTAACACCCGACCCCGCAGCAGGATACGAAGACGGCGGCGCAGTATGATGTGTGTCGGTTGTCAGGGTTCGTGGGCGCGGTGCACCTGCATGCGCTGGTGCGGCTGCTGGGGTACCAGGGCGTGGCGGTGGTGGCGGCGGAGCTGCTGGGCGTGGCGCGCGGGTTGCTGCACGGAGCGCTGGCGCAGTTCACGCGGGCGCTGCACCACGCGATGCCGCGACACTGCAAGCTGCCCCGATACGACTACGGATCCAACGGTAACGCTCAATTTTTCATTTATTTATTTAAGTAAAGTATAGTTAACTTCAAAAGCGTAATTCGTTGAACTTTGGTTATGATTGTTTGGACAAAAGTTTTATAATACTAAGAATTAATTTCCGTAAATAACTCAAAAAAAAAATGGACTGACCTTCAATATCTCCAGAACCAGTGGATTCCCAGGTACAATAATAATAATGTTGGAAATTTTACACACAGCATCAGCTAGCCCCAAACTAAGCAGAGCTTGTATTATGGGAACTGCATGACTGATATACTACTTATATACTTTTTTTCTTAGTAAATCCATACATTTATATCTAGAAAACACCCAGACGCGGGACAAACAAAAACATAATATTTGTAATATTTGGACGTGCCTCTGAGTCTGAGATTTTTGAGGAACCAAAGTAGGGGGTAGCCTACTTTGTATCCTCAAAAATCTACTCACTGAGTATGTATTTGAGGATGTTTTTTTAAATATCCTAATGATGCATTAATGTGTGGTTTTTCGGCTTGGTGATGGATCTTAAAGAGTTTAATTGTAATAACAGGTGTGCTCGGCTACTACCACGCGCAGCTGACCGACATCGTCCAGTACCCGGAGGCGAGGACGGAGCTGTTCCACGCTTTCCGGGAGCTCGGGAACATCATCCTGTTCTGCATGCTGATCGAGCAGGTAACCGGCGTTGTTAGAACCAAAGACAAACTCAAAACTCATTCAAATCACAAGGATCACTTTGAAACGTCGGTTTTATCTACTGCCTGTTCCACCGCCAAGCCAGGAAAGAAAGGCAAGAGAACAAGACTGGTTTTTAACTAGCCGATGCCCGCGGTTTTACTCGCGTGGGATAGGTGCATCAAAAATAATGGCATGCCTTGCGCCCTTAAGGGCTTTCTATGAATACCCTGATACGTGTTCAGTTATTTTTTACAAAGTTGTTCAACTCTTTTCACCCCCTTAGAGGTAGAATTTTCCAATTTCCTTTCTTAGTGCACCCCTACATATACCCTCGCAAGTTTCATGCTTCTAAGACTTATGGTTAAGGTGTGCGGTGACCCGCCAATTAGTAACAGTTTTATATATATTGATGATCCTTTTACAAAACATTAGTTACCTATATTTAGCATACAGGGTGTCCCAGAGTCGGACTAATAGATTTTCTGAGAGCTGATTTAAGTGCAGCTGCCTATATATTGTTCGCTGTATATCGAGCACTTAGCATAGCTTAGCAATTTGGACTTGAGTAGGTCGTGTTTACCTCATCAGTGCATTTTCGGCTAGCGGTCGAGCCAGCATTCATTCATCATCCTATACTACTTTTAAAATGTAGTGTATTTTTTTGTAGTTTTAACTTATTCGAAACTTTCAGGCATTAAGTCAGGAGGAAGTGACGGATCTGCTTCACGCTGCGCCCTTCCAGAACATTCTGCCGCGTCCCTTCACTGCAGGTATGATTATAAAGCATCAACTAATAATGCATGTAACTCGTTTACAATCTAACCTATAATTGTTACATGCCAAGTATTGAAATGATAAACATTTAAGACTTTATAAGACACTTGATAGAGTTAAATTTTCCATTTGGTAACACCATGCTGTTAAAAAAAGGTTCATGGTGGAACAAAAAAAAAGTTTTGTATTCAACATGTTGTATTTTTTTCAATGTAATTTTACTGTTTTCTGTATGCGTATTTTTTTTTCTGAGGCATCATCTAGTCTCGAATAACATAAGTAGAGCTTGTGTTATGGAAACTACATGTCTGATATAATAATACTTATAATATTTTTTTTTTTAACAAAATAAAAATAAATAATGATTATTTATTCTAATAAATTTAACAATTAATGTAGTTGGTTGATCCGTATTTATTAATTAAGCGAGATAAATAAGTGAGATCAATTCGTATTGTTTTTTATAGAGGGTGAAAAGCCAGAAACTAAACAGAAGCGCCTCGAAGCCAAATACGTGGCGCTACAGATCGGACAGAACGTAGAGAAATACGGAAATGCTAAGGTAAGTCATTTGAGTAACTTATTTTTTTAACATTGTTATTTTCTGTTTAGGAAAAATAAAAATCTATTTCAAATAACGGGAAGTTGATAAAAACTCTAATATTCATCCTTTATTTGTTCACACTTAGGGGTGTTATTTTTCATAAAATTTATATGGGACCACACTTGAAGCATACAAATCGGTTCAAAATTGCCGATGAAATCGCGTAACTTATACTTAAAAAAACACAGACGAATTGAGAACCTCCGCCTTTTATTAAGTCACATGGGTGAAAAAAATTGAAAATAACATCGCATATTAGACTATTTATCAAATTCCCGTTACTTGAAGTAGTTTTTTTTTACATTTAATGTCTTATAAATGATTATACCTTGTATATGTTTACAGCAAGCTCAGCTGGCTCGCGAAGGCGACCTGCTGACCCGGGAGCGGCTGTGCTGCGGACTGTCGCTGTTCTCGGTGGTGCTGCGGCGCATGCGCGGCTTCCTGTGCGCGCCCGCCTGGCCCGCGCCGCCGCACCACCACCACGCGCCGCCCCACAGCGACGACACCAGCGAGTTCCACAGGTATCTAGCAAGCAAGCAAGCAAGCACCCTGTATACTGCCGGCTGTCGCTGTTCTCGGTGGTGCTGCGCGGTGGGAACTACATGACTGATAATACTACTTATATATATTTTATTTGTTGTAAATACATACATTATACAGAGAAAACACTCGGACCCGAGACAAATATTTGCAGATATATTACTAACAATATACTAATAAGTAATCTTAAATATATACTAACAAAATGGATTTTATTACTGTCTGTTTGGATTAAGAAAGCTTTTGTTTGATTTTAAAGCTCAACTTAACATGTAGTTTCTCGCAATGCAATATCTAATGTGTTTGTTCCAGGCTTTGGTCGGCTCTGCAGTTCCTTTACTGCATTCCCGTTGGAGATACGCAGTTCACTGTCGAGTGAGTATATACTTTTTTTTTAAGAGTTTTTTGTAGGCATATGCTAGCAAAGATTTAGTAACTGTGCGGTCCATATGTCAAAATAATCAACCCATAATGTTCTTATTGAAGAACATTATGTTTACACATATTATATCAAAGTCATTCGTTTTTTAGGGTTCCGTACCTCAAAAGGAAAAACGGAACCCTTATAGGATCATTACGTTGTCTGTCCAGCCGTCCGGCTGTCTGTCAAGAACCTTTTTCTCAGAAACGCGTTGAGGTATCAAGTGTTTTGTTCTACAAAATCTTCTGAGACTGGGTTAATATTTTTTTATATATTTAAAAAATGCGCGTTTGATCTTCGTCTTAAATTTACGCCGATACCTCGTTCATGTATTTTTTTATGTTCGGTTTGTTACAGGGAGTTGTTCGGCGAAGGATTGCATTGGGCCGGCTGCGCCATCATAGCACTGCTAGGCCAACAGCGACGCTTCGAGGCGCTCGACTTCTGCTATCACATCCTGCGCGTGCAGCGCGTTGATGGCAAAGATGAGGTCGTCAAGGGAATCGTACGTATCCAACTGGCAATTGACTCAAAATAAAGTGTTAAATTTTCACAAAAAAAAATACGCTCCCTCAACTTGAGACTCAAGGTACGGCAGCGAATATAAATATGGATTACAGTCGTGATCGTGTTTGTTTTTTTATTATTTATTTCTATTCGGATGAAAAGTAGAAAAGCTCTTTTTTTTAACGGGATAATATACAGCCTGTGTAGTCCACCCTGAAAGTCCATTCTAAATATTGGTGAAATATGTTTTGAAATCGATTGATGATTTTCGGAGATTACTTCCTACATAAAAACTTGCAAACTTTACCTCTTCATAATATTAGTATAGACAAGCAAAGAATTGTAATTATCTTTCAGCCTCTGAAGCGGATGGTGGACCGCATCCGTCGCTTCCAAGTCCTCAACAGTCAGATCTTCAGCGTGATCAACCGGCACCTGACCGCGGACGACGACGCCGGCCGCGTCGAACACGTGCGCTGCTTCCCACCGCCCACCGCGCCCTTGCACCACTAGGCCGGCAGCGCACGCGCCGTCCATAGACAGTCCTAGTGTGACGGTCCTGACACCACACTAGGATTCCCTGTGACGTCGGTATCGGGAACCGCTACAGACCCGGAACAAATATCTGCAGGATATGCAAACATTTGTCTCGCAGCGGGAATCGAACCCGCACCTCCTGCGCCGCGGATCACAGCACCTCACCGAGGCTCATCCCACGGTGCGTGACTTTAGATTCTAGATATAGTTATAAGTTGTATACGGGTCTTAATCGCGTTAGACTTTACTGAATCTAAAAATTAAATGAGGGTAGTTGCGGCGCGGCTACTGTTTATTTCTCGACGATAACTCCATAAACTTCAGTCAAGCCGTGACCGCGGCCAACGCAACATACTCGAAGCATCGGGATGATAAAAAAGATGAACACTATTAAGACCAGTATTAAAACTATAATTAGGTGATCGGTGTAATTTTGAAAAAAAGAAGGATAAAGATTCGAAGCTTAAACAATTAATTTAGTCATTCCTGAATGCCAAGTGAAGAGAGCGTGACGCAGCGGATCCGGCGTAACGCTTCGGACGCGTCTGCGTTACCACGGCGCGACACTGCGGAAGCAGAGCTTGTATTATGGGGACTATATGACTGATATATATGTTTTTTCTCGTACATACGTATATATTATACATAGATTCACAAAATATTACATGTACATCCATTCATTATTATTTTATTGTGATTCACGAATATTACATGATTGTATATGATGTACGATCAGTCATTCATCAACCTTTTACATGATATGGATAACATTAATATCCAAACAAGGATCCCCTGTGTGGTGACGTGTGACATGACACCATCTGTTAGTATAAAAACCAGATGCAAAGTTGAGTGTTTTGTATCTTGGCTGGCAAAATTCTGGTTGACTCTTGAAAACACTAATCCACGAGAGAATGAGCTTAGCTCGGAGTTTCACTAATTACAGTATTCAATACAGCTTCTAAGTTTGAGCGTCCCTTTGAAGAATTGTATCTTTGTATCTATCAGCAATGCCCCAGGTGTTGCAGATGTGAATAGGCGACGGTAACAGCGCACAATCAGGTGGGCCGTGTGTCTGTTCGTCTCAATTTAACATTAAAATAATTATATATAGGTCTTAGAATGAGCATGTTGAAGTGACAATGTGAAGGTCATGTAGCTCGCAGAACTGAGAGCCGGCCGGGGAAGGGAAGGAAGAAAGGTCTTCGAATCGCGGCCACGAACAGAACGACCTCTGGTGTTGCAAGAGTTCATAGGTTACGGTAACCGCTTACCAGCAGGTGGGCCGTATGATTGTTTGCCACTTTAGTTGAAACGAAAAAATTCAAGATCAAGAACAAGATCGATCGTTATAGCGACAATCGTAATCTAGTGGTTCTTTCTATAAACCTACCTAGAGTGTGTAGTTTTAATTTAATAAGACATCTACTTTTGTATATTTTACATACATACCTCTAGATACGCCTGTTTCCCGGAGGGGTAGGCAGAGACCACGGATTTCCACTTACTATTATCATGGCATAACTCTTTCGCTTCATTTATCCTCTTCAAATTGTTCATACAAGCTCGGCGGTTTAGTGTACTTCTGAACTGGCCTTTATTTGTGTTCAATTGTAATAAAAAATAACATTATTGAATTGGATTGAATAACACTGTTTGTCCGGCTTCAGTGGACTTCTACAAGTTGATGCGGGATTCAATAATCACCAAAAGTAATTCACGAATCGCCACACATTGCATAATTAATCTTCATTTAGTTTGTTTTCTAGTATTTAAATATAAAAGTTTTAGCTCATGTTATGAATTGGAATAAATTTATCGTGCGATTTTTCAAACGGGTGTATTACGCAACAATACTTTATAGAATCCAGATCTAAACTTGATTTTCCATTGATATTCTCTCATGTACAATATTGATAGATTCCCGCCATGCATGGCTGTTTCACAGATAATATTATCTGTGATAATACAGATCCTCGCGAGCATATAATAACCATATGCCAATGTTATTCTGTCTATCTCGCAAGTAGGTTGAATATAGATACTGCCTGCATTGCTTGCCGCCTGCTATTTAATTTAATACCCGCTGTTCCAAAGGTTTAACTGCTGTACGCTTCACAGGTGATGGTCGCCAATTTTAGTCAAACTAGCATTTTGTCTGTGACTTGCGACTCAAAAATCATTGATTTATGTAAAAACTTTTAAGATGACAGTGACAAACCTAAAGTTTTTTTTAAATAAGGATAGACGTGTTGCGCATGGATTATTATGGTATAGGCAACTATTCCGATCAAAATGTCGAAGATAGAGCAGTTGTAAAAAAAGTAGCAAAGATGACCCTACCAACATGTGGGATACATAGCTTGGAACAGAGAGGTATCTAGGGATCTTAGCTTTCTCCTTATGTGTTGTACTCTATCAATATTAAGCCCTTTTTAATCTTAAGCTACGCACATAATACGCCTATGTAATAATTTATATTTATAGTGTTATTGATTATTATTGCAAGTTTTTTATAAGCATTTGTATCTTAGATTTAGGAATAAACTATATTATAGCTTTATATTTGTAGTTTGATTAAAAAAAACACGCGCACCATTATAAATACCATGGAGGGAGGTTCTCAGATCTCGTTTTAGCATAGGAATTAGCACTTCACGTGACAGATTTTAAGCCAATCGCCGCTTATTGGAACACTTACCGATGGCACCTTCAATTTTTTTTATTCTTTGCAAATTCGTTTTCTTCTCGATGTATTCCTTCACCGTTTAATTTAGATGTACAGAATTAAACAAAAAGTTGTTATATTTTAATTTTTATTATTTCAAGTTTATTATAAAATGTTGAACTACATTAGTCTAGGAGTGCGTCTTATCTAACGAAATGCACGAACTTTCGTTACATTAAATAAAAAACTTAATTTTTAGAAAACAAAATAAACAGTGGTGATCAGATATTTGATCAAAATCAATAAAGCAACCTCAAATTAGTCAAAACCTATTAAACCTATTTTACAAAAATTAACACGAATTTCAAACTATATGGCAAAAGTGTAAATCGGGGGAAGATGGGAAAATTCAATTCCAGTTGGCTTCCACCGGGAGACAACGAGAAAAAACTTCCCATTTACCCCCGACAGGGCCGAAGATCAGGGGACAACCCTAATTTTCACAGATATTAAATGACGCACTCTATCTTAAAATACATAGGCAGTTTAAGTAGCCGTTTCTTTTGTTTGGAATCTCCGAGAAACACCTCCAATGTGTTTACGTGACGCAACAGGAAAATGTTTTTTCCGAGTAACCTACACACGCAACCTTTTATAGTGTTAACTGTTAGCAACGTCTAAAGAAATAATTATTTTTTGCATCATGTAGGTACAAATACCTTCTAAATCTCTTCGTAATCCGGGTAATCTAATCGTAAATCGTAATCTAGGTGCCAATTTTTTACCCATGAGTGTGTTTCGCTCAAAACAAAAATAAAATGCTATCAGAATTATTAAAAAATATTGTTTTCCTGTTGTGTCACACGGTTACACATGAGAATGTAACTCAAACACCAATAATCCAAGGAACGTACGTCACCCCGGGTTCTTATTACAGACGTAAATTAACGTCTCGTTCTATAAAAAAACTGTTAATATGTAAACATTTCCCACGGCCATAAGGCCTGTTATACTTCCAAGTTATTTTTATTTTGTTATCTTGTGGTGTTCACACAACAAAGTATTTTCATGCATTCATTCATTTTTTCAAGAAAAAACGAGACGTTATTCAGTTACGGCGGGTTAATCCTTTCACTACATCTACTACTATCTTCCACTATTGTATGGCTACTAAAAAAAACAGCACATTTTAAAAGATAAAGTACCTATTCATATTTAGTTTTACAATGAGTTTTTAAGCATCACAGCTCAAAAAGAAATACACTTATTGATTACGATAATTTAATAAATTCATTATTTATTCAGAATCAAAATCAATTCCATGCAAAATCAATTTTCTTTTTTTTTAAATATCCCAAAAACATCAAACTGCTCGACTCGGTGATGATATTTTTGTGATATTAAAATCTTGTGATTTCCTTACATCACCTCAACTCTATATACAAGATCCTTAGGTAAAGTGATATTTTTATTCTAGTCTATGCAATAAAAATGTATCTATGTAGTGCGGATTAACACTTTAAAAAACAAATAAACATAAAATACTTAAAGCAATAATTGAACAAAAACAAGACCCATCTCTTAAATCATTAAATACACACTTCGTTGTACAGGGTGTCCCAGCGCATGTATTCTCATATTTATTTATTTAATTGCTTTATAGTTACATAACATTGGTACGTCAAAGTGTACATCAGTTGTTACTTAGATTTTATCTTTAACGCATGCAAATCAGAAAATGTACAACTTAGATATTCATTAATATCGTAAAAAGGGAAATATCAAAGCAATCAATTTCGTTTTAGATTCACCAAGAGGTAGCCTTCTTAAAGATACCCAGTTTAAACGTCGTACCAAGTAGGTAGGTACTCTTATATTTTATCCTGGTATTCAAAGGTAATCACTAAATTGATCGTCCGAACACCCAAGACAACGAAACAGAAGACAAAAACTATTTCTGTCTCCTGTTCTGTCAAACAAAAGATAGGAACAAATTATTTATTGTCTTTTCGGCGGCAGACTAAACCGTTGTCTAGGGTCTTAATAAAGCAGGCTGGTCAATATTCATATCTATTTCAAATGTCATCCAAATCACATCCTCTATCACTTTTGTGATAGTTACAAGATAGGATTCGATTATAAAAAGTTATTTGTGAAGCCATTGAAAATAAGCTGGTTGAGTAGCTTGCTCATTTAATGCACAATGGATTAATAAGGTACTGCAATGCTATGCTGCTCAAGTTTAGCCATCTCTCTCAAGTAGAGATGGCGTATTATGTAGGGTTGCAATTTCTTCAATCTGACAACCAGGAGAAGAAGTGTGAAAACCCGGCTTCTGAACTTTAAACCGGACGTATCAAGTGTTTTTTTAAGTGCCTGAATAAAATATAATAATAATATTTCGGACGCGTTTTTCGGTCGTTTTACAAATGAAACCCCACCCGGACGCTCCCCGGACGTCTCGGACAAATCCGGGGAATCAAATTCACGATAGTTTTTTGGAATAAAATGACATATGATGTTTTAGTAGGTAGGTAACAGTACTTTTTATCTTTTATTAAATTATCTTACTACCTATTTCAGTGCAAAGATGATGTCATCTTTCAGTATTGCCAAAAAACATTTTCTATCAAAATCTAGATAGAAGTTCTTTCTGCATTAAAACCAGGCGTATCCTTCTCAAGCCTCTGTTGCCTCAAACGAATGAGTGGACTAGGACGAGATGACCTCGCAGGTAACATCGTCCTCATACATAACTTCCTCGACCACTTCGTACACATTGTCACCGTCCTTGACCTCGATAGATTGCACCGCGTTCAGATCCTCATCGAACTCGCCGCGAGCCAGCATATCGATGTCAGTCTTCAAATTGTCCAGGTCCGCCTTGAAAACAAAGTAATATTTAAATTATTATATTAATTATAATTATTATTTGACGCGGGTTTGATTCCAGCGCGGAAATGTTATATATGGCAGTATCCACCTCCTGGCTCCTTCGGTCCCTTAATCATCAGACCCTCGTTACCAAGCCCAATCTCTTGGAGCGGTCAAAACGAATCATATGAGCCCAAACTCGAGGGGTTCACTAGTAGCCACTGAAGAGCTAAACTATCCACCTCCTGGCTCCATCAGATCAGCTCTAGGTTACCAAATCATAGTATGGTCACCTGACCTACATAAACAAGCGTACAAAGTTTCGAAAAAGTAAGTTAAAATTTACTTAATTAAGTCGCATAAATATATATATCTTACCTTCAACGGTCCGAGCACATAGGACTCTAGTCCATTCTTCAGCACTTCAACACTGTCCACGTGCGCAGGGATCTTAGTCCTCGGGTTGATGACGACTTTCTGCTGAGTCCGGAGTCGTTCCTCCGCTTTCATCTTGCGGTTCTTGCTCTTGTAGGGTGTGGGCTGTTTGAGGTGGACCGTGGTCACGTGCAGTTTCATGGAGTTGGACTGGGTGAAGGTCTTCGCGCACATCGGGCACGCGTACGGCTTCTCGCCCGTGTGCACCTGGAATTCAACAATTAGACAATCTAGAATATATCACAATCATTTTCGGTTTTTAACAGTTGGTGCCTTCACTGATAGTACTAGTACGGTACGTGAAGATTACCGTTTTTACAATATGAATAATGAAATTCACTATAGTTTTTGGAATAAAAGCACGTCATAGATAGTACATACCCGTTCGTGACGCATCAGGGCCGCCTTGTTGCTGAACGCCTTAGGACATGAGACACACTCAAAAGGCCGCTCCCCCGTGTGAGTGCGCACGTGGATCTGAAACATAGTCACATTTTCCATGTACAAAATGTATGTATATTATATATATATATAAAAGTAGTATACCAGTTATGTAGTTCCCATAGCATCTAGCCCTAAAGTAAGCAGAGCTTGTGTTATGGGAACTTAATGACTGATATACATACTATTTTTTTTAATAATATATACATATTATACATATAAAATACACCGATCCCGAGACAAATATTTGCAGATACAAACATTTGTCCCGCGGCGGGTATCGAACCTCCTCCGTTTCAGGCGGGCCTTCGTCTATTTTGCTATAACAAATCCTTCAATGTACAATTGGACTAATTATTTCATCCTGAACCCTAAGCTCGTAAAAATAAGCCTACTACTACTTATATAAACGCGAAAGTTTGTGAGGTTGGATAGATGTTTGTTACTTTTTCACGCAAAAACTACTGAACGGATTCTGATGAAACTTTACAGTAATATAGCTTATATATCAGAATAACACATAGGCTACTTTTCATCCGGGTACCACGTGGGCGTTGACGTTGGCAGGAGCTAGTATAGTATAGCTCTACCTGCAGGAAGAGCGGCATGGTGAATGTCTTGCGACAGAAGTTGCACTGGTAGGGACGCTCGCCCGTGTGCGTCCGCTGATGATAGCGAAGCGCCGCCTTCGACTGAAACAAAACAAATTTACATTTGACGACCTCTGTGGCGCAGTGGGCGAAGGCCGCGTGAGACGCAGAAGGTTGCGGGTTCGATTCCCGCCGCGGGACAAATGTTTGTATCATCCTCATCATCCATCCCATAGTAAAATCTCTGCTTAGTATGGGGCTAAATGACGCTGTGAAAAATGACCATTATTTATTTATTTAAACATTCAGATTTCAGCATCATCTAGCCCCAAACTAAGGAGAGCTTGTATTATGTGAACAACATGACTGATAAACTACTTATGTACATTTTTTATTTGTAAATTCATACATATTATACCGATAAGCTCTTTTTTTTGGATTAAGCTCGCCTTTGTACATGCCTTACTTAATATTTTGTTTTATATTTCTGTGTACAATAAAGAATTTTACGATTAGTTTCGTTGTTTTCGTTGTTTTGTCCCCCTTGATAATCAAATCAAATATAATGTCTATTGACTAAATAAAATAGAAAAGTATACGCACCGCATAGGACTTGCCGCAAACTTCACATGTGACCGTGCGCTGCCCTTTCGGCAGCCTACCCTGAAAGCAAACAGACTGTAAAAAAACACGCTCATTACTATTACCTCCATGGTAGGAGAGGTACAATATCCTATCCTACTATACTATTATAAACTATATAATCCTCACAAACCAAAGTTTGGGAGGATGAATGTATGTTTGTTAATCTGTCACGAAAAGATTTTGATGAAACTTCACAGTAATATTCAAACATAAACTACAAAACTTGTTTCAGCCATGATAAAAATATAATTAATATGCATTTACAAAGTAAGATCTCAACAGATATGATTTAGCAGATTTCATTCAATGCCCAAGGAAAAGCTAAGAACCAGTCCTCATAAAAACAGCTCCTGTCCTTAGTTGCTAGTTATATAATTAAGAAATGAATACATACAAAAAAATATAACAGAAACAGAAGGCTATTAAAAGGTTTTCACGAGTAAGATTAATAGTAGATACATAAAAAGTGTGACAACCTACAATATCACAATCAACTTAATACATAAAAATACATACATACATACATACACGCTCACGACTGCCTTCCCCATGGTGGACACCCTCGGATACATACTCAGTGAGTAAGATCTTTGAGGATACCAAGTAGGGGGTAGTCAGAGGCACGTCCAAACATTACATTTGGTACATGCCCGCGTTTTGCAAGTAGTAAGCATTCCACGTGACAGGTTGCAAGCCCATCGCCGCTTATAATACATAAAAAGCAGATACATAATACATGAGATAAATAACTAGTAATAATAAAAGTACTTTACAACAAAAAATAATGATAAAAAACAATATAATACAAGCAAAGTGCACTCACGCTCTTCTTCAGCATCGAGACGAGCTCTCCCCGTTTCTTGCCCTCCTGGATAACAAACACCAGCTCCGGCTCCGGTGTGCCCTGGAAACAACATTCATCCGTACAGTTCTGTACGAGGTGTAACTGATCTGAATGCCTGCAGATGTACTGAGCGAGCGTTCGAACGGGACAAAGCATCATGAACGCATGCGTAATTTAGAAGAAACAATTAAATATATTTATTAGTCCCCTTAGACACAAAATACCTAATAATAAACACACAAAACAGATACTGAACACAAAACAACGAACAGACAAACTAAGTACCTGATTTTGTGTTAGTATAATTTAGGTATGATGTATGTATAAGGGATAGACAGACTTGGTCACGACTTCGAGGGGAGGTGTTAGGAAATGCGAAGCTCCGTGAGCCGTGCCTAACTAAATGTACCTACTTGTAAGTGTTTATTATTATTTATTAATGTAAGTACGTATAGGGAGTAGCACGCTCGTACCGGCAATGTCTGCCGCGTTCTCATTCTCCGCTCGCAATCTAATTCAATAAACTGTTTAATAATGTCCAGAACTCTTGATATTATTCACCATCCTACAGAATGTAACGAAGAAAAAGTGATTGGCGACCTCTGCACTCTTGTCGCGGTGTTTCAAAGTAATCCTTGTGATTTTGAATTTGACTTTGCAATGGGCGAATGCCCGCCTTAAAAGCAGTAGATTCCTGTAGGAATATCTGTCTTGGGCTGGGTGTTTTTTTTTTTAAATGTTTATTTCCTTTCCGTTCAAAGGTTGTCTGGTAGAGATCGCTATTTAGCGATAAGACCGCCCATTGAACAACATTATCAAACTTTTTAGTAACAGCTGATGTGTTCTTCAGTGTGCATCAAACTATTTTCTATCTATCTATGTTTTAACATACTACTTATATATTTTTTCTTGTATATTAGGTTGGGGAAAAAGTCTTTTCGCATTATTGTATGTATGAACTTGTAATAAAATCTCTTTGGCTATACTATTTGTATCTGGCTGGTTTTGGTATCATTAAAAGTTTAAATTTTAAAGAAGATAATTCCAAATTCAAATTAGGAAAATGTGTGATTTTTATTTGTTTTTCGTACTGTTAAGATGAGTGAATCTAATGAAGAAATTCGATACATTTTAAAATTTTACTACAAAAAAGGTAAAAATGCAACGCAAGCCGCGAAAAAAAATTGCGATGTTTATGGACCTAGTGCAGTGTCTGTGAGAGTAGCACAAATTTGGTTTAAGCGTTTTCAATCCGGAAATTTTGATGTCAAAGATGCACGTCGCTCTGGTCGCCCTATTACGGATAAAATGGATGCCATTTTTGAAAAAGTGGAGCAAGATCGGCATATCAGTAGTTACGACGTAGCTGAAGAACTGGGAATTGACCACAAAACAGTTTTGGCGCATTTGAAAAAAACTGGGTACACAAAAAAGCTCGATATTTGGGTACCTCACGAGCTCACTGAAAGAAACCTAATGAACCGTGTTCTCATTTGTGATTCTTTATTACGACGTAATGAAACCGAACCATTTTTGAAGAAATTTTTGACCATTTTTGACCTCACACATCTTTAGCCACTCAGCAAAAATTAAGAGAGTTTGGCTGGGATGTGTTAATGCATCCGCCGTATAGTCCTGACCTTGCACCTTCAGATTTCCACCTGTTTCGGTCTCTTCAGAATTCTTTAGGCAGTGTCAGGTTAACATCACGAGAGGACTGCCAAAACCACTTGTCGCGGTATTTTGAACAGAAGCCCCAAAGTTTTTATAGCAATGGGATCATGTCCCTGCCTACAAAATGGCAAAAAGTTATCGAACAAAATGGTACCTACATACTTTAGTTAAATGTAAATAAACTATATTAAAAAATGTTTTGAATTTTCTTAAAAAATGCGAAGAAACTTTTTCCCCAACCTATTATTATACATAGAAAACACCCAGACCAAGAGACAAATATTGGCAGATCATACAAACATTCGCGCCGCGCCGGGAATCGAACCCTGCGTCTCAGGCGGGCCTTCGCCCACTGCGCCACAAAGTTCATCCAAAGTGTTATAACTGCGACACAGTTTTTACATCTGCAATTTGAAGCATTCCTTTGTGCATCTGTTCTTTTGTGAAAACTTGTAAGTCGGGTAAAAAATAAAGGCATACCGTTTTAGGAACGATCTTCCGCGCTCTCTTCTTAGGGTGTTTCACTACTTTGGGTATTTCCCCGTCTTCCAATGGTATCTCACCTTGAAATAAATATCAAACTGATAATGATGGACAATCATCTAGCCCCAAAGCAAGCAGAGCTTGTGTTATGGGAACTACATGACTGATATACATACATGTAAATATACATATATATAGAAAACACCCAGCCAAATATCAGCAGATCATAGAAACATTTGTCTCGTGGTGGGAATCGAACCCGAGACCTTCTGCGTCTCAGGCAGGCCTTCGTCCACAGCGCCAGTCCACAGAGTCGTTGGTCGTCTTTAAAACGGATAGATACAAAGATGAACTATTTGGTGGCTAATTCTACTGTCTCTGGTCCCTCCGTTGATTGTGCTAGGTCGTGTAGTACAAAACAAAACAAACACGCTCACGACTGCATACCCCATGATGGACATCTTCAGATACATACTAAGTGCATAGAACTTTGAGGAATACACATAGAGGGTAGTCAAACGTCCAAACATTTGGCACATGCCCGCGTTTCGCAAGTGATACGCAAGAAAATGTACACAGCAGGGGGCGGGCGGGGGCCGGGGTCGGCCGTGGCACAGCTAGCAATAAATAATAGCTCTTACCTTCCTCTAAGGTTTCCTGTTTGATGGCCTGGATGGCTTCCTCCAAAGCCACATCATCTGGAGCTATCTCACCCTCCTCCATAACTTCTTCGAGGACAGGCTGATTCTCATCTGCAGTTCATTCATTTATTTAAATAATTAAATTGCGTAAAATTCAAGATCTTATGATATTATTAGATCTTGTATTATGTCTTTATGTATAGAAAACATACAGACCCCAGACAAATATTTGCATATCAACTGTTTTCCCTGCAGAGGGATTCGAACCCGCAAATTTCTGTTTCTCAGGCGGGCCTTCGCCCACTGCGCCACTGAAGTCGTTAAATAAAGTAGCCTACTGCATATCTGCAATACACATAGAGGTCTGCCTAAGACTTCTCTGTGGCGCGGTGGTAGGTGGCGGACTCCCAAAGGTGACGGTCTAATTATTTTTTATGCACCCCATGATATGACTATCAAATGATTTTTAATTATTAATAATAATGAAATTTTTATGTTAGTTACCTAATAAAATCTAACTTAACATACCGTCAAATTCATCCGAGTCTTCTGCCTCGCAGTTGTCCAAGTTGATGCCGACGGGAACATGGTTAGCTTCATAGTGCTGGACGCATTCATCCTCTGTACCATAAACTTGGGAACACTGAAAAAAACAAAGATTAATATCATCAGCAATAGATACATATCATATCTATATGGCTGTGGAAACCTTAGTCCACAGGGCTCTCCTTTCCAGGGAAATCTTGAGGCAGCTCATGGACAAAACCAATGACCAAAGGGCTGGTGCTTACCTCGGTCACAAAATAAGCATTGCTATTCAATGAGTCATTTCTCTAAGCTTTTGGGTAACTCTGCGGTCAGTGACTTGAACTCTGTTTTCTATATATAGTCTGGTTAGGAACTTACTTGGCTATTCAAGACTGATAGATACAGCATCTCCTACAGGTACCCTCAAATTTGTGAGATCATTGGCAATCAAATGTCACTATTTATACACACTAACTAATCCTACTAATTTTAAAAATGAAAGTTGTGAGGATGGATAGATTTTTGTTAATGTTTTAAACTACTGAATAGATTTTGATGAAACTTTACAGTAATTCTTTTCATAGTTTAATATTATGTAGGTAGTTTAATTGATATTTACGGTTAAAGTTTACACCGCAAGGTGAAAAATAACAGAGGAGTGCCCACAGGTTCTGTACCTTCATATTAAAGCTTATGACATAAAGGCCTTATTTGACAGGGCATTTGTGCCAGGTGTATAGATAGACACATGTGATAACTCTATGGACTTTTGAATATGGCTTGATATTCAATTATTTTTTCATAGATTTGGATATTTATAATGATCCTGCTGAAGCTAATCAAAATATTATTGAAATGCATATATTTACTTAAAGTTAAGCTCCAATTTGAGGTTATTTTCTCACTAATTTCAAAAACAAAACACCAGATGAGCCAGAAACTAAAACCAGAAATAATCTAAACATATATTATAATATTTTCTGCAACTCTCTTTTATAGGTGGAAGGGCCCCCCCGCAACCTTGGTATGATCAAATGAAATGGACCTCTTTAGGCAAATTGAACCATGCCCAGACCATTTATCTATACCTACATTTCACAATAGGTTCGCAAATGATATGCCAAGCATGACAAGTCAATCAGCAACTGGACTCAGGAGGCCTAACACGAAGTCCTCCATGCAGAGTTAATAAGCAGTTGCATTACATAAATTTACGTACAATCCCGCATTTGTATTCCTTCTTCTCTCGTTTGTGAGGGTGCTCCTTCTCCAAGTGGACCTTCAAGGCATCCTCGCTAGGAAATGTTTCACCGCACTCACAGATAATATAGTGAATACTAACAAAAGAACAATGATCTACGTTTTCTTCGCTCATTTCTAAATACAGACTATCAAATTCAAGGCACACAGAGCGATAATCTCCTATAATTTCCAAATGGCCGTCGGCGCCGCCATGACAGTTCGAGACTAAGTGAAGTTAAGTTTGTGACACTTCGGTTTTCTTTTATTTTCTGTGCAAACTAGGCGTGGCAGAAATGTATCTTGGAACAATTGTATCTGGAACATTTCCATGTTCCGGAACAGTGATATACTTCATAAGGATCATTTGGAATAACGTTTCAGACAAAGTGACGAACGATCTCAGACCTAGTAAAATATCTTAAGATCATAATATTGTTAAACAATTGCATAATTACTGTAGGGCGGTGGGTACCTAAGAAGAAATAAAAATATAAAACATATGTATAAGTAGGTACTTATGTACATTATAATTATGTAGATTATGCATGAGAAAATAGACTGCCTTCATGTATGAAAAACATAGGTTTAATTAACTGGTGTATTTAAAAATATACATTATTATTACAGTTTCCAGTTCCAAATGAAACATTTATTTCGACACAACTGTTCCAAATCATTTGAAACATAACTAAGTACGATCTAAGTCGTTTCTCTAAATAGCTACACACGTCTAGTGCAAACTGCAAAGATAGCTATCTAAGATAGAGGGCGCTATTTACTACTTTCTGTAGAAAATATATTTTTGTTAGCAACCTCTTTGCTTGCTTTTTGCAACTAGCAAAAACTAGCCCTTCATTGAAAAGTTTGCAATAGCGAATATGGTAATAGAACTTCTCAATATTTGATTCCCCATCTTATTAATAAATTACCACTAGAAATTAAACACACATTGAATTATATTGAAAACCACTTGAACGTTATTAATTACGTTTACCTGTGTTTGCACTAAAATTGTCGAACTGGTTTGCACATACATTGGCAAATCCGTCATTCTCGTAATTAATTTGTGTAATATTAAGTAGATGTAAGTGCACTAAAATAGGCAGATTGATTTGCATATAAATAGGTAAATCAGTGTAGAATAAGTAAATGTTGATATTAGGTATCAACATGGATTTTAAAGCAATCCCGAAAGAAACTTTGACCTTGATCCCTAAATATGATGGGGAAGAAAACTTACTTGAATTTATTCATTACCAAATGTGAATATGTAGTTTAAGGTAGTAAGATCGAAGGTAATGCAGAACAAAACTTGTACTTATTCCATGCCGTGTCAAGTAGACTTACTCCAAACATCAAGTCATATGACGAATTAAAAGAACTGCTTACGCAACATTTTGGTGACCCGCGATCAGAAGATTGCATAGCAATTGAACTTGAGACTTAAAAGCTCAAACAAAGTGAATCGTACATACATACGTAGTTTTGCCACAGAATTCAGAATTTTACTGCCTATTTGCTTTTGCGAACAAAGAACTCCTTTCTTTGTTCGCAAAAGTAAATAGGCTTACCGATGAAGGAACCAAAGCAGCGAAAATGATTGTGTACAACAACACAGCTCTGAACGTCTTCTTGTATAATTTGCCGGAAGATATGATTCGATTGTGCGATTAAAAGGTTGCTCTAACTTAGAAAATGCCTTAAGTAAGCATTGTGACCGAAGAGGTTAACTTTAAATTTCAATACGACTCAAAAAATAAGTTACTAAAACAAACTTCTTCGCAGATGCCTAATTCTCATTAAACCCAAAACGCACTGCGACCATTACCAACGCCTCAAGGTTTTAAACCTGCGTTCAATTCGGCACCTAATAATAATTTCAGATTTGGCACTCCACATATTAACTCTAAATTTGGAATACCACAAAATCGAGGTGGATTCAGACCAAGCTTTGCTCAGTCAAATAGATTAGCACCACCCACACAAGGTTTTCGATTTAGGGCATCTCACAATGTACCTCAACGTAATTTAGGCCAGGCTCTGCGCAACGCGCGCCTTTCCAACATGGTGGATATAAATTTGGTATCCCTCAACAGCAAGATAATAAGTTCGGTATTCAGAACCAACCTCAGACAAACCAGTACAAATTTGGCGTACCACAACAACAGTTACAAGCGCCTAGGCTACAGGATACTGATGTTTCAATGCGCACAGCGCCAGTAAGATAAAATATGCTTGCGAACGATCTTTATTTTATGGAAGAATCGTTCCCCTGTGAGGAAAATTCCCCCGATTATAACTACGGTTATAACGATATGTACGGTGACAATGTAGTACCCTTCTAACTAATTTAATTTATTTATTTTTTTGAAAATTCAAAATTTGACATTCATTCGTTCAAGGATGGTTGTTGACCATAGAGTATTTACTTTTTACGAAAGAAAAAAAGCAAAATGCAAAAAGTCACGGACATATTGACCCACCCTCATAGAAAGATATTAGGTTAATAATAGCACATTGTTGTTGACTTTAAGTGTCGTACCGCCATGCCATATAATGTTGAGACTTTATTCTAATCATCATCAAAATTAGCAAATTGCCGTGGCTGTGTGACTGTCTAAAATACCCATTTGTATTATAATGCACTACACTTATGTACTTTTTTTTTAATAAGGCATCTTTATTTGCCATCAATCCTCCGACATGGGTCGGAGGCATTTTAAGACTACTTTAATTTTATTACATTACAAAGATTGCCTTTAATTCCTTAAGGGAATTTACCATTTTGCCCTAAATCCTGAAAGGTAATTACTATTTTTTGAATTCCTGTAGGAGTGTTTTTAAATTTTTTCTATTTCCTTATGAGACTTTTTAATCTAAATTTCTAATGAAGGGAATTGAGGGAAAATAAACTACACATACCTACTTACACTAACACTATGACTGCAGACTTCGTATTAATCCCTGTAAGGCCGCTCCCAGACATATTCATAAGGCCTAGATAATTTAAACAAAACATAGGTACATATTATTTATTTATGGAATAATTCACAAATAAATTTATCTGTAAATTATTTTTGCAAATAATCACTAGTTTTTTAATAGTTGCCGCCTAACTGAATACTCCGAAAATAATGTGCCCGTATTAGGGCACTTTGATGTGAACAGTAGTTCGCGTTTGCACTGAAGTCGCGTTTACATTATGAATTCAACCTTGAATTTTTGAAGTGGCGAACGCGAGCGTGATTATGTGAAACGGCATAATCACGCTAAGGTTATTATGTTAAGGTAACCTAGTTTGAAAATAAAATAAATTCACTTATTTATAAATCTATACATTTATTAACAGATATAATAATGCAACTACCTACTTAAATACAAATATAAGTACAACTGAAACAGTTTAGCCATCTAACTGATTGTTGGAAACGATCTACAGATAGCCTACTAGTCCGTATCACTAACAGACGAAAGCGTTCCCAAAATGCTAGCTGCATTGAAAATTTTAAATGCTGAATAGTAATGAAAATGTGTGGGCACTTTCTGGTCACGTGACGCATATACAAAGTAGGTAGGTACTTTCTTTATATTGATTTATTTTATAAATCAGTCTTCCTAATTATTTTAATTGTATGATCACTGGTCATAATAATAATAATATGTTCCTCACTACCATCCTATGCTTCAAATCTCTATTTCAGTTTGTTTATTTTTTTATCTTGTGGTGTACAATAAAGTATTTTCAGTCAGTCAGTCAATTTTCATGACAAAACTGTATTTTATAGTTTAATCTGATTATAAAGTACCTACGTAAAACTACTATGTACACAAGTGAATTCTACACAACAAGATATAAAGATTTAATTTCACTAAGGTTTGTGCTCTCTTTGTTGAACAACACCACAGATTATTAATATGTAATTATGTACAAGAAAACAGAACTGTTGCCGGCCTGGCAGCTTATGTCAAGACCTGTCAGTCAAGCGTCCACTGACAGGGCTGCGAATATTCAAACCAGATAGCCAATGCGTCAAGTTCGCCACCAGGCCAAGTCTTCTGGACGCCCCCTACTTTTCTATGAAAAATAGGAAGATTGTTTTTTTATATGGTGGCCTGCATCAGTCAGGACTAGAATACTTTGGTATTGGGTACACAGTGGACGCAGAGCCGAGCCTCGGTAATACCCAGATACCGGGCATGTTCCAGGAGTTCCCGCAGGTGCCAATGTTAGGGGTGGTTCAGGAGAGGTGTGCTCTCGCTGCTCCATCGTGGCTCCACGCTCTCCGTGCACTCCTTGGTACAGCATGCTGATGCTGGCACGCTCGAGCTCGACTGGCGTAGATGCAGGTCGTAGAGGTGTAGAGCGGATACGGACATGTCCTCAGTGTCAACGCAACGGCTAACGCCCGCGTGGCCCAAATCAGGCTTCGCCGAAAATTGACTGCTCAACGCGTGCACATCTCCCCTTGGGTCATCCTCTTCGTCACTGGTCTCGTCCATTTCAGGTAATCTGAGCTGTTGCTTCTGTTGCGGGTAGTGGGAAAGCCCGGTGGTCGTCGGTGTCACAGCACCAAATAGACTCTGTTGGATATAGGAGCCCAGCATTGTCTTATTGACTTGATTCGCTTGAGGCAGGGCGTGGTGCATGCTCCGGCGCAGTGAGCGCAGGAACTGCCGCTGCGAGGACTCCACGGGCAACCATCCGGGGTGCCGGCATGAGAACGCCATCAAAGACAGCTCGGTCTTACCACCTTCACCTTGGTTGTATTGGGAGCTACCAGCTTTCATTTTATCTCTGTATTTGCCGGGAGTCTGCCAGTCTGGGTGACCGTGACGACGGATATCCAACTGAGCGAAGGAGCAGACGTCACCGATGCCCAGCACGCTCACAGTGAAGTTCCGGTAGAAGTCGACGATGTCAACGGCGCGCGCGCGCACCGAGAGCAGTACTAGCGGGCACATCAGTGGAGACAGGACCTCGAATATTATGTGAACCGCTCTGAACTGGAAGAGCTGTTGAAAGTGTGAAGCTACCTGCTTGGTGTGCGCGCGGCCGTGCCACGTCGCCGGCAAGTAATGTACGTGCCCGAGAACTTGCACGAGAAGCTCCTCTCCACGCGCCGGTCCCAAGCCCGCGCCGCGCTCCTCGTCACCGACCAGAACCCTAGCTCCGGCTAGGATGCAGCCCAGTATGGTGATGATGCTGAGCACATGTTCCACAGTCAGCACATCCTCGTCATACACGGACAGCATCACCAGCACTCCCAGCACGCTGCCCGACACAAATACTACGTTCCTGGCGATGACTGTGGTAGTGGGCGAAGTGAAGCTGGCGAGGTATTTGGCGGCGGGCCTGCGCGCGTGCGCGAGGCGGTCGCGCAGCTCGTGCTCCAGCTCGTTGAAGTGCCGCAGAGCGACGCGCGCGTATAGCGACCACGTGCGCAGGCCTAGCGAAGCGGGCGCACGCTTTATCAACTCAGCGTAACTGAAGATGAAATACAGTATTTGCCAGGCTTGTATAAAAGGTGCAAAAAGAAGGTTGAACAGAGCCAGCAGTAATATCTGGTGCTCCAGTTGACGCGCCAGCACCATACGTTTGGAGTGGTCTTTGTAGGCCTCGCGGAGCTGCCAGCAGTTCTCCCAAGGGCTCCAGGGACTAGAAAATAGTAGAAATTCCAAATTCCACTTCAATCCCCTTGACAGGTAATGGAAGTCTCCAATTAAGGGAATGTGAATTTGAAGTGGCAGAAGGTTCTTGTTCACCATCGCTACCATGTAGTTATTTATCCTTAGTATTCTATGATATATATCTAATTGGTTGATATCTTGTTTGTGGACGCACATGTGATGCTCCAGCTGAGCTTCTCGGACTCTATCCTGTATGGTGGACCAGTTCATCCATGTTAGTTCACTTTCCTGGATCTTCAATGCATTGTTGTAAAATAGTTTTGTGTCATATGCATAGTATAAATGATAAATTGAGAGACATAATATCATAAACCATATAATTGAACAGAAGGCGATGAGACTCCACCATTTCCAGGATACATTATCCACACAAACTGAAGATGGAAATATGACATCGTCCAAAGTAAGTTTTTCACTTCTATTGGCATTGGCATCATTTCGGAATAATCTTGGATAGTTTACGCAGTGAATCAGAAATGTGGAGAACCATAATATAAAAATGAATTGGAGTAAGCGAAACAGATCTGAGAATATTATCGGGTAAAATCCACCTCGCACATAATATCTGTACATTCTTGTGAAAAATGAATCGAGGTCTTTGATGTGGGTCCATCTTCCTTTATTTTCAGGTACTTTGTGGATGATGACATTGCTGGTATCTTCATGTTCATGGTCGTGTAATGGTCTCAGTGGTGGAGTAGACTCGTTCAAAGCGCTGTACATACGAGTAGACGACATTGCGTTTAACAAACTGAGACATCTTACGTCGACTATTGTGGTTTTCTTCTACGTTTGAATTACGTATACAATTAACACTTTGGCCCAGAAACGTAGAAGACAACTTTCAACAAAGTTCGAAACAATACAAAGGATTCCATCATATTTTTTATATTGTACAATGGCCATAGCTATTTCTATTTAGGATTTGCTTCTTAACCCTTTAAAATAGACATTTGATTTGTGAATAAATATTGTGATCTTGTATGGCGTAGTTTGATTAGCTGTCTAAAGTTCTAGTTATAAGGACTTGGGAACCATAATCAGCAACGCCACATTTTTTTAACCGCTCGCTTGCTTTTGCGCCAAACCAAAACGACTCAAATACATGCGCGCAAAACTTGACACATCGATAAGTTGTCCCTGTTTTAATAACGCGCGCAACTCGATGCCACTTAGTGATAAAATACAATTTATGACCGTCTTAAATGGAGCATTTTAAAACCAATAACTGTTTTTAAAAGGGAAAACCCTAACGAATCTATTGTAAGAATTAGCTCAATGAACCATTTAATAAAAAATTAAATAATCAGCGCTGAAAGTTAACACTTACAATATTTTCGCACCCGACTTAGTAAAATAGCTTTATTTCATTATTTTGAGTGATGAGGTATAGATTTTTTTATTTAATAAAATACTTTAATCTATAATTGACCTAATTAATAATAAATATAAATGAAGTAGTAAGAAAAAAATCCCAGAAACATTTTTTCAAAATTGGTAAATAGTTCTTGTTCGGCGCATTACGCCGCAAAACGGTGCTCGTTATTGAAACTAGATTAACACTATATCATGAGAGTGTAGACTAAAAATAATAACATGCTCAGAAAGACTAGTTCAATAGCTATAATATTATGTCTAAGGTTTTACCATTTCTTTGAAATTCGTATCACTATTGTATGAAAAAGGAAATGTGACTACATTTAATTGAAAAAAAACATGCTATTTTCAAAAGCAGAATTCAGACACTTAGACTTAACTTTTTGACTAAAAGTTAAAACAATAGAATAAAAATATATATAAAGTATTTAAAAATAGGAAACAATTTGTTGTAATGTTATTTTTCTATGTACATTAAAACAAAATAGAATTTTATTTTGCGCGTACTTTGACCTTGAACCAGTCAAAAGATGCAAGATGGCCGCCGATAAGGCTTGCTTTACACTATTTTGATAATAATAAATCCAGATCTATTTCTTATAAAATATACCTAGTAATCGAATTTTTAAATATGTACATTAAACCATATTAGTAGTTAATAAAGTAGTAAGATGAAAAGTTTAATTTAATATATTTTGTAGATTGAGTGTTAAAAATAACTATTTACCTAATCGATTACCTAGTTTCCTTAGCATTTTATATACAAGGGTGACAAAAAAAAACAGCAGATTTCTTTTAATTTATTTTAATAAAGTTAGTGTTTTTAACAAAATATACATAAAAAAAGCCTTTTGGGAGCCAAACTCTGCCCGCCACTCTCCTTTCCCTGACCTTTTTCCTTTGGGCACCTATAAAAAATATACTCAAAATTAAAGATACCTAAAAATCTTATAAAATATACATAATAAAAACTGGAAATCAATTGGAGTAATTTATGAATATACCAATAATTATTAGATTGGGGAAAAAATATCATCTACCAAACAAAAATATAGTTAGTTTCACCTATAGACAAAACAATTTCCTAGTTCGTTTAAAAAATCCCCAAAAAAAACATAGTTTACCGTAGTAATTATTGGTTGTACTTGCTGAAAAAGCGATCTACGTAGTTACTTTTTAATTTGAAACTAAGAAGTACCAAAACCAAAAGTGTAATATAGCCTTATCCACCCAAAAACGCGAATTGCTCTTGGGTCCTACTGTTACCAACGAAACGGAAACGATTCTTGAAGTAGATGTGCGTCTGAATCCAACTGTTTTGTCCTAATCTCAACATTTATCTGCAAATTTATCTTTAAAACCAATAACTAATAGATAAAACTAAATTATTTTATATGCATAATTCGCAGAATGCTTATTTATCACAGGAAATAGTCGACAAGAAACGGCCTACTGTTAGCATAACCACACCACATCGAAATAAATTAGAAATTAAGAACAGTTTGTAACAAAAACGATTAAAAATATTACTGTATCCAAGTAGAACCAAAAGAATAAGATAAACACACACAACAATACCATGAAAATTGAATACTTACGGGATATTTAAAAAAACGAATCACTTTCACTGCTCACAGAAACAGACAGACGGCGTGTACTGATCAAAACAACGAATGTTTATTTGTTAAAAATAATCAAAAATATTTTTTTGAAATTAAATCATCACGGTACAATAGTTTAAGAAATATACATAAATTTAATATATGTATTCCTCAAACTAATAACAGCTTCTATCAAAAGAGTTCATTCTACTCTGCGATTAAAATTTATAATAATCTACCAAGTGAAATAAAAAGTTTAAATAGTCCAATGTTTCGTAACTCTCTAAAAAAATGGCTGATTTCAAAAGTTTTCTATAACGTAAATGAATATTTTGATGATGATTTCTAATGTTATAATGTTAATTATGTTTTATGTTTGTTTTTGTAGATATACCTATTTTTATTATTGTATGCCCAGGAAGGGCAACTGTTGTTACTAAATGTTACCAATTTATTCCATCTTTGTACACACAGTTAGACAATAAACGATTATTCTATTCTATTCTATTTAATGTTTTGACATTATTTTGTTCCAAGTGGTTGCTACATTGACTTGCTTGACGTTCCCAACATTATAAACATGTAATAAAACAAGTGAAAAACCACCTAGGTATGGTAGAAATAGAGTAAAAAATATTGGGTCCTACAGCACCCAGGAGCAATTTGGCGTCAAAAATCTTGGGTTCTATAGCACCCAGAAGCAAGCGAGCGGTTAAGGAAAATACACTACAGTTCTACGTTCTACTATCTATTGCCATCTAATCTAAAATAGCCACTTCCACTTATGATGATACGCTACACGCACGTCATCTAGTGTTGAGTAGCATGTTGTCCAGTCAGATAATAGATGTATGTACGCACTTCCGGTTTTATTTTTCTCTTTTGAATTAGCTGCTGCAAACGATTAAGACGTGTAAATAGCCATTGTAAAGAAAACAAACAATGGAGGTTCTCATTATTGTTTGTTGTGAAAAACGGAATTAATTATGGATTTCTTGGCTGAAAGTTACAAGGAAAAAATGGATACATTCACGGCTTGTCGTATATGCCTCAATACAGACGTGAAACTTTACAATATGAGTCAATATCGCTTGAAATCCATCTACGAAGAACTCTGCGGAAGCAATGTTTGTTTATTTGTTTGTTCTTGATAATCTTGACATATTTCTACAACATTTCTGCTGTACATATGAAAGAAAACCTTGTTCTTTATAAATAAATATAAGAACAGTTGTGCTTCTTGTCACTACTAAACATTTTGTATTATAAAATAACACTCTTTTTTAGTACTCCACTTGCTATTTTTCTTACAAAACTATTTCATTTCTGTTGCAGACATCTCATATTGACGAAATGCCGAATCTTGTTTGCTCATACTGCGCTGCGTCCTTAAACAAGTTTGCATCCTTCAAAGAGAAGTGCAAACAGTCTAAACATCTCATGGAATTCCTAATAGCAGAACCAAAACATGTACGTTATAACACAACTTAAAAGCCGCGCTACTACGTGGTGGCAATTCACATGCAAGCAAAAATAATTTGATGCCAATAACACTGTCTTTCTTTTACATAGTTATTTTAATATTCATATTGGATCTTGTAAGAGTGATGGTTAGCAGCACTCTATAGCAGTTGGACTAGGTGATGATTCACCTAGCTAGTATAACCCTGGTATAATTACTAGGTTTAGTGTCACACATTCAACCCATTTCGAACATGCAATAGTGTATATAGTAGTACCCATGGCTTCACCAACATGGTACCTGGATAAAAAGTAGTCTATGTGTTATTCTGATGTTTATGCTATATTGCTTTGAAGTATAATCAAAAACATTCAGTAGTTTTTGCGTGAAAGAGTAACAAACATCCATCTTCACAAACTTTCATGTTTATAATAGTAGTAAGATTTGTGTAGATTAAACAAACAAAACAAAAATTGTGTAGATTTAATATATTTATTTCAGTCAGGATGTACATAGTATCTATTTGCTATTCCTTGATATAATTTGGTAAGTGACTTTTCATCCTAACACTGTCAGGATGAAATATGTTTCAGTGATAAGACTGTCCATAGCGCATTTCTTTTGTTTAGTTGTGTTTTTGTATGTTGTACTGTAAAATGGTGTAACAAACAATAAAGAGTTTATCTATCTATCTTCCAGCTAAATGCAGATCACTTAAGCCATATAAACACAATCAAAGCTAACATAACTCATCCATACACATTTCAAAAGCTCTACAACTTAGACTCAACTTTGACAACTGACATAAAAGAAGAATGCTTTGACAACCTCGAAACCAAATCCAATGTTACCTCTGAAATCACCAATGACTTTGATAACAAAGAATTCCTTGAAGACTATGCTTCTATGAATGATAGCGATGATGAGCCATTATCGAAGATAGTCAGAGAGGGACAGGAGAATGCAAAGGGCAAACATACTGAGAATAATTCGTCCGATCCAAGAATTAAAGTAGAATCTGCAATTGTAAGGAACAATAAATCTGAAAAAGTCTGGGACGTTAATATAGAGAGATCGTTAACAGAATTGAAAAGTGACAATGTCCACGATTTGTTTAGGGAATTGGAGAATAAAGATGAGAGCTCGGTAATGACGTGCGAAAGTTTTGAGTATGATCTAGTGTTGTTGACGAAGGAACAGCAGATTGAAGAGGTAAGATAACAGATCTTTTTATGATACCCGGATATTCATATTCATAGTTATTCACATTTTAGAAAATTAAAAAGCAGAATGTGTTATTCTGTTGTAATAAGCTGTATTACTGTAAAGTTGCATCAAAATCCGTTCAGTAGTTTTTGCGTGAAAGAGTTACAAACATCCATCCTCACAAACTTTCGCATATATGATAATAGTAGTAGGATAGGATTAAACAAACACATATTATTATTATTTTTTGACGGCGTGGCGGGCGAGTAGCTAGCTGCAACGCAAGAGGTGCTGGTTCGACCATTTGTCCGCTGCTGGACGGTTGCGGAACCGCGGCACTCGTGGTCTCCGTTACCCACGACAGAAGTGAGGGCTATGTAATTGTTTGGTGGGGTGTTTATTTATTATGGTATTTATTTATACTACCAAGATGGTATGCATGTGGCGGTACCTATTGCTAAGCGGTTACCGTAACCTTTGGGCGTTTAAACCACAAGCGTCAAACGCGCGTTGCCGATCCTTTAAAAAGTTAATTGTTATTTTACATTAAAGAAACCACGCTGACGCCTGTAATTCTAATGATGGAGATCCTCAAATCAATACTTGACGACCTCTGTGGTGCAGCGGGCGAAAGCCCGCCTGAGTCGCAGAAGTTTGCGGGTTTCATTCCCGCTGTGGGACAAATGTTTGTATATGCAAATATTTGTCTCGTGTCTGGGTGTTTTCTATGAATAATATATATGTATTTTTATATAAAAACCTTCATATATAAGTAGTATATCAGTCATGTAGTTCCCAACACAAGCTCTGCTTAGGGGCTAGACGATGCTGTGTGAAAAAAAAAAATGTCGAGCATTATGTACTTAGTACGTAGATCTGTGAGCTAGACATAAAGGCAATAGTAGACATTGTTTTGGTTCATTTTGATATTAGGAAAGGCTTAAAAAAATATATAGAATTTGATCTTTTCTCCTCATTTGCACAAACAATAAGAATATTATGGAAATTTCAGGTTCTAGCAAGGAAGAAATCATCAAATTACATAAATTCGCGATACAAATGCCAGCACTGCTTCAAGGGATTCATGACTGAACTCACATATAAGAACCACATGGTCCGGCACGATAAGGTAAGTCAAAGTCAAAATTCATAGAAGTAAAATATGAATAAGTAAATTATAAGTAGGTAAATGATGCTGTGTGAACAATGTTCAACATTATTTTTTTTTCTATTCAAATCACAAGAATCACTTTGAAACGTCAATTTTCCTGCCTGTTCTTGCAACAACCGAGCCAGGAAAGAAAGAGATTCTGACTGATCTTGGTCACTGTTTAAAATGGGAGGCTAAGCTAGTGCGGTGGTTTTTTTTTTTTCATGTGTTTTTTATTTTCTTTTTCAATTTATCACATTGTTTCATCTGTACTTATGATTTTTGTTAAATAATTAGTGTAATTGTTTTTTTTTTATTAATTAAATTAAATATATAAATAAATCTATCCAAACGGTGAACTGGTAAATGTGTTAAAAACTATGCAAGCTTTGTCACTAGAGCTTAATAACAGCATTCTTAAAAAAAACAACATTATGAGAGAAAAAACGCTCACTGTCTTCTCCATGAGGGATATATTCAGAAAACGCATTACTTGAAAAAAAAACGATTGGTTTCAAGTAGTACTTGGTGCAGTGTAGTCGTGTAGTCGCCAAGTCGGCAAGTTGTCGCCGTCAGGTTGGCCAGGGGACGTAGCATTGTTTACGCAAGTTTTTTTTTCTATTTCAGAAACTGAGCAAGATTCGCGAATCGGGTGCTAGACCAATACGTGACATTTCCACAGCTTATGTCATTTCCATACAATAAAATCTTTCCGCAGGCGTTATATAGACACCCTGTATGTGTTTAATTGAATAAAGGAATTGAGTTACTGCCTCTTTATATTACCACATGCAACAATTGCAAAATGTAAAGATAGAAAACAAAATAGTAGGTAGGCTTGGCAAGACTATCGTTTTGTCTACTAAAGAGAAGGCAAAAATTACGTTTATCAACCGACTCTTAAAAAGATAGAGATTCTCAATTCGTCTGTATGTTTTTTTGTGCGTAGGTATGTTCCGCGATATTTTGGGCATTTTCTTAATGATTTTAATGGGTTGAGTAATACTTACTTCAATATATACCCCTATATAAAATGGGGGCTGAAATTTCATACTGGACTATTTATCAAGTTCCCGTTATTTGAAGTTGATTTTTAAGTTTTTTTTACCGTCAAACAAAAGAAAATGACAGACATAATTTCTGTTTTCCCTTCGTAAACAATACCAACAAATATGACTTGATTTGCGTACTCATGCTATGTGTACAGTTAAAAAGATAAAATGTCGTGTCACCATCCTTTGTGATAAATTTTATAACGTGTGATGTGTGTGTGTGTGCGTCAGGCGGCGGGCGCGTTCCCGTGCGCGGTGTGCGGCGCGCGCTGGACGGACGCACGCACGCGACGCGCGCACGAGGCCGCGGCGCACGAGCGACACTACCTCTGCAAGATGTGCCCGCACACCGCCAAGAGCCGGCACAAGGCCAAGGAGCATCTCCAGTGGCATAGAGGTGAGTAGCGACATCTCTCGACACATTCATGAGGCACTACCTCTGCAAGATCTGTCCGCACACCGCGAAGTCCTTGATAGTTAGTATGTTAGGGGCAAATCTTGCAACTAAACCATTTGTCCCCAACCGATTCGAGCTGAAACTTTGCATACACGTTTGGTTAGCTAAGTGACATCATTCTGAAACCAATATAGCGGACCCCTAAAGATGGCTTACCAATAAGGACCGGAAAGGGTTTACAGGAAGGGGTGAGTAGAATAAGAAAAAATAAATGACATTACACTAAATTGAATAATCGCTTGTTTGATAATTATCACTGTTGCTCTTAACCTAAATAATATTTACTGAACAATCTCGCAGACTGATTCCAGGTGCCAGCAACAAAATGATACATGAGTACACTGATAAATAATAATAATATTACCTAAATTCCATTCACAGGTTTCCTTTTCGCGTGTCAGATATGCGGGGCGAGCTTCAAGAAGAACACCACTTATTTAACTCATATTCGACTACAGCATCCGACCACGACGACGTGCGCCGTGTGCGGCGCCGCCTGCCTCGGCAAGGTCGGACTCAACATGCACATGAAGAAGGCGCATAAGGTAAACTAACCCTCGAGCTGGTAACGACAACGTGCCGAAATCACGGCGACAGCTCGCCGACCTGGTGTCGCCGCCTGCCTCGGCAAGGTCGGACTCAACATGCACATGAAGAAGGCGCATAAGGTAAACGAACCCTCGAACTGGTAACGACAACGTGCCGAAATCACGGCGACAGCTCGCCGACCTGGTGTCGCCGCCTGCCTCGGCAAGGTCGGACTCAACATGCACATGAAGAAGGCGCATAAGGTAAACTAACCCTCGAGCTGGTAACGACAACGTGCCGAAATCACGGCGACAGCTCGCCGACCTGGTGTCGCCGCCTGCCTCGGCAAGGTCGGACTCAACATGCACATGAAGAAGGCGCATAAGGTAAACTAACCCTCGAGCTGGTAACGACAACGTGCCGAAATCACGGCGACAGCTCGCCGACCTGGTGTCGCCGCCTGCCTCGGCAAGGTCGGACTCAAAATGCACATGAAGAAGGCGCATAAGGTAAACGAACCCTCGAACTGGTAACGACAACGTGCCGAAATCACGGGGGCGGAGCGCGGCTACTATACTTATTTCAAGAAAAGCCTGTTATTGGATGTCTCCAATATTATAGCAAAAAAATAACCATGTATTTAACTTTTAAAAATTTTATGTTACGAGCCCTGTATTTGTGCAATCAATCTACTGTGTTGCCTGAAATACATGAATTATTGATTATTGTTTTCAGAATACAGAGTGGAATATTGAATACTTGGAATGCAATATCTGTAGTTCAAAATTTAGAAATGAAGATGCACTGAAGAGACATCAAGAATCAGCTGTAAATAGTATATGTGATACTAAATTAAGGTAAGATTATCGTTAATTAATAATACTAATTATATCCGAACAGTTTAATTTATTTTGTAATTTGTTTCAATAAATAGTCATCAATCTATCAGTCGATCTGTCGATCGATCTAGACGACCTATATGGCGCAGTGGGCGAAGGCACGGCTGAGACACAGAAGGTTTAGGGTTCGATTCCCGCCGCGGGATAAATGTTTGTCTCGGGTCTGAGTGTTTTCTATGTATAATTTGTATGTTATAACTTTTAAAGTAGTAACTATCATGGTTATGAACAAAATTATTACAAAAAAACGTGATATTTACCATGATTTGTGAGTTTCAATGTTTCCCGATATTTCGGCACAGTTGCATGTACCATGATCACGGGAGGAACTGAAGTCTTTGCGGGTTTTGAATCTTAGTGGCAGATAAATCGATCTACCCTCTTTCTCACTCTTTTATTGCTTAAAAATACCACTACCAACAATTCAAACTCACAAATCATTAAAAAACCCGTTTTTTTAGTAAAAATTGTAACATTTGGTAGTTATTGGGAGGCTAGTATTGCTTGTTTGAATTACAGAGCACTGCAGTGTGAATATTGCGGGGATGGTTTTTCTGACGGAGAGCCATTTAAAGAGCACATGGAGATGCACAGACGCGTTTCTAGGACTTGCAGCGAAGTGAGTATAAAAATATTGTGAATGCCAAAGTTTTAATGTTTGTAACTGATAGTCTTAGGAGCGGCTGAAATTAATTCGGATGAAATTTGCAAGGTATTGATAGTTCGTGACCTAGGATATTACATAGGAATAGAATATATATATTATTTAACACAAATAGCCACAGAATACATAAAACACAAACCTTGCATATGGTGATTATGGACGCGATTGTTTCATACATTTTATCGAGGGTGGCCGGTGTGTGCTGCTATTATATAAATGTGAAAGCTTCAAACTTAAGCATATTGTATGTGGTCAGTGTTCGCGAACGTTCGCGAGCGAGCGTTCGCTGGCGGCGCACCAGAGCCGCGCGCACCGGGCGGATGAGTCGCGCGCGCGCCCCTCCCCCTCCCCCGCGCCCGCGCCCGCCGCGCGCACAGTCTGCGAGATATGCGGGTACACTTGCATCGTGAGTACTGCTATCCTACTGTCATATTGTATGTGGTCAGTGCGACGCACCAGAGCCGCGCGCGCGCCCCTCCCCCTTACCCGCGCCCGCGCCCGCCGCGCGCACAGTCTGCGAGATATGCGGGTACACTTGCATCGTGAGTACTGCTATCCTACTGTCATATTGTATGTGGTCAGTGCGACGCACCAGAGCCGCGCGCGCGCCCCTCCCCCTTACCCGCGCCCGCGCCCGCCGCGCGCACAGTCTGCGAGATATGCGGGTACACTTGCATCGTGAGTACTGCTATCCTACTGTCATATTGTATGTGGTCAGTGCGACGCACCAGAGCCGCGCGCGCGCCCCTCCCCCTTACCCGCGCCCGCGCCCGCCGCGCGCACAGTCTGCGAGATATGCGGGTACACTTGCATCGTGAGTACTGCTATCCTACTGTCATATTGTATGTGGTCAGTGCGACGCACCAGAGCCGTGCGCGCGCCCCTCCCCCTTACCCGCGCCCGCGCCCGCCGCGCGTACAGTCTGCGAGATATGCGGGTACACTTGCATCGTGAGTACTGCTATCCTACTGTCATATTGTATGTGGTCAGTGCGACGCACCAGAGCCGCGCGCGCGCCCCTCCCCCTTACCCGCGCCCGCGCCCGCCGCGCGCACAGTCTGCGAGATATGCGGGTACACTTGCATCGTGAGTACTGCTATCCTACTGTCATATTGTATGTGGTCAGTGCGACGCACCGAGCGACCTTAAAAGTAAACCGCCAACCTATTCAACACATTATTGTATGCATATAGACCTATTTGTGGCAGGATGAGACTTTTTTTAAGAAATCAGTGGCTTCAGGTTTCTTTCAGTGATTCTTAGCTGATATGGCTTGCTGTCTTTACCTATTATTGTAAGTAGTATTAACATAGACCTATAGGATTATTTTGTTAGTTATATTACTGTTGTTGAATGCATACTAACTGTTAACAGTGGTAGTTATACAAGGAAACTCCTCATTATTCTAAACAGCTATTGACAAGAGTATAATATAGTGAAAACTGTTAAAGGCTAATAACACTCATACAATTTGTAACTCATTAGTGTTATTAAAGCTGTTTGTTTTCTAACTATGTATAAAGTAAAATAGATAACTATGTATATTTGTTTGTGTTATATATCAGAGTCGGGCATCTCTGGTGTACCATCAGAGAACCCACACAGGCGAGAAGCCGTTCGAGTGCACTCTCTGCAAGAAGAGATTCAGCGTCTACCAGCGTCTGCAGGTAATTATACATTTTGTTGTCCACAGGCCCATCTATAGCTCGGCTCTTGAATTACACATCAAGGTACTTGCCCCGCCAATTACAAAGTACTTACCTAGCGTTAATTTATCATAGACTCGATAATTAGTCTATGATAAAGTAACGCTATTAAAAACTCTTGGGATTGAAAATGCTCCAACTCGTTGTTTTGTAAAAGGATCATACAAAAGAATAACCAGCCTTGTTTTCTTGCCTTTCTTTCCTGGCTTGGCGGTGGAACAGGCAGTAGATAAAACCGACGTTTCAAAGTGATCCTTGTGATTTTAATGAATAAATGAATTTTGACTTTGAGTACATCATCGCCCTCCCGCGCTTTTACTTCTTTTTCTCGGCTTCTAAGGGTCTAAACTCTAAAGGGTAGCGTTATATTGGGCTATCAAAAGCTATAATATTTTTTCAAATCCGACGGGTAGTTTCAGATATAAGCGCGTTCAAAACAAAAAACTCTTCAGCTTTATTAAAAGTGTAGATAGCTCACTTACTTTAGCTCTGTCCTGCCTTCGCCCGCTGCGCCATAGAGGTAGTCTAGGAGGCATGGAAGGCATGGAGGCATGGAAAAGTTTATTGCGAGCGAAGTCACGGGGCGTTGTAGTGTCGGTTATTCGTTTTCAGATTCACATCCGCACTCATACGGGGGAGCGGCCGTT
Source organism: Perizoma affinitatum (assembly GCA_961405105.1). NCBI lineage: Eukaryota > Metazoa > Arthropoda > Insecta > Lepidoptera > Geometridae > Perizoma > Perizoma affinitatum. The sequence continues at coordinate 16,887,245 of OY560186.1, read as the reverse complement.
TAAGTGCGGCACCTGCCCGAAAGCGTTCAAACACAAGGCGGCACTCAACAGGCACGACCGGGTAATTAGTTGACATCTTTCTAAAACATTTTTTTTTTGCATTTTACGTACCGCACTATCGGTGAAAGCACCGACTAAGTTTCGACTCATTCCGAGAGTCTTCATCAGGGTGATCTTGAATTTTATTAATTTTCCGTTATTTGAAGAAGTAATTTTATATTTCCCTGAAAAAATAAATGTTTTGTTCAGGTACATACAGGCGCGCGGCCGTACCGCTGCGCGACATGCGGGAAGACATTCTCGCAATCAAACTCCATGAAGCAGCACGCGGCCTCCGTGCATCTCAAAGCGCCGCTCTACGCACGCAAAACCAAACAAAATAAACCATAGACATAGCAAATATACTTTTTTTAATCAAATACCTACTTGATATCAAATTAATGTAAAGGTACGGTGTCCTATGTATAAAACAGCTAAGTGTCATTTTGACAGAATTCACCTTTTATATACTGGAAATAGAGAATGATAATCTATATCGCGTGATTATATTGTATGTTTAATAAACATGATTCTGAACTTAAACAAATCCATTAACTGCGGAATTAGGAAGTATGATGTTCGAGATAATAATATTATAGAGTACTTAGGTACTCTAACAGAATATATATGTGATAGACGAAAGTTTCGTTCGGAAATTACTATATTTACGAAAACATGGGCTTTGAAATAAATAACCTAAGTAAACGTCCATTCAACCTTTTATTAAATAAACAATAGGCAATACTACAATAAAAATATTTATAAAGATTCTAGATTTCATAAAACAACTAAGAATAAAGTATTTTATTTATTAGAAATGAGAGTTCATTCATATATTGCATTCCCGCTGGATGGTGGGAAATGAACTCACTTCTCGCGCTATTTTTATAAATCATAATCGTATGGTTAGCCAAAATGTCCGAACAGGATTCTACAGTTGTGGCAATTTTGTCCGCCTTTCAGTAGAAATAAGGGCGTCGACAGACGGGCCGTTCTCATCTCTTACGACTCACGTTCCGTTCCTGCCGAACCGTGACCGGACTCCGGTAACCGGAGTCGGTCGGTCGTCGTGTCCATTCGACACACTAGAGATGCAAACATGAGCATGTGAGCATGAATAGGCCCGCGCAAACTGGCTGGCGGTGGCAATCACAATCACAATCAGTACACAGACTTGATCTTTACCAACCTTATCTCTTTGATAGCCACCGCCCCCGCGCAAATTTGCGTAAGTCTAAACCCTATCACTCTGTTTCATAATCACTCGCTAACCGAAGAGGTCGTCAACTCTAACCCTGTCCTTTTCTAACATTAAACAAAGAATAAACAATCTTTAGCACGCTGCAAAAGTTAGCGAGTTATTATGAAACAGAGGGTATGTTTCTATTGTTCCTTTATAGATGATATGTCTGTCACGATGCGCCCGTTTTAGTAGTCTTTCATAATATCTGCCGCCAAGCGCACAGAAGGCGCTGTGTCTGTAATTAAACCTTCACGCGCAATGACAAGCACATGGGACTTTTCACCCGTTACCCGTTGCCGACCTTGAGACACAAGGTCGGCAACGCACGAATGATACCTCGTTCATAGTTAGGGTAACCGCTTACAAAGAGATGGGACGTTGTTTGCACTGATTTTTCGTTGTTTGCTTACTAAAGGTTACATTTGACTATTATTTAAGTTACATTTGGCTATTTTCGCGGATCTCAAGGTACCAGTGATAAGGCGAACGAAATCCCCACATACGAGTTATGTCATCAACTTATTTTCATCTGTATGTACATTTTTACAAAGCAAATCACCTTTCAGTGCTTTTTAATGACGATCACTTTTAATTGACAGTATTTAACTTAATTGTTTTCACTGAATCAAGAGTGAAATTGTCACTGATTTTTTGATGTTTCTTTTTTATTAATTGGAGTGGCTGAGGTTTTGCGTTTTTTAGAAAACGCTTTGCATCTAGCAATATTTAATTGAATGACATGACAATGTTTAAAAATCATCATATTTAACAGTTAAGTATTTGATAATTTCTTATTTTAAACGTATGTATATAAAATTTACAATAAATCAACAGAAATTGTTTTTATCTAGCTAACATTAAGTGCAATATGTCCAAGCATATAAATAACAGTTAATTTACTAAGCATGTAAATACCTCTTATAACCTGCGCCATGCAAGAAGACTTTGAATGCCGACGACTTGCTTACTATAGAATTTTCTATTTTATTAACTACAATTACAAAAAAATACATATAAACAGTCAACATAAGGACAAGCGACGTGCCTTTTTCATATTTTTTTTTCTTCACATCTTCTGACAATCACAAGGAAAGTACCTGCTATATTGTTGTTATTGTAAAAAGTTAGGTTCTTAGAAGAAATTAATGAAAAAAATAAAAAAACTATAAAATGTTATTAAACAAAACAAAATGCCTCAATCACCTTATTTCATATGAAAAAACCTTTCTCACTATAAAAGAAAATGTACTTTTCTTCAGTGTCCCTTTTGAATTTTATCTCCCACGATTCAGAGTCCGAACTCGACACAGATCCTCATTCTAAACTCTCTATGTATAAGACTCTCAATCTCTTTAAGAGCTACCCGCTATTGCAGACTCTAAAGTCTGCAATTCACAGTCATTATAAACTCAGGGCTTTACCTATAAAGATTAAGTACTAGTTGATTAACTAAACCCTGCTTTACTGATTATGTGTTATTTAAAACACTGATTAGCTCAACAACTATTTGAAATCTTTATAAGTAATGCGGTTAATTTTTTTATGAGCTACCCTCCCACTATTTAGAGTCCCAATTCTGTCCATTGTAATTCCGCTATTCATACATAATTAAATATCTTTATGAGATATCCACTTACTATTCAGAGTCTGAACTTGACGCCGGTTCACAGTTCTCTTTAAGAACTATACTATACATTATTAAAAGTCAGCGATTCACACATAATAAACATGAGTATCCATTCACTAGCGATTCAGAGTCAATACTTGCCACCTGTTCACACTTCTCTTTAAGAGCTATCCATTATTCAGAGTCCGAGCATAACACCTGTGCATACTTCTCTTTAAGAGCACTCCACAGATCCACTATTCCGAGTCCGATTCCGTCTCCCCCGATTCCGAGTCCGAGCTTGACACCGGTTCACACTTTATAAATTCAATCTCTTCGCGTTTCTTCTTCCGCTGCTTCCTCTCCTTCGGCTTGACATCCTTAACATCCTTAACGTCCTTCTCCTTCCCTTTCATAACGGTCTTCACCATCTGCGATATACGTTTCAAGTGCTGTTGCTCGTGCCTTTGCAGATGATTCGTTAAGTATTTCTTCATTTTGAACTTTTTCCCGCACTGAGGGCATTCGTGCTCATACAGAGACTCGTCTATTTCCATGTGAACTGAATCGTTATGCCGTTTCAGGTAGTGCTCGTGAGCAAACTCCTTGTCACACTTATCGCAGCGTAGTTTCGGATTGGTCGGGTGCACTATTTTCTTGTGCTTCTTAAGACGTAGCTGTGAATGGAAGGTCTTATTACACAGCTCACAATTGACTTTAGTGTCGGGCGAGGAATGCATTTGCATGTGCTCTTTTAAGTACTGATCGTTCTTGAACTCTTTCAGGCACTCGGAGCACTGCACTTTAGATTCTAAAGGTGGGTGTATGTTTAAGACGTGTCGTTTCATATGATGCCTCGACTTGAAAGTCATAGGGCAGAACACACATTGGTGCCGCTGTATATTCGTGTGTTGGAAAAGAAGGTGCCTTCGAAGATTGAGGTGAGTTTTGTACATTTTCTGGCAGATGTGACATTTGTGTTTCTCGGGCTCCGCTCGATGGCACCTCTCGATGTGGTGTCTTAGTTTGTAAGGGACTTTGAACTGTTTGCCGCACTCGGGGCACTTAATCTCGGGCAATGTGGTCGGATGAATTCTCTTAACATGCATATGCAACGCTCTGCGAGTCCGAAACTCTTGCAGGCAAAATTGGCAATAGCACTTGTCTCTCTCGGAGTAGTGCTTATTCATTCTATGCATGTACAAATAATGCTTGTTCTTAAAAGATTTGTCGCACTGATCGCAGAGAACTGCCGATTCTTCAGTGGAATGCACCCTGGTCGTATGTAAGTACAAGTTTTGATAATTCTTGAATTCTTTGTTGCATTTATGGCAGATGTATCTTTTCATCTGTTTGGGGTACATGACTGGTTTCCATGTCGTTAGCACAGACTCGTACATCTCTCTCTGTTCCTCTGTTAGGACGTCGCTGTTAACGCTGATGAATTTCATGACACCGTCATCGTGGGATGGGTTTGTTATAGAGGGCGGTAAAGATCGTAACGGCTTGAGAGACTCCAAGGGTGGCAATGTTGGTAAGGGCTCAAGGGGTGGTAGAAAGGAGCTGGAAGGCGTAGGTGCTTGTTCCTGCTTGATAGCTGGTTCTTCTTTGACTTCTGCTGCCATTTTAGCTCTGGAATTGAGAAAGACAACAGGTTATTAAGTCAAAATATTTAGGGCTTAACTTAAATATATCTCTGTCACTATCTGTTTAATAGACTGATACAACTTATAAGCACAGTGGCGAGACTGTGCCCTTGATCTAGTGCTCTGTTCGTTTGAACACTGATGAGGGCTAGGGCGAGTGAGTGAGTAGAGTGATAATACAGTCACTAGAAACACCATTTGTTTACTAAACCGGATGCCAAACACTCAGCAGTTACTAACCTCTAGTTTGCTAGTGGCATTGTAAGTTTTGTGGTATGTGCCTGCATATTGATTTCTTTCCGCAATATATTAATAAGAATATTTGTTTCACCAACATTCAACTTAAAATATTGTTTTTTTTATCCAAATACAATCTTTGTCAATTAAACCCTAAAAATATTGAATGATTAGTAGTAAGAGTCGTTTGAAATCTTGCTCTTCAGGAACATGACGTCACGGTTTTGAGCTGACGTGCACAGTCGCCCAACTTAAACCCCATTGAACACACATGGGACTTGTTGCAGCGAAGAGCTATCAGCAATTTCCCGTCAAATTTCAAACTTATTTTTTTCCCAATTTTAAGTATGAATAATCCATGCAGATGTGTTATTACCGATTATAAAACAGTAAAAAAATAATTTTAGTCATGGCAACAGAAAAAAATGTTTTTAACCATTTATTAATACTAATTACCCATTTATTAATGTAATATTTCAGGTTTCCGTTAATATAATTTTTAGTAAAAAATATAATATTTAACAGTTGTTTTCTATTGTTATTATTAGAACCGCATGAAATACGAATTCTTACCATACCTAGTTTTCTAAAGAAATTAATATAATTATTTCCAAAAATCAACAATATGTTAAATATCCTTCGACAATGTTGATGTGTGTATATAGTGGACAGGTATAATGCAGCAAGCAACTGCAGTCAAGCCTTAAGTAAACTAAGTTCCATCTGCCTTATAAATTTCCTGATAAATTGGACTAACATATACAAAAATATTTATTCAAATCCAACTGGTAAATTCAGGGATTCAAACAAAATATATAAAAAACAATGCTTTATTATTATTATAGAAGCACCACTGTATTTTTTCATTTCAGTCCATCCAAAAGTTGTCTGGAAGAGATCACTATTAGCAATAACACCACTCATTATACTTCCGTGATTAGCTTGTAATTTTCTCTGCTTGAATTAGTAACGCAACATTTGCGGTACCCAATAAAGTGTTATCTATCTATCTATCCAAGTCATAAGTATCTAACTAATACTTGTGTATGTGTGATTGTAGTATTCCATGAAGATAGGGTTGCTGTCTGTCTGAGGAAGTTTAATTTGTAATCGGGATTTAGACTGCTGAAACATTACCAAAAATACACAGCTAAATTTTTTTTCAAACATTGTTCCTGTCTTTTCTGTCCCTGTTTAAAGTTTCAATATCTAGGGTTTTCACACTTCCTGGTTGGCAGATTTTAAACATGGCAACCCTACATGAAAAGTAACAGTTTGAATGGCAATAATTGAAAAGCAAATATTTTATTGCAACAAGGATAGGACCATTTCAACCCATATTTACCACTGCAGCATAGACTGCGCTCATTACCACCTATGTATTGTATTGTACTGTCATTTACTGTTTTTTTAATTGTTTGTCTTTCTTATCATTTGTACTTGTCTGTGCTGTATCAGTATGTGTTGAATAAATAACTATCTATCATCTCTATAATTGATATGTGTACAGAGTTCCTAAAGATCAGAGGAGGATAACATCAGATCACCATCATGGGGACTACCGGTTGAGCGCATCTGTTTTTTTTGCTTTTATCACAATTATAAGTATGCTTATGCACTGCACACTGTCAACCCCTAAATTAAGTATCTTAGCGTTCAGGGTGATTCATGCCAGATGGTTGAAAGGAGACCTTATGACCTATACAGGTAGACCTTATGACCTATCATGGGAGAGATTACGAGTGATTCGACGCCACAGTTAATTTTTTTTTGGAATTTGTCATTGAAAAATTCCATTGGAATATGTCAAGACCTGTCCAATGCGACGATGCAATTCCGAACAAACATCTGCGTACAAATAGCGACGTTCAGCATACAACGATGTGTAGCTTGACCCATGAATTTTTGCACATTAACAAAGAAATAATTGATAAAACTTTACATTGTACGATGTGGATACAACCCACGCAAATTCCAATTTTATTCGTCGAAGCCAGAGAGTTCTATTACGAAAAGGTACTCACAGAGTTTTATAGTGATGCTAATCCCGATAAACATTGACTAGCACGTCATACCGTTATCATTGTTCGTTGCAAAATAAATATCACAGCACAGAGAACTGTGATAAAATGGCTCTTCGCCCCAGGCCCAAGACACGAGCGCTCATGGCGTGGCGAGGGTGTTTCACACACAAATACTAATGAAAAACGCACGATTTACAACACAAATCGCGCGTGTTGGATTTAAGAAGCGTCACTGAACAGGTTGAAGGAAATTAGTTCTATTTCGTCGCTTTTTTGCGTAGATACGAAGGAAAGACTACAAAAAGGACGAGCACGAGACGGCGAATTCGCTCGCGTACTCTGTGGCTCGCATTATGTCATTTTTTTATCTGTGTGATTGTAATCGATTGAATTGACAGACATTACTTACGTCAGACGTCATAATCTGTCAGTCAAACTAAAATGAAACGGCAAAAAAAAGTTTGTTCGTTCCGTTTTGTTATTTTCTTGTTATTTTTGTGTAGGTACGACATACTTTTAACAACGTAAAAAAACAAGACATACTTAATTTTTTTTAAATATTTAATAATGTTCTCGATCGATGTACTCAACATCGATCGAGCATTATGAGTACAATACCATCAAGAAGAATAAGAACCACAACATTCTAAAAATATATCTACCTAACATGATTCTATTACAAGACACTAGATGACGCTATAATAAATTAAAAAATCCCTGCTTTCAAGCTACTTTCGAAAATCTCACACAATTTTCTTTTACAGCCTAGGTCTAGCTATACTATTCACAGACGCATTTACTGCACACTTTTAAAAACTTATCAACAATAGCACAACAAAAACAGCGCTTCAAACCAGGCCACGTGAGACGGGCCCGCCTCCCAGCAGTCTAGTCTTAAAATAGCATTGCATTTGTAGCGTGCAATAAATAAGGTGTTTTTCAGTGAAAACTTAGTGAAAATGCGTGAAATCGTTCACTTGCAGGCTGGGCAATGCGGCAATCAGATCGGTTCAAAGGTGCGACTTGAAAGCCTTGTTTTATTATTGTTTCTATTTTGGTCCGTTACGCTTGGCCTATCTTTTTAACATATAGATACCTACTTACGCACGCATGAAAGGATTTTCTCAAAAACCATAGTGCTCCTATCATTTGTTTATTAATTATTTTCTATAATTAACGCACACACGAAGTTTCATATAACTTACGATAGTGTACCTACCTTAACTATCGTATCTAACTAGGTATACCTACCAACGTAGTTTAGAATCATATAAATTACCCGTCACCTGTAGTTTATTTGAGAAAATTATCAGCAATATAACTAAAACCATAGTCATTAGCTATTCTGTAACAGTAGGTACGTCGAAATATCGAATGTAGGTACAAACTCTACATGTCCTTCTAAGACGGGCGTAGCTAGACACGCATTTGGCCCATTAATTTAAGTAGAGCTTTTAGCGCCATCTTTTTCCGTAAAAGAGAACTGGCAGATATAGGACCGTGTTCCTGAACGTAGTACAATATGGATGTTCCCTACCTTACCACATTTATAGACTAAATTACCAAACCTAGATGAGAGGGGCTTGTTTTTCTTGCGTTACCGCTACTGCCGACATACAGTCACAAAGTGCTTGAAAACGTTGCATGCGATTTTTAACAAAAAAAAGTTTTTATCTCCCACAGTTCTGGGAGATTATATCAGACGAGCACGGGATAGACACCAGCGGGTACTACAATGGCGATAGCGAGCTGCAACTTGAGCGAATCTCAGTCTACTACAATGAGGCAGCTGACGGTAAGATAGTCTTCTGGTCTACTGGTCCTATTATCGAATGGTTTACTAGTCTCACTATATCTGCAAATTATTGGACGGTCCTTTTTAATCTAGTGAAATTTTCTGCTAGTCTTACAGTTTAGATACGGTCTAATAATGGTCCACAATTTCCAGTTTACGAACTGGTCTATTATCTAGTGAACTCTTGGTGGACTCATGGTCTACCTCCTGAGATCATGGTCTACTGCCTGCTGGTTTAATGGTCTACTGGACACATGTAACAACATAAGAAACATTAAGAACATAAGCCCAAAGAGTCTATATAGCCTCTTGGTTCACTAAACTCATGGTCAAATATCAATAGATTAATAGTACAGTAGACCACGGTCTACTGATGTTCCCATCTTCTTTTCTGTTCTAGGTAACAGATACGTCCCGCGCGCGGTTCTGGTGGACCTGGAGCCTGGGACGATGGACGCCATCAGATCCTCCACCTACGGGCAGTTGTTCCGACCAGACAACTACGTATTCGGGCAGAGTGGGGCTGGTGAGTTTTCATGAGTGTACTAGTATAAAGTATAAAGAATAAACAGTACTAGGGCCTGCCCCAAAAAGGGGCCTGACTAACTTTTGTCAGTAGACGAGCTCTTCCACAGCTCCTGTGAAAGAGCTCGTCTGGGGATGTACTACCACAATACCTATTTCACCAAGCAGTAATGTTCGCATTGCTATGTTCCGGTTTTAAGGGTATCTATGACTACCGGTGAATGGCACATGAGACTTTTCACCCGTTATGTCTCAGGGTCAGCAACGCGCGAGTGATACCTCTGGTGTTGCAAGCGTCCATAGGTTACGGCTTACCAACAGGTGGGGCCGATTGCTTGTTTGTCATTTTAAGTTGTATAAAAAATAACCGGACCGGACAATATTTTTGGCAGAATATTGTAAGGCACTAGGTAGGTAGGTACATACTTTTTTTTTTTTAGGTACCAAATCATGTAGGTACCGGGAAAAATATCGGGAATCAATCCAATCAACCTTATTCTAGTCTTATTCTACACTTGTCAATTTATTTGGTTGCAGGCAATAACTGGGCCAAAGGCCACTACACGGAAGGCGCGGAGTTAGTAGAGTCTGTGATGGATGTCGTGCGCAAAGAGGCAGAGACTTGTGACTGTATGCAAGGTGAGCAAAGACCGCGGTCTCATGCATATACGCAACACTCCAATATATGAGTAGGTAGGTATCGGCTTAATTAAATACTGACAACATTGAAACAACGAGCGAGATGAGCTGACGACTAGTCGACGTCGCGAGCCGTGGATGTTGTAAACAAGCACAGGATCGTGGCGGATGACACAAACTGAGGGAGGCCTATACCCAGCGGTGGTTAAAGTAGGATGTAGATGATGATGATAATGTTACAACAAGACCCGAAACACGAGAGTTACGTTAGCCTACTTTTAAAACTAATTATATAAAACTGAGAGGACATTTATTTTGCTAAAACTGAAACCTACGCAACGCTTAATTAATACGTAGTAGGTGTTCTGCGCCAAACAGAATAAGTAACCGTAAAAAATCTTGCTTACGTTTGAAACAGTAAACTCCTTCAACAACGGACTCGAATATATTTAATATACACGCATCAGCTCAATAGCCACATTAAACTAAGAATATATAGTAGATCCAGTGTAGCTAACACTGGATCTACAAGGGGGATGGATGCAAAATGTGTGTTCACAACTTTCCAGATGTTTTCCATTTCTTTGAGTCCCTCGCTCGATTTATGTAGACGTGATTTTCGTGATGTCCGCTAAAGACTTCAACAGAAAGTCCAATGTTTTTTTCAAAGCGTGTATTCGTCCCCTACGTCGAGCAAATAAAACATACATTCAAATTACACATTTATTATTCATACATCAAGTAACAGGGCAATATACAGGCCGCGGTAATAAATCTTTCAAACCGTAACAAGCACCGGTTGTCAGAAAGAAGCGGAAAAGCAACATGGCCATTATCGCCATAGGGATGGGGAACATTACGCAAGCTATGTTTATCTACTTTATATAGATATTTCATATTACATAATATTTTAAATGTATTATTACTTTGATTTCTCTGTTAGATGTCATAAATACATATCGTGGACAATCAAATTGCCACAAGCGTTCCGTCACATCATCCAAAAAATCATTAGGTGGTATACTTACCAACTTACCCAAATAGCCTTTGATCTGTTACAGGGTTCCAGCTGACGCATTCTTTGGGCGGTGGAACGGGATCTGGTCTCGGCACGTTGCTGCTCAGCAAACTGCGCGAAGAGTACCCTGACAGAATCGTCAACACCTTCAGCGTCATGCCCTCGCCCAAGGTACTTACCACATACCTATCCTAGAGTATTGATGATTGATGAAAAGTTGATCTCTTTCATCTCTTTCGTTGACTTTTATTTCATAATGAAAGCCTTTTCGGGATAACATACGTTCTGGGACAAGGCACGATTCTCGGTCCCCTCTTCTATAAGTTATATGCATAAGCCTTGTGAGTCTTGTAACTTGTACAACTAATGTAGCGCCTCACTAGTTTATTAGTACATACATACAAATACAAAGATACAATCCTTGGTCCGAGAGTCTCGCAAGGTAAAATCCTAAGGTCTTTATTGTAAAATTCCACGTGAAACAGACATAGTAAATCTTTCTCATGTGAGTAGCACGAGGCACGGTCCTCGTTCCACTTTTATACATACTTTTCATGATTCACAGGTGTCAGATACAGTGGTTGAGCCATACAACGCGACGTTGTCCGTACATCAGCTGGTTGAGAATACGGACGAGACGTTTTGCATCGATAACGAGGCGTTATACGACATCTGCTTCAGGACGCTGCGTTTAGCTTCCCCGACTTACGGTGACTTGAACCACTTGGTTTCGGTGAGTTGAGGATTCCTTCTTTACCAACCAACGCGACGGGAATCGAACCCGCAACCTTCTACATGTCAGGCGGGCACAGTGGGCGACACTGCGCCATAGAGGTCGTCAAATTTATAAATATACCAGCTCCACCAACCCACCGGGTCGCTTCGCGCTCCCACGTTATTAGATAGATAGATAAATTATTTATTGTGTATAACACCAATTTACCAATTACAGTACAAAACACAGAAACATAATAAAATACATATTACTTCTTTTCTTGGCTCCTAATGGTCGTAGCGTGATGTTAAACCTTCCTCATAAATTGGGCTATCAAATGCAGAAATCATTTTTCAAATCAGATCTGGTAGTTCCAGTGAGAGAAAATAAACAAAGAAATTTAAAACACATAATAACAAGCTCTTTATATTATTAATTATAAATAATATTATTTTAAAATAATATTATTTTTATTATTAGTTAGTATAGATAGATATAATTTTGTGTCGCAGCTGACTATGTCCGGTGTGACAACGTGTCTCCGGTTCCCTGGCCAGCTGAACGCGGACTTGCGCAAGCTCGCGGTCAACATGGTGCCTTTCCCACGACTGCATTTCTTTATGCCAGGTAAATGAATGAACACTTAACAGTATCGTCGCTGCGTCTGCAAAATCCGCTTTTTTTTTTTTTTGGAAAATTTAGTTTTCGATGCGAACATTAAATAAAAATAATGTTTGTCATTTTTCACACAGCATCATCTAGCCCAAACTAAGCAGAGCTTGTATTTTGGGAACTACATGACTTATATACTACTTATATACATATAATATACTTACATTTATAATAGAAAATACCCAGACCCAAAAAAATATTTGCAGATCATACAAACATTTGTCCCGCGGCGGGAATCGAACTAGATTTTGTAAAATTTTCAAAGGCGCGTGGTTCTGTAAGCCCCGTTTTTTGTAGGATGCTCGGTTTTATCTCACCAGCAGCTTGATATTTTTGCAGATAAGTAGATGGCCTATTATAGTCGAGAGGGCATGTCTAACGTATTGTGAATATAATAGGTAGGTACTTATAATACATTTTCTGTTCATGTTATTTGCTCTACAAATGCGATTACTATTATTTATTGTTTTTATGTTAATTTAGTTGTTAAAAATATTGATCTCAATTACTATAAATGTGTAAAATAAGTGTAGGTATGTTATGTGTTAATTCATAATTTATAAAAGATGTAGCGGCTTAGGTTTAAGTAATCTGTTATGGTACATATTTAATAAATAAATTACTTTATCATTAAAACATTTTTTTTATAATTTGTAATTACTTCGTTCCCAGGGTTCGCGCCGCTAACTGCCCGCAACAGCCAAGTGTACCGCTTGCTGACGGTACCGGAACTGACCCAGCAGATGTTTGCGCCGACCAACATGATGTGCGCGTGCGATCCGCGTCACGGCCGCTATTTGACGGTGGCCGCCATCTTCCGCGGACGCATGTCCATGAAGCAGGTCGATGAAAACATGCGCGCGGTGCAGGATAAAAATTCGGGGTGCGTAATAAATTGTTAACTGCAAAGTTTCCCCGGTAGGTGAAGAATCCCAAGAATTTATCTCGTGGCTTAGTTGGTATAGCCCCCGCTTACCAAGCAATCACGGATTCGGGTCCCGCCGAGGTTGAATTTTTGGATTGGTTTAAGTATACCAATCTCTAACTATTATACTTACCTACCCATTTTTTGGTAGGTTGATACTTGGTTACTTAATGGTTTAGCATTTATTTGGTACCTATGTTGTCAAAATCCGTGAATGGCTTAATCGGTACAGCGTCTATGAGCCCCCCGGCGCAATATATTTTAGAAAATATTCTTCTCTTGGTATTCTGGTTGATTATGTTTAACGACTTCGATGATGCGGCGGGAGAGTGGCCAGCTGCGACACAAGAGGGCTATGGGTTCGATTCCCGCTGCAAATGTTTGTATATTTGTTTGGATATAATAATAATGATTATTATCATGCCCAGTTACTTTGTGGAATGGATCCCGAACAACGTGAAGGTAGCCGCGTGTGACGTGCCCCCGCGCGGTCTCAAGATGGCGGCTACATTCGTTGGCAACACCACGGCAATACAGGAGATATTCAAACGCGTCTCTGAGCAGTTTACCGTTATGTTCAGGCGAAAGGTATCAGTTCTGGTTTCAAATAAAAAAAGTTTTTTCTTCATATGTGTTATAAATCTACGCACAGACTTACTAGAGATATATAGAGATGCTAACGCATTTTCTACGATAAGTATTTAAAAAAGATACATACCTACCAACTTTTTTCAGCTGTGCTATTTCACAGTATATGTTTTGACATTGACAAAATTAAATTTGACCTCATTCACCACAGACTAAGTTCACAAATAATACGCAATATAGGTAATACATTTAAATGAGGCTAAGACCGTTTCTACTCGGCCACCCTGAAGTTCTGTGTACGGCATGGATGAAGCTTTGGAGAACCCGGTGAATAATTGGGCTTCTTAATTTAAACCTAAGCCACAGATATTATGATAGTACATCCTTAGGTATGGGGCTATAGTGTCATGTCCAGTGATCGGAATTAGGTGAGCTAAAATACCTAAAGTTCGAAAAATAACAGAGACTAAGTGGAGACGCCTTGCGACTAAATATTTTTCCGGGAAAATTTTCCCGGGTTTCGAGAAATTACTTAGGTCCATCTAAAATTAATACAGTAAAATAACAATCGAATTAATTTCCTCTTCTTATTATTGATAACAAGAAGAGGAAACGAATTCGATTGTTGTAAAAAACGGTAAGCACGATTTTTATTGTTTTCAACAAATAAAATGAACGATGTAAGTAAGCGCGGAAGCTAATGTGATTTATAAACCAGCTTTAGTAAATAGCTATAGTAATAAAAACATTTTTTTAAGCAAGGGAATAAAAAAGCCATTTTATAGTTTTTGTACCATTTATTCATTTTGTACAGATAATGGAACTCAAAATCAATAATTAAGAAAGTAACCAGTCCTACCTAAGATACACAGTCGGAACTCTAAACATTATTTCCATTGATGTTGAATTTGTCCCTTAATCTGAATCGCTAACGTTTTCATCATGGACGGAGTATAAAGAAATATCTTCGTCCGGAGAATTAAAGAAAATCATTAGGAGTTTTTCCATATTATCTATTTTCAAACGATTTCTTTTTGTACTTAAAATCCATTTATACGTAGAGAAGGACCTTTCAACATCAACTGAAGTTACAGGTACATATTTATAGAATGACAATAATTCATTTTCATTATCTAATCCTTTATCTATATTTTCACAAATGTCTCTTAATGCATCTAGATCGGGATTTCTGTCCATAACGTTTTCTAATTTTTGTTTTACTGGTTCAGAAGAACACCAGCTTAGAACAATTCTTGCTTCATCAAAAATATGGAAAGTTTCCGTCAACAATAAGTTAGACTTTTGCAATTTTTTTAATGAAATTTGAATTATTTTAAAATATTCGTCAATGTAATCTAAATCAGTTTTTAAACTTTCTTTTCCTAGGACAGTTTTAGCATGCCTGATAGACAAAGAATCAGAACTTCTTAGAAGTCTTACAATAGTTTTTATTTCTTCGTAATATTCAGCATAATACGAAGCTGCTTCTAGCCATGTACCCCACCTTGTTATGACAGGTTCAGGTGGCAATGGCAGGCTCGGAAATTTTTCCCTTAACAATTTTACTCTATTAGGAGCTTTTAAAAATATTTTTTTTACATTTGAAATTAAAGTATCCACATCCGCATATTGTGTCCGTATTTTTTCTGCAACGCGGTTAAGAGCGTGTGCTAAACAGGTAACATGTATCATATTTGGCAAGGAGTTCTTTAACATTCTTCCTGCTTTTAACATATATGCTACGCTATCAGAACATAAAACTAAAACATCTCCTACTTTGTCTTCATACGAGTCACCCCACATATTTTCTAGGCATCCAATCACAAAATGAGCTATTGTCTCTCCATTTACTTTTTCTAACATTTTGCAAGCTATTAAAAATGGTTTGTTTGTTGCGAGATTTAAAGGTTTTACAAGAAAATTTACAATATAACGACCTAAATAGTCGGTAGTTTCATCTAGAGATATCCAAAGTTTCTGATTAAGAATATGGTCATGGATTGATGCAATTTTTTTTTTAAAAACTATGTCTAAATAAACCTTTCTCAATAACGATTCATCGGGAATCCTTTTAACATTTGTACATTTACAACACATATATTTCATTAAAAAAGTTTTAAACTCTGGTCGATTTACTCGTGACCAGGGTATGTTACACCATATAAGAAATTGTATTAAATCTAAATAAAATTCTTTGTTCACTTGCCTAGCAGTACCTTGATGTTTTGGTCCGTCAATATGCCTCTGTATATTGCTTTTTTTGCATACAATAGAATTCTCACATTTAGAACAAAATATCGTGTTGCTAGCGGGGTCGTGGTACAATTCGGGGTGATCTCTAATCCACGACTGTACAATCCCGTCGGTAGGTTTGGTCGCCATTTATTTGCTAGTTGCGTTGAGGCAGAAAAATTACTGAAAACAATGAGACAAATATATAGTTTCTACACTTTTCCAGGGACGTCTTCGCGTAAAATATAGTTTGATGATAGAATTGCCAGTAGCTCCAACATTTGTGCACGAACTCAAATATAAAACACTGAATAAAATTCCATAAATAAATAGTTGCATAAAATTGTTTGAATTTGGTAAATTTATCAAAAGCAGTCTAATATTTAGAATGTTTTAAAAGTGTAGTACAAATCAAAGACTTACCAAGTAATTTGATTGCCGTAAAGCGCAGTAAATTTCTGGTTGCAGTAAATCGTAGTCCGTAAATTCAAGCCAAGGTAGATAGGTACAAGTAGTGATATGGTTGCAATAAATCGCAGTCCGTAAATTCAAGCCAAGGTAGTTATGTGAAGCAGATCCAATAAACGATACGAAAACAGGTTAATAAAATATTCACGAGTCTAAGATACACACGCTGCCGAGGTAACTATAGAAGTGATGCACGCACGCATACAAGTTATGACGCCGTTTGGATGCAAAACACCCTCACCCTTCAACCCTTTTGTCATTGTTTACTTAAACAATGATTCGTTTCCCAGAATAGCCAAAGCATGCTGTCCCTTTCTTAGCGTTTGTTGTTGTTGTTTATCACTGGTTTGCAGTGTATTGCTACAAACACTTAAAGGGACAGCATGATTTGGCTATTCTGGGAAACGAAAACATAGGCGAATCCAGTTTTTTACCTGAGTTAATAACAAAATAAATCTTATTGAAGTTTGTTAAAAAGGAAAATTAATTCAGTTAGTTTTCTGTATGAATAACATTAATATTAAATGTACTTAACTGATATCCTAAAACTTGGAACAAATTCCCAATTTCCGGGAAAGATTTCCCGGAAAAAAATGTTAATGGTAAGGAAGTCTCCATTTTTTTTTGACTCTGTTCTTTGAACTTTAGGTAAATTAGCTCACCTAATTCCGATCACTGGTCATGTCATAGGGAGTCATGGAACCCAGTGCGCCATGAGGCGTAACAGAGCTCAGTGAGTCATGGGGCGTCATGGACCCCAGTGTGTATAATATTTGATTGTATTTTAGGCGTTCCTCCACTGGTACACGGGCGAGGGCATGGACGAGATGGAATTCACAGAGGCGGAGAGTAACATGAACGATCTCGTCTCAGAGTACCAACAATACGAGGTGAGCGCTCGTGGCGTAATTAATCTTCCTAATTTAAAATTAACAACCAACATCTGATGAGTAAGAGCTGTTTCTAGAGATAGGTAGATAAAAGATAAAAAATACTTTAGTACACACCAAATATTTCAGATTAAATAAATAGTACAAACTTTAACATTGTTATACAATGGGCGGTCTTATCGCTGATTTGCTATCTCTATTAGACAACCTTTGTGCACGTTTTAAAATATCAAATGCTTATTTTAATTACTTCTCTTGTATGTCAGATATCTAATTAGTGTTTTTTTGTGAGTGCACGTTTTGTGAAAATCTTGTGGGATGGTTTATGGAGCAGTTCTAGTTTATATTTTTTTTGTTGTTCTTTCCAGGAGGTTGGGGTGGATGATGCAGATTTTGAGGAACAAGAAGAGATTCCTGAAGAGGCAGATTACGAAGTAGAAGAAGAATAACGGAACTTTTTTACTTAACTTTTTGTTAGTGACCTATTCAAACTCAAAACGGTTAAGGAAAACATCGTGAGAAAACCAAACCGGCATGCCCTGAAACTAACCATTCATTGGAATGCTTACTTTGCAAAACGTGGGCAAGTGCCAAATATGGTGTTTTGGTCTCCTCACAGAATGAATCTGGAATGTCCATCGCGGAGATTACAGTCGCGAGCGTGTGTTTGTTAATAACCTATTTATATCAATGTTTTTATTTATTACTCATGTACATAAGATCTTTTAGTAATTTAAGAAAAATATACAAAAAATCATAGATTTTCTTATATTGTATTTTATTAGCTTTAATTTTTAACTAATATAATTGAAGAGGAATAATTAAAAAAAAATCGTCGTTTTTCTATCTCTTATCTTATAAAGAAACTCTTCATTATCTTAAATGCCAGCAAATCGACGAAAATCTAGTGTTTATTATAAATTATTAATCTATTAATTTCAAAGGTTTGTATGTAGAAAAAAAACAATGTTCATCAGTCGTATTTTTTATGTTTAAACATGAATAATTAGTCTAACTTAATTAGAACTCGTCAACGTTTATTTGTTCTGCAATACTCATGTTTAAAGAATCTTGAATGGCAATCAGAACAAAGCTTTGGCATAAAACATTATTACAGATTGCTATTAAAAAAAATAAGAAACGTCAATTTTATAAAAAAGTTGTCTATTCGGGAAGTGACCACTGTGGGAAGTGTTCTTAATAAAAAATGGACTATAGAAATGGTCAATATATAAATAACAAATATTTATTTCCTCAATGTGGGAAAATATATTTTTGAGAAGTGGTTACTGTAGGACGGAGCAATCTAAGCACTTCCGTACTCAGGGCACGTTGAGATGTAGATCGCGATACAGATCATGGTTATAACAGACGTTACGAGCGTCACCGACACCGGAGTTGACCACTTGCTTACAACTATATCTTACTTTCGTAGTTTAGTTTAGTTGTTTTTTGCACTTACAAAATAGACACAAACATATTGATGACCTCGGTCACCGTCGCCTATTAACATCTGCAACGCCAGGGGCATTGCCGCGTCGCCTGGCAGATTCCACGTTGAAGTCTCAACCACACCGAACCTTCGAACCGGAACACAGCAATGCGAGCATTACTGGCGACAGAAATAGATTCAGCAGTAGTACTACCACGAACTCTTTCACTTAGAAGATTCACTACCTTTAAGGATAGCATTCATAGTTTGTGTCAATCCGTCATCTCGTTCTCTTTAGGCTTTCCACCATGAGCTCTCGCAGAATGCCGTCTTAGATTATCATTACGGGTGAACGACAAATTGCATTCAGTACAATTGTACAGCTTTTCACCCGTGTGTCTCGTTAGATGCGCTTTCAAAGATTTCGAATAAGCCGTTTTATAATCACATAACTTGCATTGAAAAGGCTTTTCGCCTGTATGTAATCGCGTATGCCTGATGAAGTTGTCCCTATCAGCGAACGGATGCTTGCATACGTTGCATACGTAAGATTTCTCGCCTGTGTGTATTTTCATATGTCGTCGCAGTAAGCCCGCATCGGCTACGGATTTCTCACAGATCTCGCAAGTAAACGGCCTTTCGCCTGTGTGCGATCTCATGTGCCGTATTAAATTGCTTCTTTGCGAGAATGTAGAGTTGCATTCTGTGCATAGATGCGCCTTCGTGGGACCCGCTTCCGTGTGGATTTCAACGTGTTTGTTTAAGTTAGCTCGGCGGGAGAATCTCTTGTCGCATTGTTCGCACACGAATGGCTTTTCACCCGTGTGAGTTCTTAAATGTCTCGCCAGATCGTAAGGACTGGCGCAGATTTTCTCGCATTGATCGCAGTAGTTAACTTTTTCTCGGAGGTGGTATTTTATATGTTCCTTCAAGTTTTTCTCGAATGCAAACTTTTTGCTGCATATCTTGCAGCTGAATGAGTTTTCTTCGGGTTTAAGGCATGTTGTGTCTTCACCAGTTATTTCATCTTGTGTTTCAGTGCCTGCAAAAACATAATTAATTAGCAAAATCACTTATGACTAAGGGACATTTTTTTTAAACAACTAATGTGGCAAACAAGTATACGGCCCACCTGTTACCGAAGGTTATGGTAAGCGATTACCATAAGCTTTGGACGCTTGCAACGTCGCTTGCGCTTTGCCAACCCTGAGACATAACAGGTGAAAAGAAAAAAAAACACCTAACAATCACAAAAATAAATGATGTTCTGTTTCTCTCACGAGCATGTGTTTCCAATCGAAACATTTATGTGCGCATTAATACGCGCGCAAAAACGGCGAAGGACAAACATCATAGAATGTTAGCTAGGTACTTGCAAAAGGCGGGCATGTGCCAAACATAATGTGTTTCTGAATGGACGAGTTTCTGACCGCCCCTTATTTTGTATCCCCAAAGATCTACGCACTATGTATGTTTATCTGAGGATGTCCATCATGGGTAATTCAGTCGTGAGCGTGTTTGTTTGTTATTAGTGAGAATTTAGTGACATAAATAGATATATGATAAAAGTGCCAGTAATCACCTTCTTTTTTTATGTTTTGACTGATACACTCGTAATTCTCTTCGAAATGTATTTCTATGAACTCTTCTCTTACGGGATCCTCCGGCTCTTGTTTGATCTTAACACCAGACGGTACGGGATATTCATTTGAAGGCACTTTAACTGTTGCATCGTCGTCCGAGGTGGGCTTCGTCGAATCCTGCGAGTGTTGGGACGTCATGGAATCCAGTGAGTCGTGGGGCATCATGGAAACCAGTGAGTCATGGGGCGTTATGGAACCCAGTGAGTCACGGGTTCTCTGCAGTGCAGCGACGTCATCGGGGGAGATCTGAAAGTGAAAATTATATGGGTCTCTCCAGTCAAGAACGAAAGTGTTCAACTCCTTGTAGTTGTTCTTTAACCTGACTGACGCCACCTAAATCATCTGTAATAGATGTTTAAAGGCCAATGATGAAGATGATGTTGATGATGACGACCTCTGTGGCGCAGTGGGCGAAAGCCCGCCTGATACGCAGGTTGCGGATTCGATTCCCGCCGCAGGACGAAACTTTTCATGATCTGCAAATATTTATCTCGGGGCTGGGTTTTTTCTATGTATAATTATATGTATGTATTTACAAAACAAAAAGTATATAAGTAGTGTATTAGTAGTTCTGATCTGATCAAAATCTGCTTTCTTTGGGGCTAGATGATACTGTGTGAATAAAAACTCCCGCAAAATTTATTATATTATCTATAATAAAAATAATAATTCATTTATTTCAGGCAACACAGTAAAGTACAAGACGTAAAATCTTAACCTAACATACATAATATAATAAAACTTATTTACTAGCACGAATTGTCGGTGACGTGTGACACTCGATATGTGCTGCGACCGGTAATCGTCCGCGAAAACGCCGGAACAGCACATTCTTCGGCCAGAATTCTTCCTTAGTGAAGGTCAAAATACTCTCGGTTGGAATGCGCACCACAAATGATTTAAAATCACTATGACGCGACTCCAACTGCTCGACCCTCACCAAGGTGTTGGTCTTCCGCTTCACATATTCCACGATCTCCTCCACCTTCGTGGTAACGTGAAGCCTGGACACGTAGAGCAGCGTCGAAGGCACGGCCGGGCGCAACAAGTAGTTAGGTCCGGTCGGAGCGACGCCGCGCTGGTTTCGGCTGCTGGACTTCCTTTTCTTCCGCACTACCTCGGTGAACCCTTCAGCATCACACGGCTTTCTCTCACAAGAAGCCGGAACGGGCGCAGTTGCGCGAACAGGTTCGCGACGCTGCTTACTTTTCCCCTTTTTCGATGTAGCTGTCAATACCGGCGGCGGGGGCGCAGCGGGCAGGCAGCTCTCGGCAGCAACGGCGGCGTACGCGCGCGCGGGGGGAGTAGGGGCGCGCGCACGTGTAGGTCCCACGAGCGTAGAGGCGGGGGACGGGCGGGGAGGGCACGACGTACTGGCGGCATCGGTGTCAGGCGCGCAAGGCGGAGTGTCCAATAACGCTGACACGAACGATGCAGCCGACACGTTCAGTTGACCTCCTCGGCGAATGTTGACGTTGGATATCTCGGGCGACCTGTCCACTGAAGCAGCGCTACGTAACAACGCTACCTCAGACTGCAGCCCGCTGATGGTGTTCTGCGAGACCTCCAACTTCACCAAGACATCAGCCAGGCTTGCCTTCAACGATGTAATGTCTTTCAGCAGCCTGGTTACATCGACGTGGTCGAACGTCACGGGGGGCAGCTTCTGCAGCTCCTTAGCGACGAAGTCGGGCACGTCGTCAGGATCCGTCTCCTTCAGGATGGTTATTATATCCTGGAGACTCTTCTCTCCTCCGTCTCGTCGGCGTGACGGCATCTGGTCGATCTTCCCAAGCGTTTGGAATAGGAGAGCCTTTCCTCTGCTGACATCTTCCTCCGTAAAGTTGGACTTGCAGATTTGGATGATGCTCACCTCATCCATTGTGTCGATAGCGTAAACGATGAACGCCAGCAACTCGTTGGCTATGAGCGGTTTAGAGCCCATAGCAACAGCGGACAGTGGCCTTTAGCCACACGAAATGCGAATTATTATAATTCGACACTGAACAGTGTGAAACGTCTGCATTAGATAACGACCGAGAACCGACTATAAAGAGTTAAATTAAATTTAGTTACCTCCATGCCATAAGTTGTGTAAGAATCTAATCTGAGAGTACCTACTGATATGGCATAAAGCATAATAACCTAACCGAAGAAGAATCAGCTGCCCACGTAATCCTGGAATGCGTGGGTGTAGCAACTCACCGCGCGCAAATCCTTGACAACCCAAGGTCACTCCGCGAAGCCTGCGAAGACCCCAGGAAGCTTCTGTGCTTCTGGGCGGAGTTGGGCTGGCTAACCCACTAGCCAAACTCCCACGCACAATGAACCAATTTGGAGTTTGAGTGCATAAAAGGGAGTCCACACACATACATACATACAACCCCTTTGTTATATGCTCGATGTGATAAGGCTAGTCATGCCCCAAACAGCAATTACCTGAATTTACGTACAATAGTTACCTCAATGCTATCTCGGTAAAGTTGTGTCAGCAGGTTATCAGCTTTCTGAGACATGATCGAGAATTTGTGGCAGTTACGAAGCTGGGAGTAACAAGTGTGACATAGAGCCTCAGGCCGTCCATCTTTAGAGACAAGCTACAAACAAACAAACATGTTTAAGAATTGAATGAATGGAGGATAAGATTAGATAGACTTTATTGTACACCATAAACAAATTCTTATTAAGCACTAATGGGCGGACTTATTGCTTAGAAGCTATCACTTCCAGACAACCTTGGTATGGAGAGGATAAGATATTAGTAAAAAGTGACGGGGATTAGTGTACATAAAAATACTTAATAATCACAATTCGCTAACTTTAAGTTAGCTTTTAATCTTATCCTTAGCTTAAATCTGCTTAGTTTGGGGGTAGATGATGATTTATTTATTTAGCTTAATTTTGATGTTCTCTACCAAAACATTAGACTATAATTTCAACACATCAGAGGTGGCAGGTCCTCCCTACTTCCCGCCCCCTTTCCACCACTCCAATAAGTACTTATGCACATACATTGGTTCTGTCTTTCCAATAACTGTTTCCCCTTACAAAGTATAGATAGATTTATGGAAAATTCTTTATTGCACTAGATAAAACTACTACAAAGGCGAACTTAATGCTAATTAGCATTTTCTTCCAGGTAACCTTTAGGTAATGAAGGGTGGTAGTGTGTTTGAAGGAGATTACCAAATAAGATAAAAAAGTATTGAATTTAATATAAGTAGCTCCAAAAAATAGAAATAAACTACAAACATAGGTACATACTAATTACATAGGAAAATGAGACTTGTTACAAGTTAGCAGCTGAGGTTGAAAAAAAGAATTTATATATCTTCTTGCACATTACTTACCTTAATTTTCGTTAGCTTTTCATAAACATCTTGCAGCTGGGTATTTCGGATGGTACGCGTTTTCACGCCATCAATTAGACATGATCTACACGACATGTCTACACTCATTTTTACTAAAGGCACATCACACCTAATAACAGATAAATTACGAATTACGAGACTGTGATACAATTTTTAACATAGAGTACAATAACGTATTGATAATTGCCAGGGCAACCGCAGGCACCAGCGAAAAACACCAAGCCACACAAACACCACCAAATCACCAATTTAAAGTGGCGACTAAAGGTATAAAATTATAAATATGAAAAATACAATACACCACTGTCTTGTTCCTTTAATAAAAAGTACGTACCTACTCTGTGGCAAAGACAGACTAAACGCAGGTCTTGTCTCATTAGCATCACAGGTTAGGGATGGACGACATACATCGATATAGGTATAGCACTCGAACAAATCGATATATATCGGTATACCTCAAATAAATGTTAATAATTCCAAATCGATACATAGATGGTTAAATAAGTTTCACATATTATTGATAAGATCCATTGGGATATATAAAGTTTTTTTATAATGCCCCTTAATCTATATCGATTTTGTCGTTGTCCTTTTGTCCCTAAAATTTTCAGCCATCCTTTTCATTAATTTTACAATTGTCAAAAGGTGTAAGATTGTGAGCATAATAAAGCCTGTCTTTATCATAAGTACAAACACCACTCTAATTTGTAAAAAAAAAAACAGTCGATGTATGAAAAACATCGACGTATTATTTTGATAGTTACCTTCTAGCTTTCCGCCCGCGACTTCGTCCGCGTTGACTAAGTTAGATAATTATGAGTGTCTTTCGCCCGGAGCGGGGTTCTAGCCCCGCTCCCGCCCTACCTCATTCGCACTGCCAGGGTTATCTAATAACTACTTGTACATGAAATTATGCAAGCTTTCTCTTTAGCAAAATCTGTCAGCGGTAGTATAGATACACATACAAAGGTAGGTAAGTACTTAAAAAAAAACCTATTTTATCTTAATTGGTCAAAACGCAGAAACATTATTTATTTCTTAACAAAATTATTTTTTATATCTCTAACGTGAGAAATGATTGGTTCCCCATACAAACTTTCAAACCCTATTTCACCCCCTTCGAGTTTTATTTTCCGACAAAAAGTAGCCTTCTCCAAGGTCCCATATCTATACTAAAATAATGTATCTCTATACTAAAACTGGTTCAGCGGTTTAGACATAAAAACATAACAGACAGAGTTACTTTCGAATTTATATGTTAATACCGATGCCACTATGCGATGCTTTACATCAAAAACATCGATGTTTTTTTAACGTCCATCACTACCACAGATCTCGGAACCAAAGGAGACTTTCAAATTCAAACTTCAAACTTAGTTCAAACATTCTTTCATAGCACAACGATAGGTAGGTACCAATGTTGAATTGAGGGTCGTCGGTCGCCGCGCGCCGCCGCCGGTCGCGTTGTTGACACTTCTTTTTTCACCAGTATTGCCTGCCGGGTCTTTCAAATGTTACCCAAACTAGATAAAAAAGTAACATATTAGTGTGAAAGTATTCTTGCCAAGAATATGTCAGGTACTGAATGTTGATAGACAGATGTTGGTTGTATTAACTTACAGAAAAAATATAACTTAACTATACGAAATTTTATATTTTTTTAACTTTTTCTTTATATTTTTGCCAACATTGTAAAAAAATAATTAAAAGAGCGCTGCTACGTTTCGTTTCATTTTGGATCGAAGCAAGATATTAAAAATGATATTACCTAGTTCATTTATATTAATATTAACTTACTTCTCCAAGTACATTTTTTATGTTCGTCTGGGTGTTGTCTATGTACAATGTGTATGTATTTACGTGTCATGTAGTTCCTATAACACAAACACTGTTTAGTTTTGGGCTAGGTGATGTTGTGTGAAAAATGTCCAGCATTATTTACTGACTTCAATTATAATCAGTTCTAGTCATTATGGCCGAAGATCTCAACAGGCGTAAATGATGTCTTGACAGAGCTTAGTTATTTGAGCCTTTTGGGGAAGGGACTCTGGGTCCGTGGAGAACCAAGGTGTCGCGATAACCGCGAAATGTAAATATTGTGGATAGCAACACTGAAAAGATCTTCAATATCTATGGTAAGATACTTTGGATTCAATTGACTTCCCCTAGATTATTATGGCGGGATTGTTTTTCGTATTCTCTCGTGCACACAAAAGCTAAGTTTTAAATCCAAGTTTCTAAAGCTCTAAAGAATAATACGTTTCTGTTAAAATGGTTACAGTGCTGAATGATAATACAGTTGGTTTTGGAGGAATTCCAAGATCTAATGATCCAGTGATTAAATGAGTTAATTGGCTAGGTGTAGTCCTAAGGCAAATGTCCAGATAAGAATTTAGATTCCTAGTAGAGAAAGAAAGAATCCACGATACCTGGTCAATTTCCGGAATCTAATCTGGGTTGACAGGTCACAGTATCTAGGGGGCCGTTCAAATATTACGTAAGCAGATTTATTACAATTATTTACCCCCCCATCCCCCTTGTCAGCAAAAGTAAGCAAAGCTCTTACCCCTTCCCCCTATGCTTACGTAAACATTTTTCAATTATAAATGTATCTTTTTTTATTTATGATTATAATGTTATATTTATAATTTCAAAAATAAGAATAGATTTAGGATAGAGATTAGATTTTACTGATACAGTATTCAACATAGAGTAAGGGACAAAAAAAAGGGACGCGGTAATTCCCCTAATCGGTTCTAAAGCGAGTGCCTAAACGTATGCATTACTTGCGGGAATCCTCGAAAATGCGTTTCGTTTTCAAGCATAGATAATGTGAGGGTTGCCATTCGTGTAAAAAAGTAAATAACTACCGATGACGTAATCATCATCTAGACTCCCCTACCCCCATGTCATCCAAAATAAGCAAACCAAAGACCCCTCCGCCCCCCAATAGTGCTTACGTAATACTTGAACGGCCCCTAGGCTGATAGATCAGAGCCTGTAAACTTTGAGTCGGCATGTAAAGCCATGAGGTTTGAGGATCCTGGCTGATAGATCAGAGCCTGTAAGCTTTGAGTCGGCATGGAAGGCCATAGAAGGCTGAGGATAATGGCTGATAGATCAGAGCCTGTAAGCTTTGAGTCGGCAAGTAAAGGTATGAGGTTTGAGGATCCTGGCTGATAGATCAGAGCCTGTAAGCTTTGAGTCGGCATGGAAGGCCATAGAAGGCTGAGGATAATGGCTGATAGATCAGAGCCTGTAAGCTTTGAGTCGGCAAGTAAAGGTTTGAGTGTCCTGGCTGATAGATCAGAGCCTGTAAGCTTTGAGTCGGCATGGAAGGCCATAGAAGGCTGAGGATCCTGGCTGATAGATCAGAGCCTGTAAGCTTTGAGTCGACATGGTGGAGATCAACAGGGATTCTGAGAAATCCTGGATGGATCATACAAAAAGAATTTAAATTATTGTTTTAATACAGCTGGCGACATCTGCTGTTTGGTAGCGGAGCTAAAATAAGTATCAAGTGACGAACTGAAGAGTGACATCTGTTGTTGTGTAGTGGAACTAAATAAATGTTCGTACCTAACGTAGAATCTAGAATATAATATTTGCCGCGATTTTTTTATTGTCGCTTTGTTTTTTTTATTTATATTTGGAAACCTAGTCAGAAATACCAAAGATAACGCGAGTAAACAGTAAGATTTTGACTACCTAATTCAAAAATGCCGCCCAAATGTTTTCACAGACAGAAAGCTACTTTGAGTCATTTACGTCTCTTAAATATAAACGTGAATAGTTAATCTGAGAAAATGAGTTATAAATATTATTAATTTATTCAAATATGAATGGCTTAAAATATATTTTCAGTGTTTTACTATTACAATTAAAATATTTTCATAAAACTAAAATATTTCCGGAAATAGAAAGATAAATTTCTATCAACGAAAGGAAGTGTATCTAATCCTTAGGCAGTTCAGTTGGTTTTCATTCTAAATTATTGTTTTTAGACTTGCTAATAATAGGCATACGAACCGATTACTCTTATTATTTTCATGAATTAATTAGATATAAATTTATCATATTATTTGAAGTGCAACTTATTTAAATAGTAGTTATAAAAATATTATTGACCTCAGAAATTGGCGCGGTGAGGCACATTGAGTGAGAATCTCAGAAGTCATTTTTACAAAAAAAAAAGGGTCTAAATTTCTAACGAGTGAGGGTTTGTAGATTAACCTCTCGTATGCCGGAACGTGGAACCGCGCAATACCTTTTAACTGCCGGAACGTACATCCGCGCTGAACCGACTCCTCTCGATTTTTTGCAATTTTCAACTAAATTACAGTACAGATAAGGTAACAAATTAAAGAAAGGCATTGCTATTGAGTGAAGTTATGTTCTCAACTCAATCAAACCATTCAGTCTCGTTCCAAATTCGCGGAAAAAGTGTTTGAATCATTCGTCGTTACTCGTGTTCGAAGGTGTACGTGACCGATACGAAAATTAAGTTTTTGGCTGATTTTTCCAGAAAAGGTAAGTTAAACTTTGTGTTTATTTATGTGTTTCGATATCATAAAAGTATTGAATAAAAATATTATGACTGGGTGCTTAAAAACACCTGATAAATCGACGTAATCTTAGGGACTGGCCGTTAGCCGCAACAAGTGTAAATTTGAATTACTTGTATCTTAGTATAATTATTTTAGTACATACGAGTATTATATGTTCTTTTGAAGTTCATTTTATACAGAAATCAATGAAATATAAATATCAACATCGAAATGTACTATTTCGTCTAAATTCTAGTTGAGACTTATTCATACCGATTTGAGCGCGGATCCGCGTTCCGGCTTTTTGAAAGTTCTGATACAGGATGTGGTAAAATAGATTGACGCCTAGTATTAGAACAAAGTGCATTGATTTGGAACACGTCTTTTTTGTTTCATACGTAAGTGCCCATGTAAAACTAATTTAGGTAAGTACTTATTTATTATGGTTTTCAATTTGTTTAAATGGGAATCGAGTCGGCGCTACACTTTGTTTTTATATCCTCTAGTACATATACTTTTCTATAGGTTTTACACATTTTTTTATTTGTTAAAGGTTATAAGCAAGCAATGGTGGTTATCTTAAATGTTGATAATTATCTCAACAGAGAAGACTACCGTTTATGCATTTATGATTTGAAATGGCCATGGAAGGAGACTCACTTCGTGAAATTGAATGTATGTGCCGTGTGTCGCTTGCCTACCCATCCAAAGCTGAAGCCTCATTTTTTCCGTCGCACTGACATAAATAATACTTTTAAAGTGCTTTTTAATACTAAACTTTATTGTAGTTTCATTAAAATCCATTCAGTAATTTTTACGTAAAAGAGTAACAAACATCCATACATCCATCCATACATCTTCACAAACTTTCGCGTTTATAATATTTATTATGAGAAGATGAGATGGAAACCTACAAATATATAATCTATAACCTTTTTATTATAAAATTTGTAATTATATAAATTTTGTTTTTTGAACCCTCCTGTATACAAATGAACAGGTCTATGCCGGAACGCGGATCCGCGCTTAGAAATCCTAAAAAAATGTACTCTAAAGAAACTTATATTTTTTTAAAATATTTCACAAGGAGTAGCTATTTTACAGTGTAATTACTTACACAATATAACAAAGAATATAATAAAACACGAAAAAGTGAAAATACACATTTTTTTAATATCTATTATCTGTGTTTTACTAGAGTATGTTTTTATTTCCTCCTCTTAGGAAATAATGTGTTATAATAAATTTATTATCCATGCTATTCTAGTAAATTATGCATCTATCAAAACTAGCATTCATGGGCTTTTTCAAACAAAAATCAGATTAACGACACGTTTTCTTTTCATAAAGATATTTGATGTCAAAGTAAATGTTGCGCGAACGCGTGAACACTCAATATTTCCCGGCACACTACGGTACCGTCACTGTTCGAGTCGCGGCATACGAGAGGTTAAAAAGTACCTACTGTGAGTGAGAGTTAAGTGAAGTTTTCTATGGCCGTGGTAAAAGCATTATAAGTTCATGAAAGTATTCAAAGTTACCAGGTGAGCACCAATTTATAAATATTTATAAATTGTTACCAGGTGAGCACCAATTTATAAATATTTATAAATTGGTGCTCACCTGGTAACTTTGAATACTTTCATGAACTTATAATGCTTTTACCACGGCCATAGAAAACTTCACTTAACTCTCACTCACAGTAGGTACTTTTTAACCTCTCGTATGCCGCGACTCGAACAGTGACGGTACCGTAGTGTGCCGGGAAATATTGAGTGTTCACGCGTTCGCGCAACATTTACTTTGACATCAAATATCTTTATGAAAAGAAAACGTGTCGTTAATCTGATTTTTGTTTGAAAAAGCCCATGAATGCTAGTTTTGATAGATGCATAATTTACTAGAATAGCATGGATAATAAATTTATTATAACACATTATTTCCTAAGAGGAGGAAATAAAAACATACTCTAGTAAAACACAGATAATAGATATTAAAAAAATGTGTATTTTCACTTTTTCGTGTTTTATTATATTCTTTGTTATATTGTGTAAGTAATTACACTGTAAAATAGCTACTCCTTGTGAAATATTTTAAAAAAATATAAGTTTCTTTAGAGTACATTTTTTTAGGATTTCTAAGCGCGGATCCGCGTTCCGGCATAGACCTGTTCATTTGTATACAGGAGGGTTCAAAAAACAAAATTTATATAATTACAAATTTTATAATAAAAAGGTTATAGATTATATATTTGTAGGTTTCCATCTCATCTTCTCATAATAAATATTATAAACGCGAAAGTTTGTGAAGATGTATGGATGGATGTATGGATGTTTGTTACTCTTTTACGTAAAAATTACTGAATGGATTTTAATGAAACTACAATAAAGTTTAGTATTAAAAAGCACTTTAAAAGTATTATTTATGTCAGTGCGACGGAAAAAATGAGGCTTCAGCTTATGTTCAGTGTTCAGCTTATGTTCTTATGTTCAGTGCATCAAATCAAATCAATAAACAAAAATTTGGCTTTGGCCGAGGTTATTTCTATTCCAGAATTGGATCAATTCCATTCCATTCAATTTCCAACTAGGTATGAGTAATGTACAACGTTGGTAAGAAGGATCCCTCTATTGTACGACCAGGGAATGCACGGCCTGCAAATTAGTCACTTCAGGTGCTGGCTGCAACGGGGCGCGGCTTCTTGGTCTAGGAATGTAACAATTGATTTAATTAAGAACCTATCAAATGTAAGTGAATCAGTATATTTCCGTAAAAATAAGAATTCGTTACTAGTTAAAATATATAATCATACTAAAGAAGAGATAATTAATGCCTGTAATCCATTACATATGTTTACTTTGGATACTTGGGTCTCAAACATAAATATAAACTTCATTCAAACAAAAATTGATAGTATAGTAGAGTCAAAAGATAATTATAACAATAGAATTCTTAAATACAATACGTTATTTATGTTACACAATAAATATGAAGGATGGCATAGAATATTTACAGATGGATCACTAACAGAACTTGGTAGAGGGGCGGCATTTTATGACCCCAGTCTCAATGTCAGAGAATCATATAAAATTGTAAATAAGTTTAGCAATATTATGACTTTGGAACTTTTTGCCATTTCAGAGGCGCTCTCCCACATTATTAGTAGAGGAATCAAGAAGGCGATTATTCTGACAGACAGCAGAAGTGCCTTACAGCATGTGGCTCGTTGCGTCTCTGGCCACAGAGGTGCATCGCCTCCGCTCCGGATATTATAAACACTTTATCCATTATGTATACAAGACTACGTGGGAGTCGGATTATCATTTTGTACCTAATAATTTAGCAGAATTTTGACAAATTTCTAGTTACAAAAGCCATATTCAAGAAGTGAAGTGATCCTAATAATGGAAGCCTTCACGTTTAAAATTATTTTTAAAATCGAAAACCGAAGCGGCCACGTCATACTGTCTGGGCATTCCTTATAAGTGTTGATAGTAGAGCAACTGTCCT
Organism: Perizoma affinitatum; assembly: GCA_961405105.1. Classification (NCBI taxonomy): domain Eukaryota; kingdom Metazoa; phylum Arthropoda; class Insecta; order Lepidoptera; family Geometridae; genus Perizoma; species Perizoma affinitatum. Next base: position 16,855,480 of record OY560186.1, on the reverse strand, counting down.
CCTCTATGGCTCCTATTGTAATCCTCTATGGTCTCGATTACACCAAAAAAAATTCAAAACAATCGGCACGGAGACTCAGGCTGTGCTTTCCGCGACTGTACAATACTATTATTGTGCCTGTGCTATTGATACGACAATACAATATAATTATATTATTAAATTAAATACATAAAAATAAAATAAATAATGCTGGATATTTTTCACACAACATCATCTAGCCCCAGAGTAAGCAGATCTTGTGTTATGGAAACCACATGACTGATATACTTCTTACATATTTTTTTTTGTAAATACATACATGTTATACTTAAAACACCCATAACTGAGACAAATATTTGCAGGTCATACAAGATGGTACTCTTGTGGAGTGACGTCAAATACTTTTTTTACACGACTTTTTTTTTGTTTGACATTTAGTTTAGTTAGGAGAATGCGATGCAACCCTAAAAAAATATATAATTGCCTATTGCTATGTCCTGTCTCTTAATCGTAGTGGATATTACCTCTATGGTCAACGGTTAGCTTCTATCTCTAACTAGTCTGTCTGTGGTCCTCTTCAAGAACTAACCATGGTTTTTTTTCTTTGGTGTTGTGATTTTATCGTCATCGTCACGTAAATGGAGAAAACAGTCAGTGCATCCGAATAATTAAATTTATTTACCTATCGATCTACTCAGTTCATGTCAACGAACGCTAGCTGCAGTGTGAGAAGAAATAAACTGGTTCAAACTGGAGTAGGCACCTACTACGGCTTTATCTGGAATAGATCTTAGCTACCGATAAGCCTCCATTGTTGTTGGAGTCACATTGTTCGTGTCGGTTGATCCTATCGATTCGAGGCCGCTATAAAACCAGTCATGAAAGTGGCTTGAATTGTTTGTTGAGTATATTCCACTGTTGGCTTATAGGTTGGTGTGACTATTTTATTTTCTTCTTTTAAGTAATAGTAGGGTTCCTCTGCCAAATATAAGTAATGTATTGTTCCTTGTTCAAGATGAACAAGTTCAGTCAGTTAATTAGTTGTAAAAATGTGGGCATGTGCCAAATATAATGTTTGGCTGTTCCTCTGACTACCACCTATTTGGTATCTTCAAAGATCCCTGCACAGAGTATTTATTTTTTAGGGTGTTTGTTTTTTCTTTCTCTTATTTTAGTACCTATATGTACATACAAACTTACTGGCTGAAAATATATAAATTTTTTATACAATTTCAGATGTGAAGATGGAGAAAATCTTCATAAAATTAGAGTTAGAACTGGAGCAAGAGGAGACACCAGAAGTCAAAGTTGAAATCGAAAAGTTAGATTCCCCTGAACCAAACCCAAACCCCAACCCTAACCCTGAGATAGCTCCTCACTGTGTTCTAATAAAAAGTGAATTTGACAATGAACCAACTAATTATATTAAAAGTGAAGTCAGTATACCAACAGGTTTCAGTCTATCTAATGAATTCCTTGCACCAAGCTTAACTGATGAAACAGCATTGAGAGTGAACGGAAGAGTATATGAAAATGGGAAAATAAACCGACTTTCCTGTAATCAATGCGATAAAACATTTAAAAACCGCGCCAATCTCAAAAACCATTTAAAATATGTACATTCCAGCAATCACACCGTCGAATGCACACAATGTTTCCGCACATTCAAATCGCATGGGCATCTACGCTCGCATTTAGATTCCGTGCACGCTCAAACTGTTGAAGTCAGCTGTCATATTTGCAACAAAGTATTCTTAAATCTGAAGAAACTTAAAAATCACATTTACTTTACTCACCCGCAGCCAAACGAACAAGTGACATGCACAGTGTGCTCGAAAGTATACAAGTCTCAGTACAATCTTAAGGTCCATATGCGGCAGGTACATCCAGATGGCAAATCAGTACCATGCCCATACTGTGATAAGACATTTAAAGTCGATATGCTTTTACAAAGGCATATAAAATGGAGTCATCCGGATGATGGAATGGTCTACAAATGCCAACAGTGCTTTAAAGTGCTACCATCGCTTGCATGTTACAAAAAACACATCGAAAACACTCACGATGTTTCATCCCGAGCTACATGTGAACTCTGCAACCGGGTTTTCAAGACTAAAAAGTCGCTCGATCGTCACTTAAAGAATGTACACAACGGTAAAGAAGTCAAAACTTATGTTCCTAGTAAGTTTGTGTGTACATACTGCGAACGACACTTCGAGAGTAACACAACTTTGTTCTGGCACACACAGAAATACCATCTTGATGGCGTGGCTGTGTGCGAGATGGACACTTCGAGTACACACTGTGAGATTTGCAATAAGTGTTACTCAGATAATGCATCCTTGCAGCGGCACTTAGCTTCGGTACACTCTCTGGAAACGGCTACATGTAAGATATGTTTGAAAGAGTTTAAATCAGCCATTAACCTACAAAGTCATATAAGGATAACCCATGCTCCACCTGAAGCGATCCAAACATGCGATATTTGTAAAAAAACCTTTAAATGCTCACTGCATCTAAGAATGCACATTAACGCGGTACACACTGAAGGAGAATTCACTTGCGATGTTTGCAACAAGAGCTTCGCCTCGCTTAAGTATTTGAGTAAACACAAAAAGACGCACATAGAGTCAAGAGAGCATCCTTGCGAGATTTGCGGGAAGATGTTTAAGACCCTCTTTGCGGCGAATAAGCATAGAAAAAATGTTCACAGCGGTATTAAATGCTGTTTCTGTCACATAAAGCAAGCAAACTTGGACGATCATTTGTTAAAATGCCCTAAGAAAGATGGTGAAATGAAAGTGTTGAGTTGTGTGAAATGCGAACATAATTTCAAAAGTAATGCAGAGCTACATCAGCATATCTTAAGTTGTGGGTTTGAAGGTATTGATCCTATTGTTAAGATTGAAGAGGTTGAACCTGATACTACTTAGGCTATAACAGGATTCTTAGTTGATTGCCCAAGGTGTTTCAAGGCACCCTGATACTCCAGATTGAATTGCCCCCATTGTGGGGTAAAATGGGGGCAATACAAAAAAACACTATAATTAATGAGGGGCTGCGCTAAAAGTTATCATGTCTTAATTTCCTAAATTTTAGTTTTAAGTTAAAACATGTATATATGTTATGTACACCAATTTATATTGCTTTTGACTGAGGGAATAATCAATTTGTATAACACGGATATGATATCACACTGTTTTTCTTGGGAACCCTAATATGCTGTGACATATGTTGATTTAAGACTTTCTGGGGATGTAAATAGAAATATAAATAGTTAATTATACATATACCTATTTGAATGTTTTATTTCAATTCCCATCTAATGAGATTGCCGAATTCATTTGTAGAATCAGTCATGAGTTATTATCAATAAAAAAAAATTGTTATCGAAAAATATTTTTTTTACACAATTTTAAATTCAATAGTAACTTACATAGGTAGATATTTGCCATTTAAACTTAGATACTGCTCTTTTGCACCAAAAATGTATGAACGAAAATCATACACATGCTTCAGTTTACCTGCACAACCTCAGTTATGCAAATGGGCACCGGTATCAAAATAATTTCTAATACATAATTAACACCTACAATTATTTCAGTCATGCTTAGAACTAGGTATAAAACATTTTAAACAAAATACGTTTTCTATTAGCTTTATAGGTGAGATCATAAAGGCGACCACTCAGCTGTGCATGCATAGGGAATGCACCTTTAGTTCACTCATAGCTACATACCCCCATATCAGGGTAACTCTGGTTTCAAATGTTATGACAACTAATTTACGGCCAAATACTCAATCAAACGCTACTCCAGATTTCATTTATTTAACAAATTCACACAGCTCTCAAGGAATTATAACTTTAACGAATGAACTTTTCTAAAAGCCAATTAAGGATTCCCTGAAATTAAATGTATAATTTCAGTTGGAAAGAGATTGCATTAAGCTGTCATTTTGTCATTATTCAATGTAGCGTTTCACTATTCTAGTCCATAAAATATGGTTTAATTAGGGTAATTCCCGCTGGCCCAATCTGGATCGAACCAAGGGAAACAACGTTTTTTTCCTGTTTCCTGGGCTCAATCTGTGTCCTAAGGCCCCGCGGTGACATAAAAGACGTCACAAGGTCGATTCCACGCGTCGTATACAATTTGAGGCTCATTCTTTGGAAACAAGTCTGGCTTCGGTTCAACAGGCGGGGCTGTAGTTTCGTCCTTGATTCCCTGAAAAAAATATAAAGTATTAAACAAGGCTAACAAATAAAGATATTCAGTCATGTAGTTCCCATAAAACAAGCTCTATGCTTACTTTTGGGTGAGATGATGCTGTGCGTCAGCGTTATTTTTTTTTAATGAAAACATAAGTATAAGATACTAGTCATATAACACAACAAAAACAAGAGTGACTTTATGTTTGTATGTAAAATATTTGAAAAAAGAGTCGTGCATCCAGCTTTGTCTATCGATACTTTCGTGACAATCAATTTATTTCAAATTTAAAGTATGTAGGTTTACAATGACACTTAGACTAAATAAATCTAGGATGGTAACTTGTTAATCTTATTATTCACTAATATTTAATCAAGTAAGTAGGTAGCTAGTTGATTCACAAACACAAATTTGTAAAAAAGTAGCAGGTATTATTACCTGCTACTTTTTTACAAATGGTCGATACTGATCTTAAATTAGGCAAATATCTGTATAATAGGTATCAGTGTGTAGAAAAAGACGCAAAATTAAGTGGTGACGCAGAGAGTGTGCATGGTTATTAATATTGTTTAAGTGTTTGGGTATGTGTAGTGTCCTGTGTAAGTATGTGTATGTTTTCAAGGGAGACAGGTATAGTTGGGGTTTCGTAAATATATCAATTCGTGTTTGATACTGTATTTTGGTAAAATACAGTGGACATTTTTATAACATGTACTGATCATCCCATTACCTTTGTTAACTGGTAGTATCTGTGTATACGATGAATATTAATTAAAAACCCTAAATAGGGTAATGCTCAGTGCTCACTTTATTGTTCCTGCGTATCTTGAGATGCACCAGTTTGACGTGCGTGGCGCGCGCCGTGCGCTGGCTGAAGCCGCGCCCGCAGAGCGCACACGCGAACGGCTTTTCGCCCGTGTGCGTGCGCAGGTGATTCGTCAGCACGCTTTTACCCTGAAACCGAGATGTTATGTTTAGTGGGGTTAAGATAAGAAAACATACCCCGCTTTACATAGTACGTAAGGTGTTTTTGTTTCTCATCGGAGCGAGGAGAGCTAAGCGCATCTAACGAAAGATAGATTTATATTACTATTACTCTTTATTGCACACACCACAATTAAACAAACACTTTACATAAGATCTTATGAGCTAGGTTGTGGTGGTCCCTTCCAGGTAACCTTTGTAAGAACTTTATTGAAAATAATGTGAAGAGAGGTGGTTAGTTTAGGTAAGGTTGGTATGCTTCGTACCCGGAAGGCCTTGCCGCAGGTGTCGCAGACGTGGCGCGGCGCGGGCGGCGGCAGCGCGAGATGCCGGCGCGCGTGTTTGGCGTGCGAGGCGCGCGAGGCGAGCGAGGCGCCGCACAGCGCGCACGGGAAGGCGCGCACGCCGTCGTGCTGCACGCGTGCGTGCGTGTCGCGCGCCGCGTCGCTGTCGAAGCGCTTGTCGCAGCGCGCGCATTCAAACCTGCTCACAATAAACTATATCTATTATTGTTTAATTGTTTGACTCCGCCATCTTACAAAACGGACCACATTTTCTTTGTGAGCATACTTATAATAACTCAAAGAAACCAGTAATCGTACCATCTCGATATTTTTACTAAGAATGAGTCATATTGATTTCGAAGATATTATTTTTAATGAGATCGATAGACTTTTGAAAAATGCTTTCTTGAGTTACAGTTTTACGTTTTAAAATATATTTTTTTTTACCATTTCATATCTACAGACTAGAAACCTATACCTAGATACAATTTTCGTATGCAAACTTTCATCCCCTATTCTACGCCCGTTAATAATATAATAGTTATTTTACTTTTCCCGACTTCACCCACGTCTGCTCATCTCGCTGCCGGTCTGCTCCTATTTGACAAACATGCCTTAAACATGTCTCAGGCCTGTTTGTCAAATAACTATTATATTTTGTCAAACAAATAAACTGAAACCCTATTTTTATTGTCTCTAACTTAAAAACCAAAGCATTTGCCTGCCAACCCCCGTTTTATCCCCTTTAGGGTGGAATTCCGAAAAATCCTTTGTTAGCGCGCGCCTAGTACCTATGTAGGGACGAATGAAGTGTGTGTGAGCGAGACGTATGAAAAAGCGTCGATTGTCGTACCGACCGATCTATATGCATTTGGTACATTTGGAATAAACATAGTGACGTAAACTTTTAATAACTCCCAATGCAGACTCCTAGATCTTTGTTAAGCATCAACAGAGTTTGTTAAGCAACTAAGCATAAAACGAGTCCTTATACACAATTTAAAGTTAATAGTCCTTGAAGTTCATGAAATATCGTTATGAATAAGTGAATTGATCAGTGAGCGGTATCTGCCTTTTTAAAAAAATATTTATTAACTATTTATTGCACATTTAATTAAAACGTGAACAATAGGCGGACTTAATGCTAAAGCAATAAGTTGCTAACCCAATATGTTGTGATTGGCGGTAAGCGTGCTACAATTTTTATTAGCTTATACATATAAGAATACATATTTAATATATTCAAGATGACGCTGATGGGTCATACATTTAGCTTGCATTGCTCACTTTAATTTGTATCTAATAACTTATGTATGACTGTTTGTAAACGAAATACGACCTCGGTGGCCCGGAGGGTGAGTAGACTGCAACGCAAAAAGAGCGGGTTCGATTCACGATGCGGGACAAATGTTTGCATCTTCTATTTGTGCCGGGTCTGGGTGTTGTGCATGGTAGCACAGGGAATCCTAGTGTGGGACAGAAATATGTGTATGTTAAATAAAAGCATTCAACTCACGTTAAACTATTCACGTCCTTGTGTTTTAAACTTTTGGTCAGGTGCTGCCGTAAACTGTGCGCCGATTTAAATCTGAAAACACAATCACTTATTCTTATTGTTCTATATTGTGTGCCATATAAATTAAATAAATGTATAATTGTATGTTACCTGACGTCGCACTCGACGCAGTAGAACTCCTTGATGTTGGTGTGTTTCAGCTGGTGGTGTTTCATCTGCGTGCGCGTCCGGCAGCGCTTACCGCAGACCGAGCATTCGTAGTTCTTCACGCCTTCGTGGATCCTGTAACGTGTAAGCGTGCACAGAACGGTGAACGAAAACATCACTGAAGAACCGGACATGCCCTAAAACCGAAAGTTTGCAGATCTGAGAGTGCACATATTGTGAAGGAAAACGCTAGTACCAAACATTCGAAGGCATGTACCATTGGCTAATGTTCATATAGCCTTGCAAACTATCACGTGGAATGCTGACTTGCAAAACGCGGGTATGTGCCAAATGTAACGTTTGGACGTGATTACTCCCTACTTATCCCCAAAGATGAGGAGGTATGGAGGAGGATATCCAGAATGGAGATCCTCATGATGAGCCTGTATGGACAGCACGGTTGGTAATGTGTCCTCCATTTTTTTGTGGGGTAGATCTTAAATCGAGCTTATCCATCGATCCACTTGGGCTCCTAGCACAGACAGTTGTCTATCGGGGGTTATTCCCGTTGTCCCCCGATCTTCGGCCACATCGGATTGATTTCAAAATTCTCATTCCATAATCTGCGTCCTCAAATTAGTCGAAAACGATATCCATATTAACAATAAATATATTTGTAATAGTTTGAGGAAGGACCCCACCCCACCTGAAGTACAATAGGCTACAGAGATCCAATTATATAGGAACAGACATTAGACTAAATCGAAGTTTCAAAGTAACCCTTGTGATTATATTTATTTAATTTAAAAATAAATATAATTCTTTTCTAACATATTACAGACAATTACAGATTTATACAAAACAAACAAAAACGCTCACGGCTGTCTTCCCCATGGTGGACATCCTCAGATACATACTCAGTGCGTAGATCTTTGAGGATACCAAGTAGGGGGTAGTTAGAGGCACGTCCAAACATTACATTTGGTACATGCCCGCGTTTTGATAGTTAGTATCCGACGTGACAGATTGCAATCCCATTGCCGCTTATTGGAACACTAACTGTAGGCACATGCCCTCGAATTTATCGGTATCGCAAACTAGGCCAAAACGCCTTTTTTTTTACTGATTAATGTTTTTTAAAATAAAAAAAAATCCATGAATAAATGAATTTTGACTTTGTTAAGTTTATCCAATAATATAACTCACTGCATGTGCTCCGTCAGAGAGTCCTTATTCACAAATGACTTCCCGCACTGGTCGCACTTCGGCCTCTCGCCGGAATGATGGTTCCTCATATGGCCACGGTGTGTCTTACTGTTACTGCAAACCTCAATACATAATCACAATCCTGCCTCGACTTACTTTCCACCAATTATAACAATAAAAGATTCGTTTATAATTAAAACGTACATATTCGAGTGGGTTTGTGTCTTGTATTAGTGCGGGCCGTGTTGTGAATGTTTTGTATGTTGTGTTAGTGTGAGTGTGTGTCAGTGTACGAGCGTGTTGTGTTAGTGTTAGTGTGAGTGTGTGTCAGTGTACGAGTGTGTTGTGTTAGTGTGTCTGGTTTGTTTGGGTGTGGTATTCACCTTGAGACTTTTCCGCATAGATCACAAGTGATGACCGTGGTGATCCCTTCATGTTGTGTTCTGAAAAAACAAGTTGTTACCGCCTGAATTTACCGCTTTGATACGTATTGTCTGTTATTTTAAATAGAAATGTTGGCAAAAGGTAGTTATTCCTTATCTTTTCCCTCCCTCTACTCCTGGGCAGCGTCCAACGGTAGAAGCGAGACAGCGAATGAGAAGCGACAGTTCCCCGGCCGCCGTAGTTGAAAAAAAGCTCGCTCTGGTGCCACGTGTGTGAGGACTTATCCAAGCTTCTATCCCGCAAATTTACCTGGATTTAGTCATATTTCCTGGACGTTGACCTATATATTGCAATATACATTAAAGGTGCTATTAATCATAAACATTAGACGCTAACGCAAAGTGCAATCGGTGTATCGTGACTGCGCTGGCTCAGCCGCGTGGTCAATTAAATCCCTGGACACCAGCGACCATCGTGGAGACCATCTTCAAGGACCCTCTGTGCTGCGCAGGGATATAAGCAAGGTAGGACGCTGCCTAAAGACTTCCACCTTCTTATATTCCAAATTGTGCCTGTGTATGCCGTCGTCTTATTGCCAATATTTTCGATATATTCAGTCAACAAGCCCGCTGATTCTCATAGTTTAGCTTTGAATCACCGCTCCAGATTTCTAGAAATCTGCACGAGCCGCCTATCAGCAGCTCTATAACATATTCGTTATTCCCGCCACGAATGTTAGTAGCTAGGTATTTTACTAAATATTTCGGCGCTAACACAAGTACTTATTTGAATTAACATTATAAGTAATAATAATAAGTCTTATTTAATATCATTTCAAGAATAGGTTCATACATTAATTAATTTCAATAAAGTTCTTTAGGCTGATAGCTTATTTTCAACTAGTAGACAGAACCTGCTCTCATAATCCTGTGACAAATGGGGAGAAAGTTCCTTGAAGTAGTGAGGTGTAGTATAGGTAGATATAAGTATACACATAAGCTAGCATTTATGCGACCGATCTATTGTTTTACACTCTCGAACTTAATATTTGAAGCCGATGATGACGATCCGCTGCGATCGCGTGACGCACCGATCGCGCCCCAAATATGGCAAGGGTCGCCATGAAGGGATGTTATTGAAACGTCTTAACTCGGTGGAAGACCTTTTATTACTCTCTGCTTAAACAATAGATCGGTCGCATATATGCTAGCTTATGTGTATACTTATATCTACCTATACTACCCCTCACTACTTCAAGGAATTTCCTCCCCATTCGTCACAGGATAATGTGAGCCGCATGTCCCAGAAGTAGTCTTACCTGTAATGGTGGTAGATAGAAGCGCGGTCTATCATTCTACGACCGCATTGCACACATTCGTACCTTAAAAACAAATTAAAAAATGATTAATGCACGTCTCAAAATGTTTCAAAATGTGTCAAAATTATTAATGAGTTCGTTTCTCAAAATATCGTATTCACAGAGCCCCTATAAGGGTCTCCAGGGGTTCTAGACAAATGCCGCACGCTTAGTTTTGCTTTCACTCTAACGCAAATTCCTCAAGGGAAAAAACTGAGGGAAACCAAAAACTGGGCAGCAGGTGACGTCTCACAAACTAATGCCATTTCTATACAATTAAATCTTTCCGCAGGCGTTAACGCTACGATCACAAGGATCATATAGAAACGATAACTTATAAACTACGTGAATTTAAAAGATTCAGAGTTTAAAGAATTTTATGTATGTCACTTTTCTTTAAATAAAAAAATCTATTATGAAGGTCATCAGTAGAGGAGACGGCTCGACCGATTTTACTGATAAATTTTGTTGTGTTAATTATATGTATTATTATCAGGACATGGTTTGTAGAAAAGGATTTTACTGATATATTTTGTTGTGTTAATTATTAATTGTCAGGACATGGTTTGTAGGAAAGGATTTTACTGATATATTTTGTTGTGTTAATTATATGTATTATTGTCAGGACATGGTTTGTAGAAAAGGATTTTACTGATATATTTTGTTGTGTTAATTATATGTATTATTATCAGGACATGGTTTGTAGAAAAGGATTTTACTGATATATTTTGTTGTGTTAATTATATGTATTATTGTCAGGACATGGTTTGGAGGAAAGGATTTTACTGATATATTTTGTTGTGTTAATTATATGTATTATTGTCAGGACATGGTTTGTAGAAACGGATTTTACTGATATATTTTGTTGTGTTAATTATATGTATTATATCAGGACATGGTTTGTAGAAAAGGATTTTACTGATATATTTTGTTGTGTTAATTATTAATTGTCAGGACATGGTTTGTAGAAAAGGATTTTACTGATATATTTTGTTGTGTTAATTATATGTATTATTATCAGGACATGGTTTGTAGAAAAGGATTTTACTGATATATTTTGTTGTGTTAATTATATGTATTATTGTCAGGACATGGTTTGGAGGAAAGGATTTTACTGATATATTTTGTTGTGTTAATTATATGTATTATTGTCAGGACATGGTTTGTAGAAACGGATTTTACTGATATATTTTGTTGTGTTAATTATATGTATTATATCAGGACATGGTTTGTAGAAAAGGATTTTACTGATATATTTTGTTGTGTTAATTATATGTATTATTGTCAGGACATGGTTTGTAGGAAAGGATTTTTTTGGAAAAGCGAACTTCTCATACGCTTTGTTATTGGTATGCTTTGACTCTTACTGATAGAATTCTATAATTTTAAATTCAATATTAGATATCAGCGACATCTCCCGCCACACGATTGCACTACGTTACATCGCATCAACGAAGAGCGAAGGTGACGAACTACTGATATACGAAGAGCTACCACATACAATACACAGATGGCCACCGGAGTGTCTAGATCGCGCAAGCGGAGTTTTAACGCAACCTTAACATATATAATACCTCCGATAGACAACTGTCGCTGCTAGAACCCCGAGCAAGTGGATCAGATGGATAAGCTCTGTGGAAGATCTACCCTCTTTTCAAAATGAAGAACACATCACAGACTGTGTTCTCCATAACTGTTCTGCTTACCAGCTGGTTTATTTTAAGAGCTTAATACACTTTATAAATAAGCATGTAATTTATTTACCTGCGCGTATGTATAAGCGAATGCACACTGAACGAGTACATAGTGGGTAGGTACATAGAGCAGAGCTTGCATTCATATTGACCCCGGGACTGAAACATAGAAAATAAATAAATAAGCATCCAACAGACGCATACATAAGATTCCATGTGTCGTGGGTATCAGGAACCATGAGTACCGTGGTACTACAACACCCAGACCCGGAACAAATCTCTAGAAACATGGAAATGTTATTCCCGCATCGGGAATCCCGCGCCTCTGGCATCGCAGATTAAATCAACCGACTTCAAATAACAGGAAGTTGATAGTCCAATATAAAAAAGATATTACATCTTTATAAAAAAAGAAAGATGTGATATCCTAAATTTCACTCTTATTTTTACATAAAATTTATATGGGACCACCCTAACCTTACCCATTAAAAAAAACATTAAAATCCATTTACAATTGGCGAAGTTATCATTATCACGTAACAAATTTATTAGCCTCTGTGGCGCAGTGGGTGAAGGCCCGCCTGAAACGCAGAAGGTTGCGGGTTCGATTCCCGCTGCGGGACAAATGTTTGTAATGTTTGTCTCGGGTCTGGGTGTTTTATATGTATAATATGTATGCATTAACAAAAAAAAAGTTTATTTGTAGTATATCAGTCATGTAGTTCCCATAATACAAGCTCTGCTTAGTTTGGGGCTAGATGATGCTGTGTGAAAAATGTTCAGCATTATTTATTTATTAATAGCATTTTTTTTTCTGTACGCGGTCTTACCTCTATAATTAATTACCTCTCTCAAGCTCAAGGTTTTCTGTAAGAACACTCTTTTTGGGGTTAGGCTCGCCTTTGTACATGTCATTTAATTCTGCCTTTGTTAGTGTTTATTGGTGTGTACATAAACACAAACAAAAATACAGACGAATCAAGAACCTCCTTTGGAGACGGATCAAAGAATACTTTTATAAATAGTGTTTCTACTAACCGGACTATGCTTCGCCATGTGATTCTGCAGTTTGAATTCAAAGTTGAATCCTTTGTAGCACAGCACGCATTGGAAGGGAAACTTGGCCAAGGTTTTACTATCCTCCTTAAAAAAACACAAAAACAAGTTAAAGTTATACTTTATAAATAATAATTTACTCACATTTTCTGGTAATTTTTTCACACAACTTCATCTAGCCCCAAACTACGCATAGCTTGTACTATGGAAACTAGATAACTGATATACTACTCATATACTTTTAATGCAATACATTTTATACGTAGAAAATACCCAGACCCGAGATAAATATTTGCAGATTATACAAACATTTATCCAGTGGCGGGAATCGAACCTGCAACCTACTGCGTCCCAGGCGGGCCTTCGCCCACTGCGCCACAGAGATCATCAGTCGTTAAACTTATAATTATTTGTATCATATAATTATAAGTTTATCGGGTCGTTATCGCGTTTAAGTACCTTTTTTATTATTTCCCCGACGTTTCGCCGGGCCACAGCCGTGGCAATGTATTGCCACAGCCGTGGTCGCGGGATGTCATCCCGTGTAAATAATAAAAAAGGTAAACACGATAAAGACCCGTTTAACTTATAATTATGTTATCTGATCGCGACCGTTTAAAAAGTACTATGTATCATATGTATGAAATATAAAAGTAGTACCAGTCATGTAGTTCCCATTATACAAGCTCTGCTTACTTTGGGGCTAGATGATGCTGTGTGAAAATGCCCTGCATTATTTATAAAATTTTTGTTCATTGAAATCGCAATGATCATATAGAACCGTAACTTATAAACTACGTGAATTTAAAAGATTCAGAATGTGAAGAATTTTATCCATATCACTTTTCTATAAATAAAAAAATCTATTATGAAAGATCATTACTTGAGGATGGTTGGCTCGACCGATTTCTCTGATATATTTTTGTGTCATTAATATATGTATTATTGTCAGGACAAGGTAGTAGGAAAGTATTTTTTTTGGAAAAGCGCATTTCTCATTTTTCCATTGGTTAAATTTCACCTGTGCGAAGACGGGGCTGGTCGCTAGTGATAACCCCTAGTTTCATGCGTGTACATTAAAGTTTCATAAATATACTGTGAATTTAATAAATGTCGTAATGGAATATCAAACCTTTAAATACTCATTCCCATTTTTTAAAATAAATTAATACAAGATAGTTATTTCAATAAATTATGTCTGAAAACAATAAAAACGTTATTTTGTCCAACTCAACGCCATTTGTAAATGCGTTTTATTTTTAGACTGAGAATAAAAAGCAGAAGAAGCGCGCGAAAGCATGCCATCACGCACTGGCGATAAGTAAAATTAAATGGTACCATAGCCATTTCTAATTCACTACAACGGCACCGTTCACGTACACATATCTTGCATGTGGCGATTACGACGCCATTATTTCATACATTTTATCGAGAGTGGTCGTGCTTAACAGTAACTTACCTCTCTTTCGCGTTTCCATTCCTCAGGGTTGAGAGATATGACCCGTATCTTTTTAGGGTCGATTTCTATGGGTTTTCTAATAGTATGCTTCTTTGGTTTAACTTCAATAGTCTCCAAATATTGACTGTAAAAGATAAATAAACAAACACTCAACAAGTGTTACCGTTATAACATTATTTCATAATAGCTGTATTTCATCCATGTACTACAGATTTGAATGACTCAATACAATTTAGCTGAGTAAGGTACCAATAGTACTAGTTCGGAGCGATCCCTTTATTAATGACCGAGCAAAACCAAGCCTAGTTCAAAATCATAATAGTTCAAAGCGGGCCTGGGTGTTTCCTATGTATAATATTTATGTATTTACAAAAAAAATATAAGCTCTGCTTAGTTGAAGCTGTGTGAAAAATGTTCAGCATTATTATTTATTTATTATTTAGCAGAAGGTGGGCCGTATGTTTTTTCGCCTATAACTAGAATGAAAAAAAACGTTGGACATCGGGCGTGTAGCCGGCTGAGACGCGGGTTTCGATTCCAGCTGCGGGATAAATGTTTGCATGGGCTAGATGATGCTGTGTTTTTTTTTAATGGTACCGTGGCCACTTACCTAGTTTTCTTGTTTCTGCTTTTTGATTCTTTGTCCTTTTTTTTCCGTTTAACTTCTGGCTCACTCTTTGATTCTTCTGTATCTCCTTTATTTCCGGATCTGCTGGATACAGAAATCATTAGAAAAAAAAACCCCACACTAGGATACTTTGTGTCGTGGAAATCAGGAACTACGAGTATTCCCCAAAAATCTGAATCCTATTAACAAATTGTTTAATATAATATTCGTGTTCGCTATCAATGATTTCAAACTAGATGGCAAAAATGTGAATCGGGTCATAACGGGAAAAATAAATTCCCGTTGTCCCTTGATGAAGCCGAAAATCGGGGGACAATGGGAATAATACGATAATAGGGGCGTTCATTTGCAACGGGTGCAAATGAACGCCCCTATTATCGTATATTACTTCGAAGGACAACAAGAATTAATTGAACCCATATATAAAAAAAAACAAGCTCACGACTTTATTCCCAATGATATACTTCCTCCGATACTCAGTGAGTAGATCTTTGAGGATTGAGGTAGGGGGGTAATCACAGGAGACTTTTATTTCATACTTTTCATTATTTCAGGATGAAAGTCGTGAGCATTGCGTCAGTGTTTTCCATCACCGTTTCACTCACCGGAACTCCTCAAGGGGCAGGTCATCTTCGAAGTCTGACATAGTGGCTTCTTCCTTGACCACACTGACGGCTTCCATCCTCGGTAGAAGAGGTACTTCAAATAGTTCTGACTTCAGTTTATGTTTCTCTTGCTGAAATTAAAAAAAAAAACACACTTTGAAGCGTCAATTTTAGCTACTGATTGTTCCTCCGCGACCTTATTAGGGAAGAATGGTAAGAAAAAAGGCTAGTTATTCCTTTTAATGATCCTTATACAAAACAATAGGTAGGTACATTTTTATTTTTTCTGACGACCTCTGTTGCGCTTTGGGCACAGGCCCGCAGAGACGCAGTAGGTTCCGGGTTTGATTCCCGCCTCGTCAGTGTGACAGGGCCCTAATGGCATCGCTTCGATTGGCGAGGCGATGCCGTTGTTAGTCAATTTACTGTCAGTTTTAACATTATGTAATTTTTTTTATTTTTAAAGTATTTATACTATGGGCCCTGTATTTGAACGTGTACTTGACAATGTTACCTGAAATAAATTTACTAAATACAATTTCCCAATACAAATTGGAAACAGTCTTTAGATAGCTAGCTGTTTCATCTGTATTTTTTGTATATACCTACTTGTAAATAGTTGTACGAATAAATGTAAAAAAAAAATAAGCTGAAGAGTTTGTTTATTTTGACGTGAATTGTCCATATGTAACTAAATATGCATTTCATGACAAGATCGCTCGTTACTTTGGAATGGTAGCACCTACCGGAATTATTTTATTACCATTATTTAAAGTGCATATATTTCGACATTTCACGCAATCCATTACAGCTGCGTCCCTGAAACAGGAACAGCCTTCCTGATACAGGAACAGCCTTCCTGATACAGGAACAGCCTTCCTGTTTTTTTTTTGTTTGAACGCACTTATCTCTAATATTACCAGTCGAATTTGAAAACCCCTTTTTGCATTGTTAGCCCAATTTTTGAGGAATGTTAGGTTAAGTTAACATAACGCTACGACCCTTAGGAGCCCAGCAAGAGCAGCAAAGGGGGGCGAGGGCGACCGTTGCACAGCTAGTACATTATAATGCTATAATTTTTTACCTGTAACACCCTGTGGAATCCGATTTTGGGTTTAGAGGAGTCAAAGGCAAGTGTGTGTGTGGCGGTGAGATGGGGAGCCCTGTACCTGACCAGCTCAGGGTCGGTAGGCTCGATAGGAAACTGGAACAAACAATTAAGATGGGGTACAACCCGGACCCAGACCTGGAACAAATATCTGCAGGACACGCATAAATATGACCTGCAGCGCGAATCGAACCTGCGCCCTTTGCATTGCAACTACTTGCCCACTGCACTATAAAGGTTGTCAAGTATAAAAGCAAGTACAGTTATTTAGTATGACTGTACTTGTATAGTATAGTTACCGGAGGACTTTGCCAGTGGGCACACAAATATTGACAATTACAATGCTTAAACTAACTTCGAAAATAAGGCTATAAATAAAATAAATAAATAGATAGTTACCGGAGCGCATCTCAACAGGTATTCATAAAGCATGCTGTGTGCCCGCAACATTTTGTACTTAAATGTGACGGCCTTTTTCATAAGAGCACTGCATTCATAACAGACCCACTGTGGGACTCCATCAGACACTTCCACCTGGAACAGAATAATACAGGTTTACAACGGATGTTTCAAACTATGAGATCAGTAAACATAATTTTCTTTTTTTTAAATTCTGCTTTTTCAAGAACTTGCTTTTTCGATGTTCGACAATGTCAGTTCTATCATACCCTCGTAGACTACATCAAACATTTTCATGGACCAGCTTCTATATGGACCAGTATACTTCTTCTTAGAATGTATTTCTGCAATTTCACACCTGTGTCAATTATAACCCAGTATACCCAGTATGGGTTCAGTAGGTGGCCAAATGTGGGTGCATCCTAACCCTAGTCTTATGTGTGCTATAGATGTGGATGGGAAACCTAAAACCAAAAGCTCTAAGACATGTGCCATTGGTTTGTTTTCCAATAAGGGGACTTGCAATTTGTCACATGGTATGCTAACCCACTATGTTAAATGTGGCATTTACCAAAAATAATATTTGCATGTGCTTCTGTTTATCCCTTTGTTGCTAGACCTTTATGTAGGTCTAGCTACAAATAAAAATTAACTAGTGCATAGAATTCAGAATGTGTGCTATGCAGATGTTTTTTGTTGTTAAAAGGGTCTTTATTAATCATAATCAACATATAATTCTATATATAACAAGACACAAAAGACAACATATCACATATCACTATAAATAATATGCAGAGGCTTCATAGAGATCTAAGACACACTTTGTTTGAAGCTTTTCTTCACAGAGCATTAAAGTATCTAGTTCGAAAAGCATTTTTAAGAAAGCAACAAGTATAACAGGTACATCTTTCAACTTCAATTGTTAATATGAAGCTTTTTAAATACTTCAATGTGGCACCACTGCTATGTATTGTTATGAATATGATTATGTATTTATTTTCGGTGTATGTGTACTATTAGATTGTTCAAGTAGGTATGAGGTTGTCTGGTAGAGATCGCTATTTAGCGATAAGACCGCCCATTGTACATTATCAAAGTTTTTTTAGTTATTAAGCTGATCTGTTTTTTGGTGTGCAATAAAGTATTTTCTATTCTATTCTTTCCATTCTATGTATAATAATATTTAGTTTCTTCTTTCCAGTCTTTGTACTCCTACCAACTACATCACTTCTCTCTCTCTCCTTAAAGGTTTGCCAGAAGAAAACTCTTTATAGGGTTAAGCTCGCTTACCTAATATTTTGTTCTATATTTCTGTGTACACTTAATAATTAATAAAAGAAATACCAAAAAATGGACATATAAATGCGACATTTGCTTACATTTATACCAGCCAACTCCATAAAATACTCTTGAAACTGAACGGCACTTTTCAGTCGTTTTTCTGTTGTAAGACAGCATCTGCAGATCTGTTTCTCAATTTCAAAGCCTAATTTGGACTCTTCCTCATCGCCTGCAGAAGCTTCCATCGTTGTATTGTAATCCCCTTGATGCAGTTATTTTTACTGTTTGGTTGTAATGTATTTTATGTATATAACTTGTAAAGTAAATCAATCAATAAAATCTCATTTTTAGAAAACGCAATACATAGCAAAGCTAATCTCAGCAAGCAAGTAAACAGCTATTTACACGGATTTATTTTAGACAATCAGTGTACATAGCTATTTACACGGATACTAAAAAAGGTTATAAAGTTTTTTAGTTTATAACCACTCAACGCTAGATGGCAGGCGCGATTTTTAACAGAAAATGTACCTATCAAAATGCTACATAACAGTGCAAGTTAATAAATTCAAGTTGATGCTGATGATGTACGTGTAAATAGCTATAGTCAAGAATGTCTTCCAATCAATCCGAAAAAAACAAACAACTTTGGTTCAATCGCTTGATATTTTTGTCTCAATTCAATATGGAAAATTTTATTGAAAAAGTGAGATTGTATCCCTGTTTATGGGATATGAGTCATATATTATACAGAGACACTGGAAAAAAGGATTTAGCTTGGGAACGCATAGCCAGGGATTGTGGAATGGCTAATGGTAAGAGAACTTCCTTAAAAACGTCTTTACTTGAAAAAAGGTATCTATTCTCTCCTCTTAACATCATAGTAATAATGTGTAAAACCTCACTGAGATAGATTTGTTATATAAATATCTCTCTCCACAATGTGCCGTGTCTAAAAAATATATTTTATCTTAAGTTGCAAAATGGTAGGCATAGAACATAAATAGGAAAGGTTCTGATCAATTCTGACGGGTCATGAGTGTCTTAATTACTGTTTCTTTACTTGAATAATGTTTATTTTCATTGCCATGTTGCAGTTTGAAGGGTATGGGTGCCTGTGAAATAACAGGCAAATGAGACTTAAGCTTAGTTTTTATTGTGCAAAGCATCAGCAAAGGCCCTGGTGTTGCAGATGTCAATAGGCAACAGCGATTTAACTACAGCAACTAAGACTGAACTATACTGTAACTGTGGAGGCTATCACTTTTTGCCTTCAAATTAAAGTTTAACTAGTGTTCTTTATGTGGAAACTTAACCCATTCACTGCGGCGGACACCTATTGGCGTTTTTTGATTTAATATTCAGGTGCGCAATACGCCTTTCGGCGTTTTTTTAAAAATGCTTATATCCTGGCAAAAACAAGTCACAAAAAATTATACTTGCATATTATGAACATTTTTTTAAAATACAACAAGGTACAGCTCGTAGTTTCCGAAATTTTTACTTATTGAAAAATTACGAATTCCTTCCTAGGTGCGGAATACGCCTAACGGCGTTTTCCAGGGTTTAACAACCTTTGATTCCCATTAATGTTTCCTAAATATATTTAGTTAATACAATTTTTCTATAATAGATGTTTTTATTATTACTTCTAAAGTTAAAATTCACTAAAACTAAACGGATACTCAATAACAGTCAGTCTTATCGCTGTGGAATGCGGTACCTATTGTTCTCTCGGCTAAGCTCGAATAAACAGATAAAAAAAAATTTTTTTTGAACTTGTGATGGACTCTAGCTTCATAAGATGATTGCTCGCGAATCATATAACGTATCGCAAATATAACATCTATGTTATTGGATTAATAGAAAAGGCAGAACGGAGTCGTCGCAGGGATAATTAATTAAATTATTGTTATCCCTACAGATTCTAATTGTAAGGGATAATCGCGTACTGTGTATCTAAAGTTATGTTAAGTCCTTTCATGAACACGAGCTTATATTCAATGTGTCTCGTATAGGACGAAGCACGCCGAATCCTTTCACCATACTGGTCCTTTCACAATTAGTAAACAGGTCACCACCATAGGTACTTCAAAGTGGTGAGATCGCTGACCTAACGTTTTTTATCTGGGAAAATAAATAAAAAGAGATTAAATTTAAGTATTTGGTGTGGCATTGGGAGCCTAGTAGATTAGTGCCGACAAATAGGGTGGGCTGGAGTTGCTGCATAGGATATCCTCGTGGGTTGAGTTCGACTGGCCATATACAATAACGGTAAACAGTACTCGGTCTACCGGTGCAACAGAAGACAGAGTACAGTGAACCCACGAGGGTAAGTTATTAAAAATTAAGAGAGTTTGGCTAGGAGGTGTAAATGCATCCGCCGTATAGTCCTGACCTTGCACCTTCAGATTTCCACCTGTTACGGTCTCTTCAGAATTCTTTAGGCAGTGTCAGGTTAATATCACGAGAGGACTGCCAAAACTACTTGTCGCGGTATTTCAAAATTTCATTTAATCAAAAAGTTAAAAGTTAAAGCAAAAAGTTATCGAACAAAATGGTACCTACATACTTTAGTTAAATGTAAATAAACTATATTAAAAAATGTTTTGAATTTTCTTATAAAATGCGAAGAAACTTTTTCCCCAACCTAATATAAATTAGAGAAATTTTTACAGAGTTAAAATTTTTACAAGTTAAAACTTGTCCATTTTCTATAATGTCGACTAATTGCATCAATTATTTCAACAAAAGTTGATTTTGATACTAATTTTCAGGATAACAAAGATGTCTATAAAATTAAGGTTAGTAAATAAATAATAGTACTTAGTATTATAAAAGTAAAAAAGGTTTGCTAACTCTGATATTAATTTATACTAATAATTTAGCCATTCTTATCATTTGAAACTAAAATATACGAGACTGTAGTTTGAAAGTGAAGTAGAATTATTTAATTAAAACAATTGATTTTAGCGTAAATATGATCAATTTCTTTAAACAGTGCTGAAAACGCCGCTCGGCGTTGTATATTATCCTTATCAGGTGCGGAGGACGCCCATCGGCGTTCGCGACGAAACCGTTCCGCACTTGGCTGATAAGTGTAATTTTGATCGCCGCAGTGAATGGGTTAATCTTGTTTTTTCTAAGGGTGTTTCTGCATCCCATAAATACTTGGATTGTATTGTATGGTACCCAATGCTATGTCATCAAAGTCATATATAATTATAAGTTTTGAATTTGTTAAAACATTCTTCAAAATTATTTTCAACAGTCATCTTCCGAAAAACTAAATGTTGAAGTGATTCAACTTTGTGGAATGCTTAAGGTAAATTTTTATGGTACTTTGGGATGACAGTTGAATTCTTTCACTTGGAGAATTAGAGTGGAGGACATATTTTTATTAAAATACCAAAACACTTAATTGAGGTTGAAAGTTCAGTGTATGTAAGGATGTCCACATGGGGATAACATTTGTGATCATGTTGTTTTTATTTTAAGCAATAATAATAATAATTATAGCACTTCCGTTATTTATTTCTGTATCATCTTTTTTTACACCACCAATGTGGCTATGAAGAAAACGGTTGGTATTGTGTCCTCCATTTGCAAAGGGAAGATTTTCCACCAGGCTGATCCATCTGATCCACTTGCCCGGGGTCCCAGGACCGACAGTTGTTTGTCGGAGGTATTATATAGGTTCAAGTGATTGAAAACTTTGCGAAAAACGCGATCTAGACACTTCGATGAAAAGCCATCTGTTTATTGACTGTGGTAGCTCTTCGTTGATGCGATTTAACATAGCTCAATCATGTGGCGAGAGATGTCGCTACAGTGGCAAACTAGCTTACGGTCCACCTGTTGGTAAGCAGTTACTGTAGCTTATTGACGCTTGCAACACCAGTGGTATCACTGGACCATCTGATCATAGACCCTCTTATCGAAATTCAAGGGAAATATTATTTTAGAGGGTCTATGCTGAGTTTATAACATGTCAAAATGATGATTGTATCAAAAAGATTTTTGGGATATTATCAATTCTTGTAGAAATCTTATAAATCTTGTAATTTTTATATTCCATACATCACGCCTGTTTCCCAGAGGGATAGGCAGAGACCACTGATTTCTACTGGTTTCGATCCTGGCATACTTCTTTCGCTTCATTCATCCTCATCAAATTCTTCTTACAAGCTCGGCGGTTTAGTGTACTTCTGACCTGGCCTTTTTCTAGAATGTCTCCAATTTGGTCAAAGTACGCTCGCCGAGGGCTTCCCTTTCCACCTATACTATCCACGCTCCCCTTGTATACATGTTTAGTTAATATTCTTCCATCCATCCTTTGTATATGCCCTAACCATCTCAAAATACCTTTCTAATTTTTATATTCCAGGTAAAGATGCCAAAGCACAATGGAAAAAACTACGAGACAGCCACCGCGAAGCATTGCGCCGTCGGAAATCCATCGGCCAAGCGGGGATAAACCTCCAGCCATGGAAATACGAAGCGGTAATGGCATTTCTACTGTCACAGACAGAAAAGAACAACACTTCGAACCCAATAACTCATTCAGACAACTCACAAAACACTTCAACAGAATTCCCACTATCACCTTCAGAATCTCCACTACCGACTGAACCTGATAGGAACAGGAGGCACGCTGAGATCTCACAAGAAAGAGAGAAGAGGCGCGAAGAACGGCTTAACAAAAGAGACGAACTCAGAAGACAGGTCTTTGACATTAATCGCGGACAGGATGCTTTAGCGAATTTGTTTGCTAGCCTTTGTCAGAAAACGCGCGACCTTCCAAGACATCTCCAACTTAGGGTACAGAGAGAAATTTTCGACTCTGTCTCTCGTGCTGAAGAGGATGCTTTATCATTGGACTTGATGAGTCCGTACACGAATTATCAGACCAGCTTGCCCGATGAATCAACAGTCACCCGACCTCAATACACAAGCAGTCCCGAAGACGACGAAAGCAACCCTTTACCCGATGAATTCCCGGATACCAAAGATAATGTGGTCGCTTCGGCGGCCTACGAGAAGTTCCACGAAATCGAGATAGAACCTGCGCCATATAAGTGACATCTCATGCGATATGCGCATTTTGGAGCGCATGTGATCTTAATGTATAAATAAACACCAAACAGATTCATAGTTCTGACCACAAACTAGGATTCCCTGTTTCGTGGGTATCAGGAACTATGAGTACCGTGGTACCAGAACACCCAGACCCGGAACGAATATCTGCAGAACATGCAAATATTTGTTCTGTAGCGGGAATCAAACCCGCACCACTGCGTGGTAATCAATAAAAACTTTATTTTGCCTTGAAATTAGAGATGGGAAGAGGATAAAGGACTATTTCTATGTTTTAGTGTACTCAGTATATACCTCAAGCAATTTATTTAGAACAAGCAAAATATTTATGAATTTTATAGATGAGGTAGGTATTTTTATTATGCGAGTAGAAATGACAATGTGTTTTATTTATATATTTATTGAACATATTTAAAAATGGTGTTGATTCAGTTTAAAACTCTCCCAAACATTATTCCATGAGGAAATCAGAATAGACGGCAATAAAGGACCTTACTTATAAAGATTTTTAAAAAGTTGTTAAACTAAACAGTCTTCGTATTCAGAAGACTTCAAAAAAGGAGATGGTTCTCAATTCGGTTGTATTTTTATTGTGTGCGTTTGTTACTTGATATCTTCGCCAATTGTTAACTGAAAAATCGGTTTACAATTGGCAAAGAAAATTATCATCGAAAGATGATTATTTTCTTGTTGTATAGAGAACGAACCCGAGGTAGTCCTATTCTTGAAGGATTGCTATTTTTCCCGTGAAACTTAAAAAAACATGTAATAGCTATACAGCTAAACACATTAATTGTGGGTGATTTTACTTTTGTTTTTTATTCGATACAGTTAATTTGAAATCTTTTTTTTTGATATTCAATGCCTTATAAATTATCTACTGTTGAATTTGAAACAGAACGAAACAAAACAGTGTTGATTAAACTGTCTAAAAACCTTTATAAGTAAGGCAATTAATGTATGAATAATAAAACTTATATACAATTAATAGTAATACAATGTAGTTAATTTATCTATAAGATAAATATAATAATTCTTCCACAATTATCTTTGATATTACCAACTTCGCAGAAATACAATGTCGGTACTTCTTTTTCGTCGTATCGTAAATATACAAAAAGGTAAAAAATTTACTCGAAGGAAAAAATGTAGCATATGTACCTTCACTGAGCAGATAAATATACAATAATATTGCTTCCACATTATCTTTGATAATATCGAGTTTACTTAACTATGTACACTATTTATACAAAATTTAATTTTATTAAGTACAGTATAAAAAAACCAATGATACAAAAATGTACAAGAAATTAGTTCCTTTTTTCCCATTATCTTTAATAATGCCACAAAAGTGTACTAGAGATTAGAACCTTCTGAGTAGGGTAAGATTGAATAACATTACCTACACAATATATAATGATAGTACAAAGTTTACTATACAAAAAATATCATATTATTATATAATAGGTATATTATATAATCGTATCGTAAATATACAAAAAGGTAAAAAATTTACTCGAAGGAAAAAATGTAGCATATGTACCTTCACTGAGCAGATAAATATACAATAATATTGCTTCCACATTATCTTTGATAATATCGAGTTTACTTAACTATGTACACTATTTATACAAAATTTAATTTTATTAAGTACAGTATAAAAAAACCAATGATACAAAAATGTACAAGAAATTAGTTCCTTTTTTCCCATTATCTTTAATAATGCCACAAAAGTGTACTAGAGATTAGAACCTTCTGAGTAGGGTAAGATTGAATAACATTACCTACACAATATATAATGATAGTACAAAGTTTACTATACAAAAAATATCATATTATTATATAATAGGTACAGTCCACTAAAATAAACACAAAAATGTACGAAATATACAAGACAAGTACCTCTTGTCACGTCACATCATTATATTTGGCACATGCCCACGTTTTGCAAGTACTTAATATTCATGTGACAGGTTGCAAACATATCGCCACTTATTAGAACACTAACAGATAGCCTTAAAAAAATCAGTTCTTAAACCTAATAAACACGCTCACGACTATGATTAACAATCATAGTCGTGAGCGTGTTTATTTTCAGAATTCAGGTTACATTGCGTCATAGCCAAAAGTATATGCTATCTATAGATCGTTTGCAACGGTCTTTAGATAGCTAGCGTTTCTAAAATAAAAAAAAAATAGTCAAAAGTTACAAATAATAAATAAGAAATAAATAATGCTGGTAATTTTTCACACAGCATCAAATTAAGCAGAGCTTGTGTTATAGGAACTATATGACTGATATACGTACTTACTGGTGCTTCTAAATTTTTTTTTGTAAATACATACATGTGTTATACATAGAAAACACTCAGACACGAGACAAACATTTGCAGATCATACAAACCTTTGCCCCGCGACGGGAATCGATCCCGCAACCTTCTGCGTATCAGGCGGGCCACTGTGGTCGTCCAAAAGCTATTTATTTCTAAACTTATGAGCAGAGGAACTGCTGTTTCTCTGCGGCGAAGGGACGGCGTCCAGGAATGAGAGGAGGAGGGCCCTTCGCATCGCGGCCTCCCCTCCCCCCGCCTTCCCCCTCCGACGGATGTAGTAATCCCTGACGTAACACCATCTTTTGTAGCAATCCGACTCTGTTAACAAGTTTATTTTTCTACATCCGTAGTCATTTTTGCACTTAATTATGAAATTAATTCAATACGCGGTCGCTGACTTAAACTCTGTTTTCTACCTGTCCTATCATTACAGGTATAGAACAGTCTTCTTTTCCTATTTTAATATTGTGTAGATAGTTTATTGATATTTTTTAATCATTTTTGTAGCTCATAAACTTGTTTTTATCTTGTGCAATAAAGCATTTTATTTTAATATTTAATTATAATATAATTTTAACTAAAAGCTTAAAAAGCTCGAGTAGAAAGGAATTTTCACAAATCATACATATAATACAAATTAAAACTGTATAATTTTGTACAAAGTTAGTATTATTTAAAATAGTTTTGTTTTTTTATGTATAAAAGTTGTTAAACTTTAACTGCACAGATGATCTCTGTATAAATATAAGACAACTATACTTGGTTGAATTATTGCATATATTTCATATTTCATTTCATATTTACTATGTATTCAGTCAAGAGTTTGAATGCGGGAAAAGGAGTCCACACACATACATACATACATTGATTCAGTCTGTGTTTAATTGACGCTCGAACTGTACGGATCTCTTAATAAATATACGACTATAAGAGATATAAACTTGGTTGTATAATTTCATCACCGCATTTTGTTAACACACTTATATTACTCGTAGCTTCACTAGTGCCAACTAAATAACAAACAAACAAACAATGTTACCAAATCTTGAAAGTCAATTCTTATTGCCGTATCGGAAATGAAACTGTAGGTATGTATAATATGGGCATCCAAGGTTGTCTGGTGGAGATAGTTAATTAAAATAATAAATAAATAAATAATGCTGTACATTTCACACAGCATCATCTAGCCCCAAACTAACAATTATCGATAAGACCTTGAATTGAGTTGTACAATGGTGGCGACCATTGTACAACTTTGTCAAAGTTTGTAGTACTTATATATTTATTAAATTTTCGGTCTATATATCTATGTAGTTCGAATGACAATACTATAATTATCTTGGAACTGATCTGATGATGGAGCTAGGAGGTGGATAGTGGAACTCTTCAGAGGCTACTAGTAAACCCCTGGCTCATATGATTCGTTTTGACGAGTCCAACAGATCGGGCTTGGTAATGAGGGTCTGATTATGGAACCAGTGGATTTATTTTTTATAATTTTTAGTGCGTGTTCTTTGGTGTTGCTTTAAACGACACATGTTATTTATACTAATTCGCCCCCCTGTTGCTATCCTCAAAGATCCACGCACTGAGCTTATTCAGATTATATCTGAGTATGTTCATCGTGGTGAATGCAGTCGTTAGCGTGTTGGTTTTTTGTTGATTAACTTACCTGATTTATCAAGTATCGATCCGAGATCACTCCACAGTTTCTGTTTCAATTCAACGTTTCTGCTCTTCGGATTGTACAATTCTTCGTTGCGTTTCACGAAATCTATCAGAGTCTCATCATTCTCGCTGGTCCAGCATACATTCGACGACATCTTGGAGTAGGTTTCCTTTTCACTGATACTAAAAACATAAAAAAGAGCATTTATTCACTCAAACATATGTATGTTTGAGTGAATAAATGCTCTTTTTTAGGTATTTTTAGGTATGTACCTAATACATTTTATTTATTTACATATTTTTTTTATTTTGCTGGACATTTTCACTCAGCATCTTCTAGCCCCGAAGTAAGCAGAGCTTGTGTTATGGGAACTACATGACTGATATACTACTTTATTATATGGTATCATAGTACTAGTTGTAAGTACATAAGTAGTTAAATTAGTTTTATAAGAAGGTATGTCGGTATGTAAATAGAAAGGTCGAGGACTTAGCCTCGTCTACTGATGTAGCCGAGGTCACATAAACTATTTTATACTATAACAAAATGTAAGATAATATTTACTAGAAACAAAAAAAAATACATGGTACAGAAATTATTCGGGTTCGATTCCCGCCGCCATGTTTTCCACGTATAATATGTATGTATTTACAAAGCAAAAATTATATAAATAGTATATCAGTCATGTAGTTTCCACTACTCTGCTCTGCTTACTTTGGGGCTAGAAGATGCTGTGTGAATATGTCCAGAATTATTTTATTTTGACGACCTCTTTCGCGCAGTGGGCGAAGGCCCACCTGAGACGCAGAAGGTTGCGGGTTCGATTCCCGCCTCGGGACAAATGTTTACATATGCAAATATTTGTCTCAGGATCTGGGTGTTTTCTATGTATAATATGTATGTATTTACAAAAAAAAAGTATATAAGTAGTATATCAGTCATTTAGTTCCCTTAACACAAGCTCTGCTTACTTTGGGGCTAGATGATGCTGTGTGAAAAATCTCCAGCATTTTTTGTTTATAAATAAATAATTATTGAAATCACAAGGATCTTGAAGAAACGTCAGCTTAAAAACTAAGTGAATTCAAAATGCTAAAGTGAATTTACGGCGATTCTTCGCGCGCGACCATGCTTAGAAGAATCAGGCAACAAACTCTGCTTGGTTTTTTGATGATCATACATTCAGCTATAGAGCTATAGAGTGGCGCCAATCGAACGAGATGAACTCGTTCATTAAGAAATAGCATCAGTCAAATCCTATCCTACTACCATATAGACGACAAAGTTTGGTTGAGGATGTATAGATGTTTGTTACTCTTTCACGCAAAAACTACTGAACGGATTCTGATGAAACTTTACAATAATATAGCTTATACATCAGAATAGCAAGCGCATAGGCTACTTTTTATACGGGTACCATGCGGGCGAAGCCGTGGCCAGAGGCTAGTATTTAAATAAAGTATCAATCAAAGTACACTTTTAAACGCTTTATGATTTGGTCGGTCGAACTTACCGAGAGAGTTCGTCGAAACGTCCCTGCGCCAAGTCTGAGAACTTAGCTTGTATGCTTTCCAGCGACGTAGGATCTTCCTCAGCCGTCTTTGATGCATCGCTTTGCTCCGATTTCAAGTTGTGTTTCTCCTGAAACGATAATATAGTCATTGAACGAGTGAGCGAAGCGAACAAACATCTCTGCGTCTACATGGACAATCCGGGGCGTTTCTATGTTTGTATTTCTGTTTGTTTTACAATTCAATAAACGATTACTGCCGAACCGTTTATTGAATCTTGATAAAACATTGTAGGTAGGTAGATTGTTTAAATACAATTTTCATGTTTGAATACGAGCTTAATCATTAGGGGGGTTTTTAAATATGGGGACAAGGAGGCCCTAAGAAATATAGTGAAAAAAGATTCACAAAAACAGTTTTCCATTTTAAAACAATAAAAAGGGCTAGAATTTAAATATAAAAGCGCCATCAAATTTCTGACTTGATATTCTATCACCAATTTACCCGTCATAAAACTGGTTTAAAACTCTCGTTTATTTAATAAAAAACCCGCGTAAACTGAAATATATTTGTGTGATATACACACACATATTGAAGATCATGAAGATTTACCATGATATTTAATCTGTGGAGATCTGCAGGTCGGGGCGAACTCCTAGTTCTTTCCGGAACGAGTGAAAATGCCCTTTCCGTGGGAGTTCTTAACGCAAAATCAAGTACTTTATTCTTTATTGTACACACAGAAAATAAAAAAAACTTACATATAGGACATGTACAAAGGCGAGCTTAACCCTAACAAGAGTTTTCTTCCAGAAACCTTTGAGAATAGGGATAGCTGAAAAATAATGGTGGGTATGTGTACACAGACGAATAAATTCTAACAATAAACTAATTTTAACATAATATAATAAAAATAATATATATTTATAAAATATATACATACCATATATATAAGCAATATTCACAAGGAGAAGGCAAAGTCAATAGGTTTTTATTCATTGAAATCACAAGAATCATATAGAAACGTCAACTTAAAAACAACGAAAATTTACGCCGATTCTTGCGCGCCTCCAAGCCTAGAAGAATCAGGCTGGTTATTTTTTGATGATCCTTCATTCAGCTTTACTGTGGTGCCAATCGAACAAGGTGA
Source organism: Perizoma affinitatum (assembly GCA_961405105.1). NCBI lineage: Eukaryota > Metazoa > Arthropoda > Insecta > Lepidoptera > Geometridae > Perizoma > Perizoma affinitatum. The sequence goes on along the minus strand of OY560186.1, from coordinate 16,825,422 downwards.
ACTAGTTTATAGAAAAAAAGTAATAATCAAAGAATTAGGGAGTACTCTTTCACTCTGAGCTTGAACGTACTTAGCGATGGACTAGCGCAAGTACTTTAGGGAACGGGTGAAAATTGCCTTTCCGTAGGAGTGAATCGTGCTTGGGTAGGTACTCACGTGACTTTGTCCGGGTCGCGGCGAAGGGACGCTGTCAAGGAACGACAGCTTTTCAGCGCGCCTCTTGGCCGCTTTGCCAGTGGAGAGGACACCCACCTTCCCCCTCCGTCGGATGTAGTAATCCCTGACGTAGCACCACCGCCTGGAGCAATCCGTGTCTGAAAATACATTTTCGACAGTCTATAATAGACTCTATAAGGGACTTGCCAAAACGCATCGATAGCGCGTCCGTTACCGTAATTGGCCACTTACATAAACAATATTTAACAAGTGATAACTAACTATATTTTAAAATATTAAAACTCTTTGGCTGTAGAAAACAGTTTGTTACATCTAGCTGTAACTTGTTTCGTCATATAGAAAAATAGTCTTTCTACATCACCTAGGATTAACTACAATTTTAAATGTAATTTGACAGCTCAGCAGAGTCTCTCTCGGCTACAAACAGCTTTTGGCGATGAAACAACATGCAAGATGACAATTTATAGCTGGTTTGCAGAATTCAAGCGCGCTCGTGTCTATCTCGGTGACGAATTTCGTGATTGTCGTCCGTCCACCGCAGTGAACAATGAAAACGTCGTTGCTGTGCGCCGCATCATCGAAACAGACAGGCATGTGACCTACCACGAGATTCGAGCATCCTTAAGAAAGAAAGAAAAAAATATTCATCTGATCAGTACATAACAACAACAAGTAACGCATATACAAACACTTATACAGATAGGTATAGCAGGATGGGACATTTTGGGACGGTACTTTACAAGTGTACGCAGAACGCTGCTATGTACAGGTTCCTATGAAAAGCCGAGCTCAGCATGCGCTGGGAACTAATTCTCAGCGCTGGTTTTCAGCACAAGGCTTAAGTGACGCACAGGATCGAGTCAGATACAATAAATCCTACACAAACATTTGGGTGTGAAAAAGCTGTGCTCGCGATGGATCCCTCACAATATAACTGAGACTCAAAAAACCGACCGGGTCACTTAGTAGTATACAAGATTTAACAACTTAATGGTGACTTGATATATAATTTTTATGCTAATTTTATAATATACATCCAAACTTACAAACTTTACCTCATAATGATATTAGTGTAGATTTCAATTTCAATTTGTTTATTCCAAAAAATGTTACCAAACCGTCTTTCAGTAGTAACCTAGATATCGTAATCAAAACTTATCCTACGTCACAGATATTATAATTCTGTGACATGCGCGGCTAGCTAATTACGGTATGCTACCGCCATCTAGTATCGTCTGGAGGCACTAAACGCTCTCGTAAAAGACGTTAGTGTCTCGAATATTCAAGGCAGCACGAGGCAGCGGGCGGGTCACGCAACCTACTAGAAATTACTAGAAGAAAAACGTGCTTGTTTACGACGGCATAATATAAGAGCGGCAAGCGACCCGTAGAGTCAGTTCTGTTCAAGATATGAATGTGAATAATTCGAAGTGATAAAGAAGCGATACCCAGTAACTATTGAATTGACAGTTGCGCTAGTGTTGATCCTAGTGATACAGTGTCTGAGTTTTTATGTTTTCATTGCGTAGTTTCGTTTGTTTTGTTGTAAATTTTAGTGTAATTTGCTATTACAGTGTTCCTTTGGTGTACAATTGGGCTTAATTATTTCATCCCGTAACAATACAAAAGTAAAAGTCAAAATTAATTAATTCATTAAAATCACAAGGATCACTTTGAAACGTCGGTTTTATCTACTGCCTGTTCCTCCGCGACCAAGCCAGGAAAGAAAAGCAAGAATACAAGGATGGTTATTCTTTTTAATAATCCTTTTACAAAACAATAGGTACCTACATTTTTTATCAAATTGGAACATTTTTAATCCCAAGAGTTTTTATCATCTAAATAATCCGATATTTTACTATAGGTACTATTACTTACATCATCATCTTCTTGTCCTTGTTCCACATTACGTGGGGCAACACATGTTTTATTCTTCCACTGTCCTCTATCAGCCGTCATCTCAGTACTCACTCCTTTATTAACCATGTCATCCTTCACACAATCCAACCATCTTTTCTATGGCCTACCTCTAAGGTTCTAGTACTTACATATACATATAAAATACCTGTTCTGTTAAGTTTATTTCCGATGTGAATCCACAGTTGTTGTTTGAATTCAGTTCTCCGGAAGTCCTTGCTCTTGGGATGGTACAAAGCTTCGTGTCCCTTCACGTACTCTATCAGTGCGTCGTCATTTTCACCCGTCCAAGGCACGTCCGATGACTTCTTGCTGTACCTTTCACTGACACTGGGAAAAAAAAACAAAAACCTATTGCCCGAGACGCAGAAGGTTGCGGGTTCGATGGTTGTATGATCTGCAAAGTATTTGTCTCGGGTCTGGGTGTCTCCTATGTATAATATGTATGTAAATAACTATTCTTGTTTCCTTAGATAATGGGAACACAGACAAGAACAGAACACAGAAGATCTAGAAGAAGAAAATACAGAAGAAGATGAATATGAAGAAGACTTTGAAGCAGAATTATTTTAGGAATACTATAGAATTTTGTATTACCGTGACTGTCTCGGTCCAAAGTCAGATAAGGCCGCCTTTACACTCTGTAGCGGCGTGGAAGGGGCCTCCGTGGATAGCTGGCCTTCGTGTTCGGATTTCAGACTTTGCTTCTCATGCTGAAAATGAGTTAAAAGTTGAAACAAGTCAATTCGACCTCCTTGGCACAGTGGGCGAAAGCCCGCTTGACACGCAGAAGCATGTGGGTTCGATTTCCGCCGCGGGACAAATGTTTGTATGATCTACATAATTATATTTGTCTCGGGTCTGAGTGTTTTCTATGTTTAATATGTATGTATTTACAAAAATATATATACATAAGTAGTATATCAGTCATGTAGTTCCCATAACTCTGCCTATTTTGGGGCTTGATGATGCTGTTTGAAAAATGATCAGCATTATTAATTATCAATAGTAAAGACAGCCGGTAGAACATGGACGAGAGTAGCTCAAGACCGAGACAGGTGGAATGGGTTGGAGGAGGCCTTCGCCAGTGGGCACACAGATTATAAACATTAAAATAGATTAAACCAACGTTGGACGTCCGGCAGCGAGATGGGCAGACAACAAAGTCAACGTCGCGGGCCGTGATGGCGCAGGATCGTGGTGTATGGCATAAACTGTTTTCAACAGCAGCAGTCATTTCAGATAGATATGACTTGCCAGCAATGAAGGCCGTTATTTGGGTCCTGAACAAGTAGAAAGTCACGCCTGAGACAACTTGATCAGGACACGAGTCAAGGTCCTTAAACCATCCTTTTTAATTTTTTAATGTATTTCCTGTTAGTGAGCTGTCCTTGTATCTATGGACAGCTCACACAAAAAATGGACCTAAATGTTGTCTGATTTAATAAATGAATTTAATTTAATTATTATTATTTCTTACAGATGGGTTACGGCTCTGGCTGGGTCTATGCGCGGTGTCGTTGTCAAGGAATGACAGCTTGTCAGCCCTCCTCTTAGCCGCTTTGCCAGTTGACAGAGCCCCGGGGTTCGCCTTCCGGCGGATATAGTAATCTCTGACGTAGCACCATCTTTTGTAGCATTCTGAATCTGAAACAAGTAATGTATTTTTTTAGGAATCTTTAAAAGCCGAACTCTATTGAGTCGAGACAAAGTCCAACATGAAATTTCATCTCCCATATTTTCACAGTTGGGGGGCGGGATTTTTCCAAAAAATGTATATGAGATTACTCTTGAGGATACCCTTCCACATTAAAAAACGAATCATTAAAATCGGTTCACAATTTGCGAAGATATCGCGTAAAAACTTACTAATCCATAAATACCTTGACAATGAAGATATCAATTAAATGAAAATCTCTTTCCCTTTGGTGACGTGTTTTAAATTATTTTTGTTGCTTAGTATTTTTTATTGTTGTATGATCTACAAATATTTATCTCAGGTTTTTTTACAAAAAAAATGTATATAAGTAGTATATCAGCCGTGTTGGCCTAGTGGGTGATACCCCGACTTCTGATCCGGAGGTCGTGGGTTCGAACCCGGCCGTGCACCAATGGATTTTTCTACTCGAAAAATTTATGTGCGCATTAACACGTGCTCAAAACGGTGAAGAAAAACATCGTGAGGAAACCGGCATGCCCTAGAACCTAAAATTCGAAGGCATGTGCCAACAGTTAGTCTTCCAATAAGCGGCGATGGGCTTGCAACCTGTCACGTGGAATGCTTACTACTTGCAAAACGCGGGCATGAACCAAATGTAAAAGTTTGGACGTGCCTCTGACTACCCCCTTCTTGGTATCCTCAAAGATCTACTCACTGAGTATGTATCTGAGGATGTCCACCATGGGGAAGACAGTCGTGAGCGTGTTTGTTTGTTTTGTTTGTTATCAGTCATGTACTTTGGCACTAGATGGTACTGTGTGAAAAATTACCAAAATTATTTATTTATTTAAATACCTGTTTTATGAAGAACCGCCCCGATTTCACGCCATAATTTCTGTTTCATATCAACCTTCCTGAAATGTTTGTTCCTCGGATTGTACAGCACTTCGTTCCGTCTCACGAAGTCTATCAGAACATCGTCCGTCTCACCGTTCCATACGTTCGGAGACATTTTAGAAAACTGTTCGCCAATTCTGAAAAAAAAGGAACAAATGATTTGTTTTAATTCAACTAATACGACTAAAGTGGCAAACTAACAGACGGCTCGCCTGGTATTGTACACATATTTTTCACGTGGAAAAATCTATTGCTCGGAAGTCGAGACCACGACCTACGGATTTCAGGCACTACACCAATACATAGGCAGCAAAAATATCAAAAAATCAAAATGGCCGCCGCCGGCCATATTGATTCTGTTCTAGGTATCAAGAACCGTAAGGTTGACCAACCCTCTATAAAAAAATAAAAGTTTTTGACTAGACGATTTTAAAAAGTTTACAATATTCTTCCGAATAAAGAGCAGTCAAACACATTTTCTTTCTTTTTATTTCCTACAGATATAGTAATTGGCCATCGGCTAATAAGCCTTACCGAATTCCCTCCCAGGGGTCACTAGGACCGGTCTCCTCTTTGACCTCCTCTTGATCTTCTTGAGAGGGCTCCGCCGGTGCCCAGGACCTCTGAGCGGAGGGCACGTGGTCCAGGAACGAGAGGAGATGCGCCCTCTTCTTCGCGGCCTCCCCTCCCCCCGCCTTACCCCTGCGACGGATGTAGTAATCCCGGACGTAGCACCACCGCCGGCAGCAATCTGAATCTGAAATACCATTACTTAGGGACTTTAAAGTGTTACAAACATAATTTTCTCTATAAAAGGGACTAATTATAATTAATTAATTATAATTAGTCCCGTTATAATTACGTACCTGATTTATTAAGTGTCGTTCCAATATCACGCCACAGCTTCTGTTTTAAGACAGCAATCTTGTACAGTTCATTCTTAGGATTGTAGAGAGCTTCGTTACGTCTCACGAATTCTATTAGAGTCTTCGTATTTTCGCTCGTCCAGGCCAAGTTTGATGTGATTTTGCTGAATCGCTCACTGAAAATAAGACGATTATTTTATTTACAGAAAGAAATCCAAATACCTACTTTAAACACCGGGAAGTTGATGAAAAGTTCAATATGAAATTTCATTCGCCATTTTATTCAGTCATCTAGGGTTAGTTCAATGACCAGGTTGAGGTGGCCCAAAAAGGGCATACTGAATAAAAAACAGTGTGGTGAGAGGATGGGCCTCCTAGAAGCAATGTTCATGCAAGTGTCACATATCTTCGAGTTTTTGGTTTTAGGACACAGATAGAGGCGAACTTAATGCTAATTAGCATTTTCTTCCAGCTAACCTTTGTGTAATGAAGAGTGGGCGTTTATACGAAATAAGAGCAAAATAATAAAAAATAACTACCTACAACATAGTAAACTACATACATACACAAATTAAAATGATTGATGTTTTTAGACATTCCGATTTCTCCACGATGTTTTCCTTCACCGCTTTCAGTTACCTGAATATCCCCGTTTTAGTGCTCTGCGGTTTCTTGTCGCTCTTAGTTCTTTTAACTTCTGGCTCGCTATTTCCGTTTTCTTCTGAATTGTCATCGTCCTCTGTGTTCTCATCCTCTTCCACTTCTTCTTCCTCTTCCTCTTCCAAATCTTCGTCCTCTTCATCTTCTACGTCTTCTTCGTCTTCCTCTTTTTCTGTATTTTCTTCTTCTAGATCTTCGTCTTCTGTGTTCCCGTACCTAAGGAAACGACAAAAGTTATTTGGTTTTAAAAGTATTAAGCCACACTTAAAAATCAAACTCGACGGGACTCGAACCCGTGACCTCCCACTTGTTACGCAAGCAGGGTGTCTAGACAAATGCCACTTTCTGTTGGCGTTAACGGCTGCGGAAGGATTGAATTGTATGGAAATGACATTAGCTGTGGAAATGTCACGTGACAGCTGCCAGGTTTTAACTTGACAAATTTGCGTTAGCGTGAAAGAAAAATTAAGCGTGAGGTATTTGTCTAGACCACCCGGTAAAAATTCAGTTATTTTTATAGAGACAGACATTGCCAAAAAAAACAAACACCCGCCCAGCCGGTCGGCCGTTTGTTTTGTTACTTGTTTTTAACAAAAAACCTTTACCTTTATTATTAGTATAGAGATAGCAACAAAATGTAAAATAATTTGTATTATACATACGATACTTTTGTCCGGTAATATTAATAAGTATGAGATTTATATTAAAAAAACTGATCGCACGTTTTTTTGAAATAGAATAACAAAAATTTACTGTTTTTTTAATTTTGACACTTTACATGCATATTTCATGCGTTTCGTTGGATATAATCCGGTCTTTATCAATGTCAATGCGTGCAGTGCCCACCTACAACTGATTATGCAATCACCTATCTATTAAGACAGTCTCATTGGTTTCACCCACTGGTAGGCAAAATAAATAAAAAAATAACTAACAAACCATTGAAAAGTACTAAAATAAATAATAATATAATAATTACTGGTACTCCAACGGGTCGTCTTCGAAGTCTGAGAATGCTGCCTCCACACTCTCGAAGGCCGTCTGCGGAGCCTCGAACATCGGAAGCAGCGGCACTTCGTTCAGATGCGATTTCAAGATTTGCTTCTCTTGCTGAAAATGTATTTTGCTAGACAAATCCATTTTGTACTTATTATAAAACTAGGCCGTGTTGGCGTAGTGGTCAGGGTACCGACCTTCGGGGTCTTAAGGTGAGTCCAGACGATGTAACATAACGTGTTATGAAACAAAGTTGTTAGGAAAATTCGGAAATTTGAGAATATTTGTTTGGACGAAAATTTACTAATAATTTATAACACGAATAAATTTTCGTAAAACAAATTGACTTTCAATATGTCCAGAACCATTGCCAGGTATTGTCTAGATATAAACTATTGGTAAGATATGTAATAATGAACTAGGCATTGGATTCCCAGGTATTGTCTAGATAGCAACTATTGGTAAAATATGTAATAATGAACTAGGCATTGGATTCCCAGGTATTGTCTAGATAGCAACTATTGGTAAGATATGTAATAATGAACTAGGCATTGGATTCCCAGGTATTGTCTAGATATAAACTATTGGTAAGATATGTAATAATGAACTAGGCATTGGATTCCCAGGTATTGTCTAGATAGCAACTATTGGTAAAATATGTAATAATGAACTAGGCATTGGATTCCCAGGTATTGTCTAGATAGCAACTATTGGTAAGATATGTAATAATGAACTAGGCATTGGATTCCCAGGTATTGTCTAGATAGTAACTATTGGTAAGATAGGTAACAATGAACTAGGCATTGGATTCCCAGGTATTGTCTAGATAGTAACTATTGGTAAGATAGGTAACAATGAACTAGGCATTGGATTCCCAGGTATTGTCTAGATAGTAACTATTGGTAAGATAGGTAACAATGAACTAGGCATTGGATTCCCAGGTATTGTCTAGATAGTAACTATTGGTAAGATAGGTAATAATGAACTAGGCATTGCAGGAGTATATGCTTATGGAATAACCAAAGTTTTAAAACATGCTACCTAATTGAGACATACCTGTAAAACTTCGTGGTATCCCATATTTTCCTGCAAACTGTCAAAATGTAGTGTTTGTGTGGTGCTAAGGTGCGGGGTTCTGTACCGAGTCAGCTCAGGGGATGTGGGGTCTGTTGGACCCTAGAAGAAAATGAAGGTAAACAAACTCTTCAGCATTATTTCTAGGATAGATAAGGTCTTAGAATAATCTAAATAAGTGCAATTATGTTAAAATTTTACTTAATTAACATTAAACAGAACCTCAAATCATTTATATAACTGTTACAAGCTAGGGTACGGGATAAAATAATGAAGTCCACTTGAACACCAAAAGAACACTGTATTAGTCAGGTTACACTATAAAATTAACTTTGACACTAACAGCACAACAGAATTACACCACTTAAACAAAAGCACTAAAACACTGAATTACTAGGTACAACACTATAACACAAACAGTCACTCTACTAATCACTGGGTATCGCTTCTTTATCACTTTGATCAATTCACTTCCAAATCTCGATCGGAACTGTCGCTACGGGCCGCTCACCGCGCTTATAAATCCCCCTAAGACGATACCTCGATCCTTCCAGAAAGATCTCGCACAATCCCGTCCTTTCTAAGCGCGTGCTATCCCCTTCTAACGCATTTGCTATCTCTTACTAACGCGGTTAATGACCGATCTAGTCGGTTCCATAAGGGGCGGGGCGTCCGCTACGTGCGTGCTAGTTCTTTCTACGGGTTGGTCTAATAATCCCCTTAAAGATTCCCCTGCGAAGGGGATTATTAGACTTTTTGTCTACAAATCCCCTTACAATCGGATTTAGCTGAGGCAGGGGATTATTAGACAAAAAGTATAGAAATCCCCTTAACCGTAATTTATGTTGGTGGAAGGGGGGTTATTAGACAAGAATAAATAAATACTCTTAAACCTTTATTTTATTAAATGAAATAAAGTTAATTCATATAGGCCGGGTGAATTAGCCATAACTAGCCTACAATTTATTTAACGTGACATCTGACCCACCGTGGCTCACTTGTGAAATGCCCACCCTCAGTCACCTTTCCAAGGCCTGGCCGGGCCTGGGGGGTAAGAAACAACTAAGCCAGCTGCGCTAAGAGTGCTACTTATCAAATAAAAACAACGAATTAAATAATCACAAAATCTAGAGATCCTCTTGAACGTTTAATTTATTTTAATAAAATCATATACCAACAACTAATTTAGTAATCACAAAGTCTTTATTTCTTTGTATACCTAATCATTTACCATGTCCTCGTATAAGTTTTATTATAAATACATAACCTCTCAACTATTTTTATAATTATTATAAGACTTGTCTTAAAAACAAACTGTCGCAGAAAACTAATTAATTATTGGTTAGTTCTGTAATTAAAAAGATTATTAAAACCTATCAACTAGGGTATTCATTTCATTGTACGTAAATATCGACCTTAATTATTGCGAATAAGGTCCATAATTCTGTATAATGCACATTTTTGCGGCTTTCGGTGCACAGTGCGTTGTGTTATTTATGAGACTCCTAATCTAAAAAAAATCATGGCTGGTAGTGCAAGTGGTGCAGAAATAGAGTACATAGTTAAAAAGAAAGCAACAATACTCTTACACGGCGGATATCAATATTGTGTCAAAACAAGAAATAAAAATGGATCCGTTTTATGGGAGTGCTCACAAAGAAAGAAAAGTAAATGCACTGGATCCATCATAATACACGTAAGTAAAACTTCATCCGATTTGAGAATTATTATTAATGTTAGAATCTGTTCAAATCATAACATAAAAGAATCCTACCTCGGTGTATTGAACTTCGGAATTTGAAATTTAGTAATCACCCGAGTGTATTCACTTCTATTATAGATTTCATTGATATTTTAGTAAACATAACACTCATGTGCTTCGACAAACAGATATAAGAAGAACATAAAAGCAACACTATATAACCACAAGAATGCAGCTCTGGGTGTGAACACGCAATTTCAAGACGTTGCAGAAGTCGAAATCCCAGAGTTACACCAGGATTTTTTGTTAGCGGACCATAATGATGGTTCTATACGTGTAATAGCATTTTGTCACGTTAAATAAATTGTAGGCTAGTTATGGCTAATCATCACCCGGCCTATATGAATTAACTTTATTTAATTTAATAAAATATAGGTTTAAGAGTATTTATTTATTCTTGTCTAATAACCCCCTTCCACCAACAATAATTACGGTTAAGGGGATTTCTATACTTTTTGTCTAATAATCCCCTGCCTCAGCTAAATCCGATTGTAAGGGGATTTGTAGACAAAAAGTCTAATAATCCCCTTCGCAGGGGAATCTTTAAGGGGATTATTAGACCAAGCCCTTTCTACGCGATATTAGATGGCGGTAGAACGAGTAGTGCGTCCATTTGATAAGAGATGGCGCTAGCATACCGTAGTTAGCTAGCAGCGCACGTCACACTGCCCCCTCCTTAGACATGCTCGTCCCGAGCATTGTCAGACCCGTAATACCTCGCCAAACGGTCAACATGAACGATCTTAGGGGCTCCTCGCAGACCCTTCTGTATCCGATAAGTGACATCGTTAATCCTGGTCATAACACGGTACGGTCCGTCCCATTTGGGCTGTAATTTGGGAGACTTTCCTTTTTTCCGCACTGGATTATGCAACCACACCAGTGAACCTTCGTTGAATCCCAAATTGTTTAGTTTTCTGTCATAACGGGTCTTCATCTTTTCAGACGTTTGTTGGCTGGATTGTCGGATGTTTTCATATACGTCGTTCATTTTATTTCGTAAGTCGCTCGCATAATCTGTTATTGTGCGTGGAGAATCAGGTGGAATGCCAGTTATCAAGTCCGCAGGTAATCGCAGTTCACGTCCAAAGTTCGCAAAGGCAGGGGTGACATTTGTGCTCTCGTGAACTGCACTTCGATATGACAGCAGAAATGGCTGAATGTACTTGTCCCAATCCTTTTGATTGGTCTCCACCACTTTTGCCAGATAATGTTCCAACGTCTGATTAAACCTTTCTACCATTCCGTCCGATTGTGGGTGATAGGAGGTGGTTCTGGTCTTATGAGTGCCCATTAAACGACATGTCTCCTGAAATACCTGGGACTCAAAATTCCTTCCTTGGTCGCTGTGAATTTCCAGAGGTACTCCAAAACGACAGAAAACTTCGTGTACTAATTTATCCGCTACCGTCGAAGCTTCTTGGTTAGGAATTGCGAAAACTTCCGGCCATTTTGTAAAATAATCCATGACTACCAAGAAGTATTTGTTCCCGTTTTCACTAACAGGAAACGGTCCAGCAACGTCCAGCGCTATACGTTCCCACGGCGCTCCGACATTGTATAACTTCAATGCTCCTTTGCTGCGCGTGTGGGGTCCTTTTACGGCTGCACAACTCGTACATTTCCGGCACCAGTCCTCCACATCATCTCGACAATGGATCCAGTAAAATCGTTCGCGGATTTTTAACAATGTCCTTTTTATTCCCATATGACCACCCGAACATCCCTCGTGGTAGAGCTTCAGAACGTCAGATATTTTGTTCCTAGGGACAACCATTTGAAGGTGACAATGATCTCCTCGAGCATTTTCCCATTTACGGCACAATACTCCATTATGGACAACCAGACTGTCCCACTGTGCCCAATAACTTTTTGTAGTTGTGCTCATTCCAGCAACATCACTCCACTTAGGTTTGGGGCTACCAGCTTTGATCCGTTCTACAATTGGCTTGAGATCGTTATCCTCCTGCTGTGCTTGCTGCAGGGCTTCCTTCCACTCCTCGCTAAGGTCTGTTCTCAGCATTCTTATGGGTACTGCTTCTTTGGACTCCTGTTTGACACAATGCTTACAGTTTTCCAGGCAAGGTCTTTGTAGGGTATGATGTGGGTAGAAGTAAAAACTTTGTATGGCAGTCGGAATACAGCTCTTGTTTGTAACTGGTGTTTTCTTGACAATCCTCGGATATTACAGTGGCGAACGAGAATACAATTAAATATTAGACTGTGCGTGCATAAAATAAAACGAACAAACTATGGCCATCGGAAAAATAAGCGCGTTTGATGTGAAAACCGGATTGTGGTCGTCATACGCGGACCGATTAGAAATGTACTTCAAAGTGAATAAAATCGAGGAGGATTTAAAGTTGGCTACGTTGATTTCGGTTATGGGGGATGAAGCTTATGAGCTTCTTGTGAATTTGGCGAGTCCCAAAAAACCGGCGGAATTGACGTATGCAGTTACAAGGGAGCTGATGAGTCGTCATTTACAACCGATTCCATCGGTGCTCGCGGAAAGGTACCGATTCCGGCAGCGGCGACAGCGACCTGAGGAAAACATCAGCGATTATGTCGCGGAGTTGAAAAAACTTGCGAGATACTGCAACTTCAAGGATAACCTAACAGAAAATTTACGAGATCAATTCGTTTGCGGGATAAAAGGTGACGTCATCCGACAACGGCTTTTTGCGGAAGATGGCGAGATATCTTTCTTGGATGCCGTAAAGCTGGCGACATCTTTGGAGGCGGCAGAGCGGGACGCGGCGGCGGTCGAGGTACGGAGCGGGCTGGAGGCGGCGACTCCGGCTGCAGGTGCGGATGTGCACGCTATGGAGGCGCGGGGAAAGCGCGCGGGCCCGGCGAGGCAACCGGCGCGCACCGGCGCGGGCACCGCGCGTGCCGGAACGCACCGGGATACACCAGCGGGCCAGGTGGCCTCCTGCCGGGCATGCGGGGCTTCCGGTCACAGTTACAGTGACTGTAGGTTCCGTAGCTACGTCTGCAGCCGGTGCAAGCGACCGGGGCATCTTCGCCGAATGTGTTCGGTTGGCGGGGCCAGGCCAAGCGGCCCGGCGCGGACGGCGGCGGCGTCCTCGTATGCCGGAAACAGCCGCGGATGCCATTACGCAGGGGACATCACCGCAGATGAGGATAACGGCGGATCATCGGATGGCGGTTTTGAGGACGCATTTCTGGATCTACACCAGCTCAGTTTAAGGGACTATAAACCGGTATGTTTGCCAATTAATATTGATGGAAAAATCATATTAATGGAAATAGATACAGGCACACCGATATCATGTATCAGTAAATATACCTACGATAGGTATTTTAGAACTAGAACGATCCATCCTTACGATTTGTGTTTACGGTTCTATGACGGTTCAAATATACGGCCGTTAGGGTATATTAAGCCATCGGTTACATATAAAGATAAGGTTAAGGAATTAGAATTGTTTGTGATCGAACAAGGCACTACTTCCTTATTAGGTAGGCAGTGGTTATCAGAGTTAAACATAGAAATTCCATCATTAAATTGTTTTCAAAGTGACTCTTGCACGTATGTGAAAGATATTAAAAATAGTATAAATGCATTGGTTGACAGATATAAGCAGCTGTTTGATGGGTCACTAGGAAGGTTCACGGGGGGCAAGGCCACGCTTCGGGTGCGGGAGGGCGCGGCGCCGGTGTTCCACCGCGCGCGGCCGCTGCCGTTTGCACTTCGCGAGCGCGTCGACGCGGAGCTGGACGCCATGCTGCACTCCGGCATCATCGAGCCGGTCGAATGCTCCGACTGGGCCTCGCCCCTGGTTCCGGTGAACAAGTCTGACGGTACGCTCAGAATTTGTGTTGATTATAAGGCGACTCTGAACCCGGTTCTTTTGATCGATCGATATCCTTTACCTAGAATAGACGATGTACTCATAGCTTTGAATGGGGCTCAATACTTTAGTAAAATTGATCTGTCGCAATCGTACAACCAGATAGAATTGGACGAGTCAAAGAATTATACGATTATAAATACTCATCGGGGCTTATTCCGTTATAATAGGTTAGTTTTTGGACTTTCTTCTAGTCCTGGTATTTTCCAGCGTATCATGACTAATTTACTGACAGGAATACCAAATGTAGCAGTTTTCATCGATGATATTATTATAGGGGGGAAAACGGAATCAGAACATTTAAAAGCGCTAGAAACGGTATTCCGGAGGCTGTTAGATAGCGGATTACGGTTGAAGAAATCTAAATGTGTATTTCTCGAACAAGAAGTATCATATTTAGGATACATACTTTCTAAAGAGGGATTGAAAGCTGACCCGGCAAAAATTGCAGCCGTAGCGGAGATTCCTAGGCCTCAAAACGTTCCAGAGTTACGCTCGTTTTTAGGGCTAGCTAACTTTTTCGCAAAGTTTGTAAAAAACTATAGTCATAAGTTAATTCCATTGTACAATTTATTAAGGAAAAACGTTCCATGGCATTGGGGTCACGATTGTGAGGAAGCATTTAAAGGAATTAAATTGACATTAACTAGTTCACAGGTTTTAGCTCACTATGAGCCTAGCAAACAGCTGATCGTTACATGTGACGCGAGCGCAGCGGGGGTGGGCGGAGTGTTATCGCAGCCCGATCGCGAGGGTAGGGAACGGCCGGTGGCCTTTGTCTCGCGTACGCTAACGAGTGCGGAAAAGAATTATTCACAAATCCATAGAGAGGCTTTAGCTATAATTTACTGTATGAGGAAATTCCATCAATATATTTATGGCAGGCGTTTTGTCCTTAGGACGGATCACAAACCTTTGGTCTCGATTTTCGGACCGAACACAGGAATTCCAGTAATGACGGCAAGTAGAATGCAGCGCTGGGCCATAATGTTATCCGCGTACAGTTATGATATTGAATACGTTAGGACGGATGCGAATAGTGCGGACGGCTTGTCACGCTTACCATTGGTAGATAAGGAACCGGTTTCGCGCGCGGTTCCCGAGCAAACGTATTTACATTTTGCTCAAGAAGCTTTCTTGTTGGATTACAATGAAATAAAAAGAAGTACCGCTAGGGATCCAATATTAAGTAGGTTATTGGCATTCATCCGGGACGGATGGCCAACACAGTGCGAAATTGTGGGTTTGCAGCCGTATTTCAATCGGAGAAATGAACTGTATGAAGAGTTAGGTTGCGTAATGTGGGGTCATAGGGTTTTAATTCCTGCTAATTGTAGGGATAAAGTTTTGAGCGTCTTACATGAACCCCATATGGGAATTGTAAAATCCAAAAGTATAGCTCGTAGCTACGTGTGGTGGGCCGGCATAGATGAAGCTATCGAGGCGATGTGTCGCGGGTGCGTCACGTGCGCGGCGCAGGCCGACGCGCCACCGCGACAGGCGCCGCGTCCTTGGCCCTGGCCCAGTAGGCCGTGGTCGAGACTACATCTAGATTTTATGGGACCTATTTATGGGAAAATGTATCTAGTAGCAGTGGATGCTATGTCTAAGTGGCTGGAAGTGTTTGTGGTTCCCAGTACAGCGGCAACGTCTACCATTGAAAGGTTAAACGAACTATGGAGTCGATGGGGTTTACCGAAGCAAATCGTGACAGATAACGGGCCACCTTTCACAAGCAAGGAGTTTGAAGCTTTTGTTAAAACACGGGCAATTGAGCACATATTAACAGCACCATATCACCCAGCTTCGAATGGAGCCGCGGAAAACGCGGTGAAAACGTTGAAGAGGGTTATTAAAAAAGCGGTATTTGAAAAGAAAAATGTAATGCAGGCTTTAAATACATTCTTGTTGTATTATAGGAACACGGAACACGCATCCACAGGGGAAAGTCCAGCAATGCTACTGCAGGGTAGGCGGCTCAGAACGAGATTAGATGCACTAAAACCGAATCGAGAATTAAAAGTTATTCAGTCACAGAGACGCCAACTGGATAACGCGGGCGGGGGAAGTAGAACCATTGATTCCGGTGATAGCGTCTGGTATCGTCAGTATCTAAAGAGCGAGAAATGGTTACCCGGGAAAGTAGAATCTTGTATGGGTCCATCCAATTTTAAAGTAATAGGGCAGGAAGGCAATAGAGTACACCGTCATATCGATCAATTAAAACCTAGATCGAGGAGTTCCTTGATCTTCCCGAATCCTGAATGTGCCACAGTTTGTTCACCTGAGGTACAGACCGACAATGATATTTTTCTTGATGCGGAAGAAAAAGAGTTTGAAACCAATCTAGTTCCAGTCCCCATAGTTCTCGATGGGCGGAATAACACCCAGTCGGAGCATCCCGGAGGGCAGCAGGGCGGTTCCCTGCCGAGCTCACCAGCGCGCGTACCTGAACCCTCTGAACCAATTCTAGATGCACCGAAAAACGTACACAGTGCATCAAAGCCACCTCGGCCTTTTAGACAATGTAAACTGAATAAACCCAACTATAAACTGTAACTACTATCTAATGTACCTACTTTCTTTGTAAAAACAGTTATTATTAAGTAAGTTGGTATTGGTGTTATTTCATTTATGTTGTTTCCTGTATTCATTTGTTTTGTAAGTTAGATAAGGAGTAGATAAGTACCTACCTATAAAATAATGTACATAAACTAAGTAATTTGGAGTAAATTTAGTGTGGAGGAGTGTAGGGTATGATGTGGGTAGAAGTAAAAACTTTGTATGGCAGTCGGAATACAGCTCTTGTTTGTAACTGGTGTTTTCTTGACAATCCTCGGATATTACAGTCTTCTAGAGAGTGCATCCGCGTTACCGTGAGATTTTCCACTGCGATGTTCAATTTGAAAATCAAACTCCTGTAGCTGTTCTATCCATCTTGCCACTTGCCCCTCGGGGTTCTTGAACTGTAATAGCCATGTTAACGCAGCATGGTCAGTTCGCAGATGAAATTTACGTCCTAGCAGATATTTGCTGAAATGCTGCAAAGATTTTACTACTGCCAGCAGTTCCCTTCGTGTGACACAGTAATTTCTTTCCGGTTTGGATAAAGATTTGCTGAAGTAGGCTATCACCACTTCTTGATCTCCTTTGCGCTGAGATAATACACCACCAATACCGGTATTACTTGCATCTGTGTCCACGATGAACTCGTTATCTAGGTCAGGAAAGCCAAGAATAGGTGCCTCACACAGACGCTTCTTTAGTTCCTGAAAAGCATGGTTGCAGTCTTCATCCCAGCAGAATAGTCGCTTCTCCTCGGTGAGCTTGTACAAAGGCTTAGCTACATCAGCAAAGTTCTTTACAAACCGTCGGTAATAGGAGCACAACCCTAAAAATGCTCTGACTTGTGTCTTGTCCATTGGAATCGGCCAATCCTTGACAGCGTCTATTTTCTCTGGGTCAGTTTGTATACCGTTTCGTGAAACTACATGACCCAAGAAGCTTACTTGCCGTCTGAAGAACGAGCACTTTTTCGGACTTAACTTTAGATTTGCTGCGCAGATCTTTGACAACACGCGTTCCAGATTTTGAAGATGTTCTTGAAACGTTCTTCCAATAATGATGATGTCATCCAAGTAGACAAGGCAGGCGTCTCCGATCAATCCAACAAGTACTAGCTCCATTAGCCTCTCAAAAGTCGCAGGGGCGTTGCATAATCCGAACGGCATGACTCGAAATTGCCAAAGTCCCTTTCCCGTAGAGAATGCAGTCTTTTCCTTGTCTCTAGGGTCTATTTCTACTTGCCAGTAGCCACTTTTCAAATCCAGAGTAGTAAACCACTTCATTCCTGTCAGTGTATCTAACGTGTCATCAATTCTTGGTAGTGGATAACTGTCTTTCTTCGTTACTTCATTGAGACGACGATAATCCACACAGAAACGCATAGTTCCGTCCTTCTTCTTGACTAGCACGACAGGCGAGCACCAAGGACTGGATGAAGGTTCTATTACACCATCCTTCATCATTCCCTCAATCATGGTTTCTACTTCTTTCTCCTGTGCTACTGGTAATCGTCTAGGTCGCTGGCGGATCGGTAGCTCATTACCAGTGTTTATCGCATGCTGTACTAGTCCAGTCTTTCCAATATCAGCATCATTCGAAGAGAATACATCGGCATACTGAAGTAACGTCTTTTTAGCCATTGCAACTTCTTGTTCAGAAAGATCCTTGCGACAAACTTCCAGAAACGATGACACATCATATTTGTTCTTTAGGTTTTGGCCACTGGGCAATTCTTGACACCTTCGCAAGCAAGCTACTTCCTCACAGGTTCCCATTAACGTCCCTTTTTCGATGAGGTTTTCTTCACTACTCAAGTTCAATATTCGCACTGCTGAGGTACTCGTAGCCTTCACTAGAGTTCGTGACATAATCCATGGTTGGACGGTATCCAATCTCTCTATCAGTACACATCGATTATTTCCCGCAGTGTGTGGCAATCTTACTGGTACAATGGTTTCCGACCTTGGAGGCAGAACAGTTTTCTGTAGACAGTAAATATTCCCTGGTGATCCACCTTCCATAAAAATTTCCTCCGTTCCACATTTTAACACTCCTTGATTCACGTCGATCTTGCAGCGGTGCTCTCGCAAGAAATCCAAACCCAGGATACAGTCGTCAACCACGTCGGCCACGATGACGTTATGCAGGAAAATCCTTTCACCCAGCTTCACCTCTACCCGCTTCTCGCCTCGGACGGATATGTGCTGACCGGTTGCTGTTATCAATCAATCAATCAATCAAATCATTTATTTGCAGAATACATTATTACAGGTACATGTCAGATCTTATAACTAGAGTGATGTCAAATGTATTCAACCCGCAAGCAGGTATGCAAATATTAAATAATAGAATAAAAGAAGCTAATATAATCAGTCATTAAAAAAATAATCAATATAATGTCATACAATCAAAAATAAATAAGTAGTTCACAATCATAGAGAACATAATAACTTATTCTACTTAAAATTAATATACTCATTTACACTATAGAAACTTTTTTCTAGGAGCCAATTATTTAGCTTTTGCTTAAATAAATTACCATTGAGGTTTTTAATTGGTTCTGGTAATTTATTATATATAATTATGCACATATAAAAAACATTTTTCTTAAATATCTGTTTGTGGCACAGTGGATTGTACAGCAGATTATTGAATTTTGTTATTTTTTGTCTAGTGTTAATATCCTTACGTTTGGTAAAATATTGAGGGTAAGATTTTATAAAAATGCATATGTCTCTAATGTACATACAAGGTAGAGGCATAATATTACTGATCTTAAACAGAGGCTTGCAAGAGTCACGATACCAAGCCTTGTTAATAACTCTGATGCATCTCTTCTGTACTCTAAAGACTCTTTCAGCATCAACAGAGTTTCCCCAGAGCAACAACCCATAGCTCAGGATCGAAGACACATGTCCATGGTAAGCTGCTAGAGCTGCGTCAAATGAAATCGTCTGGCGGATTTTCTTTAGAGCAAAGATAAAGCGACTTATTTTTTTGCAAACATCACCAATATGAACTTTCCAGTTTAAATGTCTATCTAATGTGATACCTAAGAATTTAAATGTCATTACTTCGTCTAATTTATCATTATTATAAGAAATGTCAAGTATTAGTGGATTAGTATTATAAGAGTCAAATTGCATAATTTTAGTTTTGGTAATGTTTATAGCTAAATTATTATTATTGGTCCAATTAACAATGTCAAAAAGTGCACTATTTAATGTCGTTTCGGCATTTTGTCTGTCAGTTTTAATTAAAATTGTGGTATCATCTGCAAAAAGTATACATTTATGTGACACAGAGTCCGGAAGATCGTTGATATATATTAAAAATAGAATCGGGCCTAAAATGCTTCCCTGTGGGACGCCCCGATTTTTTGAGATAGTGCGTGATCTAAATGTTTGCTTAGTAACATTTTTAGTGTTGGTATTGCCTTTATACTTTGCCTTTATATTTGTTATAACCTTAGTTATTTCGGTACATTGTTCCCTATCATGTAAGTAGCTCGCCAACCAGTCCAGAGCTTTACCACGAACTCCATAATGATCTAATTTGTTTAACAGTTTGTCATGATCAACAAAGTCAAATGCCTTGGTTAAGTCCATAAATAGAGTCAAAATGGGGCCTCTACCACTGTTTAAGTTTTCCGTAATAAACCTCACTAAGTTAAAGCAAGCAAGGGATGTAGAACTTCCTTTACGAAAACCATATTGGTCACTATGAAGACTCTTATGCTTGTCCAAGAAACTATTTAGTCTATTCAACATGGCTTTTTCCAGTATTTTTGACAGGATTGGGACTAATGTTATAGGTCTATAATTGTTTGGATCTGACCTTTCACCCTTCTTAAAAAGGGGCTTAACTATAGACTTTTTTAACTGATTTGGAAACACACCTTCCAGAAAAGACAAATTAATAATGTGCGAAAGTGGGGAACAGATCCACTTTGCACAGGCCTTCAGACTACTGGTTGTGATGTCATCACATCCACTGGTTTTACTATTATTGAGGGATATAATTATTTTAAAAACTTCTTCCGGGTCAGATGGAAGTAAAAAGATTGAATTTAATTGTTTGTTATTGTTAGAAACTGTATCACTCATATTAGATGATGAATTGTTTGCAGGTAAATTTATAAAATTATCATTAAATATATTGCATATGTCAGATGGATTGTAGTATGTCTTATTATTGAAATTAATTGAATCAATGTCATTTTTATATAAATTATTAGTCAAGGATGAAGAAATGGCGTTCCAAGTAGCTCTACACTTGTTTTTACTATTTTGAATTCGTCTAAGGTTACTATATCTCTGTGATTTATTAATGCATTTTTTTAAGAATATGTTTATAAATTTTGTATTTCGATTTGTTTCTCTGCTTATCATTCTTATTGTAAATGTATTTCATATAGTGTATACGCTTAGTTTTTAATTATTTTTTAATACCCGTTGTAATCCAATTTCCCTTCCTTGGATTATTTGATACTTTTACTTTAATTCTGGGAAAACATAAATTATAGAATAATGTAATTAATTCATAGAAAGCATTAAAGGAATCCACCATTGTATGCGAGTCGTATACCTCTGCAAATGATAATGATGATATGCACTCGCAAAATTTTCTTACATTGTCATTATTATAGTCCCGACGGTACTCAAACCAAAATAACAGAGCTCTCTGTTTATTTACTTTAAAATGTATCAGTTGAGCCGTTTCGTGATCCGATAACCCAGAGGGATATGTCTCAAATTTGACTTTTTTAATATTACTGGCTATTTGATCCAAACATGAGTTTAATCTTGTAGGTGACTTAATGTGCGCCTGAAAATCGTAACTAGATAATATATTTAATAAATCGGTAGAATAAACCGATTCCTTTAAAGTATCTATATTCCAATCCCCGCATATTACAACTCTTTTTTTCTTATAAGTATCTGTGATATAATTCAAAAAATTATCTAATCTAAGTAAAAATGTACCCAATTGGGACTTTTTGTTGTCGGGAATTCTATAAATGCAGAAAATAACAATACCAAGTCCAATAAGATCTACGCCACAACACTCAAAATTGTACTTTACAACAAATTTTAACGGGATATTCACTAACTTAAAATTAATATCACTTTTTACCATAATGCATGACCCACCCCTGGATTTATCATCTCTACAGTAAAAAGACGCTAATTTATAATTTTCCAGAATAACATTGGCCTCATTATATTTTTTAATAAAAGTTTCAGAAAAGCATAATATATCTATTTTTTTATTACTAGATTTTAATTCAGATAAAAATATTTCTAAATTATTTAATTTATTACAGAGACCCGCTATATTTTGGTGCAAAATCCTGAAATTATTTGAACCTATATTGATTGTGCCTGAACTGTTTTCAACACGTTGGACATTCTTTTTAGGCACGAAAAAACGTTTCCTTCTCCTCTTCATTCGCAACGAGTTCTTGATTGGCGATGTTGCTATTTACATTAATAATTTCGTTATAGAACTCATAATTTAATTTAAATAATATTAATTCCAATCTAGAGGCATATTTGTTTCTAATCCAATAATCTTTAATATTTAAAAATTTACAATTTTCATTTGTATTTGCCATAATTCTCAATTCATTATTAATTTTATTTATATTTAAAATTTTGTTTTCGAAAAGATTTAATAGAACTAATTTACAGGTTATTTTCTTAGCTATAAAATTATATAAACTCATGATTAAATGGTAGGGGTTGTTGTCATGTTTACCTACAGAAAGGATAATCACATCATCCTTTTTTGCATTCGTAACTATGCCATCCAGGTAGCTCAATATTTCATATGCCGGCGCGTGTGGTTTCACTATTCCATGAATTGTAAATTCTGCATTCCATCTTGAGCATCTCGAACTGTTTAAGTGCGCTGAGAGGCCACGTACAGACTCATCACCGATTACATACATGTTCCTAGGCTTCGTTCTTCTGTATTCAAGATTCCTGGTTGTGGAAGTTTGGGTAAATGTACAATTTTGCTGAGAGGTACATTCCTGGGAATGGGAATCTGAATAAATTTGGCTAGACGGCACGTTAGGACTGTTTAGTTCGCACGAGAAATCCAATCGTGTTCTATTCAGGCTACTCCTATTTTTCCTTATACTCTTTTTCGGAGTGGTTTTACAAAATATCCTTCAGTTGATTCACACGGACGTCATACGAAGATATTTTCTTTTTTAGGCACCCATTTTCTTCCAAGAGATTAATAATTTCGTTTTCAGCTATTTCTAATTTTTCGGTTAGTAATAATATTTTATTTTGTAGTTCTTCAATTTTATTAAAGTCGCCGATTTTCATATTGGGACAACTCCTGTTTAGTTTACTGCTAGAATCAAAGTCCAATGAGCGGTCCTCCACGTCTTCATCCACAGATAATGATTCAAATGAGTTTTCCGTAGAAATATTTAACTTATATTTTCGTCTAATTGTTACATTATCTCGATCGGTGTTTGATAGAGGCATTGTTGACATAAAAATAAATCAACAAAAAGAGTGATCTGCTGGGGTTTGATCCTGCTCCTTCCGATTGAGAGTCGTGTACTCTGACCGTTGATCCACGTCGGCTTGTAACGATTGGCTCGAAATTTGCGACCAGTTACTACGACAGCGCTCTAGCACAGCGGCCTTGAATGTCGAGTGGCCAAGTCAGGTCACTGATCCCGTCTTTTGTTACTTACGTCGCCTCGGAACAAAGGAGTTTTGAAGTTAGATTTTAAATAATTACTTCAGTTGAATTAGTTTTTTCCTGATATCTCCATGAAAATAGTATTTCTTGCAGAACTTTCAGTAGATATGCACTATATTGTATGCGTAATACTTTTATGTTTGTTAATTTGGGAAACAAATACTTTTTGAGCACTTTACTTAATTAAAACAGCGGAACAAAGTGTAACATGACTGCTCAATTAGGCGCTCGCGCGCGTTCCTAAGTTCGTTAAGAGTTGGACTCGGTCACTGTTACGGAAGAAGTTCCCAAGTAAGCGATTTGCAAGTTGGGAACTGACCACTGTACGAGAAGCACCAGTATCCAATGTGATCTTGCAGGGTGTTCCATTGATTTGGACATTGATAATCAGGCTGTTCCCGTCGTGTGCTTGTGAGATCGAAATTCTTGGGACTTTTTCACTACCAGCCAGCACCCGTCCCGTAGTCCTGGCGTTTACTCGTTTTCCCTGCTGCTGTTGGACGGAGGCGCTAGCCCCCTGTTCTCCTTGAGGCCGATCTTCCCCTCTCGAAGTGCGTTTTGGGCAGCTAGACCTCAGGTGACCTTTTTCTCCACACTCGTAGCATCGAGGACTAAATTTAGGGCGGCTGAATCTGTCACTGGAAGGAGATGCCACCACTTCCCTGACGCGGTGCGCTCGATGGTCCTGACGTACGGCCTCTACCTCCAAAGCATGGGCCAAGGCGTTCTTCAGAGACTCGTGGTGCCCAAGCCTCACAGTAGCTCGTTCTTCCAGGTCACGTATTCCATCGACGAACGCCTGGATCAAGATTCCATCAATGAGCGCAGGTGAAGATTGATACGCCTTCCGAACCAGCTTTTCAATTTCCAAAGCCCACTGTTGTAGGTTCTCGGTGCTCCGTTGGCTTCTGTCCTTTAGCTGAGCACGGAACACGTGCTCCAGGTGTGCGTCGCCATATCGGGACTCCAAAGCTTCCAGCAGTTGCTCGTAGCTGACTTCCTTCCCCAGGGCTTCTAAGATGGTGAGCGCCTGGTCACGAAGGCCTAGTGTAAGTGCAGTCATGGCTTGCTTCTTGGTCCATCCATTTGCTTCAACAACAGCATCAAGCTGGATCTTGTACGCTGACCACGAAGAACTTCCATCAAAGGGTGGGACCTTAAAACCTCGAACCGATGTAGAAGTTACTACAGGAGCCACGTTGCCGTCGCCAGATTTTAGTACACCCAGAGCTTTCTTCACGTCGGCGATCTGAGTTTCGGCCTCTGAGATACGATTCTCGTGGTGCTTCACCTGCTCCTTCACTTCTTTGAGGTCTTTTCCAATAGTCACGTGTAGTTCCTTCAGAAGGTGAGCTTGTTCCTCCTGTCGACGAGCCTGGTCTGCTTCCAGCTGACGGAGTTGCTCCTCCTGCCGACGAGCCTGCTCCTCCTGCCGACGTACTTGGTCCGCTTGCAGACGTGCCTGGTCTTCCATCATAGCCATTAAGGCAGCAAAATCAAACGAAGCAGGAGATCGGGCCACAGTCGATGATTCTGCAGATGATCCAGCAGCTGACTCCATCTCCGGCTGAGGTACCCGCCCAGGTTCTTGTGATGGGGAACCTCCGAAACGCCTTCCATCGACTTCTTGCTGTCGTTGATGTCTCGTCCTGACACCCTCCATACTGTCGTCCTTTGGTAGAATCGGCATTATTTTATCCCACTTCTGACACCAAATTGTTACAAGCTAGGGTACGGGATAAAATAATGTAGTCCACTTGAACACCAGAAGAACACTGTATTAGTCAGGTTACACTATAAAATTAACTTTGACACTAACAGCACAACAGAATTACACCACTTAAACAAAAGCACTAAAACACTGAATTACTAGGTACAACACTATAACACAAACAGTCACTCTACTAATCACTGGGTATCGCTTCTTTATCACTTTGATCAATTCACTTCCAAATCTCGATCGGAACTGTCGCTACGGGCCGCTCACCGCGCTTATAAATCCCCCTAAGACGATACCTCGATCCTTCCAGAAAGATCTCGCACAATCCCGTCCTTTCTAAGCGCGTGCTATCCCCTTCTAACGCATTTGCTATCTCTTACTAACGCGGTTAATGACCAATCTAGTCGGTTCCATAAGGGGCGGGGCGTCCGCTACGTGCGTGCTAGTTCTTTCTACGCGATATTAGATGGCGGTAGAACGAGTAGTGCGTCCATTTGATAAGAGATGGCGCTAGCATACCGTAGTTAGCTAGCAGCGCACGTCACATAACTAACCCAAGACACTCATTTTGTCCTTTCCTAACACTAATCAAATGATTGAGACAGACAACTTTTAGCACCCTGCTAAAGTTAGCAAGTGTTTATGAATAAGAGGGTTAAATAATAAGTAAAGCAAAATTAAAGATAATGAATATTTAAGCAACTACAATAGATACAATTAAAAATGACATTATTAATTTAATTTAAAGTTTAAAATCCCTGTATTCAAAGAATTTAATGAATAATAACATCTTCTCAGGTGCTTAAATATTCTCTTCTTTAATTTTATTTTACTTATTCTTTAACCAAACCTTTAACTTTTAATTCAAAGTCAAAATTAATTTATTCATAAAAAACATAAGGATCACTTTGAAACATCAGTTTTATCTATTGCCTGGTCCTCCGCAACCAAGCCAGTAAAGAAAGGCAAGAAAACAAGGCTGGTTATTCTTTTTAATGATCCATTTTTCATAATCACTCACTAACTGTCTCTATCCTTTGTTTAGTGTTAGAAAACGACAGGGTTAGAGTTAGCAATTCTTAAGAATAACATAATTGCATGGAAATGGCTTGTGAGCCATTTTGATGATTTTGATGGAAACTCACCGGAGCGCATTTCATGAGGTATTCATGGAGCACACTGTGAGCTCTCAACATCTTGTACTTAAAAGCAATTGCTTTTTGCATCAAAGCACTGCACTCCACACAAACCCACTGCGGCATGCCATCTGATACTGTCACCTGGGAAACAACACCTCTCAAAACAAACTGTGGATTTGGTTGGTGGGGCAGGCAATTAACTAGCTGTGTTACAGTACCAAGGTGTGGGTTCGATTCTGCTGGGGACAAATTTTTGTGTGTTCTGCAGATATTTTTTCCAGCTCTGTTGAAAATATGGATGCAAAATAAAATACAACCTACATAGAGCCTGCTCTGTTTTTTAGAGCAATAGTTTCAGAATGCTACAAACGATTATTTTCCTTCTCTCTGTGTTCTATCATCGCTCACATCAATTGTGCACTTTGTAATTAATTAAAAATAAATAGTTTCTTATGTTAAGTCAAAAGTCCGGACTATTATTTCAGAGACTGTAGCCAGCAGTGACACAGGAGGCGTGGGTTCGATTCCCGCTAGGGGTAAATTTTTGCGTGTTTTGCAGATATTTGTTTTAGACAAATATCTGCAAAACACGCAAAAACACAAAAATCTGGGGTTGTGGTACCACAGTACTCATAATTCGTGGTACCAACAACACAGGTAATCCTATTGTACACATACCCGTGTCTGTAGGGTGTGTAAAAAAAGGATTTTTCCGAAAAATCAAACGGCCGAAAAATTACGTTTTTATAGAAAAAAACAATCTTGTTGTTTCTATAGGTACAGGGAACAATCATTTGTATCCGGTATTTGTGTAAAAATACTATTTATAACTATAAGCCAATTCATAAAATAGAAGAAGACACATCAATACACTGTTTTTAAGTAATAAAATGAAGAAAACTTACATTTATGCCAGATAACTCCATGAAATACTGTTGAACATTGACAGACTTTTTCATATGTTTTTCTGTGGTGAGACAGCATCTGCAGATCTGTTTATCAACTTCAAAGCCTACTTTAGACTCTGCTTCATCACCTGGTGAAGTTTCCATGGTTCTAGACGATTCCTACTTAGTAAATTTCACAAAACGTAAACATTGATTTTTATGACAACAAAATACATTACATACAATATGGCGCTAGGGATTCCAGCGCAGGAAATAGTTTTGCTTAAAATCACTAGCAGAGATTTAATAATTTATTGTTTAGATTCTAACTTAATACGGAAAATTAATACGGAGGTACTTAAATGTTTTTTTACACAATAGACTATGATCTATAGTTTTAGGTAACACATAAGTTATCAGTAATCATCGCCTGTGCATTCCTAAGACAAAAAAATCCATGATGGTGGCACCTTTTTAACCGACTTAAAAAAAAGAGGAAATTCTTTTTTTTATATTTTTTGTTACCTCGGATGTTATTCATTTCACGTAAAACTTAAAAAAGAACATATAATCAAATTTTTTGTGGATGATTTTACTTTTGTTTTTCATTCAAAAGTGTCATACCGAGTTAGAAATCGGTTTTTTGACATTTAATGTCTTATAATTTAAATTAATGTTTTACGAAATTAAAATCTCCCTCTTTTTGTATTAACGTAACTCAATTACTTAAAAGTGCTGCCATGTTTGTCCTAAAATCGTTTATTTTCTTGGTCACCTTACGTTGGGGCATGCGTTAGCATCCAAGTATTCTGTGGTTGGGATTAAACTGGTCTTCGACATTATGTATTTATATAAATTTTACTTACCACTTCTTACATATTTAAAGGTAAAGTAGGTTCTTAGGTTTGTAATTCTAGAGCGTTGTTTAAAATCTTCGCATATGTACCTACAAAAACTACCTACTTCAAAAGTTAGAATAATGCACATATTAATTGTTGTTCATTAGTCCTAATCTCAAAATATCCTAGTTCATAAACAAACAAAATATATATTCCGTGTTAAAATCGTTCTTGTGGCTGAAACTTAAACCGGTCCGCAACTCGCGTCTGAAAGGAGCGTGCTGATAAGTGAAAGTTCAGGCTGGTATGTAATTTATTTATTTATACAAAAATGTACAAGTAATTATATACAGAAACAACAGACGAAACAGATAGCCAGCAATCTAGAGACCGTTGCAAATGATCGATAGATAGGTCAGCTTATCCAGATCATTTCTAGAAAGAAGTGTTCCCAAAATGCTCACTGAATCGCAATGAGGTTTTTTTAGTATCTAGGAAAGTATTAAAGTATCTGTGGAATTATAATACAATAATATTTTTTATTCATTAGGTTTTGACCGGGTGAGCTATATCACCTTTGATGTGATCGCATGTCACTACGTAGATTGGAGGCGCGGATAGCAAGAATACGGGAGCATCTGAAAGTAAAATAATTGTATGTCATCAATTTATTATTCAGACTACAGAAATTGCTTCATTCACGCAGTTGACATTGAGGTAGCGGGTAGTCGGTGGATGGACGTAGCCCAAGATCGTAACATGGCACTTTTTTATGGAGGTCTAGTATTCAGCTGAAACTGTAGCGGAGTTTAGGCAATATTTTTAACATTTTGATGGTTTTAATTGAACTTACCGCTTAGGTTGTTACATTGTATTTTCAAGTTGTCTAAGCTGCTGTGGTGTCCATGGTCTTTACTGAAACAGTAAATTATATAGGTAGGTAATTTGTTAAATAAGACTATTCGCCATTTTGAATTTTCATCAACATCATCAGTTGAAGAAGTCCGACATTGGACATAGCCCTCACCCAAAAAATAGCCACACCGAACGGGTTTAAACTTCCAACAACAACTTGCGACCTATTATGTGTAGGTATATTTTTTGGTGTGTAGGTTGAGAAAATAATGAACTTCACAACTCACCACTGTTCTCCTAAACTGTTCAATGACCTAGACATGCTGCATATCGGGACAGCATTTTGCAAATCAGCCATAGAGCATGACTGTCTCAGCTTTGCCACTAATTTGTGTTGCAGCAAATCACAACCGCCATTATATGACGTATTTTCATCATTCTCAACAGTTATTTCTGGTATTTGAACGTTTTTTACTTCGGAATTTGAATTTTGGCATTTCGATTTCCCTTCAAGAACAATGTTGCCAATTCGAGGATTTTCTGTCGAATTTGTACGAATCGAAGCTCGTTTTGGCTCTTGGCTCGTTGATCGGTGTATGTTGGGATCTGAGGAGTATGTTTGTCCGAATTTTTCAGTGAACTGGACTTTTTTTTTGTTCATCATTGAGAGTTGGTATTGGCCTCTCCTGTGCGTGGAAGGGGACATGCTTGGTGACCTATTGGGCGTGGTACACGCCGATATACTCTCTGTGGGACGTTTCTTCACGTTTTTTATTTCGTATTCCGTTGCTATTGCTTCAAAGACCTGAAAAAACGAATGCTATCAATATAGTTAGGTTCAGCAAGTTCTACTTTCTGAATGAATTAGTAAATACGAAATCTCAAATAAAATTATTTTTTATTGATTATTATTGATATCTTATAAATTGTGGCTCGATTGTGGCGCATCTTAGATGATGTAGGTAATTAACTACTAAATCTATGATGCGCCACAATCGATGCGCTAGCGGTTATTTGACCAAGTACCCAAGTAAGTACTAATACTAGTAAGTTTGACCGAGTGGTCAAATAACCGTTTTTACCGTCACAAAATGATGACGACTGAGCCTACTTAATTCGGGAGAAACGTTGAGCTGTCGTGGCCATAGCAGTCGTAATGCCATGATAAGGCCAACGGCGGCATATCAGCGCAACAAACGAATATTGGGTACAAGCTGAATCTAGTTCGTGAATGAACTTATAAGATTTTGAATTCACTGATATGTTCTAACCTGCTCTGCGACTAAGTTTCTGGCGTAGGGAGATTCTTTCGGTGGTAGTGTTTCTCGACACAAAGCGCATCGCTCCAACCTCGTCCAGCAAGCTGAAAACATAAGGACTGTTATTTGAAAATACTTTAACAAATGGTTGTATATAATATAATACATTTTATAAAAGGTTGATTGTTTGCATTCATCTGCATAACAGAAAATTGTTTCATTTATAAAAAATACATTATTATGAATTTTAGATTTAACAGATTTTCAATTTTAAGTAATTTTTAAATAGATTGTATGACCATGCGTAATAGTTGCTGATTTTAGGATATTTTTCTCGTGTCCAGCAGTGGAGCTACCTTCGCAGTAGAGGTGGCTCCGCGCACAGCAGAGCGGCGCGGTGGCGGTGGCTGCGCAGACGCAACAGGCGAGCGCACGCACCGCGCCCGACAATGCGCGCCGCGCTCGCTCCCCGCGGGACCCGCCGCCGCAACTCCACAACAACTTAAAGTAAACACTTAAGTTTAAAGAGTTTACTCAGAAACAACGGTCAAATCATCTGTGTTGATGTCACAAATGCAGATAGCGACAACTACAGAATACCTCAGGGTCATCACTAGGATCCACTCCGCAGTTCCACGCGAGCAGTGACACGCCACTACCAGCACCGTCCCCTCTTATCAAGCCGGCTACTTGACCAATCTAAAAAAAAAGTTTGAATGTTATAAAAACGTATCTAATAACAGAGAAATAATAATTATAGGACGTTCTCATTTACACCTTTGTATTGAACATTATTCTACTATCATTCTGTATCACAATGATTACTTGTTATTTACAAGTAATCATTGCGTAGGATTTTCATGATCACTCATTCATCATTGCATAGGAGGGTTGGAAATTATGAATGCGTAAGGATTGCAGTATCAATCATTGCTATAAAGAAAAAGTGATATGGATCAGTTGAGTTATCTATAGATCGTTTGCAACGGTCTTAAGATAGCTAGCTGTTTAATCTGTATTTGTTTTATATACCTACTTGTACATGGTTGTATGAATAAAAAAATAAGGAAAATTAGTTAGAAATAATGTCAGAATAAAGTGAAAACAAGTACACCGTGATTGGTCAGCAGCAACTAATGACGTGTATACCCCTGATTTCCATATAACCAAGATTTGTGAGTTTTATTGCTTCCGTATAATAGATATAATGATTTTATTACAGTTTCACAGCATAAAACTACACAGTTCCTCCCGTAATCATATAGTAAGTCACTGTGCCGAAATTAAATGTCGCAAAATAAATGTCACAAAACATGTTAAAACCCTATTTCTGTTTAAAATTATGTTATGTGAACTATTAAAGTTAAAAGTTCTGGATAACGACCACATCTAAATTCAGAGGCTAAAGCGTAGGTGAAAACGACTAGAATGTAGCCGCTAGAATCTAGCGGCTAGATGTTCAAATATTCTCTTACCGGCAAACCCAGTAGATCCTTGCCATCAGCTTGCAGCAAACAGTCTCCAGTCTTCAAGCCAGCCGTATCAGCTCGGGAACCAGCTGTCACTTCACGAACCTGCAGACCACTTAACCTATTAGATTAGCCGAATTATGCTCCAGACCTTCCCTAGGCAAACATGTCATGAATTATTCAACTAAGTATGGACAACTATGGACTCACCATACCGACTGAATATGACTTGGGGTGTTATATAACTAAAGTGGCAAACAAGCATACATTCCACCTGTTGGTAAGCCGACATATATAGACGAAGAACAACTTGAAACAACCAACATAGATCTTAGAATAAGCAAGTTGGAATGGCAATAATGGGAAGCACATGCCCAATAGTGGCCGTCAACCGAATATAGTTAAGTCGGAAGCAGACCCACCATACCCCTGATCTTACCCCTGGGGGGGAGCAAACCCACCATACCCCTGGTCATACCCTGGGGGTATGGTGGGACGAAACCATACCACTATAGAGATGTGACCATTAAGATAATCTTATCGTGTATTTCACCCAAAGTTAGGAATTCATATTTAAACATTTCTAGGATATGTATTGAAAAATAAAATGTACCGGAGTTGAAGGCTTGTTTTGTAACGCACATGCTTCGAAATCATAAAAATAAAAGTCATAAATAAAGCGCGATAATACGCGTGCGTGGGTTTTAAATACAATGGACCAACTTTATTGGATACTATTCAAATTTTAATTTTAGTCCAACACTGTTCACTCCACTAGGGAACATAAAAACACTAGCACGATGCGAGTGCAGCGTAATTATGAACTTGTTGGTGAATCACAAAACCTAATTTAACCCTACTTCTTCTTTGTGGAAATTAGTAATGTAGGCCTTACTCAGTTTGTTTGTATTCGAATTTCTCAGTACCTACTTAACCTACAATAATTAAAATCGACATTACTTGGAAACTTTTCAATTCCTAACTTTGGGAGTGGTACCATTGGAATAGGGGAGTCCACCCCTTCCACCCCCTTTTTTTCTTAAATCCGTGCGGAATTAAAACCAATTTTCAGAGTCAAAGTTCTGTGACTTTGGAAATTATAGCAATCAACATAATCTAAGAGCACTCGAATCACAATCACAACACAGTTTTGTTAGAGAATTGTATTTTTTCTCTGCAAAATTATTTGTCTTACACTGCCCTCTGGGTATTTTTTTTGTTTAAGTTGAATAATAAATTTGAATATAAATTTAAAATTTTTCAATTCCCAACACTACTATAGTGGTATGGTTTCGTCCCACCATACCCCCAGGGGTATGGTATGACCAGGGGTATGGTGGGTCTGCAGTGGTCAAGTCAAAGCAAAAATTCATTTATTTATAAAAAATCACAAGGGTCACTGTGAAAAGTCGATTTTATCCGCTGCCTGTTCCTCCACGACCAAGCCAGGAAAGAAAGGCAAGAAAACAAGGCTGGTTATTCTTTTTAATGATCCTTAAACAAAACAATAGCTGTCTAAATTTTTTTATCGAGTTGGAGCATTTTAAACCTAATAATAATCTTACCCAAGGGTATGGATCCCAAAGAGTCCTCGTCAACCGGAAGCCTAAGCCTTCTCCTTCATCTTCTGGTAGATTTAACTGTAAGAATGAAATAATTATTTAATAATGAAATAAAATCACAAATATGGAAAAAATATTTCATAACTATTATACGTTTTTTAATCTGCTTTATGTAAATTGTATCACTAGCTCGTTTTGGTCCTAGACTAAATTTAGAGTAATGTTTAATAAATCTTTATTTAATAATATATAAATAAATAAAGAGTTCGTTGCAGGAGCACCAATGAGTTTCGATATGTTTTTCCAAACGTCAGGTAAAGGTTTAGTGGATACCCTGAGAGGGTATCCACTAAACCTTTCAAATCATTCTTATTAGATCATCACCTTTCAAATCATTCTTATTAGATAAGAATGATTACATCAGTTTGTAATCATTCTTATTAGATTATGTTTTTAAACTCACAACTATCAATCTGACACCGTTGGAATACTCTGGCTCGTTTGTACTGGTAGATGCCTCGGGAAGATTCGATTCCATGGTTCAGCAATCTGAAATGATTATTCTCAGAATCAGTTATTTTTTTTCAAAATTTTGAAATTTTGATTTTGAAAATCTACGTGTGATAAGCAAATAGAAATTAAAAAGCTGAGTCGCAGAAACATAAATGTAGTGTGTAAACACACTTACAATCGAAAAAATAACCACCCAATTTAAAAACAGTACGCTCACTCCATAGAATAAAATATTTTTTGGCATCTTATGTTAAGTGTAACAATAAAAAGTAGTCCTTGTATACCTACAAGGACATTTTGTATGTACATTTTCACATGTAAGTAATTGCAATAAATATACGTTTACTTTACTTTAACAGTTGAAATAATGAAAATGTACCATACATACAAAATGCGTGACAATTTAATTTGCCCTTTATGGGCATACAATTATTTGTCTAGTTATTATATTAATGAGAAAAAAACTATATGGAATAATGTCAATAAATAGAATTACGTAAATGAATTTAATAAAAAATAATGAGTAATAATATAGTTATTTGTCAAAATTCTTATAGTTAGTAAATTCTTTAACAGTATAATAGAATTTATCAGACAGTACCTATGGTTGTAAGCTTTCTCCGAAACATCGCAGTAGGCAATTGACTTATGAAAAGCGGGATCTTGTTATCAATGACACCAGTAGCCATTGCAGAGAAACTTATACGCAGCAACGTTTTTTTACAGATAAGGGAGCAAATTATTAATTGCTCTCGTCTATTACGTTGTACGGCGTCAAATTTCCCAAAAAACAAATGAAAACGGGCTTACAAGAATCCGTCACTTTCATACGAAACATGGAATATTTAGTCGACGTCAGTAGAGTTTGAACAACTCTTACAAAAAATTCGCATGAGTTCAACCGATTTTTTTAAAAGTAGCATTTTTTTTATGTATACGACTCTTAATTTTAGTTCCAATTTCCAAATTCAAAACACATATTGTGTAGTGTGTGCAATCATATTTTTAGCTACACATTTTTATGTGGTTTTTCAAGATTTGTAAGCAGGTGGTTGAATACCTAGGTGGGGTACAATGCATAGAGAAAAAATAACTCTATGGACCTCGCCTTTCAAATCTGTGAAGCCCAACTTAAACCGAGGTCAAAATTCAAGTACCTACTTTTATAGATATGAACATACCACCAAGTAGGTGTGTAGGTATGTTTTGACGTATAAGTAGGTACGAAGTTTCTCCTACCTACAGACCTCTACCCGCGAGGTAGGTAGGTACTACTTATAGCCCTTCTAGGTTTCAAACCGAGGTGCAGGGATATGAATTAGAACGAAGTACGAAGTAATCTCTTTACCGAGGTTTCTTGTCTATGTTGTCCCCCGAATCTTAGGTTAACAAATGTCTCACTGGAAATCCTGACAAGGAGCTTGATTTCTATAAATATGTCCTGACATTCATTCCGCGAGCGCGTGGCGAAAGTGAAAAGTTATTGATAGGTTTAAGCTTGCCCAAGTCTAATGCTAAATAAGACAGTGATGTTTGACATCGGAATACTTAAGTTGTTGTAGGTAGGTACTTACATAGGTGTAGGTACTGTCAGGACACGGATGTTTTGAACGGTACCTGCACCATATAGCAAGGAGAGAACCTAGTCCGGTATGCCAGCACTGTGGTGCGGCCGAGGACACGGCGCGGCATACGCTGCACCGCAGCGTCAGGCACTTGAGGCAAACGTGGGCCAGGATCTCTCGCTACCAAGCGTGGTCAAGGCCATGTTTGATTATACCTTTGGCCAAGACGTAATAATAAAGAAGGAGACCGCGGAGCGGATCCGGGAGCAAGATCCCTTTGCTCCCTTCCAACGGAGGAGGAAGGCTGGAAAAAGGCCGCGGCAATTCCACCGCCTTCTTCTGCTTGCCGGAGGTCAGCAGGGTCCGGGTGCGAGGAGCCCCAGCCCTGCATTGCACGGACCTGTGCTGCCGGGGAACGTCCGAAATATCTCGGTGAATCCCCCACAAAGGGGAGACCGATGGGTCCGCCTAAGGCGGGCAATCATCGACAGGGCCGCGGTCGAATCTAACCGGGAACCCGCAATCCTGTCAAGTGCTGAAGCGCCGTCAAACGAATCGTCTGGTGACGAGTGGTTTGGCGACGCATCAGCACTAAGGTGAGCGACGGCATATCGATGGGTTTTTAGTCGGTATGCCACTATACACTAGCACCCTGTTAGTGGATTAGTTGGTGAGTGCGCCAGACCCCTCCGGCTCTCCTCGGGCCGGAGGACATGCGTAGTTGCATTTTCCCATAAAAAAAGTACTTACATAAGCATTACCGACCATCGTAGTAACATCTGACTTGCCACCAATTTTATCAATTAAAATAGCCGAATTTCGCTAGCTCGTAGAACAAAACTTACCTATATACCTATTAAGAATTTCCCTTGTTGAGATATATTTATGTGACAAAAATAGGTAGGTACCTACCTATTTAGAATATATATAATATTTATATATATGTAGTAGGTAGGTAGGTATATAGATGTTTACCTGCTTGTTTGATTGTCTTAACACAAAAAAAAAACTCGCACTGATTTTTTTTAAATCCACAAACACAAATCACGTACCCACACACGTAAGTTTCTGTCGATGATCAAAACATTATTGCATTAGTGATGTAAATCAACGGTAGTAAACATTTCAACACAGTAAATTTATCGATGGAATGGAACAAGGTAGATAGGTAACTATACTTATGTCGAAGTCAGGCAGCTGAAAAGTTTAGAGCATTCTCAAAAGCCTCTTGACCCCATAGAGTGAAAGTGTGGTCTGCGAAGCACGGAAGCGATTTATTTACTATCGTTTAATGCAAAGAAGATAACTGACTAAAATCAATATTATTTTATTCTTATTTAGAAAGGGTCTGTCGTATCAGCTTACATTCCTACTCATAATAAAAATACGAGAAAATTTCAATACACACTAACTTACAGTGACTTATGACCTGAAATAACAAGACGACCTTAAGGGCACGGTGGTTAAGTACCCGGCTGCGACGTAAGAGGTGCTGGTTCGATTCCCACTGCGTGATAAATGTTTGTATGTTCTGCAGATATTTGTTCCTGGTCTAGGTGTTATGGTATCACGGAACTCGTAGTTACCTAGATACCTTCGATGCCGGTCATCCTACACTAGGATGACCGGCATCGAAGGTATCTAGGCTAAAATGACCGGGCGTATTTTAGCTCACATAATTTAGATATATCTTACATAACTTAGAACCTATTTACATCGATACATACCATACACATTGGTTAAGTTGATTTTTTTTGATAACTTTATCGACCATATTTATAATATCGGCCCCAGAGAATCACTTCGCCAGAAGTTTAAAGAAATAAATATAATGACATTTCCTTTAAATACATCTTCGAAAACATGATGTATGTTCACAAAAATATTAATTTGTTTAAGAAAAAAGCGATAATCATAATGTACCAGAATACCAGAAATAAAAATAAACTCGCTGTTGCCACTAGTAGATTCCATTAAGTTAGTAAATTGTTTAAAGGGCAAGGTGTACGCTTGTATAACTAACTTCCAAGATAAATAAAAACGTAGTTAAAAAAAACTTTATAAAAAGGCGTATTAAAATATCTGATTATTTAGATGATAAAAATTCTTGGGATTCAAAATGCTCCAACTCGTTGTTTTGAAATAATCAATAAAATAATAACCAGCCTTGTTTTGTTGCCTTTATTTCCGGGCTTAGTCGCGGAGGAACAGGCAGTAGCTAAAAACCGTTATTTCAGAGTGATCCTTGAGAATTTATTGAATAAATGAATTTTGACTTTGAGATAACTTTATCGACAAATTTTGATCACAACACTATCCGATCGGAAACCAGTTCACCTCTCACTCATGGCCACGCAACGGAGGTTGCTTACACAACTTTGACTCGGGGCTTATACGATAAACTTAGCAAATAGCATATACTAGGTAGGTCAAAATCGTGGGTTCGAGTTCCGGCCGTGTTCCGACGATGGCACCGCTCCTTTACTTTATATATTATTGTTAGTGAATTTGGTAGTTTTAACTGCTATATTTATAATTATTAATTATTATATTTTATTTGATTTGAATTGAATTGAAATAGACTGCTTCATTTTCTCACGGGACCTAGCAAATAGTTACCGTATCTAACAAGAATATGGGTAGTACAAATCATGGACTCGAGTTCCGGCCGTGGTCTGACAATTATTGGCGCCTCTCTTTACATAATGGTTGTGGTGAACTATGCATCAATCTAGAATATACTGGCTATTGCTGATGCTGTTCAGGAAACAGAAACTTAAAACAAGGTATCAATATACTTTTTTTAAATCCATGCCTTCGTATATTACAAATCCCCCTAATAATTTGTGGGTTACAAGTTACTATGGGACGCAGCAATCCTATACCCACAAGTTATGGTTCTAGGTTTCATCGCTACAAGTATAAAAAACATTCATTTCAACTGGATAAACAGATACAAACAAACAAACAATCGCTTACGGCAAAAGTATTTATCGGCTCCTTAACTTTCGTCGTGGTAATAAGCCAGCTGGGTTCAAGTTTACTAACATCTTATTATCATTAATACTTTATTGATTGTTCTGTGATTAAAGTAACTAATGAGTAGTAGCAAATTATAAATAGCCCCATCTATTGACAACGAAATCAATACAAACCACTGGATTCGCGCCATCTATCGACGAATAGCATTAACATTGAGTTTAATTGACATTGACATTTCATGATTTGACTGTCGTCAACGAGATTAAACACACACATCGTAGTTGGTATGTACTTCCGGATGTAGTACATACGTACAAATAGCTATTTGCTGCAAGCTTGCAGCCGCACGGAATAGAGTAAATATCCAGATAACAGAGGCTTTTTTCTTTCTCTCTCTCTCTTTGACTTGAGTAGTGACAGAGACCAAAGAAAGGATATAATTACCACGTACGCAGATTTTTTGCAATTTTTTTTTCCATAGAACACAACACAAACTTAACTCTATCCGAACCCAATTAAAAATTCAAACATTGCTTCCTTCAGCTTGAAACTTATTGGTGGGATCGATGCAACCTAGTAAATCTGAGGCAAGAACTCAGGCCAAAGGTTGATTTATCTCACTTCTTTCGTTCTTGTGCGTATGATTAATTCACAAATCTCCCTGTTTACTTAAATTCAATAAGATGTCTGAGTCCGCGGAGAAGTCACTCCTGCCGCATCACGAGCAGCGACCGCTGTGCACAACGCGCCTGCCTTATCGGCAGGGCAGAAAACTCACTGCCGTCAAAGTAAGTTATCACGGGAACAAATTAAATAAGTGAAATTAAATAACAGTCAATACATAGTCCTGACTGCACACTATGATTGTTGTGGAAATCAGAACTACTGAGTACCATGGAACCACAACACCCAGACGGAACAAGTATCAAGTAGGTACCTATAACAAGTATATTTTTTCAGGAAAAAATAAAAACCAACTTCAAATAACAGGAAGTAATCAAAAAGAACAATATGAAATTTCATACCCCATTTTTTCACACTTTTCATCTACCTATTAAAAAAAGAATTATTATTTTGCTGCCACCTTGGTTATGGAGGTTGCATGGGGAAATCTGCTGTTTTTATTATGCATTAGGATCAAGTCAGCATGCCGCACTCACAGGAACCCTGCTAATATGAAGGCAGCAGTTGCAGGCGAAGTTGTCACAAAAAAATAATTTATCTATTTGTCAATTGCAAACATTTGCACAGCTTCCTGAATTAACCTGCACAAGTCATGTGAGAGGCCTTTGCAGCCTTTTAAGAATAGAATAGAACTTCTGTCCTGCTTAAGTGTATTTGAAATTTGTTTTAAAATATACTTAAATAGTGTCCTTTAGGGTGGACCCATAAACTTACTGCCATTAACTTCAATTTCAGGTCTACACAATAAACACGGAATCAAACCACCTCCTTGTATTTGGAGTACCTGCTTTGAATCTTCAACAAGAAACCAAATCCCTGTTGCTCAAGTTTGGAAACCTGCAACAGTTCCACATATCCACAGAGCATCCTGGTGAACTGTTCACAGAAACATACCATGCAAAGTTCGATAGGATCCAATCCGCACGGGTTGCAAAGCGAATGCTAGATACAAAGAACTTCTATGGTGGTTCATTGCATGTCTGCTATGCACCAGAACTTGAAACTCTCGAAGAAACCAGACAGAAATTATTGCAACGAAAAAAGGATGTTATGAACCGACTTAAAAACTTAAATAAAGAAAAACATAATGTAATCATTGAAGAAACTAAAACAAACTTCATAATGGAGAAACAAATTGAAGCGATTATTGAAACTAAATCAACACAAGACAAGGTTTTGAATAGTAATAGTATTGTTATTGAAAATGAAGTGAACACAAAAAATTATGTACATAAAAAACTAGATATGGGGGTTAAGAACATTATTTACATGAATAAAAGAAAAAAGTCGAAAGATGTCAATATAAAAAAAAAGAGCAAACCTTATCACCCAAATAGTAATGACATTGTAGAAGTTATAGATTTCACTTCAACAGAAAGGGAGACATTGTCAAATATAAATGAGGCTTTAAATTATAATAAGTTTGGGAACGAAGTTATAAAAACAGTAGAAGCCAAGCCCATTAATAGGATTAAGTTTAATAAACTAAGTAGTTGATATAAAACAGAATTTTGATTTCAAAGTTCCAATTTTACCAGGATACCTATCTAATTTAAGCTTAAAGGGTATGCTTGCTGGCTTGCTTTCGATGTTTTCCTTCACTGTTTCGAGCAGGTGCTAATTGGCACATAATATTATAAACCTACATTTTAAGAAAATAAAACAAAAACTAGTAAATTTCGAAAAATCTTATATTAGTTCATGGGTAATCGTAAAAATACATCTGATTCTTTAAATTAACGATTCATATTGCACAGAAATACCTACCTACTGTTACAAAACTTGTAGGCGCCACATATTCACATACCCTAGTATTTATATGCAAATGCCATAAACTTTGTTTAGTTTGAAAGAACCCTTGCACTCTGACAAGACAAAGACGCTCACTTTTAGATGGCGTAGATAGCCCTATATTATAGTCTGTAGCGACATCTCTCGCCACATAATGTGTGAAAAATGACCAGCATTTTTTTTATTAATGATTCAGCTACATTACACAACGCAGATTGAAAAGTAATAAACTACTGAAATAGGAAAGGAGGCTGAATCCTATGTAATAAAAAAACTTATTGAAGCAGCCGTTGATGACTTGTGACGATATAACTTATAAAAGAGGAACCATCCTTGTAGGTATACATTGATTGTATAAAACTGCATTATAATCTGATTAGCCGTAAACAAACGAACAATCTCTAAGGGTCAAAGTCAAAGTCAAGTTATACATCACAATAATACATAGGCTACTTTTTATCCGGGTACCACGCGGGCGAATCCGTGGGCAGAAGCTAGTATATTTATACAGGCTAGATGAATGGTTTGGATAATTATGCCGGATGAATGGCTAGATATATATGCCGGATGAAAGGCTCGGATAGCTTATACCGGACTACAAGAGATGATTACTCTCGTAGTCTTCAGTCTTCATATCGTTGAGTCCCAACTCTTCGTTTTGAGAAAACGAGCGTTCGTAGCGCGTTATTTTGAGACCTGCAGAAAAATAAACTTGGCATCATATGTTATTAACCGACAAAATAATGTTTTCCATTTTTGGGTTATCATTCTGACGAGGTATGTGGCGCAGTGGGCGAAAGCCCGCCTAAGACGCAGATGGTTGCGGGTTCGATTTTCGCCGCGGGTCTGGGTGTTTTCTATATTGACAAAAAAAAATGTAGTATACAAAGCATATCTGTCATGTAGTTCCCATAACACAAGCTCTGCTTACTTTGAAGAAGCTGTGTGGAAATATCCAGCATTATTATTATTCAGGTCCAATAGCGGTCAGACCAACCTTCGTCCGGCACGCCATCCTCATCGGCCAGGCTCTGCACGTAGGAGTTGCCAGCCGGGTCGTCCAGGATCAGAGTGACAGCCGTGCGGCATTCCAGTACATCGTCCAGCTTAGATAGCACGCTGTAACACAGACAAATCTACACTATAGTATTTAATCATAGAATATAAATAGAATGTAGTTTGTTTTGCAAAAACATGATACATAATGAAGACTTTAATGAGTAATATGTAGATATTGAAAAAAAAATATTGCAAAAAAAGGTCTCAACTCAGCATTATTGTAATTTTAATTTTGTATTTTGTTCATAATGTGCTTTTTATTTTATTTTATCAATTTATCGTATTATTTTATCTGTACCTATGATTTTTCTTAGATAGTTATTGTAATTGGGTTTGCCCCATTCTAATTAAATAAATAAATAGTTTTTTTGGGGAAGGTAAAGTTTGCAAGATTGACTTTGTATGTACGAGGTATATCCAAAATTTCTCTACCGACTTCAAAAATACTTTCACCAATACGTAGACTGGACCTTCAGGGTGGACATAAGACGGGATATTATCCCGTTAAAAAAGGGCTTTTTGTGGTGACCAATTTTGCAACGTGACTCGACGAGGAAACGGTCGAGCGAATGCTATTCTAACGAACGCTGCGTTCACGGTAAGAGCTACTTTTTATCCGGGTATAATGCGACCGAAGCCGTGTGCAAAACCTAGGAAATAAAAGAACCCGTCATCAAGTGACCTGTGCAGTCCTCCGCTGTTGGTGGCGGGCGCGTCACCCGCTATGCCGGGGGAGTCGGCGAGCTGGTCCCGCGTGGCTCGCAGCAGACCCTCCGCCGTCGAGAACCTTCCTCCCAAAGCTCGCCCTCCCACTTCCAAATCAAACTCCGGTATTTCCATACAGCACGTCTCGGACTGTGGTGAAAACATGTTCATTTGTAGCTAAAAGTGAAATTACTATACTGCCGTTCTATTCTCAAAACATGTTCATTTGTAGCTAAAAGTAAAAATACTATACTGCCGTTCTATTCTCAAAACATGTTAATTTGTAGCTAAAAGTAAAAATACTATACTGCCGTTCTATTCTCAAAACATGTTAATTTGTAGCTAAAAGTAAAAATACTATACTGCCGTTCTATTCTCAAAACATGTTAATTTGTAGCTAAAAGTAAAAATACTATACTGCCGTTCTATTCTCAAAACATGTTAATTTGTAGCTAAAAGTAAAAATACTATACTGCCGTTCTATTCGAAAAGAAAAATAAATTTACTGCGGTGTCACATAATATGAACATTAGAGCATACCTACTTTATTTGCAAATTACTACCCTCCGAGATACAGATAAAAACTAGTAACTAGTTAATTAGTGGTGGTTTGAATACATGGGTATCTATCTATCTAAATTTAATTTACCGATAAGCAAAGGGCGCTTCTACACATTTTTAGTCGCTTAAATATTTTTTATCGTTTTCGTGTAGAAGGACAGCATACTGAACATTCGAGGCAGCGTGCGGGAAAATCCCCTTAGGAGAAGAAACGTGGCCTTGTTTACGAGATATAAAACTCGGCAAGCGATCCGTAGCGATACTTGAGTTCAAGATTTGAATGTGAATAAAACGAAGTGATAAAGAAGCGATACCCAGTGCATAGTGAAGTGACTGTTGTCCTATAGTGTGGTAAGTACCTAATTATAGATTTGATTAAGTGTTTTTTGTTTTATTTGTATTCTTTGTTTCCATGAAAATTTTATTGTGGATTTACTAATACAGTGTTCCTTTAGTGTTCAATTGAACTTAATTATTTTATCCCGTACCCTAGCTGCTTACAATATTTCAGCTTTGATAAATATACTTAACAAACTTTGTCAATGTAGCATTTAAAGGGTATCATTTAAATATATTATCGACTATACCACGCCGTCAAAGCGCATGCAAAAACAGCTTTCTTTTTTTTTATGACGCAACGACGACATACTTTACTATGCCCTCTGCTAACGTATCGTTGACCGTTTAGAGATCGGCGTTACGTACCTTGAGTATATCCCGGGAGAAGTCCTCCTTCCCTGCAACTCTGACTTCGAATTTGACGCCTTGCGGCTCCACACCCCCGCCCGACTTCACCTGCCAACACAAAGTAGCACTTAAATAAATAATGCAGGACATTGTTCACACAGCATCATCTAGCCCCAAACTAAGCAGAGCTTGTATTATGGGAACTAAATGACTGATATACGACTTATATATTTTAGAGACAAATATTAGCAGATCATACAAACAATAGTCCCGCGGCGGGAATCGAACCCATTTGCCATTAAAAATCAAATATCAGTCATGTATTTCACACATGCAGTGTGAAAAGGTCAAGCATTATTTATTAAAAAAATATAATTACAAAAAAATCACAATGTTGCGTCTACTAAAAAAAACAATCTACCCCGAAAACATATAACGGCTCCTTGCGTAGCGGTTACCACATACCTCATTAGTCCTATGTCCGCACGCGTCGCAACTAGTGGCCATAATGACGACTTGTTTGAAATGAGGGACATCTGTTGGCGAAAATGAAAATTATCATCAACATAGAAGACAAGACCACACTGAATTCTATCTCAGAAACGTGAGAGTATTTTCCCCTTTTATGGGGTCACCCCATACGCACGAATTATTCCCATCTGTCCTCCTGCTTTGTCCCACTAGAGGGACAGTTGGGAAAAAAAAGATTGGTCTGTTCGGATAATACAAACATCTGTCGCGCGGCGGGAATCGAACCCGCAACTTCTGCGTCTCAGGCGTGCGTTCGCGCCTGAGCAACAGGGTTCGTCCCTGCGAAAATATAATAAATATTTACCCGTTAATTTCATGTTAGTGTCGGCTGGCGCGTTGCATTCAGGACAGTTAGTCTTGAACTGAAAGACCTCGTCGGCCGCCATCTTGAAATTATCAAATTACCAATGAGAGGGCATTCCATTCAAGTTAAAAAAAAATATAGATTTTTATCGGTGATAGATGGCATTGACGTTGCAAGTACCGAGAGCAGCGACATCTGTTTTCATAACTGAAAGCTTCAAGGTGAAAACCCCTCATTGTAAAAAGCAAATTGTCGCTAACTATTTATTAATACTATCATACGTATTTTTGCCGGCAAGTAGTAATGCCCGCATTGATGTGTTACAGATTGAAGGGTCGGCAACGGATATAAGGTTACGGTAACCGCATACCAACAGGTGGGCCCGTGTTTGCCACTTTAGTTTAGTGTTATAATATATATTTTTATAATTGTAAATTATTTTTACTGCAATTACATCATCTCTCCTACCATTATTTTTTAAATCCAAAGATGTAATAGAACTTATGTAAACTGTTTTTTTTTTAATTCTAGTGTATGCAATAAATCATTTTCTAAATAAAGATAAACTCGCTGTTGCCACTTCTAAACTCCATAAAGTTTTACTAACTTTATGAAGTTTACAAGTGCAAAATAAGATTAAGGTGTACAAGCTTTTATAACAAACTCCCAAAACATATTCAAAAAATA
The DNA here is from genome assembly GCA_961405105.1 of Perizoma affinitatum. Taxonomy (NCBI): domain Eukaryota; kingdom Metazoa; phylum Arthropoda; class Insecta; order Lepidoptera; family Geometridae; genus Perizoma; species Perizoma affinitatum. Next base: position 16,780,442 of record OY560186.1, on the reverse strand, counting down.
ATAATTAACCAATTGAAAAAAGTAGATAATTAAACAAAAACTTAAATAAAAAAAAATATCGAATTATTTAGATGATAAAATATCTACGGATTGAGAATGCTCCAACTCAATAAAAAATTTAGGTACCTATTGTTTTGTAATAGGATCATTAAAAATAATAACCATCCTTGTTTTATTCTTTACAGCATTTATATCTTAACTTTGTCTTGGATGCTAAACAGGCAGGAGTGTCTGCCAAGTGACTTACCTTGTCAAAGTTTCCCTCCGATATGTCAGCGGGGGTGAGGAGAGACGCCGTGTGCGGGGTGGCGGGGGAGGGAGATGCCTCTTGCACCTGCCACAAGAGTGAGGGAGATAAGCAGTGATTTTATATTTAATGATAAGGAGAGAGAGAGAGAGACAGTTTCTATAGTTATGCAGACATCATCGAACGATGTCAGAAATTTTCACTACAAAATTATTAAGTGATATACTTACTTAATTTTGTAGTGAAAATTTCTACAATATTTAACTAAAATATAAATAACTTATTGAAATATCAATTTACTAGCCTGTGCCCACGGCTTCGCCCGCGTGGTACCCGGATAAAAATTAGCCTATGTGGTATTCTGTTGTATAAGCTATATTACTTAAAGTTTTATGAAAAACCGTTCATTAGTGTTTGCGCGAAAGAGTAACAAACATCTATATATCCTTTCGCGTTTATAATAGTAGTAGGACGGTGATAAAAATCATTATAAATTGATATAATATGGGCATGTGTATGAATGAGGTAGGTATTACACTAGTACCTCGTTATGTGTATAAACACCGAGCTGGTGATCCTGATTGATTGTCCTTTTGAAGTCTGTTCTGATGCAGCCGGGATCCTTGGCCGGTGCATACGGATTCTCCACAAAACAGTTCCCTGAAATCATGATAAAACAAATAAAGAAACTTCTAGAACTGGCAGAAAACTCTTTTTTAGGGTTAAGCTCGCCCCCTATCGACTTGTGGAAAAAGTCAAGTTCAGTCTGTTAAACAAACATTTCGCAGATAAATGGTAACAGCCAAAAAACAATCTCTTTAATAAGAATATAGTTAATATTATGATAAGATTTATGAGATTTGAACTAACTATTGCATATTGCGAAACAATATTTTTATTCTGGAAAAAAATTAAACCAATTTCAAATAATATAGCATAGCATATTATGCTAGCATATAATTTATAGCTTTTCTGGTTATTTGGACTGTTTTCCATATTACACAAAGGTTAGCTGGAAGAGAATGCTATTTAGCGTTAAGTTCGCCTAATTACAGTACTTTTTAATTGCGCTAATTACTTTTTTGAAAAATCTTAATAATTTAAGATTTTTCTAACTATAAGTGAAATATAAAGGAAATTGCCGAATATATCGCATAACAACAAAAAAAAATATCTTTTCCTATTTGAGATCAGTAGAAAAAACAAAGCCACTCTTGGATGAAGATCTTACCAGATAAATCCTCAATCTTGATGGTCCATGGCTGCTCCAGGGTCCTGAGGCTATGGAGTCGCGCTACGAACGCTTCGATCTGCTCCGCATCCTCAGGATGCTGCTCCTTTCGCTTCTCCTGGTCTTGCATCAGACCAGCTATGGCCCTGGTAATGATGCCTTCCACATTCGTCACCTCTGAATAGAATAAAAATCTTTTATCTAAACTTATAAAAAATTTTGTCCTGACTGATTGACAGCATGTGTTAAGAAAGGATTTTTGGAATAATGCACTTTAAGGGAGGGAAATAGGGGGCGAGGTTTGTATGAAAGTATCGTTTTTTTTTTTTAAAGTAGGATCTTGAAAATATGATTAAAATTATAGATACTCATCATAAATCAATAATGACGTGTTTCTTGGTTATTGAATTTTCGCATTATTAGGGGGGAAATAGGGGGTTCATATAGGTGTCGTTTTTTTTTTAAACATGATCCACGCGTACAGAGCCGCTGGCAACAGCTAGTGTTAACTTTTTATAGAGATATAAAAAGTTTATCATCCAAAGCCAAAGACTGTATAATACTCAAAGTTATGTAAACAAAATCTGATTTTTTGAGGATATCCATCAAAGGAAATACAGTCCTGAGCATGTTTTAATAAGTGAATGTTTACAAAACTGTAGAAACCCTGTTGTGTATTCCATCACATATTAAAGCGCCCCCTAGTGACATGTGGCAATAAAATCTACTTATATGTACAAGGTTAATAGATAGGTTTTATTTCCTCATGACACTGAGCACTTATTGTAGTCATATCCTTGCAGCGACTTGTGGCCATTAAATTTATCTAAGAACTATCTTAGACTATTCATATTTTAGAGTATTAAGGGCTGATTGGCTCACCTCCCTTCTGACTCTGTGGTGGTATTTCAAAGTCGACTTCGGGAATACTGACTCCACTGAAGTCACTCTTCACAATTTGCCTGTTCAAATCCTGGGGCTTCTCCACTTTTAACTCAAATCTGTGATGATGATAAAATGAGGTTTTTATCATCAAGTGACTTGATTATGAATGAAAAAATACATTTTGTATAAAAAAAACTTGACATAACTATAAGGACAATCAATTAATAAGGCATTCTTATCACTTGGAAGTGTTTGCTTATAGACCAAATAAAAATTCATAATGATTTAAATCTGTGAGGATGTCAAGTAGGGGCAGTCAAGAGGCAAGTCTGAGCATTATAATAGGCACATGGCTATGACATACTATTTAAAAAGAACAACACTCTATAATGGAATAAATACCTCACTCCCAATTCAGCGTATGCACCGGCCGACTGGATCTCATTATTCTCGAAGCCACATTCATCGCAGGAGAATGACATGACAACTACGTTCTTGTAGTACGGAATCTTGGCCAACAGTAGGCGAGTCATACCCTGGACATTAGGCAAGTGAACAGTCAATTAGTGTGAGGTTGCAAAAATAATTTCTACATTATGTTTTTTTTAGTTTAGCAATCAGTAAACAAATTATAAGTTGCAAGACAGTTGAAACGTCTGGAAAATAATAAAGAATAGGTAAACGCGATAACGACTCGTATAAACACATTTATATTTTCCACCATGCTACATACCATTTTAATAATTTAAGTTTGTTTAATTATGCTTAATATACTCTTCTATATGTATTATGTTGTAACAAACTATCCTACGAGCTATTTCTTGATGGTTTTGTACAGAAATAGCGTGTAAAATGTGAAATAAACAAGAATACAAGAAAAAGTAAAAGTCGACTCACGTTTTTGTAGCAATTCATGCACATGGACTCCACTTCGGTTACTTCTGATTCGGGATCGTCAGCTGAAAGGTCCCTGAAGACAGGTTTTTGTGATTCTGTTGTCATTTTAGCGTAAATAGTTAGGAAACTTGATGAACACCAACCACCGCTTATCACAAACACGACGAGAAAAATGAATGGATAGTGGATGGATTAGTAGTGGGCGATATAAATCGATACTAAAAAAATATCGATACATTACGCGATAATATCGCTTCCATCCGATATTATCGAAACGCCTAGTATCGAATTGAATATCGATATATTTCATCCGATATACCAAAAATCGAATTATATTGCCTCATTATAAGATTCCTAGCAGAACCTCTGTGACACGCTGGATAGATGAAAAGTATGACGCATTATCAATAGTAATGAAAAATAAATTATGCTGTGTAGAAAATCTTACACTAACAAGTGACATTTGGTCAGATCTACAAATGCGAAGTTATCTAGGTGTAACTGCTCATTTTGGCATCGGAATTGAATTTCATGTTGTAACTTTAGGTGTTTACCACTTAGATGAAAGGCATACTTCCGAATACATTGCACAAACGCTCACTAAAACATGTGAAGAGTGGGGATTTAATACTGATAAGGTCACAGCAGTAGTAACAGATAATGCTGCAAATATGGTGAAGGCTGTCGAAATTGCATTTGGGAAAAAAAAGCATATCCCTTGTTTTGCGCATACACTTAATTTAGTAGCTCAACATATTTTGGGAATGCCAGAACTACAGGAAATATTAACAAAAGCAAAAAATGTTGTTACATTTTTTAAACAAAGTTGTGTTGCAAGTGACGAGTTGCGTAAATCAGTTCGAGCTGACACAAAATTAATTCAGGATGTCCCAACACGTTGGAACAGCACATACTATATGATTGCTCGTTTCCTTGATTTACGAAATGCTGTGAGTGAAATTTTGATTCGTCATAAAACAGCACCGCCGATGTTAACTGGTATGGAGTTGACTATATTAACATCGCTTCTTAACGTACTAAAACCACTAGAAGCAGCGACTAAGGAAATATCTGGCGATAAATATTGCTCTAGTAGCAAAATCATTCCCTTAGTGCATTACATGATATGAAAACTGAAAAACCTAGTAATTGAAGAATCTTTAATCAAGGATGTACAAAAACGCACTCTTACCGAAATTAATAAACGAATGGGCGCAATCGAGCAGGTATCAGCATTAGCTATTGCTACAATATTAGACCCAAGATTTAAAAAACTTCATTTTGAAGATGCCATGGCGTGTGCAAATGCCGTCATTAAAATTAAAGAGATGATTAAAAAGAATCAACAGGATGAATCTACCGTGGAATCTGACTCTGACAACTCAGACAAAATTAGTCTATCATCGGATCTCTGGAGTGATCACCATAAACTGGTTCAACGAAATTGGAAATACCAATGAAAGTCTTTCAGATGAGTTATCGCTTTATTTGAGGACTCCAGTGAGTAGATTGAACGAAAACCCATTAGAAGTGTGGGCAGACTATAAAATACAGTTCCCAACGTTATACAATGTGGCTTTTAAATATTTAACCATGGTGGCTAGCTCAGTTCCATCTGAACGACTTTTCTCAAAAGCCGCACAGGTTCTTACACAGCAGAGAAGCAGATTGCAAGCCAAAAGGGTCAATAAAATTTTGTTTTTGCAAAGCTTAGAGAAAAAATACTGGGATTTATAAATCTTTCACTTTTGGGTCGTATGGCCATTGATTTCATTTGCATGATATATAAATAAAGTTGATTTGTTCTAGATGTTGTGACTCATATTAATAATATCAACCTTCCCTATTTAATATTAGAAACTAGTTTAATACGAGTAAGTAGGAATTACTTACGATATTTCAAATATATCGATATATATGTTCGATATATCGCAAAGTATCGATAGAACATTACGATATATTATATCGAAAATAATATCGATATTTTTTTAACATGAACATCACTAGGATGGATGGATCATGATGATTGATGACACATGTGATTTATGAACTGACAGTGACAGACTAGCAGGCGGCTGACATTGACAACTTGACAGCCTGACACCGGCCCTGTCTTGACAGCCGTAAAGGCTCCTCACCGAGAGATGGCAGTATTTAAGTAGCAGTAAAGTTATAATTCAGCAAATTTGCAAAACGCCTGTTAGTATTTTGGTGTTCGCACCATCAAAAGATGGCGTTATCTAACAAATTGATTGTCAAAATACCGAAACCAAGAGCGAGATTTAACAAAAAAACAAATGTTCTTCTTATATCACATGTATTACCTACAATCCAACATCAACAAAATTAAATGCGCTATCTATAGGTTAATTCTTTATTAACTGTTGTACTACGTATCCATTAATTAATTAGGGTATTAGAATACGAGATTAATATATGGTATAGATTAATGAGCCATTTAAAAAATTGATATGTTCCATCCATGATTCAGATACATGTAAATTTATAGAACATGGCAATTGTTGAAGAACATATCACTGGCATCACTGAGCTAACTATGCAGTGTGACCTATGGTTAACCATAAACAATGCATAATCTTACATATTTTCATAGTAGCTTGTCCAAAATTTAATACCTACTTGTTTTCCTTCGCTAAGTTCAAACGGGTAATTGATTTAATTTAATTCATGCATTGAAGTATTACTTGCCGTCTTCCATTTCCATAAACCTGCTCAAGTCATTATATGAGGTTTTATAATTTATCTGTGACAGGGCCAGCTAGTTTTCTGACTAAAGCTGATTGTATTGTCGGCGGTCTACCGTACTAGTTTAAGGAAATTAAACTAAGCCAGACTATAAAGTAAAAAGATCTTAAGTTTAACAGTTTTTCTAAAGATACGTGTCGCTAGGCATCAATTTAAAAGCTGTCAAAGTTTAGTGCAAATACAAACTTTCACCAAAGACAAGAATTAGTTTAAGACTTCGTCATTGATTTAGTACTTATTCAGATAATATATCTCAGTAATATAATGCCATTAAAAATACATAATAATGATGCAAACATTTAAGAGACAAGTCTTTGCTTAAGACATATGACTTTTTTACTGATAACTAGTAGTCATATTATTGACAGTATAGACTTAACCTTCCGTTTCCACTATCTGTATGAAATTAAAGAACTATAAAATAACACTGGCCACAAATAAAAAAATAAATGTCTAGTTGCACTTTAAAATCAAATCACTTTTGCTTTTTGCTCTGAGATTCATCTTCCACGCTGCTTTTTCTCTTTCTGTCTCCTTTGTCTATCTGCAAGGAGGCTATAGTGGGGACTTCCTCTTTAGTCTCCTTGATGACCTTCTTGACCTTGCTGGCTTCGGGCGAGTATGCCCAGAGAAGGAATTCTAGATGTTCTTCCGTTGGTTCATCTTTTTCGTTGAAGAGTTTTGCATCTGAGTGCTGAAACAAATGCGTTAATATTAAGAAGTTATAAGGAGAAAGTGTAAGAGAAGGTTAAGAAGTTGAGGTAAGTAATTCAAAAGAAAGAATACATACATATAGTCATGCCTGTTTCCCAGAGGGGTAGGCAGAGACCAAGGATTTCCATTTGCTACGATCCTGGCATACTTCTTTCGCTTCTTCATCCTCATCAAATTCTTCATACAAGCTCGGCGATTAAGTGTACTTCTGACCTGGCCATTCTCTATAATTTCTCCAATTTGGTCAGAGTACGTTCGCCGAGGCCTTCCTCTTACAACTGTCCCATTCACGCTCGCCTTGTATAATTGTTTTGTTAATCTTCTTTCATCCATCCTTTCTATACGCCCAAACCATCTCAACATACCTTTCTCAACTCTCGTTACTACATCTTTATTTACTCCACACTGCTCTCTTAACACGCTGTTCCTCACTCTTTCGCTCAAAGTTACACCACACATACTTCTCTTCACTGCATTTACTCGACTTTGATTTTTCTTCTGCCATACCCAACTTTCACTTCCAAACATTAGTGTCAGCACTAACACTCCTTTATGCACGGCTAGTCGTCCAGTTTTTGATAAATTCCGGCTGCTCATGAAGGAGTGAAGTGCCCCATTCTCTTGATTTCCAGCATTCCCTCTCCTCTCAATATCTTCCTCATGCTTCCCATCCCTAGTAAACAAAGTGCCCAGATATACATACTCTTTCACTTGTTCCACTCTCTCTCCGCCGATCAGAATATCACATGCATTCATGCATTCGTCTTTATCAAAAAACATTACTTTCTTCTTACTTACATTAACGTGCATCCCTTTTCTTTCAAACGCATCATGCATAATTGTTATCATCTCTACCGATGATGCAAGTATAACCTGATCATCGGCGTAGAGAAAACATTTGACGAGTAACTCATTCATTCTTAATCCACATTCACTATCTTGCAAATCTTTCAAACAACTGTCCATGAATAGATTAAACAGCCACGGTGACGCTAATTATCCCTGTCTAACACCCTTTTGGATTCTAAACCATTCAGTGTATGACCCGTTTATGACCGTTATCCTGTCATACCCAGCAGCCTTCCCTGATTTTATACTTCTCAAAGCTTTCACAATTTCATCCATACTAATACTACTTTCAACTTCGATTTCATTCATAACTGAAGAAGACGCTTGAGTCTCCTCTCTTTCAAACATACTTTCAAAATACTCTTTCCGTCTCCTTAATATACTTTCTTCTCCATTCGCTATACTATATATAAAATAAGTAAGAGACGGAGGACGAGAAGTAAATTATAAGAACTAGATACCTTTTCCTTAAGCTCCTTAAGTGCGGCGTTCCTGACGATGTCCCAAGTTCCCCCATCCCCCTCCACATTGCGGAGTCTCTTATATTCGCCGCGAACCGACGCGTACGCAGCTAGGAACGATTTCTGAAAAACAAAAATATTTAAGCATCGTTGAAATAATGTACAGTAGCCGTCTGCTTGTCATCGCTTACCTTAGTGACAGTTTTTTTGTAAAAATGTAATTTCTTTCATAATATTCGTTAATTACACATTACATTTCATATATTTCGTAAATCATGTACTAATTGTACAAGAAATATGAATTGGACATTGTTTTAGTGCATTCTGCTATTTTTATTTAAGGGCAGAATAAAAAAACAGTAAATCTAAACTAGGAAAAGTAGTCAGTTTACAGTCTGCAGTAATAGGACTACAGATAAAACAACCGACTTCAAGATACCTACTTTTTTATAGAGGACTGTTATGGACTAAACAACATAGCGTTGCAATTAGGTTATTAAAAACTATGCCATAGTGGACTGAAACGGACCAAACAAATACCGTTGAGACTATTTGAATATTTGTCATAGTGGACGACTGGAATGGACTAAACAAAATATCTTGGCGATTTATTTTGCCATAGTTGACTGAAATGAACCTAACAAAATAGCGTTGAGAATATTTTGATATTTTGCTATAGTGGAATGGCATTAAATATACAAGATTAGCGTCAAAATTACATTTATGGCAACAGCTTCACATTATTTACTTACTAGTAAATAATGTGAATGTTTTACGCGGAATGCGGAACGCTTGGGTTCTTTAAATACATATTTTAGAAAGTGACTCTACAAATAGGCTTGTCAAATTTTGGGTAGGAAAATATACAAAGAACGCATTAAACATTTAGCAGCACTATGTACAGAGGTCATCATTAAGAAGTGAAAGTTTAATTTGAAGCCTTGTTTTGGTAGCCAACCTGTTGATCCGTAGCGGAGTCCCCGGCCAGCTGGCTTGCCGTCCTCACGAGGCCAAGGCTCAGGTACGGGCAGTTCTGACGACTCATGTGTTTGTTGTCAAATTCATCAACAAACGCATCAAGAATGGCCATCGCTTCTTTTATATTGGATAGCTTCGTCTCGTCTTTTGTACCTGAAACCAATCATTATAATAATAATCTTTAGCCTTCTCTTTTAATAAACATGTACGCAAAAAACGATGAAGGAACACGCCGCGTAAAGAAATCAGCATACTTTAGTCCAGAAAATACGAAGGCGTGCTATAAGTGTTCCAATAAGGGGTTTGCCCTTAGACAACAACCACTTTTTGTTGGCGTTAAAGCCCAAAATACTATTAAATATGAAAGATTCAAAATACATGTTATATTATAATATATTGAATAATATTTATTATTATACTTTTTTTATGCTGTACATTTCCACACAGCTAGCCCAAAGTCAGCAGAGCTTGTATGGAATCTACATGATTGAAATACTACTTAAATACATTTTTTGTTGTAACTACATACATGATATTTATATGTGGCTTAGTGTTCAATGTTTTAACATACAAGTAAGAACTCTCTTGGCGCGGCCGAGGAGCCCCTTCACGGCTAACAGTTGGTAGTCAGGATCACGTCCTGCCAGCACGGCCAGCGAGCCTTCCGCCGCCTCTGCATCCTTGAATCCAAGCCCTGACACCGACTCGGATGGAAGACTGTCCCTGTCATCATCACTGGACTGTGACTCCTGGAAGACAGACAAGCTAATGTAACGCGGGCTTAATTTAGATAGGTGTTCGAACTATCCCTGAATTATGTTTCCATCGTCTTATCTAAGAACCATTATTGAAGTCATACAAATCGATTACACGGCTTAAATGATTAAAACCGCATTTCAATCATATATAAGCCGTTTCGGAGATAAATGGTAATGGTTGTCTGTAACCATTTAAAAACCTCTTATAATATGTCAAACGCATATACGGGCCCTTTACATTACGGGTTAACAACAGCCATACGCACAACTTTGGCAACGCCCAAAGAGCAAATAAAACTATTCTGATTATTCTAAGTTTACCTTATCACTGCTCTTTTTCTTGTCTTCTTTCCTGTCCTTCTTCTCTTTTGTCCGTTCGTTCTTCTCTGGCTTCTGTTTGTTACTTTCCAGCTCCGCAAGCCAGTTCTCGAATACTTCCATTGCTTCTTTTATGTTCTTTATCTTTTCTTCCGCTTTGGTCACTGTACAAATTAGGAAACATATTTACATATAAATAGTTTTTACGCATGCACGAAGCCAGTCTATCAACTGTCTATCAGTATTCGTCAATTTTACGATTTTTTTAATTATGTAATTTTTTTTAAATTAATATAATAGGCTTAGGCACAAGGCGCGCTTGTAGCGAGCGTTTAGTGCATGGCGACACCACGAAGCCCCATAACCCCCTGATGTTGAGAGGGGGGAGGGGGGACATGCAAAAGACTGGTCACGCAGTGCTTCGAGCCGCCGCGTCAAAATGTTTTTAAGGCGTCATACGCGGAGTGCCCTTTGGTCTACTTACTTGACAGCACCCTCTTGGCCCGCCCCAGCAGTCCCCGCACTGTGAGGCGCCTGTAGTTAGGGTCGTGTTGCTCTAGCAGTTTCAGAGTCTCCTCGGCCTTCGCCCTGTCCTTGAAACCGAATCCAGAGTCCTCTTTATCGTCCTTGCCCATGATTCTGTAACGATAATTTCAGTTGTTCAGTTGTAGCCAAGCCCGGTTGTCAACGACGGTTGTCGAAAACTTTCATTTGGAAATCAAAAACGTAGACTCTAAACTTAAAGAGTGCTTCAAAAGGTTAGCTCGCCAACACTTTCTTAAATAATAGTATTAATAGTTTATCTACCTTACCACATAATTTACTTTTATTTTCGCTATAGTTATTTACATGTAAGTATATAATCTATTTTAAAGTAAAGTCATATAACATACTATAGTATAATTTCTCATTATTTAATATTTAATTATTAAATAAACGACCGACCGACGTGTTAACGTGTGTTTTGGTAGGTAGGTAGGTAGGTAGAAGATTTTCAACATACCACACAAATATGTACGTCTGCAAAACTTATATTGGAAACTTAGTCAGATAGGTATAAAGGTATTTTTGTCTTTACTCGGGTTTTATGCTAAAGACTTAGCTCAGCTGCACTTTCACCTGTTTAATTATTGTTATAAAGTACCTAACAGATTTTGGCGCGCCAAAATCATGGAATTGGCAAAGACTTATTAGTATTTTAGGGCCATTTTTTCATACAAATATGTCACTACGAAGACACTCTAAGAGACTAGCTAGAGAACATGAGCATTTTAGCACTGTTTATAGCCTGGTTGTATGTCTAGAAATATAAAGCTAATAAAATGTTATGATCTAACGGCTGATGAGATGCATGGGAGGGATGAAACATGAGTATTACAATGTCAGAAAGTCCAATAAAGAAAATTACTCGTTTATTGGCTATTTACTAGTCCAATGACAACTGAAATGTCTGATTTGCAAAAAGTCCACAATAAAGTACTGAAATGGGCTGTTTTCGTAAATTTTCCTAGTGAACAATTTTACTAATCTTGGTAGACTTCAGAATAGTGACATCTGTATTTAACTATAGGTACTTCACTATAAATTAATTCTGATCCTGACAGTTAAGTAGGCTATCTAATTACCTACCTACTCTTTCAGTGGTAGTTTTCATTGTTTTAGTAACCTAGTAAATAAAAACCTATAGTATAAATCAAGGATTTCTTTTAAGAAACGATTTATAACGACCTAGGTATCTATTTTAAAGGATATTGGCTCAACAGAGTTATAACTACCAATCTGTTGGTGGAATGTTTTGTAAATAGCGTTTGTTTTGAACTGTGACGCGACATGGTGATGCTCTCTTGTCTTGATTTAGAAACTTGTGGGTAAAATCGTATCTACTAGGTATAAAGCAATGCCAATTAGGTCATCGACTATTCGATAAGTAGGAACAACCACAGAATCAATCATAGTGGGCATCTTAAATACAACATCTTCGAATAAAATATTTTATAATAGAGTGGTAGTACCTCCTTGTATGATGTTATTAAGTATAATATATGTGGTGCTAGGTAGCTACCTCCCTTCATTTATTTCGAGATATTGTTTTATGCAACAGAAGGAACGTGCTCGTAAATAAATCAACCTAAATGCTTTGATTTGATGTAGGTTCGTAAAAACCTGCAGAGGTTTTACAGATCTAGGAATAGCAGGCCAGGTTAGTTTATTGAAGCTTTCTAGATAGCACTGTCGCCACGTGTAGGTATGTCGGGAAAACAATACGTAGAAAAAATGTGACTAGAATACGTAGGTACTACCATACCTACATTCTACCTACATTCTGGTCACATTTTTGACAGTCCAGAAGAAAACTTTAAAGATTGTATTAGGTAGGCCCTATTTGCAAAGTTCAAAACCGAAACTTCAAAGCATTATTTTATTTTTATTAAACCGTGAAGGTTTAATTTAAATATTCTTACAATCTTTTCTCTTTTGATGCTCTCCATTCAAAGGCTGTCTGGAAGAGATCGCTTCTTCACGATAAGACAGTCCATTGTTTGTATTTTAGGTAAGGTAAGGTAATCTAAACTAACTTTTTAGTAAGGTTTTTATTTTCTTATTTGTTTTTGGTGTACATTAAAGTAAACAAATGACAAAATAAAATAAAAAACTAATTTCATTCGCACTTTTGAATTCAATGAAGGAACACTAAGCAAAACAGACGACTGACACAATCAAAATCAAAGTTACTGCGGAACCCTAATTCTCAACATAACTAGGATGACATCATCTTACCGTGTAGGTAGGTACCTACCTATATAGAAGCAAAATGTCCCAGGGCAAGTTGTGTAGCGATCTACATACCTACCTACTTACCTACCAAGGCGTTGAGCAGTTTGTAAATAAAATTATAGGTCTTACATGTAGTTATGTATCTACCTAATGTTCTGTTTGCATAAAGAATTAGCTACGACACTAATGTAAGTAGTATTATACCTACCTATTTGCATCTTTGAATGTACCTACAAATAAACTACGTAGTAGGTACCTACTAGTAACTAGGTGAAGCCATCTATTTTTATTATCTCAGTACCTCGACTTATTTTAGGTAACTATGTAGATACTGTAAATGAATAACTAGGTACCTACTACCTATTTTTTTTTTGGATTCTGAACACTTCCTCGATCTTACCTTAATTATTGAAATCAAAAAAACTTATAGTCCACTTGATCTATCGAGCATTGACTTGATCTAAAGATCGTTCAAATAATTTTGTTTTTATAAATAGGTACTTACCTACCTACCTACCTAGTAGCACCCTACCTGTAAATAAATACCCTACCTAGGTTGATATGTGGTGATAATTTGGACTTACTCAGCGCATTACTGAGAAGCCGGCTCCCACTGATAGGTACCTATGATTGTTGTAAATTATCAAATATCATTTGCACATACCTAGTACTCCTTATATTTCTTTAAAATCATATTCTTAAAACTAGTATCTTGTATTTGTTTAAGTTTTTGCCAAAGTTTAGTGCAGACAGGCTTTATCTAAACGACTATTAATGATCCGTACTTTATTGATTGAATATTTTACCTATTTCTGATAAATTAAAAATTATACCTATGTATACCTATGTGATATTTTTTTTCACTGTTTTGAATAGTGTATAGGTATTTACCTGCCTGCACTTTATCCCGTGAATTCGCGTGTTGATTTCAGAATTTGAAAAAAGTGAATAATGTTGAAATCAAATAAAGATAGAATTTATAAAAGTTCTAAGTGTTTAAGCATATGATAATAAATATTTACATACTCACAATTTTAACAATGTTAATAATCCGTAAAAGTGATTAGAACACACTATATCTATTTCCCGTTGTACAAGAATGACTGAATGAATCGAATTCAAACTCCAAATGTTTTGAACTTTAGTGGCGCGTGTGCCGGCAAATAAAGAGCACCATCAGATTAAAAAGACTGCTTATACAAATGAAAGCTACATGTTTGCGCCACCTTTATTTTTATTCGGCTATCATGACGTCATGTTGGTTCGATTCGGTACTCCAAGGTTGAAATGGGCATTATATTTTCTCATGACATCATCTTTGCTTAAGTAAAGTGAGTTATGTGAGGTTAAAAGATTAACAATTTTGTCATACAATAAAAATATAAGGATTACGTAGCGCGGCTTACCGTGCGTGGTCGCAGGTATTGCTACCAATGGTGCCATCACATATATTTTAATACTATACTAGTAGTGCTACCATTAGAAAAGATACTATGCAATGGTCTTTTTTGAAATGACTAGGACATATTACCTTTGCTAACTAGGATAAAACTATGAGTACAGTACAGAATACAGACAAGAATGTGTTGTATGACAGACCAACCGGACAGTACAGTGATATTTTTAGCACATAGTTAATATAGAAAGGATGGTATATATGAGTAACATAGTATAATATAATAGCATAGTATATAAAGCGCGCCGACAGCTATATTAGGTACACTAGCGCTATCTTCTGGCGAGTAGCACGGCTTAACATTAGGAGAAGCAATTGCATATGGATTGGAGCATGCTTACTCTATCTAATAAGAGTTGTGGGCACTAGTGCGGAAGAAACAACAATATGTTAGAAAGAGAGCTACCGCGAAAAAGTGGAAGACGACTCGCTCTTATGAGTACGTAATTTAATTACTAGATACCTATTATAAACTCACCTTGCGGTGTATAATGTGTTAATATAAAGATGTTAGTAACTGTACTTACCCTTTAATTTATCTCGGTAGGTACTGATGTTCTGTGGGAATACAAATGATGAACAAACCTATAAGACTACAATGCTACTGACAAGGCTTCATGGGTAAAGCGTGTTCGGTTCTCGGTCGCACCTGGCAAAGAATAGTACTTTCAGGAATACTGAAAATACTGTACTTTGTCACATCCTGGCAAAGTTTGACTCAGCACTAATCATAGTAAGTAATTATTAATCTGTGCCATTACAGAGACCTTTCTGCGAGATCTACAGTGCCATCTATCGATAGGGAGAAGCCGTAACGACATATGGAAACTTTCTGTATTTAGAACTACAGCATTGGTAGCAATTCGGTTGGTACTAAATTATTAGAACTAACTAACTATATCCGTGCTCGTGGGTTAAATTGGCCATATATTAATAAGTAGCAAACGGCAGTACGAACAGAAAAAAGTAGCAAAAAAATATATATATGAAAGAGAGAAGTTTCCTCTACGCGTTAAGTAGAGTAGGCAGTAACAACATAATTAAATTACTGAATGTAATTATGTTCAAATAACTGCTATCTGAACAGCGCCATCTATCGATGAGTAGATATGTCAAAATTACAGACGAAACGTACCTGAATTTATACATGACTGTAACATCAACAACGCCATCTATCGATAAGTAGAGCGAGCCAGTGTTGTAAAGGAGGGAGGCAGAAGCAGCAGAGGCAAGACTGAAATCTATCGATTTTGGTTTGTTTGAAGTAATCTTGTAAACATTGGGGACAATGAACCCTTTCATAAACTTGATAAAAATAAGGATTCCTTACAAATTATAAATGAAAGTGGGGCCTTTTATCATCATTCCTGCGTACAAAATGTCTTACATTGGTCAATAAGTGCTTTAAGTTATGTTTACCGTACCTACGTAAGTGGGCGTGTGAGCCGGACAATAATATCTATTTTAAACATAGTTTACGCCTAAAGTGTAGTGTAAGTGAAAAGTTAATGTCTAAGTTATACCGTGTACAGAAAAACCAGTGCCAAATTTATGATTTTGTGGTAATTGGTAAGTTTCTAAGACACATAAGTTTTCTCTGAAAAACTTGAGCAAACCCTGCCGATAACTAATAAGAAAGCTTATGTTAGTTTACAACTTATCTCACACAAAGATTGGTTCAGTACTTCTTGATGTATAAACGAACAAACCCATCACACTTATAATTGAAAAAGCTGATATAGGTAGGTACCTATTTATCTGACATTAAAGCACAACCTCTTAATTTATTCCAATTTGGTCTTTATATTTAGCGATGATAAACCGTGTTGGTCAATTGAGCAGAATTCTAACTTCCATTCTGAAGGTTGAGAGTTAGAACCCTGTGGCACACCTATGGATTTCTGTTTTATTGTATTTATTCAGACAGATATTATAATAATATCATAATATAATAAAACATTAATGAAATATTATATTATCCATATAAAAATAAGTATTATTAAATTATACCTACACCAGGTAGGATGGACGTACATAGAGCCACTAGATTACAACATGCACTCTCATCCAGAGCTCCATGTTGAATTTATAAATTAAATTGAAATATATTTTTCCAGAGCTGAATGATACAAGGAATGCATATGCAAAGAAGAAGCATGGAGGCCAGTAGTGAAGCCAGTTACTGTAAGCACCTACATACATCATTAAATAAATATACACCTGGTTCCCGGAGAGGTAGGCTGAATCCACATATATCCACTTATTATGATCCTGGCATACCTCATTTATTTATTTATTAAATACCGCACAAACAATTATATGCTCAGAGGACTTGCTGACACATTCTTTACCAGTCATCCTGTGGCCTGGCCTTTCTCTAGAATGTCAACAATACGGTCAGTATGCTTGGGGAGGTTCCATTCACACTCTCCCTACATGTTTTGTAGAGAGATTTTTTTCCATTCTCTCTAATTTGTGTCACTACTTTCACTCCACCTGCCGGATTACTGCTGCAGTACAAATGTTTGCATAATCTGCTGGTATCCTGATATCCATGACATAGAGAAATAGTAAGCGGTTAGGACTATGTAGGTATGTGCCTTTTGGAATGAATGAATGAATGAAAATACTTTATTGTACCTACACCACAAGAAGATTTTAAAAACAACAATATATTACATAACTAGAAGTACAATCCGATTTTTCCACTCTCTTCCAGACAACCTTTGGATGGAGAGAATCCATAAGATTGTATGAATGGTTGGCGGTGTATGCATTGATTTATTAAATGAAGAGAATGCAAGTTGGATGTTGAATTAAATATTATAATTTTATTTGTCAGGTGAGAGAGAGACTTGGGAAGATTGGGGCAGCCACTCTTCACTCAGCCATGTTGAGGAAGTAAGTGAAAACTCATTTTAATCATAGTAATGTGATAGCCCAAGCACATCTTAAAAACCCTGATGTGTATTCCATCATGTATAGCCTATCTTAGTGATTATTATTATTATTAAATTTAAGAGTTTAGCTCTTGTTGGTGCAACGATGCATTTTCCTCCATCTTTCTCTTTCCAAAGCAATCTCTTTACTTCTTTATACAACATGCCAGCGATGTTCTCTTTTATTTGTCTCATGCAGTTAATTCTTGATCTTCCCGTGCCACGCTTACCTTCTACTTTTCTTATACCATCTATCTTATTTATGTGTGGAAATAAATCCTATTTAAAAACTGCATTGCAGTTTATGAAAATGATTGTAAAACCAGCAAAACTGGAAGGATATCTGAATCAGACTTATTACAAAATATTATGTTGTAGGATAGCAGAGCAGACATACCTACTTTCTGGAAGACACTTGTCTAAATCAAAAATTAGCAATACCTATAAAGCTTAATATTTCGCTAACGGATCTCTGAATCGAAAAATGGTTATCGACACACGCAATTTTTTTTAAAGACCTATCCAACGACAACCACACTATGAGACAGTCGAGAAAAAAATACGTGGAGGGAAAAAAACTTTTATTTGATGATTTTTATTTTATTATCGGCGAGATTAATATGTATACCCATGGCAAATTACAGTTTTCTAGTACTAAGAGTCTCTGAGCTAAGCCGCGGACAGACAGACAGAAAACAGACGGCCGGACATGGCGAAACTATAAGGGTTCCTTGTTGACGGAACCCTAAAAATTATATGAGACGTCTCTGTTTATCTGAAATAAGAACCCACAGTTCTAGAATGTCTGTGTCCTTGTAATTGATGCCCCAAACAAATATACCTTCATTGTTAGTAAAAAGTTGCTACATTTTTAATCGCTATTATTAATGACGGCCTATGTCATATTTAACGCTCGCATCATTAAAGTGCGGAAGACATTTTTTATCGACATTTGAAGTCTATTTGCGGCTGAATGCATGGAGCTTCCTTTGCGTTGCTTTTATCAGGGCTGCCCCTTGAGGATTCCGTTTGTATTTAATTACCCGCGCCGACGACGCCGCCGCGCCGACGCGACGACGCGACGCGTTGCAAGGAGTCCGTATACGATTTTGAGCGTAAGAGGTTGTTTCCATTTTTCTTCAAAACAGCTTATGTAAATACTTAAAGTTTTGTTAAAATATTTTTTTATTTTTCACCGTTGATATCCTTTACGGAGTTATCTACATAGCAAATAAGTTTCACGCAAACTTACCAGCTGTCTACCATTCTGACTTCGTTTAAACCAGTCTGAGACTAGGGTTTTTTCTTTGCCAACGCAACTCTAAAATGTACGTTACGAATATTTTGAAATAACAACAAACGAACGGTATTCATCCTACACGCCCACGGAATGCTTACGCGACCGACCTCAACAGACCTTACTGACGACACAGGTATTATTTATTCAAAATAAATCATAAATTATTTCGTGTGGGTAGCAACCCTAGCCTAATTCCCAGCTGAGTGGGTACTAAGGTATATTTTCAAATTCTTCGATCGAGTTTCGCTCGCTGAGTTTTCTTATAAATGAAATTTGTAATGCGAACGGCATTGCGAGTCTTCATCGTTAACTCAGATAACTAATGAATGAATAATAAGAAGGTAGCTACTTAGGATTTTCTTCAAATATTTTTTTGTACAATTTTTTATTATGTGTAACTTATATAAAAGTAGGTATACATATATAAAATGTAACATATATACGGATACAGTGCCTTATGAAAACAAATCGACAGTATAAGAGGAGCTAAATCCTCCTACACAATCCTCTCGTTTCAAACTACGAAGTTTGAAACGAGAGGATTGCTTAGCTACGAAGCTAAGAGAGTGCAAAGTAAGTTATAGTCGAGATTAAATCGAGTTAACACACAAGGGTAGTGGCGCTACTATGATTTGACATTTAAGTAAATGTTGCCATGCTTTCGTGACTTCCCAATCTCATAGAAAAAATACACTTACGGTGTAACAAATATTTTCTAGTATTAGCTGCATATTACTGAGCGAGTTTTAAATTTTTATGTTGATCTTATTTTAAGAGGTAAAAATGTCATTTTATTATTGAAAACTCAAACTTAAAACGTCACTAATAAATTATAGTCCTTCAGATTCAGCATCCGAATCGCATACGTTGGCTAGTGATTTATTTAATTCTCTAGCTTTCCGCAAACTGTCTGGACGGGCTGATCTTCTACTACCTATTCCATGACCCTGACTATATAGAATCCCCGATTTTTTTTTATTTTGATTAGGTAATTTAGTCCTAAAATACTGGCATCACCACGAAATGCGCCATTCCACCGCAAGACGTCATAGCGATCGCGTCTATACGTCATCAGAACAACAGAATAATACGCGCAATCTACGAAAACACTATCAAAAAATGGTGATTTATTGATTTTGTTTAAAATAAATCAACTCTCGCGAGTGTTTTTGAGTGAAAAGTGATGTTTTTGTGAGCGTGGAGTGAGTGACCTACTTGTGTTGTGACGTCACAGCGACCGGCTGGTTTATTTTTTTTCGGGCAGTGGTCTGTATTTTGTATTTAAAAATAATTTTAGCAATGCCGTTTTGCGCTGTAAATTGTTTGTGTTCGTTGTATATTTTTTGCAGCTTTAAAATGGCTGTTTACATTTAATATCTTTGTTTTTATTCTACATCATAAAATGTTTTTTTTTTACAAACTAGGAATATTGGGCTTGGGACAGCTGATTACAAAATAAACAAAAACTAAAATTTGTATGTTTTATGATAACTGCCAAATGTTTCATATTAAATCTTAATGCAACTCGATAGGTAGGTAAAGTAGGTTATACTAATTGAATTTTGAAGTTTAATTATGAATTTAACACCAACGGAAAATGTAATTTGTATAGACACCTAGGTAAAGTATTTAAGAACCTAGTAAGTTGTAAATTATGTTTACCTTTTAGTGTAAAATAAAGTAATTGCTGAAAATACTTTATTCATTCATACATATATGTTAGCCCAAGTAGATACAGAGATCTTGGTTCACTTCACTCACTCCATCCAATAGCCGAGCTAGTTGTAATTCCAGGCCCCAAACTATTCTTCATCAGAAATGGTTCCATCATCACCAATACTGGTACCTACCTACTTGATAACAAACATTCCAACATCCATACCTACTTTCGCTTTTATTGTACAAGAATCTAGACTTCTTTGAAAACCCACAAAGAAAAATAAATGATTTCCCCACAGATAGAGTTGGATCCAGAATGTCACATATGTGGGTACAGTCAGCGACAGAAGTGGCATATGTTTTTTTATGCAATCAATCAATCAAATCATTTATTTGCAAGAATAAATATTTTGTAATTAAGGTCTTAAACATTATGATTGTGAAACTACTACCTAATGTGACACTAAATCAGTGACCATAATGGCTGAACTGATTTTAATGATGTGTAGTTTGTGATTTAAAATTACACAGAGGCTACTTTGTGTTTGGGTACAACACAGGCAAAGCCATAGGCAGAAGCTAGTTGTTAAATAAATTATCTGTTTACACAGCTGAGTTTATTATTTTATGTAGCTGACAGTACTATTTTATTGCCATGATAGGGACGACAATTCGGCGACAGGCATGGGGTGGATTTATTCGTTTGATTCAGGTAGGTAAAGATAATTTGGAATTCAGACAGTTGTTATTGCTTATTCTGTGTTCTCCTATACATGTTTCATGTCATGGTTGTCATGGTTTGTGCATGACGAACAACTTAACCCATCCTATGCCAAACAGACAGGTTTCTAAGAACTGAGACCTATGCTGAGTTACAAATACGTTCAAAACTTGTCGAAACGATGACCGTTTCGTCAATTTTTGTATGGGAATCTTGTCGATATTGTCACCGTTTCGGCTTGTTATAAACTCAAGAATTTTCTTATGGAATCACGACTAGCCGAAACATTTTTTGTGATTTTTGTTGTTGGTCTATTTTATTTTTGTATTTATTCGAAAGAGTGTCATCCCGACTGTGCGAAATAACGTAAGCAAGCACGTGACGAAGTCGGTTTTTTGACATTTAATGTCTTTTTTATATATGCCACCCCACATGATTATCTTTTTTATCCCCTTTTGCCCCCATAGCTCAAAACCCCACTTGTATAAGTGGGAATAATTAAAATCAACTTGAAACCTTAAACCTCAACTTAAAATCAACTCGAGCGAGGTTCTTAAGAACTTTTGCCTCACTCGTCCTCGCATTGTCTAAAACAATATATGATGGACATGTAAGTAGTTTTACATCGCGTTTTATCAAAATCGTGTCTCTCTTGATTATCACTTCAGTTTAATAGTGTCCAGACATTCAACTCACTCATAAAAATACCGAAGACCATCTCGTCAAACACCCCAAAATCTAAGTACCTATAATGTCCTCGCATTGTCTATAACAATAGATGGACATGCGAATGAATTAATGAATAAAAATCCTTTATTGTACACCTTATGATATAAACAAAATAAACAATATCACATTATGATAAAGGTACAATGGGCGGTCTTATCGCTTAAAAGCATGTGAGTAGTTTTACATCGTGTTTTCGCTCATTATGCGTTCATTTTAATGGTGTCCCATCTCCTAAAACATATTAAATCTGACTACGGGTCACTGAATCCCGTAAGTGGTTTATTTATTAGTTAATTCCCTAGTTGCAATAATGAATTAGCGACTGATTTCCCTCGGGCTGCCTAATACGTCCAGAATAAGAATGACCCACTTTACGGCCATCTTGCTTATAATTGGTCGTGTTTCAGACACGGTGGCCGTACTCAGGACTCTAAAGTGGGGGCTCTTGAATCTTGCTGACCTAGTGGGCTTCACCCCGACTTCCGATCTGATGATCGGGGTTTCGAAGTTCGAACCTGATCCGTGCACTAATCGATTATTTCACTTGGAAAATTGAAATGCGTGCATTTACGTGCTCAAAATGGTGAATGAAAACATCGTGAGAAAACCGGCATGCCCTAGAACCATGTATTCAAAGGTATCTATCGGTTGGTGTTCTAATAAGCGGTGGGCTTGCAAACTGTCACGTGAAATGCTAACTACTATTCAAAACATGGGCATGTGCTATATAATGTAAGGGATTGCCTCTGACTAGCCCCTGCTTGTAATCCATACAGAGCTGCGTACAGATAATGGTCTGAGAATGTCCACCATGATAAGAATAAAAGTCGAGAGCGAGTTATTTTTATTTTTTTTAATTAGAATTGTTACTAGGATCGTTTCCGCAATGTGCCTGAGAATATCGCCATCATGCCTTGGAATGGCGGCCGATTGGTATACTATAATATGACGAATAACACGAATTTATAAGCGGGCCGGCATACTTTTGAGTGCTTTAGTGAATTTAGTGGCGCACAGTCTACCTTTTTTTCTTCCGTTCCGTTCCGATCCGTTCGCCTGCTTACAAAATTTGCACCATTTTTGGGCCGCTCTCGAGTGCGTCCCATAATCTAGGACATTGCAACATAGTGATGCAAGATTTTGTTTGAAGTCGTTAATGGACTCGACAAATTAGCTCTTAAAGTTGACAGAGCTGCTGTAATGTGGCGTATTTAGGTCACTTACGACATAAATTCACGCCTACTTCCGTATAAGGGTAGACGGAGTTACCGTGGGTAATCTGTGCGCTTTTCGAAATTTATTATAATATGACCATTATCATTGGCGGCTTGTCGTAACCTACTCCTGGGCATAAGTCTCCTCAAACGACACTCCTGTCTGTTCTGAGCCTTTCTCATCCAGGTCTTACCCTGTACGGCAACAATGTCGTCCATCCACCTAGCTGGTGGTCTGCTAAGGCTCTTCGTGTAGTCCACATGCCATGCGACGCATGCACATGCGTCAAATCTTGCCTTCAAAATTTTTACAATATTTGTTGGCTAAATAAAAAATATTTGTTTTGCAAACGTTATTATAGAGGTTATTTTGCCATGTTTTTATCGTGCATAATTTAGCATAATCGGACGTAGTTTTGCAAACCAGAATCAACCTACAATTTTTGTGAAACTGAGTTAGACACGCAGGAACAATACAAATCAAGTATTTCATAGGTGCAAATAAGATCCAGATAGCTTAAAAAACCTTGAGTACCTATAGTAAAATACTGTCACCTCAACAGCATTTTTTGATAAATTAGGTAAAAAAACAATAAAAAACTATGCTTCATATTTTCAAACAAAGAGTTTATTAAACACGCTAAATGAAGCCATGCATGTCACATGGTACCTGCAAACCTTTAGCATTTACTTTCAGAAAAAGATACGGTGTTCTTATCCTGACAAGCTCTTTCACGAGGAGGAAAATAACCTAGTACAATCTATATCCCACCTAGTTAGGCACTTAGCCCGTATCGATCCAGTAACCAGTTAGTACTTATTATTTGTTCTGTGGCGGGAGTCCTGTGCCACCCCCCACTCCGCCACCCTTGCGTTACGTCACGACCTTGACCTTTCAAACTTAGCAGGCACTAAAGCTGAAAGTACAGCCTGAGAGACATACTAAAGCTCTTGCTAAGTAACTAACAAAAATATCAAGCTTTTATACAAGAGTTTATTTAACTTGCC
Source organism: Perizoma affinitatum (assembly GCA_961405105.1). Taxonomy (NCBI): domain Eukaryota; kingdom Metazoa; phylum Arthropoda; class Insecta; order Lepidoptera; family Geometridae; genus Perizoma; species Perizoma affinitatum. The sequence continues at coordinate 16,756,537 of OY560186.1, read as the reverse complement.
TTGTTTAGTAGTTTAGTATGTATGGGTCAAATCTTGCAACTGAATTTGAAACCCCAACGTGTTGACAATGCGTGGTTAGCTAAGTGACATTATTCCACATTCAATATGGGGGCGGACTCACAAAGATGGCGGACCAATCATTTATGTACACCTTGATATGTATATCAAATGAAAGGGTTTTCTGAGAAGAATAGGAAAAAGCTTGTCAAGTTTTTTAAATTAATTATTTAGATACTTGTTCACTATTTATTACCCTCCACAGATTCATTCTGAGTAAGTTACACCCAACAGTCACATATAAAACAGTCCTGACACCACACTAGGATTCCCTGTGACATGGATATCCGGAACTATGAGTACCATGGTACCAATACTCGCCCAACGCGCTAACGAGGTCTCTAAAGATAGTTTATTATGATAAACTCTTTGATGGTATAAAAATACAATTCATTTTTGTGTATTTTTTCACCTTCCACCTACGCTCTGCGGCCCATCTGGCACAAAGGCGGTTATGATAATAAACTAAATTAATCGGTCAAGCGTGTGTCGATATCGCGTGGCTTTCCCGAATTTAGTTTTAGGTACTTAAAAAGATAAATATAGTTTATTTGCCCTGAAATTGGTAATTCTGCATAAATAGTAGTTTTAGTTACATGTTAAAATTTAAATTGGTACATGTCAAAAAACATATTTTTTATATTTTATTTTGGTTATCCAACAGTACGCTGTTGGAAAACCAAAATAAGATTGAACATAGGTTAGCTGAGAGTTATGAAAAAATAAGGCCAGGGTTACAAAAATCACAACATATTTAAACAATCGCATTATGTAAGGATGTTGTAAGGACGAAAATAATTATTAAAATAAAATAAAATGTATGTGAAAATTACATTTTACATTTTCGCTCGTTCACATTATACATTGCTGTGGCTGGTGTAGATAAAATAATTGACAGAACTCACGAAACGTAGTCACTTTTATTTCGATGGCAGATTAAGGCTTTCAGTTTCGGACTGAAGGTCAGGCCTACTCTTGTAAGGCGAGAATGACGGGTAACTCACGAAACGTTGGCATTTTTATTTCGAAGGCAGATTAAAGCTTTCAGTCGTCTTATTGAATGTCAGGTCAAACTCTTGTAAGGCGAGAATGATGGGTCACTCACGAAAATTTGTCATTTTTATTTCGATGGAAGATAAAAGCTTTCAGTCGTCATATTGAATGTCAGGTCTACTCTTGTAATGCGAGAATGACGGGTAACTCACGAAACGTTGGCATTTTTATTTCGATGGCAGATTAAAGCTTTCAGTCGTCATATTGAATGTCAGGTCTAACTCTTGTAAGGCGAGAATGATGGGTCACTCACGAAAATTTTTCATTTTTATTTCGATGGAAGGTAAAAGCTTTCAGTCGTCATATTGAATGTCAGGTCTACTCTTGTAAGGCGAGAATGATGGGTAACTCACGAAAGTAGTCATTATATGGCTAGAATGAGGGGTCGTACTCCACGCGGGCCCGATGCGCGAATAATAACAATCTTTCCAAGGTCAAGGTCGCGTGAGGGTGGCTCCGGGCTTCCAAGCTTTTGGAACTTTTAGAGGAGTCTAGTAAATGTAATAAACTTTAGCATTTTACCAGATTGTAAAGCTTTCAGCGATAAGATCGCCCATTGTGTTTTTTTTGTTTTTTGTTATTTTATTACGTTTCTGTGTTTTGTACTGTAAATTGGTGCTATGCACAATAAAGAGTTTAACTATCTATCTAACCAACTTTTGGTTGTGTTCGATTTCGATGTGTTTGAGATATAAATTCGGTAACGACAAGGCTGATACGGTTCAATTCGCTGGAATCGAACCCGGCGTCGCAGCCGGCTGCTCGTCAGCCGCGCTACCTAGGTCGTTGAGGTATTATGAGACTGGCTTATGATACTTTTCAACCATGTCATTAACTGGCAATGTACTTATCTATAAGTGGATGCAGAAGCGATGATGGCCGCTTACCATCTGCAGGGCGTACTGCCCTGCAGATATGCCTCTATATTTTTTCCGATCAAGATATGGCTGTAGAAAATACTGTATTGAAAACAACAATAATATTCAACTTGTCCTCATGTAAATTACAACTTGTGTCATTGTTTTTGTACAATGGGCGGTGTCATCGCTAAAAAGGGATATCTCTAACAGAGATATAGATAGGAGTAGGTACATGAGTACTTGTCAAATATATACTCTTAAGTTATATGTTATCGTAGCTTAAGAATTTGTCGAAAAAAGTATTTTCTCAGATGATGAATTACAAGTATGGCTTCGAGTTGGAAAGTTACTTAGGAAAAGTTATCCCGTTTCATCAAAACTTTGCATTTCAATGTCATAATCCATTATGTTTTGGACTTGGACACTGCTTCTTAGTTTGTAACTTAAGACCCCGAACAGTGGGTGGTGCGGTAAAGCCTTGATTGTATTATCCTGTAAGAGGGGGTAAAAGGGGGGATTCTGTCGTCGCCCGATTCATTCATCTATCAGATTATTGATGTTGATGGATTCAATTTGTTTTGACGGCTCAAAGTTGCTTGGCTGGAAATAGGGCGAGGAGAAAAATAGAATCGATTGATGTTGCGCAAACGCGTGGCTAGCTTGCCATGACGTAGTTTGCTTCTTTACCACATCAGCACTTGGATGGGTGGCTGTTAGTGGCATTCTGTCATCCATTTTCTCATTCATTCATTACGTGCCTGGACTCGGATTTTTAACCCCGGACGCAATTTAAATGAAAAATATATATTTCAAGAAAACCTGTTCAGCTATTCGAAGACCATTAGCTCTTTTCTAGTTGATGAAGGGATGCTGGCTTAGTCTGAAGTAGTCATGGAAAATAAGATTAGTATATCTTCTAGGATGGTTCTTAGGTAGGTCTAATCGCCACAAGTCACTAGAGGGCCTTAAAAACAATGATGGAAATGCACGTTGTTGGTTTCATAATTTTGTAAAAATCACCCAGTATTTTATTTGCTATACACCTATACAGCCATATCAGCTGCCTCGGTGAGCTGTTCCTGGGTGCAGGTGATGGGGCACAGAGGGCAGGAGAGCAAGTGCGCCATATTCTTATGGGTTCTCCGCGCTCGCACTGGACGTGAGATGGGTTAATTATCCCCCATTTGGCTATAAACTCTTTATTGTGAATTACACCAATTTACAGTACAAAACACAGAAATTCAATATGGATAAGTTTGTTAGCCATTGACCTAGGAGCCTAGGATCGTAGCTGGATGTCAATTATCAATGGTCTCATAGAGCTTGATAATGGTCTCCCTGTTTTCAACAGATGTCGGTCCTGGCTATGACGGGGGCCCGGTCGATGCTAAAATAACTATATTTATACCTTTGAAGAGATAATTCCAGACATTTGAAATACCTACAATCTACATGTTAGTTGGCATTATATCTGCATGTCCGATCTCAGGATTATTCGCAATTTATATGCATATTTGACTAGATAGGCTTATGTGCCGTTCTTAGAGCTGACCTTGCTCGATAGTCACGCCGCTGTTTGGTGTCGAACAGAAAATCTCGAAACAGCTCAGCCAATTGATGAAATTTACAGGATGAGGTAGGGATAAAAAACGATGTAGCTAAGTAGATAAATAGTTATCTAGCTACATAGTTCATAGTTCACGATAAGGTCATGTTTATTGGACACAAAACAGACATTGTTTCACTAAGAAATTTGAAACGATCCTAAAGTGAAAAAATTAAATTGAACATAATGCTGGCAGAATCCCATAGGGAAGACTATAACGGGAGTTAAATCTTAAAAGATCTTAGGTATTTGCCTAAATCAGTATCACGACGTGTAATGGTGTATGGTTCAAAATGTTGACAAGGATGTGGGCAAGGATGACCCACATATTCGTTCAGAAACAATGGTGCTCTGTCGAGTTTCTTTACTAAGTCGTAACTCCAAAATGTTGAACCGCGTCATTCTGTCTGCAAGGAAGAGGTCTAAATATTAATGCAGGAATTCCTTTTGCATGCCGCAAGCACTTATGTTTCATGTCACGTATGCCTTAGCCTTATCCTGAGTATAGTTCTACAAATACGGGCTCGAGTGGGGCTGCGGGACTCCTTGAGGTTTTCCTGTACTGATATTTTTAGCTTTGTCCTGCCATTGTGGTGAGAGCGAATGACTTTTGAACCGAGACGCGACGTTGTTGGTTCTTAAAACAAACATAAACACGACTGTTTTCCCCATGATTGAAACCCACCTTATACCAAGTAAGGGGTAGTCAGAAACAAAAACATAACATTTGGCACATGCCCGCGTATTCAAGTAACAATGAATATGGCTGGTAGTACGTGATTATAAACGCGACGTTAATCATAAGCGATTACAGCGCCCCAGTGACTTGGGGCGATTGAACCTATCCAAGTACTATCCATGAAGACTTACAAATCGATTGCGAAAAACCGCAATAAATGCCGTGTAGGAGATAAATGGTATAGACAGATAGATATATTTTTTACTTGACACCTACGGATACAGCACATACATGTAAAAATGACACGAAAAAACACAGTAAATTACAATAAAATACAAAAATAAACGCATAAAGAACAAAAGATAAACGGCAAAACGAAAAAAAGTGGAGAATTGGTATGTAATAATTTAATAACATTGCTATTCAGCGTGGCAATGCGGCCAGTATTTTGGGAACGCTTCCGTCTCGTAGTGATCTGGATCAGTTGAACTATCTATAGACGACCAAAAACTACATCACAAGGCAAATACGGGCTTCTGTCTTTTTTTTTATACCACTAAAGTGACAAGCAAGCATAACGGCCCACCTGTTGGTAAGTGGTCACTTGCTCGTTGCCACGGAAATATATAATGGTGAAAAGTATCATGTGCCTGTAATTTTACCGGCACCTTCAAACCGGTACAGAGCAATGCGAGCATTACTGCTTAGCGGCAGAAATGGTATGTTCCCCGGACGAGCCCGTCCTTTTTTTAAGTTTGTTAATTAGTCGATATTCCTCAATTTTAGTCTCATGATCCTGGTAGGAAAAAGTAAAAGGAAAGACGCTAATGGCCGAGCTTGACTACTATGAAATGTTCTTGTTACACAGTTTTGCCATTTTGCCAATATGTCTGCCACGTCTGCCGCCATTATCGTTTGGCGACCGGAATCGAATTGCTGGGCCAGCACCGCCTTGTGAGTCAGGATTAGCAGCTTAATTAATGTGATGATGACCGACATTAGGGTTGGGGTAGTCTTAGTTACTTCGTGTTAGATTCTGTGCATAGTATAGGTAAAAAAAAATCTTTCTTTCATTCTTTAAACTCAGGAAGAAATCAGGTGACACGGACGGACAGATATGACAATTTTAAGCGTACCGTTTTGCCATTTGGCTTCGAAACACAAAAAAAAACAACGTACAAAACTTTTTAGATGGATAAGCTTAACAGGTCTTTATTAGCCATTGCGTTTTTTTCCCCCGACGAAACTTTTTAGGATATATTAACGACTATACCACGTACTTAACTATTCTCCCCGTCTCTCGAGCGTGGTCGCGGACGGTGCTCACAAGGCAGGATCTCTACGATCAACGAAATGTCAGCAGGAGAACAGTAAAGGACGTGGTTTCGTAATTTCAACGCTATGTACAAAACTTTGACCGAAACCGAAAGCATCAAAGTTTCCAAACACTATTCCCTGACGGCTCTTCCAATATAGGGAGGGAGTGACTCATCGCTTATTGGAGATCTTATGCCTTAAGTTATACGGATCAAAATCGCAACATTATCAGATTCGATCTAAACCGTCCAAAACTAAGCCTTATATTCAAGAATTCAAGGCTTAAAATATATTTTAGGCTTGTTATTTTTAGCCTCTATATGAAACACTAAGTCAATAAGGTTGGGAATTGCTGCGCAAATAAGAACATTATTGTGTTGATTAAGCGAATGTGCATATATATATAGTCTCCCGTTCGCTTTTATTTTCCTAAGATTCTAAAAATATATTTTTCTTTAGCGTTAAATCCGGTTACCCGACTTCCAGAAGAAGCTATATCTCGTATCTTTTATCGTATAATACAATCGTAGTGTGGGGCGCCCCCCGGCTAGGTGGAGCGATGACTTAAGAAAGACGGCGGCGGGTGGATGAGAAGAAAAAACGATTCTTGTAATTTCCCTTAAGAGTGGTTTAAAATTTAAAAACTGAATACCATTGTATGAGCGATACCTCTCGTCAATTGTACTAAATGACATTTAAGTCATTGAACAGGCTTGGATATAACTGTCAAGTTTCACCCTCCAAGACTGTTCGCATTGCTCCGACTTACGCAAACGCTCGATTTTTATCTATCTAATATCATATGAAGGCCAAACAATTGTTGTACATTACGGATTTATTATCGAAAATACAGACCACATCACCCATTGCATGTTATGATTAACAGTGAAACAAAATTATATTTAAAATGTGACCTGTACAATTGAACAAAAACGATTCGCCCATCATAAAAAATGTGACACCATGGCCGCGACTCGAACCCTGTCATCAGAACCAGCGCGCTCGACCGCCTACTACTACGCCGATCTAGAGAGGCTCAAAAGGAAATCTCCCGAAGAGAACGAGCTAAGCGAATACGTAATCGCCAATGAAGTCGTCAATGACATACCCGCTAGAGAGGTCCCACCACTTCGCGACAGGCAATGGAGTCCCAACGGTGACGCTCCTCCACTTCGCGACAGGCATTGGAGTCCCACAAGAGAAGTCCCGCCGTTCCGCGACAGACAATGGAGCCTCCCAGAATACAGTACTCCGGAGAATTCCCGAAAAGGGGAAACGTACTCCACAGCGGGAACGTTTCCAATGCCAGAACCAAAGGAAAAAGAACCTTTGCTAGCTGAGTTAGAAGTCGTGGGACGATTGCCGCTGACGCAGTTGGAGAGTTCGACGGGAGTTAGGAGGAGTCGGAGCTGGTATCTTTGCTGTCCGAACGTGGGGGAGGAGGAGATCTCAAGAGATTCCTCGTGGAGGTACTCCAGTTTGCGGCCTGTGACTGTGGCACCTTTGCCGGGGCAGAATGGACTGAGTTTGGTAGGTGTTTGCTTCATCGACATCTTAAGTACGTTCAGTGTATCCTTACACTAGGTTTAGTGCTTTACCCTTCTACGAAGGTTCTGTCCGGTGCGACTAAGCTTAGTGTACCCCTTGCCCTGACACTATCCGCTCAGAGACGTTTCGCACTATGACATGTGCCACAAGGGTTTAATGTACCCCATAGTCTGAAACTGTTTGTTAAGAGCTGTGCATTTCGCAATGTCTGGTGAGATAAGTTTTAGTGTTTGCCACCCCACTTTGAAACTCTTTATGTAATGGGCATTGCACGATGTCGGTGCGATGAGTTTTAGTGTACTTTAGCCTGAAACTCTTAAGATACGTGCGTTTTACAATGTCTTGTGCGACGAGGTTTTCAGAGAGTTCAAGGTATATCCTCCTCTTTCAGGTGGCAACGGAGAGCAGCAGCCGCGGTGACGAGGTGTCATCGCTGCGTGCGTCGCGCGACGCGCTCGCCCGCGCGTTGGCGGCGGAGCGGCAGCGCGCTGCGAGCGCGGCGCGGGCGCACGACGCGCGGCTCGCCGAGCTGCACGGCGTCATCGCAGAGCTCGTGCGACGCCGCGCGCACCACAACCACGCGGGGGCTATACCCGAGGAGGAGCTCTCAGGTAACAGTGACGGAGAGCAGCAGCCGCGGTGACGAGGTGTCATCGCTGCGTGCGTCGCGCGACGCGCTCGCCCGCGCGTTGGCGGCGGAGCGGCAGCGCGCTGCGAGCGCGGCGCGGGCGCACGACGCGCGGCTCGCCGAGCTGCACGGCGTCATCGCAGAGCTCGTGCGACGCCGCGCGCACCACAACCACGCGGGGGCTATACCCGAGGAGGAGCTCTCAGGTAACAGTGACGGAGAGCAGCAGCCGCGGTGACGAGGTGTCATCGCTGCGAGCGCGGCGCGGGCGCACGACGCGCGGCTCGCCGAGCTGCACGGCGTCATCGCAGAGCTCGTGCGACGAATTTTGCAACGTAAGTCGACGCAAAAGCGATCGAGCCACTGCCTTAACGGTAATTCGGTTTTATTTTCATCGGCTACTTTTTAGACCACGCGCGTGAAGCCGTCGGCGATAGCAAGTATAATATAAAGGGTTATTATATTATTAAATCACACAGTATGTTCAGTATGAAGTTCTTTAAAAAGGGATTTTTATAAGTTTGAGGGTTGCCAACGCGCGTTCAATGCCTCTAGTGTTGCAAGCGTCCATAGGCTATGGCTCAGGCGTAGTACAGCGGCTTCGATCAAACTGTAGTACTGAGCGCTTCCGTGATTCGTAGTGCAAGATATTGGTTCCGGCCGAAGGCACAGAAGTTAGCCACAAGCTCTAGAACCCTCCTCTATTGCAGATGAGTGTGAATCAACAACGCAGCCGGCCGGCGAGTTGGACAACGACGCAGACAGATCTCGCACCGAACAGGTATGTGGTGACAGAAAACATCATGACGTAACTCGCTGATTAGGATCAGCGGTAGGATGGCTAGCACACCGCGCCACTGAGCTAGACAAATGTGTTTCCTTTCAGAACGAATCCTCGTCAATCCTCAGTCCATGCGAGCTGCCGACTCCTCAGGAGAAGGTGGATCTACCGGATGATACCACGGATGCCAGCAGCCATGACGTACAAATCAGGTAGGCTTTATCGAAAAACGTTAGAGTTTTAACAACGTAATTAAAACAAAATTACAATATGGTAAAAATAATATCTTGATGAAAATAATATAAAAAAAACATGTTACATACAATTTTTTAATGTTTAAAAAAAACGGAGAAGTGCAAGTCTGACGTACAAGCTTGTAAAGCACCAAACATTGCTCTAACGAAAATATGTCGGATTGAAAGACAAACTTAACTTTGTAGTTTAAAAAATGATCGCCGATAAGTTCAAGTTTAAGTTTGTAATAAGTAGTCATTCGCTGTTATTGTTTATTCGCCTTTACTTGTACTGTGAGACCTTGCTTTTTGCCAAATTTCATAATTCTAGGTCAACGGGAAGTACCATATAGGTTTTGATTCATTTGCCAGTATCAAAATATGTCCATATGATAAATACTTCAAATATGTATAATTATACAAATAAAAACGTATTTACTTACGCATGTAATGATTGCGACACCGGCGCGGCTGTGATCGGTAATCGGTAATTTTGATGGGTTTAGTTTTACGTTGTTAGACCCCTTAGGTCCCCACAGACACTAATGTCTGCAGATGTTCGGGATATAATTAAGCTGTTTCATAAAAAAAATGTATTTACCTACATACTTGGACATAGTTGTATGAATAAATGTATAAAATGTATTTACCTACATACTTGGACATAGTTGTATGAATAAATTTATAAAATGTTAAAAAAAACGGAATAATTTATATTTTAACTGAAAGCTATATCTTTGTATTTCTTGATTTGCAGATTGGAGAAGCCATGTGTGGAAGTGACCGGGCCACTCTCCGGGGAGGGGGTGGATTGCGAGGTCAGCCTCCACTTGTCTGAAAAGGATTCCGATGTGTGCTTAAGTACTAGGTTAGTACCACGCCCTTTAACAAATCCACTCGTAAATAATTTATTAAGTAATTCTTGATCTCAATGTTTAATGGAATCACACACAAATATATGACATGATGAAACATCTGTATCTGATTACAAATGAAAAGCCGATAGCAGAATTAAAAAAAATACAAAAAATCTCGCTCTCAGGAAAAATTTAAGAAAGATTGGTCTATAGAAAAATGTAAAAACGTTTCTAATATTACATAAAAATTGTGGTTCCCAAGGTGTTGTGAGGCGGCGTTAGACGCGGGCGAAGCCGTAGGCAGACGCTGGTACAAAATATGACGTTTCTCGTTGTTACATAAAGATTGTGGTTCCCAAGGTGTTGTGAGGCGGCGTTAGACGCGGGCGAAGCCGTAGGCAGACGCTGGTACAAAATATGACGTTTCTCGTTGTTACATAAAGATTGTGGTTCCCAAGGTGTTGTGAGGCGGCGTTAGACGCGGGCGAAGCCGTAGGCAGACGCTGGTACAAAATATGACGTTTCTCGTTGTAACATAAAGATTGTGGTTCCCAAGGTGTTGTGAGGCGGCGTTAGACGCGGGCGAAGCCGTAGGCAGACGCTGGTACAAAATATGACGTTTCTCGTTGTTACATAAAGATTGTGGTTCCCAAGGTGTTGTGAGGCGGCGTTAGACGCGGGCGATGCCGTAGGCAGACGCTGGTACAAAATATGACGTTTCTCGTTGTTACATAAAGATTGTGGTTCCCAAGGTGTTGTGAGGCGGCGTTAGACGCGGGCGAAGCCGTAGGCAGACGCTGGTACAAAATATGACGTTTCTCGTTGTAACATAAAGATTGTGGTTCCCAAGGTGTTGTGAGGCGGCGTTGGACGCGGGCGGCAGTAGCTGTGAGAGGGACCACGGCTCCGCCGAGCACCGCGTCTACACGGCGTCACCCGGTGAGTGACGAATAGATGGATAGAACATTCTTTATATACACGTGATATTGTAAGTTGGCAAAAACATTTTACTGAGCCATGGCCTTTTTGTTATGCTGTAACACACAAACTTACCAACAGTAATGAATTTAATAGTAGTTACTTTTTTAAATATGTTTGTATATGTTAAAAATAGATTAATAATGTATATTTTATGTGTGTGTCTGTAGTAACAAATACATTTTTATCTATCTACTTTATTTTAATGAGATAATATACAGCCAATGTCCACCTTCATGGTATATTCTAAATACTGGCGAAATATTTTTTGTAATCGGATGAGTAGTTTTGGAGATTACCTCCTACATATAAACTTACAAAGTCACAAACTATACCACTTTAGACCACTTTAGTATATTTTAACTACGTATATTTTAACTTTTAACTACTTATAGTTTAACTTTTAACTACATATATTTTAACTTTTAACTACGTATATTTTAACATTTAGCTACGTATATTTAACGCATGTTTTTTATATTAATGTTTCAGGACGCTGTGAATCACGACAGGCGAAAATAGCATCTCGCGTTAAATTGAAAAGAACAGAAGAGAGTGACACTAATCACTTACCTAATGACGAGGTCAGTATTTCGTTATTAGTTTTATTTCTGTCTGCGTGTTATGTAATTAAAACTAATTATACAAGACCGCCCATTGTACAACTTTGTGGTACTTATCTAAGGTATTATTTGAAGTATTTTCTATCTATTTATATGTATATATATATATTTACATAAAAGAAGGAAAAGTATATAAGTAGTATATCAGTCATGTAGTTTCCATAACACAAGCTCCGCTTAGTTTGTGGCTAGATGATGCTGTGTGAAAAATGACCAACATTTTTTGTTATTTGTATTTATGACACTTTATAATATATTTAATGTTGTTTGGAACTGTTCAAATAAAATAAAATTAGTAAATAGATGCTGGTCATTTTCACTCCGTATCATCTAGCCCTAAACTAAGCAGAACTTGTGTTATGGGAACTACATGACTGATATACTACTTTTATACGTTAACTTTTATAAATACATACATATACATAGAAAACACTCAGACGCAGTACATATATTCGCAAATACAAACATCGAACCCGAAACCTGCGTCTCAGGCGTCCACTGAGCCACAAAGGTATCCTTCCTACTATAGTATAATAAATGCGAGTCTGTGTGTGTGAATGTTTGTTACCACGTATCTCAGTAGCAACTAACCGGGTATGAAAATATTCCCTGGTTTGATACACTCCAAAGTAGGTGGTTCATCAACATAACACGCGGGCGTAGCCGCGGGCAGAAATTAGTTAATGAATAATTACAAATACGTCTCTCAGAGTGTGATGTGAATGTTTATTTATTTGTAATGTTAAGGCGTGGTGCAGCGAAGCGGCCGAGCGGCTGGCGCTCGATGTGTGCGCGCAGGCGGACCTGCGGGAGGCGCTCGTCGCTGCCAACAATGACGGTAACACCACCCTGCAACCTCGTTTCAACCCGTACCATATAGATGTGTGCGCGCAGGCGGACCTGCGGGAGGCGCTCGTCGCTGCCAACAATGACGGTAACACCACCCTGCAACCTCGTCTCAACACGTACCATATCGATGTGTGCGCGCAGGCGGACCTGCGGGAGGCGCTCGTCGCTGCCAACAATGACGGTAACACCACCCTGCAACCTCGTCTCAACACGTACCATATCGATGTGTGCGCGCAGGCGGACCTGCGGGAGGCGCTCGTCGCTGCCAACAATGACGGTAACACCACCCTGCAACCTCGTTTCAACACGTACCATATTGTCACGACTATCGATCTGGCCACCTAGTTAGCGCATCACTTTGAAACTCATCATACTAATCCACCCACCTAGACAGTTTAATGTCGCACCAAAAACGCATCAGCTCAGCATGATGCTAGATAGACCCTGCGCAGTGACGTCACGGACGTTATGTAAAAACTAACTTGTTTCCAGGCGAAGCGCTGTCTGCGACGCTGAACGCTTGGAAGCTGCGTTGTTCGCGGCTGCAGGCGGACTGCGCAGTCTTACAGTGCGCTTTAAGCAGAGCCGCGGATACGGCGCATAGGTAAATAACTATCTTCTATTTAAGACGGGGTCGGATCGGATTTGAAATCTGGCATCGGAGTACAGTTTGCGTGATGTGTCACTGTTTCGTGACGCGGACCCTTGTGTCATTTATCTATACGTATAATAAAGATGAAGAGTTTGTTTGTTTTTTATTTTGTTTCGATGCGCTAAGCTCTGGTACTACGAGTCGGATTTAAAAACAACATTTTGCATTAGATAGCCCAATTCACGAGGAAGGTTATAAGCTATTTAACATCACGCTACGACACTTAGGAGCGGAGCAAAAGAAGTATTAGGGCGAGCGGCAATTCAACGCTACGCGTTCAGCAAAACTCGATTCGACCGATTTCAGGGATCTAGACAAATACCTCACGCCTACTTTTCCTTTCGCGCTAACGTAAATTTGTCTTGGTAAAACTTGGCAGCTTGGCAGCAACGGATATTGCCGTTCTTTCAAGTTTTTATATTTTTTTATTGAAACTTCGCAGAGCTTGTATAATGACAGGTTACATAAATGGTATTATATATATTGTCTGTGATGTTTGTTTGTTTATTTGTTTGTTTGTTTGTGTGCAGGTTGTACTGCTCGTGCTGCGTGCAGGAGTCCGTGTGCGTGGGCGTGTGTCTCGCGCTGCGCGCTGCAGACTGCGCGCTCGAGGCGTACGACGTGCTGCTCGCGCTCGCAGAGACCGAGCAACGGAGAGGCACGCCGGAGGTGAACCACCACACCACTCTCATCAGCTATTATCCCACTTCCTACTACTATTATAAACGCGAAAGATGTTTGTTACTCTTTCACGCAAAAACTACTGAATGGATTTGAAGTTCACACACAAGGGAAATCACAAGAATTTATAATATCCCAAAAATCAAACCTCGGTGTAACTCGAACCCGCGACCTCTCACTTGGTACGCGGCGGCTATACCACTAAGCCACGATATCGTTACCAGCCTGGTCGAAACAAAAGACCAATTTTTTTTTAAAATAAATCTCTCCGCCATTGTGCATTTATTTTTATTATTTTTCTGTGTTATATACTGTAAATTGGTGCTATGCACAATAAAGTGTTTAAGCTATCTATCTATCTATATTATGGCATGGTACTCGTGGTTCCTGATACCCACGACACAGGGGATCCTAGTGCGGGGTCAGGACTACGTATGTGAGCGTTGCGTTGGATGTTTATTTATAATTTGTAATGCAGAGGGAAGCGGCCGAGTTGGTGGCGGGCCAGCTGTTGAGTCGGCTGGACTCTGCGCCGGGGGTCAGCGTCGGGTCGCCGCTCCTCTCGCCCGGGCCCTGGCTGCAGCATGCGCAGTGAGTCTCCCGCCGGTGAACATCAACACCGGCTTGCGTCGCACGCACCAACACCGAACTGCAAATCTATCTCCACACCGAGCTGTTATAAAATACACGCCCGGCCAAAAGTTGTGCCGAAATTATTTATCGCTTTCAAGCGATAAGACCGCCCATTGTATCTTTAATTGTAATATGCTATTGAATGAATGACTGAATGAAATGAATGACCTACCCCCCTACTTGGTATCCTTAAAGTTCTACTCAATGAGTATGTATCTGAGGATGTCCACCATGGGGAAGACAGTCGTGAGCGTTTTTTTTTTTATATGAATGAAAACAATTTTATTGTATATCTTAAAATAAAATTGTAATGTTAATACAATACAATTGTTTTCATTCATTCATACCTTCATTCCACCAGGGTATTTAGACAAATACCCCACGCTTACTTGTCTATACCCCCAAAGCCATTGTTTCCGGTGTAAAGTACTGGTTACGTTCTGGTCTGTGTAACAGCTGAACAGATTTGGATGAAATTTGGAGCATGTGTAGTTCTTGACCTAGAATACCGCGTAGTCTAGTTTGGACGAAGCCGTGGACAGAAGCTAGTCTTATAATTGACGACCTCGGCACCGCGGCGAGACACCGGCTGAGACGCAAGAATTGCGGGTTCGATTCCCGCTAAGAGACAAATTTTATGTCCTGCATTCTGTGTTCCGGGTCTGGATGTTGTGGTAGCACGGTACCCGTAGTTCCTGATACCCACGACACAGGGAATCAAGACGGTAGGGTGTTTATTTATATATGTAAAAAAAACAATTGTTTCTTTGTCTTTCAGTGCATGCAATACGGCCGGTTGGGACAGGGAGTGCGAAGTTAGACTGCGCAGGCACGCCGCCAGGCTGAAGGCAGATACCGTCACCCTCCGACCCGACCAGAAACCGACTCTTTTCTCATATCACGGTGAGTTAGATCAAGTTCATTTGCTTTCAACTTCGCAGTCGGTAAAATAGTAAAACGAATCTAATCCAACATAAGGGTATATTAGTAAATTAATTATACATAAAATTAAATACATATATGAACTTAGTTTAAACAGCTAGTATCTAAAGACCGTTGCGCAAACGATCTATAGATAGCTCAACTGATCCAGAACTCTACCAGACGGAAGCGTTCCCGAAATACTGGCCGCATTATACATAAATGGTTTTCTGGAAGATATCGCTGTTGTTAAGTACTGTAGAACGGGGTGAATAGAGATTCTGGGGTCGATGGAGACAAAACGGCGAATGAAATTTCACCAATAACTCCCTCTGCATAACCAACTTTCAACAACAATCCTACTACTATTATAAACGTGAAAGTTTGTGAGAATGGATGTTTGTTACTCTTTCACGCAAAAAATACTGAACGGATTTTGATGAAACTCTACAGAAATACAGCTTATACATCAGAACAACATATAGGCTACTTTTTATCAGGTTATCATGCGGTATCGTGGGCAGAGGCTTGTATAATTTGTACCTTTTATTACCATACTGTATTATATTAATTAATATATAAGATTAATTAATTATTTTAATAATAAGAGATATATTTCCCTCTCTGTTTTACCTCCATTCATCCCTTCATCTCTAGTCACCCTATTTAACAATATTCGTCATACTAATTTCACTAAGGGACGGACGCCAATTCTCTCTCTTTCAACGGCGCAAGGCTTATAGGCCAGTGCTGGGTGTAAATGTCCAGCATTATTTAAATTTTAGCATTAGTAAATCTGTAGGTCTTAACATATTGTTATAGATATATGTATGTTGTAGTTAATATTATTTTATTATTATTGAATGTACACCCCCGCCACTCTCACAATCTCTTATTATCCTCTCCATCCAAAGGTTGTCTGGAAGAGATCGCTTCCGTTCATTGTACCTTCTTCCGAATAAGATTTTGTTTGTTAAGTGTTTGTTTCAGGTGTACAATAAAGTATTTTCATTCATTCATTATTTATATTAATATTGGATAGATATTTTCGTTCACCAATACAAACAGTGAATTTCAACCAATCACAGGCAGTTATTAAAAAACCAACAACATAATTTCTGGTTTGTCTTTGGATTACATAGGGCAAGCGATTTATATACACGGGAAACAAGAATGGTCCCGATTTGAATCCCTGAGGTACCCTATCTATTGTACAGTCAGCGTCAAATTGATATGAGCGTCTGGAGTAGTCAAAATGATCTGAAAAACATAAAAGCAATTTGATATACGCAGTTCGAATCATCATATTGTTGCAAGCACCTAAGGTGTTCAAAATATCTTACTACTCATTGTTTCATATTTATATGAGCAGTCAGGGTGTTCAAAATTATCTTAGTAAACAAAGCTCTCAAAGTTGTCTGTGCATAAAATGAACCTTTAAAAAATTATAATAATAACAGAATTCATATATTTCCATAGTGCATTTAATAAAAACAAAATAAAACTAACGACCCTAATTAATAAAATGCCTCTGATTGCTAGAACCAACGTAACATACTCTCTAAGGTTTTCAGTGTGAGTTTTTTTTAGGGAGGTTTCAGACTTACCCTCAGTGGCCCTGAAAAAAAACTCACCGTGTATACAGTTATGACTTTCAATTAGTAACGCGTATAACCACCGTCTGCATTAATTACATCAAGTAACCGTTGCCTTATTGATGCAACAGTGTTGTAACACAGCACAGATAACTTTGAGAGCTTTGTTTACTAAGATAATTTTGAACACCCTGACTGCTCATATAAATATGAAACAATGAGTAGTAAGATATTTTGAACACCTTAGGTGCTTGCAACAATATGATGATTCGAACTGCGTATATCGAATTGCTTTTATGTTTTTCAGATCATTTTGACTACTCCAGACGCTCATATCAATTTGACGCTGACTGTACCTATCAGGGTATGAGAGAACCTGATAGGTCCAATTAAATGGTGACCTTGAGCATTTCTAATTCATAATCATACAAGATAACTTATACAAGATAAGATAAATATACATTTTATGAATTAGATATGTCATCTATTTTCAGATATAGATGAAGATGAAATACCCAAATCTGTCGGCGCGTTCAGCATGCCGGAAATGGAAACTGCCGTCATGATGCAGGTATGCCGTCATCATCATCATGCGCTGGCGCAGTGGGCGAAGGCCCGCCTGAGACGCTGAAGGTTGCGGGTTCGATTCCCGCCGCGGGGTGAATGTTTGTACGGTCTGCAATATATTTAAATTTATTAACGAAAAAAACTTTCATTCCAGGAAGTGCTAGCAGCGAAAGAAGCGATCGCCACCGCGCACGCGAACAGCTTACTAAAAAACAAACACACAAACATACAAGCAAACATACCAAACATACACAAAGATGACAAGGACGCCAGTGATTACAAGGAGCGTAAGGTAATATGAGTTAGAAGTGAATTCCTACTTACAATATTGCAGCGCAACCAAGCGATAGCATCTGTCTGAGGCTGCCTGGAAGAGATCGCATTTAAGCGATAAGATCTCTCATGGTATCTATAATTTTTCAACCGACTTCAAATAGTTTAAAAGACATAGAATGTCAAAAAGCCGAATTCAAACTCAGGATTACACTTTCGAATAAAAAGTAAAATGACCAGCAAAAATGTTTCGGCTACTCATGATTACGTGGTTATTAAGTTTTATGGGAAAACATAGCAATCTTCAGGAATAAAACTATTATGGAACCACCTCGGGATCATTCTCTACAACACAACAAAATATTCATCAAAATCGGTTCATAAACAAGTTCTGAGTTAACTAGCGATTTTATTGATTTTATTTTATTATTTATAATGTGTAGGGTATATTTATATTTTATATATGTGGGAATAATCCCACCGCTAAGGTTAACAAAATAAGGGATGAAATTTAATATTGGACTTTTATCAACTTCCCGTTATTTGTGTTGTCTCTGTGTGTAAATTACATTTTATAATAATGCCTTATTTTGTAATTCAAATTGGTCATTTTAATTTTATTTGCTCAATATAGTACAGTCATCATTTGTATTATAACTCTACTCTATAAAAATAAAATAAAAATTAATTAAAAATTAAAAAAAATAATCAATTTTTATAATAATAATAATAAAATAATATTAATAATTAAAAAATGAAAATAGAATAATAATATTGCATGTCATTAATTTTATCTAGAATTATCTGATTTCATATTCATAATTATGTACAATTATATAAATGTCATGTCATATTTATATTCACATAGTTTTTGTAACTCAACTCTATATGATATTGAAATAAACATTTATTTTAAATTTAATTTGAAGTTGGTTTTTATTTTTCCTGAAATATAAAATAGATAATATGATTATTATTTTTTTCAGGGAGATTCCACTCGGAGCCGAAGACGCGCGAGGGAACGGCATTGGCTAGAGACGCAGGCTTCTGAGACGGACCTCTGAATAACATATCTTATTAGATATAAAGATATGAAAGGAAATTGAAAAAATATCTTTTTTTTTCACATAATGTAAAATAAAAAAGAAGATGACTAAGTTTCGAGTCATTCTGGGAATGCACGACGCGGAGGTGAGCGACGCGATCACGCATGAGGTTCTCCTCTGGCTCAGCGAGCGTGTTTCCATACAGTGTCAGTTTCTTTTAACCTTAGGGCTGCGGGGAGACAAAATAGAAAATTCCACAACTAATTGTATCTCTCCTCGACCTTGACCAAACAAAATCCGCTAGGTCATTTTTATGAAAAAAATGTTTTGATGCGAAAATTTTGATTTTGTTCAATTTTGAAATCCCGCTGTTTAGCATCTATGTTTGTGTAGGATGCTAGAAAACGGGATTTGCCGAAACTTTAACAAACAAAAGGTTTTACGTATTTTTCATGCATATTGCATATTTCTTCATACGTTCTGCCGTTCTGTAGTTCAAAATGATGGACATTTTATTGGTTAATAACGAAATAGCTCGAGATTTACAGAAATGTCGTAATAAAATAAATAATTTATTAGTAAATAAATACTCAACGGCCACATACATAGTCCCCGCATTAGGATTCCCTGTGTCGTCGGTATCAGGAACTATGAGTACCGTGGTACCACAACACCCAGACCCGGAACAAATATTTGCAGAACAGCAAACATTTGTCCCGCAGCGGGAATCGAACCCGCACCTCATGCAGGCCTGTAGCCTGCATGAGGTGCGCCCTCATGCAGGCTACTCGCCCGCCGCGCCATCTAGATCGTCCTAAAAATATATTGTAATAATTAAATTCATAATTTAAAAAAAAACGGGATATTGACCATGAATGGTCCCGATATTTCGGCACAGTTGCATGTACCACGATCACGATTATTCCTGATATTTCAGGAAACATGCAAACTCACAAAATGATTACTCAAACTCAAAGTTGTGCTATGTAAATTGTATGCTTCAAAAACACGTTAAAACTTAGGTGTTTCTAGTTTATCTACTGAAACTCATCGGAAACTAAAAGATCTATCCGTAAGGGCTCGGTCACAAGTTGTAAGTAGGTATCTCAATTCATCTGTATTTTTGTGTATGTTTCGCAAACAATAAATGATTTGATTTCTTCGCCAATTGTGAACCGATTTTAATGGGTCAATAATTACATCAATGGTGGTCCCATATAAATTTTATGAGAAAATCCCACCCTGAAGTGAAGTGTGAAAAAATAAGGTATTAAATTTCATATTGGACTGTTTATCAACTTCCCGTTATTTGATGGAGATTAATATTTTTTCCTGTTTTTATTTTTGAAATATTGACCTTAACTTTCAGCTCCCTAGCAGTGTCCATCTACTTTAATATAAGACCTAATCTGATGTAGATAGAATACATTAAATATGAATGTATTGACACCGCCACCGCGTCAGTTAACCGGGCCCTTAGTGAATACATTCAATAAATAAATAAATACTTTATAGGCCAGGGGGACTTTGTATACAATACCACCTAATCGTGTACCATTTAGATATGTCGCAGCCAATTAGCTTAATTAGCCTTTCAATAAACAGCCTATCCTTTTTACTAAATTTTAGTGTTTTTAGATTAGGCCAGAATTTAGCGATACAAATAGTTTTAATTTACCACCTTGCCACATTTACCTAAATTCACAAACAATAAATGATTTGATTTAATCTATACATGCGGCGTATTGACGTCCAGCCAGGAATGTTATTGCGATGGTTGCCACTGTTTAGCCAATGCCATATTGTAAACAGATGACATTAAGTAGATAAGGATGTTAGTTATTTTTTTTTATTGAATGGCTTATTGTCATTCATGTTGAACGGCGCCGTTTAGCAAAAAGGCTAGATTGTTAACTGAACGGCTACTTATGCTAGTTTGCTGAGACAGGTACATGGAGTTAAAGAGGATACAATGATTGTATCAAGTTTATAAGTATAACTTTCATAGCTTGATAAAATTTGTCTGCCTCTATTCATTAAATTATTTAAATGAATCATTTAATTTATTCACAACCTTTGAATCATTGCGCGTTCTTGGCCAAATCAAATTAACTAAAAATAGTTGCATGATAGCATGATATGAGATAATCAAATTTTACACAATAGTAGACAACATAAAAAGAAACACAAGCTAAATTATCTCTATCCTTTAGTGTTAGAAAAGGATAGGGCTAGAGATATCGACGTGCTCAATGAAGTCTACTATTTATTTAAAAAAATGCAGTCTAGCAGGCTTTGAGTTGCATGTGTGTCTCTTGGTACTCGATGAGGTAGGATTCCATCAATTACCTCCCGGTCTATTAAGTGAACTGTTAAATCATAATAATATAGAATAGGTCTCAATTATTGTAATTCGCTTGCATGTTGATATGATCCCCCCCGATATAATATCATATAACGAATGAATAAAATAGTTATGCATTATGTAATAGACCAGCTTTCTAATTACACTTACAAAATGGCTATGGGGAACTACAAGTTATGACAAGCTTACCACCGAATACTTGGAAGTAGTAGAGCTCCTTGTGAAGAACTCGTCCGGGGATTTACCACTATACCTTTTTCTGCCGCCGAGCAGTAATTCTTGCGTACCTGTGTTCTGGTACGAACGATACGGGTGCCGGTGAAATTACAGGCACAATGAGACTTCACCTGTTATGTCTCAGGGTTGGGAACGCGTGATACCTCTGATAACCGCTTACCAACATGTGGGGCTGTATGTACGTTTGACAACTTGACAATTAGACAATGACCACGTGACATTGCGATATATTTTTCAGACTTTCGCAATCAGTATCTCGTTACCATAGCCATTTTGCTAGTGTAATTGGGAGCGGGTTGGGGACAGTAGGCAACTCTTATTTATTATCAGTGTTATCAAGACTCTGTATGTGATGGTTGCTTACAGTGCCCTTCCGGTCCATAATTAAGTTTAAGTATGCATTTAATGTTGCAGTTGTTGAATCTCAAAAATTTACATCATAGCGCCATCTGTTGGCCATTGTAATAATAATAATTCTCATGTGTTCTCTATGTTTTATTTATGACTAATTAAGTGGTTTATTAAATAACTTGACTTGTAATTTTAAGGGATTAACATTTTATTCAAAATTATACATTTAGCTCCAAAGGATAACACGATCTAAACTGAATCTGTACTTTTTATACAGATAAAGTGGCAAACAAGCAAAGCAAACCTATTGATAAGCGGTTACCGTAACTTATGGACGCTTGCAACATCTAAACTAGGTATCCCTCGGGCGTTGCCGACCCTTATACATATCGGGTGATAAGTTTCATGATACCTCTGGTATTGCAAGCGTCCATAAGTTATAGTAACCGCTTACCAAAAATTGGTCCGTAATACTTGTCTACCACTTTAGTCCAATAAAAAAAACCTTCAAATCAAAATGATCGAATTCAAACCGAAACACAGCAATGCGAGCATTACTGCTTAGCGGTAAACTATGCTTGAGTTGAGATTCAGTTTGCGATTCTTTCTCGATTTAAATTATTGATTGGAAAGGAGAATGACCGAAACCCTGTTGATGTTAGGTTAAACTTGCTTATGTACTCATTTCATATATATATTCACAAACAATATAATTTATGTGTCGCAAAATTATACATATACGAATAACTTAATACCAAAAAGCGAAAAGTTATGTCAAAATAGCAATATTACAATCAGCTGTAATTATAATAACAATTCTCAAACATTATCTACTTTAAAAACTGTCAGTAGAAGGTAGGAACTTTACTTAGCAAACGTGAGCGTGTTTTTCACGTGATTTTATTTTTGAACATAATTTCTCATAAGGCAATGTAGGCAAAGACATTTCCTTTATGAATGTTATAGACGCAACTATATCTTAGGGCATTCTCCTTTAGCTCGAGTATTCGAATATACCGCCGCCATTTTGTATAAATTACTGTTGTGTTGAAATTGTAAATGTGTGTAAATGTTGTATGTATGTACAGATAGGCGAGGGGGTGAAGTGGGGGGGAGCTGGTGCTAGAATAGTTCTAACGGAATAAATATTGACTTAATCACATTGTTTGTATCATTTAAACCTGTAGATTGAACGGTGCATGAAAACATCGCGAGCCAACCGGCATGTCCTAACCAAAAAAAAACACGTGCATAAAAGGAGCCGCTACGAGGCGCACTGAAAGGGTGACCTGTGTGGTGAAAGGATTTGAACGTGCCGGTTTCCTTCGGGTTATTCCGCTGTCCCCCGATCTTTGACCCTATTGGGGGACAATGGGCGTTGATTTTTCTCGTTATCCCGATTCACACTTTTGCCATCTAGTTGACTATGGATAAAATAATTTAGCAAAATCACCAAACTAACAATTAATATTACCTATTCACCTTTTTTAACGAGGGTGTGAATGACCTCACATTTCCCTTTCGCCACTTTCACATTTCCCTTTACCCGTGGCGTGGTATGGGTATGTGAGACTCGAACCCACTACAACCTCCCGGTTAACAGTCCCCCGCCGAAGTGGGGCAAGATGGGTCGCGTTAGCATTCACCATCTCACCCTGGCGAGAGGCCCGGGAACCACCCGGGCCCCGGCCGTGGGGCCTTGCAAGCCGGCAGACTCCCCCGATCTCCACCATCGAGGGTGTGATGATGGAGCCAATTCTTTTTTATAATTTTTAGTGCATGATAGTGTTTTTTTTAGTTTATTTAAACTACTAATTTAATTACTGCTGTCTTGTCGCTTTATCAGGACACACCTCCATGAATATATATGTTCAAATAAAATTAAAACAAACCTCTAAACTAATTAAACTCATTTTATTGCTTGAATTGTTACAAGTACACGTAGAATAAAATGGATAAAAATAAATAACAATTAATCAATTCAGTCAAAATTATGTTTTATTCAATCCTTACATCAAAGTCAGAACATTTACAAGTTGTATATAAATCATTATTTACCGTCTTGTATATAAACGCTATACCTATAAAAAAATCATAAATTTCCCGTCATTACGCGCAGTGTGAAATTATAATAGCTAAACATTGGAGATCGCTCTTGGGCGATAAGACCGCCGATTGTACCTTTAATAAATGTTATTGTTTATTTCTTAAGGTATTCAATATAGTATTTTCATTCATTCATTTTTTAAATGTTTTTTATTTTAGCTATTTTCATAGAAATAAGTGAATTATAGATTCTATATTTCACCATTTTCGACAAAAATACTATTAATTTCTATAAGAACAAAATATCTATATGATCCTTGTGATTCTATGAACTTTTGACTTTGACTTATGTAAAAAAAAAACTTACTAAAAGACGGGACGTCGTAATTTATTCTTGAAAATAGTGTTTATAAACAAGACCGATAATCTCATTCAACTAGTAGGTACATACTATCCTATTCTATAAACATCGATGGCGCGGCGGGCGAGTTGCCAGCGACGCAAGAGGCGCAAGTTCGACTCCCGCTGCGGGACAAATTGCTTGCATCTTCTGTAGATATTTGTTAAGAGTCTGGGGGTTGTGGTACCAGGGCACTCGTAGTTCCTGATAACCACAACACAGGGAATCCTCATGCGAGGTCAGGACTATGTATTACTATTATTATAGATTACAGTCCAATGTCGCGTTACTTATCTGTATGCGTCATACGTATTCACAAATACCATTTTTGGTGTTCTCGAATCAGACAGTCGAATGATGTAGCTTATACCACGTTTTTCGGGTTTTTTTCTTACCAACATGAGTTGGCTGCACAGTTTAAAATGGCAGTGAGATTGATTTTCGCTATATTTCTAAATTACAATGATATATAAAAATAATCATTAAGTTTTACGTTTAGATAATAATGTCTTGAGATAGTTATGATTTAATAAATATATTTAATTTATCGAAAAAATTAAAACAGACTTCGTATAACGGAAAGTTGATAAAAGTCCAATATGAAATTTTATCGCCCATTTTTTCACCCGGTTCACTTGAAGTATAACCATACCCATTAAAAAAGAATCATTAATTAACATCGGTTCACTATTGGCGGATATATCGCGTAACATACACGCATAAAAAAATACAGACGAATTGAGAACCTCCTCCTTTTTTGATGTAGATACTAAACTGCTCTATAAGGATTCTATCATTGGGATTTACATATATATCAAGTATTGAGTTAGATTTGATTTAAAATACAAAACAGCCTTACAAGACCATTTCCAAAACATAGACAATATTTAGTCGTGAATTATTTCTTGATTTTTGACAGAGTTGATACCTATCATGTAAACTATTATTTCATATAATCATTATAGTTCAAACATTCGAATTCATAATATGATTGTATATGATTAACATTATTATTTTTATAATTTGGATTAAATTCGGAACACAAATAGATCGCCCCCGGAATAACAAAGTCACTTTTTATACGGGTAACGGCGAAATAGTCTTATGAATATTTGATCATAGGATTTTGAACACAAAGGATTTTAAATGCGATCAATGACTTGATCTCAAAGGTGACCCTTTGTATTTAAAATCCTATCTTCAAATAATTGTTCGCCAAGAAATAATTCAAAACCAAAATATGATTCAGATAATGTTATTATATAGTATTTTCTGGAAAAAAAATACGCGAGCATTTTAAAATAGCAATGTTTCGTTTACAAAAGGACTAGATTTGAGAAAGGCAGTCAACATTGATTTGTATTAACTGATAGTGTGTGAGTAAGATATATAAATTTACTTAAACTTAAAATGGACTTCATTGTGTTTTACATTGCATTAAAAACTCAAATTATAACATTTTACAGTACGGACGATAAAAAACAAACTCCGCGCAACTGTTTTCAAAAGTGAATCACCACGCTATTGTTTCACATATTTAATCGAGTATCCGGTGTTAGACAGGACAAGATGTCTAAGAACATTGAAGGTTTGTTAAGCGTCCCTCGCTCATGGCGACAGGCGACAAGCGACTAGTCGCGCTATGTCGCCGCACATGTCAGGCGACAGCGAGCGACGTCGCAAACATGGCGACACGAGTCCCGAGACATCTGTCCCTTAATTAGTACTCTCCTTTAGACCATTATTTTTTTTCGTCCGTATCACAATAAACTAAATTCTGTCTTGAAATACTTATATATATATATATTTTGTGTAGAAGTTTACAGGTTAGATGCTAGCGTTATAGCTGAGACCGATAGTTTAACGTGCCCTCTTAGGCACACAGTGATCAGGTCATGTATGAGTTATAAAATAAATTTAATGATTTTTTTAATAAGAACATCAAAACATGAACACTAAAAAAAACAAATCAATGTGTCTTGTATAACTTACTACTACAGTATTGAACGAGATATATATTGCTTAATTTACATTATATAATATATCGCGCTTAATATACAAATATAACGACTATTTATAATATTATTTACAGATATTTAATTTTAGAAATCTTGCAGTTCGGCATTTTCATATGAATTTGAGTTGATTTCTGTAGATTACTAGATAGATGTGCCTAGGCCACCCTTGGCTCCAGGACCACCGCGTCGTATCGCCCGACCGCGGTATCACTTCTTTTGCTCGGATCCTAAGGGTCGCAGTTATGTTAAATAGCCTATAACCTTCCCCAAGAATCGCGTTTGTTTTTTTTGTTTAAAAAAAAAACAAACAATCTCTTCGTATTTACTATTTGTATAGATTAGCACTCTGTTCAATAATCATGCGCTAACTTAGCAAGCCACTAAATCCAGCCCTGTCCTTTTCTAACACTAAACATAGGATAGAGACGGGTAACTTTTAACGCTGGCAATTTTTAACACTTAAAACTTTCGCGATTCGATAACATAATTATAATTTTAACAAGTCTTTATCGCGTTTACCTTTTTTATAATTTTTCCAAGTTTCGACTGTATTGCAACGGCCGTGGTCACGGGTGAACATAATAAAAAAGGTAAACGCGATAAAGACTCGTTAAACTTATAATTGTTAACACGCTGCTAAAGTTAGCGAGCGTTTATGAAACAGAGAGTATGTTTCCAAAAGCGATCAATCTCAGGACACCAACTTCCAAATTCACATAAACTTGCCAATTCCAAGTAATAAATCATTAGTACGGCGTCTCATACAAACATTTCATACAATCTGAGATCATTTGCGCTTAAAGACTTCTTTATCGGAAGCAGTGGTTGTATTTTTTCAAATTATTATTTTTCCCATTATTTCTAAGTTTCATACTATTATAGTATTTAACATTTACGCATTAAAAAAAACCAAGTCGAATAAAATGGTTAAATAAGACGCAACAGTATTATAACCTTATTGCGTCTTATTTTACAAATTTATTCCCCATTTTATTTGATACTCATCCAAATTGAGACTTTATGTATGGTTGGTTGACTGTGCAGCTCAATGGTTGCCTTCGCACCTTGGTGGTTGACGTCACAATACGATGGTTGCCTTCGCATTTTGATGGATGCCGTCGAACCATTATGTAGTTTCCAACAGAAAACCTGGATTTGTTGGTTGCTGTCACAATTCGATGGTTTTTCCCGCAATTCCACGGTTTTCGCCGGCTACCCAAACTACTTGGTTGCCGCGGTTACCATCATCAACCATTGGATATTTGGACTTAGGTGTCACCGAAGGCCACGACGAACTGTTGTCTTGCCCGCGAACTATTGCCAAGCCCAATTTTAGTTTCGATTATTGTGCCACGGCGTACGGTCTTGCTTTAATTGGCTGCAGTTGGCGTCTTTATGTGTAGTTAAAAATAGTCTTCATCATAGTGCCACGGCGAACGGTTCTTATGCATAGTTATTGGGGCTGTGTCCGCGGCTAGAAGACGCCGAACTCCCGTATTGAGGATCAAGTCTGCAAAATAATTTCAGATAAAAGTTAGATGACGACCTCTGTGGCGCAGTGGTCGAAGGCCCGCCTGAGACGCAGAAGGTTGCGGGTTCGATTCCCGCCACGGGACAAATGTTTGTATTAGCAAATACTTGTCTCGGGAACTGGGTGGCTTATCACAGGAATAAAAATAATGTTTAAAAAGTTCATGGTACGAATCAAAGTAATGTTGCTACAAGCTTAAAACAACACGCTCCTGATTATGGTCATTATGGTTTTGTAAATGATTGTGGGAGGCCGGCTGTGGGGGTGTCTTATCACAAAAATATAAATATACAAGTAGTATAACAGTCATGTAGTTCCCATAACACAAGCTCTGCTTAGTTTGGGGCTAGATGATGCTGTGTTAAAAATTTCCAGCATTTATTTAACTATTTATTTATAGATAGATAGATAAATCATTTGACACATTCCGATGCAGCACAGACAATAAGACGTTGCAAGAAAACACAGTAAAGAAGAATAAAGAGTTGGTAATGTCTTCAGTAGAGTGTTGGCTACATACCTGTAGTCGTGCTGCGGTCGGTAGAGGGAGTACTCGCGTCGCCGGCGCGGGGACGGCGACGCGCGCGGCGACACGCGCGGCGACGCGCTCCCGCCCGCGCGACCTACTAAACAAAAACACTAATATTAACAAAAATAAAACAACCTAATCGAGGTGCTGACCGCTGTCAGCATCAGTGACAAAGAATATATAAGTAGTATATTTTTTGTCAGTCATGCAGTTAGTTTGGTGCTTGACGATGCTGTGTGAAAAAGGTCCAGCATTTTTTTTCTTCTTCTTCTTTCTTTTTTTCGCATTCAAACGTACCAAATTGCACGAATTCGATCCTAACCCCGATCGCGATTAGAGATGACGGCGCATGCTTGAATGCATGGTTCTAGGGCATGCCTGCTTCCACACAATGTTTCCTCCACAGCGAGAAAACTACATAAAATGTACTTACGCGCTTGCGCGGCGGGTGCGGTCGGCTGCGGCAGTTCCACGTGTCGCCCGCTCACACTGTTGGATGCACCTGCCAACAACAGAGATACGTATTTTTCAAACTTTGGCGATTAAACAACATAATTATAAGTTTTATAAAGTTAATCAACAATTACCTACTGAAAAATAATCTTCTGTCAGATAATCAATTCTGATTTCGAGACAATATATCCACAGCTGACGCGGTTAACAAATTAACTTCTAACATTGTAGATAATTTGGATAACAAGAAAAAATGCTTGGCTATATTTTTAAGACTTAGCAAAAGCCTTTACCATATATATACCGTTTATATCCCTTTACTTCTATACAAACTTGAGAAGTTTGGTTTCCGCGGATCACAACTTAAATTAATTACTAACTACCTGTTGAACCCGAAACAATCAGTAAAAAATAATGACCATATGAGTGAACAAAAGAGTATCAAATTCGGAGTGCCTCAAGGCAGTATTTTGGGGCGAACCTTATTCACAATATACATCAACGAATTATGCAATCTGGAGCTAAGAAATGGCCATATAATTACTTTTGCGGATGACACTGTTCTTTTGTTCACTGGCAAAGACTAGAGAGTAACTTCTACGCTAATGAGGGCTTTCCAATCGTCACTAACTGGCTGAATAGCAACTTATTAACGCTCAATGTCTCCAAAACTAAATTTGTTACATTTAGTATGCGAAATAATAGTCCCCATAACACAAGCTCTGCTTAGTTTGGTGCTAGATGATGCTGTGTGAAAAATGTCCAGTATTATTGATGTATCAATTTATGATAGTTACCGGGTTGCGGTGGATCGCTGCGGTACTGCGGCAGTGTCGCGACGGAGCGGCGTTGCGGCTGCGGCGCGGGCGCGGGCGGCGGCGAGCTGCCGGCTCGCCCGTGGAATGACGAATACGCTGAACACAATTTATAACATTTATTGTTATTCGTGAACTACCTCAAGACGGTTTTCTATTTTCTATATCATACAAAGGTTAGCTGGAAGAGAATGCTATGTAGCATAAGTTCGCCTATTATGTACAGTGTTTTTTTAACTACGAATCTATGAATTAATGATTGAATGAAAATACTTTTTTGTACACCATAACAGTGTAAATAAATGGATCAAGGGATTTCTGGACAAAAATTCCATAAATCCCCTTTGCAGGGGATTGTCGCAGGGATTTGTAGAGTAAGCCCATAAGAAAAACAGATATAACTTATTCATATACTTTATATACCGTTATTTGCTTTTCAATATTGTGAATACTTTTAATCTATCTGAATGATCTTTAAATTAATTACCAATAAATTGATTAATTCTGATTATTACTTTTTAGTTATGCAAAATATAATTTTCTATATATATATAGCTACTTGTGCATAGTTGTATCAATAAATGTAACAATATCGTAACCCCGAGTTAAGACCGGTAACCGTGGGTCTCGCAAGTGAGCCTCATCTCGGTACAGAACCAACCTCTTATAACAGACAGCTCGATGGCTGCCCTCAGCTCGTCCTCGTCCGGGCGCCCGCGGAAGCAAGATATAGCCTGGAAATAAAAACAAATTAACATAAGTAAAATTTCAAAAAAGCGAATATATATATTTCATTGTACACCTTATGATATTCTAATGCGTGTTCGCGCGCGATGCGGGCGGTGTGCGCGGCGGCGGTGCTGGTGGTGGTTACCTGTGCGTGTTCGCGCGCGATGCGGGCGGTGTGCGCGGCGGCGGTGCTGGTGGTGGTTACCTGTGCGTGTTCGCGCGCGATGCGGGCGGTGTGCGCGGCGGCGGTGCTGGTGGTGGTTACCTGTGCGTGTTCGCGCGCGATGCGGGCGGTGTGCGCGGCGGCGGTGCTGGTGGTGGTTACCTGTGCGTGTTCGCGCGCGATGCGGGCGGTGTGCGCGGCGGCGGTGCTGGTGGTGGTTACCTGTGCGTGTTCGCGCGCGATGCGGGCGGTGTGCGCGGCGGCGGTGCTGGTGGTGGTTACCTGTGCGTGTTCGCGCGCGATGCGGGCGGTGTGCGCGGCGGCGGTGCTGGTGGTGGTTACCTGTGCGTGTTCGCGCGCGATGCGGGCGGTGTGCGCGGCGGCGGTGCTGGTGGTGGTTACCTGTGCGTGTTCGCGCGCGATGCGGGCGGTGTGCGCGGCGGCGGTGCTGGTGGTGGTTACCTGTGCGTGTTCGCGCGCGATGCGGGCGGTGTGCGCGGCGGCGGTGCTGGTGGTGGTTACCTGTGCGTGTTCGCGCGCGATGCGGGCGGTGTGCGCGGCGGCGGTGCTGGTGGTGGTTACCTGTGCGTGTTCGCGCGCGATGCGGGCGGTGTGCGCGGCGGCGGTGCTGGTGGTGGTTACCTGTGCGTGTTCGCGCGCGATGCGGGCGGTGTGCGCGGCGGCGGTGCTGGTGGTGGTTACCTGTGCGTGTTCGCGCGCGATGCGGGCGGTGTGCGCGGCGGCGGTGCTGGTGGTGGTTACCTGTGCGTGTTCGCGCGCGATGCGGGCGGTGTTCGCAGCGGCGGTGATGTTCCGCTGCGCGCGCGAGCCCGGACGCGGCGTGTGCGTCGCACCGTCGCCCAGATCCAGCTGCAAGACCACGCCGCCGTACTCTGCAAAAAGAAACAATTTGTATTCTTTCAAAATAATCATATAGTACCTTAAGGATATATAGATACTGCTTCAATTAGATTTACAATTAATTACGATACCCAAGGACGTCGTTTATTCCAATAAAGAAGGGCACACCTAACTTAACCTAAGGCGGGTGGTGGGTCATAACTACCCCAAGAAAATAGAATGAATGTAATTTACTCCAACTAACCCCAAGGGGAAGAGTTTACGTAACTTACCCCAAGGCGGGGGGTGAACCTGGTAATGGGCCCCTACTTATCCCAAGGCAGGAGGAAAACCTAAATTACCCCAAGGCGAGGAGGTGGGCCCGTGTTACCCTAAGGAGAGATGGTGACGTATTGTGCATCACAGAACACAACATGAGAACAGATTTCGAACCAAACCTAGTTCTAGAAAATTATTCATTAGCTGCATGTTTTAGTAGAAATGAGATAAGCAAAGGTGGAGCTTGCATATTAGTAAAGAGAGGTCTTGAATGGAACGAAATACACGAAGTTAGAAAATTATCCTTAGTTAACATATTTGAATGCTGTGCCATTGAACTAGTCGAATATAACATTTTAATTATATGTATATACAGAATACCAAAAACAAAACGTGAATATTACAATATATTTTTTAATAAACTTGATAAAATTCTAACATATACAAATAAATTTAATTATAAAAATACTGTTATAGCCGGAGATTTTAATATAGACATGTTAAAAACTAATAATATCACACTAGATTTTGAATATATACTGCTAAATTATAATTTGAAACTAGCTATAAAGCAAATAACGCGTTCAATTAGTAAAACCTGCATAGACAACATTGCATGTGATTACAACACTACTTGTAGGACCGAAGTGTTCGAATTTGGTCTATCAGATCACACAGCTCAAATCATAAAACTACCAGTCAAAAATGTTTTAAATTAAAGTCTTGGCGCAAAGAGACTATAGCAAAGAAAATATTCAAAAGTTCAAAATGTGCATCAAAAATTAAAATTAATTTACTCAAAACAAACATCATACATTTTAGTCAAAGATCTCTAAATCCCACTGACATAAATCTAGTTTTTCAAGGCAATGAAATAGATCAAGTTGACTCAACCAAATTTTTAGGTCTAAGAATTGATAAAAAATTAAATTGGAAACCACATATCGAGGAACTAGCTAAGAGAATCAGTAGCTTAGCTTATGCTTTATCTAAATTATCCTCAACTGTTAGCACAGAAACATTACTTACAGCCTACTATGGCATAGTAGAGTCAGTACTCAAATATGGGATAATTTTTTGGGGTATTTCAACAGATGTAAATATTATTTTTAAAATGCAAAAGAGATGTATATGTGCTAAGTTTAAAAAACAAATGACTGATAGCTGTGAGCCACTATTTTTAAAGCATAAAATTCTAACACTTCCGTCCAATTTATTTAAAACCAAATTGAAAAAAATACCGATAGGTAAATGTTATTACAATGTTAGTGAATTTTTAGATGACACATTTTAAATTCAATGGCTATTTGTAATTTGTAATTTTGACATAATTTTGTAAATTTTGACATAATTTTGTATATTTGCATGATATAGTAGAACATAATTGAACTTTATTATATATTTATCCTAAGACCTATTGTATTACATTGTGTTCAAGCAAATAAATGAATCTGAATCTGGTGAGCCCTACTTACCCCAAAGAGAGGTAATGGGCCCCTACTTACCCCAAGGTGGGGGGTGTCTGAAGTAATCCCTGTGCGTGAGTAGATGCGTGTTTGCATTGGGGGCCATCGCGACGTCGGGCACTGCTGCGGAGAGGCGGCCCCGCTCGGTGGAGGCCCCCCGGGGCCCCGAAGGACCTTCCCGGAGACCCCACTCGCCGGACGAACGCCGGTTGTGCGCCTCCGTCCGTGCCGGACGGCGCTCGCATGTACCGCTCCGGGATATATCTAATGTGATGGAATATATTTGTATGTGCCATAAAAACAAAAAGTAGGTAGGTAAAATTATAACAGTCTATGTGACGAGAATGTCTATGTGGCTTGGTGATGGTTCTTTTTATGTAAAAAGAAATCAATTCAACATTGCAGGAAAAAAAATGCTGGGAAAAGACTTTGAATATCTGGTCTGGGTGTTTTCACCCAGTATGTAATAATTTACATAAAAATATGTATATACTCGTAAGTAGTATAACAGTCATGTAGTTCCCATTACACAAGCTCTGCTTACTTTATGGCTAGATGATGCTGTGTGAAAAATGACCAGCATTATTTATTTAATTTAGGTAGTTTGCAATGTGTGCGTGCTCCGTCCGACACACGCACGAGTCAAGACCGTGGTGTGCGAACTGATTTTGATAATAAATTGCCTCTCTGCAACTTCAAATGCGTAATTTGTTAAGAATATTCATATATGCTGATTATGTTTGTTTGGACGAAAGTTTAGTAATAACACTTTGAATTAATTTCCGTAAAGATCTAAAAACAAAAATGAGACTTTGACCTTCAATATCTCCAGAACCTGTGGATTCCCAGGTATAGTTTAGTGGGAAAAACATTTAACATCTTTCATTATTAGTTAAATATACATGAGCTGGACGGACAACCGAGCTGAAAATAATCTAGTTGTCATTTTCAAAACAACACATTTAAGACTCCTAGCCCAGTTCCCGATTCTGCTAGCAGCTGGTATAAACGGGATCAGCGACATGTTCGCGATGTTCATAAAGGGCAGACTCACCCGAGGGTATGTGCAGAGTGGGCGCGGACCGGAGGCTGCCGGCCGACGCGCATCTCACAGACCCGTTGCTGTTCAGCGTCCTAACAAACAATTATACATCACAAAAAGAAACAAAACAAACAAACACGCTCACGACTGTCTTCCCCATGGTGGACATCCTCAGATACATACTCAGACTATTACATTTGCTACAAGCCCGCGTTTTGCAAGTTAGCATCTCTACCAGACAACCTTGGGATGGACTGTATCATTGTACTGTGTCATGCCCCTTTCTATAGGGATTTAGTATATATAGTATACTAGCCCCTGCCTTGGTAACCGGATAAAAAGTAGCCTATGTGTTCTTCCAATGTAAAAGCTGTATTACTATAAAGTTTCATCAAAATCCGTTCCGTAGTTTTTGCGTGGAAGAATAACAAACATCCATCCTCACAAACTTTCGCATTAATAATAGTAGTAGTATATATCCTACTAATGTTATAAATGCTAACTCTAAAACAATTTTATCATTTGCACGTGTTGTTGAATGCTATAGCTATCCATGATGATTTGGCAAAACAGACTGAATAAATGACAACCAATTTGAAAGATATAGCTTCAACAAGATGCCGCTACCAACTGGCAAAGTTCGGACGTGCCTATTGGAAGACCCTGTATAAGGAAGTTTTAATGACATTCATAAAGTCTCTTATCTATGTCTTATAATGTGTATATGTATTTATATGTGTATGTTTATATAGTAAATCTTAACATATTTATTACAAACTAGCTTCTGCTAGTTATATAAAATGTATGTACACTCACCTACAGCAGGTCTCATCGCGGTTCCACTGCGTATCGGCGTCGCGTGCGCCCGGCGCCGACGCCTCCCACTCAGACGCGTTCTGTTCACTACACATATTCAATACACTTGCATTACTTTACATATAAAAACACCAGCCAGACACATACCTACATACTCACATACGGACATTTCTGTTTCAATTAAACTTATAAGTAGACTATTCTAACTTATATGTATATATATAATTTTAATTCTTATTGCATTTTATTTCGTATTTTGTTCATAATGTGTTTTTTTTGGTTAAAATCATATTATCTAATCTGTGCTGTGTGAATACCAATGTTTTAACAATAAGTGAATTTGTGTCTGTCCCGTTCTAATTAATTGAATTAAATAAGTAACCTAATTAAATCTAATATTGTTTCAAAATTAGATGTTTTTTTTATGTCGTGCTAAATAAATGTTTTTTTTTTCTTTCTACATACATAGAAACTAGGATTGCATGACATGGGTATCGGGATCTAGGAGTACCGTAGTACCGCAACACCCAGAAACAGAACAAATATCTACAGAACATGTAGACATTTAACCCGCCGCGCCATCGAACTCTAGAAAAGTCATTTTCACTTATTAAAAGTTCATAAACTTATTAAATTGTAGGAATTACAGTCAGAAAGCTTTTGTATGTAAGTTTTCGAACCGGTAAGTAGTACTAAAAATAGGCTATTATGATTAACTTGTCATACTGCGGGAATCGAACCAGCACCTAAAATTGCATGATTTGTAAATACAAGTCACCTGTTATTATCGTCTTCGTCGTTCAGTAGGATATCTGCGCATGCGTCTGGAAGGCCCATCTCTCGCACAGCGCGCAATGCTATCTGTGGACATAGATAGCATAGGAATTATTGATCTGCAAATATGTCTCAAGTCCTACGGTCTATTATGTATAATATATGTATGTATTTACGACTAAAACTAGTATATAAGGCACATAGTTTCCTAAACACAAGCTCTGCCTAGTTCGGTGCTAGATGATGGTGTGCGTAAAACGAGCAGTAACGGCTACTTTTGTTCCGTATGTTTTCGCGGGCCTTGCCGTGGTTTAGTTCAGCGACTGACCTGTCGGTGTGTGTGCGTGGCGATGGCTTGGTGCGCGAGCGCGGTGTGCGCGGCCGGCAGCGCGCGCAGCTCCCGCGCACGCACGCGCAGCGCCTGCGCCGTGCGACCCAGCAACCACGAACCCGCGCCCGCGCCCGAACCCGCGCCTGCGCCCGGACCCGCCGCCGCCGCCGGGGGCGACGAGCACACGGGCTCCGCGTTGCGGGCCGCTGCCACCTGTTACACACATTCAGATCATCAAGGTATCATCGGAGATTAAAGAAAACAAACGTTGTACGGTTCACGTACTTATATCCGGCTCGAAGGACCAAATTGAGATGTATGGGCCCAGAGTTAGTTAATGATCTGAGTTGATAAAAACCACAGATATCACAATCCAAGTTTATTAGTTTCAAGGTTAACAATAATGTAGGATACTAATCCGCGGTATTTCGCTGAGATAACGCAAATCAACTGGAATGCTATTAAATAAAATCTATAAAGTAAAAAGTAGGTTACGGCGTAAGCAAATATATTGCCTGTTCGTGAACCGTACAGACGTGGTTCGATAAGGAATTCTACTGGAAAAAGACAAGGGTTGTTCAACTTAAATGTTCATAGTAGCTTGTAGTGCAGTAACAAAACTAGATGCCGCTGCTAAATCTGTAAAAACGCTAGATCGCGCTGACGAAAACGCACGGCGATTTATCGAGAATTGTAATGAAAGACACAAAGGGTATCATCGGGAATTCTGCTGGAAAACAGAGTCAAGTTTTCTGAGACGGAAATTTTCTGAGATAAATGAATTTATAAACATTCACTTTTGATACCAATCCTATGATCCAGTTAAAAAAAGAAATCGGTTCACAATTCAGTATCCCACACAACACATATTTTTATTTTTTGTTATGTTTAATGTAATATTTCTGTGTTTGTGTTTATTTGTTCTGTATTTTGTCATCTGTTGTGTTGCGGTCAATAAATGTATTTTATTTTCTTTACTCAGTTTTCATGCCTTCCTGATCCATCTAGCTAGACGATTCAGGTACAATAAAAATATTTAATTTATACAATAAGTTATCATCGGGAATTCTACTGAAAGAGAGAGAGAGACAAGTTATCTGGAATTCCGCCAAACAATCAGAAAAAGTATCTTCGGGAATTCTTCCGAAAATCAAAGTTGAGAATTCTAACAAGTAAACTCACCATGTAAAGCGTGTCCGGTATCCGGTGCAGGTACCTAGCTCGCCTCGCTCTAGCTAGTTCCGCTTCCGGTACAGTTTGGCCCTCTAACAACGCCTGCAAGAAAAAACAAAGTTGTTAAAAAACTTCTAACAATATACAGGCAAAATAATTGAAACCCTCAGAGTGAATTCTATCAAGAATAAGATTTTGAATTCATCAATACTAATAAGTCAAAGTCAATAGGTTTTATTCATTGACGACCTCTTTGGCGCAATGAGCTAAGGTCCGCCTGAGACGCAAAAGGTTGCGTATTCGATTCCCGCCGCGAGACAAATGTTTGTATCACCTGCAAGTATTTGTCCCGGGTCCGGGTGTTTTCTATGTATAATTTGTATGTATTAACAAAAAAAAATATGCTGTGTTTTCACACAGCATCATCTAGCCACAAACTAAGCAGAGCTTGTGTTATGGGAACTACATGACAGATATACTACATATATAATTTTTTTGTAAATACATACAAATTACACATAAAAAACACCCAGACTCGAGAAAAAAATAATCAATTCATTCAAATATTTGTCCCGCGGCGGGAATCATTATTTATGATGCTATGCAACTCAAGAACCCATATTTCGCTTAATAAATGATTAATAAATATGAAAATATGAAATAGTACCTTAATTTCATCTAGATAGGGTAGAAAGCAGCGCGCCGGCCTGTAGGAGCCGCGACCGAGCCACGCGTGCGCCGTGGAGCCCTCCTCGGCGGAGGGGGGCGGCGGGGACGGGATGACGCCGCGACGGACCAACTGGAAATACAATTTATCATTTAAAGCGACCTCATATTATTTTGCGTATTCTTAGCAAACCCTTTCATTTCATACTCATATCATTGGCGGTCATACATAATTATTATTCCGCCATCTTTTGGTAGTCCGCCATATTGGATTTAGAATGATGTCACTTAGCTAACCATGCATTGTCAAAACCAAACGTGTATGCAGAATTTTAGATCAATCGGTTGGGAATAACTGGTTTAAAATTAAGTTGGAAGATTTGAACCATACTAATTAACTAACAAAGCAAGTTAAATAAAACGATTTAATCAAACAGGTAAATCAAAGTTAAAATTAATTTATAGATAGATAGACTTTTCAATACAGTATTATTATTTTGCTGTATAGAAAAGTAAAAACGTTTTTGACTTGAAAATTGTAATTGTATCTACTCATAATAAATAACGTAATATCATATAGTGCACGACGCGACGCGGAGGGAGAGCGTCGCGATCACTCACCCTGATGAAGACTCTCGGAACGAGTCGAAACTTAGTCGGTGCCTTCACAGATAGCACGGTACGTGACAGGTCTCTCTCACCTGGTGCAGTATGTCGGAGTCGTGCGGTAAATGCTCCGTCCTCACGAGCGGCACGAGCGAGGCCAGCGTCTCCCGCAGCGCCGCGTCGCTGCCGGAGCGCCGCCGGGCGCCGCGACGCGACACCGAGTGCGCCGTGTGCCACACCACGTTCGGCTCTGTCGACGGACACATTCTGCATTATTACACCATTATCTTAGATTTAGACGGGTCTCGACGGGTATTTGACCAGGAAAATTATAAAAGAAAAAAAAAACTTATATGACGTTAGAAAAGTGAAACCGCATTTGACCCAATGTTAGAATCGGTAAATAGTCATCGAATGGGACGAAAAATGACCCCAGACGGTTTGGGGTCTTCCATGACAGAAGATTCCCAGAAGATTAGGTATCACGCAAGAGACATACCACGCTGCGGAGGCTGGTCAGCGCTCCACTTGATGAGCGCTCGCAGAATCTGCTGCTCGCTGGCCTGCAGGTGGTCGCTCGCGAGCGCTTGCATGAGCGCTCCGCGCGGTATCCTCGCCGCGGCCGAGTGCGACATTATCACAGTGAACTCGTCTCGAAGGTAGCGCATCGCTTGTCTGGAAGGACACCCTTTATTAGTATACAATTCAAGTCGTGCATTTTTTTTATATTAAAAACGCGTTTCCACGCGTGCATAGATACAGTATACAGGGTGTCAGTTGTTACCTGTGCACCCAGTGGCTGGCGTGCGGCGCGGCAGCCCAGCGCAGGACGTGGGGCAGCGTGTCGGGGGCGAGCGCCTCCACTATCGCGTCCTCGCAGCCCTGCACAACTATCGGCATCTCCAGAAACCTGAAGCAAACGATATATTCAAATCGACTACTATTCCGTGAAAAAAGCAACAAAATTATAATTTTGTCGGCATTCATCAACCGACCAACAATTTTCTTCTTCAACATTTGTCTTTTGAAAATATAAATTCGTCTATATATATATATTTTATGTTCTTCGTCATTAAATAATATGAAGCATTTTTATAATAGGTAGAGTATACTTCAAGGGTGGTCCCATAAATTTTATGAAAAATAGTATATAAAGTGTTCGTACCGTGCGATTTCATATAACTGAAAGGCATCGTCCAGCATAGCGGTTGTGGTGGGTCGGGAAGCGTTGCCGCTGCTTCTGCCCACGCCAGCCCACGCCTGGAACATCACAACTATGTTACAACCTTACATTGATCCAGCGAACAGAAACCCGAGCACAATATCACTCTTAAAAAAACTTTCTCCTTATTTTTAAGGACATCTAGAATTTGCAAAGAATAAAATAATAAAATGTAAACTGTAAAATGGATCAGTTTTAGCTTGAAGGTATTGTTAGTTTGCACTCACGGAAGTACTCCCGCTGCTGGTGGAGGGAGGTGAAGATGAATTCCTCCCGATCAAACTGAGATCAACCTGCAATAGGATTATTAATTAAATACACTTGTAATTTATAATTAAACAAACAAATACATTTTCCACACAGCATCATCTAGCCCTGAACTAAGCAGATCCTGTGTTATGGGAACTTTTACTAACCTATGTTTTTTAAATACATACACATACTAAAGAAAACGCAAATATTAGTTATTGAGATGTCACGTGACTGCTGCCACTCAAATTTGCGTTAGCGTGAAAGGAAAACTAAGCATAAGGTATTTGTCTAGCGGCCCTGGGGGTGGTAACGTGACATCTTAACAGCGAATGCTATATACAATTTAACCTTTCCGCAGGCGTTGACGCCAACAGAAAGCGGTATTTGTCTAGACACCCTAGACTATATTTAAAACACAGATTTTGACAAAATTCACCTTTACACACGCTTATATTAGCTTCACTTAACTAACTAAATAACAAATAAATAATGTAATCAAATTATGGAAGTCAATTTTAGCCTCTTTCTAATAGCCGTATCGAAATGAAACTTTGTAAGAGTGCGCGCGCATATCTCCAGGGCAGTCCTTCTTATCGTCGACGCACACCGCGCTGGAACTTCATCTGCGTTTTGACATAGGACGGCAGATGTACGAGTCTGTTTTTACCTGGTCTGTGTAAGCAGCGTGTAAGAGTGCGCGCGCATATCTCCTCGGCAGTACTTTCTCGTCGACGCACACCGCGCCGGACCCCGCGCTGGAACTGCCGCGGCGGGACATCATAGACCTTAAAACGAACAATCAATATTATTATCTTTCCCCATTACACGAAAGTTATAAATTATAATACCACGCATACCCACGCAGACGTTATCTGACTCAGTTATGCTTACTTGAAAAACCTCGATCTAGCGGCCAATACAACACGATGGCATGGCAATTCCAACGCAGTCCGGAAGCCGTATGCCGATCCGCACCCGTTCTCGAGTCTGAACACGAGCCTTGTATCTGCCATCTCACCTGTCAGGAGGAAATACGCATCAAAAGTTGTGTGGAAGAGATCGCTAGAAAAATAACATCGGCATTTTTCACAGCATCATCTAGCCCCAAACTAAGCAGAGCTTGTATTATGGGAACTAAATGACTGATATACGTGATATGTGATAAATATATTTGTAATTACCTACATAGAAAACAGCCAGACCAGAGACAAATATTTGCAGATCACAGACAAAAAAAAATATTCACGAATAGTTTGGAAATTTAAAAACATTTTTGGAATATTATTGAATGTTACATAATGAGTCGTTTCCTTGTTAAAAATACTACATTAGCCAGGATTGTAGGAAGTGGAAATCCGTAGTCTCTAACTACCCCTACGGGAAACAGGAGTGATTATGTATGTATGTTTACAACTGATTAGTTTCTTTTTATACACCTACGCTGGCAAACAAGCATAAGGCCCGCCTTTTATTAAGCGGTTACCGTAACCTTGCAACGGACTCTTGCAACACCAGACTCGTTGCCGACCCTGAGACGTGACGGGTGAAAAGTCTCATGTGCCTGTAATTTCACCGGCACCCGTACCCTGCAAATTAGGGCGCAGCAATGCCAGCATTACTGCTCGACGCCAGAAATAGGTCCAGCGGTAGTAATTCCCTGGACGAGCTCTTTACAAGGAGCTCTATTACTTCTTTATGAATATAATTATAACGAGCCCTAGCTATTATTTAAAATAATTAAGTCCAATTATACACTAAAGGAACACTGTAATAGCAAAATTACAGTATAAAAATTACAGGACAACGAAACTACACAATGACAACAAAAACATAACAACATTAAAACACTGTATCACGAGGTAACGCTTCTTTATCACATCGATTTATTCACATTCCAATCTTGAATAGAACTGACACTACGGATCTCTCGCTACGCTTGTATCTCCCATCGTAAATAAAGACGAGTTTCTTCTAGTAATATTCAGAAGGGGGGCCGCCCACCCCCCTACTGGAAATCGCCTCTCGCCACCACAAACATTCGAGAAACTACCATCTTTTACTAGCACGGTTAGTGTCAGACTACACACTACTTGTTCTACTAGATGGCGGTAGAACAAGTAGTGTGTCCGTTTGATAAAGAGATGGCGCTAGCGTACCGTAGTTAGCTAGCAGCGCACTTCACAATATTTAATTTGATGACTCACCGGAATCTAGCAAGTAATGCATGCTAGTATGCAATGGGTCCCGGGATATCGCGAGCGCGGCCACTATACGCGGCGACACACTGTTACTACAGGTACAGGTGTTATTGCGAGCTGGAAATTAAAAAAAAACATATAACTACCGCCCCACCCTTCACTTTTGTATACCATAAATATAAGGTGTAAATCCATTTTAAATAAAATAATTATATAAAATTTTTTGTTCACAGTATTTTTGCTGACGTAACTTTAATATATTAGAATTTTAATTTATTCTATTTGGACACCAATTTTCATTCTTTTACGAGGAAATACTCCTAAAAGATGCTAGAAAATGCGCTACAAATTTCAGGGTGGCTATAAATTCAGCTACAAATTTCAGGGCGGCTATAAATTCAGCTACAAATTTCAGGGTGGCTATAAATTCAGCTACAAATTTCAGGGTGGCTATAAATTCAGCTACAAATTTCAGGGCGGCTATAAATTCAGCTACAAATTTCAGGGTTGCTACAAATTCAAAAAGCGAAAAATCAGTTTTATGTAGTCCTTTATTCCAAATGCAAAATAGCAAAACAATTGCATAATACTAAAGTCACATAGTCCTGCCCCATACTTGGATTCCCTGTGTCCTGCTTATCAGGAACTACGAGTACCGTGGTACCACAACACGAAATAAATAACTGCATGAAAACATTTGTACCGCAGCGGGTATCGAACCCGCACATCTCGCGTCTCAGTCGGCCAACTTTTTTTATTGAAGGAGATTTTAAGATTAATAAATAAATACTTACAGTTGTTGTCAACATTTATAATGTCTAGTTCAGCCTCAGCGTTCTCATTGTCATATTCTGAAATAATAATTAAAAATCTTTGCTTAAATAGAAAAAATAATTTTGTTACGAGTAATATTGGTTATTTATTTAAGAACCGAATATTATTAAGTTACTAGAGCAATGTTGGCCTCCGGGAAGTCGAAACTTCGGCGATGGCCTTGCAATATGTCACGTGGAACATTAACTACCAAGCAAAACTCGGGCATCTGCCAAATATAATGTTTTCTTAGACATATCACTGACTTCCCATATTTAGTATCCACTATGGATCTGAGGATCTCCATTATGGATTATAAAAAACACAATCACGACTGTAAAATATGTACCTATTAGTATTTAGTTGCGTATTATAGGTACTTATTTACGAAGTACTAGTATTCAGTTGCGTAAGTGAATATTTAGTTACGTTTTACAGGTATTTAGTTTTGTAGAACTAGTATTCAATAAGTATTTAGTTACATACTATTATTATGGTTGTGGTTATGGCTGTGCGCGTGGTTCCGCGTGCGAGGCGTGCTCCCGGAGTATAAGGCTGTAACGCACGCCTCGCATTCCGCTCGAGTCATGTTAGCGCATAAACCTTCAAGCGGCACGCGAACGCACGATCTGAAAATATACAAAAAGTTCATGTATTTCTGTATAGTAGGCGATGCTTTCAAATGAATATCTCCTTCAATGAAAACGAATAATGTCAATGACCGTATTGCTTCCTACCCAGAGTCCGGACTAAAGACGTTAATGTGACTTACGGTGGATATCTCTGCAGCAGTTCCCTGAAGTAGCCCGACCTCGCGGCGAGGATGCAACGGTGCGCGCACACGGACCACGAACCCGCACCTCCGCCGCCGCATAGTTCCACGTCACACCACCATCTGTAATCATGACAATTTTTTTTTTACAGACCAAACATACACGCTCACGACTGCCTCATGATGGCATCCTCGGATGCTCAG
Organism: Perizoma affinitatum; assembly: GCA_961405105.1. Lineage (NCBI taxonomy): Eukaryota > Metazoa > Arthropoda > Insecta > Lepidoptera > Geometridae > Perizoma > Perizoma affinitatum. The sequence continues at coordinate 16,713,009 of OY560186.1, read as the reverse complement.
TGCGTCGATATTTCAGGATGCTCCAGCTCCGCCTGCGTGCTGAGGTCCCGCAGCGCTGCGCCGGCCTCCAGCTCCTCGCACCTCGCTCACCTCTCGGCCCGCGTGCCCGGCAGCTGCGCGTGCAGGGCAGGCGCCGGCTCGCGCGCCAGCTCCGCCTGCGTGCTGAGGTCCCGCAGCGCTGCGCCGGCCTTCAGCTCCTCGCACCTCGCTCACCTCTCGGCCCGCGTGCCCGGCAGCTGCGCGTGCAGGGCAGGCGCCGGCTCGCGCGCCAGCTCCGCCTGCGTGCTGAGGTCCCGCAGCGCTGCGCCGGCCTCCAGCTCCTCGCACCTCGCTCACCTCTCGGCCCGCGTGCCCGGCAGCTGCGCGTGCAGGGCAGGCGCCGGCTCGCGCGCCAGCTCCGCCTGCGTGCTGAGGTCCCGCAGCGCTGCGCCGGCCTTCAGCTCCTCGCACCTCGCTCACCTCTCGGCCCGCGTGCCCGGCAGCTGCGCGTGCAGGGCAGGCGCCGGCTCGCGCGCCAGCTCCGCCTGCGTGCTGAGGTCCCGCAGCGCTGCGCCGGCCTTCAGCTCCTCGCACCTCGCTCACCTCTCGGCCCGCGTGCCCGGCAGCTGCGCGTGCAGGGCAGGCGCCGGCTCGCGCGCCAGCTCCGCCTGCGTGCTGAGGTCCCGCAGCGCTGCGCCGGCCTTCAGCTCCTCGCACCTCGCTCACCTCTCGGCCCGCGTGCCCGGCAGCTGCGCGTGCAGGGCAGGCGCCGGCTCGCGCGCCAGCTCCGCCTGCGTGCTGAGGTCCCGCAGCGCTGCGCCGGCCTCCAGCTCCTCGCACCTCGCTCACCTCTCGGCCCGCGTGCCCGGCAGCTGCGCGTGCAGGGCAGGCGCCGGCTCGCGCGCCAGCTCCGCCTGCGTGCTGAGGTCCCGCAGCGCTGCGCCGGCCTCCAGCTCCTCGCACCTCGCTCACCTCTCGGCCCGCGTGCCCGGCAGCTGCGCGTGCAGGGCAGGCGCCGGCTCGCGCGCCAGCTCCGCCTGCGTGCTGAGGTCCCGCAGCGCTGCGCCGGCCTCCAGCTCCTCGCACCTCGCTCACCTCTCGGCCCGCGTGCCCGGCAGCTGCGCGTGCAGGGCAGGCGCCGGCTCGCGCGCCAGCTCCGCCTGCGTGCTGAGGTCCCGCAGCGCTGCGCCGGCCTCCAGCTCCTCGCACCTCGCTCACCTCTCGGCCCGCGTGCCCGGCAGCTGCGCGTGCAGGGCAGGCGCCGGCTCGCGCGCCAGCTCCGCCTGCGTGCTGAGGTCCCGCAGCGCTGCGCCGGCCTCCAGCTCCTCGCAGAGCAGGAACACCTCAGCCAGCCGCCAGGAGGAGACCACGGAACGGATGAAGCGGGCGTGCTCGCAACCTGAACACAGAATTCATTCATATACCATTACGTAGATGATTACCGTTTCGTTCATCATCACCTTGGCTGGGGCTTACCTCGGTCAGAAAAAGCATTTCTATTCAACGAGGCATCAGCGTTTTGGATACCCTGTTTGCAGTTGGTGACTTACACTCGGTTTTCAACCTGCAATCCTTTTACTACAGGCTAAAAACAGTATTCTTTTGCTAGGATAGTTGAGAATGTTTATTTCTGTTTTCATAGTAGTTGTTTTATTCTGATGAATAAACATATCTTCAAGTTTTCCCTTCACCGGCACCGATAACCCTTAAAACCGGAACACAGCAATGTTCGCATTAATAATTGGCGGCAGAAATAGGTAAAGTGATTTTTTTAAATGCCACAATCCCCTTGTTTACGCTTCCTATACAAGTTCCGGGATGCCTATACATACAGCACATATTGAAGGTGATGTAGTGATGTCCCTACCTCTGTCAGGACGGAGGTCTCGCGGACGTCGCGCCGCGTTCGCGATCCGTCGCCTCAGAGTGCCCAGACCCGCGCCGCCGGCCTTCTTCTTGCGCTCTCTGTAGTACACATATAATTTGATTATTATATTCTTTATTTAAAATTTTTTTTCAGTTTTTTTATGTTTGTTTCATCATCATCATCATCCACAGCCTTAATTCACTGCTGGTTATGGGTCTCCCTCAGTTTATTAAATTAAAATTAAATTCATTTATTAAATCAGACAACATTTTAAGTCCATTTTTTGTTAGATAGATACAATATATATGTCCATAGATACAAGGACAGCTCACTAACAAAAAATACATTAAAAAATTAAAAAGGAGGGTTCAAGGACCTTGACTCGTGTCCTGATCAAGTTGTCTCAGGCGAGACTTTCTACTTGTTCAGGACCCAAATAACTGCCTACATTGCTGGCAAGTCATATCTATCTGAAATGACCTGCCGTGTGCTGTTGAAAACAGTTAATGCCATACACCACGATCCTGCGCCACCACTAGTCTAATCCATCCACGGCCTGCGACGTTAATTTTGTTGTCTGCCCATCTCGCTGCCGGACGTCCAACGTTGGTTTAATCTATTTTAATGTTTATAATCTGTGTGCCCCAGTGGGCACACAGATCATAAAGGCCTCCTCCAACCCTTTCCACCTGTCTCGGTCTTGAGCGACTCTCGTCCATGTTCTACCGGCTGTCTTTACTATTCATAATTAATAATGCTGATCATTTTTCAAACAGCATCATCTAGCCCCAAAATAGGCAGAGTTATGGGAACTACATGACTGATATACTACTATATATAAAAAATCCATTGATGCACGGCTTGATATTAACTTTTGGTTCAAAGAATTGACGAGAGACTAATTTCACACCAATTGTATAATTAAGTTTAATAATTGTTAATGTGTTTTTCTGTCTCAATAAATTCTATTATATTCTGTTCCACACCACTGCACTAGTGCTTCTATCTAATTTTTTAGGACCTAGCATGTTTTTGCTCGCACATAACAGGCATGAATATTGATTGTGTGTATCTTACCGTATGACATCCGCCATGGTGGGTGGCGCGACCGGCACAACGCCGTCGCAAGCCTCTCCCTCCTGAAATTATGTAGGTATGGTAAGTGTATGTTGGAGGTGCAGCTTTAGCTAGTACTAACTGCAAAATCAATATCATTAATATCAAAACATAAGCATTGTTTCTCTTGTACGCCAAAAAAACTTAATTTTCTATCTATATTTTTTACTTGAAGAGTAACAAAAGAGATGAAAACAATTTTAGTGCTGTCGATTTAGTCAGATTTAAGTTTTCCATACAGTTCAGTTGTGGTTTCAAAACATGCTGACTATAAACACGAAGAAGAGACACATACATTGACAGGAGTAAAATTCATGCCAATTCTTTCTTGCATGCATCTATCTAATCAACCCATTCGCCCACAGCTGGGTATATTGTGTTCGTAATTATCAGGACAATCTTCAAAAATTTTTTTTTTTATTTTTTGAAACTTCGGAGAGGTTGAACCTTTGTATGACACATGTGAAGCCGCTAGTAGTCAATAAAAACAAATAATGCTGGATATTTTTTACACAGCATCATCTAGCCCCAAAGTAATCAGAGCTTGTGTTATGGGATCTACATGACTGTTCTACTACTTATATAATTATCTAAATAACCAAGACAAATATAAATGACAATAATGTCCAGAGGAGTTGTTATTATGAGGGTACCTGGGGATGTGAGAGCGCCGCGCCCATGTCGTGTCGGCGCGCGCGCAGGCAGCACAGCAGCCGGCTCATGGGCCCGCGCCCGCCATCACCGCGCCGCACGCTCGCCGCGCCCTGAGCATTCAATTCAGAACATCATACCACATGCATACTGTTTTAAACTCAGACATTAACTCATGCCCTCCTTCAGGCACCCTGGAGCTCTGCTCACCGTGAACTTGTGGCATGTCGGGCGGAAAGCTAACTGCTATGCAAAACAGGCATGTGCATTGTATCAAATATTATGTTCCTTTGACTACCCCCTACTTGGTTTTCTTAAGGGTTCATAGAGATACATCATAGGGTATTCTATCATGAATGTGATTGTTTTTCATGGCATATTCTCCCGTCCAAGTTTTGGAAATTGCCAAAATCATCAATATCAACTACATTGATGTGGTACAGCATGTCTTCATGGAAAGCATGCACACGGTGTAAAGTAGTAGTCCCTTGAGTAATCCTTTGTAATCATTCATTAGTCAATTAGTAATGGGACCACTTAGTAACGAAATAAACATTGGAGTAAAGTGAAGTGTAAATCTCTTGTAATCATATATACAGCCTGTCTCATCCAACAGTGAAACAGACCTGTAGAGATTGCTAATAAGCAATAAGACCACCCGTTGTAAAAATTTGGTGACAATTTCAAGTCTTTACTAGCACTATTGCTATAACTATATCATACATTTTGTATGTATGTATTGTTGTAAAACTAATTAAATAAATGTAATACTGGATATTTTCATTCAGCATCATCTAGGCCCAAAAGTAAGCAGAGCTTGTGATAAGGGAACTGACTGATATACTACTTAAATATTTTTTACTTGAAAGTTTTTATTTTTATAATTTCCTTGTGGTGTATAATTATGTATTTTCAATTATTAATTCATTGTTCTTAAATATTAATGGGCTGAGAATGTTTACATGATCACCAAATGTTTCTTTTGGTCTGGGGAAGTAAAAGCAATCATTTAAAATAATGATTTGATTGTTTAATTAGCTGCTTTACTTAAAACACATTTTATTTAGACAAAGCTCATTTTAAACATACAATGGTCTTCAAGTGAACTTTTTGGACACATTAAGAATTTTTTTTAATCTTTTTAGAACTGGAAATTAATACATTAGAATATATATTTAATACACATTATGCACAACAGGCATAGTGTGGTGATAGGATAGTTGACATTTTGATCAGACTTCTCATGCATAGATAATTGTACAGATTCTTGTGAATAATGAAAGTGAATGTTTAAGGGAGCGCGCCCCCAAATAGGGGCGGGCATGACGTCACTGCGTGCGCATATGACCCCATATTTGATGACCCAGTTTCCACTTTGCGAAATACCCCTGTTATAAATGTCAACAATATTGCCTAAGTCGAGAATAGCGAAATATTGACTAATGCATGGACTGGCTGACCTAGAAATAGTATTAGCACATCCGTTAGCACCGGTTCAAACACTTTTTTGACCTAATATCCAGATTTGTTGGACACTGTTAAAACGGACATTTTACACATTTAGCAGGACAAATCCCAGTTTTAGAACTTTCGAATTTTAATGGTGGGACACTCACCAGCTACTCCGATCATTTCAGCAGCGTATTCCAGTTTACACGAATAATTATTCACATAAACATCAGTATTTACGATAAGACGGCCATTTGACATCAATGTTGTACCACTTGTAAATTTAAATCACTTTTTCTCGCTCCGAAAAGCGATGGACTTCGTTACTTCATTGTAAAAGATAGTAAGCACATACACTTTTAAATTTATACACAAATAAGTCACGAATATAAGCTCGAGTATTGGTAAAATGAACTAAACAGGAGGATACGACCCGTCCCGTTACCTCTTTCAATTGCTATTTTTCTTTTCTGCAATTCTGTCACATTAAAAGTGCTGCCAACTGAAAAAATTGCCGCTCGTGTACTAAAAAAATATAGCTGATATAATTTTTGTAGCTAATCGAGCTGGTAGACGTATATTGCCTTGTTATTCTCCTTGGCTGATTAAATTGAAATGCTGTTAAATTGCCCTTGGCTGATTTACACGCATTACTTGAATAAAAAATAAGTTATTTTAATAATAATTGATCTTAAAGTATTATGAAATTCGTAACTCGTGTGAATAATCAATGGCCTCTTAACCAAAAAATAGAACTTACGTATCTTGCTTAGTAAATTTAACTTGCTCAATAACGTAATCGTACTACTATCGTCTACTTATTTACATAAACACTAAGCACAACAAAGAGTTGGAATCACTTCGCAAAAAGTTTCCTACTAATGGTATAAATGAGATAATTTGTTTTAGAAATAGCGATAATCAATCACAATGTTAATACTAGAAATAAAGATAAATCGCTGTTGCCATTTGTAGACTCCATAAAGTTAGTTAAAGGGCAAGGTGATTACAAAAATTGACAAAACAAATTTAAAAACGTAATTACACAAAAAAGTTATAAAAAGGCATACTATAAAATCTGATTATTTATATTTTAAAAACTCTTTGGATTGAAAATGCTAAACTCGATAAAAAATATAGGTACCTATTGTTTTGTAAAAGGATCATTAAAAGGAACCAGCCTGGTTTTCTTGCCTTTCTTTCCTGGCTTGATCGCGGAGGAACAGGCAGGAGATAAAACCGACGTTTCAAAGTGATCCTTGTGATTTTAATGAATAAATTAATTTTACTTTGTCTAAATTGCATTTTTCCACGATCGTTAACAAATTAATTAATTTGAAAATTACTCCAACGCTTAGGCACTTCATACATGTAAGCCTGCCACTAGGAGTTCATCAAGGTAAAGACGACATGCAACTAGGTCAGCAATCATCATCTTCTGGTACTTATCCTACATTACGTGGGGTCGGCACAACATTTTTTATTTTTTCACTCCATCAGCCGTTATCTCAGTACTCACTCCTTTCTTAACAATCATCCTTCACAAAATCAATCCATCTTTTCTTTGGCCTACCTCTGCTTCTATTTTCATCCTCATTTAAATTTAATACTCTTCTCGTAATGTGACATTATTCCCTCATGACGTGCCCATACCACGCTAACCAAAAGCCAAAAAAGGTTTTCATATTTTAGAAAAGGCTTTTTTTTAACGTAAAGGAACATATTTTAAAGATTTCATTTTTAAAATATGTTCAGTAAAAGTGGTCTGAGTATCTACGGGCTTAATTTTGGAAATAAATCATAAACTTCCACCGGAAACAGTCAGTTTTATTTTTATACTTATTATTAAAGAGGCAAACAAACTTACGGCCCATCTGGTAGTTTTTTCACCTAGTTTTCCATGGAAAATTTCAATACCAGAAGAGGTATGACTCACGCGTTGCCACCCTAAAACAATATGAGAGATCTCATGTGCCTGTTATTTCACCGGCAATCATACCCATGATCATATTAATCATATTTATGTGTGTAGTTTATTTCTATTTTAAGTAGCTATTTAATTTAATATTTTTTTCTGGTATTTTGGTAATTTAATCAGTCTAACGCACTACCGCCCCACTCTTTATTTATTACACAAAGGTTAGCAAGAAGAGAATGCTAATTAAATTCGCCTATGCACTCATTTTATCTTGTGCAATAAAGCATTTTCTATCGTTTCTTTATAAACGTCAGCAAGAGAATATTAAAGTACGTGGTATAGTCGAAATAATATTTTAAAATGATACCAAACCACGTAATTTTAATTACATTACTACTTAGTGTTATTTAAAAAACTGCTAGATCTAGCAGAATTGTAAGTAGTTTGGCAGCATTGCATCGACTCGGCGCTATGGAATGCACAAATAGTAGCAAATCGAAGAGATCCTATTGGTTGTAAGTGAAGTAGATGAATCTGATTTGTCAAACAGACTGACTCTTTTACTTTTTGGCCAATGACGATTGAAAACTTAACTAGCCTGTGATCGAAAGCAAGCGAATTTATTGTTATATTTATGCTTTTTCGGATATCTTTTAAATTTTATATATTTTTTTAATATATAACCTTATTATTGAAACTAGGTATATACTACACACGTTGGTAGGTATTTATAATAAGCAGAGTATGTACATATAATAATAATGCGTACAGCCGTAGTATTCCTAACTCTAGTCAGATCGTACTGTACAACCAAGGGGTACACCACAGACTAGACATGTGGATAGACTACATATGTAGTGTATCCGATTGTTTTCTGTGACATCAGTTTTCGACATTGACATTGTATTTGTTTGGCATTACAGTTGACACCTGACACAGCAGCTGTTTGATTGAATTGAATACAAAAAATGCGAATTTCGTTCGAGCGAGGCAGATTCATTTGTTTGAAATTGAAAATAAATTAATTTGTGTTGAAATTATGAGAAATCCACCAAACCAATAATACCAAATTTATGTGTTTCGAAAAAATAACCAGCTTATTATCCACCTCAGTATCTCCAACGGTGGAATAAGATATTCATGTATGAGTAAAACCAGATTTCAATTTTATTTATGTAAGTACCCAATAAACGTTAAAATTTGCAATAAAAGTACGACCTCTATAAGACGCGAGCTTCGTGCACCCTATTTTTTCGATAATTCGTATAACCTTGAGGCTAAAAGTCGCCTGTACCTACCTAGTGGTTACAAAAAGTTGTAAAATTTTTGTTAGGTTTGTTAAAATAATAAAAAAGGTAATATCGAGCTGATGATGATGACTTTAAAACTTGAGTAGGTTGTTTGATTGGAAAGCTGTGGAATTCCCCGTGGCTTTATCTGCTCTAGATTTTGCCCAAGATGCAAAGAGCCCAGTTATGCGTTAAAAGAAGTTGTTTGTCTATATCATTTACCATTTATCACCAAATCGGCTTATTGGATATACAGTTTTTATATCTTCAAGGGTAGTTGTAAGACAGGTTATATTGCCACAAAACACTAGGAGGTGCTGCTATTGATGATACAAATACAAATTGGGAGTTTAATTTTGATTCATCAAGAAGAGGCGTTTCTAAAAATCCTTTTTAATTTCACCTCTTCAGATCAATAGTAACCTACCCTCCAAATTTTAGGCTAAGGCTGTACTTACTTCTGCTTTAGGCTGTGCATTGACTGTCATTCAGTCAACATAATGATTGAAATAAATACTTTACTTAGTTGGATGATCCCCAATATAATCTGTACTCAGAAATATAGGAACACTTTACACAAATAAATAATATGTATCATTATAATTTCAGTTGAACTAAATGCTCAAGGATGAGCCAACCAAGCTCACAAACTGGGTCCCGAAGCCCCAGCATCCTGTCTGACACATCTGAAAGCCCAACCAATGAGAGCCCCACTTTCACCAACCCACCACCATCACCTAATGCTGTTCCGTCTGAGCCCTACACTGCATACCAGCCTTTATCTAATGCCTTGGATAATGTGAGTACCACTACTATAGCCCCCTGGTGTCCTGGACCATCCGGTCTGAACGAGGACTCAAACCTGTCACTGCCAGAGAGAAAAGACTGTGAAGAACCACCTGCTAAATTAAGAAGGATCTCATCACCATGCGAGGATATAGACGGAGAGACATGCCCTATCTGTCTCGACTCCTGGGGAAACTCCGGAGACCACAGATTAGTAGCCCTAAAGTGTGGTCACCTCTTTGGCGCGCAGTGCGTTCAGCGATGGCTCAAAGCCAAACCAGCTAAGGACCGCTCCTGCCCTTCTTGCAAAAGCAAAGCCTGCATCAAAGACATCAGGCATATATATGCTCGACGGTTAGTCGCCGCTGATACCTCACAGATCACTACACTCCAGAACCGGATAGAAACCTTGACAGCAGAGAAAAGTAGAACAGAACTCGAGCTACAGAGGTCTAAAATAGCGCACAGGGCATGCTCGATGCAGCTAGATGTTCTAAGAGGTCTGATGAAATCCCAGGTTAACAAAGAACAACCAGCAAGGAAAACATGGAGATTCGCGCTTGACAAGAATCTAGAAGTTTGCAAAGATGGCGGCTGTCGTGTCCTTACTTATAACTGTCGGACGTACGAACTTTATGTGTCGCAAAAAAGCGTCAACTACCTCTTCCCCGGTTTTGGAATCAGGAAAATTAATTGCGTGGACTACAGCTTAGGGCATTTCGTGTATTTACATCCGAAGCCTATAAGAGATATAATTTACTCGCAACCTAGAGATCTGCTGCTAAGCGTGGGTTTGGACAGCACTGCTAGGATAGTTGAAAGGGGGATTCCTAGCGTAACGGTTAACGCGGGTATGCCGCTCTGGTCGTGTTCATGGGATTACTTAAGAAGTAATGAGTTTTACGTCGGTGGAGTTGGAGGTATTGTCCATCAATACGATGTCAGGAACTCCTCGACGTACCTCCAATGCCTATCAGCCCCTATGGACATGTCTCCTGTTGTGTCACTCTGCTCGACGGAGTTCGGTCTGCTCTCGTGCCAACTAAACTCGAGTTGGTTGTGGTGCGCTAACAACAGGCAGTGGGAAGCGAAAGCTCTTCCTGTAGAAGGATCTTTCATGTCCCTATGCTACGACAACGAAAGCCACCGCGCTGTGATATCTAGCAGACCCAGTGGGGTTGATAAGGCTAAACTGAGCGTTTGCAAGTTGAGAGCTAGCGTGCCGAACGGTGAAGTGCTGTCAGACATTGAGGAGACTTTTGTCGGTTCTGCTAGGGCTTCGTTAATGTCTAGAGTTAGTGTGGTGAAGGTACCGGGCGCATCCTGGGTCGCAGCGCATTCTGAAAGCGATTCCTCCACCATCCTTCATGGTTTAGACGGGACAAGGACAATGTCTCTGCCGTCTACTCTACCGTCTCTTGACATAGGATGTGTGGAATTAAATGGCACGAATATCTTAGCAGCATTGTCCGAGTCTAGATTAAGGTTGTACAAAGCTGTAACAACTTCTTGACATGAACGAAGACTTCGGATTTAATTCGTTTGATTTTAAGGAGATTTCGTTTAGAGTTTTCGTTGAACAGACTCTGTGGAAGAGCGATTCGAATCTCTATTAAGATTTTGTTGGATATATTTTCAAAAGAAGCTTTTATAAATTTAATAATCGAATCCGCAAACTGATTGAAACTAGTCCAATCACAGTCCTCAAATTATCCATTGAAGTTCCGTATGCGTCGACTTATCGGACAAATGTTTCGTTCATAATCAGTGTTATACTGAGCTAGCAATGAGAGACAAATTAATTTTTACAGAATTTTAAAATTAATTGTGCGTGTCATCTATTGCGACGTCCACCCTAGTGGTGCGTGGTGATGATCCTATCTAAGAACCTGCCTTGAAATCGATCAAAGCGTGGAGTGAAATGTTACCAGATAAACACAAACAAACATACCCTAAACCTAGTAAAATCTGTGCCCAAACACATACACCGGCTCCTTGCGTTGCGTGTCAAAAAGTACAAGGATAGCTTATAAAAGACTAAACATTGGATTGTGTATATTGTGATAAAATTAGGAGTGAGATGTGATATTTTTAGTGTCGGAACGAGATTAAAAGATTCATGACTTAACATTATTATAAATTGACAAAAATAAACTGTCTCATCATCAACAGCAGCCTCTAGAGGTCCTCTGCTGGATGCCTCCCCTAAAGAGTGCCATGGCAATCGATTTTGGGCCACCTCTATCCACCGAGTTTCCTCAACCTCTATGATGTCATCGGTCGGATTATTCCCGCTGTCCCCCGATCTTTGGCCCTATCAGGGGACAATGGGAAGTTTTTACTCATTGTTCCCCGATTCATACTGTTGCCGTCTAGTTTGAAATCAAAGAAGGCGAACACGAATTTTATGTTAAAAATTAAGTATAATCACAGTTATGCATATTTGGCTTCCATTGTTTGAAGTTTAGGAAACCTCAGAGCGAGGTATTTGAAGAAATATCTGAATACGCGGGTAGGATGTTGCAATTTCATCTATTGTACCTATGTCTACAATTTGAATGATGTAAAATTATAGTTAGTAAAGAAACTACACTGCCATAATTACTAGGGTTGCTTAATATTGTTGTTGATGAATGTTTGGAAGAGGCTATTTGCTCATGAACAAACTAACTGACGAACAGATATGTCCACGCGGAATAAAATCGCCTTGAAGTCATACTGCTACCAACAGTTGGGGCAATCTCTTTTATTAAAGAAGTTGCTAAACTGATACAAGAGGAATTATATTTCGTACTGGTCATACTGCTAGGACTAATAGTCCTCTTAAGGAAACTTGTCTGTGAGTCGTAGGTACTATGCCACAAGCATGTTACCGTGACAAAAGCAGTGTGGGGAAAGGATTTTTTTATGTGTGGCTCTCGAACCTCGAATAGTACCTACTAATTTTATGTTATAGTATTGTACCTATTTACTTATAAGTCGGTAGGTAGGTAAAAAGGTAGTGTCATAATGTATACGAGGTCTTGATCCAGTAACAGAATCGGCAGTGGACGCGTGTAAACACGGCACTGGATTTATTATATCTAAATCTGGATCTGAACACTGGATTGAAAACTATACTTATCGAATCTGCCTCGAAAAAGTTGGAACTGTACAGGGGATTTCCTTGTCAAAATAGTTGCCTTTTTCTATTGTATCTATCTGATGATATTTCTCCGCTTGTTAGGGGATTCCCTAAAAACTTAGGTACTACTTAGTGTAATCCGTGCCAATAAAGAAAATGATCTAAAATAGCGAGGTCATTCCTCTCACTCGCACAATGTTGCTGTCTACACACACACACACACACACGTGCGTACTGCAGGCAAAACAATAATTAGGTATTAGTCTTGATTTGTCGACAATTTGTGCACAACGTCATTAAATATTTCAAAGTACGGTGAAACTTTGAAATATTTGATGTATGTGTGTATGTGAGCAATATTCTCAATAACTGCTGTTTTTTTTTCTTAGATGTAATCGGTATCCTATTATCGAGGCTGGTTTTAAGTATAAGGAGGTTTCAAAATCGGTCCAGAATTTAAAATAAAAGCAGTACATACCTAATATTTTTTGATGACTACTTTCTGGCAACTTATATAAATTACATACCTACATACAATACATTTAAGATTCGTTTATTGCCACGGGTTATACTTAGTTGTACTGTTAAAAATCTAAATAGGTATAAACACTGACTAACTAAAAATCAACGCACAGCCTAAACCCAGAGACCATAAACTGGCCCGAGTTAAAAAAAAAATCGTTATTGTGAACGAATGTTTTCAAGGGAATCTGTGATCGTAATCAATGGTTAGACTTGCTCAATGATTGCCTGGAATAGATTTCTTTCAGCACCAAGGTGGATTAGTACTACGACTCAAGTAAACAGCAACTATTTCGACATGGCCCTATCAAAGCCTGTGATATTATGCGCAGGCGCAATTCTGCATTTATTTTGTATATACTTATTCGATAATTTGATATTGTGATGTAATTTTTAGTTGTTTTGATTCTTAAATAAATGAACCAGTTCGAATATGAATAGTTTTATTTCGGAGAAATCTTAGAAAATTGTAAAGTACCTATTTAGATATAACAAAACTATATATAACAAAAACATTGCTTAAAAATACCTGGCTTACAGATCATTTTCAGTAAAATATACATTACATTATTGACTTACCATTCATATTAATTTGCAAGTATTTTAAAATACTTACTAAATACTTAAATAATATGTGGTGCAGTGGGCGAAGGACCACCTGAGTACTGATAAGTAGTATATCAGTCATGTAGCTCCCATAATACAAGCTCTGCTTAGTTTGGGGCTCTGCTAGATGCTGTGTGAAAAATGTCTAGCACCTGATTGAGCATAGTTACAAAATTGTATGTTGTATACTCTATTACGTACAGATTTGGACTGTCGCAGTAGCACACAGTGAACAGTAGAGAGACGTTCGCCTTAAATAGGCTAGCTTCGGTTAAACCTAATTAAAAGTTTTACAATCCCGTTAGGGTATACAAAAATCACATAGTTACCTAAATAATGAGTGGTGTGATTTTTGATGAGGCACATATGGTAAATATGGGAGTCATCCCGTGACCATGGCTGTTGCAAGACAGACGAAACGTCGGGAAAATAATAAAAAAGGTAAACGCGATAAAGACCCGTATAACTTATAATTAAATATGGCTGAATCAAACCCCCTGCTCGCAATGTCACGTGACATCACTTGACAAGGAATGAACCTTTTCAATTTAATAAACAAACCCTTTGAAAAGTACGGAGAATTCCTTAATTGTAAACTGCCACTGAGGTTCGGAAATAATTGGTGCATTCTCTTAGAGAATGTCACGTGACATTTGTACAAACACGTCTTCTCTGTGACATTAATTCAAAATGTATGTCCAATCCTACCCTTAGCGCCAAGTCATATTTTAAATACGACTATTACAGCTGATTTCGAGTTTTATAGTAAGTTTTTGTAAACAAATTCAATACGTTTATTTATTTATTATTCTGTCACATAAGCATTTTGTTTATGACTGTACTGAATTTATTTAAGTTTGTAAAAAAAAACAAGACGACCACTCGTATATTATTGTCCTGGTGATTTAGAAAACCATATAATACAGCCAAACAAACTATCTTATTTAGTCAACCACCAAAAATGCCTTAATAGTAAGTTATTGCTTTTCATACGTTTAGTAGATCTTAAGTAGCGTACATACTTATTAAATGCTACATAACTTATAATAATACAATCTCTTCCTACTTAATAATTATAGATCGACAGAATAAAAATGTAATAGATAGAACGTATTCTGAATTATGTTGGAGTCAACGAAGAGAGAGCCGAATTTGTTACTAAATATGGATTTCCGCAAAGCTATGCTTGAATCAATTATCTATCTTCGACCGAATACACTCACACCCTCATTAAAATAGTACAATGCAATCGTGAATTCCAAAATTTTAAAATTCCCGTTTTCGAAGTATAATTGCACCTACTTCATAATCTAGGCTACCCTCAAGCATATACTTGGGGATGCTTTTGCGGGAAATGACTTAGATCAGTTGAGCTATCTATAGATCGTTTACAACAGTCCTTAGATGGCTAGACTGTTCCATCTTTAGGTATATTTTGTATATACTTAACTAACTTGTTGTAATATTGCTTCTGTTATTAAAATGTATACAAATATTAAACATACTTAATAACTATAAAGATTATAAACCCAAAAATAATTATCATTGCTAATAAAACTTGAAACTTAACTAAATGGCTCATAGATTCTTGTTATTTCATTGCTCTTAATTATATAATGTACTTATAGCTTTTAAGTAAATCTGTAAATGCAACTTACGCATCCGATATCTAACAAAATACGTAATGGTAAAGGTATACAGACAATGACTATAGCACGTTTACAAACAGTCTACTGATTAAGTAGGAGATTCTGAAAGAGATTCATTGAAATTGTAAAACAAAAAATATACCTATATCATAAAATAGGTACCTATTTTATGATTTGGAAACACCTAGTGACACAGTTTTGATATAACAAAATTGAAACTAAACAGGGTGTCCCAGAATATGCATAGTAACCCGAGTTGCGGGAATTCTGCCCATTAAATGACCAAGTTTTCATAATAAAAAGACGAGTGTCCAAAAATTTTTAAGGAAAGTAATTTGATGTTTAAAGCACCCATAAATCAGATGTTTTGTTGAACTATGTGCCGACTCTAAAGCTACTCTTAAACGAACAAGATATTTGACATCAGGAACCTAAAACAGCTAATTTTTATTACAATTTTCTTAAGGCGAATTTCGAAAACTCGTTGAGCAAGAGTTGTTACCTGTTGTGTAGAATAACCCCTTTCGGGTAAGTATACTTATTATAGTATACTTATTCTGGGACAACTTGAAGTGGTTGCAGATCTCCTCCGAAGGAGTTCAAAATTAGTCGGCGTCTGTCTTCACTAATACGTGAAAATTCCCCAATATGAATGATCTAACACAAGAAAGGAATAAAACAAAACAATGTTTAAAATTATCACGCGCAAAAGGGCGCGGCGAGAGCGGCGAGGCCAAGTCAACGAAACGTCAGCAGGAAAATAGTAAAGTACGTGGTATAGCCGTTATAATATCCTAACATGTTTAAAAATCTTCATAAGACCTTGGATTCATAATTATTCGAGATTACACTTCAGTCTCACACGTCTTCCCGTTTAATTAAATCAGCCGCATTAACCAGCTTCCCCTCCTCATTGTAGACTATATTAAGCCCTCCGGACAGATTCTTAACCGCTAACTCGGTAACCTTTTTGATCCTCACGTCCTCAACCTTCAATTTCCTAGGGAGTGCGTACGTTAATCTCGACCAGAACGTTGGATCATCCCACTTAATGTATGTAGTCACGCCTAAATATGCCTTTATCTCTTTGGGAACGGTTTGTAAGTCTATGTCTTCCCGTAGAATCACTATAGCACGGGTTCTCTTGTCGGTAGCCGCCTGGATATGCGCAGCTCTGAACTCCTCGATACACCACACAGATTTCAAAAACGCCTCCGAAAATACTATCACAGTCCGTTTAGAATCCGCCACCGATCTGTAGATATTGTTAGTGATTGTATCGCCGACGTCAAAATCTCGGGTATGCAAGCACACTTTATAATTCTTGTCCAGTTTCGGTAGAAGCACTTTAAGCAAATAATCTTCATCGTCGTGGCAGTAAGACAAGAATATGTCGTACTTTTTGTCCTGGTCTAGTAGATCTTCAGAGATACAACCGCAGCCCCAGTTGGCTAAACATACTAAGATTCTTAATCGGTATTTGTAGACTATGATACCAAAGCTTATTACGAAGATGCTTAGGACTACTGCGCATGTGTTGTAAACCTTCGCATAGTAAACGTCGCATAGATGTTGCGGGTCTTTTCGTTTCAAACTGAACCCGTCCGAACAAGTCAAGTTATCGAATTTACCAATCGTCATGTTGTATTTAAAAAGATTCCTAACGTCTTCTAGACTCCCACATCCACAATTCAAAGGATTACCTAAAAGCTCCAACGATAGATTGCGTTGCAGAATCCCAAGCGGTACTCTGCCCAAATTATTGTGGCTCAAATCTATGTGTGTTACGTTCATCGGAATATACGGAACTGAGTCCAACTCTAAATAAGACAGATTAAGATAGTTCACGAAGCTTGGTAGCATCTGGAGGTTATGTATCGACTTGAGGGTAAGCATCATTTTGTAAGACCCATCGCTAAGCGCCGGGTCGGGAAGCGTTATGTTTGTGATATCGTCACAAACGCATTCTGTTCTGCTTTCCGCTGGTCGGGAGATGCACTCGCAACCTTCAGGGGTTCTCGGTAGAGGACAGGTCAAATTTTTCAAGGATACGGCAACATCAACTACGTTCTGTTTTGCCAACTTGCCCGTTGCAATTGTGTCCAGGCTTATGTCCTTCAGTGGTGCGGGTGAATTGCACATAGCGTCTTCCACGTTGAACGGGAGTTCTTTCAAGTGCGTGAGGAAATTGTAAAGGATGCAGTCGCAATGGAAAGGGTTGTGTCCAAGTACAAGGTCGGGCAGTGGATTTGTTATAAAATAATTATCAGATTGGATGGTAGTTATACGGTTGTTGCTCAAATTCACGTTGATTTTGTTACTCACGAAACGCATGTCCGCACTCTGAAATTAAGAATGATCAGGATAAGTGTTTTATACGAATAAAGTGGCATTCAAGCTTAGGACCCACTTGTTGGTAAGGGGTTACCGTAACCTTTGGACGCTTGCAACACTCGCTTAATATTGTTTAAAATATAAGCTTTGAATGAGAAGTTTTATATTTTATCCATGGCAAACTAGACTAAGGGCCGTAAGATAAATAATACCTACCTAGTTTAAACCACAAGAGCAAGTTTAATATTCTCTCTTCGATTATTTATTCCACGTTGAATGGGAGTTGATCAACAAATATGTTGTTATAATATGATGTAAACCATTGATCAACCAACTTTTGAGTGTATCGAACCAGGAAACATTTTTTTTCCCATACATATTTCAGAACTTTATTGCACACCTCCTAGGGGTAGATTTGAAAAAAATAAAAAATACATATATTATTGTTTATTTGCACCGAGTTTAAGCGAATCTAACCAAGGAATAAAAATTTCCATAGTAACTTTACTACCCTGTTTAACCCCCTTAGGGATTTAATTTCGAAATTTAGATTAGCCTATGTGTTTTTCCAGAATCTCAACTATCTACATTCCAAATTTCATCAAAACCGGTTTAGTAGCTACGGAGATACGTTATTTTATTAGTAGGATTTACGAAAAACAAAGTTTAAACCACTATTGATCTTACGGCTCTAAGTCTTTTAGCGAGCAAAGTGTAACTTACCGATAGCTCGGTGAGGTTGTTGTATGCAAGATTTAGTTCTTTTAAGCGTGTCATTGTTTGAGTCCAGTCGCTGCAAATGGCGCTTATGTAGTTATGGCTCAAATCTAGCTTCTCAAGCCTATCCAGCAAGCTGAGAGGGGATGGGATCTCTGCAAGAATTGAAAGAAATAAAATATTAATGAGCAAGAGAAAAAATTAAAGATTAATGAAAGAAATAAAATCTTATACGACATAAAAAATAATGTATAAGACATTTAGTGTCAAAAACCGACTTCAAATAACGAGCAATTGATAAAAAGTCCAACATGCAATTTCATCACTCCTTTTTTTAAGTCGGTTGATAATAATTAAATACGTTTCTATCCTGCAGGTTCTCTATCATCAGATCCTCCTCATTTCATTAATTTAATTAATTAATTACTGATGGGAACTCACCGAAATAAGCTTCGTACGAGTCGCTTGGAGCCAATTGCACTGGACAGCTCCAATTAAGCAAGTTGTTGTTAAGATACAGATTCTGCAAATATGAGGCGCCTTGGAATGCGTTGTCGTTGACGGTTTTAAGAAGATTGCGCGCGAACGAGACCGTCTTGAGACCTCTTATGGTGGAAAACAAACGTCTGAAACACAAATAGATTACGATAGTTACTTAGATTGATGTGATTACGTAAACATATAAAATAATATTGTATCTAATAAATAAGTTGATAAAATTGTAGCACGATTACCGCCAATCACAACAAATTGGGTTGGCTGGTAGAAAATGCTTAAAATGTGCAAAAGTGTAAATAAATAAAAAAATAATAATTGATAGATAGATAATGCTTTATTGCACAAGATAAAACAAGTACATAGGTGAACTTAATGCTAATTAGCATTTCCTTCCAGCTAACCTTTGTGTAATGAAGAGTGGGACGTGCGTTTGCAGGATTACGAAAAAAGAGCAAAATTTTTATCAAAATAAAATTTTAAATACATAAAAAGGTTTCGTTCAAAACCTGGTTTATTAGTACATAATGTATGTATATTGTATGTATTAACAACTACTATTATAAACGCGAAAGTTTGTGAGGATGGGTGTATGTTACTCTTTCTTGCAAAAACCACTGAACGGATTTTGATGAAACTTTACAGTAATATAGGTTATCAGAATAACACATATGCTACTTTTTATGCGGGTACAACGCGGACGAAGCCGTGGGCAGAAGCTAGTAATTAATACATCAGTCATGTAGTTCCCATAATACAAGCTCTGCTTAGTTTGGAGCTAGATGACGCTGTGCTGTATATTTTGACCTTGCTTGTGTGACATCTTGTTGAATATTTTGTTGTTCCACATACCAAATGTCACGTGAATGTTTCAAAGGACAAAATCACCTATTCAGCTTGACTAACTTATAACCGACTTTGTGTGACTGACTGTACTGCTGTGTATTTGAGTATGAGATAAGAGATCTGTACTATACTAGTGCAATAGGTATTCTAGCATTGAAATATTTATAATTATAGGATTGAAATGATCGTGATTTAGTATCATATATAATACATTAATAATAATACTAATAATTTTACACATTAACTTTCTAGGTGATGATGATGCCGTGTGAAAATGTCCAGCATTATTATTTTATTTATTAAAGGCACTTCTCAAAAAGATTTAAAAAATACTTATACTTTACAGTATACATGTAGGGACTTACTCTGGCAACACCTCTATACGATTCCCATCCAAATAGAGCTCGTTCAGTTTCCCGAGCGCGGCGAAAGTGTTGCCAGTCACTTCCTTCAGCTCATTGTTAGATAGGAAAAGCTTCTGCAGATTCTCCAGACCCTCGAAAACGGTATCCGGGATAGAACTAAGTGGAAAGAACACTTTTTAAAAAATGTACAAAGTGAAGAAACAGTTTTAATGAATAAATGATTTTTGACTTTGACTTAACTTTTTCCCTAACCCTTATTAGGTAGCACTACTAGTAAACTATTACTTTTTATTTCCTGGCTTGGTCGCAGAGGAACAGACAGTAGGTAAAAGTATATGTCAAAGTTCATTTACTCTTTAAAATCACATTAAAGATCACTTTAAAATGACAATTTTAAGGTATATTCCTGAAAAAGGTAGCAAACAAGGCTGGTTTTATTATTTTTATTGATCCTCTTACAAATCAATAGATAATTTTTTCATTGAGATGGAGCAACTTTAATGAGAAGGGAGGAATATATAATTTTAATTTTCAACTTTTATGGATGCCTACTTAAAAAGTAAAATGTTATTTATTTACTTTTAAATGGTAATTATTAAGATAATTAGACTTATTTGTAATCAGTCAGCCAGCTGGAGGCATCTGTAGCTACCTTATTTTGTTGTTTTTCATAGTCAAGGTTATTATAGCAGTCGAGTTGCGGAACAGGTGATCGGGCAGCGCCTTAATATCTGAATAGTCCATATCGAGGGTGGTCAGAGAAGGGAGGCTGGATAGAGAGTCAGGATCCAGCTTCAAGTCATAGCTTTGTAGAACTAGCTGGAAACAAGAAGTTATTTTTAGGGTTCCGTACCTCGAAAGAAAAAAACGGAACACTTGTAGGATCACTTCGTTATCCGTCTGTCTGTCTGTCTGTCTGGTTGTCGATCCATTCATTCTCGATTCTATATCGTCAGTAGTGGTCCAAGGAGCACTACTTGTCTTCGAATCGCTAACCGTTGCCTGTTTCTGGCTTACTTAAGTATGTATTATAGAATAGTTAATGTTAGTATGTAGGTTTTATGATGTGTAGTAAGTATGTAATTATGTAGGTAAAATAATAATATAGTTTTTACAGTTTGTGGTACACCACTTACAACCCCTTGTAATCTTACAGTCCATTCCATCGTTAATTAGCGATAAGACCGCCCATTGTAAAACAATTTCAAAGTTTGTACTATTTATTTAAGCTGAAATAGTTGGTGTGCAATTAAGTATTTTCTATTTCTATCTATCTTTCTATGAAATTGCTCGTTTTAGTAGTAAATTGTTCAACAAGAACGATCTACTATTATCCTCGTACCTAAGTTAGGTAAGTGATTTATATCTTTACTTTGCTAGCGTGGTTCAAATAGTACCTTATTTAGACGCGAGAGGCCAGATAAAACGCCTGATCTCAGATGCAGTTCCCTTTGGTTCCGTTGCATTGATATCATCTCCAGTTGAGGCGTTTGCTGGAACACGCCAGCCGGAAGACCGCTGATCTCATTATCGTCCAATATTAGTTCTCTTAATGACCCCAGCCCTGTGGGAAAATAATGCTGGACATTTTCACACAGCGTCATTTAGCCCCAAAGTAAGCAGAGCTTGTCTTATGGGAACTACATGACTGATATATGAGGTACTTAAATATATATTTTTTTGTAAATCCTACTAAAACCTACTATAACGCGAAAGTTTGTGAGCATGGATGTTTGTTACTCTTTCACACAAAAACTACTGAACTGATTTTGATGAAACTTTACAGTAATATAGCTTATACTACAGAATAACACATAGGCTACTTTTTATTAGGGTACCATGCGGGCGAAGCCGTGGGCAGAAGCTAGTCAAAGTCAAAATTCATTTATTTATTAAAATCACAAGGATCACTTTGAAACCCCTACCCTAGTACCCTAGTAAATACATAATTAACATTGAAAACATAGAAGAAAGGTATATTTTATTATTTAAGGTTATAATATTTATATTAAGAGTAGGTACAAACTAACCACACCACTTTAACCACTTAATCTTTCGTAGAGTCCGTGTAATTACATGCACATGTAATGTCAATGTCAATGATGTGAATTATGGCATGTCATTTCACTAATTTTACGTTCAACTATTGTAGGTGCATTCTTACCGAATCAGAAAAAAAACGAATCTCGATTTCCGAATGTCTAAGATTACTAGCACATAACAAAAAAATACTAAAATAATTCGATTTAAAAGATATTTTTTCTTGGCACAACAATCGGACAAAATCGATTCTTCGATGAATAGATCTCAGCACACTTAGCATGAGCACCCAAGACAACGTTTTGTCTACGATAGAGAAGACAAAAACTACTTCTGTTAAACAAAAGAAAGGGACAAAATACTTTTTGTCTCTGTCGGCGGTAGACAAAACCGTTGTATTGGGTCTTCATGCTAAGCAGGTTAGATGGAACATACCATTAAAAGCGTTTGGTTCAACCGTCCTAATCCTATTCTTGAAGAGCGACAGTGTCTCCAACTTCCTCAAACCACTGAACGCATTATCTGGCAGATTCGTTATATTGTTCAGGCCGATTTCCAAATAGTTCAGCGCCGGGTCACCGTTACTGGTGAATGCATCGGATGGTATGTCTGTCAGGCGATCGTTGGTCAGCCGGATCATAAAAAGGTTTGGTAGCAATTCTAGCGTTTCATTTGGGAATGATGT
Organism: Perizoma affinitatum; assembly: GCA_961405105.1. Taxonomy (NCBI): domain Eukaryota; kingdom Metazoa; phylum Arthropoda; class Insecta; order Lepidoptera; family Geometridae; genus Perizoma; species Perizoma affinitatum. Next base: position 16,690,571 of record OY560186.1, on the reverse strand, counting down.
TTGGAAACCTGAAATAAATACCAAAGTTTGTTAATTATAAAGTGGAAACTACACTTAGCATATTGAATTTAAATAATTTTTAGGCCCGAGTTCACCGAAATAACGGGAGGTTATGCCCTAGTCAAATTCAATTCAATTCAATAAGTTTTATTTCAGACATTTTAACACAAATAAAAGTATAATATTGTCCATATAAAGAAGATTAGAACATAAAACGAAAAACTACATTGTTTCTAGGTAGGAGGTACATAGAGCCACTGGATTTACGAGTGCACAACATGCTCTCCCGTCCAGCGCTCCATGAAGGCGCAGTCGGTGTAAAGCCTTCCAGCAATGAGTTGGCACTATTATAATAAACAAGTTTTTTTACACAATGTATTCATAGGAATCTGTCATCATAATGCATTCATTAAACAGTCTACTTGATTGTCTGTTTATTTTGTTGGTGAACTCAAGCCATAGTTGAATATCAGTCCAGAAGTGAAAGGTTCTAATCTGTAAGCAGACATTCGTGATCTCACTGAGTGTTTGTTTCCAACGGAAGATCAGCGTTGTGTTGCCAGTTGACACAACAAATGCTGAGTTGGACGACCATTTGCGTTGTTGCATATTGATAGGTATGGGAGGCACATAAATAGTTTTATTGTTAGTATTTAGGTAATGTTTGTGTAAATCCCGTGTGTGTGTTTTCTGTTTATTCTATATTGTGCAAAGTTTGCAAATAAATGTTTTTTCTTTTTACTTTCTACGACGAAAAACGGACAAACGAATTAATTGTTTACGAACGCTGCCTTAGCGATAAGAGCAACTTTTTATCCAGGTGAAGCCGTGAGCAATAGCTAGTAAATAATAAACGGTGATATTATGGTCAAATGAAGATCTTTTCATGTTTAATAGAGGCCGCACCTGACCTTCCTAGGTTTTGGTGCACATAATACTGAGATAATCTGTTTTGTGTGTTTATTCGCAACTTTTGTGCACGCCCAATGGGGGCAATTAAATTAATTAGTAGAAATAGTGATGTCCTTGTGAAGAGCTCGCCCGGGGAATTACTAGCACCATACCTATTTCTGCCGCCAAGCAGTAATGCTCGCATTGCTGTGTTCCGGTTTTAAGGGCATGGGTGCCGGTGAAATTACAGGCAAGGACACACAGAGACTTTCACCCGTAATGCTCCCAGGGTCGGCAACGCGCAAGTGATACCTTACTCGATCATTATCACATAACACGCAAATCAGTTTTCATCGCGTTTTAGTTTTCCGAATTAAAAAAATGATTTTGCCGAATTGTAAAAAGTTTTTTAAAAAAGTACCGGGTACCTGACCCGAATTTTGTACGATAATTCCAAGATCTCGCGAGATCGAAATTTCTAGTCAAAGTCAAATGGTTTTTATACATTGATACCACAAGTAACATATAGAAGTTCTCGAACTTGCGATCTCGGCATTTGATTTGCCTTTGATTTTTCTGATAAACAGATTACAAACTTGAATTTATCACGAACAAGGTCTTCACCAGTTCCAGCCCCCGCAGCGTGTCCGCGCTCACCGCGCTCTGCATCTGCATGAAGGTGAGAGTTGCTGCCCCAGTGCTGTTCAGCGACGCCAGCACGCACTCCAGCGAGGAGTTGAGAGAGCATCTTCTGATGTTCAGCGCTCGGATCTGCTTCCCACGGCCGAAGTCTAGTTCCGGGAGCTTTGAGCAATCTAGCAGTTGTCCCTGCAATTGAGAAATAAATATAAATATATATTAATAGACGAGATGTGGTCGTGCTGCGCGGACGTCAAACTCTTGCGTCGGTTGTATTGTTGCTATTCTACCTCCGGTTTAGTTTGATTTTTGATATTGTTGATATTTTTCCTTCTTTGCGTAAAATCACTTTAGGTTAAGATTTTTTTTAAAAGAATTGGCTTTTGATTGATAATAATATATTTTATTTACGAATATGGGTGCAATACATGTTACATATACAACAAGTAAAAAAAAGTGCATGCCATATTTCACCAGCAAAAATTTAATGCACTAGACAGCATATTTAAAATAAATAAATAAATAATCCTGGACATTTTCACACAACATCACCTAGCCCCAAAGTAAGCAAAGCTTGTGTTATGGGAACTACATGACTGATATACTAATTTACTTATATACATTTTTTTTTTGTAAATACATACTTATTATTGATAGAAAACACCTAGACCCGAGACAAATATTTGCAGATGCAAACATTTGTCCCGCAACGGGAATTGAACCCGCAACCTTCTGCGTCTCAGGCGGGCCTTCCCCCACTACGCCACAGAGGTCGTCGATTTAAAATGATAGTACTTAATTAAAGTTGATAGAAATACGTAATTTTTCGGTTTCAAATTATACCAAAATATTACTTGCTTTATGTATTAAGCTTCTGTGATCGTTCGTAGGATTAGGATCTAATTAGATTGGCTATTACCTATTTTTTTAGAAACGGAAGTGGTTAGGTTTTATTAATTGTGATTACACTTAGCTATCTCTGTATTTATGTCGATATGTAGTTACATAACGACACTTAAATAGGTAGGTACCTATTTAAGTAATTTTATCGTCTTTTGATTTGATATGTTTTATGGTTTTATGGATTTATAATCCAAAATAAATAAATTAATAATAAATAATGGTAGACATTTTCACACAGCATCATCTAGCTCCAAAGTGAGCAGAGCTTGTATTATGGGAACTAAATGATTCATATAGTACTTACATATATTTTTTTGTAAATATATTCATTTTATACATAGAAAACAACCAGATTCCGAGACAAATATTTGTCCCGCGGTGGGAATCGAACACGCAACCTGCTGCGTTTCAGTCGGGCCTTCGCCCATTGCACCACAGAGGTCATTGCTATAAGCTATTACCTATAACAATTATTCACCGTCTGATGTTACTTACATTGCAATCAATAAAGGCTTCTCTTGTATTGTCCTGGATACCAACTTCCAGGCCAGCACAGTTGAATTCCCTTTTATCGCCGCTGTTGCCACAGTATTCACATCCTGGGAGGCACTGCTCCGTGCCGGACTGACCCTGGACTATGGAGACCAGCCAAAATGCCAGCACAGCTAGCCGCATTGTCATGCCGTGTCTGAAATGAACAATTAATAAAATATGTATGCATTTACAGTAAAATACAAGTATATGTATAACTATTATATCAGTCATGAAGTTCCTATAACACAAGCTCTGCTTACTTTAAAATAAATAAATAATAAATATTGCTGGTCATTTTTACACAGCATCATCTAGTCCCAAACTAAGCAGAGCTTGTATTATGGGAACTACATGTCTGATATAGACTATCCTACTTATATACTTTTTTGTAAATACATGTACATACATAGAAAACACCCAGATAAGAATAAATTCATTTTAATAGTTTTTATAACATCATATAAAATTCTAATATATCGAAGAACCAAAAATATTGCCGCTTTTAAAAAAATAAATAAAAAAAATAGCATTTTTTTTTGTTTGTAACTTTTTTGACTCTAGCTGGGGTTGCATTGTTATTGACAATTTAAAGAGGAAAACCAGATTATTTATCATATGTTTTCATAAGTAAACAGGTAGCTCGTGGTTATTCCAGTCTCGTACACCTTTTGTTATGCTTTTTTTTTTGCTTTAGACTCGCCAAATATCGCGAAAGTGTTTTGCAATTATTCATATTTTTATTCATTTTAAAATCACTGAAACCTACGATCCATGAATTAAAAAAATAGTAGTATGTGTAGACACAGAATACTCTTTGCGAAAAACACCTATAATTTTTATTAAATATACACTTGGGTGCAAAAAATTCGCACGTATGCAACATTTTGACTTTCGCTGAATTTTTATTTGTGTGATTTTAACGGTACTGCAAAATGTTACTACCATTAAATCATAATGCATACGTAGGCTTTTGAGTGACACATCGAGTGACCATCAACCTCTATAAACAATACAATAACAACAATACAATAGCATACCCCGAAATCGCTCGTTACAGGTAGAGACGCTCGCACTACTTGTCGCAGGTATAAAATGGTGCGTTTTAAGGGTAGTGACCTCATTCGCACATCAACGTGTACTTTGAACTGTCGTCAATTGATAACATCGAAACCCAAAATTAAAAAATGAGTACCACACCAGAAATAGCCGCTCAAGTGGTGGCCCTACTTCAAGCAGGGAGAAACCAAATTGAAGTGGCAAGACAACTGAATCTAAGCCAGTTCTCTGTCCGTCGAGTATGGCAGAGGTATCAAGAGACTGGCGGCTTCAAACGGCGCCAAGGATCTGGCCGACCCCGTGCCACAACAAGGCGTGACGACCGCTTTATTGTGACGACTACATTGCGCAATCGGCGTTTGAATGCAGTTCAATTGGGACAGCGTCTCCAAGAAACACGGGAAGTCGATGTCAGCCGATGGACAGTTAGAAGACGACTACGGGAAGGGAATCTGACTGCGCACAGACCAGCAAATGGACGAAACTGACCCCAGCCCACCGACAAACCCGCCTTCAATTCGCTCGAGAGCATTTGGAATGGACTGAAGACCAATGGAGCGCAGTCCTGTTCTCTGACGAGTGCAGGATGTGCCTACATGGCAAAGATGGAAGAGGAAGAGTCTACCGAAGGCCAGGCGAGCGATTTCAACAATGCTGCATCGAAGAACGAGTCTCTTACGGCGGTGGATCATGCATGTTCTGGGGAGGCATATCACTGGAGGCAAAGACTGATCTTGTTTTCATCTCCGGAGCGAATCCTGGCCGCCGATCAAGGGGATTCACTTCTCAAAGGTACATTGAGGAAGTACTCCAGGACCACGTTGTACCATTTGCGGGATACATCGGAGAAAACTTCATCTTCATGCAAGATAATGCAAGACCGCATACGGCTCGTATTGTGGACCAGTACCTTGAAGAGGTTGCGGCGCCTGTCATGGAGTGGCCAGCTCGCAGCCCGGACCTCAATCCGATTGAACATTTATGGGACGAGCTAAAAAAATTCGTTCGGGCCAGAGACACTGCCCCAACGAGTCTCCAGGAGCTGCAAAATGCGATTGAAGAAGAATGGGAGGCCATACCGCAAGATTTTATAAAAACTTTAGTTCAGTCAATGAAAAAACGCATGGAAGCAGTCATTCGGGCTAGGGGAGGGAACACACCTTATTAATAAAAAAGTTTTTATGCTGATTTTCATGTTTTTAATTTAATTTCAACCCCTAACTTTTATGGTATAAATACACAAAAAACAGGTACTTCAGACATTTACCCAAAACTCACTAAGTAGACGCGGTATAAGGACAAAAAAGGTACCGCTGGATAGGTTTTGAAATAAACTTTAACATTAGATACCAAAAAAAATAAAAACAAACACGTTTTTTTTGTTTTTTGAAAATTTGATGAAAATTTATACATGTGCGATTTTTTTGCACCCAAGTGTAGTTCCAATCTACTATAATTTAAGAAGTTTTTAATGAAAGGTGATATTAAAAGTTTTGTTTTTACTACATTTCTTTAAATTCAGGGAACACAGGGCACACATACTAGACAAATACCACTTTCTGTTGGCGTTAACGCCTGCCAAAAATTGAATTGTATGGAAATGACATTAAAGACAAAGTCAAAATTCATTTATTCATTAAAATCACAAGGATCACTTTAAAACGTCGGTTTTATCTACTGCCTGTTCTTCTGCGACCAAGCCAGGAAAGAAAGGCAAGAAAACAAGGCTGGTTATTCTTTTTAATGATCCTTTTACAAAACAACGAGTTGGAGCATTTTCAATCCCAAGAGTTTTTATCATCTAAATAATCAGATATTTTATAGTATGCCTTTTTATAAAGTTGTTTTGTTAATACATTTATTCATACAACTATGTAGTAGGTATATACAAAAAATACCGATGAAACAGCTAGCTATTTAAAGACCGTTGAAAACGATCTATAGATAGCTCAACTGATCCAGATCACTACCAGGCGGAAGCGTTCCCAAAATACTGGCCGCATTGCCACGCTGAATGGCGTTGTTGTTTATTTGTTATTTTTTAATTGTAAAATTTTGTATATCCCTTGGGAGTTTGTTATAAAAGCGTACACCTTGCCTTTTAAACGATTTACTAACTTTATGGAGTCTACAAGTGGCAACAGCTAGTTTATCTTTATTACTGGTATTTACATTGTGATCATCGCTTTTTTTCTTAAAAAAAATAATATTTTTGAAAACATACATCAGATTTTCATAGATGTATTATATTTAGTTCAATACATACAAGGAAATGTCATTATATATATTTCTTTAAACTTCTGACGAAGTGATTCTCTGTGACCCATATTATAAATTGCTCGGACAGCCCTCTTCTGCAGCACAAAAACGTTATTTATATCTGCAGCACTCCCCCACAGCAGTATACCGTACGACATAATGCTGTGGAAGTAGCTGAAGTAAACTAGTCTAGCTGTGTCTACGTCTGTATAAAGACGGATCTTTTTGACTGCATATGCTGCAGAACTCTCTTCGATAACTTATCAATGTGTTGGACCCATTGAAGCTTATTATCTAGGGTGATATCTAATAATACGGTGGTGTCCACAAGAGGCAACTCTTCTAAAAATACCAGGGTCAGAACAAGTGCCCGATTTGAAAAGTGGAGTTAATTTACTGTGTTTAATTAATCACCACAGCCAATTTGAATATTAAAGCTAGTTTGGGCGCAATTATGCCAATCAATGTTTTCACAACGCGAACCGAGACGCCCCAGAGGTCTGTGGTTTTCTTAACATTTATGAGTTTTAAAGCTTTTATTATGTTATTACTATTTAGCTACTGTTATTACTAGTTAGCACTATTTACATAATCAAATTTGAATTGAATTTTACATTCCATTAAGTTTACTTCTATTAACAATGACTCTGCTTCTATAGGAAAGGAGTTTAAGGACTTTGGAGATTGGAATGTCGGTAAAAAAGTTTTCGCACGCAATAGCTACATCACCATCCGGATTGACGGTGGCATTGCCAATTTTCAAATTAAACTTATTGTTCTTAGTTATGACTCTTCCGGTTATTCGAGTAGGCTCCATAAATTGAGGCTTTAAATCCAATGATTGAAATAAACTAATCATTCTGGTATTTGATGAGTTATGTTCAAGTAAATTTACATTAAAATCTCTGCATGTAAAAATGTATTTATTAGATTAAGATTTAGATATAAGCTGTGGAATTGTCACATGAGAGCTGCCAAGTTTCATCTTGACAAATTTTAGCGTGAAAGGAAAAGTGAGCGTGAGGTATTTGCCTAGACCCCTGGACGAGAACTGCACAGGACAGAGGAGGCTGGCAGAAGAGAAGAGAGATGAGATCTATACCCAGCATTTGGGGGATCCGGGCTGATGATAATGATAAAAAATCTTTGAAAAATCAACGTAAAAAAGTTCCTCACATTGATGGTACCCCATCTGCTCATATAACCAAAAGTTGTTTTAGACTACTGGATGGCGCCAATCCTCTTGTACACCAAATAAAATGAGAATTTTAGTGCTTTCAAATTAGACAGATATAAGTTTTCCATACAATTTTAGACGTGATTTCAAAACAAGCTATCTTATAGATAGCTTGTTTTGAAATCACGTCTACACGAAGAAGACCAATACGTAAACTAATTTGACATGAGTATAATTCTTGTTCTTGCGTCCACTTTCAGTAAAAGAGAGCCACAGTTTAAATTAAGTTGGTGTACTAGAGAATCGGCGCCAGAGTCATGACGTAACAATACTCAGTCAAGTGAGCCTCGCCTGACCATTGCCACCACAGTACGACTGAATCAATGAAATTACATTATTTTATTGTCATTAATTCTTACGTGCTCCACGATTGGTTGATAGCATTTAATTAATTGAACATAATAATTTCATAAAAAAGCTGGGGAATTTCGGCTCAAATCGTTACAAACATACCTAATATTACGATAATCTGCAGTCACATGTCAGCACTCATGCAAAATGATAATGTTGTTTGTGTTGTACTCGTAGGTAAATATACACATACCTACTTGGATAGGGTTGCCATCTCTAAAATCTGCTAGCCAAGAATCGGACAAGAAGTGTGAAAGCTTCGGATTTTGGAGCTTCAAAGTTTAAACCGGGACATAATCAAGTGTTTTTTTAGGTTCCTTAGTAAAATTTCGCCTACGTTTTCGGTAATGTTTCAGCACCTTAAACTTAGTTTTAGTTTATAGAATAGGAAATGGTTGTCTGGAAAAAAATACTGTTTATTATATTTACGACATCTTACATTTGTCCTACAATTGGCGGAATTGTAGGACAAATGTAAGATGTATTTTTGTATTAGTGCAAGTACTTAATAAAAGTTTATTTTTAGTAGCCTATGAATCCGGGAACGCTCCCCGGACGCCCGGCCCTCTTAACTAGGAAAAATCCGGGGAAACCCGGACGGATGCAACCCTATACTTAGATAATATATGTTGTACAAACATGTTTTACAATGAAAACAGCTGGTTAACTCGAAGACAAGCAAATGAATGAAGGAATTCATAATTTACATTTAAGCTTGATTAAGTTAAATGGACGGTCAAGTCTAACCATTGATTATGATGACAGATTCCTATGAAAACATGTGTCAAAAAGCTTAGAATCTAAACACCCGTTTTATTGTTGTTGAACTCGGGCCAAGCAAATTAAAAAATGATAAAAATACTTACTTTTTTGAATACTGAGTACTGTCAATTGGTTTCTTATACCTTATTACTATACGTACTCAATAGAAAAAATCGACATCCTCAGAAGATGTCGATTTTGGGGATGTCGAGAGCTGTTTTTTTTTCTAACTTCGACGACTAGACTGCGAATTTTCAACGTAGGACTAAAAAATATATCACTTAGAAAAACCCTATAAAAATCCTACTACTATACTATAAACGCGAAATTTTGTGATGATGGATGTTTGTTACTCTTCCACGTAAAAACTACTGAACGGATTTTGATGAAACTTTACAGTAATATAGCTTATACATCAGAATAACAGATACGATACTTTTTATCCGGTTACAACGCGGGCGAAGCCGTGGGCATTAGTGGTTAGTGTAATAAAAATGTTTCCTTTATAAAAAAATATAATCACAGTCACATACATAGTCCGGACTAGGATTCCCGGTGTCGAGGGTATCAGGAACTACTGTCGTACCACAACATCCTGACCCGTAATAAATATCTGCAGAACATGCAAACACTTGCCCGCAGGGGGAATCGTACCCACACCTCTTGCGTTGCAGCCGGCTACCTGTCCGCCGCGCTATCGAGGTCGTGAGCTCTGTGATGGGAGGTAGGAATATTCAAAATTGCACCTGAGGTTCTAAAAACGAACTAGGGATCTAGTCAAATATCTTAGTTTTCCTTTCACGCTTACTCAAATTTATCAAGAAAAAACTTGCATGACATTTCAACAGCATAAGTCATTTCCATACAATTCAATCTAACGATCTCTGGCGCAGTGACCGCTTGAGACGCATAAGGTTGCGGGTTCGATTCCCGCCACTGGGACAAATATTTGTCTTGGGATCTGGGTGTTCTCTACGTATAAATACATACTATTCCGTAGTATTTATATTCAAAAATTATTAAGTAGTATAACAGTCATGTAGTTCCCATAACACATGGGGCTAGATGACGCTGTGTGAAAATGTTTAGGATTATTATTATTTATTTAATTTTCCGCATGCGTTAACGCCAACCGAATTTGGTATTTATTTGTCTAGATGGCCAACATGGGCTGGAAGTCGGTAATTTATGATAAAATATACTGCGAAGTAATTTTATCATTCGTGGCGTTGCGGCAGATAATGGAAACAGTTATTTTTAGTGGGCGGCGCTATGGAATACTTTGCCATTTTGCAAACACGTTTGGCAACAATGTCTTAAATATTAAGTACCTGTTGAAGTCAACGGTGTGTTGTAAGATAGTTACCGAGATCTGTGCTGAATATAGAAGAATACCGTAGACCGTGTTTTACGCTAAAATACCGTATATCTACGGTAATTACCACGTATGCGTGAGTTATAACCAGTGTACCTTTGGAGACACTGGTTATAACTCACGCACGAATGAACAGCGCTCCATTGAAATTACTAATGCTTATGTATTAAATTAATTTATTACATTTTGATGATATAAATATGTAAGTACCTTGATAACTTTTGCAGATCATACAAAATATTTTTATCCCGCGGCGGGAATCGAACCCGCATCCTTCTGCGTCTCAGGCTCTTCGCCCACTGCGCCACTGTTTTTTTGAGAGTATTCAATTCCGAAAAATAAGTCATTTAGGTAGGTACCTACATTAATATTTAAAATAATTGTGATCTTACCATGATCGGAATTAGTTTTTTTCCTCATGCTTTATATTAATTTTGACAGTATAAAATACAAATTCCAAACGAATCTGTTATAAAACTAAGTAGCTACTACCTATATAATAGACTTGTTTTTAGATTTATAATAGATTTATGTGGAATTTGTATTTTACATTTTTTTATGTGAAGGGGCTCAGACAAATCTCAAATTAAACTTGTTATGTAGGTACTGTCCCACTTTACCTACCTACTACACTACTTAAAGTACAATTTTCATCACTCATCACAGTTACATCCGCCATCAAGTGTTATGAAATGAATTAACGAAGACGCCATACTTATTTATCCTTAACCAATTTCGCAGAAATTGACCATGATGCTAGCGAATGCAAATCTTATTACGCATCGACCTTAAAATCTTTGTTTTGTACATACCTCATTTTCAATTATCACAGTTTCACTAAAACAGTTCACATCCACTGGAAACAATATTATTTACGAGTGAATCATGGTAGAATAATGCATTAACTTCTAAACCTAAGTTATTTACAATATTAGTGTACGCGTCACTACGATTGGACGGAGCACGTTAGACTGGTTATGTTTGTTTACTGGTCTCACTACGTTGTTGACCGCTCACTCGGGTTGCCAGTACTTTCCAGTGATTTAGATTTAGTAGAAATTATCAGCTGGTTGATTAGAGCGATAAATTTGGATACCGGGAATAAATTTGGGTATCCCAAACAGAAAATAGCAGTACCCACCAATTTAAATATGTAGGTACTAGCTATCTGATCTTACTGGAGTGAAGTTGGTAAATAAAAACGGTATTCATCTTCTGTGTTATGGTAAGTTGGTACGTAGGTTAGGTAGCTGCATAGGTAGTGTGTTGTAAATTTCTATGTTTAGGTATGTTTGTAAATTTCTTACCTATTATGAAGTAGATTTTAACAAATTCACGAAAATTATATGATGACTTTCATATAATAGGTATATCAGGGTAAAATATTGGTCATTATTGGTAAATGACCAATATTTTACCCTGATATACCTACCAGTGAAAGAATTTGACTATGTAGGTATAAAGATATTATTTTTAGCCTTCCCTATATAACATTTTATTTGGGTCGGTATACATTATAATATGTGACTTATGTCTACACACCGTAGTATATACCTACCTTTAGATATCAAAATCCTTCCAAACCGTGCGGTCTCCTGTCACTTCCTACCAGCCCTCCTAGGAAACATCGATCGGTCGTCACGACAACGCTTCCTAGGCCTGCCCCGTCGACGTCGTCCATATGCGGGCATCCATTTTGTAACTTCTTTTCCTAATCTGTCCTCGTTCATTCGGCTGAGGTGGCCAGACCAGTTCCATTTCAGCCTGGCAGTCGTATCTCCGACGTCAGAGATTCCAGTCTTCGAACGTAGCGTGGTTTGTCCTCTTTAACACTAGCATGCTGCGTTCTATGGTTCTTTGGCAGACCTTGAGTTTGGATTCGGTCAATGACCACGTTTGTGTTCCTCCAGGCGTTTTCAATACGGCGGTCTACTTCTTTGTCTTGCCTATTTTCGATGAAGACTAGCTGGCCCAGGTAGATATACTCATCCACTTAGTGTAATTTTTCACCGACATCTTTATCTTGCATTTAAAGGTGTTGGTCATTACTTGAGTCTGCCAACTTCAAGGCTTTATTATTATCTTAGAAATTAGCGACAACCCTAAGTATTTGCTAACTATTTGCGTATGTATATCTAGCTGTGACGTACACACGCAATAACAGTTAGTTTTTGCATAAGTACCTATCTTCTTCATATTATTTAGCCTACCTACCTAAGTCAAAGTAAAACATCACGAAATTTTTCACACATAAACGACGAGCTCTGTGGCGCAATGTCCGAAGGCCCGCCTGAAACGCAGAAGGTTGTGAATTCGATTCCCACCGCGGGAGAAATGTTTGTATGATCTGCAAATATTTGTATCTGGGTGTTTTCTATGTGTAATATGTATGTATTAACAAAAAAAAGTATATAAGGAGTATATCAGTCATGTAGTTGCCATAATATAAGCTCTGCTTAGTTTGGGACTGGATGATGCTGTGTGAAGAATGTCCAGCAATATTTTATATAAAAACTATGAAGATAAGTAATGGTTTATGATTATAGTAAGGTACCTAGGTAATTTCATTTTTTTTCCTTCTCCTCGGTCACTAGTAATTAAAAAGGAACACGGCAATCCTTGACACGATATTATTTATTTAGCTTATGGCTTATTGGGACATTCTGTTACACCCTTTAGAGTTACTGTGACTTACTAAAACTATCATGCTTATGAACATCGTTTTTACAAAAACAGGATATTTACCATGATTTGTGAGTTAAAATGTTTCCCGGTTCACTAGAACTAGAATGTGCCTGAAAATCTCCCCATAACTCGGCAAATATTTTCACGCAGCTAACACATTTTTATAGTTCCTACTCGTTAACACGGATGTGTTCCTTACAAAGAAAAAGCCATCTTAACATCACTTAAAAAGGTTCAATACTCAACAACAAATGATCAAAGTTGTATTTACATTTCCCATCTCTTTCCCACTTGTGTGTAATTTACGAACAAAATGTTTCTTTGCGTAATGTAAGTAGGTAGGTACCTAGGTGTTCTGTATAATGTCTACGTAGAGATGGCAATCGCGAACGAAGTCGAGGGTACAGCTATTAACCTAATAAAGTTTGTTTTTTTTTTTTGTTAGAACGTGCTTATCTCTGGAACTACCTGCCAGTCGGATTTGAAAAATAATTTTGCATTTTATTGCCCAATTTATGAGGAATATTTAACATCACAAAAAGCCAGAGATACAAAAATACAAACGATAAATTATTAGTAAAATACTATAAATATATATTAGTTTAGATAGATATAAATTTTTTCCAATGTATGAGGAAGCGTGTTTCATCCACACCCCGCTTTCGTACCTACATTCATTTTTATTGAGAATTATCGCAATCGCAATGTGATCTTCAACAACAAGTGCATGACTTATGTACCTACCTATAAATTTATGGGCTTTAGAAAAACACTTTTAAAAATCTTTAAATGTTTCCGATGTGATTTTGGTTCTTCTTAACTATTAAAAACTTCGAGAACAGTACGACCTAAGTAAGAACCTTAAATCTGTTATTTGCTCTATAGCTGTGACGCTGTTTTTTTTTCATTGTGTTTTTTGTCACAAATGTTTGCACATTATTATAAATATATACTACAGATATTTGCTCTGTTTCAGGATGTTGTGGTAGGTACCACTGCGCTTTCAGTTCCTGATATCCACTATTATTTATATGTATAAGTGCCTATAAATGTATAAGTATATAATTATACATATTAAGCAATGTGATTAAATAAATAAAAAAATATATATTATATGTACTTATAAGCTAATAAAATAGTGTAACACGCTTACCGCCAATCAAAACATATTGGGTTAGCTGGTAGAAAATGCTTTAGCATTAAGTCCGCCTATTGTTAACGTTTTAATTAAATGTGCAATAAAGAGTTAATAAATAATTAAAATCCACGGCACAGGGAACCCTAGTTGGAATGAAGACTATATAGATGTGTTTTTGGATGTTCTAGAAATGGTCACATTCTACTTTATTAAAATATACTTAGTTTTAAATCGCTAACACGATGGACTCTAAAACTCTTTTAAGGGTTAAGCTCGCCTTTGCATACATACTGCACCTAATATTTTGTTTTATATTTCTGTGTAAAATAAAAAATTCAAAGTCAAAATCAAAATTCATTTATTCATTAAACTGACAAGAATCACTTTGAAACGTCGGTTTTATCGACTGGTATTATAAGATGTACCTGCATTGTAATAGATATAACTATTTATTGCTTAGGCCAGAATTAAAAAAATCACAACATCAGATAAATAAATGAACAATGCTGGTAATTTTTCACACAGCATCATCTAGCCCCAAACTAAGCTTGTGTTATGGGAACTACATTATTGATATAAGCACTACTTAGATACTCTTTTTTTTTTGTAAATACATACATAATTATACATAGAATAGGTACACCCAGACCCGAGACAAATATTTGCAGATCATACAAACATAAATCCCGCGAATCGAACCCGCAATCTTCTGCGTCTCAGGCGGGCTTTCGCCCACAGCGCAACAAAGGTCGTCAAAAGATATTATAAACTTAGTTCTATTGTAGTACCTACCTAGGTAGGTACTAATAATTCGGGATATCTAACATCCCTTCCATGATACCCCTTCTATCGACTTCGCCCTTTAATATCTGAATAATGCAAAAGTTTTTTTAGTACACAGTGTGAAGGAACAGTAGAGGAAGTTATAAACCGACTTTGCTATAAAAATGTTCAGTAGAGCGTATTTGATCGCGTGAGAGAAGCGAGCTAGGGCCGTAAATATAATGCATGCCTTACCTAATTTCTGTATTATTTATGTGTACAATAAATAATTATAAGTATTACTAGGTACCTGTGCCGCGGCCGCTTTCGGCCCACGACCCTCCACGCCACATCGCCTGCTTGCGATCATTCGTTTTTGCTTAGCGTTCTTTTAAACTTTTTTCGGCTCCTTAGAATCGTTGTGTGAATAGCCTAATATACTTCCTCAAGAATTGAACTTTCAGACGTAAATATATTTTTAAATCCGACTCGTAGTTCCAGAGATTTGCGCGTTCAAACAAACAAATTCTTCAGTTTCATGTTTATAAGGTCAAGGAATACGATTTTTCATACAAAGGTGTTCAGCCTTTTTCACCCCTTTACAGTAGGATTTTACCAAATTCCTGTGTTTTGCACCAATACATAATAAAACGAATATACCCTCCTTAGCTAGGTTTAGGCTGTGCATTGATCCGCCAGTCAGTAACGGAACAGTTATATATATTTAGAAGATTAGTATAGTGAAGGAAGGTAAATTTATATGACACTCTCGATTTCACAGAAAGCGGAGCTGTAGTAGGTCTTTCAAGATGACCTACTGAACGCAATGCGCTACGTCACTAAACTCTAGGCTCTAGACATGGGCGTGTCTGAGCCCCGCCCTGGGGCGTGACCCACCCCCGCAAGGCCACGCCCCTTCCCACCCCTTCTGCAGTCAGTCGCGCACTTACCCTCAGCCGAGAACTTTCATAACTCAGTGGATTTTATAAAAATAAATATAGTGTCAAAAATAAAAGTGACAGTCTTTGAAGTTGTGAAGTGTGGGAGTTTTAAATATAACTTATTCAAGTGAATCAAATAGTTGGCGTTTTTAGTAGTTCGGTAAGTTTTGCCTTCCCATACATTACGTTTATGAGTCAATGCATTAGCATTGCCAGTCAGCGTGGCAATGTGAAACTCACCTTTTACATTGCCGGCAGAACAGCCCTAATAGCATTTCAACATTTTTTTTAACTATCACCGTATCTAAATACATTTTTTTTAAATTAATTTAGACCTGACCCCACACTAGGATTACCTGTGTTGTGGGAATCAAGAACGATGTTTCGCAGACAGTATTGCGGTACCTATTCTGAGCTGTATCACGTTCGATATCTTGCACACATGTGTCCGATACTACGAGCGGTATCTCGCTTGTTAGAAACACTTAGATTCGGTATTTGAAGCGGTGTCCTCCACGGTATATTAGGTTACACACCTGTCCGGTATAGTATCTTGTAAAAGTCAACAGACGGGTGTCGAGCAGACTATGTATATTATACATAGAACAGCTGTTTTCGTAATAAGTGTAAACTTTTTAATAAAAATAAATAAATAATTTAAAAAAAAACAATGTGATTTGGCACTAAAATATAAAAACTATATTTATATACTAACTATAGTTATATTTATATAACTATATTTGAAGACACAAATCTATTGCAGAAAACTTATTTCGGAGATTAATAGTAAAAGATAAACAAACAAGCTCTTACGCAATACCTACCTAGTACCTACGGGCTCCTGTTGTGGCTTGTAAAATTCCAAACTAGGTATTTCTTGTAATTTCACTAACTGCAAAGAAATACTCTCGAATGGAGACCAACACACTTTCCTACACTGCGGCAGCGTCGCGACGCGAGACAGTTTAGAAATGCTATCAGAAGTCGGTGGATGGAGCTCTTTCTTTTGGCTAGTGCTCTTTTCGAAAAATGAGTTCACCTTGTTCGATTGGCACCACACTATAGCTGAATGCTGAATGCAATAAAAAAAAACAAGTTGAGTTTGTTGGTATGGACGCGCGAGGAAACGGCCAAAGTTCACTTTAAAAATTTAAAATCATGTAGTTCAATTAATTAAAACCTAATTAAGTTATTTTTTTTTGTCTGTACCTATTCTCTGTGTGTACAATCTATCTCTATTATAATAAGAATGTAAAAGGTTAAATTCTGTACATTGAAAATATTATATTTTTTTTATTTGGAGGGTATTCTATAATCGATACTGAATCCAAAAATGTTTTTTTTTGTCTGTCTGTCTGTCTGTATCTGGAACGCGCATTACGCCTAATGAAAACACTAATAATTCAAAGGAAACTTGGCATGATTTGAGTTTATAAATACTACGGAGCAGGACATAGGATATTTTTTATCCCGAAATTCATCACGGTTCCCTTGGGAGAGGGGATGAAAAGTGAAAATGTGTACTTGGTTGTAATTCATTAACGCGTAGTCCGATTTCATTCATTCTTCTTTTGTTAGAAAGGAGGTACTTTAAAGATTGTCCCGTACATATTTCAAGGTCATCGGTTTAGTAGTTCAGAAAATAAAGACATTACAACCCTCAGTATTAGGTCCAAATAACTTGAAAACCGGAATATATAGGAACTTTCAAGTAGATACATGTCTCATCTTAAGCTGGCGTAAGATTTGTAGTACCGTTAGTGTACGCCGAGTAGGTAGTCCTATTGTCAAAGTTAGTAATGCCACCCTGAACGTAAAACCTGAACGTTTTATTTCACTTAAAATTTCAAAATTTCAATTGCATAATTTTTTTAGTTTTTAACCGACCTCAAAAAAAAGAGGAGGTTCTCTTATCGACTGTATATTTTTTTTATCGTGTGTGTTTGATACGCGATATTTTAGATAATTTTGTAATGATTTTAATGATTCTATAAATGAATCCTGGGTTACTGTCTTCTGAGAAATACAACCTGGGAGTTTTCAAATCAAAAGAAGAAGCTCCTTTATTGCTACGAGTGCTACACCGCAGTCTACAGCGTTGCTTAATATGACACAAACTGTGGTCAAATGCGAATAAATTAGTCGGCAGGGATGGCAATCGCGAACGAAGTCGCAGGTAAAGCTAGTACAGAATAAACGATTTTCATCGGCTACTTTTCCCGATGAAAAGGTATCTGGGTACCACGCGGACGAAGTCGTGGGCAGTAGCTAAGTATTCAATGAGTTAGGGTTGAATACAGTGACCGCATAATTGTAAATCTTCACTTCAGGTGTGCCATTTACAAAAAGTTCGCAAACTCCTCTATCCTTCTGATTACCTGTCAAAGTCATTTGACGTTTGACAACCGCTTCCTTTCAAACCGTAATCGTTTTAAACATTTCGCTATCGAGTGGCAAACTTGTCTTGGTTAAAACAATAAATTTGCTATCTTATTTACCAACCGATAAGATCTAATATAATATTAGGTACCTACTACTACTATGAGAAAGTGATGCGAAACTAAGTAAGCAATTTTTGTTCTTATGTTATAATAGTGAAGGTTTGAAACGGTAAATATAAGGTTAAGTGTACTAGGGATGGCATAAAAGTACCTTAAAGACGAGATATGACATTTTTGATTCGAACTCAGCGGGATCACTTTTTGTATAGGGGAGCATGTTTTAAGAAAATGTGGGACTTTATGCTTACAAAAATATAAGCTTAAAAAATGATTTTTATATCATTACAAATCCATTTTGGATAAAAATAAAATACTGCCTGTGCATGGGTTTTTTTTAACGTTTTGAAGAGACTATGCTTGCTTTTTAAGTCGGGATTATTTGCATAAAAATACCTATATATATACATATATAACAATAAAAAAACCTTAAGAACTTTTTATACAACTCTTAAGTAAACTGCCTTACAAAACAACAGCTTTCATTTTTAATAATTTAAAAAATGTTAATTACCTTTTTATAGGTAATTGTCAAAAATAAAGCCTGGTGCTTTTTCCGTATAATACCAACTTATGATTTTCTTTTTGCCTAGATTAAGGGAGCGCCATTTTATATTCTACAAATGTAGGAACATTTTTATACTTAGCTGAGATACATACGACAGATAGGCAAATAGACGTAGAAGTCATAGTCAAACCATTATTAATTATTTAAAAAAATCTGACGATAAATATAAGCTTGAATCTGGCGTAGGTCCAATGATGGTAGGTTTGATGTTTAATTTGTGTTTTATATTCATTCTACACACCTTATATGTTTCAGTAAGGCCATAAAACCGCCATTCATTTAAATAGTCCTCTCTATCCTAACGTTGTCTGGAAGAAATCCCTTTCAGCAATATGATCGCCCAATGTGCATTTCATTTCTTTATTGTTATTTTATTATTGTGTTTTGTTCTGTAAAATAGTTTTATGCACAATAAAGATATTATATATCTATGAGGGTCTTAACCCAACACGACCCTGTGAATCTTAGATAGCTAGATACATTTTATTAAAATCATCATTTTATTAAAAGAAGCTTACAAAAATGTTAATGGCCTGTATTCCCCCTAATGTGAGGAAGGTAAATTATGTCAATTACTTTCCAAATTCAGGATTTCAAAAATTTACTAAGTAGGTGTGTAACTAGTTACCTATGTTTTTTAAATCTTTATTGCATTTGGAATTTGTTACGAAAGATAGGCCCGGATTCCGTAAACTATAGGCTATAGGTGAAGTAGGAGGTCATAACGCATTGTCACCCCAGCGCATGCAACTGACACAAACATGCTGTGACGTCACAGGTAACGCCATTGTGGCTTGATCGACTTCAATGTTGCTACAAATTACATTTTATTAGTGCCCCCCTATTATGTAATCGAAAGTTACTCGACGGCGAACGTTTGAGAAGTCAAATGATCATCACAAGGCCAGCCCGTGTTAATGATGTAACTATATGCTCTATTAACTTAATAGGAGGGCAGGAAATGTTCGACTTTTCTATACAGTTTAGAGCTACGACAGAAAACTGTTTCCGACACAGTTGTTTTATACCTACTAAAAGCGTGTGGCAAACACACTTTTTTTTGTAAATACATACACAAAATATAGAAAACACCCAGACCCGAGAAAATTATTTGCATACCATACAAACATTTGTACCGGGGCGGAAATCGAACTCGCAACTTTCTGCTTCTCAGGCGTGCCTTC
The DNA here is from genome assembly GCA_961405105.1 of Perizoma affinitatum. Lineage (NCBI taxonomy): Eukaryota > Metazoa > Arthropoda > Insecta > Lepidoptera > Geometridae > Perizoma > Perizoma affinitatum. The sequence goes on along the minus strand of OY560186.1, from coordinate 16,670,788 downwards.
ACCCACTGCGCCACAGAGGTCGAATATATATCGTTTAGGTATGGAACAAAGACAAAAAACAACTGGTAAAAGGTTTTACCAAACAATTTCATATTCTTTCACTGAAAATAAAAATATGGAATTTGAGTTTTTTATCCAAGAAAATACCTATGATATGACAACATGAAAATATTGTTTTCCGACATTCTTATTTATAACTAAAACCTGGCGTATTTCCATTAAACAATTTTTGTTGATTCCCTTCGTATTCGTATCGTTGGAAGCGAATAATGGGTACTTTTAATGTATGCTGAATAATTGATCATACTTCGTAAAATACCTGCATTGTTATCAACTACATATATACAGTGAGAGTTTAGTAGATGTATTCCGGTAATCTCTGGGGGATAGCGTCCGAAGGGATCACTGCTTTACTTAGGTAGTAATAATATATTTAAAAACAAAATAAAATTTAAAAAGGTATCATCCAAAGATCCTAAGTTGTAGGTAGGTATAAGGAACTTTGGTTAAGAAACCTTTTTTGACTTTATGGATTATTTTGTTTTAGTTTTATTGACATGATAATATAATAAATAATTAGTAACCAACTAACGCTAGGTTAAGAAAATTGTTGCTTACAAAATAATCCAATGAAGATTGATGAATAAAATAAAATAAAAATAAAAAATTGTGGGTAGACAATTTAGAAAAGCTAAGTCAGAAGTAGGTACACTAAACCACAGAGCTTGTATTAAGAGTTTGATGAGGATGAATGAAGCGAAATAGTTAGGTAAGTGTGCCAGGATCGTAGCAAGTGGAAATCCGTGGTCTCAGCCTACCCCTTCGCGAAACAGGCGTATGTATGTTAAACACAATTAATCCTCTTTCTCAATTAATGAGTGGATCATATTCGATTGGCACCACATCGAAGTTAAATTAAGGATTTATTCATGAAGGAATGTGATTTCGTTTTTTTTTTACTTTAAATTTTAAAATTATCATTACTTGTAATCAATCTTTTATAAGTTATCAAAAAAAAATATTTACAGAAATAATAATAGGATATTACCCCAACCCCAACTACTTAAAAACAGCATGAACATAATTTTAATTCGAAAAGAAGGTGTCTTAATAAGTTAATTTTCATATTGGCCTCTAATTACCAGTTTTTGAAATATTTGGTTGTGAAAATTTCGAGACCAGAGCAATCAACAAAATAATGATTTGTATTAGAAAAATACTATAAACCAGTTAAATTGTTTATTTAAAATAGTCAGCCTACCTTATAATAGGTTTTTTAGGCCATTAGGCCACAACACTTTTATCTAAATCACTCGCTACATTATATTTTCTATCGAATTTGTTATTTAGATTAGGATATTTTACTAAGGTTCACTAAAAACTAAACTAAGCAATATCTATCTATCTATCTATATTATAATAAGAATGTAAGAGGTCAAATTCTGTACATTGAAGATATATAAAAAAAAAATAGGAGGGTACTCTATGATCGATACTGAATCCAAAAATGATTTTTTTTTAAATTTTTGTCTGTCTTTCTGTATCTGGAGCGCGCATCACGCCGAAACTAACCAAGTACACAAAATGTGTACTTGGTTGTAATTCATTAACGCGTAGTCCGATTTCATTCATTCTTTTTTTGTTAGAAAGGAGGTACTTTAAGATTGTCCCGTAAATATTTCAAGGTCATCTGTTTTGTAGTTCAGAAAATACAGACATCACACACAACCCTCAGTATTAGGTCTAAATAACTTGAAACCCGGAATGTACAGGAATCTTTGAACATACGGTTCATCTTATGCTGGCCTAAGCACTTTATCGTATAGGTTTAATGGATAAGGCATATTGTCAAAGTCAGACCATCCCAAAGGTGACTGATATTGCCAAACGATCATTATACACAGTATGGACGTCCAAAATAACTTGGAACTAGTAGAATGTATAGGAACCTTGGAGTACATGTCTCATCTTAAGCTGGCGTAAGATTTGTAGTGCTCTTTGTACACTGAGTGGGTAGTCCTATTGTCAAAGTTAGTAACGCCACCAGAACGTAAAACCTGAACATTTTTTTCACGTAAAAATTACAAAATTTCAATTCCCTCATTTTTGTAGTTTTTATCTGACTTCAAAAATAGAAGGAGGTTCTCAATTCAACTGTATGTATTTACTTATACTGTATTTTTTTTATCGTGTGTGTTTGTTACGCGATATCTTCGCCAATTGTAAATCGATTTTAATGATTTTAAACCTGTGTTACTGTCTTCTGTGGAATACAACCTGGGAGTTTTAAATCCGAAGTAAAAAGCTGCTTTGTTGATAAGATTGCTTCACCGCAGTCTACAGCGTTGCTTTATATGAGACAAATTATGGTCAAATGCGAATAATTAGTCGGCAGGGATGGCAATCGCGAACGAAGTCGCGGGTACAGCTAGTAAATAAATAATACTGGACATTTTAAATACACACATATTATACACAGAAAACACCCAGATCCTGAGACATATTTGCACATACAAACATTTGTCCGCGGCGGGAATCGAATCGTGTCAGGCGGGCCTTCGCCCACTCCACAGAGGTCGTTGAGGGAAGTAAGATCCTTGCATAATCCTAATGAAAGGATTGTATCTAATCTTTCATGCGGCTGTCAAATTTGCCATAAAATAATGATGGTAATTTTTACATAAATTAGGCTATTCTGCATATCTAAATTTACGCAGATTACTCGTGTGCGCCCAAGCCTAAAAGAATCAGGCAACAAACTCTGTTCGGTCTTTTTTTGATGATCCTTCATTCAGTTATAGTGAGGTGCCAATCGAACAAGGTGAACTCATTTAAATCTAAAAAAGAGTACTAGTCAAATAATGATTTAAAAATGTGCGATCCTAATATTAGATTTAATGACAAAATATACGAAAGGTACTTATTTGTTTTCTACCTACGTCACATACCTACTTATAGGTAAAAAAATACAGCCATTTATGCGACATATTTTGATACTGGCAAATAAATCAAAATCTATACCTAGAATCTTGAAATTTTGCAAGAAGCAAGGTCTCACAGTATAATTAAAGGAAAACGTCCGTTAATAGTTAATCTGTTGTTATATTATTATCATATGAAAAAGTATGTTTTTGTGACTACAAACATTTGCAGTTAGATAATTGATCGAGACCATATTATTATGGGTGAACATTTTTTCAACTACAAAGTTAAGTTTGTCTTTCAATGCTACTTATATTTTCGTTAATCAATGTTTGGTGCTTTACAAGCATGTACGGAAGCTATGCGAGTCAGACTCATACTTGTCCGATTTTTTACATTATTTTATACTAGCTGTACCCGCGACTTCGTTCGCGATTGCCATCCCTGCCGTCTAATTATTCGCATTTGAGCACAGTTTGTCTCATATTAAGCAACGCTGTAGACTCCGGTGAAGCACTCTTATCAACAAAGGAGCTTTTTAATTTGGATTTGAAAACTCCCAGGTTGTAATTCTCAGAATATAGTTACACAGGATTCAAAAAAAGAATAATAAAGTCGGTTTACCACTGGCGAAGGTATCGCGTAACAAACACACGCAATAAAAAAAACATACAGTCGAATTGAGAACCTCCTCCCTTTTTTGAAGTGTGTGAAGTGTGTGCATGTGCCAAAATAAGTTGCGATGGGCTTGCAACCTGTCACGTTGAATGCTAACTTGCAAAACGCGGGCATGTACCAAATAGCGGCGATGGGCTTGCAACCTGGCACGTGGAATGCTAACTTGCAAAACGCGGACATGTACCAAATGTTATGTTTGGACGTGCTTCTGACTATCAACCGTTAATTCGTGAAGAATTAACACCTCCTACTTGGTATCCTCAAAGATCTACTTACTGCGTATGTATCTGAGGATGTCGGTTTATTCCCATCTGTCACCCTGCTCTGTCTCTCTAGGGTGACAGTTGGGATAAAAAATTCGATCTGTCCCCCATGTGGACAGACAGAACTATTTATTCTTACCTGTCCTCCAATAAAAAAATATTTAATAGGTACACTATGCACACATAAATCTGTATAAATTCAGTCTGTTTAGTTATAACAATCGCAAAATTACATACAATATCAAGCCATCGGTCACCGTCACTAATAAACTAATTTTCTTGCAAATAAATTCCTTAAGAATCAGGCTATTATCATAATATTATAATTTGAAAATTATATGTTACAATTATACAATTGTATGTTACATTTAAAGGAAAAAAATTGTAACATAAAAAAATAGTGGTTTAGATTTGTAAAACCTTTGTTCAAGTTTTAATATACAAGTTTTATTGACTCCACTTTTGTACGTCTTATTTTAAAAATTAGATATTGACTTAGTTACAGAAACCCTTAAAGTAGAACAAACCGATGAATTTAATCTCCTAGGTACAACATTAGACACGAACTTGACATGGAAACCACATATTCAAAAAATAAAAACCAAGCTATCACGATTTATATACGCACTTAGTATTTTAAAATCAAATACAAATTATGAAACCGTACTCTCAGCATACTACGCATATGCCTACTCTTGGCTCAATTATGCCATTATTATGTGGGGCGAGAGCGCTGACTATATCAAACTATTTATATTACAGAAAAAATGCATACGAATCTTGGTAAACATCAAACGCCAGGAAAGCTGTAGTCCATATTTTATTAAAAAAGAAATTTTAACCTTACCTTCTATCTACATCCTACAGGCTTGCGTATTTGTAAGGAATAATAAAAATATGTTTAGGTCAAATTCCGAAACACTCGAAAATTACAATAGACGAAACAGAAACAAACTGAAGCTACCCGCGACAACCTTGCAAACAGTACATAACAGTGCTGCCTACAGACTTGTAAAAATATATATCAAACTGCCAGAAAAAATAAAAAGTGAAGAAAAGGACTCATTATTCAAAAATCACATCAAAACAATCCTGACGAAAAAAGCCTACTACACTGTTGACCAATACTTATCTGACAAACTTTTATAATCTACTTACAAACAACCTACCTACTCATGACCATTCCATTCTTTGACTCCGACATTTTTATTTAATAAAATATGACGTACCTAGTGATCTACAGAATATCCCAAAACTTAACCTACCTTGACATTGATTTTAACTACCTACCTACTTCGTGATAATTATAAATATTAAAATATTGCAAATTATTATAATTTTGACATTTTGTATGATTATTGACATTTTTTACTTTTATTTTGTATTCCAGCATAATTCATCATTGTAATAATTTAAATTTAATAATTAATTGTAAACCTCTGCAACGCCCTGTCAGGGCCGATGTACCTACAAACCTCCTTGGAGCTACATTAGACCTAAGCTTAACCATTGTATGTAGGACATTAAGCATGAATAAATGAAATTGAAAATTGAAAATATTGATGACCGGCGCGTATAAGTACCAGGGGGTGCAACAGGGGGACATATCGAACTTTTTTCCCAACTGTCACCCTAGGAGGACAGAACAGGGTGACAGATAGGAATAATTCAGATGGGAATTTGACCTGTTACATTCTTATTAGAATATAGATAGATTTTCAAGTGACCGTCAAATTTTTGTGGAAAACTCTCCAAGGTCGAAAAGTTTAGCGCGTCCTAAAAAAAAGCAGGCTCCGGAAAACAAAACTATTCCACCAGATTAAAAAAAAAAGCAATTTTTTTAGGGTTCTGCATCAACACTCAGATTTGGCGTCTTTGAGCATTAATTTTGTTTTCGCCCGACACTTATCGAGCTTAATTACGATGCCACCATTCAGGCAGACAAACAATGATTTCGAACTTGTTACAGTTTACACCCTCTTTTTGCTTCGAGGGTACCAAAGCAAAGCAATGATTTCACTCGACTTGTGTCCATTTCTTCTAAGTTTCCATTCACCTGTGAGGGGTGGCAGACACCCCTCAATTAGCTAATGACGTGATAATGTATTGTCGTATTTGTAGGTGACGAAACTGTATGGACTGCCTTTGTTTGCTTTCGTAGAAATTTGGAAAAACTATGTTCTGTGGGGAAAGCAGCATTACTTTTGAAACTGTCATGGTTAGAAACACAATTTACACAAAATATTATTTACCAAATTATAATAAACTAGCTACTGCTCACGGCTTCGTCCACGTTACCCGGATAAAAAATAGCCGACCAAAAGAAGCTCTTACTTAGGCAGCGTTCGTAAGAAACGGATTCGCATGAAAAATCTATTGGTGTATAACGGATTTGAACCTACGACCTTCAGATCGAAAGTCGAGATCAGTTTATCCATTACACCACCCAGAATGTGGTGTATTGGTTGAAGTTACCATGAATTTTAAAAAAAAACTTTGGACAAAAACCGTTCATTACAAAATTAATAAGTTATGTAGCTACCCTTTTCAAAAGGAAGTAGGTAGGTTGGTAAATCATCCCCAAAGCATCTCTATCAATATTAATAACCGAAACATTATCGGATTTAAACTGCCCCTTCCCGCTAAATGCCCTGTGTTTGCAGAACAATCAGAAATCAACCCTTTAGTAGTCGGGGAGCTAACGGCAAAAATCAATCCTCACCTTGCCGTCGACAAATATGCGCTTATACAACATAGTATAAACTAATGTTGTGACCGACATTTGTTTTCCGCATATTTAATTTTGCGCGTTTCGTGCTTAAGAAAGCAACTGCATTGTACTCCATCGTTTTAGCTTGTAGTTTGCTCTGTTTTAACTTGTAAGCAAAGTAATAATTAGGTATAGGTGGTGTACTATCTATATATCTCTATTCTTGGTAGACCAAGACACGAAAAAAATACCTTCTTACTATATAAGCGGGTAGTAGATACAATTAAGGACGACCTCGAAGGTGTAACATGTAGCTACGTTTCGTATACGTTGTTCTGTTCGTTGTTTTTCGCTCTGCGTAGCTCAATCATCAATCGGGGTTATCTTTGACACCAATTTAAGCTGGATACCTCATGTAAAGGAGATATTTAGAAAGTTTTATGCTACCTTGCACTCCATAATACGTCTTAAGAACTTCCTACCCTTTTCGACTAAAATTTCTCTTGCAAACTCACTTCTTGTGCTGATTATTGATTATGCTGATGTTGCCTTTATCGACCAGACTGAGGAACTTCTCAGTAAACTCGATCGTCTGCTTAACACCTGTATCCGCTTTATCTTTAATCTGCGCAAATACGACCATGTTAGTCATTTCCGTGCTAAACTTAAATGGCTTTCCATTCGTGACCGTAGAAACGTAAGAATCCTATGTCTCCTTTTTTCCGTTCTAAAAGATCCACACACCCCCAGTTATTTGAAGGATCGTTTCAGATTCCTTTTAGTTATTTGAAGGATCGGTTCAGATTTTTTTCGGACTAATTCCTTTTCAGTCGTGGCAGTTCGGCTGTGGAACGCTTTGTCCCTCAAAATAAAAAATATTGACTCTTCTTTGTCAATATTTACTTTGTCTCTTCTACCCCATCCGATGCCACTACCAATCGATATTTAAGTTATTTTTTTTATAAGTAAGTATATAATATATTACTATTAATATCATATTTCATATATATTATTTTTATGTTATCTAAAGTCATACTGGACACGACAAACCATCTTTTTGCACGCCCCGGATGACTGGTAGATAATGCATTAGCATTAAGTCCTCCTAGCACTATATTGTTTGTGCGGAAGTGTAAATAAATCGTGAGGCGAGAGATGTTCTACAGATAAATAAATAAATGAATAATGGTGGACTTTTCACACCCCAAAATAAGCAGAGCTTGTGTTATGGGAACTATATGACTGTTATTATACTACTTATATAGTTTTTTTTTAATACTTTTTTATACTAAGGAGGCAAACAAACATACGGAGCAAACAAACAGGTTACTGTAGCCTATGGACACTTGCAATACCAGAGGTATCACTCACGCGTTGTCACCCTGAGATATGAAGTTGAAAGATCTCACGTGCCTGTAAATTCACTAGCAACCATATCCTTCAAACCGGAACAAAGCAGAGCATTACTGCTTGGCGGCAGAAATGGGTGTGGTGGTAGCACTTCCTCGGATGAGAAGCTCACAAAAGCTCTACTGCTCTTTTCTATCGATGATGATCAATCATAGATCGATGGTAATAAAGGTTGTGGGAATTTGGTGGTTGGTGCTAGCCTTGGATCATTCGTCATTGCACTCTTTAAGGAATGCCTATGTCTAGCAGTGGACTTTTGTGGATATTATGGTACTCGGTAAGGGAATCATTGTGTTGAAATGAACTTAACTCTTGCACTATAACCCTTCAGTTGTTAATTTATTAAGCGGCGATCACACGGCACAGTGCACTGTTCATTTACTAATCTGCAGTGTAAATGTAGCTTAGGGCTTTTCATTAAAAACAATTAGAACCAAGCTGGGTTGGTCCAAGAGGTGGTTTCGTATCGTGTAGACCCTACATCATCATCAGGATGTCCAATCCGAAAGATTAAAATTATGTCTGTTCGTTGGTGTGTCATACTCCAAATTCTAGTTCAGTTTAAATTGTATCGAGATATTTGGTAAGCAGATGTGATAACCAAAAACTTATATCAAAGATTATATTTAATAAGAAGGTTTTTGCGTACTAATACTTAGTACCTAGGTATTATTAAAAGGTAGGAATAAATAAAAACACTTGTTTTCAGCCCTTGACAAATATATAAGCAAAAGTTGTGTCCCAACATTTAACTTTTAACCTTGAGTCCTAGAAATATGAAACAAGTAACTAGCAATTGATAGAAATTATCAAAGAAAATTGGTTCAAAGGATTTCCAATTATAGCTATAGACATTATTATGAGGCAACTTAAGGATCTTAACATAGCGTGTCTGAACACGTCTTGGGCACTTTATGTATCGCGCGTAGCTTGAAACCGCTTTGCAACAGCTATCAAATAGCAAGGCGGCAGGCACTCTAGGGTCTATACTATAGTATCCAACCTAAATAGAGTTTGACAGAATTACATTGGCATGTGTGGATACGCTCGCGGAGATCTGTGGTTGATATATTATCTGTAAAAATATCTATGGCGCAAAAGTAGATAGATACAATTAGATAAACTCTTTTCTCCCCTTTAATTCATTTTATTCTTTGTAAATTTATAAATATGAATAACATAAAATTGTAAAATATATCTACCTACAAAATAAGTTTCTCTTTTAATTTGTACATAGTATTTTGTCTTTATGTAATATACTAAATTATTGTAAAATCATCTTGTAAGGTAAAAAATCTTGCTAATTCTCTATTTATTTTACCGGTCATATTTTTTGTAACCTCAAATCTCCAAAAGTTTATGACACTATGATGAAACGGACATTGGCAGAATTGTGACAAATGTCTAGTTGCAAAAGCCATAATCAAGAAGTGAAGTGAAGTGAAGAGCCGTGTTGGCCTAGTGGGCGATACCCCGACTTCTAATCTGGAGGTTGTGGGTTCGAACCCGGTCGTGCACCAATGGATTTTTCCACTCGAAAAATTTTTGTGCGCATTATTACGTGCTCAAAACGGTGAAGGAAAACATCGTGAGGAAACCGGCATGTCCTAGAACCAAAAATTCGAAGGCATGTGCCAACAGTTAGTGTTCCAATAAGCGGCGATGGGCTTGCAACCTGTCACGTGGAATGCTTACTACTTGCAAAACGCGGGCATGTACCAAATGTAATGTTTGGACGTGCCTCTGACTACCCCCTACTTGGTATCCTCAAAGATCTACTCACTGAGTATGTATCTGAGGATGTCCACCATGGGGAAGACAGTCGTGAGCGTGTTTGTTTGTTTGTTTTTGATAAACTCTTTATTGCACACCAAAGTAAAATACAAAACACAGGATTAAAAAAGAATATAAGTAATGGAAAAGAAAAGAAATAGGTAACAATAATATGGAAAATTGGTGTTTTATTATTATTCGATCTGAATTCTAGAAAACGTTGTAACATAATACAGGGTTAATAAAATATACAAGCAAACATAGTGAGAATGTAAACAGATAAGTGCTTAATCCAAATCTCTGACATTAGCCGTCCCCCGGGGCACAGAGAATAATAGCCCAAAGGGTAATCCATCCCCAGCGTACGTAGACAATCATGAAGCCAAGCGTAGGGTTTACCTAGAACAAGTTTTTGTTTGAAAAATATACTTAAATTATAAAATAAAATTTTATAGTACCTACGTATATACTTAGGTACTAGCCTTTATCCACGGATTCGCCTACTTATACGGTTCACGATCCTAGTTCACAATTCTTATTCTTGTAGATTTGGATGAAATTACTCAGTACCTAAGTGAACTTATTTCACGAATGTTTCCAATTGATTTTTCTACTATCCCGGCATCGGTACGCCATCACACAGTCCTAGTCCAAGAGTAGGTACATACCAATATTCTCCGTCAAGGAATTCGTGCAATTAGTTAGAATCTTAAAGAATGAACAAATGAAAGGTAAATTGTATTTGTAATGTTTGTGAATAACAATACATTTAACTTATTTAGGAACCCCAAGTTAATAGATTACCTACTAGTCATGACAATGTGTTCTTCGAAGGCTCTCATACAAATGTGAGGATAATGATTGAGTTATCATCCCCTTGGACATTAACGACCACCTGTAGCGTGGGTCCAACCCTTACACTCACGTTTGAAATGTGTGTCACTAGGTTCCACTTACCTCGTTAAGTGACCCTTGGTTGATATTTTGACCCAAGTTTGCCCTATTATATTCGAAGGGAGAGAGATTGACCAATTTTGCCATATTAGATTCAGATTCTCGCACGCTTCGATGTTCCTAGCATAACATACTCCAACATCCACATTAAATTTTATGCTGTCTACGAAACGCAATGGAGGCACTTCCGTTTCCGGTACCGCCTACTGCCTCCCACCTCCCAGGGGGGATAAATATTAGATGAACTTGTTTGTTTAATGTTCGCGCAGCAAACTCGGGTTTTAATCTATTTTCGAATAAATAAATGAATGGGTAGGTACTCGTACCTACCTATTTGACTTGGCTACGGGGGATGTTTTTGTTGGGAGTAGTGTAGAGCTTAAACGATCAATGTAGTGCTGAGAATTAAAAAAATGTTGTTGAATTTTTGTAGCGTAAAAAATTCAAAATATTGAATTTTACTAGATCAAAAAATAATCTAAAACCCTGGATTACAACTATATAACGCAGAAATCAGTCAATCATATAAAAATGATAGAAACCTATGTGACAAAATATTTAAAAAATTAAGAAGAACATATGAAGGGATTTACAGAAAATCAATAAAAGAACAAAGAAACTTGGAAAATTATCAAAGGAATAAGCAACTTCCTTGAAAAAGCAAATCCAGTTAAAGACTTAATAAATGAAAATAAAGATACTCAGGATTCTCTCAATAATCACATAATTTAATGTGCGTGATATACTTCGCACATTAAATGTGACAGAATAATACATAGCAAAACAATATATGAGACAAAATAAAATTGATTATAGCGAAGTATAAATAATTCTGCAACAGATGGGACAAAATATATACAAAATAAATTAAGTTTGGTTTACCATATCTGCTTGAACCAGTCACACATTATATGTCAAGAAAGCATTGATAGTGGTAATTTTCCAATGGTATTGAAAAAATCCAATTTATACAGGTGGAGCTGACGACGATAACACTAATTGTAGACCTCTTCTTCCTGTCTTCTCCAGAATTCTAGAAAAAAAATATGAATGTTAGTCTGAAATAACTTAGTACTATCACCGAACAAATTCGGCTTTAGATCTGGGAAGAGCGCAGAGGATGCAGTTCTGTTATATACAGAACCGCATCCTCTGCGCATGTTTTTAAAAAACTTAGATGAAGGTCAAAAATACCTGATTCTTATCAATTACCTTTGTAACATGACCCTACAAAAGGAAAAATAACCACGTAGAATGCAGATGATACGGTTCTTCTTTTTAACGATGGATCTTGGAACAAGGATAGACTTGGATAGATGCGGTATCTTATTGGCTAAGATGTAACATTGAACGCATCTAAGACAAAATACGTCAATTTCTCAAATGACGCAAGTGACCAACCAAGAGAATTTATAAAGCTAATAATGCATATCGCTTCCTATGTTAGAATGAGTTTATGCTCTTGTGAGAATCTACCGAATACCTAGTAGGCGTTATCCTGAATAATAATTTGGCATGGTCGGAGCAAATAAAAAGCTTATCAGGGCGCACCCGGAAACTTACCTATATATTCAAACATCTACGTCACTTATCACTTATCACACTCTCTTACGAGAACTTAAATCGTTCTCGATTTAAGTTAATTTGTCAAAGTTTACCTAGCGCTTGGTCAGTCAATTTTAGGCTATCGTATCACCGCTTGGGGAGCCGCTGCAAAATCCATCTCTTGAAACTCGAAAGAGCCCTTCTATAAGTAATGGTTCAAGCCAATGAGTTCAAGCCGAGATGGTATTCCACAGAAACCCTCTACAAGGAGTGCAGTGTCCTTACATTAAGACAGCTGTTTGTAAAAGCAGCCACAACTGTATAACATACGTTCGTAAATTAAATATCTAAAAGCACGTACAAAATTTGGCCAAAGAGCAATGGCTATTATAGGACCAAGCTATATATAAATTAAATTTGAAGAATGATCTCATCCAACTTAACTACTATAAAACTGAGCAACTGATGGATATTGTGTAGACCTCTCACTCATCCTTACATCAAACTCATACTAACAACCACACAAACAAACTGCTCACGCGCATACACTCATATACTTACACAAACGCTAAACACTAACATACATATATAACAAGAGAATAGAGAAGTTGATAAAATGTTCTAAGGAAATTACACCTCGCATTTTTTCACCCTGGGTTGTGTTGGATTTTTTCATAAAATCATATAGGATCATCCTTGAAGTATACCCATTCAAAAAATAATCATCAAAATCAGTTCACAATTGGCGAATATATCGTGTAACGTACACAAAAAAAACATATGCCGTTTGCATAGTTTTTTTTTGAGGTAATTGAGAACCTCCTTTTTTGAAGTCGGTTGACAGTACCACACCTCGAAATCAATTTACCCTCATGAGTTGCGACACAGAATATATTTAACCACCCTTCAAATGCACAATGCCTTTAAAATTGATTTAAAAACCACCCTTCTCATAAAAATACAGGTGACATTTTAAAGAAAATATAACAATTGCATTTTTCGCGGCATTAGTATTCAAGGGAGACGTGAGAGAAACGTGTTGGCCTAGTGGGCTGTACCCCGAATTCCGATCCGAGGATCATGGGTTTGAACCTGTTCGTACAATTTGTTTGCGCTTAACACGTGCTCAAAACTGTGAAGAAAAAAACCGACATGGCCTTAAACCAAAAATTCGAAGGCATGATGCATTGATTAGTTCATCCATGAATGGCATTGATTAGTGTTCTAATAAGCGGCGATGTGCTTGCAACATGTCACGCGGAATGCTAACTTCTTGTAAAACGCGAGCATTTTATGCCAACATACATGTATAACGTTTGGACGTGTATTTGACTTCTCCTACTTGGTACCCTCAAAAATCTACTCACTGAGTATGTCCATCATGGGGAATACAGTCGTGAGCGTGTTTGTTTTGAAGTAAAACGCCTTTCATTTTGGTCATTAATGAGTCACTTGCAAATCCAATATGTAACGAAATATGCATATATAACAAGATCGCGTATTACTTTGGAAGTATAGCACCTACCAGCATTATTTTATGACCATTATTGCTGTGGCATATCAATTCTAGATGTTTATGTTTTTATCTTGCCTAGTCCCTAGTGTACCTGTCACTACTGAACAGTTTCGGACTGAAATTAATATTTGAATAGGGTGCATTTCGGTTCTGGCACTCGCCGGCGATGTCACGGCACTCTGCGCTCGGCTCGTGCTTGTGTTTTTATATTCCTTAGTGTACTAAACAGTGTCCGACTGAAGCTAAGATTTGAATAAGGTCCTTATCGGTTCTGGCATTATACTGGTGAAATGAAATAATGAGGTTTTAGTTGGGAACTATGGAAAATAATGTGTGACTGAAGATCTTTAAAATTGCGCTGGTCACAGGTCAAAACGAAAATCGCTCACTCCTCAAGTTGCAATGCTTTGCTTCACGATAACATTCTGCTAGTGAATCCACTATTATAAAATGAATGCAAATCTTAAAACCAATCGTCGCAATCAAAATTCAATTCTGTCTTGAGCCGCGATCCCTCCGGATATGAGCTCCCGGCTAGTGGTGCCACACTTCCGGTGGGTTTTACGGCCTTTTCTGGTTTTTACATTTAACATCAGTTTATCGTGTCACCAAGTTGATAACGGTATCGATTCTCTTGTACACCAACTAAAGTTAATTTTATCCATCGTCCTATTTTACTAACTGTAACAAAATAAAGAGATTTTAGTGCTGTCAAATTAGCTCAGATTCAAGGTTTCCATACTTTTTATTTCGTGATTTTAAAACACGCTGTCTTTATAAAATAAGAAGAGTGACACTAATTTGACTGGAGTAAAAATCTTGCGTGAACTATTTCCGACGATTAAAATTCAGTTTAGTTGGGGTAATAATGAATTGGCGCCAATGTTTTAATACCGCTAGTCGGGCAGTCGATTAATAGTTTGTACTATGAATTGACTTAAATAATGTTATTTGCTGTTTGGCTGCAGTGTGAAAGCATCAGACTGGCCTAGCTGCTGAGCAACGCTGGCATAATTAAATGCAATCACAGACTTCGCCGCTGTGCTTTTGTGTCAAAGTAAAATAATGAATTAGTCAAACATTTATGTTCTAATGAATGAACTGTTGATATAACCTATTTTATAAACGGAAAAAAAATATCATACTAACTACTTATCTACACAATATTAAAAGCTAGGACTGTTCACTACCTGTAGTACAGGTAGAAAACAGAATTTAAGTCACCGACCGCAGGCAGGGTACCCAAACGGCTGGCGACATTACCTCATTGAATAGCAATGCTAATTTTCTGACCGAGATAAGCACCAGCCCATTGAACAGCCAGGTCATTGGTTTCGTCCATAAGCCGCTTTGAGATTTCCCTGAAAAGGAGCCACGCATCATTGCCCCACGGACCTAAGGATAAGACGTTAATGTAAATTATCTCTCTTCTTTAAAATTCACTTAATAAAATTAAGTTTTGACAAGTCTGGCGGAGTAATTAAGCTCTTTATTCATAATCACTCCATAAATTTATCAGCTTGATAAAAGTTGTCCGCCTCTAAGGTACATGCCTTCGAGTTTTGACAGTTATCTTCCTGCTAACGTTAATGAATAAGGTGGTAAGTACCAAAAAGGTTGCAAAACACTGGTCTAAATTAGGTAATGCACAAAACCACAGCGGTGGCCACGGTGGCTACGTATGTTAGAGAAAGTCGGATGATAAATTACCTATAGATTTCGTCCTCCGGCTTTCTTCATAACACCTGTCAACTTGACATCCCTATACCGCGCGTCGCGAATACTAACCACGGCCGGTGATTGGTGCGATTGTTTATTTGCGTTCGAAGATTGCTGATATTGGAATATTTTAGAAAAAAAAACTGTTATCTTTCGTTTAGGATTTTTTCGATGGTTTAGATTAGGGACATGTTTGGTTCTGAAAATATTTAAATTTGAAGGCGCTTTTAGCGT
This sequence comes from Perizoma affinitatum, assembly GCA_961405105.1. Lineage (NCBI taxonomy): Eukaryota > Metazoa > Arthropoda > Insecta > Lepidoptera > Geometridae > Perizoma > Perizoma affinitatum. Next base: position 16,655,064 of record OY560186.1, on the reverse strand, counting down.
GACGATAATTTTTTTATTCATATTAAAGTTTACAGTTACCTACTACTAATATTATAATTAATTATAAAGGTACTTAGCATGATGTAATATTATATAATATAAAATTATGCTAACACATAGTAATAAACCTTAATAGTTTCGATAGTTGATCGTTGAAATTAGACAATCAATATGCCTTCTCTGCTTGTGCAAGTGTGCTTCTGAACCAGAGCCATCTTTTGACCCACTCTATGTAATCAGGATCTGAGAGTTTAATCATCTACAAAGAAAATGTAAAAGATGACAAAGTAAGGTGCGCCCCGTCTACTCTTGTGGCGAAGTCGCGCGCCCGCTCATTTCCGATCGCAGCGGGACTTCTATTCGTTTCCGGAGGTAAGAGCAGGGTTGGAGTTAGGAAGGTAAGGGCTCACGCAAAATAAAAAAACAAACACTCTCACACTGATGGTGGATATCCTCAGACTCATACTCAGCGTGTATAGATCTTTGAGGCTACCAAGTCAAGTACCTAGGGTTGTCATAATAGGACGCCCAAACATTCAGCACTTGCCCGCGTTCATTCCACGTGACGGGTTGCAAACTGAAATCTATTTGCCTTAAACAATTTTTTTTAAAGAACGATGTGTATCATGCCCAATAAAGTTGAACAGCGAATATAGCAAATGTCAATTATTATCCCATATAAATAATTCAAACTGAAAATTAATCCTTTCTACGGCCCTGGCTATAAACTAAGTAGGTACCTATGCGGGAAACTGAGTTTCTTATCCGACTGCAGAGACTCTGAAAGGAAGCAGCTGTTATTTTTTTGTGGATAGTTAACCATAGGAGAGCTTGATGCAGTTTCCTTATGGAGTTGAGAGAAGGCCAGGATGATTGTCAGAGAGAGACACACAACTTTAAAACTTTAAAAACTTATTTTTACACACAATGTATTGTCCCAAAGTTGCCTCCTTTCCTGAATGGGAAAACGCGGTGGCAATGGCGATGAAAAGGAACATTATAGTAAAATACTTTTATGCCTGTTGCCACAGACTTACTAAAGATATGATGACTGTTGCAAACTTGTCGCTAGATATAGGTACGTAATCGTACCTACATTGCTGCAACACAACTTAGGGTTCTGTAATAAATGCTAGAAATTAGAATAACCTAGGTTTTTGCTAGGTTAACACTATGCAAATGCGACAGTTAGGTACATTACGGAGAATTCGTGATTTGCAATATTATTTCCTATACGGAAACACTGCAGGCGCTTTAGTATTGCTACAACATATTTTTACTTGTGTGTTAGTTAGGCAGCTGGCGAGAATCAGTAAGCGCCCGATCAAACTATGGCGGTGGCGGGTGGCGGTGGCGGGTGGCGCATGGCGGCGGGACAAATGTTTAAATGTTCTACAGGTAGGTATTTCCAAGTCTGGGTGATGTGGTACCATGGTTCCGTAGTTCCCGATAACCACGATACCTACAGGGAATCCTAGTGTGAGGTCACGGCCGCGGCGTCTAGACAAAATCCACTTTATATTAACGCCTGCGGTAAGATTTAATTGTACGAAAAAGACATTATCTTTTGAAATAAAACGTAACTAAGTACGATATATGTAGGTTATATAATAAACAAGGAAAAATAACAGATTTCTTTATATCAGAGTACGAAACGAGCGAAGACAACAACGTAAGCTCGTCGTATCTAAAATAAGCACTGCTATACAAAGAACTGTTTTCTCCATACACATTCCCCTAAACCCCCCGTCGCGAGAGGTTACCTAATTATGTTCCAATAAGCCGAGTTGTCAGTTGCCACAGATAAGACACAGATTGATAATCGATGAAAACACGAAGGGAAATAAGGTAGCTAACTACTTAGCTGTGCCATGGCCGCCCTCGGCCTCAAACCCACCGCGTCACATCACCCTCCGAGCTATTACTTCTCTTGCTCGGCTCCTAAGGGCGTGATTTTTCAAGAAATGGGCTGTCATATGCAAAAAAAAACGAATCAGACTGGTAGTTCTAGAGATTAGCGCGATCAAACAAAAAAACTAAATTTTCAGTTCTATTAGTAGAATAAATATAGATTAGACGTTAGAGAGTGAGAGTCTTTTTGGTTCTGTATGTTTTTACCGCCGTGTTAGCCTAGTGGCGGGTACCCCAACTTCCGATATGGAGGTCGTGGGTTCAAACCCGGTCGTCAATCAATGGCTTTTTCCACTCGAAAAATGTATGTTATCGTGAGGAAACCGGCCGGCATGAACTAAAACCGAAAATTAAAAGGCATGTGCCATCAGTAAGTGTTCATACAGACAAAATGTGTAAAAATGACAAGCATTATTATTGTTATCATTATGATAACCTCGTTTTTAATGGTACAAAGTATTATTTCGACTACAGGTAGCAGCGATGAGTACTGCGGCAAGGGCGGGCGTGTGACGAGATGGCGCAGCCGCCGTACCACGCGCCCTGGCACCCACACTATCAGCACAGGTATGCACTCAGGAATGGGCACAGTTGGAATGGGGGTGGGGGGGGGGGGGGGGGGGAATCCATATTTTCCAACCCATGTCAATTTCAACCGACATCATAAAGGAGGCGGTTTTTTTACCTTGCAAATTGTAAACAGATTATAATGATTATCTTTCTAATTGAAAATACTTTAAGGGTGATCATTATAGGTAAGTTCAAATGAATTCCAAACCTGAGGGTGAAATAATGGGGTATGAAATTTCATTTTGAACATTTATTAACTTCCCTTTATTTGAAGTCGGTTTATATTTATATAATTAAGTGAGACGGCTTTTTTGAGAACGACTAGACAAGCTTTTCATGTTCGCTTTGTTGCAGAGACGGTCCTCCTATACCCCCGGCGCCAACCCGTCGCGAGCCCCCTTACGAACCGGCCCTGTACCGCCCGCACGCAGTCACGCAAGCGCTCACTGCGCACACGCTAATACATACACCGTGAGTAACGAGAATCTTTGGAGCCGATCTGTAGGGACGAATTTTTGGAATCTAAAAATTATTATACAAATTATTTGGAGCCGCTGGGATTAACCCAAAAATCTGAATATCATTGTACATCACAGAGTTCCGATGGGTTGGTCCCACAGAGTCCCCCCGTCGTCAAAGCCTTAGTGGTCCCTATGGGTCTTCCTTACAGCATATCCCCGCTGCAGAAGCCTTTGTGCCCCTCATGGGTCGGTCCACAGAGACCCCGGTGTCGAAGCCTTAGTACCTCCCCCAGCCATGGGTCGGCCCTGTACGAACAAGAATCTAAGCTTCGAAGAAAAGGAGGACGTACTCCTTTGCACAATGGACAAGCAGCGACCAAGGCGCGATTTTGGCTGCAGGACAATGTTTGCATGTTCTGCAGATATTTGCTGAATAAACGGATGGCATATAAGTTTTTCCTGTTCTAGATGTAAAGGTGAAACGGAACTCAGACCCCCAGAATACAGAGAGCATTACCATCCACACAGGTAAGCCTCAAACCTAATGAGGTTTTATTTATATCTTCTTCTTTCTTCATCACTGAAGGTCGTGCTCGTCTCAAATTGCTTGCTAGTTGCAAAATTGGTCTCCACGAAAAGCCCTTCAAAAAATGGAGGAGATTCCCTTTTTCTTCGCCATTTGTTAATCGATTTTATTGATTATTTCGTTGTTGTATAAAGAATGATCCCGAAGAGGTCCTAAAAAAGTTTTATTCCTGAGGGATTACTACTTTTCCCGTGAAACTTGTAAAACATCATCATCTTATGGAATCACTACTAAGTATAGCTGAAATATTTTTTAATGGCTACTTTACTTTTTTTTTTGTTTCGAAATAATATATTGCCGTCTGTGTGATAAATTTTCGTACCCGCGACTAATTTCACGTTTGTCTTGTTGAAAGATGCAGTTCATCATACGGAAAGAGTTGCGTAGACGAGGAGGAGACACGGGAACGAGAGGAGCCAGTCTCCAGCTCAGCCGAGCTGCAGCAGTGGGACGAGAAAATTGGTAAGTATAATGTTTGTCTGGTAGAGATTTCAATTCTGACAAGCCTGCCTTGAAGCTAATGAACAATTCAAATCAATTAATCAGTTCTGCTTTGATGAGTCAATTCTAACAGAATACCAATGCTTGCTTATAGGTTAGCGAATCGATTCTGTATTGAAGGGAGTTAATGGCCTTATTTAGCATCAAAATACTAGTTTTTTTTCCTTAAAGCCCGTTAATGGCCTAACTCTGTCTTGAGCTATTTAATAAGAGAGCTATTAGGTAATTCGCTAATTCAGTCTTGCAAGTGGGCTGTCTAGTTCTGCCTGGAAAGAAATTTAACGAAAATGTAATTAAAAGCATTTTTTTTGGCACCTACTCAAGTGGTTACCTACTCAATGATCCATAGTTAATGACCTTATTCTGCCTGAATGGTAGTAAATGGCCTTATTTCCGAATCGTTCCAGTGAGCAGCTCGCTTTGCAACGGCGGTGGATCTGTACCCAGCTCGTCGAGGAATGAAGCCGCGTCTCCAAACCAACATGTCACTACTACGCATGCAGGTATTTAAAGTGCATCACGAGAATCCATCTTACGATTTAATATGTTATTACGACTAGGTATAACACGTACATTACTATATTCCTGCTGACTTTTCGTACTTTCATTGAAAATTCACCACCGTTCACATAAATTCCTGTCCATCCAACGGCTGTCTGGAAGATATTGCTATTCAAAACTTTTATTTCAGCTTTCAACACAGGTATAATATAGGTGCAGCCATAATATAGATAACATTTGATAAAAAATAAATAAATATTAGCAATGAGACAAGCTTTTGTCTAAAATTATCAAGCTAACTAGGTAATTGCTGAAGAGAGTAGATTACCAGCGAATCACTGACCCTGCTATACAGGTTTTTCAGTCCTAGTGTGGGGAACAAAGGTTAACCTAGGTTCAATCTCAAACGAATGGAATAACTACCCTCTGCCCACGGCTTCGCCCTCTTGGTACCCGGTTAAAAGTTGCCTATGTGTTATTCTGGTGTATAAGCTATATTACTGTAAAGTTTCATCAAAATCCGTTAAGTAGTTATTGCGTGAAAGAGTAATAAACATCCATCCTCAAAAACGTTCGCGTAGTAGGATGTCACATCAATATAAACACTTGAATTAATCATTCCTATTATTTTATGAATAGAACAAACAATAGTGGGATCAGATCCCTAAACTACAAACGAATTTATTTCGATAATGAATGGGCAGGTTCATACGACCTCTGTGGCGCAGTGGGCGAAGGCCCGCCTTGACGCTGAGATTGCGAGTTCAATTCCCGCTGCGGGACAAATGTTTGTCTTAGTTCTGGGTATTTTGTATGAATAATATGTATGTATTACAAAATAAAGTATCTATATCAGTCATGTAAGTAGTTGTTGTAATTCGAAGACATGTGCCAACAGTTCGTGTTCCAATAAGCGGCGATGGGGTTGCAACCTGTCACGTGGAATGCTAACTTGCAAAACGCGGGCATGAACCGATTGTAATGTTTGGACGTGCCTCTGACTACCCCCTACTTGGTATTCTCAAAGATCAACTCACTGAGTATGTATCTGAGGATGCCCACCATGGGGAAGACAGTCGTGAGCGTGTTTGTTTGTTTGTAGATAATACAAGACCCATAATAGTTTGGGACTAGATGATGCTGTGTGAAAAATGTCCATCATTATTATTATTATTATAATACAAAAGCACCGAAACAAATGCTATTGGTTCACCCTCAATTTTTATCCAGGTGGTGTGACAGGTCCGGGGGGGCGAAGAGGGGCGCTCCAGTTGTGGCAGTTCCTGGTGTCGCTGCTGGCTGAGGGCGCCCGCTGCGTCGCCTGGACAGGCCGGGGACTGGAGTTCAAATTGCATGAACCAGAGGAGGTATATGCTCAAGCTATGAGGGGGATTTCCGTAATCTGTTGTCCTGAAATCCCCCACGAGACCACGATTTGATTTGGGGGAAATCAGGAAAAAAGTTCCTGAAATCCTACACGTGGGGGACGGCCGTGGGGATTCCCAAGAGTTTTTATCATCTAAATAATCCTTTGTATATTTGTAAATTGTCAATTTTTGTATTGTCCTTGCCCATTAAACGATTTATTAACTTTATGGAGTAATGGAGTCTGCAAGTAGCAACAGCGAGTTTATCTTTATTTATATTATTGACATTGTTATTATCCCTTTTTTTCTTTAACTAATGATTGTTAATTATTATTATTGAATCTGCCATATTGAATTACCTACGACGTTAATTTAACATTTAGAGGTACTTTTTTGTCTATGAATTTTTTGACAGATGAAGCGTGAGTCGTGATAACCTTTTATGGTATTTTTGTTCAGTATAGTTTGACATTTCATCATGGAAAGACTTAGCCCTGCACAGCGTCTACAAATTATTCAGCTGTATTACGCAAATCAGCGTTCTGCGAGGAATGTGTTTCGTGCACTAAGAGAAACTTATGGTCCACATAATCGGCCTACCGAACGCACGATTCGCTATACCATCGAAAAGTTTGAAAGCAACTTTACATTATTACATAATACACGACCAAATAGACCACATCCAGCACTTTTGGCTTAAAACCATACAAAATTCAACTTGAATTTTGTATGGTTTTGCATACAAAATTCTTGCAAGAATTGAAGCCAACTGACCTATCTAATCGTCACCGATTCAGTCTTTGGCCTCTTGAAAAGCTTGAAGAAAATCCACAGTTTTCAACAAAAATTTTGTTTAGTGATGAGGCTCATTTCTGGCTTAACGGATATGTCAACAAACAAAATTGCCGTATTTGGTCCGAAGAGCAACCTGAAGAGATTCAAGAACTGCCATTACATCCAGACAAAACAACGGTTTGGTGTGGTTTATGGGCCGGTGGAATCATCGGCCCATATTTCTTCAAAAACGAGGTCGGCCAGAATGTAACTGTCAATGGTGACCGTTATCGTGCCATGATAAGAGACTATTTGTTTCCTGAAATTGAAGACCGTGATCTCCAGGACATTTGGTACCAACAAGACGGCCACACAGCACGCGAAACCATGACTTTATTGCGTGAGCAATTTGGTGAACAGTTAATTTCGCGCTTCGGACCGGTGAGTTGGCCGCCTAGATCCTGTGATATCACACCCCTAGACTTTTTCCTTTGGGGCTATGTAAAATCCAAAGTCTATATGGATAAGCCAGGTACGATTGAGCAACTGGAAGCCAACATTACTCGCGTTATTCACCAAATACCTACCAATCGAAATGCTCGGATGCGTAATCGAAAATTGGAACGGTAGAATGGACTATGTTAACCGGAGTTATGGCCAACATTTGAATCAAATAATCTTTAAAAAATAAATGTAATTCGTATAATAATAAAAATTACCCGATAAGTTTGTTTTTATTTAAAAAAAAATATTTTAAAAAAATACCTCCAAATTAATCACCCGTTATGTATAAAGAATACATTCGTAGGTAGGAATCATGACGATTCCAATGACATTATATTGAAATCAGTTTAGTGATTTATTAGACTATAGATACGATCGTTGAACGATACCGATTTGTAAAGAAACTAGGATCTCTTAAATACTTATTTCGAACGACTAATAAAATAAAACACTCCTTTTAAGGAAATGCATTTTATAGTCTCAACGACCTTGTGTTAATTGGAACCCTATTTTTTTGTAGATCACGAATCTCCTCTTACCAAAATATTTTATGACGAAATAATTCCAACAATGGGAAGACGTTGATGTTGATCTTTGCCGGCAGGTAGCGCGTCGCTGGGGAGCCCAGAAGAATCGTCCCGCAATGAACTACGACAAGCTCTCGCGATCGCTCCGATACTACTACGAGAAAGGCATCATGCAGAAAGTGGCAGGTAGACAAACCTAGCCCACAGATACGCAAACATCTGCCTATCTAAAATAAGATGTTTTCTTTTTTTTGTTATTAAACTAAAACGGCTAACAAGTATACCTGTTAGTAAGCTGATAAAACAATTGTTGGAACTTGGAAGTTCTAATGCATGATCGCATCAATTGAATGTGCGGTTGCGAAAACGATTTGTCACAACACAAGGTTTATCTTGCCTGAGTCTGTTAAAGAGATGTGAACTTTGAAATAAAGGAAACACCGTCAGTACGATTATCCCTGGTTTATTATTCACAATAAACAGGCCACAATCACTAATAATAGTATTTACCTATGATAAAATTAGATTTAATTAATTAGTTATTGAGAGCAATAACACTTTACCATTGTCGCCTCGGGGACAGAAGAGAATCAAACGTCGTCGAGGTGACAGAGATCCGAAAATAACATCATCAAGTTACTGTGACAGACAATAGTGAAGCTACCACTGTCAAATGGATGGATTACACATCACTAGAGATCAACATCACTAGAGGTATCTCGCACGTTCCCGACCCTGACACTAAAGTGGCAACAAGTATACGGCCCACCTGTTGTTAAGCGGTTACACCGTAATCTACGGACGCAGAGACGTAATGATAAAAAATCTCAAGTGCCTATAATTTCACCAGCACCCATAAACTTCAAACCGCAACACAGCAATGAGAGCATTGCTGTGTTGCGGTTTGAAGTGTATGCCGCTTGGCGGCAGAAACAGATATGATGGTAGTACTTCTCCGAACGAGTTCTTTCACATGAAGCTCTACTACTCCTACATTGACGCAAGCCGGATTTTTACAAGCATCATTTCATATTTCACAACCATTGGGTACAACGCACGAACAACTAAAAATGAACATGTGAAGTTTTAGCAGCTACGGACATTCCTTCTTTGTGAGTCGTAACACAGCTGCACTGTAGTACCTAGGGCGCGTCATCGTGGAATCCAAAATGTTTATTTATAGAGTACTTTCTTCCAGGCGAACGCTACGTTTACAAATTCGTGTGCGACCCCGAGGCCCTCTTCAGTATGGCGTCCCCCCGCGCGCGGTCACCCCCCGCCCCGCCTTACGATGTCCTCTCGCAGCTGTACGGGGGCGTGGTGTATCCCCAGTACGTGCCCGGTCCTCCGCAGTCGGAGTACCAAAGCCGGTATTACCGTCATATCAACCATTTGGGACATTATGACTCGTAGAATGCAGATTATAGTAGCGTGCCCCTATGTGGGGGTTAGTGTAACATTACTACTAAGAACTACGTACTTAAGTCAGGTGATATATCGACCATTTGGGATATTATGACTTGTAGTGTAGATTCTAGTAACTTGCCCCTGAGCGGGGGTTAGTGTAACTTATTACTAAGTCATGTGATGCCACCGTATCGATAATTTGGGACATTATGACTTCAGATTCTAGATGAGTGCCCCTATGCGGGGGAAAGTTTAACATTTCGATTAAGTCATTCGATGCCGCCACATGAACCATTTGGTTATGACTCGTAGGATAAATTCCAGTAGTTTGCCTTTATAGTTAAATGCAAATTTTTATTTCATTTTATGTACTCTAGTGTGTAATTTTATTATTTCTACTAAGTAAGGCCTAACTAGGCAGGTACTGCTGAATTGTTATATCAACTATGTATTTAAAACATAATGACTCGTAGAATCCTAACTTGCGCATTATCCTAAACGTTATTTTTATAGAGCTGCCGTCAAATCATGACCAAGAGTTGTATAGTCTAACCGCACGTTTTTTCCTTTGAAGCCGAAAACATTGTGTTTACCAAAAACATTGCTCAATTTATAATGAATCATCATTTTTACCCCTTACTATTCTCACGTTCGACTCATCTATCTAATGGCTAAACAAATATTGGTGATGCTTTGTAAATACCGCAGCGTCATGTGTCGATTATTAGAGGGTAGGCTCCAAATTATGTAAATAGCTAGTGAATTAGCTTATTGGTTTATCAGTTGTTTGTGTGATTTGCCCAGACTTTAATGAAATAAATAAATTAACTCACGTACAAGCATCAAAAGTCTCCGATCAGTTTGAAAACAAGATATTTTTTTATAAGTATGTATGTTAAAATACACAACAAATTGTTTCCTCGTTAAAAATACATTTAGGATAAAAAAAAATACATTTTATTTATATTGTTTTTATGTATGAAATTAACTTAAATCAATTCCTATTGAAAAACGATGTGTCTAAATCTGGGTGTCTACGATTTTCTTGCAGCCGACTAGGTGAGCCGTGAGGTGTAGGTGAGGTACTCGCTGCGGGGCATATGTTTGTATATTTGTCCCGGATCTGTGGGATTGTAGTATCATGGCATTCGTAGTTTATGATTCAGGAAATTTATTGTAACACTATTTCTTGTGAATTTACATATTTTCATTTTTAGGAAGTTACCTAAATACTAGTCATTGATTTGTTTATATTTCTCATTTATTTATAATAATACGATCAAAGAATAGTAGTAGGTAATAGTTTAGCTTCATAGTTTTAAGAAAAATCAAGCAATCTTGTTTATAATTAATATACATTTGTTAAATTAAATTATCTGTCGTAATTATACGAAATTAAATGAATGTACAACATTTAAACAAATTTATTCTCATAATATCTAAACAAACAGTCAAACATTAACATTTAATATATTTATAATACGCATTCGTTAAGAAAATATCTCAAAAAAATATAATAAAAATGAGTACTCAATTTGATATAACTGGCCAACAATATTAAAAAAATAAAATGATTTTCATTATAATTCTTAGAATATGATAGCTCTAAGCTCATTAACATAATGACGATACCTACAAATTATAATATAAGCATCGGGGTAACTAGCTAACAAAAAAAAATATGGGCAAAAATATTAGATACTTGCTATGGTGCATGACATACATTTTGGAAACAAAAGCAGTTAGAATTGGCAAGTTGAAGTGGCAATGGGTCATATAGCTCGCAGAACCGATAACTGCTCGCCGAATGGCGATAAACAACCGGACAGAGATTCGAAAGGGCCCCCACTTGACGGCCAGAGGATATATTACACTTTTTTTTTTAATTTTTATTTATAGGAACTAGGTGGTAATGTCGCTGTCGCCTATCACTGTCGAATGTCGCTGCTGCTTGTCACCTTTGACGGAATCGCGACACTACGGACTCCCTACATTTTGATTTTATTTTGCATAAATTCATAGAAAATATATAGGTAGTGTCGCATGTCGCTGCTGCTTATTGCCGATGACGGACTTAAGGCTTTAAGGAATGGAGTTAGACTAATATAGTAAGTTATGAGTGACACTCTTGTCCGGCAGTAGACTTCTACATTCTGTTGATGATGATTTATTTTTACCATCAAGATGCAAAAAAGAAATACAGAACGCGACCCTTACAATTCACTTGGGATGATGGGGTAAAACGATCTTTACACCAGTTTCATAGTGTCCTAGCCTTGGCAAAGCCACTATAAAACTGGTGTAAATATACGAACAATTAGATCTAGGATTCATTGGCACTATCAACAGCATTTATAGACACCATCCTCTGCAGTTTATTTTTAAATCAATAATAAATTTTCATTCGGCAATCATCTCACCTGACAGTAAGCGATGATATGACGATGGTGCATGAAAGTCTAAAAAAAAACAGATCTGGGGCCTAAACATCAAATTTTATAGCGATTAAATTGAGATAAAGATCAAATCCCGTTATGACTATGGGGTAGTCATAGCGTTGTTAATCGCGATGCAAGATTTGACGTATTCGTATGAATAAGTAATAAAATAGCTATAAGACTTGATGGTTAGGCCCCAGGAAAGACGATGAATGAGGAACGATCTTAACCTCTTTAAGACGTCACCGGCTCATCGGTAAGGGGTACTGTGTCGAGGCAGAGATGGTTATACCCTAATGGAATAGTCACCCCGATACAAAAGAAACGATTAATAAAACAGTTATACAAAAATAATATCTTATTGTGCGCATTTTAGTACGAATATCAAGAATAATTACGATTCTGTACAAAATGGCGTCACTATAGCAACCAAACTAAGGTAACTTATTTTTTATATTATCAAGCATTTTTATCCAATCACAGACTAGCAATAAGTAGTGGTGAGTTAAAGTTTATATTCTAAGAGACACATTATTATAAAGTCCAATATTTCCTTTATTGTCAGATTCAGTCATTTCTTATATAATAACATTAAGGTGGTTTACTCTCTTTAATACAAGCGAACTTCAAATATAGCAGCGCGAGGTTTAATGTATTTTATTAGAATATTTTTTTTTTACTTTTATTAGAATAAGCTCTACAAAATCTTGCTTTGCAAACAAAGCACCAACGAACCAAAATCTACGCGTAAATAAAAACTCAGTTTTTAGTTCATTTTCGGTTCATGCGCTTTTAAAAGTTTTTATGAAAATAATAAACAAATAAAGCATGCATAACAAAGATAAATTGAAAAATGAAATACTTAATAGATTTCTGAAAGTTTATCTTTTTTTAAAGTTAAATTTCAACGATAAATTCAAAACTCGTGCTTCAATACTTAAAGGAAGTTTGCATGAAAAGAGATAAATAGTAAGCCACCTTAAAAGAAAAAACTGAATTAAAAATAGGTAATAACAATATTACAAACAATGGTACCTATTTATTATTTTAGAACAACTGTAAAAAGGCTTTTTAAGTAAATTAACACGTTTTCCAAAAAATCCTAAAACATACATTTGTTTTTCTTGGGGTAAGTGTATCTTCATTGAGCTAGACTAGGTTAAGTTGTAAATAAAATTGTGATAACTATCTAAAATATTATATATTTAAAACATTAAATGAGTAAAGCGCACAGTTATATTATATATTGCACTAAAACGTATATCCTCATTTAATGAGAAACATCATTTTAATTGACTAACCCTCATTTTCGCCAACTAATTACACGAACGCGCAAAGACCACTTGGCACTCGGATGCTGTAACCACTCAGCCACAATGTCCCGCCGTGGTTTATATTTTTGGGACTAATATATCAAAATCCTCGTCAATATCTTTTGATTAAATAATTAATTTAATTAGACTAATGTAATTTGAAGGCAAACAGTTGAATCAATTGTTGATGATAAGCGGTTACCATTGCCTATTATTAAATCAATAATAGCAAATAGTTTTAAGCTGTCTGTTACTTTCCCCGTAATTGGTTGGTGAAAAAGAGCTTTCAACTAAATCAATCTAAGTTTAGAACCCATCAACATTAAAAAGTGCAATCTATTGCCATTTTGTGCGTAAATCGGGCGCCCTAGGCCCTTCACCACATTGGTTCTTTCTTTTACAATCTAACCTGGTGCGGTGGGACTAAGAAAGAAACAGTGAAAAGCGACTACCTCTGCAAAGTGACAGCTACGTTCCTTAGCGTCGACCGGATGTGGTCGTAGGTGGCAAATGAAATGCCAACCGCTATAGGCCCTTTGACCCAGTTCATCGTGAGACCCTTGAAGAACCCGCGAACACCTTCCGCTCTGCAATATATAAGAAGTTATAGGTTTACTTAAGCTTTTATTAAATTTGTATTTGGCTTTTAGGCTTTGGAACCTTAAACAATATTGCCCTTAGTCTGTATACGTCGTTTGGAAAGGAAGGTACATTCACGCGTAAGCCTCCCTCAGCGTACTTAGCATAGTCTTGTATGGTTAATAACCGCCTTTAGCCAGTGGAATATTAATACTCACGCATAAACCTCTCGCAGCGTACTAATCACAGTCTTGTACGGGTAGGAACCGTCGGCACGTCTCCTAGCAGTCTGCATGCGCCGGCGCACTATGTCGAGGGGGTAGGACGCCGACTGAGCTAGGGCTCCGGCCGCGCCCCCGCAGCACACGCTGGCTAGAGGACCCGTGGTTCCAAAGTAATCTGAAGATGATAGTTTTTTTTAGACAAATCGTTTTTTTAATTAACCACCTTGATGTAACACTTGCCTAAATTTACAAGCGATTTGATTTGATGACAACATTTACTCGTGAAAATTATATCACAAGCCGTGAAGCGTGTTGGCTTGATGAGCCGATTTGGAGGTCGTGGGTTCGAACTCGAACATGCACCAGAATTTGGTGCGTATTTACACGTGCTCAAAACGGTAAAGGTAAACAACATTAGAAGCATGCTTTAGAGCCAAAAGTTCGAAGGCACATGCCATTAGTGTTCCAATGAGCGGCGATAGGCTTCCAACCTGTCACGCGGAACGCTAACTACTGTGCAATATGTGGGCATGTGTATAATGCCTCTTCCTACCCCCTACTTGGTATCCTTACGGATCTAGCCCTGAGGATGTCCATCATGGGGATGACAGTTGTGAGCGTGTTTGTTTTTATTTCATGATAAATTATCTTACGTACCAACATACATCCGTTTAAGCGTATCATACGTGAAAAATGATACCCCCGCGTACGGAATCACACCTAGTATCGTAGCAGGGTAGCCCCTGTGAAGAAAATTGCAAATAAGTGTACATTTTCGAGTGGAGAAGATTCATCTTCTTGTCCTTATCCCACATTAAGTGGGGTCGTCGACCCAACATATTTTCCTCTTATTACTCTTAGCAATAATGACGTCACTGATCTGATACTGCTCGTGAAAGAAAACACGATTTCTTGAAAAAAATAATCGAATTTGCAAGACTATTAAAATAATAAATGTTTGGAACACCACTTTCAGCTGTTTTCTGGAGATATTGCATCTTTTAATCAGCTGTTTTCTGGACAACAGCTTAGATTCCTTAGAAAGAACAAGCCGTTTGACATAATCGAGTACCATAAGTACAACAGTTGATTTTTGTGATTTGTTTTATTGAGGGGATGTAAATGCATGTACATTGTAAATATGTTTCAGTTTATCTCTAGAAATCTAGGGGGTGTGGGACAGAAACAGTCGGTTGAGGTCATAAGTCTCAAAACTTGTAAACTGGATGAGCAATAACCTCAGAATTGCTCCAATAAAGACTCTAGGAATGAGTCGAAACTTAGTCGGTGCCTTCACCGATAGAACGGGACTTACGTGAAAAATCCCGTTTTACATTATTAATAATAATTTCAGGATATTATTACGAATATACTACGTACTTTACTATTCTCCTATCTTAACGGGAACTCATGGGGAGGGACGGGAGACTCCTGCTGACGTTTTAGAGGTTAACGGAACGTCAGCAGGAGTCACCCGTCCCTCCTCATAGAATAGTAAAGTACTTTTTTTAGCGAATTAAAATTCTAAAATGAAACCAAACCTCGATATATATTTCATAGCTATAAATAATCAAATCCACGATAGTTCGGAGTATCAAGCTAACCTATAAAGAGTTCTCAGGCCCTCTTCTCCGACTACCCTCCTGAATACAGCCCTCAGAGATTTGTATTCCGTCGCGTGTGTGACCGCCATTCGCGCCCTTGCCATGTCGAGAGGGTAGGTAGCGCTTTGGGAGATGACGCCCGCTAGCGAGCCAGCCATCAAGTGCCGGAAGGGATGCTGCCTGAAACATATTCAAAGATGCCATGATGAACATGCCAAGACTAGCCTCTGCCGTCGGGTACGCTCGCGTGGTACACAGATAATAAATATATTTTTAGGGAATAGATCAAAATAATATCTTCCAGCGAACCTTTGTGTACGTGAAAAACAGTTTTGAGGTGCAGATGTAAAAATTATGTCAGAACTAGCCTCTGTATAATTTAATATTTTGATGTTGATTTCTAATGTGTTTTTCCTTGTTTCCTGTTCGTTTTTGTAGCTGCATTTATTTTTATTACTAAATGTTACCACCAATTTGTTCGATCTTTGTACACAGTAAGGCAATAAACGATAATTCTATTTTATTCTTTATTCGCAGGTGGCGGATTCGATTCCCGCCGCGGGGCAAATGTTTGTGTGATCTGCAAATATCACACTGTAGTGATTATGTAACGCAAATGTTTAAATACACCTACCTATTTTATATTTAAATACTAAGGACATAATTATACAATTACTTTTTTTATTTCAGTTTGAATATCATTTTATTTCAATATTATTCGCGATTTTGGTTATACCTAAAGTACCAGGCGTTCATCACCAATCAAGAGGTATAGTATCAAGAGACTTATTCACGACCTTACACAGGCAGTATTAAGACTTACCGGGCCACTGCAGGTTTGTCCACCCCCAATGCCTTCTTGCATTGCTCGTGGGCCGTGAATTGTATGGCTGCGTACGGAACTATCCTAGCCATGGTCGCAGAGTTCCCGCGCCATAGTGCCAGGAACCCTTCGGTTCGGAGACTATGAAGGAGAAAGTTGATAGCTGCCTTCCATGAGTACGGGATTTGGCTAAGCAAGGCAGAAAATATAATAATTAATTAAATAGCAATCTTTTAAGATTGATACATTGTAGATTTCTCCAGCCCAGCCTGCGGTTGGTGACTTGAACTCTGTTTTCTACCTGTAGTACCTATTACCTATTATTACAGGTAGAAAACATACTTATTTTTCTTGTTTTTACCTATGACAATAAAGATATTCTATTCTATGTGGTATGGGATTATACCACATAGCTAAATGTTTCATCTGTATTTTTTGTATATACCTACTTGTACATAGTTGTATGAATAAATGTATTATTCTATCATACATAAACCGTTACGGCAACATAGTCGGCAACTCGCGAGTTATGGATCCCTCTGATGTTGCAAGCGTCCAAAGGTTATGGTAACCGCTTACCAATAGGAGGGCCATATGCTTGTTTGCCACACGAGTTGTTTAAATAAAATATGTAGTTAGTGAGAAAAAAACGCTTTTATCACACACAAAAAATTATAATAAGAATTCCACGATCCAACTCCTGGCTCAGACTCTCGTTATCCAGCTCAATCTATTAGGCTCGTCAAAATGAATCATACGAACCCAAACTCGAGGGGTTTACTAGAAGCCACTGAAAAGTTCGACTATAAACCACCTGGCTTCATCATCAGCCCCTTGTTACCAAGATCAATCTATTGGACACGTCAAAACAAATCATACAAGTTCAGTAGTTTTTGCGTGAAAGAGTAACAAACATCCATTCTCACAAACTTTCGCGTTTAAATAGTAAAGATATTTCATCATGCTTATAACCGGTTCAGACCTTTCCGTAGTTTTAGAGAAATATATACTTTCGGTGATAAATTGCACTCACGAGGCTTGGAAGTTGATCTTGGTTCTATCTAGGGGTGCTATGGCAGTCTTCGCTAGGGCTCCCGCGACCGCCCCCGCTACCAATGACGTCACAACTGTGGCGCTCCGACTAAGGTCAGCGTGCGTGAATTGCTTGCTCTGTACTTCTGAAATTGTAAATAATAGTTTAGGGTAACAGTGATGTCTGCAATGTCTGAAAGAAGTACTCATACTACTTGAGAAAGAACTCGTCCGGGGAAGTACAGCTCCCACCATAACATTGCTGTGTTGCAGTTTGAAGGGTATAGTATATACCTAAATAAATAAATAATGCTGGACTATTTCACACAGCATCATCTAGCCCCAAACTAAGCAGAGCTTGTATTATGGGAACTACATGACTGATATACTACTTATATACATTTTTTTTGTGGATAAATATATATTACCGTGGCCGTGTTGGCCTAGTGGACGATACCCCGACTTCTGATCCAGAGGTCGTGGGTTCGAACCCGGTCATGCCGCAATGGATTTTTCCACTCGAATTATGTGCGCATTAACACGTGCTCAAAACGGTGAAGGAAAACATCGTGAGGAAACCGGCATGCCCTAGAACCAAAAATTCGAAGGAATGTGCCAACAATTAGTGTTCCAATAAGCGGCGATGGGCTTGCAACCTGTCACGTGGAATGCTTACTAGGTACTTGCAAAACGCGGGCATGTACCAAATGTAATGTTTGGACGTGCCTCCGACTACCCCCTACTTGGTATCCTCAAAGATCTACTCACTAAGTATGTATCTGAGGATATCCACCATGGGGAAGACAGTCGTGAGCGTGTTTGTTTTTTTGTTTGTTATATATATTACAACATTTGTCCCGCGACGGGAATCGAACCCTCAAGCTACTGCGTCACAGGCGGGCCTGCGCCCACTGCACCGCAGAGGTCGTCGGCATGCCCGTTATGTCTCAGGGTCGGCAACGCGCGCGCGATTCCTCTGTTGTTGAAACCGTCCATAGCTTACGGTAACTGCTTACCAACAGATGGACCGTAGTAGCCTTGTTAGACACTTTAATTGTGTAAAAAGACGTCTCAAAACTTATCAAGTATTAAGATAGTTTAGGTCAAGCAGTATTCCTTTTTCATGTTTCCATAGACGTTTTGGACGTTACTTATGAGCCTATGAAAATGAGTCGTTCTTCATCGCCATTTTGTCAGTGCGATTGAGGGAAAGTTCAGATCAATGACCTCGTATTGTGTTAAATTACACAATCATAAACCAATTTGCCACACCTACAACTGACATAACAAGTCATATACACATTTACATGACATGTTATATCAGTTGCCTGCGGATACCGAAAATCTCGCGAAAAACCATTGACACAAACAAGTTTTAGTATTTATAGTCCGGGAGCTCATTTCAGAGATTAATCCCGCTGTCCATCGATCTTCGACCCCATCGGAGGATTACGGAAGTTTTTTCTCGTTGTATCCATAGGTCGGGAATAAATTTTCCCGTTGTCCCGTCCACACTTTTGCTATCTAGGTTGAAATCAAAGATGGCGAACACGAATATTATGTTCAAAATTTCAGTAATAGGGACTAATTTTGGGATGCTGATAATGGTAATGAGTTCCATTTAGAAATCAAATTGGATTTTTAGTTTTTTTTTATTTATGTGCGCTTAGCACGTTTTCCAAACGGTGTAGGAAAACATCATAAGAAAACCAAATGCCGATGGCATACCAAAGAACAAACAGTTAGTGTTCCAGCAAGCGGCGATAGACTGTCATGTGAAATGCTAATTATAATGTGCCTAGGTATGTTTGGGCGTAACTTTAACTAGGATACCAAGTGGGGAGCTATGACGTGTTTATTTTTTGGGTTAAAATACCCGGCCGGTTTAGTTAGCCAACCCAAGCTTTTTTTTATTTGATTCTTGACTAAGGTGAAGGTGTTCTCTTTCACTCTCTGTATGTTTCATAGTGGGACACGATAATGCAGGATAGCCGCCGGTGTCCTCTTGGTCTATTACGATAAGGTAGAACAATAATATCTTTATTACGTTATTATGACTACTTTTTCTGTTGTCCTACTGTTGTGTGTGTACTACTATGAGTTATAAAGTAAATTTAAGAAATTATTTATTTACTTATCTACCATGTTTGTGTTAATGGGACTTTGATTCATTGACTATGTCAGCCCCAATACGCCTTTTTCAGTTCTTACATTGGGTTTGGGCACTATGCAATGAAAATCTCTTGACGACTGAGAAATATATGGTGAAGATGGTGCGTGCCATAATGCAACCTTGTTTTACTCCACTTATGATTTGGATCTCTTCAGTTTTCGTGCTGAACCTGCGCTTTTATGCGATCATAAAACTGGCGTATTTAAGGTTTGACGAATTTCTTCAGATATCCTGATTTTCTGAGAATTAGCCAAAGCGCCTCGCGTACGAGTGGATCTTCGTTGATAGGATGTCCAAGACAAAGTTTGGTCATGATAGCCGTATTAGGGCTCAAGAAAGAAAAAAATATAAATAATTGACGACCACCCTAAAAGGTCGTCATCGAAACCAATTTGGAGGATCATATATTATATAAATGAAATGTTCAGTAGTTTTTGCATGAAAGAGTAACAAACATCTATCAACCTTCAGTTACTTCCGCATTTATAATAGTAGTAGGATATAGCCGAGATATATCAAACATACGTTTTCTATGTTTTACCGCACACCACGAGTTTTATCATAATTTATGTTGTTGAAATTTTCGAAAAAAAAAAAACGATAATACTTTCATAAAAAGCTAGATCATCTGCTCTCAAGTCTTAATGCTCAGGATTCGAACTGAAGTTCATATCATTTTTTTTTTTTTTTAAACTCGATTGCGACTCTAAAACATGAAAAACTCTTAGTAAGGGCTCTTATCAGTCAGCTTATCAGAATTACAGTAATTACCTACAGTCGACTGAGAGAAGATATTTTCGATACAAGGACCATGTCAAGTGGCCATGAAAAATACGATAACGAAACGCTTAAGAAACCGGTTCAAATATTTAAAAAGCGTTTTTAGTGTCAGATATCTTCTTCTCGCCCTTGTTCCACTATACGTGGGGTCGGCACAACATGTTGTCTTCTTCCAAAGTCTTCAGCCGTCATTTTAGTATTCACTCCTTTCTTATCCATGACACAATCTATCGTGATTCCATAAGAATCATCAAAATCTGTTAACAATTGGCGAAGATATCTAGGTCTGACTTTGGATATAAGTCTATTCAATAAGCCTATACGATAAAGTGCACACGCCAGCTTAAGATGAACCGTACGTTCAAAGGTTCCTGTATATTCCGGGTTTCAAGTTATTTGGTCCAAATAACTAAGGGTTGTGATATCTGTAATTTCTGAACTACATAACCGATGACGTTGAAATATTTACGGGACAATCTTTGAGGTACTTACCTCCTTTCTAACATGAATTAAATCGGACTATGCGTTATTGACTAAGTATACATTTTGACTTTCATCCCCTCTCCCAAGGAAAACGTGCTGAATTTCGTGATAAAAAGTATTCCAACCTCATAGTATAAACTCAAATCATGTCAAGTTTCATTCGAAAAAATATATACACCCAACAGTCACATACATAGTCGTGATCCCACACTAGGATTAGCTCCTACTTAGCTTAATCGGCTTGCACCGAAAGCGAAACGTGCCCTTCGAAACAAATTAGTGTTCCGTTTTGAATGACAGTAAAGGCTATTTTGGATTTTTATGATCTATGAAATAAATGAATAATATTGACGAAACAGAATTCGTGTTCGCCATCTTTGATTTCGAACTTGATGGGAAAAGTGTGAAATAAACTTTCAATTGTCCTCTTATGGGGCCGAAGATTGGGGGACAATGGGAATAACCCAATATGACCTGATTCTAGTAAATTGAAAAAAATAATCCTATCATAAAGGCTGCAAGTCAGTGAGCAGAGATAGCCCAAGACTGTTCGTCATGACACTCTTTCGAGGAGGCCTATGCCCAGCTGTGGACTTTAACTGTTAAATGTTTACTAATTCAGCAGGAAGACTTTTTTCTGTGTGGGGTGGCAAAGTGTAAACATCTTCTATTTAGCTCCTCATTATTTTATATTTATTAATAGTTTAAATAATATTTACATGCAACTGTTGTCAAAATACTAAGCCCGAGTCTCTCCCACACTCAGAGAAAAGTGAAAGCTTCCGTTCCCGCACCGAAGGCCAGCAGGACGCACGGTGAAGTGAAATTTGGCTTCATAACTTTAGAATTCCACTCTCCTGTTTAGTCTGTGTTCAATGGTCATTCTTCTCGCGTACTTCGTAACTTAGCAACATAAAACTACAACTTTGTACAAAGTAAGGTAGGAAATCAAATTGCTTTTATTTACTTAATTATTTCACTTTTTTTTCTCCAATTCGACTTTGATTGATGGACAGAAATTTATAATGACTGAAACATGATTGCAAATTGAAAGTGAGACTTGAATAAATAGGTTTTGGCACTTTTTTTTAATCTTTTCTTTTCGTTGCTAATGGTATTATGAAAGGTGAGCAATAGTTGGCATATATGTGCAGTAGCAGTAAGGTCTAAATTAAAAATTAAATTGTTTCATATGCATGATCCTACACTACAGTTAGTGTGTGCCTACATCTCTTTGTAATTTCAATCTAATGCACTTCGTTCTTTTTTTGTTTTTCTTGTCCCACACATACAGATATACCTTTGTGACTAACGATTACAAGACGAGATTGTGTTGTTGTGAAGGTCAAACATGCCCCTGCTCCTTGGCTATCCATATGCCATAACGCGATAAGGCCAAACGGCTTTTTAAGAAGTTCCCTACTAATAATAATCTGACCTGACCACAGCACCACTAGCGCCCTTATAAAAGTTTCAACGACATACGCTGGGCCATGGATAATAAGTGCCTTACGGTCTTGGTACTTTTGAACTTCAGCAGTGCTTTCAACTCCGTTGACTACGACAACCTCCTCGCTATCCTTTCCTCCTAAATGTTTCACTCCCAGTAATCTCTTAGTTCCAATCTTATCTTTCTGGTAGCACGCAGTATCCGAGTTTAGATCCCAACTCAAATAGCTCCCTATTCGTCGTCGTCGTGATATACACGTTCTGACACTTCTCTATAAGTTTCTTTATAGCCCTTCTCTCCGTGAGCGTTTTCAATTTCTGGTCCCACGCGGTATGCCATGTCGGACGTCTAAGTCTTTTCTACTTAAATAAACTAAGCTCTAAGCTTTAAGCTCTAACCTAAGCCCTAAACTTTGAGTAACTACATTTACTTAAAGCTAAAAAATAGCATTTTTTCTGTACTCAATTCTATCTCTAGCTCAAGGGTTTGCTTTTTAGGGTTAAGCTCGCCTTTGTATGTGTCATTTAATTCTGCTTTTTGTAAGTGTTTGTGTACAATAAAGAATAAAGAAGTTGGCGGAGATCGGAGGCTCAAAACCGGTCGTCGTGGCATTATAAGATGAGGCCTAGGTTTAGCATTGGACGGTTGATGATGATTCAAGTTTACAGCTTGTAGCAACTCTCTAGCCAAATGATTGAGCTGTGTTACTCGACGCAGAGTGAAGAGCATTAAAAATGTAAAGAATTCTCACCATTAATGTGCGCGTGCCTCGATCTCTGCTCTGTCAGAAGCGGCACCCGAGCCTCTTCCACCGCCATCGTGACTGCTTCATATCATGCTCTATAAAAAACAAAGAAATCATGTGGTTTTTCTCATCCTCATGTTTTACATCGGTAGCGTAGGGAATCGGTAGCCAGTTGTAATGCAAGAGGTGCAGGTTCGATTCCTATTGTGGGACAAATGTTTGCATATTCTGCAGATATTTGTTAATGTAGATATCAAGTTGTGTAGGAATTTGAACTCGTGAGGTTAAGAGTCTAGGTGTTGTGGTACCACAGTACTTGTAGTAGCATGACTGTAGGATGTTTATTTATTTATCTATTATAATAGGTTGGGGAAAAAGTTTCTTCGCATTTTTTAAGAAAATTCAAAACATTTTTTAATATAGTTTATTTACATTTAACTAAAGTATGTAGGTACCATTTTGTTCGATAACTTTTTGCCATTTTGTAGGCAGGGACATGATCCCATTGCTATAAAAACTTTGGGGCTTCTGTTCAAAATACCGCGACAAGTGGTTTTGGCAGTCCTCTCGTGATGTTAACCTGACACTGCCTAAAGAATTCTGAAGAGACCGAAACAGGTGGAAATCTGAAGGTGCAAGGTCAGGACTATACGGCGGATGCATTAACACATCCCAGCCAAACTCTCTTAATTTTTGCTGAGTGGCTAAAGATGTGTGAGGTCAAAAATGGTCAAAAATTTCTTCAAAAATGGTTCGGTTTCATTACGTCGTAATAAAGAATCACAAATGAGAACACGGTTCATTAGGTTTCTTTCAGTGAGCTCGTGAGGTACCCAAATATTGAGCTTTTTTGTGTACCCAGTTTTTTTCAAATGCGCCAAAACTGTTTTGTGGTCAATTCCCAGTTCTTCAGCTACGTCGTAACTACTGATATGCCGATCTTGCTCCACTTTTTCAAAAATGGCATCCATTTTATCCGTAATAGGGCGACCAGAGCGACGTGCATCTTTGACATCAAAATTTCCGGATTGAAAACGCTTAAACCAAATTTGTGCTACTCTCACAGACACTGCACTAGGTCCATAAACATCGCAAATTTTTTTCGCGGCTTGCGTTGCATTTTTACCTTTTTTGTAGTAAAATTTTAAAATGTATCGAATTTCTTCATTAGATTCACTCATCTTAACAGTACGAAAAACAAATAAAAATCACACATTTTCCTAATTTGAATTTGGAATTATCTTCTTTAAAATTTAAACTTTTAATGATACCAAAACCAGCCAGATACAAATAGTATAGCCAAAGAGATTTTATTACAAGTTCATACATACAATAATGCGAAAAGACTTTTTCCCCAACCTAATATATTGCCACTGCTAAGATTATTATTTTATGAACTAGGTAATTAAGCACAGGTTGACTTAGTTCTGCATAAAATATGCAGTTAGAACAATTTGAAATCTCACTGATGAAGCCACAGCTAGGTTAGTATATTTCAGCTATTTTCATAGTGTCATGTCATATGGTATCTTACTGTGTACAATTTTTGTTATTAAAAAGAGCAGTGCCATGAAGCCTCGTGACTCTTTGAGGGAATGATTCAGATAAATAAATATTATGAAAGTAACTTCACAGTATATTTATAAAAACTTAATATACACACATAAAATAGAGCTAGTTTTATTAAAAAAAAATTATGAGCATAATATTAATATTAGAAAAAAAAAATTACTCATTCCGAAATTAAGATTAGAAAAGTAGAATAGGTCTTTTATGGCAAACTCTGTACGCTTCTACAGTAAGCTTCCGGTAAAAGTAACTGAGCTGCCTATTTGAACACCTTAAATGCCTTTATTGACGATAAAACTGCATGGCCCAATATGGTCGCTCCACTCCTTCGTTAGTTTAATTGTCAAATTGCATATCTATGGTAACATATTTTTTTTAAAGAATAGTTTAAGCATTATTATTATTATAAAGCGTATTGTGTGTTGTCTTATGATCTTTAGTTGATACTTTTTAGACTTGATTTAATTCTTTGCCTAGTACTTTTTTTTCTATAAACGAGTTCACCTTGTTCGATTGGCACCACACTATAGCTGAATGAAAGATCATCAAAAAAAATAACCAAGCAGAGTTTGTTGCCTGATTCTTCTAGGCTTGGTCGCTCGCGAGGAATCGGCGTAAATTATCTTTAAAATTTTAAGTTGACATTCTCTAAGATCCTTGTGATTTCAATGAATAAGTTTTTATTCATTGAAATCACAAGGATCTGCTTTCTGCTGTAAAAAAACACTAATAACACATACATAGTCATGACCCTATGACTATGTCAACATCCAGACCCCGAACAAATATTTGTGGAACCCGCACCTCATACATCTCAGCCAGCTCAGTAACTGCGCCATGGAGGTCGTCATTAAAGACATTCTTTCTTTTTCTTTTTTGTTGTGTCATCCTGGAACTAAATGAGGTAATTTAACCAGTGACCTCCTAGACTATAAGTACAAAAATATTGTACATAGGTCGTTATAATAGTACGTACAAGGAAATGGCTGTTAATATGGTTAAAATGTGTTTGGCTAGCCAACAAGCTCAGGGATCAAAGTACGCAAATCAACCTTGAAAAAATATTTCAACTACACAAAGCGGTAATCAAACTATTTGGTCTAAATATAGACAAGGTAACGTAAAAAATAGCTCTACTCACGTAAAACATTTTTCAGTTTTGATGTAGGTAAACCGAAGCACTGGAACAGTTGCTGTCAGGAAAAATCAGGCTATTTTATTATAATAAATAGAATACAATTCCTGTAGCTATTTCTAGGATTGTTTTACGAAATTTTAACTTATATTAACTCGTGCACAGTCGAACTTTACTGTTTTTGAGTGTTTTCGTTTTCACGCAGGCCGTCGCGTCGCAGGCGCGCGCACTCCCACTTCCTTTCCAAAACAAACCCAACCAAATCAAAAATCAAGCTGTCTTGCTTGTCTTGTCAAAAAAACAGCTGTCATGTCAAAAAGTACTGCGCAGAACCGTAGACAGAGATTAAAGGACCTTATTGTAACATTATGACAGGCTGTGAAAAATAGTGACAATGACAACTTGACTTGCTTCGCTTGCTTGACAGTTGACATGACGACCACCAAAATACCCAATTGTTTTTTGAGAACTCTGACAAAGTGCTTTGTTTATCAATTTTTAATTTTTCATAAAATAATTAATCGTAATTAATTTCAAAAAGTTACCGAACCAACAGTTTAACTGAGTTCCTACCTGTTAACGTTTCATTAGTGGCTGGAGAACGGTAAGTTTTGCTATTATTGCTAAATGAAGAACCATGTGCGACACCGCCTTGGTGCCGCTTTCTCATGAGGTCACCTCACAGAACGTAATACTGATTATTAATATTTTCAACATAATATTCGAAAGATAGCTTCTTGCTTCCTATAAGTAAGCGACAATTTCAATATAAAACACTTTAACAAGTAGGTAGTCTCTTTTTTTTGGCCCACATTTTATGGATTATGTTCTGATGAGAATAGAAGAAACATGTTTTGCCTAAAATGGGATAACATCAAGATGACAATCTATCCTAATAATATAGAGGTAAAGTTTGTAAGTTATTGAACCCCTAATCTAATTTCTAAAATTCTTTCACCAATATTTAGAATAAACTTTCAGAGTGGATATAGGCATTATATATCCCATAAATATAAAAGGGTTTTTCGTGGAAACCAATTTTCCCATCGAATGATGTTACTTACAAACTATACATTTCATCTGCTTCTTTTTGTTTGGTTAAATGCTGGCCAAGCCGTTGGCAGTAGATAGTATCTAATTAATAAACAGAAACATACATAGTCCTGGGGGTCTAGACAAATACCAATTTCTGTTGGCATTAATGCCTGCGAAAAGATTGAATTATTGTAAATTACATTAGCTGTGGGAAATGTGTGACAGCTGCCAAGTTTTACCTTGTTAAGTTTGCATTAGTGTGAAAGGAAAAGTTAGCGTGAAGTATTTGTCTAGTACCACAACACTTAGACCCAGATCTCATTCAACCTAACCTTATTCTAAGTGGGGGGGAACCAAGGTCTGCACTGACATCCCGCATTGGGGTGTAACCTAATAGATAGCTACTATATTCTTGTCAGAAGGTACATTAATTGATTGTTATGTTTTGTAGTTTCCAGTAAATAACCTGCAATGGAGCAAGTACTGCATCATGTGGCGCAGACTATGGAGAAACAGCTTGATGCTGAAATTGAAAGGTTAGTTAGTTACTTGCAAAAGATGGGCATGTGCCAAATGTTTTACAACCTCTGTGGTGCTGAGGGCGATGGCCCGCCTGGGATCCAATGGGTATTCAACATGCAACCTTCTGCAGGTTGCATGTTAGACTTCCACTGCAGGACAAATGTTTGTATGATCTGTAAATATTTGTCTCGGGTCTGGGTGTTTTATATGTATGTATTGTACAAAAAAACAATATACAAAAGTAGTATATCAGTCATGTAGTTCTCATAACACAAGCTCGACTTATTTTGGGGCTAGATAATGCTGTGTGAAAATGTCCAGCATTATTTATTTAATGTTTATACATGCCTCTGACTACCCCCTACATGGTATCCTCAAAGATCTACGCACTGAGTACGTACCTGAGGATGTCCATCATGGGGAATACAGCTGTGAGTGTGTTTGTTGTTGTTTGTAATTAGTTATTAGGAGTTACAGTGAGTTAGAAAGTCTTAAAGACATATGGTACAGTCCTGACACCACACTAGCATCCCCTGTATCTTGGGTATCGGGAACTACAAGTACCGTGTTACCACAACACCCTGACCCGTAACAAATATTTGATCTTCCTCAGTATTAGAATTACAAATAAATGATCTCAAACTGCTTTTTAAATGCCATCTATATATTTCAGTGACAAGTGATGGTAAAAACTATATAAGAACTTTTCTTTGATTTGAAGTCGGTTTTTTGTAAATATAATGATGTGCATGTGCAGGTACGAGTATATTAGTAAACCACTTAAACTATTGACTTTGACATTCCCAGGTTAGACCAGATGGATAACGGCGACTTGGAGACCATTCGCCAGCAGCGGATCAATGAAATGAAGAAACGGGCCCAGCTGAAGCAGGAATGGCTCGCTAATGTGAGTAGTGCGACGCAATAGGTGCCGGTTCGATGCCCGCTGCTGGATAAATGTTTGCATGCTCTGCGGGACAGGGTGTTGTGGTACAACGGTGCTCGTAGTCTCTGATACCCGCGACACAGGGGATCCTTGTGCGGGGTCAGGACGTATGTGTATTGACGACCTCTGTGGTGCAGTAGATGAGAGATAGATGGTTTTAAGTTTTACCATGACATGGTTGCTGGTTTGCTAATCAGGGTTAAAAGCTTGTTTTTGAAAATGTTTTTTTTTAATATTTGTTTATTTTAAACAGGGTCATGGTGAATACACTGAGATAGATGGTGAGAAGGCATTCTTCGCTGTCTGCAACAAAAGCAGCAATGTGGTCTGTCATTACTACAAGAATGACTCGCCGCGCTGTCGCATAGTCGATATGCATCTTAAGATACTGGCTAAGAAGCATGTTGAGTGCAGATTTGTTAAGCTGGACGTTGAAAGGGCGCCGTTCCTGACAGGTAAAGAAAAAATAATATTACAAAATATATTTACAAACTTACCATTTATCTAAGAACTAGCAACTGCCCACGGCTTCGCCTGTGTGGTACTTGGATAAAGCCATAGTGTTTTTTTAAGCAGTATGTATTCGCTCGGCCGTTTTTTCGTTGACTAACGTTTCAAAGTTGGTCTCCACGAAACGCCCTTTTGATTTATCAGCCTATGCCCACCCTGAAGTTCCATTATAAAATATAGGTGAAATAATTATTTAAATTGGAAAAGTAGTTTCGGAGATTACCTCCTTCCTACATACAAACCCACAAACTTTACCTCTTTATAATATTAGATATACTATGCTAAATACATGTTATTTTACCTTACAGTAGGAAAAAGTACATGATAACAAAGTATCAATTTGTTACTTAGGTATCGTTTACTAGTGTTGAATAAGATTCTAAAGTATTGAGGTGTAGGTATGCAAGAGGGTATACAATGCACAATCAATACATAGGTATAACACAACACAACTCTATTTTTTTATCGTCGAAAGAGGTTCTCGATGCAGTTGTATTTGTTTTTTTATGTTTGTTACTTCAATAATCCGTCATTAATAAACGATTTTATTTGAAAGGATATACTCTCAGATTGGTCGGGACCAATCTGAGAGTCTTGTCAGTCTTATCATCGAACTAACTAACGGTCCACCTTTTGGTAATCTATTTACGTCTGAGTCAAAAATCCTTTCACTTTTGCAGGTCGTCTGAAGATCTCAGTGATCCCCACAATCGGCCTCGTGAAGGACAACAAGACGAAGGGCTTCGTGGTCGGATTCACAGAGCTCGGCAACCGCGATGACTTCTCAACTGAGATGCTGGAGTGGCGCATCGCACAGTAAGTCGGCCGACCCGTGAGTCACATCGCTCTATGAGTCACGTTGCTCCTTGAGTCATATCGTCCCTTTAGGAAATTATCATGCGAGATACAACCCCCTTGAGTCACATCGCTCTGTCAGATCGCAGTGATCCCCACAATAGGCATCGTGAAGTACAACAAGGCGAAGGGTTTTGTGGTGGAGTCGGATTCACAGACCTCGGCAACCGGGATGACTTCTAGACTGAGATGCTGGAGTGGCGCATCGCACAGTAATTCGGCACGACCCGTGAGTCACGTTGAAACGCCGGAAAACGCTCAACTGAGGCAAAAATAATATAATACTAGACTTGAGGTTTTTATTCGGGATGAAGAAATGTTATTGTGATTTATTTTTTATTCATACAAGAATGAAACAGCTAGCTATCTAAAGAACGTTGCAAACGATCTATAGATAGCTCAACTGATCCAGATCACTACCAGAGTGAAGCGTTACCAAAATACTGGCCGCATTGCCACGCGGAATGGCATACCATTGAATTCAGAGAATCAACTTTATTGATGATGCTGATAAAATATAAAGAAACATTTTTGCCCCCAGGTCGGAAGTTATAGAATACGCGGGAGACCTTCTGATCCCTCCAGAACAGGCCAAGAAGCAGCGCGCGCTCGAGATGCACAACAAGAGAACTATTCGAGGCAAGATGGAAGACAGTGATGATGACTTTAGCGATTAACCCACACATATACATTTTATATTCGAACTCATTAACGCTGCATTATTAACCCGCTCAGAGCTAAATATTAATTAATCCGCCCTAAGCTATCAACTTTCATTAAGCTTACCAGGGGTCTAGACAAATACCACTTTCTGTAGGCGTTATTGCCGGCGGAGAGATTGAATTGTATGGAAATGACATTAGCTGTGGAAATGTCACGTGACTGCTGCCATGTTTTACCTTGACAAAGTTGCGTTAGCGTGAAAGGAAAAGTAAGCGTTAGGCATTTGTCTAGACCCCAGAGCTATATTATTAACATAATTCAATATTAAGAATTGTTAACTCGCTCAGACTACATTACTAAGAGCCCAGATCTAAAACATTAAAGTTTATTAACCGCCCAGAGCTACATTATATAAGCATTCCTAATCTGCTCTGCACCAGTAGCAATAACATACAACGACTTTGTCTAAGGAAAACCAGACAAAAACTTTTATCTCTCTCTTTTCTCTGACGGATAGGAGAGACAAAAGTTATTTTTGTCTTCTTTTCTCTAGACAAAACTGTTGTCATGGTGCTCATGCTAAGCCTTACTGGGCTAGGTAATTTTAAAAATCACTGACTGCAGGTCTGTGATTTTTCATCGCATCATTATTAAAGTTCCCGTCCAAATCATTATCAATTCAATAATACGCCATAGTTACAATATTAACATTCATTAACCCGCCCTGAGCGACATAATTCAAATTCATTAATTGACCCATTTGGGTCTGCATTTATGATATTACTGGCTTTGTATGGAATTTTAAACGCGAACAAAGCCCTCTTTTTTTATAAAATATTAAGATAGATTTAGGTATAATTTTATTTGATTAAATTTACAAGTGTGAATGTTTGTATGTATTTAACGTTTTTCGTTAACTGTTATTACTTAATGTATATTTATTATAAATGCACGGTGTGATTGAAAAATTTACTGTAAAATTAAAATATTTTATTTACATTTTGTTTTTTTATCCCGATTAGTGGAAAGATCGGTAAGATATCCGTTACATTTGAGGCGTTCTCCCACTAAATGACGACCTCTATGGCGCGGCGGTCGATTAGCCGGCTGTGACGATTCGGGTTCGATTCCCGCTGCGGGACAAAAGTTGCGTTGCAAATATTTGTTCCAATTACCACTTTCTGTCGGCATTAACGCCTGCGTAATTACATTAGCTGTGAAAAATTCGCGTGCCTACTGCCAAGCTTTTCCTTGACAAATTTGCGTTAGCGTGAAATAAAAACTAAGGTATTTGTCTAGACTCCAGGGTTAGATAGAGTGATTATGAATAAGAGGGTTAGATTATACGGAAGCATACCTATATAATGCTCGACTTAAGGACCTATATTTGTAGAAACGATATACTTAAAAAACATTAGCTACTTATGTACCCATTTGAATTCGTAATAACAGAGCTTGTTCAGAAAATCCCTACCTTTAGAACGGGGGGAACCAAGCTCTTAACGGAAGCAGATTGCGGAAAGACAAGGATAAAGGGGGCGGAATACGCAGTGGGTCAGTTTTACGCCCCGGCGACGTTGATAGTTTTGTATGATTTTATTTTTACCGCACAGATCTGCTCATTGGACGACGGGTTGACATACATACAACTTTTCCCATTATTTCATTTATTCATGCTCAACGGTGCAGTTAGGTATAAATTAAGGTAGCTATAGGGAATGACATGGACCCTGTCAGGGCGCTGCATGTTTCAGTCAATATTTAAAAAGCATTAGAAGATTGCAATTATTTGGGTTGAGTAAGATGTTCTGTCCGATATACCTACTGACAGTATTATAATTTTTGAGTCTTAAAAATAGAACATTGTGTTCTAAAAAAAAAATATATCGTAGTTAATAGTTGGTTGAGTTTTTATCCAATTTGAGTCATATAAAATACAACATTGTGTTTTCAGAATATATTTATTGTAGTTCTTGTGTGGGTTGTCTCTGGGCGGGCCGCGCTCGTCGCAGACGGCGATGGACGCCCCGCACGTGTTCGCGGAGCGCCGCGCGATGCAGGAACGCCTTCGCACAGATGTCGCACACGTGCCGACGAATGCCGATGTGCGTCTGCAAAATGACGAAACTATGTTGGACTAACTAATACTGGAGTCGATTCCCTTCTACACCAACTAAACATAATTTTATCTATCGCTCTCTTTTACTAGAAGTAACAAAAGAAAGAGATAGCAACAGTTTTAGTGCTGTCAAATTTAAGACACGTAAACTTATTTGACAGGAGTTAAGTTCTTGCGTGCACTAGCAAAAGAGAGCGTCAGTTAAAAAAAGTGAAATGAATAGTATTGTACCCTCATATGCACGGCGAGGTTGGAGGCGCTGCGGAAGGTGGCGGGGCAGCGCGCGCACTGGCGGCGCGGTGGCGCGTGGCGCTCCGCGTGAAGGGCGCGCGCGCTGCCCGAGCTGAACGTGGCGCCGCAACGCGGACATGCGTACGGCTTTAGCCCCGCGTGACCGTTCAGGTGGTCTTTCAGGAAGCAGATGTTCTGAGAACAGAGTGAATGGATGCAGCTATTGTGATACAGACAGGCAGGCAAGTTAATCTGTAAGTTTGACGACATCGAGCCGGCTGCAAGAGATGCGGGTTCGATTCCCGCTGCGGGACAAATGTTTGTATGTCCTGTAGATATTTGTTCCGGGTCTGGGTGTTGTGGTACAACGGTACTCATAGTTCCTGACCCACGACACAGGGAAACGTAGCGTGGGGTCAGGACTATGTTTTTGTCTGTTGGATATAAAGA
Source organism: Perizoma affinitatum (assembly GCA_961405105.1). Lineage (NCBI taxonomy): Eukaryota > Metazoa > Arthropoda > Insecta > Lepidoptera > Geometridae > Perizoma > Perizoma affinitatum. Next base: position 16,622,276 of record OY560186.1, on the reverse strand, counting down.
AAATGCCTGACTTTACGCGTTAACTAGTCGTAACAAGTTATTCTATTGTAATGTTCGTATCCTAAGGTATTTATGTAAAATACCTAAATTATATTTTTTGTTTTTGGATTGAATCGATATGATAAAAAAACTAACACTGAAACGTTTCCCGCATTGATCGCACATGTGTATCTTGGCCTCGCTCACTTCCTCCAGGTAAGGTACTTGAGGGTGTTCCGCCCCGTAGTGCCGACGCCGCCAAGTCCGACCCGTGCCTTCGGCCCCGCACTAAAACAAATTATATTAGATATACAAAAGCATGGGTGATGGATTTGATTAAACGCGGGGCGGAAAGCTCTGGTATTCCGCCCCGGTTTTATGCTAAGTAAACTTATTCAAATATGGAAAGAAACTCGTTCACGCCTAATCCCCATGATGGAGATCACCATATCCATACTAATTCCGCATGTTTTCCTTCACCGTTTTGAATAAAAGTTTTTGTCAAACTCCTGCAAAATGTCGTAAGCGCGATCTGCTTCTTCGATCTGTCTTTGCTGAATATCGGCTAATATTAATTTAAGTTTTAGCAGTAAACTTTCTAGGCTCACTTTAAATAAATAAACACTCAACAGTTACACTGTCCTGACTCAGCACTAGGATTCCCTATGTCGTCGGTACCAGGAATCACGAGTACCGTGGTACCAAAACACCCAGACCCGGAAATTAAATTAATTCATACCAGTTTGCATTTGATGGTATCATTCGTGTCTTTCTTCTTGGGATGGTATTGCCTCTTGTGAGATTTCAACTGCGAGGTGTCCTCGAATGCCAACCCACAGTAAGAGCATGCAATGCTAGAAATAAAAAATAACTTTAGGCCCAGACAAAATCTACACTAATATTATAAAGAGGTAAATTTTTTTAAGAACGTAGGAGGTAATCTAATAAATAAATAATTAATGGTATACATTTTCACACAGCATCATTTAGCCCAAAAGTAAGCAGAGCTTGTGTTATGGGAACTACATGACTGATATACTACTTACATACATATTTTTTTGCAAATTCATACATATTGTACATAGGAAACACCCAGATCCCGAGACAAATATTTGCAGATACAAACATTTATCCCGCGGCGGGAATCGAACCCACAACCTTCTGCGTTTCAGGTGGGCCTTTGCCCACTGCGCCACAGAGGTCGTCTACGAAACTAATCATCCGATTTAAAAAAATATTTAATCAATATTTAGAATGAACCTTCAGGGTGGATATAATCCCGTTAAAATTATAGGGTTTTTCGTGGGGACCAATTTTGCAACTTAAGTCGACGAAAAAACGGTCGAGCGAATGCTTTTCTTACGAACGAGAGCTATTTTTCATCGGCTAGTTTTAATAAAACGTGGGCGAAGCTTTTCAATCCTAGTGTGGGCAATAAATGTTAACCTTAGGTATCTTTAAAATGTTCCGTCAATCAACCTCAAATAAAAAAAGGTAAAATTAAGTTACGCTTATTATTAAGTTCAAGTCAAGTTTGTACCGACACACGATTACGAAAACTAAACTTTATCTTATCTAGTAAAGATTCAACTTACATGTCCTTAGCTGCTTCTTTGTGTGCGTCGGTGTTGAGTATATGTACATAGTATACTTGTTGGTTCGCGAACCGAAGTCCGCAAGGCTCGCAGGGCGCGGTCGCCTCAACGTCCACTTTCGACTTGGTCTGTACACGAACAACATATTTATAAGCTTTTTTATACGCCACGTAAGAAGCCTGTACATGATAGAATAACAATTAATTAGTCACACTGAGTCGTTAATTACTAGTTAAGTACAAAAAATTAAAATCCGTTATTGATTGTTAATTAGGTAAGTTCATTAGTTTAAGTACTTGAGAGAACTTGTGATTTTGTTGATAAAATGAAATAATTTATCATCCAATTATGTACTTTTGTATTATTGCTAATTTCTAATTAGCTCTGTCATAATTTACGAAGCTTGTATGAATAATGTGATATGGATGAATGGAGCGAGAGGTATGCCAGGTTCGTAGCAAGTGGAAATCCGCGATCTCTGCCTACCCCTATGGGAAATAGGCGTGTCTTTATTTACATATTATTTACGCCCACGCTATTACTTCTTTTGCTCGGCTCCTAAGGGTCGTAGCGTGATGTTAGCCTATAACCTTTTTCAAGAATTGGACTATCAAATACAAAAAAAACTTTTAAAACCCGACTGAAACCAAATTGAAAATGTAAGTTACCTGGTGGGCCCTGAGCCGATGGTTCAGAAGGCCTAGCTCCGACACGAAGGACCTGGCGCACGTGACGCACACATGTACAGACGCATGCACGGTCCGCTTGTGCGTTAGATACGACGAAATATGACTGGAAATGTCAACGACAACATTAATATTTTTTTATGTCTAACATAGCCTTAGTCTTACTTAGAAGTTTTAAAGTGTACCTACAAGAGGAAAAATGGTATCAGACAAACATAAATGAATGACTCCTACCCCAAACACATATACCGGTTTTTTACGTCGAGATTAAGGTTATCTAAACGTGCATATTTACTTACTTGAAAATTCGATCGCAGTGGCATTTGTACGTTTTCCCCTGATGCTTCTGAAAATGCGCTTTCATCGCAGAGCTGAAAATGAAAAAAATACACGTAATCTTTTTAGAAAGATATTTACAAATTTGCAGCGGGGCGGAATATGGACCAACGACATTTTCCGCTCCAAAAACAATCCGAAATTGCTTAATTATCCAAAATTCTCTCGGAATTAAATAGTTGAAGCGACAAGACAACCGCTGGTATATAGTTATTAAGGGGACCCCACAAAATAGGCCGTTTACATTTTAAAAGTTGTAGGAAGTCGGTGGGGAAATCTTAGTGTGGTGTCAGATCTATGTATATTAGGTGTTTATTTATTATTATTAACTACGAACGAACAATTATTCCGCTCACCCGTAGTAAGTGACGAGTGGACACAGCTTGCACGCGAACTTGCCACGGTGACACTTGGCCTTGTGGCACTGCAGCGCCTTGCGAGCCGCGAACCGCATGCTGCAGATGTCACACTCGAACTCGGCGGAGGGCTGCAACAAATACTGTAGCTGTCGTCGGGGCGGAATACGGGACAATTAATTATACCGCCCTGATCCAGATAAATAATTGCAGGTGCTCGTGAGAAAGAATAAGTATTCTATACACGATTTGGCGACTTCAAAATGCATTAGTTTTGCCTTGGCCGTCCGAAATCATTTTTCCCATCTAAATTCAAACAGAATTTAAATCCAATTGGGGAAAAATATTATAATCTAATTATAGTTATAAACAAAGAAAGTAATTAAGTATAAATGTAGTAGTTCTCGACAAAATAAAATGGGACAAGTACGAGAAGTTTTACATAATCGAGGCGGAATACAGCACCTCTTGTTATTCCGCCCCGACACAGTTCAACTGTCAGGGGCTTATGAAAAGAATAAGAATTTACAAGATTGCTCAGATACTTACATCATGCCACTTCATATGGAATTGCAGTAGTTTGTCACACTTGTATACCGTGTAGCAGAGCTCGCAGCGATACCGCGCGGACACGTAGGGCTCCGAGACACGCCGCCCCAACAGCTCCCTCCTAGCATCTGATAAACAAACACAGTACACAGATAGATAAACAGCAAACGTATAAACCAAGCCCAGTTTCTCACAGATTCGTGAAACTACAGGCACATGAGATTTATGGATAACACGGTTGTAGTGCGTCCTCCAGTTGCAAAGGGGAAGTGCTTCCATCGAGCTGATCGATCTGATCAACTTGCCCGGGCTCCTAGCAGCGACAGTTGTCTGTCGGAGGTATTATGTTCAGGTTGCGTTAAAACTCCGCTTGCGCGATCTAGACACTCCGACGGCCATCTGTGTATTGTATGTGGTAGCTCTTCGTATATCATATGGAATAGCAGAAGCACTCGGCGCTCTTTCAGCTCCTTCCTAGCCTCTGAATCATCATCATCATTAGTCGTAATATCTTATCTTAACAGATACGTACATAGTCCTGACCCAACACTAGGATTCCCTCAGTCGTATCAGGAATGGGTACCGTGGTACCATAACACCTAGACCAGGAAGAAATATAAATCTGATATACATGAAAACACTTGTCCCGCAGCGAGAATCGAAACCGCGCCTCTTCCGTCGCAGCTGGCTACTTACCCGCCACGCCATCGGGGTCGTCAAAATATTGTGAACTTTAGCTAAATTTGTGTTTTCCAACGTCTATTGCAGCGCATGTGGCGATAACATTCTTTAGAACCATTCTTGAAGTCATACAGATCAATTGCAAAAAAACCGCATATCAATCAAGCAGCCCCATAGATAATGGTGACAGACAGACAACCTCTTAAGTCAAATGCCTAAGACTCCTGTAGCTAAGTCTTCGCTTCACGCAGTGTACGGCCTTAAGGTGAGTCCAGACTATGCAACATAAAATGTTATATTTATCATGTTTCATTTTATTAGTGTGGACTATATGTGTTAGCTAATAAAACAAGTTATTTAAGTAGTTAAATAAAATGTAATATTTATTCAACAATATTTTATAACATTAATTTGTTAATGTGTACAAGGTACAGTCTTGTTTTATGTTACAATGTTATAAAACAATGATGACAAGTGGGTGGTAATTAAAGTTTTATAATATGCTACTTAATCTGGACTCACCTTTAGAATAAAGTTTTACTAATAATACCTTCATCTGTTTTAAATAGTTGTATGTCGAAGACCACTTCATACTGTAAATACTCGCTAAGACCTTTCCGGTGGTAAACTCGCTTTTCTGTAATAAAAAATAAAAAACCAAATATTATAAAAAATAAAAATGCCAACAGTCACGTTTCACATTGCAAAATGATCGCAAACTTTTTTTATGTATGTTGGCAACAATTATATTACTTAGGTGACGAAAACCTCTGTGGCACAGTTAGGTAAAGACGTAAACGCCCGCCTGAGACGGAGGTTGCTGGTTTGATTCCCGCCGCGGTACAATGGGAGTTTATACATATAATATGTATGTATTTACAATATATAAGTATAATTAGGTTATTAGTCATGTAGTTCCCATAACACAAGCTCTGCTTACTTTGGGGCTAGATGATGCTGTGTTAAAATCTCTAGAATAATTTAATTTAATACATACCTTGTTTTTTAGCTTTAATTTTTGTTTTTGATTCATCTTTTTTCTTTTTCGTTTTCTTTGGCTTATTATTTTCTGTCTTGCTCACACAGTCTATTAAAAACTTATCATCATCATCCGACTGACTGTCATCAATTTTATTATTTCCATTTTGAATTTCTTGTTCATTGTTGATAGATTCATTACTACCTTCACGCTGATTATTTAAATCAAAATCAGTTCCACAGTTGATAAGTTCAAAGTCACCGTTCACTTCATGTTTAATGTCTATTTTAAATTCTTCAATATTGTCATTGTACGGTTTGATGCATTCAACTATGTTTTCTTTGTTTATTTTACAATTATCGATTTCGTAACTACTTATCCTGAGTGGTTTCTCACATTTTGACAATTCATTATATTTTTCTGTAGATTTTGAATTATTCAAAGAATGGATTAGTAGTTCATGTAAAGAATGAATAGATGGTTTATTCTGAAAAATAAAAGTATAAAGTGATAAAAAAAAAAACACATATCTACATTATTTTTTATCTTAATTGATAATCTTCTTGATTCCCACTACCAACTCAATATTCATTACACAAAGGTTAGCTGGAAGAAAATGCTAATTAGCATTAAGTTCACCTATTTACTTGTTTTATCTTGTGCAATAAAGTATTTTCTATGTATCTATCTACATTCCATAGTCCAGAACCAAGCATTAAAGTAATTCCTTAGTGGGGATCAAACCTGCATGCTATTAACTCTGTGAACTTTGTCAATAAAACCATGTCATGCATACTAGATTTTATAATATCCCATAAAATCAGCCTTGGCGGGATTCGAACCCGCGTCCTCCCGCTTGGTATGCGGGAGCTACTAAGCCACAAGATTGTTACCAGCTAGGTTGCAATTCTTGGGATTGACAGTAGAGTAGGTTAATTCTAAATACCTGAATAATGTTGCTCTTCCAATCTTGCAATATTTTGTTAGATTTCTGACATTTATTTCTGAAATCTAAGTTATTTTTCAAAGACTCTTCACATATGGAGCAGCAGAGGTGTTTTGAATTTCCACTCTGTAAATAAGATGTTTAATTGTTTGATTGTATTTTGAGGAAGATTCTAGAATAGCAATCATAATCTTCTGTGCGCGCGTCTCCCACCCGATGAACCAATCTTAATTGTTCGAGGAGTTGGTGGATGAGGTGCTATATTCCCCATGATGGACAAACTCAGTTCATAGATCTTTTAGGATACCAAGTAGAGGGTAGTCAGAGGCACGCCCAAAAATTACATTTGGCATATGACAGTGTTATGCAAGTAGTTAACATTGCAAGTGACAGGTTGCAAGCCCATCAATATACAAATAAAAATAGCTATTTGTGCTATACACAAACAAATTATATGGGCGAGAAACCAGCTGCGACGTAAGAGGTGTAGGTTCAATTTATAAGGTGGGACAAATGCTTGCATGTTCTGCAGTAATCGTTCCAGGTCTGGGTGTTGTGGTACCACGGTACTCATAGCTCCTGATACCCACGAAACAGGGAATCCTAGTGTGGGGTCAGGACTATGTATGTGTCTGTTGAATGTTTTATTTATGTATAGGCAAAACCTTACTGTATGATCACAGATGCCTTGAAAGTAATCCAAAAGATCTCCGTTCAACTCTTGCAATATCACAGCTGTTCTGAGACATATACGGCATATTTTACGGGTCATACTACAGGATGGTAAACATAAGAGATCTGATAATTTGAGTACACAAAAGAACTGCCCACTTCTTGGAATAGACTTTATGTTAACTCAGAAATTATGAGGGGTGATAAACACTAGTACGTAACTTTCACGTAACTTTGTTTTGTTTACAAACAATCACACAAACAATACAAACTGACTGAACGGGCCATGGTTATTTCAATTACTGATTTGTTTATGCACGTATAACATGCAATGGAACCCACTCTCACCACTGAAATCACAATCGATGCACAAGACTTAAGCCGGCCGTCCAGCACAAGGCACAAGGCCTACAAGGCCAAGACCTTGTGCCAAAGGCCGATTAAATGACGAAGAAAAAAATATTAGCGAAAGCCAACTTTGTTCTATAAGCGTTAAGGTTAACGTCATAAAATTGTAGCATTGACGTTAAATAGCGCCGAATAGCTCTGTAGGTTATAATTTCATATTTTATCGTTCATTATTAATAATTGTCGTTTTATACGTAATGTAGCGTAGTGTATCCAATATTCTTTCAATAGTGCATGGCCGGCCGCCTCGTGAATATTGTTGTTCTGTGATTTATACTTAACATTAAAAAATAATATAGTATTATATTTTTAATAATTTACTTTATTTTTTGTATAGTCTAACGTAACAAGATTTCAAGAAAAAAGAATTTTTTATTATTTTTGACTACTCAACACGAGATGGCGTGTACTATGTTGACTGACTGACGTTGCCTGTCGATGCTTGATTGACAAAGATTAAGATAAACAACAAAAGGTCTTTGGCTTATGCCGTAGGTAGTGCTATCGCTTTTTGGTGTTTTTGTGTAAGTGCACTGTGAAAATAATTATTTTAAAGGATTGCAATAATAAAAAACTTCATAAAATGTCCACATTCGAAATATGTCGCATTTGCCTACGTACAGACTGTAAATTACAAAAAATAGACGGGAAAATCCGAGACTTTTTTGAAGAACTATGTAATAACTCGGTAAGTTTTCCATATATTTCCCGATAAAATATACTTTATCCGATTAATAATGATTAGAAATAAAATTTGAAGCCATTTATGTTAGTTTTAAGTCATAACTTTGTAATTAAAGATTTGCCATAGAAACTGGATCAATACAGAATGCAGATAGAATGGCGTTTGGCGTTTGATGATGAGAAATGCCTTCATGGCGTATATCTGTTTTTTCTAAATGTTCCCTCAATCTATTTTGCACCTATTCGCCAGTTTGCAACAGAAAAAATACTGTTAGATGGTTTCATCAAAACCTTAAAATATTTGAGAAATAAAGGTAGGTGGTTACATACCACCTACCTTTATTTCTCAAATATTTTACTTTATACTTACATGGTAAACAAATGTGTTTCTTGTTCTTGTACACAAGATAAACTTTGTCAAAGAAAACTAAATATCAAAATAAAAAAAAATCTACCTGCCTTTGTTTTAAAACATCTGTTTTCATTGCAGTTTAATAAAAAAATGAAAATCCACTCCCTTACAAAAAAACACATTGCCCTTAATAACCAAAATTTACCTATGGGAATTCCCATAAATTATATTTCCCATAGATATCAACTCAACTAAGTACCTACATTTCCCATATCTTAAAACTTTTAATGTAGTAGAATTAAATTAATGCACCTATGCATTTAAAATTAATAGAACAGTTAAATACCACACTTAACACCTGCAAGTTACTTCTTGAGACTGGAAATAAATTAAAAACATTTTTATATCTATTTCCAGAGAAAAATAACATCAAATTAAAAACGTTTATTTTTAAATTCTGACTATTTAGCCCGAAAATACCGGTGAAATTTTTTGTTTGATTTTTTTATTATACTGTGATATTTTTTAGTTTGTTTTTTTTAGTGTGATAGCATACCCTTCTGCTGCACCATTTGTGAACATTTACTCAAAAAAACGTACAATTTTAAGAAGAAATGTCAACAATCCAACAAAATATTTCAGCAATGGAGGAAAAGCAAACCTCAGGTAATAAATTTCACGAATTTTTTGACGTTCTTGGTGGTGCGGCGCTACGCAAGGGATGAGGGTTCGATTCCCGCTGCGGGACAAATTTTTGCATGTTCTGCAGATATTTGTCCCGGGTGATGTGCTACCACGGTACACGTCGTTCCTGATACCCACGATACATGGAATCCTAGTGTGGGGTCAGGACAATGTGTCTGTTGGGGGTTTTTACCCACGACGAAAGGAACCATAAATATAATATACTTTGGTAGTTTGTATGTCTTTTTGTTTCTGTGTTAAAAATCTTCAAAAATGGATAAAATTATGGAGTCGTTTTTTATGACCTCTAAGGTAGGTTTTAACGCCACACATCACTGCACATCGCTGCAATACGAGCCATTTTAACTTGAGAAGCCTCAAGCTCCTAATATACAGTTATAGGGAATAAGGGAACAAGCATCTAGTTAGCATTCCACCAGACAGGTTGCAAACCGCCTGTTGCAACACTAATTGATGGCGCATGCCTTTGAATCATTGCTGGTTTCCTCAATATGTTTTTCATTCACCGTTTTTAGCGCGTGTAAATGGGCACATAATTATTTCATGGCAAAATATTTTTATGGAAAAATATATTCATAAGAACCGGGTTGGAACCCACGATCTCCGTATCGGAAGTCGGGGGTCCCCGACTTCCGATACGGAGATCGTGGGTTCCACACTATGTCAACGCGGCTGAAATAATTATATTGAAATATTTTATTTTATTTTTACAGAATAGAGAGATTACCGAATTATATGAATCTCTACCACCATCGCCATACGGTAAATCAACAGTAGATAAATACGAAGAAACTAGCGTTACTGAGTCTAGTAAATTATCAGAAGTAGATGTAACTATTAAAGTAGAAAAGTATGACCCAGCTGAAGAATTATTGGCAGATGAAATTAAAACTAACAAAGAATTTGCTGACTGTGAAATAGGCTTAAACAACAGTGACGTATCTGATGATGATAAATGTCTCATAGATTACATTCAGGATGATAAAAAGAAAGTAAAACAATTAAAAAGTAAAAAAAATAAGCCGAAGAAAGGAAAAATAAAAGTTGAAGATTCTGATAAAACAGGTAGGAGTACCAATGATCGATACTTTAAGGAGAGTGTGCGATTTAATTTGAAATAACCTTTTTTTTTGCTGGATTTTTCACACAGCAATCCCCAAACTAAGCAGAGCTTGTTTTATGGGAACTACATGACTGTTAAACTACTTATATACATTTTTATTTTGTAAATACATACATATGAATGTTATTATTTATAATTCTTTGTATGATTTTATTTTAACAACTAAATTAAAAACAAAAAAATACATTATCTACCTAGTAGGAGTTGAATGTTTGTTTTTAATAAACGGTTTTTAATAAATAATCACCTTGAAATTAATGGTAAATAATCTGATAAACACGCCTAGCCTCAATCAAGAAGTTATGTGAAACTTCCTTCATTGACTTATTCCAAAATAAATCTACTACTAATATCTAATAAATCATTTCAAGCCGAGTCAAAGATCAAAAGACCAAAGCAGAGAAGACCGCTAAAAGACCACAAAGAGTATGAGACAGTGTTCGACATACAACTATTCGCGAATGAAGCAGAGGTTAGGCAGGAGTTCGCGGGAAGGAAATCCTCGCAGCACTACCTCACAGCCAAGTATAAATGCGAGATCTGTTTCACCGTTTATAAATGTGAGAAGCTGGTGAATTTCCACATGCGATGGCATGATGTGAGTATTTTAATATTATAGGGGTTTGGTTTTTTTAACACGCTTAAGTATATTATCTTCACTTGTAACTAACTAAATAATTGATTTAATAATAATAAACTAAATAACTAAATATCGCATTAGCATTGCCATTCAGCGTGGCAATGCGGCCAGTATTTTGGGAACGCTTCCGCCTGGTTACACTGATCAGTGATCTGGATCAGTTGAAACTAAATAACAAACAAACAATGTACTTAATCAAATCATGGAAGTCAATTTTAACCTACTTCTAATTGAATTGAAAATGAAACTTTGTGTGTATATGAAGTTCGGATGACAATACTCCTCTATAATTTAGTATCTTGGAGCTGATCTGATGATGGAGCTAGGAGGTGGATAGTGGTTTGCCAAGTGGATGTCAAAGTTCGCGCGGATGTACTCATCGCCACCGCATCAGTTCAATTCAATTCAATTCTATTAAAAAAAAAACAAATTTCAAATAATAGTGATATCTACTAACAATACAATTCTTAGAATAAGGAAGTACTTACCAACTTAAAAATAAAAAATCAAAATAATAAAATATATGGTAAATTGGTAATTGGTACGTCATCTTCATATTCATATTAATGAATGAATGAATGAAAATACTTTATTGTACACCACAAGATAACAAAATAAACAAAAACTGAATGTAACTAAAAATACAATGTGCGGTCTTATCGCTTAAAAGATCGATCGATCTCTTCCAGACAACTTTGGGAATCTGAATGTAATTTATCAGCAAGAGCTTCGTCGAGAGTGTAAAAAGATTTTTCCATCAACAACTTTTTCACTTTAACACTAAATTCTGTATTGTCTGTACTATACACAAACAAGTTCAGTACATGCGAAAGTTTATTAAACAATTTCATTCCTACCCTACACAAATAAAACTGTTGCCGGAGTTTAACATGACTGATGGATGCTTCCAGCCGTCCGCGGGTGATTTCCCTTGCGACGTGTGCGCGATGCGATTCAAGACGTATGTCTCGATGCGCAAGCACAAGACGGATGTGCACTTCGGCCGGTTCCAGTGCAAGAAATGTCCGCTCATTACCTACCACAAGTGGGTTACATCATTGTAATAATAACTAGCTTCTGGCCATGGCTTCGCCCGCGTGGTACTCGGAAAAGTAGCCTATGTGATATTCTGGTGTATAAGCTATATTACTGTAAAGTTTCATCAACATCCATCCTCACAAACTTTCATGTAGTAGGATAATAATAATGCTGGACATTTTAACAAAGCATCAACTTGCCTCAAATTGAGCAGAGCATGTGTTATGGGCTGGTGCCTATAACTATAATGATTGGTATATATTGGTATTTAGTTTTGTGTAAATACTTTAAATATTTAATAGACAAATATCTGTAGACCATAAAAACATTGGTCTGGCGGCGGGAATCTAACCCGCAACCTTCAGCGTCTCAGGCGAGCCTTCACCCACTGCGCCACAGAGGTCGTATTTAAGTATATAATAATTAGTTACTTTTAAGTTCACTTAGTTTTTAAGTTGATGTTTGTAATTTCAATTAACAAAAACCTTCTGACTTTCTTGGCAGGTAAATGCTTTTAGCACTGTACCCACCTTTAGCTGACATTCCATGTAAAATATGTATTCAAACGGTGAAGGAAAACATCGTGAGAAAATCCGTGTGGTCAGCAATAACAAACCCAACTGTACAAAAGCTATACTTCTTGTAGTTCAAATAGATATAACATACACCAGAATTCAAAAAACACTTTACCTAAGATCTTATAAACTAGCTTGTAGCAATACAATGGGCGGCCTATCGCTAATAGCGATCTCTTCCAAGCAACCTTCGGATGGACTTGATAAATAATGTGGAGAAAGATGTTGTAACTTTAATAAAAATAATAAACAATATACTGCAATGACAGGAGCTAAAATAAAACACTTAGCGATGCTGTAACGTACAGTTTGTGGAATCTATAGCGGAATTGTTTTTTTTATGTTTGTCCAGCTGTATATTCAATTTTAAATAATATAATGATACTTTTCATTTCAGAATGGTAATGATCCTGCACTATAGAAAACACCAGGGGGTCAGCTACATTTGTAAAATATGCAAACGCACATATAAGTAAGTTCTTAAAATATAAATATAATATATATACTCACCAAGATTTTTTTACATTAATTGACTTAATGCTGTTTGTCTCTTTCCGAGTGCTGTTTAGGTAAATAAAAATAACAAATTATTAATTAGAACAGTCTAGGTACTTGAAAGTAAAACTGAAACAGAAATAACCAACGCATCTGAGAAGATAAGATTACTTATTTAAGATAACACTGTACAAACAAATTCAAACAGAGAAAATTACAAGCGCCGTTATACATTGGGCGGTCTTATTGTTAATAGCGATCTCTTCCAGACAACCGTTGGATGGACGTAACAGTTGACTGACTTAAGAATATAAACGCTTTCGCATTGCAATAAAGCAATGCGAAAGCGATCACTACCGTCTGGTAGTGATCTGAATCAGTTGACCTATCAATAAATCATTTACGACGGTGTTAATATAGCTAGCTATTTCATAATTATATTTTGTATATACTTACATACTTGTATATAGTGAATAAATGTATTTTTATACATGTATGTAATCAGAATTTTAATAATAATATTATGATGAATCAGGTTCAGCCCCCCTATTCTCTATCTGAATGTATCTTGGTGACGAATGTTTGTTAAGTAAAATTATTATTATAATAATATTGCTGGTTATTTTTCACACAGCATCATCTAGCCCCAAACTAAGCAGATCTTGGATTATGGGAACTATAAATGAAATTACCAGCATTATTTATTTATTATAAGGGTCTGTTACTTGATAAGTGCATTTTTCAGTCACAGCTCGACATATATGTCACATTTGCGCAAGTCACACCCGACTGAGCATGTGTGCGTGACTTGTGCGCAGACATTCGTGTCAGAAAAGGGACTTACTGTACATCGCAAGAAGGTCCATAATGTAAGTACACAATAGCAACATACATACAGTCACGCCTGTTTCCCGGAGGGGTAGGCAGAGACCACGGATTTCCACATGCTACGAACCTGGCATACGCCTTTCGCTTCATTCATCCCCATCACATTCTTCATACCTACTGTTATTTTTTTTAGCAGGCAGCGTCCTTCTATAGCTGGTTGTGCAATCTCTTAACCATAATTTGCTTTTTATTAATGGACGGTATCATGGTAACATCCACGGGTATACCAAATAAAATAAAACAAGCTCATCGGTTTACATCGTGAAAACCGGCATGCCCTAGAACCAAAAATTCGAAGGCTGTGCCAACAGTTAGTGTTCCAATAAGCGGTGATGGGCTTACAACCTGTCACGTGAAATGTAACTTGCAAAACGCGAGCATGTACCAAATTTAATGTTTGGACGTGCCTCTGACTACCCCCTACTTGGTATCCTCAAAGATCTACTTACACGAGTATGTATCTGAGGATGTCCACTATGGGGAAGACAGTAGTAAGCGTGTTTGTTTTTTTTCTTCGGTTTTGTGTACTCTTTATTTGGCATTTCTCCATAATGTCTCCGATATGATCAGAGTACGTTCGCCGAGGCCTTCCCCTTCCAACTATCCCATTCACCCTCGTTAAACAAGGCAATCCTTACTTAAATTAACATAATTACCAACGTGTTTTAGCATTTCCAGAGATTAGTACGTTTACACAAAATAAAACCGGACAAGTGCGTGCGAGTCTGACTCGCGCAACGAGGCTTTCGTAAAAGCTTTTAAAACACCAAAAAATACTCTAACAAAAATATAAGTCGGATTTAAAGATAAACTTAACTTTTTAGTTGAAAAAATGTTCACCCATACATCGATATACGTCACGGTCAAATATCGAACAGCAAGTGTGAAGTGATCAAGGTTCTGTTATTTTTTTGTTCTTTCTTTTATTGTCTTTCTTTTGAGGTATGGAACCTTAAAAACAAAAACTCATTTATCTAACATAATCTTCATAATTAATAATCTGTTTTTAACCTTTGCAGGCTTCGTCTAAGTTCGACGTAGACGGCACCGCTCGCTGCGAGGCGTGTGATCTCACTTTTGCAAACCAGCAAGTGTACACGGTGCATGTCATGAACACAGACAAACATAAGGACATTGCAGATACACTGTGAGTAGATAGATAATATTTTTTTTTTCTGAATGGACTTTAATGCTGCAGGCAGAGCCTCAGATGGCTCTGCCTGCAGCATTAAAGTCCATCGTCAGCGTCACGGGACTGACGGGATGGGACTGAGCACGACCGCGACGTTTTAAAACATAACTTCTATTGGTTTTTAGTATAGCGTGTCCGGAATGCGGTCTCCAATTCGAAGACAAGTTGCAAGTCCGAGCTCACAGGCGGCAATTACACCCGCAGTACAACTTCAGCGCCATGAAACGAGCTGAGAGCGGCGTCGAGCGTGGGCACACGTGCCCCTTGGTGAGTGCACACTCAAGATACCTAGTGTCCATAATATTGAATTGAATATTATTTTGAATATACTGATTATTGCAGCCCGAATGTGTTTTCAGTGTTGTTTTTCTGAAACACACAACACCTGACTAAACACAATGTGTTTTCAGTGTGGTTTATCGGGCACACACAACACCTGGCTGTACCGGCACTTCCAGTCGGTACACCCTGCGGAGTGCTACGAGCTGAGCGTCCGCAGCGAGCGCCGCAAGCATCTGTGCGACCAGTGTGGGAAGAGCTTTTATGTGAGTTGTAGAAAATATAATTCGTAAAAACTTACATAATTATAACAATTAATTAATTTAATTTTTACCATGCTTTGTGATCACGGGAGGAAAGATAATGGTACATGCAACTGTGCCGAAATATCGGGAAAAAAACTTACAAATCATGGTAAATATCCCGTTTTTTAGTAAAAACTATGTTCATTACTATGATAGTTTCAAAAGTTAATTAAATAATTTGTTTACAGAATATAACACAGCTCACTGAACATTCGTACGCACATGCGGGCCTCAAACCTTTCCGCTGCGACAAGTGCCCCGCCGCTTTCAGCTCCAAAACACATCTCAAAGTGAGTGAAATCATATCGGGAAATTGTTCCCAGTTTCCTGCGCACCTGTTGCTATGCGTGAAATATGTTCCTAGTTCTTTGCGCATCTGTAACTATGCGGGAAATATACTCCACATTTCAAATTGATTTAATCATTATAACGATCATACAATTCAATATATAACTAGACATTGTATATTTTATTGCACAAAGCATTTACAAATAACTCAGCAATCTGTAAGTATTTATAGAAACCATTGGGAGTATTAATAAAAATAACATTTATAAGAGTTTTCCTTATTAGAACTCTTGTTGGTTTTGCAATAATTATCTTACAAATTGATTGTTTAACATATTTTTTTTTTATATGAATTATCAATGTTAAATTGTGAACTTATTACAGCGCGCATATTTTAACCTGTAGATGTTTACTAAGCTAATTTACCTACAGATATAAATCCTCCTTTATTTATTTATATATTGTGTTAACTAGTTAATGATTGGTTCTTGTTTTTGTTACAGTTCCATTCGGAGCGTCACGCACCGCCTTCCCGAGAATGCTCTCAATGCGGAAAGAAATTTGTTAGCGCCGCTAATCTATCCAACCACATGCGGGTAAACGTATTATATTTGTATTCTTCTCATACATCTGTAGAATACCACTGCTTGACATAGATCTCCCCATAAGAACGCCATGATGATCTTTGGCTATTAAGTAGATAATTAGCTCATTCATCAATTAAGGTTAGATGATGATGGTAAGGAAGAAAATACTGATTAGCATTAAGTAGGTCTAACAATTGTACGCCGTCCTTTGTGGCGCAGTGGTTGAAGGCCGCCTGAGACGCATAAGGTTACGAGTGCGATTCCCGCCGCGGGAAAATTGTTTGTATGATCTACAAATATTTGTCTCGGGTCTGAGTGTTTTCTATGTATAAGTAATATGAAAGTATTCACATAAAATAAAATATGTAAGTTCAGAAAAACTCAACTAGATTTTCGTTTCAGTCACATATTGGTGATCGTCGCTACAAGTGTTCTCTCTGCTCTAAAGGATTCCTACACTGCGCTGCGCTTCGCGAGCATGTACGAGGCGTGCACTTGCATATAAGGAGACAACGGAAGACAAATGACAAATAATAATAATGCCTTTTAATTCCATAAAATAGTGTAAAATAAAACCATCTTATTTACCGACATTTGGCGAGGTTAGAGAATAAGATTTCTTGTAGCTTGTGTTTTAGTTGTGTCTAAACGTGTTTGGTATAAAGGGGATGGCATAGCCGATAACTGGCTTAAACTAGTCAATAAATTCAATAATAAGATAAAAAATATAAAAACTTAGACTATAGTGTTTTATTCAGTGAAATCACAAAGTTTTGAATCTTAATCAACTATTATTAACTATAGGTAATTTAGCTATTAAACAAGCAAAAGTTTTTACGTATGCATAGATCTCCGCAACCGATTTTGATAAAATTTCAAGCTTTTTTTGATCGGCCGAAGACGTGGACAGTGAGGCTAGATATCTATAAATAGTGAAATTCTTCGGCGCCAAGCCTACTTTTTTAAATATACTACTCGAGTTATTTCTGTATTAACAACCGAGTGCTGTCATCTGGTATGTCGGTAGCCCAACTATTGGCACAGATTATAATAATAGGCAAATACCTCACACTTACTTTACCTTTTACGCTAACGCAAATTTGTCAAACTAAAAAAGGCAGTAGTCACGTGACAGTTCCACAGGCGATACTGCCAACAGAAAGTGGTCTAGACCCTGATAGACCCTAGACCCCACTACAGAGAAAATGCCTCTCTTCCATCCTTCTACTGTCTTTATTTTATTTTTAATTTATTAGTTACGGTTTAAGAAATCTTCTCTTCCGTATATATAACTGGTCTTAGTGCCTGCATGCATGTGTCGTCTGTAAGAGCAAAAATGTATTTAATCTATGGTGTCGTCCATCCGTGTAAATAGCCACTACGCAAAAACATTAAATTTATAGATTGTTTTTTATTTTTAATGTAATTTTCTGCGAAACACTAGCAAAATGAATAAGTGACCTATAACTAAATGATCAGCAAAAATGCCTGTTGTGTGTCGGATATGTTTGCGCTCTGATATTGCTGAAACTAAGGATAGTGACAAAACTCTTGTAGAATTTCACGACGAGTTGTGTGAAAATAATGTAAGTAAATAAAATCATTCAGCATTTTAATCAATAAAGTATTAAACCTACCCACAAAAAAAAAAACTATTTCCTAATCCTTTAGCTTCCTAATTTACGAATCTTATGTAGGTACTGAATCTTTTCACCACTCAGACTTTCTACAAACTTCGTCGTTTTCTCTAACCTAATACCATAAGTTTAATATATAACAAATTAATGTAAAACATAGATTTTAGATAACCTGCTTAATACATAGCTTTTTAAGTCACACTTACATAAATGGACCTATTATTATTTAGTGTCTGAATTAATAAATATATTCAATTTAATTGTTTGCCATTGTAAGAGAAATATGTGATAAAATTCCAGGTGGTTGCGAATCCAACTCTTAAGTTCTGTCCAATTTGTGAATGCCAGTTGAAGAAATTCTATGACTTTCGTCAGAAATGCAGGCATTCGAATGAAGTTCTTCAAACATGGAGGGAAACAAATGTTCCAGTAAGTTTGTTATTTCAGGCAGAGATTGACCAAAATATGTACATGCTTTATATAATGTTTTATGTCATGCTGATAAATTCCAATATGAAAATGGGAAATGGCTTAATACATTATGTTAAACTATAACTTAGTAATCATTAGCTGTCCACTGCTGAGTATATAAATGCAGGCAAGCTGTGAACTGAGACGCAACAAGTGCAGGTTGAATTCCTGCTGCGAGAAAAATGTTTGCATGTTCTAAAGATATTTGTTTCTGGTCTAGGTGTTACCACGGTACACATAGTTCCTGATACCCATGACACAGAATTCTTGTGTTGGTTGTTTATTTATTATTAACTATTAAAATATATGTTGACTTTACTATTGTAAAACAAGGGTTTTTATGTGAGTTGATCTAAAAAATATTTTAAATTAACAGGAAAGCCCTGTAAATCTTCAAGAGTTAATCCCACCGCCACCTGTCATATTCCAAAAGGAGAATGCTAAACCTGTATTGATTAAATTTCCGCACACAGACATAGTACAAACTGAATTCTTAATAAAACTTGAAAAAGAAGAGTCGGCGGAAATAGCTGAAAATTCCACTGCCATAGCTGAAGGAATTAAACTCGACTCAGAGCTGAATTTACAAAATAATGTTCTACTAAATGATTCAAAGATTTTAGAAAAAAATTTTGGTGGTATAGATTTGAAAGTCGAAGACAATTATTACTGTGAAGTTGACATTTTCAATGATGATTTTGATGATGATGACGATTACGTGCCTGAGAAAACCACAGCCAAAAGAAAGAGCTCTAAAATCACTAAAACTAGAAGTAAAACTAAACTGGAACGAAAAGCCAAACTGAAATACAAAGAAATAGATGAAGTAGAAAATGTAAAGGGAGAGCTAAACAGTGAAAAGATAACAGAAAGAAGAAAAGAGTTCAGCAAAAACCAATGCTATTTAAGAGACAGAGTGTTGGAGCTTCTGGACCGCGGACAGCTTCAGGATTTGGGGGAAAATGTTATGATGAATCGAGAAGTATTTCTGAAAATGTTTGAAAAGTGTAAAAAATCTGGACTAAGGTGTACCATGTTGCCTATGAAACCAGGTAAGCTTCCAATATTTTGATTCAGTTGTTTGATTAAATGCTTTTTTTCTTATTTTTTTGATACTTCTCAAACATCACACATTTTCAAAACGGTGTAGGAATACATGCAGGATACACAAAAATTTCGAAGACATGTGCCATCAGTTAGTGTTCTTATAAAAGGCGATTGATAGACTTGCAACCTGTAACATAGAATACTAACAACTTACAAAACGAGGGCATATACCAGATGTACCTAATGTTTGGATGTGCCTCTGACTACCCCCTACTTGGTATCCTCAAAGATCTACGCACTGAGGATGTCCATCATGCGTGTCTGTTATATTTTTTATTTAACAGTTGTTGATATATTTCACTCTGCTTACATTTTCTTTAACCAAGCCATATAATAATATGGTCAAAAACAGGCAATTTTTTTAAATTTTGAACGCTAGCGACTTTTGACGATACGTAAAAGTATTATCCTCCTTTCGGGCAGTCGGGTAGGAATGAGAATATGTTTTCTATTCCAGACTCATCGGAGGAACAGCAAAGACTAAAAAGTTTCCTTCTATACCTGCTCAAGAAGAATAATCCGGAGTACGAAGACATGTTCCACATTGAGCTACTGGACACGGACGCTGAGAAACTGGCAGAGTTTAAGAGAAGGAAGCTAAGCAAGGAGTATCTAGAAGCTGAGTTTAAGTGCGAGATCTGCTATAAAGTGTTTGAGGTGCTGAGGCTGCTGGACTATCATAAGAAATGGCATGAGGTATATAAACATTTTATTATAGTAGCTGTGTCCTGGTTGCCCTCGGCGTCGCATCGCCCGCCCGCGCTATTACTTATTTTGCTCGGAGGTCGTAGCGTTATGTTTAATAACCTATGGGTTATATGCTTCCACAAGAATTGAGCTATCAATTTCAAAACAAATTTTTCAAATCTTACTGAATTCAAATTCAGTTCCAGAGATTCAGCGCGTTCAAACAAAATAACATACAAACATTGCAAGTTAAATAAAAGCTTGTAAAAACATTGTTTCAGCCTGGCTCGGGTTCGCACGTGTGCTATATTTGCGCGATGCGCTTCGCCCGGCGCAAGTCTCTCGCGCAACACCTGAAGGACAACCATTGCACCGTCTACCGCTGCAAGTTGTGTCCCCTGATCACTTACAACTTGTGAGTAAATAAATAAAATTCAATAAAAAGCCGTATATTTCCTTAATTTCCTAAAAAGTTATTAAAGTGTGTAGGTAACAATAAGATCCCGCGCTATTACTTCTTTCGCTTGGGTCGTAGCTTGATGATAGTCTTTAACCTTTCCCTTCAGCTTAATTATTTGTGTTATTATTTTTTGTAGATTGTGTTTGTTCATTATGATTATTATTTAGGTTTTTTTTTTATATTTTACTTACAAAAAATCTACAGGTAGAAAAGAGTCCTTTTTTCCTTAAAACAAAAAAAACTGAACTCTGATTATTTTGTTTTTAAAGTGTCAACCCACACTTAGGGAAACCACATGAATTTATAATATTCCAAAAAATCATCTTTGGCAGGACTCGAACTCAAGAATTTTGACCAGACTGGTAACTACACTTGAGAGCAAAAAAATCGCACATTCATGATTTTTTGACATAACTAAAAAAAAACAAAAAATATTATGTTTCTGTAATGCAGATTCATAGTCTATTTTAATACCTATCCAGTGGTATCTGATTTGTCTTTCAATCATTACATAAAAATGCTTTTGTGGATCAATAACAAAAATGCATGTTTAGTACAAAATTCTTTATTCAAGTATTGGTGTCAAAGTTATGAAATTAAAAGATAAAATTAATTTAAAGTTTGTTATTAATACCGAGTGTTCCCTCCCCTAGCCTGAATCACTGACTCCATCCGTGTTTTCATTGATGTTACTAGACTTTTGATAAAGTCTTGAGGAATAGCCTCCCATTCCTCTGCGATCGCCTGTTGCAGCTCCTGTAGAGTCGATGGAGGAGCATCTCGGCCTCGAACTCTTCTTTTCAGCTCGTCCCATAGATGTTCGATGGGATTGAGGTCTGGGCTTCGAGCTGGCCACTCCATAACGGTCACATCCACCTCTTGAAGGTACTCGATCACTATGCCAGCAGTATGCGGTCTTGCATTATCTTGCATAAACAGAAAGTTTTCGCCGATAAACCCAGCAAAAGGTACGACGTGGCTCTCGAGTACTTCCTCAATGTATCGTATGGAAGTCAATCCTCTTGATTGGCGACCAGTATTCGGTCCGGTGAAGAAGGCAAGCTCGGTTTTTGCTTCCATAGACATGCCTCCCCAAAACATGATTGATCCACCGCCATAGGCGACACGTTCTGTTATGCAGCATTGGGCAAATCGCTCTCCCGATCTTCTATACACCTTCCCCCGTCCGTCGTTGCCATGCAAGCACATCCTGCACTCATCAGAGAACAGGACTGCACTCCACTGCTCTTCGGTCCAATTCAAATGGTCTCGAGCGAACTGAAGGCGGGCTTCTCGGTGGGCTGGGGTCAATTTCGGCCCGTTTGCTGGCCTGTGTGCAGTCAGGCCACCTTCTGTCAATCGTCTTCTGACTGTCCACCGGCTAACTTCTACTTCACGAACTTCTTGAAGTCGTTGGCCCAGTTGAACTGTGTTCAAACGACGATTTCTTAAAGATGTCGTTATAAGAAAGCGGTTATCACGCTCTGTTGTAGCACGGGGACGGCCCGATCCTTGTCGCCGTTGGTAGCCACCAGTCTCTTGATACCTCTGGTATACACGCCGAACGGTAAATCGGCTCAAACTCAATTGTCGAGCCACTTGACTTTGCTTAAGCCCCGATTCAACAAGGGCAACCACTTGAGCGGCTACTTCTGGTGTAGTATCCATTTTCGTGTTCCGTTTGAAGCCAATATCAATAGAGAACCTTTCACACTGTACGTTGGTATGCAAATGATGACCATTCCCTCAATATGCACTCTTTTATACCTGCGATAAATCCCGCCGCCGGCCTTACCTGGATCGAGCGACATAAGGGGGTCTATTGTTTTGTTGCTAATGAGTTATTTTTAAAGGTAAATGTCAACCCTTTATCAGTTCTGCGAATGCCTAGATTATGCACTTTAATTTAATTTGATTTTAATTTGCTGTAAGCTCCAAATAAAAAAAAAATTGAACTTTTAAGTAAAAATGTGCGGATGTGCGATTTTATTGCTCTCAAGTGTATCTTGTGGCTTAGCATGTATAGCCCCCACAGACCGAGCATGAAGATATTGTTTAAAACCTTTGAATGCAGTAATAATAACTTCACAATCATAAAGAAACGTAACTTAAAAACTATACGCGCATTTATATTTTAAAGTGAATCAAAAATATATATTATTCATAACAGAGAAAGCAAAGTAATTATCTGATTTAACATACGGTAGAAGAACACATCTTGCTTGTTGTAAACACATTGCAATGTTGAGAACTTAGTTGAAGAGATTTCATTACTGGTACATGCGCGCGCGACCAATCCTATAAAAGCATATAAAGAATATAAAATATCACCAAGGGTGTAGACAAATACCTCATGCTTAGTTTTCCTTTCACGCTAACGCAAATTTGTCAATGACACAGCTAATGTCATTTCCATAACTAAATATTTCCGCAGGCGTTAACGTCAACAGAACAGACAGGTATTCGTCTAGACCCCCGAAGTTGTTAAGACAACACATTTTACATTGTTCCAGTTCAGTGATGGTGAATCATTTCCATCACCACAAAGGAAAGGAGTATTCATGCCCTGTCTGCCTGAGTGTGTTCAGGTAAGCTCTTTTTTTATTTATTTTTAGGTATCCTGAATTGTCCCACCGCTGGGTAAAGATCTTTCCCATCTAAGCTTGTACGACCCTAACTAGCTGAACACTAAGGTCGTACAAGCTGAACTCATAAAACACTGAACGGTCCCGTTTTCGCCTTCCGTCTGCAACAAAAAGAGTGCAACCCGTAGGTTGAAACAGGCTGGATTTTATTTTAAAACTTCACATTTTTTTCGTTAAGTAAGATAAAATAAGAAGACTGTTCTAAGAATCCATAAATAAGTTTATTTTCTGAAACATATTTTTCAACGAGACTTTTCATTCCAGCAACAAAAGCACGATGAACAACCATCGACTGCAGGCGCACAAAACGTCTCACATCTGCGCTCTTTGTGCGCGCTGTTTCGTCTCAGAGAAGGGACTGTACTTTCACAAGAGGCTGAAGCACAAGGTAATGGACACTCTGAACACAATACATGAACACAATGTATGAACGCTGGACTCTGTGGTATGAACAAGCTGAACATTTAGAGTTATAAATGCTGAACACAAGGTGTGAACCCATTTGTTTGCCTTTCTAAAAAAACGCTTCTCTACTGTACCTAATTTAGCAGGTTGTACCAAAGTGATGAATGGTGAAAGGATTCAGTGCAAATCGTGGAGGCTCCGTTTATGCACGTGTCACATGTCTTCGAAGCATGTCGCATTTAGTACTAGCGTAGCGCACATATATTTTTCACTTGGAAAAAAACATTTTTCACGATTTGAACCCACGACCTTCGCATCGGAATTCGGTGACTCTAGCCACCTTCGCTAGTGTGAAAAACATTGCGAACAATAGTGAAAATATCTTCATGACTGTCGTATTATGAAACGTGCATCAAAGTATAACTATATAAAATAAATTTAGATGTAGAGTTTTTTGGTTTTCAAAGTACACTCTGAACACAAAGTATGAACAAGCTGAACATTTAGCGTTATAAATGCTGAACACAAGGTGTGAACACATTTATTTGCCTTTCTAAGAAAAAAGCAATGTTTTCAGGACGAAGTCGCGACAAAGTCTGAGCACAGTGTGTCCTGCGATAAATGTGACGCGACCCTCACGTCGCCGGAAGTCCTCCACGCGCACATCCGCCAAATGCACAGCGCACAGACTATGTAAGTACGTACTCCTACTCTGAACATTAACAGTGGAACATTTAAGTAATAAGTACCATTTATTCGTACAACTATGTACAAGTAGGTATATACAAAAAACGCAGATGAAACAGCTAGCTATCTAAAGACCGTTGCAATAATAAAGATAGCTCAACTGTTTTTTTTATTATTTATACAATTAATTTTATATTGCACAAAAAACAAGAGTGTAGGTACAAAACGTGGGCTTAAGCCCACCATTCATGCTAAAAGCATTTTCTACCAGCCAACCTCAAATTTTAAAGGTTAATATGAACTTAATGAATGAATGAATAAGCATAACTTCATTTAACGTCTTAAGAAACAGTAGTGTACTTAAATTATAGAATTATTAAACACATTAGCATTGCCATTCAGCGTAGCAATGCGGCCTGTATTTTGGGAACGCTTCCGTCTGGTAATGATCTGTATCAGTTGAGCTATCTACAGCTAGTTTATAACGGTCTTTAGATAGCTAGCTGTTTCCTCTGTATTTTTTGTATATACCTAATGTAACATACTTAGTTTTATGAATAAATGTATATTGTTATAGAATTGGCAACAATTGATTATTTTGGTAAAATAATCAATTGTTAGGAAATATGAATGATGAGTCGCAAGAATAAGATAAAAGAATAAATGTAATACCTACCTTCCACCCACAATGACCCACATGACCATGTTTCAGTCACAAATGCTTCCACTGCAAGGAAATATTCAGTAGTTTGGAAGAGTTGAAGAAACATAAGGTGGAGCTGGATCACCAGCGATCGCCCAAACTGCCAGCATCCAGAACTAGCGGCGACGGTGCTAAGGTACGTTACGGGAGAACATATTATTATTTATTTCATTGTATTGTATGTTTTTTTTCATAACTTATCTGTATCCATAATCATAATTTCCAAAATAAACTTATCTTTTTAGTTTTCAAAATGTAAACGTCACTCTCAATTCTTCAACTGCAAAAATTAAATATCGCAAAAAAAAATGTGGTAAAAATATAAATTTACTATTTTCGGACTTTTTCCTTGCCAAATTTGGTGTATTTAACTTGCGAGTACTGAAAAAGGGCCCTTACAGACAGACAGACCGAAGGACAACGAAGTGATCCTATAAGGGTTCCGTCTTTTCCTTTTGAGGTACGGAACACTAAAAATAAACACGCTCAAGACTATATTCCCTTTAATGAACATCCTCAGATACATAAACAGTGCGTATATCTTCGAGAACCCCTACCAAATAGTGGTTAGTCAGACGCACGTCCAAATATTACGTTTTGCAAGAAGTTAGAGTTCCACGTGAAAGGTTGCAAGCCCATCGCTGCTTTTTGAAAAACTATACCGTTACCGATAGAACATGCTTTCGAACTTTTGGTTCAAGGGCATGCCGGTTTCCCACGATGTTTTGAGCAAGTGTTTAATGGGCAAAATCCTGAAAAATCCATTTGTACACGATTCGAACAGGGTGCGTTATTCGCTGGTATATGTATGTGACTCTGTCTCTCTGGGTGTATATGCTTACATGTGTGTTTGTTTGTTTGTATGCCAGACTGCAGCTTCGCTAATTGCAGACGAGAAGACTACTTGCGAAGAATGCGATAAATGTTTCAACTCACGGAAAAGCTATCTAAGACATTTCAATGTCAACCACAATGTTAACAGAATGTAAGTCCACTCGATTTGTTTACTTACTAAATTAAATTCTGTTCGAATAATATAGTTTAAAAAAAGACACGCACTAATAAGTATACAAAATGAATTCCACTATCCACCTCCTGGCTCCATCATCAGACCCTCGTTACCAAGCTCAATCTATTGGACTCGTCAAACGAATCATATGAGCCCAGACTCGAGGGGTTTACTAGAAGCCACTAATAAGTTCCACTATCCACCTCCTGGATTCATCATCAGACCCTCGTTACCAAGCTCAATCTATTGGACTCGTCAAACGAATCATATGAGCCCAGACTCGAGGGGTTTACTAGAAGCCACTGATAAGTTCCACTATCCACCTCCTGGATTAATCATCAGACCCTCGTTACTAAGCTCAATCTATTGGACTCGTCAAACGAATCATATGAGCCCAGACTCGAGGGGTTTACTAGAAGCCACTGATAAGTTCCACTATCCACCTCCTGGATTCATCATCAGACCCTCGTTACTAAGCTCATTCTATTGGACTCGTCAAACGAATCATATGAGCCCAGACTCGAGGGGTTTACTAGAAGCCACTGATAAGTTCCACTATCCACCTCCTGGATTCATAATTAGACCCTCGTTACCAAGCTCAATCTATTGGACTCGTCAAACGAATCATATGAGCCCAGACTCGAGGGGTTTACTAGAAGCCACTGATAAGTTCCACTATCCACCTCCTGGATACATAATTAGACCCTCGTTACCAAGCTCAATCTATTGGACTCGTCAAACGAATCATATGAGCCCAGACTCGAGGGGTTTACTAGAAGCCACTGAAGAGTTCCACTTAAATATATATACCATCTTCTACTTAGTTGCTTAGTAAACTAAGCAAAGTAAGAGAACTACATGTCTGATATACTACTTACTTATATTCTTTTGTGTATAAGTAAGTAGTATTTCTGTAATTTTATACTTATTATACATAGAAAACACCCAGACCTGAGACAAATATTTTCAGTTAATAATGTTTGTCCCGCGGCGGGAATCGAACCCGCAACCGGCTGTCACATGACAGATACGAAACGTCAATTCGATAACCATAGAGGAAGATTCCGGGCAATTTTTCTTCATTATAAAAACAACATTCGGAATAATATGAACATTTTAAAAGACAATAGCCAAATCGGTCCAGCCGTCCTCAAGAGATGCACTTACCTACGAAAGGCATAAGAAAAAAAATAACGGATGACATTTCATATCGAACTTTTAATCAACATCCATGAAGATGTTTTTTTTTTCTAAAAAACTTTTTTTAAACAGTCGTAACAGTTGCCTAAATTCACGATAAATGATTTGGATTTCATTCAATCCTGCTTCTTGGCAATCTGTTTAATACAAGGTATCCTCGAGTATGTATATATTTTCAGTCACAAATGCGGCTTCTGTCAAGCAAAGTTCACGTCAGCAGAAGACATAGACGCTCACAGAATTGCTTACAACCACCACCCCAAAGTGAGATATGTCAAGAAACTGAGAAAACATAACGCTGGCACGAAAAGGCTGAAATGCAATAAACCCTTTGAGAAATGCGAGTTGGTAAGATTTTTAAAGACAAAAAAGATCCCTTACCCAATTAATGTTCCTCAGTTCAACCAAACAAATCTGCCACTATACTAGGTACTTTAATTATTTGTCTATTTGCTTGTTTTTCTACTTTAACTTCACCCAATTGGTAACTGTGTCAAACGAATCTTGATAACTCGTTGTCCAGAGACTCCAAGATACCGGCTTGCACGCCTAGTTACTCAATAACCTGTAAACATTATTCTGTAACACCTGTTTTAGCAAATAAATATATTCTTATAGTTAGAAAAGAACATCTTAGATAAACATGGCTTAATATTTTGTTGAGGAGGGATCCTATTTTTAGGGCCTACACATAGATCCTTTACCTGAAAAAAGATTCCTCGACATAGGATCTCTTCTAGATAACAGATACTATCTGTATATATAAAATGTAGATGTATATGTAAATGGTACCTATTGTTTTGTAAAAGGACCATTAAAAAGAATAACCAGTCTTGTTTTTTTCCTTTCTTTCCTGGCTTGGCTTAACCATCAAGTCTTTGTCAATTCGGCAAAGATGTCAAATGCCGCTTTGCGATTGACGATTATAACGCCATACCGTCCTTAACTGCAAAGCAGGATTCGACATCTTTGTCTGAATTATATCGCAATAAGACTTATAAGCCTCCAGGCAGTAGATAAAACCGACGTTTCAAAGTGATCCTTATGATTTGAATGAATAAATTAATGTTGACTTCGATATATCGTATTCGCAGTGCGATGAGATGGTCTCGACCGCTCGCCACAACACCATGTATCAGCACTTCCAAGCGGCGCACCCCGATGTTCCGTACACGTCCGTGTATGCGAACCCACACAACAGGCATCTGTGCGAGGAATGCGGGAAGACATTTAAAGTAAGCACAACGTACAGCTTGAAACCTAATCGTATCGTAATGTGTCGTAGTGTGTACATGGACTTTTATGAATCTGAAGATGAAATGAGGGTAGTTGCAAACCATTTTGTCCCGCAGTGGGAATCGAACGCACCTCTTGTGTCTCAGCCGGCTACTCGCCTGCGCGGCTCCGAAGTCGCAGTCTTGACCCCGCACCAGGATTCCCTGTGACGTGGGTATCAAGAACTACGAGTACCGTGGTACCACAACACCCAGACCCGAAATAAACATACCAACTATTTGCCCGTTGCGGGAATCGCACCTCTTGCGAATCAGCCGGCTACTCGCCGGTCGCGTCTCCGAAGTTCTCGAATATAATATGATTTATGTAGACCATGGTTGTAGTTTGTCCTACATTTGCAAAGGGGAAATCTGCCACCGAACTCTTGGATCCGATCAACTTGGCCGGGCTTCTAGGACCGACAGTTGTTTGTCGGAGATATTATATGTTCAGGTTGCGTTAAAACTCCATTTGCACGATCTAAACACTCCGATGGCCATCTGTGTATTGTATGTGGAAGCTCTTCGTATATCATTAGTTCGTTGCTTGATTTGATGTAACGTAGTTCAATCATGTGGCGAGAGATGTCGCTACAGATGTATTCATTTATCACCACAGGACCTAAGGTTCTTTCTGGACCACAAGAATCTACATACAGGCGAGAAGCCATACCCTTGTAATCTGTGTTCGCGAACATACGCCACCAAACGGCACTTAACATGGCACATGGAGCGGCACGGGCCGCCGCGACACCAGTGCAAGGAATGCGGGAAGATGTTTAATAGTGCTGGCAATCTCTTCGCACATAGACGGGTAAGTTTATTGATTTAGGGAGAGCGAAGCGAACTAAGATCTCAGAGTCTACTTGGGCAATCCAGCGTTTGTTTGTACAACAAATAGTTCATCCGACGAAAACTTTTATTCAATCTTAATAAAACTTGGTAAGTAGGTAAATAATACTAATATAATGTTTATGTTATTTTGCACGGCAAGTCGTCAACTTACTTAGTACTTGTCTGCGGAAACTTTTAAATAACCGTCAGCAAACATGCACTGGTCTAACTAGCAAATGGTTTTCCCAAAATTTTGAAAATAAAAATAAATAAGATAATTTTGGAATTAGTATACGAGCCTAATCTATATTAGGTTTTTGAATCTAAGTGGTTCGAAAGGCCTTTGAAAAAAATGGTAATTTTTAGTGACAGATTGATTATTCGGCAGGGCCACGTCGGCGACCGTCGCTTCAAGTGTGAGATCTGCGCTAAAGGGTTCCTCCACCAAGCCGCGTTGAACGAGCACGTGCGGGGGGTCCATAACCATATACGGCGGGCCAGGAAGTGCAGGGACAAGTGAATAACACACAAAACTCACTACACATGGATATAAGTGACAAACGCAACGTCCTACAGTTATATTAATTGAAAGAGAAGTGACAAATGAAACTTCCTACAGGCATGTACATTGAAAGACCAGAGAAAAAGGAGTAACGCCCAACAGTCACATATATTGAAAGAACAGAGAGAAACGAATACCAACTTTAGTCTCATACATTGAAAGATAATAAAGAATGGAATACCAAATTTAGTCTCGTACATTGAAAGAACAAGGACAAAATTTAAGACAAACAACGCAGGAACAAATTATAACGTCCAATAGTCACATAGTATTTATTGGCCCGATGTCATGAATATGAGTGGATATCTATAACATGGAATTTAACATTTTATATAGGTATATAGAATTTAATATAGTGAATTTATAAAAAATTATCGGCGCGCGGCCGAGCATATCAGATCATAGATTTAAGTATAATCCAGTCAAAGTATTGTAAATTAAGCTATTTATTTTGTGCAATGTAAATACTGTAAATTCGAATAAGTTGTTTATAAATATGTGAATAAACTCTATTTATTTCAAGGTATGTTTTATACATTGGTTTCGTAACTATTAAAATCTCAAACATAAATAACATTTATTGCTTTCACATGGTAGGTACAAAGATGGTGTTTATAGGTAGGTATCTCAAATGACACCTGTCTAAGGGTATAGCAACAGATAGGCAAATCTTTACGATCAGTAAACATAATTAAAAGTTTTATACGGGCGTTTGTTGTAATGTGAACATGGCCTTTTTTGAATGAGGGTAGTTGCGGATATTACTGTTATTTTTCGAACACAGCTCCACACCATCTATGTACCTACCATTGATTATTTCCACCAGCTTGACATGTCCCTGCTGTAATGTAAATGTTGTAATGTATAAATTAAAAATAAAACACCAGTTGGAGGGAAACCACAGCTTTCGTTTATTCTCATGTAAGATGTTACACCGACGACCTCCTATATCAATGTGCCTACCATGCACATCCGCCTGAGACGCAGAAGGGTTCGATTCCCGTCGCGGGACAAATGTTTGTATGAACTGCAGATATTTGTCTCGGGTCTGGGTGTTTTCTATGTATAATATGTATGTATTTACAAAAAAAAGTATATTAAGTACTATATCAGTCATGTAGTTCCCATAATACGAGCTTTGCTTAGTTTGGCTCAGATGATGCTGTGTAAAATGTGCTTACAAAAAAAATCTTGAAACGTCTGTAGAGAAGCCACGCTACATTGGTTACATGATTATATTTAAGATCCCTTTATGCTGACCTTTTAGCTTCGTGCCTTTTCTCGTAATGCAATGTGGCAATTTTAGATTCCACCTGTAAGCTAGTACAGCTCCGGTCAACTACCGCGACACTCGTTTATATCGAATTTCCTAAGAAAAATCACAATTCTCTTTGTTAAAATACGTTCTATTTGGTAAAATAAATAATTTCACTTTTATTTTCGGTTTTTTTTAAGACGTCTGTCTTTATTGCGTTCCAATATACTTACCTACGCAAATTTTAGTCTATGGCACAAATCAAACCGCCGCGGAATTCGTCGGAACATAACTTTGTGCACATTGCATAATGAAATTTATGCACATTGTTTAACGTACAAACGCCAAAAAAACTGCCCGTCTTCCGTCGAATTCTCCGGAATTCTTGAGAATTCAACAGAACTTTGTGCACATTGCATACTGAACTTTATGTAGGTACATTGTTTAAGGTACAAAAACAAAACTGCCCGTCTTCCGTCAAACTCTCAAGGAATTCGACGGTAGAATTACAGCTTCCGTTTTGTACCGCGGCGGTGTGAATTGTGTCTATTTGTGTGTGTTTTTGCGTTGCCTCCGTATATGCAGATGTACGCCGCGTATGTGCTCACGAAGGGCGGCGCGATGCAGGAAACCTTTCGCGCAATACGAACACACGAAGCGGCGGTCGCCTGTATGCGACTGCAATATAAACTCACATTATATAATATTAATTTATTTAGAACACCCAACAGAGATGTCAAAATACTAATCCAATGTAAATTTATGTGCAACGGCTGATTCAGCCGAGGATCTCAAGAGGCGCAAATATAGAAGTCTCGACAGAGCTTACTTATCAAAAAAGGCTCAACTTTTGGCGGGTTATTTGAGATGAATTGCCATTCAGCGTGGCAATGCGGCCAGTATTTTGGGAACGCTTCCGTCTGGTAGAGATCTAGATCAGTTGAGCTATCTATAGATCGTTTGCAACGGTCTTTAGATAGCGCAGTGGGCGCAGAAGGGTTCGATTCCCGCCGCGGGAAAAATGTTTTTTCTATGTATAATATGTAAGTATTTACAAAAAAAGTATATCAGTCATGTAGTTCCCATAACACAAGCTCTGCTTACTTTGGGGATATATGATGCTGTGTGAAAACCGTCCAATTGTCCAGCATTATTAATTTATTTTATTTATAGTGGACCATAAGTAAATACAATTCACTATTCTAGTTTCTGTCCACTATGTATATTGGTATACAACAATTTATTACATCATTACATTACATACATTAATTTTTTTGTCTTTGACTATATTATGTTTTGTGTGCCATAATAAATGAATAGATATTGATTTTTTTATCAACTTCCCGTTATATGAAGTAATTTTGTTTTCAGTTCCCTAAAATAAAATATCATAAGAGAACCAACACTTACTCGAATGTGGTTGGACAGGTTGGCTGCGCTGTTAAACTTTTTCCCGCAGTGTGGACACTCCCGGGAAGGCGGCGCGTGGCGCTCCGAATGATTCTACACAACACATTTAGAATTAGACACTAAGGGCCGTAAGATCAATAGTAGTTTAAACCACAAAAGCCAGTTTACAAGCAAGCCCACAGTTTACACTCGCAGTACACTTCACATAAGATCAAATGTTTAAAACTTCCATCGCCTTACAAATTGACGACCTCTGTGGCGCAGTGGGCGAAGTTCCGCCTGAGACGCAGAAGGTTGCAGGTTCGATTCCCGCTGCGGGACAAATGTTTGTATGATCTGCATACATTTGTCTCTGGGTGTTTTCTATGTACATATAATATGTATGTATTTACAAAAAAAACTATATAAGTAGTATATCAGTCATGTAGTTCCCATAACACAAGCTCTGCTTACTTTGGGGCTAGATGATACTGTGTGAAAATGTCCAGCATTATTAAAATAACTGTTCAAATAGTCCAACGCTAATTTCCTATGACAAGTGTTTTTTTTATATAAAAGAGATACACCATTGGTAAAAAATAAATATCTTTTAGAAACTCAATAAAAACATTTGTATTTGTAAGTTTAATCTTCTATCTATCGATTATTTCATAAGTTCAATGGTAGTTGATCCACAAATGTGTTCTTATATGACAGTAGCTCAAACCATCGATCAACTTTTATCGAAGATTTACGAAATCCAAAGTTTTAACCACTATTGATCTTACGGCCCGTAGTTGTAGAGCTCCTGGTGAAAGAGCTTGGTCTATGCTACATAACTTACAATGGGAAGGGGGGTGCAGGGGGGGTTGATTTCAAAAGGGGGATTCCGGTTTAATAATGTCGTGGAACACCTCTATACGATCCAACAAGCAATCACCGCCCTTTATGCAAGTTTCGAAGATACAATTGAGTACTGTCTATTTTCAATATCTTAGCTATAAATAATAATAAATAATGTTGGTCATTTTTCACACAGCATCATCTAGCCTCAAAGTAGTCAGAGCTTGTGCTTGTGGCTTTGAACAGTATTATTCAGGACAATGTTTTACACACCTTAAGGCTCATCTTGGTCCTGAACGTCTTGTGGCACGTCTCGCAGCGGAATGGCTTCAGACCAGAATGCACGTATTTGTGTTCTATTAACTGCAATTTCTTCTGCAACAAAACAAGGTTTTAACTTGGTAAATTGATTGCAAGCTGTTGTAATGAATGAAATAGCTCGCGCCGATAGTGACGGGCACACGTGACTTTGAACACACCGTCGTCGGTCTGTACTCACGTAGAATCCCTTCCCACACTGGTCGCAGAGGAAGTCGCGTTGTCCGCGCGGTGCTTCGTAGCGCTCGGCGGGATGCTCGCGCCGATAGTGTTGGTAGAGCCACGCGTGACTACCACCCGACGACCCACACTGACAACAAAATCTGCTATTAAACCTTCTATGACATGGTAAATATCTAAACATTGTGAAACGGTAATTTCCACGTACTTTAACACATCGCTGTCTCTTACTAGCGCGGTAACTGTTTCTACTCGATACTAGATGGCGGTATTACACTCCAATACAAGGTAATGCCTCTATCCGCTAAAATATGGCGCTAGCGTACATTCTGTGCAGTGCGCGATGAGTTATAAAAAGATAGCACGCTGTACCAGAAACTACAAAAAAGAACGAGGCAGCGTAGTGGCGGCTTCGTTCTTTCTACTTCGTTTATATTTGTAAAAACATAAATGCGCCACGCGATCCTTAGTTCAGTTCAAGCTTTGAATGCGGATTAATCGGAGTGATTCGGAAACAATACCCAGTGATGAGTTAAGTGGCTATTTTGCGAGTATTATAATTATATAGTGTTTTAGTGCTTTCGTTCTAGTTTTGTAATTTTTGTACATAAGCGTGAAGGCACCGTCTTAGTTTCGACTTATGCCGAGAGTTTTTTTTAACTGATCACATAAAGAAGATCGGTGGGAAATAGAAAGTGAACTAAGTGAAATTTAAAGGGGACTCAGAGAAATTTAAAGCGGACTAAGTGAAAGCCTATTAAACTGCATTTGATAGTTCTCAAACTTGTTCGCAGGGTATTGTATTTCTACTCGTAATCCTTTGATTTATTATTTAACTATCAATGTACATCCATTATGTACAGTGGTGTGTACTTAGCTATTTAATGATATTCTAGAGTTCATATAAGTAGTTGGAGCTAAAATGCCTTTTTAGATTTTACAATTAAATAAACACTTAA
Organism: Perizoma affinitatum; assembly: GCA_961405105.1. Taxonomy (NCBI): domain Eukaryota; kingdom Metazoa; phylum Arthropoda; class Insecta; order Lepidoptera; family Geometridae; genus Perizoma; species Perizoma affinitatum. The sequence continues at coordinate 16,587,313 of OY560186.1, read as the reverse complement.
CTTACTGTACTGTACTGTACTATATATATATACTGTATACATGTATAACTTACAATTTCAAATAGGCTTCAGACAAAGTCAATATGTTTTATTTATTGAAAACACAACGTCAGCTTAAAAACTACTTGATTTTAAATGTCATAGTAAACTTACGCCGATGCTTAGCGCGCAACCAAGCCAGGACTAAATCAAACTCTGCTTGGTTATTTTTTGATGATCTTCACTCAGCTATAGTGTGGTGGCAATCGAACAAGGTGAACTCATTCATTGAGATACAGCATCAGTCAAAGAATTAAATAAACTCTATATATACAGTATCAACAAAGTTCTTGAGACAGCACACGATACGCTTTATATAGTAGCGAGTCCACGGCTTGGCCCTCGTGGTAGGTACCCGAATAAAAAGAAGCCGATTAAAAGTAGCTCTGACCGTTAAGCATCGCTCGACCATTTTTTCTTTTAATTTCGCTACAAAAATGGATTCCGCGACAATCCCTTTTATTTTAACGGGATAATATTTAAACAGCCAACTCGCCCTGCCTACAGCCCTGAAGGTCCATTCTAAATATTGGTGAAATATTTATTGATATCGGAAACATCTAAACTCACAATCTTTACCTCTTTATAAAATATTAGTACAATCATTATAATATCTGTGGTATTGGTATAGATTGCTAATAATATATTACTACAGGGTGTCCAGACAAATACCTCTTTCTGTTGCCGTTAACGCCTGCGTAAAGATTGAATTGTATGGAAATTATATTTGCTGTGGAAATGTCATGTTTTACCTTGACAAATTTGCGTTAGCGTGAAAGGAAAACTAAGCGTGAGGCATTTGTCTATCTGTACCCCTTATATGCTACCACTTTCTGTTGCCGTTAAGGCCCCTTATATCCAATTTAACAAGTAAGCTATCAAGAGATCTTACCAGATTACATTCGATGGTATCACTGATCTTTCCTTCATTATTCGGATCGTCTTTCTTTATCTGGCAACTCTTTTTCGTGTTCCTCTTAAGGTGCGGTTTCTGAGTGCGCGAGTGATTCAGCCTCTTGTGTTCCTTCACCTGCGACGTCTCCTTAAACGTCAGACCGCAGACAGAGCAAGCTACGCTGAAAATTAACAAATTCCAACGAAAAATTTTTTTTCCATATTTCGCTTCCAAACATTGCATTTGGCAAATGCCCGAATTGCGGAGCATAAATAATGGCGTGTTTGAGCTTTTTTTGATTTTCATAATTTAAGGGGGGAAATAGGGGTTGAATGTTTGTATGGGAGTATGGTTTCTATTTAAACACGACTCCACGCGAGAAGAGCCGTTGCCAACAGCTATTTAATTATAAAGACATACACAATCATATTAAAAAATATAATTAATGATAATTGAATAATAAAAAATAATCCTATCCTACTACTTTAATAAATGCGTAAGTTTGTGAGGATGGACGTATGTTTGTCACTCTTTCACGCAAAAACTACTGAACGGATTTTAATAAAACTTTACGGTAACATAGCTTATACGTCAGAATAACACATAGGCTACTTTTTATCCAGGTACCACGCGGGCGAAGCCGTGTGATGATGCCAGATGTTAATATTTAATTACGTTCAAACGGTACTACGTGAGTTGACAGTTCGTAGCGACATACAGGTTTATCATACACTAGCCTCTGTCCACGGCTTCGCCCGAGTGCTAACCGGATAAAAATGTGTTATTCTGATGTATAAGCTATATTACAGTAAAGTTTCATCAACATCCAAAATCTGGAAGAGATCGATTTTCTAAGCGATAATACCGCCCATTGTACCTTTGTCCTAATTTGTTATTGTTTATATCATAAGGTGTACACCAAAGTATTTTCATTCATTAATTTTTTTTTCATTCGTTCATCCTCACAAATTTTCGCGTTTATAATAGTAGGGGGATAGGATATACATACTCACAGCTCGGTCGCGATGTCCTTGTGTTCGTCCGTGTTGAGTACATGCACCGTGTACACTTGCTGGCTCGCGAAGGTAAGTCCACACGGCTCGCAGCGCACCGTGGCTTCTCTGTCCACTTTGCACTCGGACTGCAAGGTAACGTCAACGATTATCACTAGCTGTAGGGAGGTGCAGGGTTTTTTTTGTGGGAAATAAAATCCACTTTTAAACACAAATAATTTTATTGGTTTATTGCGAAAACTTAGGGACTAGAATAACGTAATGATGAAAATATTACGTTTTATATATATATATATATATATATTTTATTGTGAGCAATTCTGTTTTTCGACTTTTGTATTTAATTTGACTCATTTTCATTATATAATTCCATTCCATTCTAAATAGTGGTAATTTTATTATTGAAATCGGATGAGTCGTTTCGGAGATTACCATCTCCACCCAAAATAACAAACTTCCATCCATTCATTCAAATAAAAAAACTGTTGAAGAAACTTCAAAGTGATTTTTAGACACTGAAATGGTATGAAAAAACTTCAAAAACAAACAGTAGGTTCCAATTAAGTCGTAAACGGATGATGTCTTGTTTCTCTAAAGTGTTGGCATTTTTTCAAGGAAAACGAGGCGTCATCATTCCACGAACGTAATTGGAACACGCCATAAGTGAATCACCTACCGGGTGCATTTTGAGTGTGTGGTCTCGCAGGCCAAGCTCGGAGACGAATGTTCGTGCGCAGGCAACGCACACGTGGGCCGAGGTGTGCACGTTGCGTTTGTGCGTCATGTACGAAGATATGTGTCTGCAATAACAACACATAATCAATAAAAACACCCAAACCATAAGCAACGCACAATCAATAACAACAAATAAGCAATAAAAACACTCAAACAGCAAACAAAAACAACACATAAGCAATAAAAACACTCAAACAGCAAACAAAAACAACACATAAGCAATAAAAACACTCAAACAGCAAACAAAAACAACACATAAGCAATAAAAACACCCAAACAGCACAAACAATAAATATATAACAATAAAATTTTCAGTAAAACCGAGTAAATAATGGATTCGGTGGAGATAGCTCAGGACTGTTCGTCATAGCACACTTTGGAGAAGGCTTACCATATCCAATTGTGGACTTCTACAGCCTGTGGATGATGGTGATTAAGTGATTACTTACTTGAACACACGATCGCAGTGACACTTGAAGGTTTTCCCCTGATGCTTCTGGAAATGCGCTTTCATCGCCTGCCTGCATATAATCCAGGGGGTAGTTAAGTATTTATTTATATAAATAAAAATCAATTGCCGCATCATGACTTGAGAACGGCTCCACCGATTTTTAAGAGGTTTTTGTTGTGTTCGTAATTGTCAGGACAAGGATCTTTTTGATTCAATCACTTTGAATCAAAAGGATCCTGACAATACCGCGACCAATCCAGGAAATAAAGGCAAGGAGCATGCCTTTATTTGGAAAAAATAACCAGCCTTAGCTGGTCTCAGGTAGATAGATGGATATATTTTTTATTCAAAACATATGGATACAGCAGACTATTGAAGAAATAGTTCTTAATAAGATTGAATAGTTAATTGTCATATGTACTTTCTGTATAAAAATTTGTTGTACTTTCGTACAGTGTCTTTTCGTTTAGAATTAACCAAATAAATCCATATCTGCTTAGTGGTTGTTTAATATAACCTTCAAACAGAATGACAAGAAAAATTACAAATCCTATCCTACTAATATTAAGTGATGAGCGGGCACATCTTGCAGTATATAAAAAATGTATCGTACCGCTGGTAAGTGATGAGCGGGCACATCTTACAGTATATAAAAAATGTATCGTACCGCTGGTAAGTGATGAGCGGGCACATCTTACAGTATATAAAAAATGTATCGTACCGCTGGTAAGTGATGAGCGGGCACATCTTACAGTATATAAAAAATGTATCGTACCGCTGGTAAGTGATGAGCGGGCACATCTTGCAGTATATAAAAAATGTATCGTACCGCTGGTAAGTGATGAGCGGGCACATCTTGCAGGCGAATTTACCGCGATGGCAATTCGGCTTGTGCTTCAGCAGCGTGTTGCGAGTCGAGAAACGCATGCTGCAGACGTCGCACTCGTGCGACAACTCGAGCGACGGCTGAATGTAAGGGTCGAATGAATGCATTAAAGAAAATACTTTATTGTACACCTTAAACAAATAATATAATAAACAAAATCTTATTATTAAGTAGGTACAACGGGCGATCTCTTCCAGAAACCTTTGGATGGAGAGGATAATAAGAGATTGTGAGAGTGTACATTCATATACACATTATAAGACATCGGTAAAAGAGCAAGACAAGACGAGAGGGTTGTTCCCGCTGTCACCCGATCTTCGGCCCCATCGGGGGACAACGGGATTTTATTTTTCCCGTTGTCCCCCGATTCATCCTTTTGCCATCAGGACTGCCATGAGGATGATATGTGCCATGAAGCATTGGACAGAGGCGCATACTGCACAGTGTCCGCCTTGGTATATTCATGAAGCGAAATTATGGTATATTCATGACTGGTGCTTTTTATTCTGATAATAATTGTATCGGGTCTGGGTGTTTTCTATAAATATGTACCTATGTATTTACATTTTTTTAAAGTACATAAGCAGTATATAATTAACGTAGTTTCCAAAATACAAGCTCTGCTTAGTTTGGGGCTAGATGATGCTGTGTGAAATATATCGGTCTTTAGATAGCTAGCTGTTTCATCTGTATTTTTTGTGTATACCTACTTTTACATAGTTGTATGAATAAATGTAGAATGATTTATTTATTTATTAAAGGCGGTTGAAAAAACAAATAAAAAAGTAATGTATACCTACTTACATCATGCCACTTCATATGAAACAGCAGGAGCCCTTCGTTCTTGTATACCGTGTAGCAGAGCTCGCAGCGATACCGCGCTGACACGTAGGGCTCCGAGACACGCCGCCCCAACAGCTCCCTCCTAGCATCTGATAAACAACATTATATTACCTACTCATACTCATTTATATTAACCACAGGAACATGCAGTGGCCGTTGGCCTATGGAATGCTCTTCCCCTTAACATTAAAAAGTCATCTAAGCCCACTTTCAATGACACCACTAAAACTTAACTTTGGAAAAAGTAACAGACAATACACACACTGCTATCACACAAACAATACCTAAATACTAACAATAAAACTATTTATGTGCCTCCCGATATTGGCAAGTTGCAAATGGCCGTTCAACTCAGCATTTGTTGTGTCAACTGGCAACACAACGCTGATCTACCGTTGGAACCAAACACTCAGTGAAACTCAGTGATACACTCAGTAATATACTCAGTGAAACACTCAGTGAATTGGTTAACACATTGCTGATTAGAGGGGAAGGTGCGGGTTATATTTTACCTGCGTATGTTGCAAACAGCTGGATATCGAAGACTGATTCATACTGCGTGAATTCACTTCGCTTCGCTATTTCACCTCTCAGTTTGTACTTAGTAGGAACTGAAAGTATTAAATATATAAATAATCATCAATAGCCTGTAGAAGCCCACAGCTGGCCTCTACCAAATAGTGCCACGATGAAGTATCCTTGGCCCCCTCCATCCATCATCACGCTGTCACTATATTACATTATAATCTATACTTTACAGGTACGCAAAATGTCAAATGAATAGGATGACAACACACTTATAAAAATTAAATTATGGATGTTTGTCATTATGGTTGAACCAATTTGGATAAAATTCTGAACTTTTTAACTGGGTATAATGTATGCAAAGCCGTGGGCAAACCCAATAACATATAGCATTTACCTTTTTTAATCTCTGATCCTGACTTTTGTTTCTTTCTTTTCTTAGCTTTTACATTTCTCTTAATAACAGGAATGTCCTTATTGGAAATATCACTTTCATCATTTTCTATTTCATCATTATCTTCAGAATGAGTGCTTTGCTCATTTATCAATTCTAGTTTGATGAAAATGTCTTCTTTAATATCTTCATTGATTTCAACAGCAGTTCTTTGAACATAGTTTAATGGAGACTTCTCGCATTTGGTTATTTCATGTTCATCTTTATTGCTTATGTCTTGCAGTAGTTTGTATAATGATTCTATGGGAAGTTTTTCCTAAAACAATAAAATTAGTTAAGTATTAATAAAACTGGCTCAGATATGTCAAAAAACTATGAGAGTTAAATCATATTAAGTTGGTCTCAAAGTCTCATCATATCTCTTTTTAAACATGGAAAACACCTGAAGTACATGTACCCTGACAGGGTCCATGTACTTCACTACAGCTACTTTGATATATACCTAAGCTGGGGTCTAGACAAATACCACTTTCTGTTGGTGTTAAAGATTAAATTGAAATTGATGACATTAGCTGTTGGCATTTCAACAGCTAATGTCATCAATTTCAAAATGACTACTGTCAAGTTCTTCCTTGACAAATTTGTCTAAGCAGGAAAGGAAAACTAAATGAGAGGTAATTTTCTAGACACCTTGCTGTACATTTTGCATTAATAAATGATAAACAATAATAAAAGTTATTTTTTATGTTTTACTACTGAATGCTACTTTCTAGTTTTTTGTCTCATACTTTAGGATACAAAATTAAACATTCTTAGTTAGGGACTGGCCAACAGCTAAGGTACTTTTGATGCTTTTACAATATATAATTTTTTTTTGCTGGACATTTTCACAGATCATATCAAGCCCCAAACTAAGCAGAACTTGTATTATGGGAACTACATGACTGATATACTACTTATATACTTTTTTTTGTATATACATACATACATATTATACATAGAAAACACCCAGACTTGAAGGGTGCTTCAAATCAAAAACGAGAAAGAAGTCTCAAAGTGATTTCGAGATGAAGAAAAAAGGATTGGTTTTCAACGCCTAAAAAAAGGTGTAATAAGTTCTATTATACAAATATAATTTTCTAATATAATAATAGACAGAATTCACATCTATAATCTTTCATGACTATATTTATTATGGTACCTGACTTTTGTCTTCCTTCCATTCTTGGAATATTTGGTATGATTTCCGACATTTGTTTCTAAAATCTAAATTATTCTTGAGAGAATCCTCACAGGTGGTGCAGCACTGATGTTTTGAAGATCCAATCTGATTCTGAAATATGTTTATTTATTAGGTAGTTATAGCAATTTTCTTGTCGGATTAATGAGTCTTAGTGAGTAAACACCTCACTGTCTAGAACACTAGAATGTGATATTTTTTTACACCATGCAGTTAAATTTTCACATGCCAGACTACTGTGCCGACTCTTCATGCTAGATCACTGACTCCTCACATCAATCTATTGACTCCTCACGCCATTCTGTTGTCTCCTCATGCCAATCTATTGAGATTGGTGTGAGAAGTATTGACTCCTCACACTATCTATTGATCACTCCAGATCACCAACTCTTCACACCAATCTATGACTCCTCACGTCAGAACACCGACTCTACATGCTGCCCTATTGACTCTTCACTCCAGATTACTGACTACACACGCCAGATCACCGAGACCTTACGCCAGGACACTGATTCCTCACGCCGCTCCATTAGCTACTCACAGCAAATTCATGACTCCTCCCTAAACAACTTGGGTTGAGGGGCGGACCATCTAATAATTATTTACATCGCGCGCGTTACCAACTGACTCGAATTGGCTAAGCTTTTATCTTTCTGCACTCATGATTATTTTTCGATACCTTCTAATTCTATAGTAGTGTGAACTTGAAGTTAGAAAAAAGCCTTTCGTACCTCATTATTGCAGATTTCTAAGATGTAGTCCGAAAGGTGTTTGTCCAACTCGCGCATTGATTTGTTTGTGCTCAGGCATACTCGACATATGTTGGTGGTCATCGTGTCTGTCCAGGAATTAGGGACATTGCAGATGATCTGATCTGATTATTTGAATTAGGTATTGTACTTCACTCTATATGTAGTGATTTTCTAAATTATAAGCTAAGCTAAACAATCAGACGACTACCTCGTTTTGTCTACAAATCAATATTTATTTATTTACTAGTTATTACTATGCGTTTAAAAGTAGCTATTTACACGAATGAACTATTTTTTGTTCTTTATTCGTTTATTTCGGAATTGCTATTTACACGGAACTTCACTTCTTTCTATCTCGTCTAGTCTATTCGTTTAGTCCAATCAAGTCGTTTCGTAATCGTTTTAATAATCGTTTAAATAATCGTTGTCTTCACACAAAAAGTATGTGTAATTCATATGTACGTACTTCGTACACACCATCTAGCGTTGAATAGCTTTAGTTGGCTGGTGAATGTTTTTTTTAGCAAGGCGTTGAAATAGCCGTTTCGTTTCATGAACGATGGACTGGATGAGTACTTTGATACATACTGAAAAAATATTGATTTGTAAACAAATTTGTATTTACCTGTTTGCATTGTTTTATGTTTTAATTATAAGTTCGTTCCAATTCACAGTTCAAAATGAGTAGTTTGTGAATCGTATCAGTCAATACTTTTGCCGCAGCTATGGCCAGTAAAATATGTCGAATTTGTCTCAGCACACAAAAACCATTGCAAGAGTTGGAAACAACACTGTCGAACTATTTCCAGGAGATCTGTGACTATGCTGTAAGCCATCTCTATAACAATCAGTTAAATTTAATGCGTAAATAGCAGCTTGCTACTGGCTATCCTTGTTGATGGACTTTGTAGGGAGAGTCAGACTTGGCTTCACTAAACCTTCCCATTACGTACATGTGTTGGAAGCCTGTCCAGCAGTGAAGTTCTACGGACTATTGATGATGATGAGGTACAGGCAATTTAACATGCCCTTTGAAGCTCAAACTGTAGCTAATAATTACAATCCCTTCTTCAAGCTCAAGTTGATTCAAAGAAGAGATTAACATTACAGAAAATATTTTCTAAGGTGTTATGCTACCTAATTATACACATACTTTTAATTAAAACATTAAACAATAATAGTTATATCTAGCTTTAAACTAAACAACAAATACAGAATTAAAATTAAAAGTATAACACACACCTACTTCAAAACAGAGCAGCTTATGAATAAACAAAGTTATCTATAAGACTTGACTAGTTTTAGACTGGCGTTAAAAATATCACTAGGTGTGAGGTAGCATAGAAACCCACATATATTATAATATTTATACTATATCTGCTGAATATTTCAATGACCGTCCATCTATCTGTAAACAGATCTTATTAAATCTTTAGGTCTGCCTAAGCCTCTAATTTTATCCTATCAACCACCAATATAGCATAAATAAAATGCCAACAAATTTTCAGTTTCAGTGTGGATCTTCACAACACCTGTGCTGCTCGGCTTGCGAGGAATCCCTCAGAAATAATTTGGATTTCAGAAATAAATGTCGGAATTCCAACCAGATATTGCAAGATTGGGAATGGGATAAAAGTCAGGTTAGTTGTTAACTTTTATTTACAACTTAAGTTCAGAAAAACAGAAAAAATCTAGAAATACTTAAATCTTAATAATAATAATAATGTTGGACATTTTTCACACAGCATCATCAAGCCCCAAACTAAGCAGAGCTTGTATTATGGGAACTACATGACTGTTATAATAATATATATTTTTTATTTATAAATACATACATTATTATACATTGAAAACACTCAGAGCTGAGACAAATATTTGCAAATCATACAAACATCTCTCTTCTCTTGCTCACAACTTGCTTATTAATAGGTTTGGTTTAAAGAATTCATGCAACCATATTTTTCTTGGGCATGCATTTTTCCTTCACCTTTTTGAATATGTTGAGGTAATGCAACCTGTCACATGGAATGCATAGTACTTAAAACACAGGCATGTGCCAAATACAATGTTTCAATGAGCCTCTCGACTACAAAGTCAAAGTCTTAGTGAATTCAATTAAATATGTATTAATTGAAATCACAATGATCATATATAAATGTCAGCTTAAAAACTGTGAATCTTATGCCAATTCCGCATGGGCTATCCCCCCACTTGGTCTCGTTAAAGATCTACACATTGAGTATGTATCTGAGGATGTCCATCATGGAGAATGCAGTCGTGAATGTTTTTGTTTTGTCAATGCAGACATAAATTTTGCAAGCAACTAATTTACATCGCTGCAAGACACAAATCTATCCATTTTTTGTTAATTTATTGTTTCAGCAAAAGCCTTCCATAGAATCACTACATAGTTTAATACAAACATCACACAAAGACACAAATCATAAAGAGAAATATCTACTGGTAAATAAACATGAGAAATTGGATCTTGAACTTCAAAGTAACAATCACATCGCTGATGCGATTAAGGATGAGATAAAAGATGAGTTCCATGAAGTATCTTTCAACAGTTTTGATGTTGATGAAAGTGATTTATGTGATGTTGCTAGAAATAATGTCATTGATGAAGTGGAAAATCTACTCGTGGAACAGGTCATGGTTTTTGGTAGTAAGGTTAAGGAGAATGTCAAACTTAAGAAATCAAAGAAGAAAGAAGTTAAAGCTAAGAAATCTAAATCTGAATCTAAAACCAAAATTGTTAAAAAAGGTAATTATTATAAACCAAAACCAAAAACTTGAGGTTAGTTGGTTAGTGTTGGCCTTGCAACTTGTCGGGTGGTATACCAACTACTTGCATGTGCCAAATGTAATGTTTGGATGTTTCCCTTGGCCTTGCAACATGTCGGGTGGTATACCGACTACTTGCATGTGCCAAATGTAATGTTTGGATGTTTCTCGGACTACCCCCTAATTTGGTATCCTCAAAGATTGACCCGCTGAGTATGTATGTGAGGATGTCCATCACAGGGAATACAGTTTTTGTTTGTTTTGTTTATTACGACACTTTATTTTTATCATACTTCGCAATATTCTTTTTCACTGTAACAACATTCTATTTCTGGATCATATTTATTCTGGACAGCCAAATTTGTATTTTTCTTTCAGCCTTGTGTTATTACCTAATAATTCAATAATACCTAATACCTAATAATTCCCCATATTTTCTTAAGTCTAAGAAAAGTATAAGAAATATGGGGGATTTAATTAGTTGTTTCAACCTTGCAGTTCCCACAAAGTACAAACTGAGAGGTGAAATAGCGAAGCGAAGTGAGTTCACGCAGTATGAAGCAGTCTTTGATATCCAGCTGTTCGGGACATATGCAGGTTAGATGCCTAGTTATCTTGAAGACCTCTGTGGTGCAGTCGGCGAAGGCCCGCTTGAGACGCAGAACCTTCTGCGGCAACTTTCTTCGGCTAGTCGCGGGACAAATGATCAGCAAATCTTTGTATTGGGGTCTCGGTATTTTCTGTGTATGCTCTGCTTACTTTGGGGCTAGGTGATGATGTGTGAAAATTACCAGCACTATTTATGTAAGTATTTATTTTATTTATATAATACTACGACTTGCCTATCCTGCGTTAGTCTGCTATAATGAAACGGTTTCTCATTTGTGTTTTTTTTATATAACTAACGCCGCAAACAAGCATACGGTCCACCTGTTGGTAAGCAGTTACCGTAATCTACGCTTGTAACACTAGAGGTGTCACTCGCGCGTTGTCGACCCTGAGACCTCGAGCTACGTTACATCGCACCAACGAAGAGCTACCACATACAATACACAGATGACCATCGGAGTGTCTAGATCGCGCAAGCGGAGTTTTAACGCAACCTGAACATAATACCACCGACAGACAACTGTCGCTGCTAGGAGCCCGGGGAAGTCGATCAGATGGATCAGCTCGATGGAAGATCTTCCCCTTTGCAACTGGAGGACGCACTACAACCGTGTTCTCCATAAATCTCATGTGCCTCTAGTTTCACGAATCTGTGAGAAACTGGGCTTGGTTTATTAGTTTGCTGTTTATCTATCTGTGTACTGTGTTTGTTTATCAGAGGCTAGGAGGGAGCTGTTGGGGCGGCGTGTCTCGGAGCCCTACGTGTCCGCGCGGTATCGCTGCGAGCTCTGCTACACGGTATACAAGTGTGACAAACTACTGCAATTCCATATGAAGTGGCATGATGTAAGTATCTGAATAACAATATATCAGACTTTTTATGCTTTAAAACAAATACGCTCACGACTGTACCCCCCAAGTTAGACATCCTCAGATATAAACGGAGCGTAGATCTTGAAGGATACCAAGTAGGAAAATAAATTAAATGAGAAACATTTGTTTGGCACAACAAGAAAAAAAAAAGACATTGGGCGCGCGGGCCGAGACCGTCCGCTCGGTTGTTGGTGTGTTGAGTGCGCGTGCGCATATAATGGGATATGTGCAACGCGCGCTTGTGTGCGTTAACACGTTAAGTAAGATAAAAATAAAGTGTCGTAATAAACAAAATAAACATAGACAGTGTCGACTGTAAAGTACAAGTACATAGTACTTGTTTTATCAAGCTCTGCTTACTTTGGGGCTAGATGATACTGTGTGAAAAACGTCCAGCATTATTATTATTATTTAAAATCTCAGGCTCATACCTGGAACCTTTACAGGCATTAGTGACTACTTTAGTGAAACACTAAGAGGCCTTTTTGTACAATACAATATATAAAAACGACTTTGTGGATTGTCGCGCCATCCGTACTCAAACTAAATAGGAATGCCAAGGTACAGTACGGAGTAACATGGGCAACAAGTATTATCATTACATGAGGATGAAATAATGAGTCGACCATAATCGATGTCTACCTGCTAACTGCAAACGCGACCAGTCAATGAGGCTAAAGCCATCCACTGGGGGCCTTACGGTTACCCCGATCGATCCCGGCTCCGATCTGGACACTAACACTGTGGTCGTGCCTGGGTGTCTCCTCCAGGTAGGTAACTCCATCTAAGGAGCTCTGAGATCCTACCCTTCGGGTCGCTAGACACCCGTCGGACGTGAGTTCTGCTATGCAGTTTCCCACGATGGCCTCCACCTCCCCTTAGCCATGACCACTGTTTCCCGACACAGAATCGATCAAACCCGGAGGGTTATGCACTCTCCCCAGAGCATCGCGCTCTCCATCAGAGCCTCGCGCTCTCCTTTAGATCATCGCGCTCTCCTTCAGAGCATCGCGCTCTCCTTTGAGCATACCTGTGACTTGAAGAGCCACCCCGGGCTATAACGGAGCCCCTCCTATCCAATCAACTGACTGGACTACCGATGTTCGTAATAATTAGACTAAAAAATGAGAACTTCAACTATCAGTCGTCTCATCATTCCACCTCAGCATAAAAATGTATTAATAACATTTAGTACTTACCAGGGGCAATACTGGAGGCTTTTTCATCGTTGTGAGAACCTATTACCTTCTCTCCACCTTTACTGCTCCTTTTGACCCAGTTTTTCCACTTAGCTGTCCTTTTTGCCGCCAATCTCCCTATCCGGAAAAAAAGCCATCAAAAAAACTGTGCAAAAAGCAATCATACCACAATGCAAAAAAAACAATAGATTGTATGTCAGTGTCATTTTGACACTTACCTTGTTCATGACGATTCGCGCATCGCGCGACATGGATGGCGACTGATGAAACTATTGGTTGATAACCTGGACTATTGCAGGAGTATATGTTTAAGGAATGGTTGCTGGGATATGTAGAATGAAACGGCACCTGCCAATTCTGACTAAAAATTCAAATCAAATCATATTATTGTTACGAGCTAGGGTTCGGGATAAAATAATTAAGTCCAATTGTACACTAAAGGAACACTGTAACAGAAAAATTACCACAAAACAAACAGCACAACGAAACTACACAATGAAAAACACTGTATCACTACGTACAACACTAGCACAAATGTCACTTCACTAGTCACTGTGTATCGCTTCTTTATACGAACTATTGACATTCCAATCTAGAACTGAACTGACTCTACGGGTCGCTCGCCGTGCTTATATATCCCGTCTTAAATAAAGATGCGTTTCTTCTAATAATTTCCAGTAGGGGCATGGCCCGCACGCTGCCTCTCCGCCTCGCCATGCGCCGCCTCAAACATTCCAGGAACTACCGTCTTTTACTAGCTCAGACGACTCTAGATGGTGGTAGAAGAAGTAGTGCGTCCATTTAATAAGAGATTACGCCAGTGTATCGTAATTCATATTATTATTGTTTCACATATTTTAGTGAGGAATTACTGGGGCCGAAGCCAACAGCAAAGAGACCAAATACAAATAATATAAATACATGAGTGTAGGCGAGACAGATGGAATAATATTGCAGGTTTAAAATATGGAAAGCATTGGGTTATTGTGAGTGTAAATGTTAGCGGAAGGAATGAAATGCGGCAGGTAATGCCTTGCCGTCCACTAAACGGACCCTATTAGTGCCGCCAACGAAAGGCAGCGTAGGGGCAACGTTGCCGTGAACGGCTAAAGGGTGTCGAGAGGTGTGGCTGCAGTTTCACTAAACGCTACTCCCGGCTTTATGCCTTCAACACTTCCACTCTTGGAGCATAGGTTCCGCTCTTGCGCCTCCACCTCCGACCGGCGTGCTAAGGCAAACCGAGGGTCAGGGGGACACAGATTATTATGAGAAGGGATTATTTATTATATTATTATTATAATCTTGTGCATTACAGTATTTTATATCCATCTATCTATGTAAATAACAAATGTATGTATATATTTCAGCCGTCGCCCGAGTTGTCGCACGAGTGCGACGTCTGCAGCATGCGTTTCTCGACTCGCAACACGCTGCTGAAGCACAAGCCGGCCTGCCATCGCGGGAAATTCGCCTGCAAGATGTGCCCGCTCATCACATACCAGCGGTACTCTTAAAACAATACTGACAGACCATAATTATATACTACATAGGACGCGACACTTACCTACCTACTACCTACCTAACTCAATATAAATTCCGAATTTCTCCACCATATAAATTCAATAATATATGTGCATGAAATGCGCGGTTGTATTATTCATTGAAAACGTTTATTTACTAACAATATAATGATTGCGTCGGAACTTTATAAACAATTATACAAATTACTCAATAACTATACCCAAGCTAAAATTTATGTCACCACTTTATTAATTTTAATACCTATAATAATATATTTATTTATTTATAGCCTTAAATGTCCCACTGTTGGGCAAAGGCCTCCCCCCGATATAATAATATAATATATAATAATAATAAATATATAATATACTCACTTAATATATCTTCACAGTTCACTTGCCGTGCACTTTCTAAACTCGATAAAATATCGTTATGTTCCATAAAATTATCCGATGACAAATGTTAAAAATAAGATACGGTTTTCGATGGATACGGTATAATTTATCTATCCGTCGATAAACTAAGTCGCTACCGATCTCGACAAATTTCGACAAAACCCCGTTTTATCGACATATATGGTTATAGACTATTTAACATCACGCTTCGACCCTTAGGATCCGAGGAAAATAAGTAATGGTAATGGCTCGGTCGAGGGCCGAGGGTGGCTGTGACATAGCTATTTATTAGTATATAAGATAGAATAACGTAGATTGTTTGCAGGCAGGCGATGAAGTCACATTTCCAGAAGCACCAGGGCAAGATCTACAAATGCGAGGTGTGCGACCATGACTTCATGTGAGTTGCTATCAAAACCGGAGTTTCACTGCATGTGTGCTCAAGCTATAAAGGAACGTTATATGTGTTTGGGGCTTATTTCATTTATCTAACCATATTATAACATTTATTGTTATACAAGGCAAGTCAGTTTACAAATTTGGATTAAAAAAATACATATAAATAACAAAATGAAAAAAAAAAACAGCCTAATCGGTCGAGCCGTTCTCAATATTTCATGCATACGGCAATTGATTTTTATTAGTTGATTTTTAAGATTATGAACAAGAATGTCGTCTGCTTCCAGACACATATCGTCGTACATGACGCACAAACGGCTGAGGCACGCTTCGTCGTACGTGTGCGTGACGTGTGCAAGAACCTTCGTCTCCGAGCTCGGATTGCAAACGCACAAACTCAAAATGCATCAGGTGGGTACCTAATCAACTAGTATATTTAGATACTATATTTTTAAATACGACCTCAGTAGCGCAATGGATGAATGCTCGCCTTAGATGCAGAAGGTTGCTGGTTCGATTCAGATCACACAAACACTTGTCCCGCGGCTGAAATCAAACCCGCAACCTTTTGCGTCTTATTTATTTATTCATAAGATTTCGGGTTACACATAGATCTTAAAATTATTATAGTACTACCAAAACCTGCCTTTACAGGCGTATGCATACAATATTGAATTTAAATTAATATTAATTCCGTGCACACATACAAATCAAATAGAATAAGACTAGATACAACAAATATAACATACACTTGGGTGCAAAAAATTCGCACGTATGCAACATTTTGACTTTCGCTGAATTTTTATTTGTGTGATTTTAACGGTACTGCAAAATGTTACTACCATTAAATCAAAATGCATACGTAGGCTTTTGAGTGACACATCGAGTGACCATCAACCTCTATAAACAATACAATAACAACAATACAATAGCATACCCCGAAATCGCTCGTTACAGGTAGAGACGCTCGCACTACTTGTCGCAGGTATAAAATGGTGCGTTTTAAGGGTAGTGACCTCATTCGCACATCAAAATGTACTTTGAACAGTCGTCAATTGATAACATCGTAACCCAAAATATAAAAATGAGTACCACACCAGAAATAGCCGCTCAAGTGGTGGCCCTACTTCAAGCAGGGAGAAACCAAATTGAAGTGGCAAGACAACTGAATCTAAGCCGGTTCTCTGTCCGTCGAGTATGGCAGAGGTATCAAGAGACTGGCGGCTTCAAACGGCGCCAAGGATCTGGCCGACCCCGTGCCACAACAAGGCGTGACGACCGCTTTATTGTGACGACTACATTGCGCAATCGGCGTTTGAATGCAGTTCAATTGGGACAGCGTCTCCAAGAAACACGGGAAGTCGATGTCAGCCGATGGACAGTTAGAAGACGACTACGGGAAGGGAATCTGACTGCGCACAGACCAGCAAATGGACGAAACTGACCCCAGCCCACCGACAAACCCGCCTTCAATTCGCTCGAGAGCATTTGGAATGGACTGAAGACCAATGGAGCGCAGTCCTGTTCTCTGACGAGTGCAGGATGTGCCTACATGGCAAAGATGGAAGAGGAAGAGTCTACCGAAGGCCAGGCGAGCGATTTCAACAATGCTGCATCGAAGAACGAGTCTCTTACGGCGGTGGATCATGCATGTTCTGGGGAGGCATATCACTGGAGGCAAAGACTGATCTTGTTTTCATCTCCGGAGCGAATCCTGGCCGCCGATCAAGGGGATTCACTTCTCAAAGGTACATTGAGGAAGTACTCCAGGACCACGTTGTACCATTTGCGGGATACATCGGAGAAAACTTCATCTTCATGCAAGATAATGCAAGACCGCATACGGCTCGTATTGTGGACCAGTACCTTGAAGAGGTTGCGGCGCCTGTCATGGAGTGGCCAGCTCGCAGCCCGGACCTCAATCCGATTGAACATTTATGGGACGAGCTAAAAAAATTCGTTCGGGCCAGAGACACTGCCCCAACGAGTCTCCAGGAGCTGCAAAATGCGATTGAAGAAGAATGGGAGGCCATACCGCAAGATTTTATAAAAACTTTAGTTCAGTCAATGAAAAAACGCATGGAAGCAGTCATTCGGGCTAGGGGAGGGAACACACCTTATTAATAAAAAAGTTTTTATGCTGATTTTCATGTTTTTAATTTAATTTCAACCCCTAACTTTTATGGTATAAATACACAAAAAACAGGTACTTCAGACATTTACCCAAAACTCACTAAGTAGACGCGGTATAAGGACAAAAAAGGTACCGCTGGATAGGTTTTGAAATAAACTTTAACATTACATACCAAAAAAAATAAAAACAAACACGTTTTTTTTGTTTTTTGAAAATTTGATGAAAATTTATACATGTGCGATTTTTTTGCACCCAAGTGTATATGGCAAGAAGGACCGAAAGTCAAACAAAACAAAAACGCTAACGCCTGTGACTCTGACTCCTCATAATGGTCATGCTTATAGATACACGCAGTGCCTAAATGACGCGTTTTATTTCTAAAACTAGAACCAAGTGCTAGTGCAAATAACCTTATAATCTCCCATTACACATAATTCGGTAATTTCAGTCCGAGTCCAAAGTGGACAGAGAAGCCACGGTGCGGTGCGAGCCGTGTGGACTTACCTTCGCGAGCCAGCAAGTGTACACGGTGCATGTACTCAACACGGACGAACACAAGGACATCGCGACCGAGCTGTGAGTATGTATATGTATGTGTGTGTGGGAGGGAGGAATAATATAACCCCCCCCCACACACACACACAAAACAAAATCAAAAATATCTTTATTTGGATGAAAACAAAGTGGAAACGATGATACTCGGATAAGTATATACTCTGTGGCAAGCATCAACGCTCTCTTCCGTATACCTAGCTTACAAGGTTCCACAAAAACAGATTTTACACTTGAAATTTTCACACAGCATCATCTAATGTTGGCACACATTACAAAATGATCGCAAACTTATTTTGATGTGTGTATGTGAATACAAGAACATCGCGAACTTAGTGTGTTATTGTTCAGTGGGTGTAAGCATGCGCGGTCGCTAAGACTGCGCACGCGTCGTATCTCAGCAACGTTATGAGTTTAGAAACTTCAGTTATGTTTTGTTTATTGTGAATACCGGTATTCGTTCGTAAATTTGAATTTTGTTAAGATATTCTTAAAGGCGCGACAGCCTGCCTGAGTTTTGTTATAACGATATGTCTTATGTAGTAACTCTGTCTAGTTATATATTGAATTGTATTTCGTTTTGATGTATAAAAGACCCCTTAATACCACGACAACGCACATACTTGCCAAATTGGAGAGGCTCACACATGTCTGGGGACCTACCGCATATAACAACCTGCCGGAGCAATTAGGTGCTTATACAAGCACCTAGCCTGATATTATTTAAGACTAGATTAAAATCATGGCATGTCGAGAGGGCGTTTTATAACGTGGAGGATTTTGTAAACAAAATCCGATGAGTACTTAAATTATAAATGGAATCTGACTGTAGGTAATAATTAAATATAATATTTACTACATCAATTATGTTTTTAAACAAAGTGAAAACACAGTTTCGATTGAGTACAAAGATATTAACAGCCGGTCTGGATTATTTTTGTTCAAGGATTTCAAAAAGGAAAAGAAAATCAAACCGTCGTAATTGTGAACCTGCGATTATGGAAGTGGCACGGAATATGATTTTGGCCGGAGACAGTAAGAGGCACGTTGCAGCATCCTTAGGCATGGCGGAGTCAACGCTACGATTACGCTTGCAGAAGGAGAAATGCCCGACTAAACTTGGCAGATTCGATACCACATTTAGCGTTGTAGCAGAAAAGGAATTCTGTGACCATCTACAGAAATTAGATGAAATGTTGAATGGTATTACCGCTGTGGATTTAAGGAGAGCAGCATTCGAATTTGCTGTGATATCCCATCGGTTTAACGTCGATACTAAGATCGCTGGAAAGGAGTGGTTCCGAGGATTCATGAAGCGTCACCCTGAAATAGCTCTGAGACAACCGAGATTAACGAAGCACGCGCCAGCTATAGATTGAAAAGAACGCAAGTGGACTGGATTTACATAAAGATGTCAGATTTAATACCTTTTAAAGTTTTTGTGTTAATAAATTTATCTTATCTTATGTAACTCTTTATTGTGCATAACACCGCTCGAGTGAGCTATGGAATAAATAGACCGCAAATGGACTGGTCTTACATATAGAATTATTACATACTAGATTCTGCCAACGGCTTCGCCCGCGTAATACACGGATAAAAAATAACCTGTGTTATTCTGATGTATAAGCTATATTACAGTAAAGTTTCATCAAAATAGGTTCAGTAGTTTTTGCGTGAATAAGTAACAAACGTCCATCCTCAAAAACTTTCCCGTTTATAATAGTAGTAGGATATACTAACATATGTCAGATAGATAGACTAACTCTTTATTGTGCACGACAGTATTTTACATTACAAACAAAAAACACATTGGATTGCCTTATCGCTGATAGGGTTTTCTTCCAAACAACCTTAGGATGGAGAAAACTATGTAAAATAATGACGGTGTTATTGCCTTAATAAATGGATCAGGGAATTTATGGAATAAGACTTACTGAAAGATAAAACGAGACGTAAGACTGCTGTGTGTTTTTCTTATAACTAAAGTGGCTATCTGAAAGATAAAACGAGACGTAAGACTGCTGTGTGTTTTTCTTATAACTAAAGTGGCTATCAAGCCTACCGCTCACCTGTTGGCAGCGGTTACCGTAACCTATGGACGCTTGCAACACCAAAGGCATCACTAGCGCATTTGCCTCCCTGAGACACAACGGTGATTTGTCTTAAGTGTAATATAGATAAGTATAACTTTTCACCCGCAGTCTATTTACAATAATACAAAGACGGGCATTTCAACCGTACCAAAAAGAACAGGAAACCTAAAGTGCTTTCGATGAAAGGCAAACGCGCTGTTAACATATCTAGGGAGAGAGGTACCAATGTCGCTATCTATGTTTCTTGTTTATTTTTTAACACAGCATCATCTAGCCCCAAAGTAAGCAGAGCTTGTGTTATGGAGCATTGTTCCCTCAATTAAACGCCATAGAACGCCATAGTTTGCACAAAGTAGACAAATTAGCTGTTAAGCTAACAAGCATGTTTTTTTCAGCATAGCGTGCTCCGTGTGCGGACTGACGTTCGAGGATGCGGCGCAAGTGAAGGAGCACAGGCGATTATACCATCCCAGACCACCGAAAAACAATCAGAAACGTAACCCGAACCAGAAGAACATTCAGAAGAAGAAAGGCAAGACTGCTGATACCATCGAGTGCAAATTGGTGAGATCGACATCTGAATTTATAATTTCAAATTTTCTGACTTGATGACGTCACAACCCCGCTAGCGGTGCTGATACGAATACCATCTAGTGCATACTGGTGAGATCGACATCTGAATTTATAATTTCAAATTTTCTGACTTGATGACGTCACAACCCCGCTAGCGGTGCTGATACGAATACCATCTAGTGCATACTGGTGAGATCGACATCTGAATTTATAATTTCAAATTTTCTGACTTGATGACGTCACAACCCCGCTAGCGGTGCTGATACGAATACCATCTAGTGCATACTGGTGAGATCGACATCTGAATTTATAATTTCAAATTTTCTGACTTGATGACGTCACAACCCCGCTAGCGGTGCTGATACGAATACCATCTAGTGCATACTGGTGAGATCGACATCTGAATTTATAATTTCAAATTTTCTGACTTGATGACGTCACAACCCCGCTAGCGGTGCTGATACGAATACCATCTAGTGCATACTGGTGAGATCGACATCTGAATTTATAATTTCAAATTTTCTGACTTGATGACGTCACAACCCCGCTAGCGGTGCTGATACGAATACCATCTAGTGCATACTGGTGAGATCGACATCTGAATTTATAATTTCAAATTTTCTGACTTGATGACGTCACAACCCCGCTAGCGGTGCTGATACGAATACCATCTAGTGCATACTGGTGAGATCGACATCTGAATTTATAATTTCAAATTTTCTGACTTGATGACGTCACAACCCCGCTAGCGGTGCTGATACGAATACCATCTAGTGCATACTGGTGAGATCGACATCTGAATTTATAATTTCAAATTTTCTGACTTGATGACGTCACAACCCCGCTAGCGGTGCTGATACGAATACCATCTAGTGCATACTGGTGAGATCGACATCTGAATTTATAATTTCAAATTTTCTGACTTGATGACGTCACAACCCCGCTAGCGGTGCTGATACGAATACCATCTAGTGCATACTGGTGAGATCGACATCTGAATTTATAATTTCAAATTTTCTGACTTGATGACGTCACAACCCCGCTAGCGGTGCTGATACGAATACCATCTAGTGCATACTGGTGAGATCGACATCTGAATTTATAATTTCAAACTTTCTGACTTGATGACGTCACAACCCCGCTAGCGGTGCTGATACGAATACCATCTAGTGCATACTGGTGAGATCGACATCTGAATTTATAATTTCAAATTTTCTGACTTGATGACGTCACAACCCCGCTAGCGGTGCTGATACGAATACCATCTAGTGCATACTGGTGAGATCGACATCTGAATTTATAATTTCAAATTTTCTGACTTGATGACGTCACAACCCCGCTAGCGGTGCTGATACGAATACCATCTAGTGCATACTGGTGAGATCGACATCTGAATTTATAATTTCAAATTTTCTGACTTGATGACGTCACAACCCCGCTAGCGGTGCTGATACGAATACCATCTAGTGCATACTGGTGAGATCGACATCTGAATTTATAATTTCAAATTTTCTGACTTGATGACGTCACAACCCCGCTAGCGGTGCTGATACGAATACCATCTAGTGCATACTGGTGAGATCGACATCTGAATTTATAATTTCAAATTTTCTGACTTGATGACGTCACAACCCCGCTAGCGGTGCTGATACGAATACCATCTAGTGCATACTGGTGAGATCGACATCTGAATTTATAATTTCAAATTTTCTGACTTGATGACGTCACAACCCCGCTAGCGGTGCTGATACGAATACCATCTAGTGCATACTGGTGAGATCGACATCTGAATTTATAATTTCAAATTTTCTGACTTGATGACGTCATTTGATGACGATGGGTGTTTTCTATGTATAATAGGTATTATGTATTTAAAAAAAATATGAAGCAGTATATCGGTAAGTTGTTCCCATGATACAAGCTCTGCTCAGTTTGGGGCTGGATAATGCAGTGTGAAAAATGTCCAGCATTATTATTATTATTATAATAATTATACATAGCAGACCCGATTCAAACATTTGCAGATCGTGCAAACATTTGCCCCGCGGCGGGAATCGAACCTTCCGTCTCAAGCGGGCCTCCGTCCACTGCGCCAGCGACGTCGTCAATCTGTGCATTCTGTTTCAGTGCGGACACACCGGCAGCAACAACTTCTGGCTTTACCAGCACTACCGCACCGCGCACCCCTCCGAGCGGTACGAGGCGACCAGCGACCGCGAGTTCCTATGCGACCAGTGCGGGAAGGGATTCTATGTGAGTGCACATTTAACTAAGGATAGATAGATAGATAAGCGACCCTCCGAGCGGTACGAGGCGACCAGCGACCGCGAGTTCCTCTGCGACCAGTGCGGGAAGGGATTCTATGTGAGTGCACATTTAACTAAGGATAGATAGATAGATAAGCGACCCTCCGAGCGGTACGAGGCGACCAGCGACCGCGAGTTCCTCTGCGACCAGTGCGGGAAGGGATTCTATGTGAGTGCACATTTAACTAAGGATAGATAGATAAGCGACCCTCCGAGCGGTACGAGGCGACCAGCGACCGCGAGTTCCTCTGCGACCAGTGCGGGAAGGGATTCTATGTGAGTGCACATTTAACTAAGGATAGATAGATAGATAAGCGACCCTCCGAGCGGTACGAGGCGACCAGCGACCGCGAGTTCCTCTGCGACCAGTGCGGGAAGGGATTCTATGTGAGTGCACATTTAACTAAGGATAGATAGATAGATAAGCGACCCTCCGAGCGGTACGAGGCGACCAGCGACCGCGAGTTCCTCTGCGACCAGTGCGGGAAGGGATTCTATGTGAGTGCACATTTAACTAAGGATAGATAGATAAGCGACCCTCCGAGCGGTACGAGGCGACCAGCGACCGCGAGTTCCTCTGCGACCAGTGCGGGAAGGGATTCTATGTGAGTGCACATTTAACTAAGGATAGATAGATAAGCGACCCTCCGAGCGGTACGAGGCGACCAGCGACCGCGAGTTCCTCTGCGACCAGTGCGGGAAGGGATTCTATGTGAGTGCAAAAATGGGCATGGTGGTAGCACTTCCCCGGACGAGCCATTTCACAGAAGCTCTACTAGTCTTCAATAGTATTTTTTTTTTAATTGTATTTGTTTTCATGAATGGTGTTTATTTGTTTGTTTGCAGAATAAAACGGTATTGAAGGAGCACATGCACGTGCACTCCGGTCTGAAGCCGTTCCGCTGCGAGACCTGTCCCGCCGCATTCCGCTCCAAACAACACTTGAAGGTGTGTGGACGAATATCATTCACAATTCAGCTTCAGATTTGTTTATTCGTATCACGACCTCTGTGGCGCAGTGGGCGGAGGTCCGCTTGAGACGTAGATTGCGGGTTCAATTTTCTGCTAATATTTGTCTTGGGTATGGATGTTTTCGACTATAATTTGTATGTATTTGCACAAAAAATATTTTATATAAGTAGTATATCAGGCATGTAGGCATGTAGTTACCATAATGGAAGCTCTGCTTAGTTTGGAGCTAGATAATGCTGTGTGAAATTGTCCAGCATTATGTATTATTTGTTTATTAAATAAATATGAATACATTTGTTCTGATAACTATAATAATATTATTGTATTTGTTTTCATGTTATACAAGAAGCTATACCTTATGAATTGTTCCGTAGCTACACGAAGAGCGTCACGGGCCGCCATCGCGCGAGTGCCCACACTGCGGGAAGAAATTTGCCAGCGCTTCCAACCTATCCAATCACATCCGGGTAAACAGAATAAGAAGTCCATACCCTCTGTTTCATAATCACTCTGTCCTTTTCTTAGATTAAACAAAGGAGGCAGACAACTTTTAGCATGCTGCTAAAGTAAGCAATCGATTATGAAACAGAAAGTGTCTTTAATAAAAATAAAAATAAACTCTCATTAAAATTACTTTGACCCTTGAACAGGGTAACGCAATAAAGATATTTATTGCGTCTTCCTAGCGTTTAGATGCGAAAACGAATCTTTGGATCCGGTTTTGATCGCGTTTACTTTATTTAATATTTTTTCCGACGTTTCGACTGTGTTACAACAGCCGGCGATAAAGAATAATCATTATATTAACTGAAGAAGTTTGAAAAATCCTTATACAGAATAAGTATTTTATCCCGTAATTCTGTTATTCTACTCGTAACAACTTTTAACCTGCGACTTTTCGGAATTTAGCTATTTTCATTCAATATAGTGTGTTATAAAATTTTAAAGTGCGTTTCTGGTTTCAACTAGAAATAAGAAACATATCGCCGGAAGTGTTGCGAAAAGTTATGGGAAAATGTCGTAAATAGGGCTCAAATGTGCATCAACTCTGAAGGTCATCATTTAAGAGACATAACTTCAGATCGAACTGAATGGGCGAAATGGGGCGAAATTTAATTGTACAAATATATTTTGACTAAGTATAGACTATATTTGGTTCATCTACAAAAAAATTGTAGCTGAATCAAATATAGTCATTATTTCTGCGGCATCCTGTATGTATTTAACTATTGGGTGTTCATTTTTTTTTTTAATTGGTGTTTGTTTGATTCCAGACGCACGGCGCCCGTCGGTACAAGTGCGACGTGTGCGCCAAAGGGTTCGTGCAGTTCGCGTCCCTCAGGGAGCACATCCGCGGCGTGCATCTGCAGATCCGAACCCCGCGTACGCGCAAACGAATACACAAAAACACTTACGATGATAAAATAGAGTAAAAAACTTGATCTCTGTTCATTGTTTTATTTCTAATCGTTTAAGATTTTAGAGTTAAAATACGTTGTTAGTTCGGGCGTTCGCTGCCAACTTGTTCACACATTCGCGTACATCAGGTACTCGAATGTGTAAACAAGTTCGCGGAATCAGACCATGGACGCATAGATGCATATGTAACTGCCACTCAACACTAGATGGTGTGTGCTAGACTACAATGCCTTCCGACCAAATGATGCATGCAGTATCCTCTGAAGAATTTAGTGAATCCACACATAAAATTTTAAATAGCCACATTGAACATATTTTGGCGACACTACGCCTAGTTGGTTGGTTCCTTTAAAACTGGGCCCTATTAAAGGAAACTCAGCAGTGTACGCAGCACATTTTAAGAATTATATACAATCGAACAATGAGAAATCACTTTATATAAAGTATAAAAACAATTGACGTAAAATTTTCAGTGTGACTAGAGATGAAAATTTTGCAATAACCAATTTCCAGTATCATAGTTATATAACTATGATACTATTCAAAATTTTAGTATCATAGTTATATAACTATGATACTATTTCCAGTATCATAGTTATATAACTATGATACTGGAAATTGGTTATTGCAAAATTTTCATCTCTAGTCACACTGAAAATTTTACGTCAATTGTTTTTATCTGACATGAGGTTACACTATGCCCGAACTTTACCTCTGCTCCAAATAACATGTCAGTCTATGGATCAGACGGTCAAAAATTTAATACAATCAATCTGTAAAAGTATACTTTTTAATCTGTGAATACGATACGTGGAAATAGCCAGCTGTTTGTATTGTTTCGTGTTGTAATGTAGGTTTCGTTTTTGAGATATCTGTTTACTTTTCGAGTTGAAAACTTTGCTAAAAATCAAGTTTTTATATTATTATTAATCTACCCTTCGCTAAATATGTCAGGGATATGTGCTACATGCTTGAGCCAAGATAGAGTACTTGTTTCTTTGGATATGGTCAAGTTTGGGTCAATATTTAGCGAAAGAAAAGTAAGTACCTACTAGGTATTTAAGATTTAATTCGATTATTAGGTTTGGTTAGACCTGCGATATAATCATGTCTAATTTTTTTTTATTATAAAACTAAATGGAGAAGGCCTATTTCAAAAGACAACTAAATTTTAGTAATCAAAGCTATAATTATTATTTAAAATGCATATAATAAAATAATTGAACTGGATAAAAAAATGATTATTTTACCAAGCATGCTGATTGTACTCCTTAATTGAAAACATTTGGACGATAAATAAAAGGCTTATTATTAATAATAAAGTCTTATAAATTTGTATTATACCTAGTATATGAGTTAGAGAATACACACAATTTTTCTTTAATAATTGTCCTTGGGGGAAACTATGTCCCCTTTCAGGATGTATATCCGATCATGTTCTACATTGCAGATTGTAATGAATATGAAGACTGTATGTTGGGAGTGCGCTGCTATTCTTCGAAAGCTACATAACTTCAAATTGCAAGTTTTACATGCGCAAGAGCTTTTGGATGGCAACACAAATGAGGTTCAAGTTTTTCATAATGTTTGACAGTGAAACATCCTATCCCACCTTACTAATATTATAAATGTGTATGGATGACTGTTGCTCATAATCTCTGTAACATCTGAACCAATTTGGATGAAATTATGATTATTGCAGCTATAACTATCATGCTGCTGTTTACTATTTTTTGCAGCTGTAACCATTATAATGTGTGCTTAAAACGATGAAGGAAAACATAATAAAGAAACAGAAACAGGCATGCATTAGAATGAAAATTTTAAAGGCATGTCCCATTGGTTATTGTTGCATGTTGGAACATGCAATGATGGGCTTGCAACACTGATGCAAAAACCTTACAAATATATAATACAAAATAAGGGAAAATATTATTTTATCATGCCTCTGGCTACCCCACCCCCCACACTTGGTATCCTTACAGATCCATGTACTAAGTATAGATCAATGGATGTCCATCATAAATATTTATTTAGTTAAGATTATATTTAGGTTTTAATATAAGAAAGTTAGCATTTTATTGCAGGCTAGCTATTTTTTTAAATAAATAATTCTTAAAACTTTTGAAACTATTATGGTTATGAACATAATTTTCACAAAAAAAAGGGATATTTGTGACTTTGAATTGTTTATTTCATGCAATTGTGCTGTAATATCGGGAAACATTCAAACTCACAAATCATGGTAAATATTCCGCTTTTTAGTAAAAATTAAATAATTCTAATTCTAATGGGATTACATACATTTGTTTTTTTTTGTTAATACTATTGCTAAATCCTAGCCATTCCCATTAATATAATTTTATAATGTTATAGGTACTTCTACGGCCACTGTCTCAGCTAACATCTACAAGTACAACTCTTAATGATGTATGCTGCGAGCAAAATATTATAAATTCATGTCTAGACAGCAAGCCATACATACATTCTGATACAAAATCTGATGAAAATCACTTCTTCGATGCAGATTATATCAAAACAGAAAATGATTTCTTGACAGATGACAATCTCACTGATGAAATCGAAGCTTTTCAAGAAGACTTTGTAAAAAAATATGATAACAATGAAATGGATATGGGCACAATTAAAAATGAAGGCAATGACGTTTCTAAAAGCATCACTAAATCAATAAGTACCAGGAAAAAAAGAAAAAACACTGGCACATCCGAAACTGTGAAGAAAAAACTCAAGCAGGTTAAAAGCGAAAACAATAAAAAACGCAAAAAGATTGACTCTTTAATAACTAAAGAAAACTACACAGTGATTTATATGAATGATGATGAGTTGCAAGCTAAAAGAGAATCGGATAAACTCTCAAAGCGATACAGAGTTAAATGTAAATATAAATGTGAATTTTGTATCTCGGGGTTTCTAGATAAGGACAAATATGACAGACACATGAGGACCAGACATTCAGAGGTAACGAGAGAGAGACCATTAGAATAAAGATTACCCAGAACTTTTAAAATATAAATATTACAATGCAAAGTGAAGGCGGAAACAATTTCACGCGCAAACTCTTCCTAGCTTGCACATAGCAAAATTTTCATGCTGTAAATTTTGGACTGGATAATGGACTGTAATGCTGATTCCTGATCCCAAAAATACCAATACTGGCGAGCATCGAACCCGTTACCTCGCTCTTGAAACGTGTTTTAAACACCCAACCACTGACGAGGAGCCACGGCGCTTCGCGACTAAACATTCCAAGAATTTCAATCACGTGATCAGACCTTGCGGTTGAGTGGTTACAGCACCTTCGTACCAAATACCGACGCAAAAGTGTCCTGATTGAAAGTGGTTACCATAGTCTATTGACATCTGCAACACCTGGGCCATTGACCCCACAAAAATAAGACCTGACCTGTGTTTGTTACCCATTTGAAAATCAAATAATATCTTTGTTGTTTGAAAACCACCATATGATCCTTGTGATTTAAATGAATGAAAAACTATTGACTTTGAATAATTATGAAATTTCCAGGAGGCAGGTAATCACGAATGTCACATTTGCAAAATAAGATTCATGAAAGCGAACAATCACAGGGAGCACACAGCGAGCCACTACAGGAAATACCAATGCAAGTGCGGCTACATCGGATACGAACTAACAGACATGGCACTGCATGATGCTAAGGAGCATGGCATAAGGAGGTTCACTTGTAGGATTTGCAGTAAGGGGTTTTCGTGAGTATTATTTTTTTAAAGTTTAGGGTTATCAGTGACCCCTCATGGGGGCGTTAATGACATGTAATTACAATTAACCCTATATTCTCCGGGGCATGGGTAAACGCAAGATGTGGGGTCACGGGTGACCCCACATCTTGCGTTTTCATATTACTAATGTAAAATGTGTATTCATGTAAAGAAAGTACCTATTTAAGTGCAGGTACATCGGATAAGAACAAACTCATATGTTTTTTAGCATAATCAACTATTTATTTAGTAACAAGTACAATACATTAGAAAATCATTTTTTTATATGTATACTAGGTAGGTAATTACCCACATATGCATGGGTAACCCTTCAAGACATAGATTCACAGGCCAGTGACCTCAGTGTTAATAGTCCAGATGACCCGTCATGGGGCCACGCGAAGCATCGTTATGGCCTCATGTATTATTGACCCGTACGGTGTCACCATTAGATTATTTGGATAACATTCCATTTTAATTAGGAAATAGTTATCGTGGCATCAGAACCCCAAGAAAAGTAAGGGGTGTATTTGAACACCACTTACTTTTCTTGGGGTTGTTAGTGACCCCAATGAGAATAAGCGCGAGGTACTTGTCTAGACATCCTGATATCGGAATGTATTTCAGTTCACGAGGAGGTTTGAAGTACCACCGCGCCACGTCCCACGTCTCGCCGGTCAAATGCGAAACCTGCGGGAAGATGCTCAAGGCGAAGAAGTACTTAACGGTGCATATGCAGTGAGTCACCATTCATTAACACTTCATTGTGCATTACACCATTTTACAAAACACAGAAACATAATACTTAAGTAACAAAAATCAAAAGAAATTCACAATGCCATCATCGACAACAAACTTGAGAAAATAAACAGACAAACTTTGGATGGAGAGAATACTATGTGACTATGAGACCAGCTATTCTCAATATCACATAGTTTATATGTTTTGCTGTTACCATTCACCTCCTCAATTGCTTACCGGATTGTAATGCGGATTTTTGTAATGGATTTAGGGATTTTTTTTTTGGATTTTATGTAAAAATTACAAAATTTTAGGTATAGTTTTTAAGTTTGGATTTAAGAGGCAATCTCCAAAACTAGTCATCCGATTTGAAAAATTCTCTCACGTATATTTAGTATGGACCTCTAGAGTGGGCATAGGCTATATATTATCCCGTAAAAGAGCTTTACGTGGAGACCAATTTTGCAACGTAAACCAACAAAGAACGGTTAAGCGAATGCGTTTCTTACGAACGCTGCCTTCGCGGTAAGAGCTACTTTTTATCCGGCTACCACGCGGGTGAAGCCGTGAGCAGCAGCTAGTGTCAAATAAACTACTTACTATTCTATAATAATATATTTTTCACAGAATGGTGCACAGTTTGAAGCCGATCAGTCAGTGTGTGGTGTGCGGCGCGAAGCGACGGCACATGGCGGCGCACATGCTCAAGCATAAGGCCAAGGTACGCGCCACGCTTTATGGCCGCTCTGAACATATCACCCCTTGTGAGAATACACTGCGTTATTTTTATAATTCGGTCTGGCTGGGATGTTTGAGGGCGCTTTCATCAGGTCAAAAAAAACCTTATAACCTATCGTAGACGGATTTGCCTTGGATTTTCAGGCTTCACAGCACACAGCATCATCTAGCCCCAAACTAAGCAGAGCTTCTGTTATTGTAACTAAATAACTGATATACTACTTAAATATGTATATATATTTTAATAAATACACACCTACTCGTTTGATACCTGAAACAAATATTAGCAGACCATACAATCATTTGTCTAGCGGTGGGAAACGAACCCGCAACTTTCAGCGTCTCAGTCGGGCCTACGCCCACTGCGCCAGAGGTCGTCGTGAATAAAGAACCGTACAAAACTCTACGGCTTACTTAGTTTGGGGCTAGATGACGTTGTGTGAAAAAATGTCCAGCATTATTTATTTAATAGCATTGTTTCAGCCCGAGGCGGCGTATTGCGCCGAGTGTGATCTGCGCTTCGCGTCGATACCCGTTTACAAGAACCATCTCAAGTACGCGGCAAAGCATCGCCCGCCTGAGACGCTCAAGTAACTATTATTTTATAACACTTAAGTGACAAACACGCATACTGTACAGAGGTATCGTGTGACTTCATGAACTCACCACCGCGTCAGTCCTAATGACCCCATCAGGGTCACCAAGAACTTGTGCCTAGGTCTACAGAGGCGTCACCGTTAGTTGGTGAAAATTATAATTGTGACGCGAGCTTCATTTGAGGTGGTCAGCATCCAATCCGCCGGCCTGCGAATTGCGCGGCTGTTATTTTAGCGTTTTTAAGGTAATTACCGGTTGTTTTGTAATTACATATAGTGTTATATATACTTACTAACAATCATGAGACCCCATGAGAGAGACCTTTCCTACGTTATTGTAAAATGTATTAACGTGTTTGTCAGACACGGGTGCACGCACTGCGAAGCCAAGTTCGTGAACTCCACAGCGCTGAACAGACATGTAATGGTGCGACATCTCAAGGAGCTGCGCCCCTTCAAGTGCGACCGCTGCGATAAGGTAGGATAGTTAATGTCGATTCTCTTATGCACCAACTGAATGAATGAATGAACTTAAATATTTTACTGTACACCATAATAAAAATAGATATAACTTAACAAAACTAACAAAAACTATTTAGTGCAGGTGAGGTGATTTTTTTTCTCATCTACCTCATAGAGTGGGTTGTCGTTTTAAATGTATTTCAAAGAGTACAATGAGCAGTCTTATCGCTTAGAGGCGATCTCTTCCAGACAAGCCTTGGAGAGGATTTAATGAGATTGTAATAATGAACTTAATTATATCCATCGCTCTCTTTTACTGACAGTAAAAATAGAGATATCTAGTTTGATATCTTATATTATGCGTACTCATGTTGAAGGTGAGTTTCTATGCGTTGAGTTTTTTTCCAGCGGTTCGAGGCGCAGTGCCGACTACGCGTGCACGTGTCACGTGAGCACGAGGGCGTCGAGAAGCCGAAGGATAAGATATGCCACATCTGCGGCCGCGGGTTCGCTGTAAGTACCGCACTGCCGCACCTTGAGACCCCAATCTTGGTTCATTTATTTATAATTAAGTGAAAGGTAACTTTATTATGAGCCGTATTCATAATAAAGGTATGGTCGTGTACCAATGGATTTATGGATTCGATAAATGTATGTGCGCATCAATACGTGCAACGTTGAAGGAAAACATCGTGAGGAAATAATAGGAGGCATGCCCTAGTACCGAAGAAACGAAGGCATATGCCACTGGTAAGTGTTCCAATAAGTGGAATGCTAACTTTTACGCAACACAATGTTTAGACGTGAATGTTAATCCTCTGTGGCATATTGAGTTTAAGTAGATCTTAGGATGTCCATTATTGGGATGAAAGTCATGAGAACGAGTCGAAACTTAGTCGATGCTTTCACCGATAGTGCGGTACGTGAAAAATCCCGTTTTTACAATGTGAATAAACAAATTCACGATAGTTTTTGGAATAAAAAGAAAGTCATGAGCCTGTTTTTTTGATAAAACTATTTGAATGGAGCATCAATAAAGGGTATTTAGTGTATTACTAAATACCTATACAAACTATGTGTACGGGAATCTAGGTAATGGCTGGTTTGGAGCACGACTCCGTTTTGGAGTAGCTCCCAAGTTGCCCCTTGAGAGTCCACGTACTTCCATAGGATGCTGGCTTGTTAGAGGTGTCGTCTTCATCCAGGGCATAAAAACACAACGAGCGGTCCCGAGAGGAGATGACGCGGCCGGCGCTGGCGCGGAAAGAAATCAACTTCGGAGGCGCGCGCGCGTGTGCTCGGCTTGGCGAACGAAAGATCAATGCCGGTCTCGTTAATCTTCGTGTAACTCCGGCGCAAAACGCCAAAGTGTCAAAAGGCGAAAATAGCCAATAAGAAAATAAGAAGCTAGTAATAAAAATATTACTTGATTTACTCTCTAAATTGTGTCTGCTTCACCATTAAATAGATGGCTACCTTCTTCAGTAAGAAAATAAACATAATATGAAATTCGATCGAGATAGGTAGGATCGAGATATCTACTTCCGATACGGAACACTGTTATGTCCATGAAAACAATTAATTAATAATAATAGATTCAATGTTTCAACTTTTTCAGACAAAATTCATGCTCTGTAATCATATCCGCGTCCACACCGGCGAGAAACCATTCCGATGCGAGATCTGCGACGCTGCCTTCAGTCAGAAGAGCTCCCTGACCACGCACACCCGTGGAGTACATCTCAAGATCAAGCCAAGACCTGCAAAGGGGAATAACCCCTAGGACAAATAGCTAACTTCAGAGAGGCTTTAATCAAATAAATAAAAATTGTTTTATTTAAGCCACAGAACTCATGTTATAATGGACAGTGACAATAAAAGCAAAAGAAAAATAACTGATGTTAGGCCGCACATTACTAAGATCTAGACGTGTAGTAATAACACCAAGTTTAGATGCTGCGCCGCCTTCAGTCAGAAAAGTTTGCCGTTATTCTCGCCTATGTGGGCGTGTAATATCTAAAGGCCTAAAATCAAATCGGTAGGTTTTAAGAAAACTCAATAAATATGTATGTTGTGTTTAAAAACTGTTCAAAAGTTCAATATTCGTGCCAACTAGCAAGAACTGGATGACGGGAAAAATTAAAATTCTATTATGTACGTTGTTAACGACAAGAATTATACGTTTCAATATAATAAATGATTAATTAATTGAAGTCGTCCCTGGATGCCTCCTGACAAGTAGGAAATAACGTAGGCTCAAACAAAAACCGTTGGCTACAAAATTAAAGATACGATCGCTGCGAGTTCCATTTTCTTGCTACTTGCTTATGAGCTTTTAAATGACCCATGAGACCTATATAAAATATATTGTTTAAGTTTTTTATTTTTCTTAAGACAAGATCTTTTAAACGATTAACACAGGAACAGACATAATTATGTTTATAAATAAAAAAAATGTGATTTAAGTAAAAATGCCTTTTTTATTTCTCTAGAGACAAAATATATTCTTGAATACAATCTATATCGATAATTTATTAACCGATTCAATGCGGCGGTCTTTTGGACAAACTTTGGCGCCTGGCGGCGAACAAATATTTTGTGGCTCGACTGTGGCGCCTTACGCCAGTGACTTTGTTGGCACCACTTTTTTCCTGTGTAAGTTTTCGTGCTGTAAGTTTAGTCGCCACTCGAAACCGAACGTAAACGGTTCATCTTTTCGATTAATACATATAAAAGTGACTATCTACGTGTATTAACGGAAATGGAAGGTAAGTGCATTATTTCAATCAGGTGTTGTAAACATTTTTGTAGTTTTTTCATGGATTAATTGACTTAGTGTTACTGTAGAATTAATTATGAACAATTTAAATATGCAGAGCGCTATGATAGTTATTTTCTATTGTTTTGCTTGGAATTAATCAAATCACGAGAGTCCAGGAGCGCACGTTACATGTTGGTATGAAAAACAGCAGAGTCACAATGAGAGTACTACGTCTGATCACTACAGAAAGCAAACCAGAAGTAAAAACAGAAACAAATACCCGGGGGTGCAAGGGGTGTGGTGCCGAGCGCTGAATATTTAGATATTTCATTGAACTTAGCGCCATTGCACAGTTTCATATAGGTACTTGTAACGACAAATACGTATGCGCAAAATTAAATATAAAAAATACAAATAATCATTGTTTTACTTTTATTGCGCTTTCGGCGCTTGTCTTACCGCTCATGATGTGCAAGCTAAAAAAATGACTCTTATTACTACACATATAACAATTTTATTTAATACAACACGCGCGCGGCAAAATCTTTAATCCAAAGAGAGTGTAACCTTTGATACATTGCCGCCCGTTCGGCCGCACTTGGAGCAAATTGATCTATTGAGTCAGTAAAGTGTATGAACTGTTCAAAATTTACTGATTAGTATAATTGCTGAAAAAATTAAAACGACTATAATTAGTCTTTTGAAGGAATGTAAATACTACTCTGTAATTCTAGATTGCACACCTGATATTTCACACCAAGAACTACTTACTGTTATTGTGAGGTTTATTTATCTAAATCCATCGACTAAACGCGTTGAGGTACGAGAATTTTTTTTTTAGGTTTTTTACCTGTAACTGATACTACCGGACAAGGGTTGGCGACTTACTTGTTAGATTTCTTAAAATCATGCAATATTGAATTAGATGATTTGCGAGGCCAAGGATATAATAATGGGGCCAATATGAGGGGGAAAAATATAGGCCTCCAAAAAAAATATTGGACATGAATCCTCGTGCTTTTTACGTACCGTGTGCTGCTCACTCCCTTAATTTAGTAGTAAATGACGCCGCTAAAAGCTCATTGGAAATTACAAATTTTTTCGGTATTGTCCAAGAAATCTATGTATTTTTTTCAGCATCCACATCACGCTGGCATGTAATTATGAAACAGATACCTACTTTGACATTAAAACCTCTTTCAAATACGCGTTGGGAAAGTAAATTTGATGCTCTTAGAGCACTACGTTTTAACATGGTTTAAATTTACGATGCATTATACTCTATTTTTACAAATAACAAGTATGATAGCGACACAAAAAACATAGCGAGTTCATTAATAGCCAAATTAAAGTCTTATAAATTCATATGTTCAGTAGTTAAATGGTACAATATTTTACTAAAGATTAATATTGTAAGCAAAAATTTGCAAAAATCAGACGTAATTATTTCAGAGGCTACCAAAATGATTAATCAACTGGTTAAAAAAGATTTGGAGCAATACCGCACCGATAGTGCGTTTGAACAGTTGTTATCTGATGCAAAATTAATTGCTGAAGAATAAGAATGCGAAACAGAATTTAAAGAAACTGCTCGTCCACGTCCCCGAAATAGACATTTTGATTACGAGGCTGCAGATGAGCCCATTTTAGACCCAACCAACAAATTTAAAGTATGTGTCTACTGGACACTGTTATCTCGAAATTAATGAGAGATTCGATTTGCTGACGGAACACAATTCAGTTTTTTCACTCTTCCAAAACATTGAAAGCTGGAGGTAATTAGAGGAGCTCTACGTATATATTTAACACTGCCTGCCAGTAGCTGAAGGTGAAAGATCCTTTTCAAAATTAAAATTAATAAAAAATTATCTTCGTTCAACCATGACTCAAGACAGACTGACAAACTTAGCTATTATATGTACCTATAGAATCCAAAATTGATATAAAAATAAATGATTTAATTAAAATCTTTGCCAACTCAAAAGCAAGAAAAATTGAGTTTGTTTGATGTGTGTAAATGCAATAAATAGATATTTAGCAATTAAATAATAATAATATAAACGAGAGTTGGATTGCTGGTGTTTTTCGCCATAATAATCACAGTTACTTGTAATTAACTCATAATTCTATTGATTTCTCATCTAATAGGTTCCTTCTTTTCTTTTTGCATTATGTTCTTTTTCATGTTAAAATAAAAGTATAATTTTTAGAAGGTTTATTGAAAAATCTTTACTTTTTGAAGAAGTAGGTACTTACCTTTTATAGTGTTAATTCCAGAAAATGGACATAATGTCTCAAATGGAGAATAGTTTTGTTTTTTATTTGTATAATTGGGTTTAATTTGTATAATTTAAGTTTAACTTTAATTTTGTATTTTAGAGAAATAAATAAATAAATTATCAAAATTACGTTTATTGTGTTTACTTGGTTGACTAGGACCTCTTTTATACTGCAGTGTGTCGTCGGTCGCGCGCCACGCTGCAGTGTAAAAGAAAACGAGGGCGCAGGCTGAGCCCCGCACCCCGGCGCCGAATAGGCTTAAGACGGCCCTGCAAATACCCAACGTTTGACTTTGGGTGAAGAACCACCCCAGCGATACAAGTCATAAAAAATACGCATAACTTAACAATAGTTTGTTTACACAAAATAATGCCGTGCTTCTCATAGATTACCTTGTCGGTGTCGGCTTCTGTTTAGTCTTTTGTTTTGGTTTCGAACGCGACACATCAATCAGTGCGAGACGTTTATTTATGGTTTAATTTCTTTCTAAACGAATAAGTAAACAGATTACATAGGCTGACTTTTTGAGATGACCGCATAGCTAACAATAATTCTCTTTTCTAAGAATCGCTTTTGTTGTACTCATCAAAAATAAACTATATTCACTTGGATCGGCAGTCCGAGTACATCTGACATTCCTGGCTATGGTTATGATTTTTTAAGCTGGTAAGTAGGTACTAACAACACAGATTTGAACAAACTAGCTATTATAATAAATTTGCAAAACGGCATAATATTTTTTTATTGAAAAGGTTTACAATCTCTGAAGTGTGCGAAATCACGCGATATCCTGAAACTGACACTCGAGGAAGGATCTGTGTGACAAATAAAGACACTTTTGTTCACAGAACAACATTGATAAACGTCAAATTATACGAGTTTTATTGGTTCAAATTTTGGCACCTCTCGGGTGCCACCCGCCATACACAATAGATTTCCATGGCGCCACTGCGGTGCCATCCGCACGGAATCGGTTAATATAGTTCTTTCGATCAATTTTGCCCCATTTGATTGTAAATAATAAATAAATAAACAGCCGAAACAAATATCTGCAGAACATGCAAACATTTGTCCCGCAGCGGGAATCGAACCCGCACCTCTTGCCCGCAGCGCCATCCACATTCATACCTTATATACCTTTCTATACATACTTAAATTAAAATATTGATCTATTAAAATGTTTTAGAATTACGCTGAAAAAAAGGTATGTGGTCTCTTCCGACCCGCACCATTTTGAAATATAAACGGACTTTCTCATCCACTTTTTGCAGGAGACAACGTCTTGTCTACGAAAGAGAAGACAAATATTTTTTGTCTTCTCGGCGGTAGACAAAACAGTTGTCTTGGGTCTTCATGCTAAGCAGGCTGATGGCTTATTCCACAAATCCCCTGCGATGATCCCCTTCCGTTACTCAAAAGTGCAGCTAAGGGAATTTGTGGACAAGAGTTCCAGAAATCCCTGATCCATTTACTTACAATGTATTTAAAAAAACACAAATACTTAATAGGTCACTTAATGACTTAATGTTACTACTAAGTACCTACCTTCATATCATGTTGTACTTTATGTATTATACCTATTATAGTACATGGATTGTTACTTTCAGCAACCTATGCTCAAAATTAATTATTATTTAAAAACAATCAGACAGACAACTGAGAGTAATATCCCGTTTCCAAGGGCATGGAACCTGAAAACACGTTTACCCCAATGTCTGTCCATTATTTGGCATGTTGCAATTCGTGCTGGCCGAGCTGCAAATGCTGATGATGAATGTGCCCATTGGCCAACTTACTGCCAATTCAACCTGCTCAGTATATAGCTGTTGAAGAAGTGGTGGGTCTGCATTAATCTCGGGTCGCACGAATTTAGAGCCGTGAAGTGATTTGATGATTTGGAAAGGATGGAAGGTAAGGTGTTTTGACCTTCCCTGTTAAGTAGAAGGTGAGGAGATACTTCCTTTCGAAGATATGTTTTTATTGGCAACATAATCTCGTGCGTGACGCCCCTAGAGTGAATATAGAAAGTGCGGGAGCCAGAAGATCGCAGGAGGTCCGCAAGAGCTTTGAAGACCTCGGTCGCCGGTGGATATAGGTGAGGATTCGGTTCCCTTTGCGGGACAAAAGTAGGCATAACATTTTTATGTAGTACTGAAACTTTGGGGTGGGGGTTTCTCCTGCTGACGTGGTACCTAGTAATTATTTGTGAGACAATTTTTCACATGTCTTTTTAAATTACCAGTATCACCAAAAGGCTTATCACATTTGCTACATGCATATGGCTTTTCTCCAGTATGAGTTCTTTGATGACGCTGCAAATTACTTCTTATAGTGAATTTTCTGTCGCAATACAAACAGGTATATGGCTTTATTCCCGAGTGAACTCTTTGATGTTCTTTTAAATGTCCAAGCTGGATAAATGATCTGTCACAGCTGTTGCAAGCGTATGGCTTTTCTCCGGTGTGTATTCTGCCATGTCTTAGCAAATCACTGCCTATAGTGAATTTTCGATCACAAACAATACAGATATATGGCTTTTCCCCGGTGTATCTTCTCTTATGAATTGTCAGAATGGTACTTCTAGCGAATTTTTTACCACAATAGTCACAAGTGAATGGCTTTGCACCTGTATGAATTGTCATGTGTTTTGTCAAGGAACCTTTTGTAGAGAATTTTACACCACAACTATTGCAAGCATGTGCCTTTACTCCGGAGTGAACGGACATATGGCCTTGCAATTTACTTTTATAAACAAAAGTTTTTGTACAACAGTCACATGTATATGAGGCAGTGTGAGTTCTGTTATGTTTCATCCAGGCATTATTTGAAGAGAATCTCTTATCACAATTCCTGCAAGCATATGTCTTTTCTTCAGTGTGAACTTTATTATGTCTTTTCAAAGCACTTACAGCAGAGAAGGCTTTCAAACAAACTTCACATGAATATAAATCAGTGTGGGTTATCCTATGTTTTTGCAGAGAATTATTTGAAGAGAAAATTTTCTCACATTCAATGCAGGCATATGGCTTTTTCCCAGTGTGAATTCTCTTATGATTATTCAAAGTATTCTTTGAAGCAAATTTTTCGTTACAACTGTCGCAAGCATGTGGCTTTTCTTCAGTGTGAACTCTCATATGCCTTTTCAAAGAGCTTTGTATAGAAAATCTTTTTTTGCAATCAATACAGGCAAATGGCTTTTCCTCTGTGTATGCAATACTTACATTATGTTCGTGAAATTCACTTTTAAATCTTTTCATACAATTGTATTCATTTGTTTGTGTTTTTAAACTATCTTGTTGCAATGTTTTTCTGCAAGGGTTTTCTCCATGACACTGATCAATGTGCCCATTTAGTTCCTTTTTTAAGATAAAACTGTTGCTACATTCATTGCAATGGTAACTAGCAGTGTTGTTAGTATTGATAGTCTCAGAGTTTGGGTCTGGTTTGGTGGTCTCAGAGTCTGGGTCTGGTTTGGTGGTCTCAGAGTCTGGGTCTGGTTTTATCTGAGTGTTTAAATCCTTTGACTCCACATGTATTTCATGTATGGTTTTATAAATAAATTCAACTTCAATAAATTCCTGCTTGATTATTTTTTCATCATTGTGTGAATCACCAATGTTGTTTAAGTCTAATGGATCTTCATTCATTCCTTGATCTATTTCCTAAAATTAACATTATAACATCATTCATTTATATCATTTTAATAATATTAATACTAATACAAATAAAATCACATTTTAAACTCTGTATAATAAATCATCACTTTTCTGCATCCCATTTGTATCTTGACAAATAAAATTTGAATTATGTATTTAAGAAAATTATGCAACTGAAAGTAGTACCTAGCTTAAAATCTGGCAGCAAGTTCAAGCAAAAGCCTGAGTCAAATCCCAACTAAATATTGTGTTAAAAATATAAGTGTAAAGTGTAAAAAATATGTTTCACCTACTTCTTTAACTTTATCTTTATTATCTATAATTTCGCTAGGTTCTTGTTTTATAGAAACTAAATAACTGCAATCATCTTGTTTGCGGGCAACAGCCAAGTTGTGCTGAGCCATTATTGTTGACTGAAAATAAAATTGCTTCTTTAACTTAGGTACTACTGGGTTTTATTTTTTTTAAATAATGGGTACTGATTCCTCTGAGTTGTGAGGAATATTACTGCCAACTTCACGTAGGTAGCTCGTTCACGGTACGGTTAAAATGGATATACAAGAATGACTAATACAATTATTGTGGCTGAAATCTAGTGTTACAACTAAGACAGATAATACTTTGATTAGTAATTTATAATTTAATATTATAAAAGGTTAAAAAAAAAAATAATGCTACTAATACTAATAATAATACAAATCAATAGGTCTTACCTACAAATTCACTTCACTTCTTGATTAACTAGACATTTGTCACAATTCTGCCAATGACAATCAATTGTCTGGGTAGAAAAGTCAACTTAACTATTTTGTGGTAAACAATACAGTTCTATTAGTTCGATAGAGTTAAATAAACAGAAAATCACTACCACTAAGCTAAGCCACATACTATATAAATATCGTAGGCAATCAAGTCAAAAGGATATTCACAGAGTACTTTTTATTAGGGATATTCTTTAAAGAACCATTGTTGATTTATTTAGTAGCTATTTACACGTAAGCTACACAACTTTTTCAGCATGGCTATATAAGGACAAGTTTGACTTTGTAAAAAGTGAGTAGCTGATAGAATGTGCTGACTACTCAACACTAGATGGCTCGTGGCGTGATGGAGTGGAAATCTTCAAGGTACTTAACTTAATTGAATGAAATCAAATTTTCAAAATATTTTTTTATATTTCTATTGTTTTCTGCAAAAACATGGAAATAGAGATATAGGGGCTGGAAAATAAAAATTTTATACAAAGTTTAAACAATTTATTTTTCAAAGGTTTACAAAAAAGTTACATATTAGCTAGCTACCTGTTTTGGGCATACATACTTACAAAAAATAATATCCAAGTGTTTTTTTTTTACAATCGGAATGGAAATAAGGCACATTTTAGCCTGGTTAAAAGTAATGGTTTATTAAACTTTTTTAAAAAACTTAATATTAATCACAAAGGCCGACATTTTGGCAAATTATGTAGTATAGAGATACTTATCTACAAGTACATACATACAAACTTACAAGGAATGTAAAAATATCCATAAAAATCATGATTTTGATATCACAATTGGAAAATTTACAAGCTTAATTTATAAATGGCACCATTATAGGAAACTTCTTTTATAAAAAACTGGTAGGAACTACGTATATGACACCAATATCATAAGTAAGGAATCTTAAGATTCCTTACTTATGAGGCTATTCGTGCCGATTTTTGGACACGCCATGAATTTAAGTTGCGAGCGGCTTTCGCCGCATCCTTAAAAATAAAAAACAAAACGATTATCAAGAATTAAACAGTACCTTAACATTTTTACCTACCTATATGTTTTTTCGGGTATTTTTGAAACTAATTTTATTTTACCTGATGAATTTCTTGATGGTTTAACATTTTGTGTCCATATTATTCTTATTGTGTAAAAGATGCATGTATTATTTTAAGTGAGTTGTTTGTGTAATACCTTCATGTAACATTG
Source organism: Perizoma affinitatum (assembly GCA_961405105.1). Taxonomy (NCBI): domain Eukaryota; kingdom Metazoa; phylum Arthropoda; class Insecta; order Lepidoptera; family Geometridae; genus Perizoma; species Perizoma affinitatum. The sequence goes on along the minus strand of OY560186.1, from coordinate 16,544,751 downwards.
TAACATTCATTTTTATTTACTCTTGGATTAAATTAATACTGAATATTTTTTTGGATAATACTGAATATTTTTGTACCTAGGCGGACCAATGGAAGCTTAAACAAAATTTAATCAGCAGAAAGATGTGGGTTTGAGTCCCGCTGGGTTAGCATTTGTAAGCCACATTAAATAATAACACTATTCGATTAATGTGCTTTTTGGTTTGATAACCGAAATCAAAGAGCTTGGCTTAACTCGATCGCCAACTTTATGCGACATGGCATATTCCAGAGTTAGCAGCAACTTGTCATATTCATATACCGTGCCTTTGGTGTGCTTGCTCATTACTTCAACATGTTGCGCGCTCGTCACGTGCGACAACTCATTAAAATACGTGACATCAACTTTACACACATCACAAAAATACTTATCGTTCACCCTCTTGATTTTATTCCACAACATCATCAGGTTAAAAGAGACAATATGGTCAATCAGATTAACATGAGTTTGCACTTCGTATTTTGTGTATGTAACTTCTTCGTCGCAAATAGTGCAAAGTAGGTTTGTAGCATTTGACATCTCGCGAAATTGATAAAGGAATTTGAGAGGTATGGCCGTGTCGAATATCCCGTTGTGAGATACCGGATTTTTAGAGGTGCTGGCGGCTGCTTGAGCGTTTAGCACCCTCTGAGTAATGGAACGGGAGATGTGAGAGTTTTCTGGTATGAACTGTTTCATAGCAGACGTTCGTGTTTCATGAATCTCCTGATTCTGTGCGTTGCTCATTAAGTTTTTCAAATGGTTTTTATGTTTCCTGCTTGTGCAGTGATTCATTAAGTAATCAATCAGGACAACTGTATTGCAAGGGATGCAATAAAAAGTGTCTTCTTCGATTTCATTTAACTTATTCGCTTCTAAATATGATAGATAGTTCTTTTTGTGTTCCAACGAGTTTGTGTGTTTGTCAACATTGTACAAGACAACATTGCACACAAAGCAGATTAAATCTGAGTCAGTATTTTGTGTTCTTGGACCGGCTTGGTTATTTCTTCTGATCTGTTGAGAAATTGATGGTAGAATTATATGCATGGATTCTTCATTCTCTGTTCGAGTCGCATCTTCTTTATTACACAAATCTGTCAAGTGTTTATTGTGTTTTTTCCCGTTGCAGTGCCCTAAAGCATAGCATTTCGCGACACATATATCACACGGCACGCAATAGTACTGGCTCTCATCGAGTTCGTTTAGCTGGTTCTTTTCAATAGTAGCGTTATAGCTACTGATGTGCTCAAACGTTTGAATATGTTCTCGGATGCTTTTAACACTGTTTTGTATGGTGACATGGCAGATGTTGCAAGTGATTTCAGAGTTGTTATGGGATACGATCAGGCCGTGCTCTTGAATAAGTTGAGAGGTGTTCTCTGTCTGTTGATTTGGTTTGTGTAGGATGTTTGCGTTGATATCAGTGCCGCTAGCGACAAGACAGTGCTTAAGTTTGTTCCTGTGTAAGAGAGACTGGAGGTGGAAATTTATGTTCTTGGTCAAATCATTGCACAGTATGCAATGACTCCAAATGTCATCGATCTGAAACAAGAATTATTGGTTTACATAATAAAATTATGTTAATATTAAAGTGAAAACTACAAAGGCCGTGTTGGCCTAGTGCGTGATACCCCGACTTCTTAAAACATTCCGGACATCGTGGGTTCGAACCCGGTCGTGCACCAATGGATTTTTCCACTCGAAAAATTAATGTGCGCATTAACACGTGCTCAAAAACGGTGATCGTGAAGAAACCGGTCACGTGGAATGCTTACTACTTGCAAAACGCGGGCATGTACCAAATGTAATGTTGACGTCCAAACATTACATTTGGTACATGCATGCATCTAAGGGGTAGAGGCACGTGCCTCTACCCCCTACTTGATATCCTCAAAGATCTACTCACTGATTATGTATCTGAGGATGTCCACCATGGGGAAGACAGTCGTGAGCGTGTTTGTTTTGTTTTTTTGAAAACTTAAGAAATACATTATTAAATATTGGCACAAAAATTTCAATCTACCTATTGGCATTTGCACACCTTTTAGATGGAACCTTATAGCATTGATACTAGTACCTATATTCATGCAAATAAATGTTGTATTTTCTTATTTAGCAGGAATGTTTTAAATTAAACACCTTTAAATAGCATCTATCAGTATTAAGCTATTCTTATTCATGGCGGAATTGGTGAAAGCATTGCTGAATAGAGGCACAGAGGCGGGTTCGAGTCGCGCTGAATCAGATTTTATTAAATGATATCATATGAATGATTATTGGCATTGCAGATTGTAAGAAACAAAGGAGAGAACCTCGAATACTTCTAGCATAGAAAAGTTTTATTTAAACTGGCTAGGGTCTAGACAAATACCACTTTCTGTTGGCGTTAACGCCTGCGGAAAGATTTAATTGTATGGAAATGACATTAGCTGTAGAAACATCACGTGACAGCTGCCAAGTTCTACCTTGACAAATTTGCGTTAGCGTGACAGGAAAAGTTAGCGTGAGGTATTTGTCTAGACCCCCTGTGGTTTTAAGGCTTGCCAGTTTCTTCACGATGTTTTCTTTCACAGTTTTAAGTAGGTATATGTTAAAGCTATAAAACAATTTTTGATCTAGATAATTATAAGTTTAATACTGACTTTACGTATTCCATTCTTGTCATCAATGGGTATCATAACTTTATCCATGTGCTCCACAGAATGCTCATGTCTAAACCCCGTGTTAGGATCCTCGCAGATCTTGCAATAAGACTTATCTTTCTGCTTGTGAATACTATGAAAATTGTTCACGGAAACTTTGATTTTATCACCGCTTATGGCTGTGACCAGTATAATTTTATCCGTGAGGGCTTCTACCGAATGTATTGGATCTGTGTGACATTGTTTCGTGACAGTTTTGAGGTAGTTGTCAAGTTGAGAGCTCGCTTTCTGTGTGTTTTCTTTCTTCTCTGCCTTTGTGACTGGATTTGGGAATGTCTCGGAGAACGATTTTGTAAAGCACTCAGAAATCTGCTCTACAATTGTCGAGGAGAAATCAGACAGTGCGTCCAAATTTTCTTGGTTTACATCTAAAATGGAAGATTCTGTATTTGATTCAACTTTTGATACATGTTCTGATTCAAGTTGAGATTGATCCAGATTTTTATTTTTAATCAAAGCTTCCTTTGGTTCAGTTGCTTCACAGGCAGAAAAATTAGGAACATCAATCTTTGCAGACTTAAAAGTTTCTGATACATTGTGATCTTCGATTATATCGGAACAATCGACTTTTCCTGCTAAAAAGCGTATTTTTTCTTTATCTTCGTAAATAATCAGAAAATCTTTTAGAAGCTTTTTATATTTCAAAGACTTTACATGTCGCTCGGATATAACATGCATCATCATATTCACTTTTTGCACTATTACAGAGCAGGGCTCACAGAAATATGTCTCAACAACTTCCACAGTTATCCTGGACTTGGTGATATTCAATTGCATCTGTTTCCTTGTCCGTTCAAGAGCAATATCTGCTATTCTCATACAAGTTTTGTGTTTTTCTCCATTGTTGTGTTCTTGCATGTATGTTTTTGGCACTTCAGTGTCACAGATGTGGCACACATAAGTATTCATGTTCACGATGTCATCTGAAAGTTGAAATAAAGGATTTTTTTGAGGTAAACATGTATCATGCTAAAAGTTCTCTATACATGGGAAATAGTAGGTTTTTCTTTTATACAACCAGTCACGCTTGTGCCAAAACATAAAGTGTCATTTTTGTAAACTTTTTATCAGCTGAACTAATTTAGATAATATTAGGAACAAATTCAGACATGGTATAACTTGCTTACTTTTTATGAAAAAAGCAAGTTATTTCTTTTTTTAAACTTCAACTGTTTTCACAAACACAAGATTTTATAATATCCCAAAATATAATATTCAGTGCTCCAAACCAAAAAATATTGTAAAATATTTACCTGCCCTGCAAAATGTTTGTCCGACTACCGGGGGTCCACTGGGGGTATGAGGCTAGTAACAATCTCCAAGCTTAATTGGTATAGCCCCCACATATCAAGTGGGAGGTTGCGGGTTTGAGTCTCACTGAGGTTGAATATTTGGAATATTATAAAACTTTAGAAGCAAGTTAGATAAGCTTTAAGTAGTGCAGTCTTTTTACCTGTACTTTTCTCAAATGGAATATCTTTTTCAGTCAGGACTTCAACTTGTAAATAATTTTCATTGAATATATTCCGAGTACTCCATAATGGTAATTTTGCATTATGTTTTGTAAGATCATTATAGTTGGAGCCAAAGCCCTGCCAAAATGGCTTATAAAGGACTTGATTGCCGCTTTCTGTATAATCAGATGTAGATATCATGTTTGAAGCATACTGGAATGAAAAACAGGTACCTATATATCAATACCTTCCCTAACCTGTTGGCTATCTATCTGCATGAATTCCAAGCCGGGTAAGATACAGGGTATCTCAGTAGATGCCCTGTGTCGAGAGTGCCTGGAACTGCAAATACCAATATAAGTGGAGTAAAACCAGTCTTGAAATACTTATAAAACCTACAATTGCATAGTTGATGGAATTAATATTTAGAACTGCAATTGTGATGTCATCTGGGTTGTGGGTAGGACTCAGAATTATTTCTTGTCCAAAACAATAAAAAGATGTCTGTTTAGGATTATGTGGTAACTGTTTTATAGAAAAGGAGGCATAATTATAAAGATAACCTTGGTGATTTAAGTACGTAACACTGGAAAAGTTTAATTTCTTTGTAGGTACCTACCTAGGTACATTTATTATATCTACTGGGTTGTAAAACATATACTAAGTGGGTACCTATGAACTCTTCAAAGAAACTTGTACAGTTGTATTTATTTTCAGCAGGAAATACTTAAACAATTAACATGAACCAAAGTGTTATGGTTTACATATCACATTTTCAAAATTTCAAGACTGTTGAAGGTTTTTAAAAGATTTGTTTATGGCAGTCCACAGATTAAAAAATGTTGCTTTGCTCTTTTAGATTACTAGCTGTTGACTTTTTTTAATTAACCTCTCGTATGCCGGAACGTGGAACCGCGCAATACCTTTTAACTGCCGGAACGTACATCCGCGCTGAACCGACTCCTTACGATTTTTTGCAATTTTCAACTAAAATGCAGTACAGATAAGGTAACAAATTGAAGAAAGGCATTGCTATTGAGTGAAGTTATGTTCTCAACTCAATCAAACCATTCAGTCTCGTTCCAAATTCGCGGAAAGAGTGTTTGAATCAGTCGTCGTTACTCGTGTTCCAAGGTGTACGTGACCGATACGAAATATTAAGTTTTTGGCTGATTTTTCCAGAAAAGGTAAGTTAAACTTTGTGTTTATTTATGTGTTTAGATATCATAAAAGTATTGAAAATAAAAATATTATGACTGGGTGCTTAAAAACACCTGATAAATCGACGTAATCTTAGGGACTGGCCGTTAGCCGCAACAAGTGTAAATTTGAATTACTTGTATCTTAGTATAATTATTTTAGTACATACGAGTATTATATGTTCTTTTGAAGTTCATTTTATACAGTAATCAATGAAATATAAATATCAACATCGAAATGTACTATTTCGTCCAAATTCTAGTTGAGACTTATTCATACCGATTTGAGCGCGGATCCGCGTTCCGGCTTTTTGAACTTTCTGATACAGGATGTGGTAAAATAGATTGACGCCTAGTATTAGAACAAAGTGCATTGATTTGGAACACGTATTTTTTGTTTCATACGTAAGTGCCCATGTAAAACTAATTTAGGTACTTATTTATTATGGTTTTCAATTTGTTTAATGGGAATCGAGTCGGCGCTACACTTTGTTTTTATATCCTCTAGTACATATACTTTTCTATAGGTACCTACACATTTTTTTGATTTGTTAAAGGTTATAAGCAAGCAATGGTGGTTATCTTAAATGTTGATAATTATCTCAACAGAGAAGACTACCGTTTATGCATTTATGATTTGAAATGGCCATGGAAGGAGACTCACTTCGTGAAAATGAATGTATGTGCCGTGTGTCGCTTGCCTACCCATCCAAAGCTGAAGCCTCATTTTTTCCGTCGCACTGACATAAATTCGATCATCAATTCACACAATATATTTATAAATGGTAGCATATGTGTTATTCTGATGTATAAGCTATATTATTGTAGTTTCATTAAAATCCATTCAGTAATTTTTACGTAAAAGAGTAACAAACATCCATACATTCATCCATACATCTTCACAAACTTTCGCGTTTATAATATTTATTATGAGAAGATGAGATGGAAACCTACAAATATATAATCTATAACCTTTTTATTATAAAATTTGTAATTAAATAAATTTTGTTTTTTGAACCCTCCTGTATACAAATGAACCGGTCTATGCCGGAACGCGGATCCGCGCTTAGAAATCCTATAAAAAATGTACTCTAAAGAAACTTATATATTTTTTAAATATTTCACTAGGAGTAGCTATTTTACAGTGTAATTACTTACACAATATAACAAAGAATATAATAAAACACGAAAAAGTGAAAATACACATTTTTTTAATATCTATTATCTGTGTTTTACTAGAGTATGTTTTTATTTCCTCCTCTTAGGAAATAATGAGTTATAATAAATTTATTAACCATGCTATTCTAGTAAATGATGCATCTATCAAAACTAGCATTCATGGGCTTTTTCAAACAAAAATCAGATTAACGACACGTTTTCTTTTCATAAAGATATTTGATGTCAAAGTAAATGTTGCGCGAACGCGTGAACACTCAATATTTCACGGCACACTACGGTACCGTCACTGTTCGAGTCGCGGCGTACGAGAGGTTAATGCATGCATGACTGTTAGAAACTGAAGAAATAAGTTGTTTCCCTCCGGACCGCTGCTGCCCCGATCAGTCGTGTTTTAAAACCCGCTCTGTATTCATTTTTGTTTGAAAAATAATCAACATTCTATTCATAAAGTCCAAACGAAGAATTAGGACAGCATAAATCAACAGGAGTCTACAGCTGATACCCTGCACACACACAAACCTACTGCAACTCTGCCCCCACATACACTATCCTACAATCACGCTCACCGCGTGCACACACCGCAAGCTACTGCCGACCAGGGGCCTACACTTATTGGACATACAGCTTGTTTCGCTCCGAAATCTAGCTAGTAACCACTGTAAGCGGACCTGTTACATTGCGCGTGTGACCTAAGGTCTACAGTTTTTGGACGGAACGCGTTCTACCATTCGAACTACGCCAGGCGACCAGACCCGTTTATTTTGCTGTTGCCTAGTACTGCTACTTTTACCACATGACCCAATATTTGTGGCTGAGAATCTAACCTCATGAAAAGGCTATTTTTCTTGGCTAGAGAGGCCGCAAAGGCCGTAGATTACCAATTCTGCTGGGTTTCCCGCGGTAAATTTTTCGTAGATAAAATGCATGAATTACAAGCGAAGTCGACCTAGAACAGCTCAAGGTAGCTTGCTGACTATTCTTTGTAGACACTTATTATTGAGCATAGCTCACATAGTTTGATACTTTTATTCGTAAGTTTAGTAAGTTTAATCTATGTTTCACATTATTGTTGCTTCATAAACCGTAAAAATTTGTTAAAATACTGTTCACAAACAACACACAAAACATGTACACACATATACATAAAATATACTTACACACTACACATCACCTCAACAACATTTTAGTTACCTGGGATGGCCAAGTATTCCGTCTATTACCGGCTCACAATAAGTATCACAGCCCCTTAAAACTGTTTTTTACCCACTTGTTGACGTCCATGCAGTTAATTGTAGACTCTGAATATGGATGACATCATCACTTTAACGAACGATATTGAGAATATTACACTCGCAGACTCATTCCATTGCTCCTACGAGGATGCGAGTAGCTACTTAAATATCAGCAATCACTCTATCAAAATGTTGCATCTGAATATAGGGAGTATAAAATGTAATTTTGATAGCCTACTTAGTCGTATTAAAGTACATATTGATATAGTCATACTTTCTGAAGGTTGGCTAAGTAAATGCGCGTCTCTTCCTGTAATTCCAGGTTAACGCACACGTTTCTAGTTTCAAAAATCAGAATGACGGTGTTGTGTTATATGTCCGTTCCTATCTTATATACAGTGTAGAGACGCCGATTTTTAATAATGCAAACTGCCTACTCTAAAAATTAAATAATAAGTTAGCTGTGATTGCTCTCTATCGTTCACCGTCGTATAAAAACATTGATGTGTTTCTGGATTGTCTCGATAGTGTTTTGCTGTCTTTTAGTTCTTACCCTTCTGTATTTGTTGCTGGTGATATTAATATAAATATAGTTCCAAGCTCAAATGATGCTAACTCAGATGAGTATTTAAATTTACTATCCTCTATAGCATGAGAGGATATTAAATTTAAATATCCGTTCCCCGTTTATCTGATTCCTACTCGTTTAAAAAGCTGCCTGGATCATATTATTTTAAGATCACAGCATTCTGGTGCCTCTCTAGTGCTCAACTGTGCTATAACCAACCACGCTCCTATTATTTTTGGTATAGCAACTAAAACACAAACTAGGCCTTCTAATACCCATCTCAAGCTTGATATTAATTCAGTTACAGCTGAAATTGGAAAAACCAATTTCTCTCATTTGTTCTTAATAGATGATCCTAATACAGCAGTCGAACAATTAATATCTATATTACACTCGATTATCCAAAACGCAAGCGTACCATTACTCTTCCTTGTAAAAAAATGATTTTAAAGCCTTAGATTACACCAGGGTTGTTGAGATGTATCCAACACAAAGACAAACTCAATAAGAAATCTAAACAAGAAAAAGATAAACAAATTCTCAAATTTCATTCATCCGCTACCACAACGTATTCGTAATAATCTCCTGAAACCAGTTAAATCTGAATATGAACTTCTGAATTCCAAAAAGCCAAAGGCAACCCTAAAGCAACGTGGAATGTTATAAAAAAAGTCGCTAACCTAAATCAAAAACAGTCTTCAGCTGAAGAGTTATTAACTGTCATCCACCCCGTCAGCTTCTGTTATTAGTGTTAACACTTTCTTTGCCAATGTAGGTAAAAATCTGTCTGATCTGATGACACACAAAGCATGCCTAGTACCAACATCATCTATTCCAACCCTTCAACTCTATGGCTCTTCTACCGATGGACTGTCAAGAGATAGTTTGAATTATTATTAGCTTAAAATACACTTCTGCTGTAGGCTGGAACGGGATACCTACTTCAGTAATCAAACGCGCCAAACATGTTCTTGTTCCATTACTTGAGTATGTGTTTACCTTGAGTATGCCTATTTTCCGGTACCTTTCCCCTTGCACTTAAAAAAGCCTTTGTGTATTAAGTTGCCAATAGTACACCCAATACACAAAGGTGGTACTAAAGACGATTTAAATAACTATAGACCGATCTCAGTTCTTACTGTCTTGTCTAAAATCCTAGAAAAATCGTTAACGTTAGGCTGGTTGACTTTCTTAATAAAAGGAATATTTTGTCTGAAAAACAATATGGATGCAGAGCGGTAAATCCACAGAAGACGCTGTTATATCCATAACCTTAATAAAGTAGCTATTAATCTTAACAAGAAACTCAAAACAGGTGATATATTCCTTGATCTGAGTAAGGCGTTTGATACAATGTCTATTCCAATTTTGCTTAATAAATTGGAACACATCAGAATCCGAGGATATGTCAAAAAATATTTAATAGTTATCTATCCAAACGAAAGCAAATCGTCTTTATAAACAGCACAACTAGCACTGAAGAGGATATTAACTATGGCGTACCACAAGGTAGTGTCCTTAGACCTACCCTCTTTCTCGTCTATATTAACGAACTTTGCCAAGTATCTTCTCCAAATTGTTGTATATATACTGCTGACACTGCGCTTATTGTGAGTGGTCAGACTTGGGATGACACTAAACCATCTGCAGAAGATGCTCTATCTCAGATTCTCAAGTGGTTGTCCCTAAATTCACTTTCCCTAAACTCAAACAAAACTAAATTTGTAACGTTCTCTCTTTCTCCCTCGCACGCAACCTCCCTCATCATATTGTTTACACAATACACAATTGTCTAAATATAGATAACGTTGTATGTTCTTGTCCGACTATAGCTCGTACACCTAGCTTAAAATACCTAGGTATTCACTTGAATTCTTATCTTTCTTGGACCCCCCACATTGAATCAACCAGTACCTAGAGTTAGGTAAAAATCTGAAAGGTCTGCTGATCTAGCTTGGCTTAGATTTATTTAATTTTGGTTTATTTTGCATTGGCACAATCTATTCTGTCTTATGGAATTTGTGTATGGGGAGGAGCCATATAGACTCAGCTATTAAGGGTAGAGCGTGCTCAGAGAGCAGTCCTGAAGGTTATGTGCTCAAAGCCACGACGTTACCCTACATACCGTCTCTATACCCTTTGCGGGGTTCTGACGGTTATTCGTTCTAGCGCTGGTAATGCGCAAGCACTCGAAGCTGGTATTTGACCCTAATCTTAGCACTACAAAACGCCGTCATGACTCATTCACCGGTTCCCCGTGACTCCATCACACATACTCTGTGTGATGGAGTCACGGGGAACCGGTGAAGTTTCCAGACTTTATAATTACCTAAGCGGATCACTCTATAATAAAATAAATCGAAAAATAGAGATCTACCCTCTAACACTCTACAAATGCAAGCTGAAAACTGCATCCTGGCTCCAATCACTCTCCTACGAACAGACAGAGGATCTATTAACTACTCTTAGGTAATTTAAATACATAGTCATATCATTTATTCACCTTTGGAACACAGGGAGCACTTGGTTTTGTTTTTTTCCATACATAAATTCTTTAGCGGCCTATACATAGGCCTTGTCAGATTGTAAATAATTGTAAAAAATAACACATAATTAAATGAGACAAAACAAAACAAATATTAGCATACAACTATATATAACATACCACTTATTACACACGCAAACTCGTCTCCTGTCATGTTCCTCTGCCTACCAATATTAATATCCTTCTTTCTTCCCTAGATCCTAATATATATATTTCCTTAGCTTCTTTCTTATGCACTAATATTGTTAACCTGTAATATATTATATTCATAATCTCCGCTGATCCTTATTATTTTAAAATCCGTATCGTGTAATTTTATAAATATTTCCCTATTTTTTTATTTAACAAAAAAATACTTTTCTAACGGAGGGCATATGGCGTGAGCCGATCGCGGAGGAGGACGCACACATGCAGATAGCATGCTCGCTCTGGGCCGACTGTTGCTAGGCGCTCGTCGCGATGCGCAGGCGAGCGCCGGTTTTGGCGAAGAGAGCCGAGTGTAGCCGATGCTACGGACTATGGAGGGCAGCCGAATAAAAACGACTTGCTACACTACTCTAATATAAAAAAATACTAAAATGGCAAATGCCAAAAGTAGCAACGCTAAGAAGAGAAAAAAAAATGCTGGAGAGTTTCACACAGCATCATCTAACCCCAAACTAAGCAGAACTTGTATTATGGGAACTACATAATGTACATAATAATATATAAGAGTTTAGTAGACTTTGGAGTTCCTTTAAAAAAACCCCGAAACTGCCATAAAAATCCATCTCCCATTTCCTTACCCTTAAATGTGAAAATGTTAAAACCCTGAAACACTTCATCATTTTTTTTTAAAATTTCTACTTATCATTAATGAGTAGAGGTTATTCAAATTTTCATGTTCCTTAAATCAAGGAACAAGGACATTCATACAAAGTGCCCTCCCCATTTCCCTTCCTTAAAGTTGAAATACCCAAATAACATTTATTTAGATAAGTATTGTTAATACATTTATTCATACAACTATGTACAAGTAGGTATATACAAAAAATACAGATGAAACAGCTAGCTATCTAAAGACCGTTGCAAACGATCTATAGATAGCTCAACTGATCCAGATCACTACCAGGCGGAAGCGTTCCCAAAATACTGGCCGCATTGCCACGCTGAATGGCAATGCTAATGCGTTGACCCAGATAAGAGCCAGCTCTCTTGTCACGCGTCGCTTCGACCAGTCGCCCTGAAATAATTTTGAAAACGCGAAGGGCCCCGGTTCCCCACGGACCCAGAGTCTCAACCCCAAAAGGCTCAAATAAGTAGGCTCTGTCGAGACTTCTATATTTGCGCCTCTTGAGATCCTCGGCCGAATCAGCCGCTGCACCGGCTCTAACTGAAGTCCCCGACAGATGAGATGGTGCTAGGGTATCTACGCATGTGGCGTCCCATACCAAAGGCCTTCCCTTCTCCCAAGGGACAAGAGTCATGCCGTCAGGCCGCTTACCATCGTCACGTAGTAGACCATTCGGTTCGAGAATAGCTGGAACGTAAAAGCCCGGCGTATGATATCATTAAGGCTAGCGTGGCGAGAGATCCTACCGGCGGCTCTGGTACACGATAATCCGTGATGACCAAGCTGTTCGACCGCCGTACCGCACTGGCACTGATGAGGGGCACAGCACTGCGCACCCAACCGTAGACTAACTGCAACCCGGAATGTTAAAGGATCCATTAAATTACCAGTATTGTTTGACGGAAGTGCTTGCAACCAAAGACCTGACTCCCATTTAGAAACGGCTAGGAGACGAGCACGATCCGTGGAGTTTGAGCACGTTTGTAACATACAATTCCGCGTCAGCTCGCACAGAGGCCCGTCCCATTGCCGTTGAGACGAAAGGGATTTAGGGGGAGCAGTATTGGGGCAAGCACTATGCCAAGCATTTCTAGCTTCGTCAAGATATGAAATTTTGATATTGTTACCAGGAAACGCCGAAAGAGAAGGAAATAAAAAATAACATTTATTATTGTATAAAATAAACCTATGATTAAATTTGTTGCTGTGCGTTGATAGGCGAGTCACAAACGATTTTTTATGTGTAGAAGATGGCTTGTGTATGCTAACGGATATTTGTGACCATTCTGCTATGTCAGCAGTGGCGGGCGGGGTGTGACGTTAAATTGATTTGACAGTGACATCATAGACGGACTGTACTGTCAGTCCAAGCTAGTATAAAATAGACGCTTAAAGTGCTGAGCCCACACTAAGATTCCGTGTCGTGGCTATCAGGAACTACCACAACACCCAGACCCGGAACAAATATCTCAAGAACATGCCACTATTTGTCCCGCAGCAGGAATTGAACCTGCAACTCTCGCGTCACTGCTGGCCACTACACACACGTGTTTCTTTGCATGTTGTTTGTAGGTATGTTACTTTGCCTTTCACGCCCATGCAAATTGGTCAAGGAGCAGCTTGGTAGCTGTCACGTGAAATGTAATTTCCATTCAATCTTTCCGCAGACGTTAACGCCAACAGAAAGTGGTATTTTCCGAGTCACCCACGATTCAGGGAATCCTAGTGTGGGTTTAGGACTATGTATGTGTATGTTTATTTACTTATTTACGTACTCAAACTCATGCCCATGAGTTTGCGGTTAAGGTTGTTTCTAGAACTTCTTAAGGCAAACTCTTAGGGCTTTAAGCGTCGCGGGTAATAAAACGCCAAGATTCATCTATATCATACATTTTACTTACTTAAACTATACATCGTACAACCATAGGGTAATATTGCAAAACAACAAAAACAAATTAGAGACATGATACACTTTCTATTAATAATGGCGCTTACAATACATAGTTTTACAACTCTATTTGATTATGTAGGTACTAAGGGGACACAATTCGGTGATAAGCAGCGGATCTATACGGCCCAGTACCGTGGTCCCGGACCACCTATTTCGTTAGTGAACAAAACGGTAGAAAACCGGTAGAAAATTTTCAAACCGTCTGTAACTATTAATTAAAACTGTGTCAGAATTAGGAGTTGCCAAGTTAATTTACGTACCACGGCGCTAGACCATCCGGATGAACTTATTTAATTTCTGTGACAATTTTCTACTATCCATAATCTATAACTCGAAAATACGGCTTTGGTAGAACCACACTATATCACATTTAGCTCTTAGTCAAATACTTTTGCAATCGATGGGAAATATACAATTATTTACACTCAAAACCATAATTCAGGCATTTTGATTATCTTGGTTTACAAAATGATCTTAAATTTTGGTTTCGAGCTTACGGATAGTAGACAATTAGTTTCAGACATACGCTACACATAATTAAATATATCTTTATTGAAAACTGAACCTGCCATTCGTAGATCTGTCATAAAAGCGGGCTTAATTTTGACAACGTCAATAATTCTCGTCATTTAAGTCCGTTCGTAGTTCAACATAACGCAACGTATTGACAGCTGAACAATATTGAACAATATTGCACAAGCTCACGGCAGCTGAATATATTTTGGCAGGTCGATAGTTTCACCGCCCGTTTTACTGTTTTTTATCTTACGTCTTAACTCTCGCTCTGATATACTACTAAAATATGCGTTCTTTACGCCATAGATTTCTTACTGAATCGCATTATAGCTCAATGGTCGAACGGCGAAAACTGTGATCTTTATGGCCCAAGTTGTGCATTTTGCTTTAATTCACTTCACGTCAACTCGTTCACACTAAGTCAGTTACTGGCGCCAGTCTCGCTACTGTCCTCGTGTAAGTTTTGCCAACTATCTTGAAAACTTTACTTAGTGGCATAGCTTGACTGACTCTATATACGGTATTTATTATTGAATCTTCTATTTGTAAACAGTATTAAACATGCCAATTCTTTGTGTAGATGGGAATGGCTGTGTTACTTCCATATATTTATTTTTTATATTACTTTACGTCAAATGTCGTATAAAACGACGCCAACTGACTCAATGTAACCCATATTATTATTCATGGTCTTCTGTTTGAGAACCGTATGTACATGTCAATTATTCGTTTACATGGGAATATTTGTTACTTCCACATATTAATTTTATATCACTTTTAACATTTTTGTATTTGTATTTTTTGTATAACATCGTTAACGATTCCGTTACAAAATGTCATATAAAAAGACGATAACTGACTTAATAAAAGCCATTATTGAAAGTCGAGAACAATATTTACATGTCAATTCTTTTGGGAACTATTGTTTCAGTTCCACCTGTCATCTATCTTATATTAATTACATAATATAGTTACGAATTCGTTGTGATGTTTTATGAAAATGTCTTTTTCATGAAACATCAAACTTAGTTTTGCGTTACATAAAAAATACATACATAAAGCCGCGCCTGTTTCTCCGGGGATTAGGCATTTCTTTGAATCACTAATATAAATTTATTAGTTAAGTTCTTTACAACAAGCAACAATATCAGGTTATATCATCAAAATGCAAAAGTCAATCTTTCTAACTTCGGTCACCAGTCCAAGTTGACCGCGAACGTTTCCGCCTGACAATAAACTCATAATTACTCCAAAATAAATATCTCAATTAAACTGTACACAAAGTTACGAGAACCAAGGTCAATTCAATCATAATCTATTACAACTATCGTAGTTTTTTTTAAATAAATAATTTATTCCACATTCTTGTTTGTGCTTAAACAGAATAGGGCAATAGATATAAAATTATTTATCACACAACATAGAATACTGTACATCAGCTCTCTTAATGTTAGAAAGCATTCTCTTTCAGCCAACATTTGCATATGTTATACTAAAGATATCTGACATCATCATTATTTTCAAGCTAGAACAACATTGTCAACATAAACATTCCTAAATAAGAAATATGAGTGAACGATACAAAGGAATGTGTCATGTATAAGTTTGTTTACACATTTTAAGTGGCAATTAAGCGTACGCCCCCCAGCTATTGGTAATCGGTTACAGTAACCTTTACACGCTTAATACGCAGTAACCAGAGGATTCGTGCGTTGCCGACCTTGAGACGTACAGGGTGCTTTGCTTGCAACGACGTTACGTCGGAAAGCGTATTGACAATGTTGCGACATCTATTGGAACCTTTTTTAAATCAAACACGAAAGCGACAGTAGTAAAAATTTTGCCCTTCTGTAAGAGTAAAACAAGGGAGTTTATTTTTTATCCGTGGCAACCGCGTTTGACAGTCGGAGAAGCCAATTTATATGAGGAAATCTCCTTAAGACTGTTAAACCTGACTGCCACGGATCATTAAGGACTGCAATAGTTTAGTGGTGGTGGCAACATTTTATAAACTAAACACGAAAGCGACAGCATTAAAAATGTTGCCCTTCTCTCAGATTATAACCAGGGAGTTCCTTTTCCATGTATGGCAACCTCGTTTGACCGTCAGAGAACCCCTATGTATGATCGTGATAATTTAGTGCACAACAGTTTATCAATAACACGGAATCGCCACTATTGAGTGGCTTAGATGGTTAAATTTCTAGTTGTAGTATTACTAGCCGAAAGACTGACAAACTAGACTGCCACGGAACAGAAAGAAAACTCTTAAGTATGGTCGCAACATTATGGGGCTATCAAAAGTTTATCAAACGAACGGATCGCCACAATTCCATGTGTTATTCCATTCCTAGTTGTGACCGTTTAAGTTCTTTATCTGATTGTAAAAGCGGCAATGCCCGCATAGACGCTGGGTACTTCAGTTGTGGCTGGGTACTTTGGGCGTGTGTTCGGGCGGGTTGAAGTACCATTCGTAGCGTTTGAAGGATTCGATTTCGCGCTCACACGCCTCGAAAGATGACATGTTCCCGTGGGCAGGCTCAGGCAGGTAGCGTCCCAGCTCTGAAAGAAGGAGTGCAGGTTCAATTGTCATTAATAGGGTCCTGTTATAAATGTTATAAGTATATTTCAACCTGTGAACCGAATACATAACAAAATATATACCACAACCTAGTTTTAAGATAAGCATGTAAAGTGTTTGTTTTTTAATCCTGGTGTATGGCAATAGAGTTATCTATCTATCTATCTATCCATATAAATTGTACAAAGTATGATACCTACCTAGACATTTTGCAGAGCTGATACATTTTTTGGTACGACATTTAACTGTCTAGGTGGATGGATGGATTTCTGTTTCAGTTATACTTATAAGTAGACTATTCTAACTTATATGTATTATGTTTAATATCTTATCCCACCATCCTGACTCTGTTGCAAAATTTTTTGTTTTTTTATGTCATGCTTATTAAATGTTTTATTTCTTTCTTTCTTTATTTATTTACTAGCTTCTACCCACGGCTTCGCCCGCATTGTACCTGAATAAAAAGTAGCCTATGTGTTATTCGGATGTATACGCTACATTTACTGTAATTTTTTATCAAAATCCGTAGTTTTTGCGTGAAAGAGTAACAAACATCCATCCTCATAAACTTTTGCGTTTATAATAGTAGTAAGATAAGATTTAGGTAGGTACTGCCAGCAGCCTGTGAGATAGATAGAATGAAATAAAGATCTATTTTTTTTATTGAACACTAGTAAAAGAATTAGCCTATCGAAAAAAGATGTGTTGCTTGAGGTCAAAATAAGTCCCGATCTCAGCTTGATGCAGCATCGTGTTTGTACGTTGCTGCGCTGGTTTCCAGACAGGGCCTTTTGTAAGGACACAAACATTGACGCGGGTACACAAAATCTACATAAACCGGGATAGGTGTTGCTTTGGGATAAGCGTGCGGCGCATACGTACCGCTGTCCTTGAGCGGGCGCGTGCCGACGGCGCCGAAGCGCGGCTCGTCGCCGCACAGCGGGGAGCCGACCGTATCACGCGCCAGCGCTGATCGGAACAAACCAATTACATTACTGAGGGCCCGGACATACTGACGCGGGCGGCGGTGGCGGCGGTGGCGGCGACCTTTGACAGCCACTTGACAAGCGCTTCCCTTTCATCGCCACCGTCACCGCATCAGTGTAAAACGGATAACTTTTGACTTTAAGTTTGACCAGATGTACCAATGGCATCTTAAAGGTACTTCAAGTAGGTGGACGGAGGTAACTAGGATAATTCATTATGGCAACTTTTAGGGAAGGGCTATGTGTCCAGCTGTGGGCTTGTACAGGCTGATGATGAGATGGTAGTGAGTAGGTTAATGGGTTGCATTGGTGTTGATGAGGATGGTAGTGAGTCAGTTGATGGTGTAACCTAGATGTGGATTAGACAGTTGCGAATCGGTTGATGGTGTAACCTTGATGTTGATGGGATGGTAGAAAGTAAGTTGATGGTGTACATTGATACTGATTGATGGTAGCAAGTGGGTAGGTACCTTGTGTGAGCGGGTTAAGCAAAGCAGGCGCGGGCGCGGGCCACGTCGGCCGCGAGAACAGGGAGTCGTTAGCAGGCGCACTCTCCAATTGCTGATGAGATGGATCCTGAAATAGTACAATCATCTTGTTTCAGTATATCATTACAACTATAACACGTACATAAAAAATATAAATTACACACATAAAACTGTCAAGGGAATATTTTGTTGCTCTATTGATATTAAATAAAAATGACTATTTAGATTGATAAAATACAATGTTTTCGTATGTGTAGATTGACGAAGTACTCTCTGCTCTCTCGAAGTAATTCGATTTATTTACATTCCAATCTTGAACAGAGTTAATGCTCCGTGTCGCTTGCCGCGCTTGTGGACAAGGCGTTTCTTCCAGTTAGTGCCTCCAGACGATACTAGATGGCGGTAGATTATGTAGTGCGTTCATTTGATAAGTGATGGCGCTAGCGTACCGTAGTTAGCTAGCCGCGCACGTCACAGTATGTTACGCAATATCTTCTCCATTTGTCAACCGATTTTAATGATTTCGAATGGATAGGGTATAACTTCAAGGTTGGTCCTTGAAGTTATAGCCTATCCATGGATACATTTTCAAAAAAAAACCTACGCATCAAAAAATGGGTGATGAAATTGCATATTGGACTTTCCTGTTATTACCAATTTCCCGTTATTTGACGGTCATTTTGTTTCGTTTTCTTTTAGTATTTTTTTTTTCTGGATAAAATTATTATAATTAAATATATATTCGTCACTTCGTTAACTGCGTTGTTAATTATAAAACAACGCAGTTGGGTTTCTGAATATTCATATGAATTACATTAAAAACAATGCAGTCGTGTTTTTAAATTTTTCATATGAATTATGCTTGTCCTACTACTATTAAAAACGCGAAAGTTTGTGAGAATGGATGTTTGTTACTCTTTCACGCAAAAAGTACTGAACGGATTTTCATGAAACTTTACAGTAATATAGCTTATACATCAGAATAACACATAGGCTACTTTTTATTTAGGTACAATGCGGGCGAAGCCGTGGGCAGAAGCTTGTATAATATATGGACGGTACCTGTCTGTAGAATTTGGAATCTGTCACGTGGTGTATCGTGACTTCGTTGTTCAGTTTGGAGCCGACCCTCAGCCGTTGGAAGTAGGGCAGGTCGCCGTTTTCTAAATGCGACATGTCTTCCGGCTGGCTCGTATTCATATCCACCTTGAAATTAACAGAATGTATTGTGAGTGAAGAGATACACGCACCAATTTAATATCTAGCTACTAAAATAAAAGTAAACATACTTAAATAAATATATACTTAGATACATACATATATATTATAAATGGCGTTATTGTCATGGGCGGACTTATTAATATGCATTTTCTACCAGCTAGGTTGTAGTTTGAGATCGGCGGTTGGAGTGTCATAACCAACAACATACCTTCTCATCGAACAGCGCACTTCTGAAGAGATTCGGGTTCTCAACGCCGAACGGCGTGTACAGCCGATCCTCGTCCCACTTGGGTTCGGGCCGCGAGACCGGGTTCGCGAACAGCGACGAGTTCGGGTCCGCGGGCCGCGTGCCGATCGGGTTCGGGGATATAACCGGCTTGGGGGCCGCCTCGTCGTAGTACTCCGGGTTCAGGAAGCTCTTCTGCGGGTTCTCGCTCGTCTTGAACAGCGAGTAGCACTCGTCGTTCTTCTGCGTGAACGACGCTAGGTTCATGATCCTGTGCAAAACAAAGACAAAGTCAAAATCAGAGTCACTAAGTTTTCATTCGTTGAAATAACAAGTATCAAATATCCATCATCTAAGCCCATAGAATGAATGAATGAAAATACTTTACTTCTACCCTAAACAAAATAACATAATAACAATTTTATTCTAAAGAAAGTAAAATGTGCGATCTTAGCGATAAGACCGTCCAGTGCAAATGCGTTAACTGCTGTTAGCATAAGTCCGGATGTTATTTATCCGGATACCACGCGGGCAGTAGCTTGTAAATAAATAAATAAACATAATACCTGTTCTGATATTCGTCGGTCTTCGGGGAAGTTCTGCCCGTGTCCAGCACGTACTGGCCGGGCACCGCGTAGGGGCACGCGTTCGGGTTCGGGTTCTGATAGCTGTGCTGGCTGAACGGCGGCGTCGGGTTCCGCACTCCCATAGCGTTCTGCTGGTGCATCATCGACATGTGCGGGTTCCTTATCGTGTACATTCCGTTGGAGGTGGGCGTTATGGTAGCCTGACAGACGTTCGGCGGCATCGGGATCGGATCGGGCAGTTTAATAGGATCCGATTTTTTCTGGTTGACCGGCGGTGAGCTGGACATTTGCACGGGGGGTAGGTTCGGGTGGAACATGGGGTTGCGCAGGGTGACCATCTTGGTCGCGTCTGGTTTCGCGTCCGTGTCTTCGGTGGCTTTCTTTCCCTTCTTCTTGCCCTTCTTCGACTTGGTCGTGATAGACAGTGGTTCAGCTACAATGTTCGGTTTGGGCGGTTGCTCTGGAAGGAGTTGACATTCTGTGACGTTCGCACAAACACTGAACAATAATAATAACACAGACAAATAATAGTAAAATATATAAATTATGCTGGGTATTTTCACACAGCAACATCTAGCCCCCAAAGTACTAGTAAGAGATTATAATATCTGTACCCAAAGTAAGCAGAGATTGTGTTATGGGAACTAAGTGACTGATGTACTACTTATATATTTTTTTGTAAATACATACTGTTAGGACTGTCATTGTAATGATTATGTAATCTGTGTTTCTTTTATAGTATATTTGATTTGATGGATATGATTAGTTTTGTTTTATATTTAAGTTATTGCTCACATAGTCAATTGATTCAAAGATATTATTAATATTCATACTCTCAATTGACTTGTTGATTAAATCATTCAAACAGTTGTTGTTTTGACTAAGAGTTACTGTAGCCAATCAGGGACTTTCGTTTTTGTCACGTCACGTTTAGACTGAAAGGGAAGTGTAATGTAGAACTGAGTGGGTGTATTCGAGGCAGTCGTTGAGAAGTGTTGAACGGAGTAACAAGTAAACGAAATATAAATAAATTCAAGTTCATAATCAGTGCTGTGTTTCAATTCCACTTGACCCACGCCAAAAATACATATTATACATACTCGAAACAAATATTTCAACAGACACGGTGAATTGTAGGTATTTTGTTTAATTTCCGAAGTGTTTTCTATTTTCGATAGCAATGCTCCCTAGTGGCTTATGGCGTTAAAATCTATCGAACAACCTACAAAATTGATTGTAAAAATCAAATTTCAATTGGATAACAGTTTCCAAGATAAAATGGTAACAGACAAACGTACAAATAACCTCTTACGGCAAATGCATATACGGTCTCCTTACGATGCGGCTAATAGAGGTTAGGTTCTGTAACAACACCCTGACGATTCTCATCAGAATGATGGACATCTTCAGATCCATATTGAGTAGGATAGCTCTATAAGGATACCAAGTGGGCATATCGTAGTGGGGTTCGATTCCCGCTGCGCTGCTGAGAGGGTCTGTTGAGTGTTATTTTTTTTATTCAGATGAAAAAAAAACACTTTCTATGACTACTTTTCTAGGGTGAGTGTTTACGGACTCTCACTTTAATTCTGTCCGCGGTGACGGACTGTCACTATAATTCTGTCCGCGGTGATGTACTCTCACTCTAATTCTGTCTGCGATGATGGATCCTCATTATAATTCTGTCTGCGGTGACGGACTGTCACTATAATTCTGTCCGCGGTGACGGACTCTCACTCTAATTCTGTCTGCGATGACGGACTCTCATTATAATTCTGTCTGCGGTGACGGACTCTCAGTAGAACTAGTTGAAAATGTATAGTACCTGGATGCGCGGTGGAGAACATCATCATTGAAGGGTCTGCGTTGATGACGGGCACGGGCCGTGCTACGGGCGTCGGCGCCGCCGGCAACTGGTTCGCTTTCCACAGCGGCTGCACACAGACACAACCACACATTTTAACGCAACCTCACTTTTGATGCGGTATCACTATTTTATTTTATTAGCAAAAAGCGATATTTATTTTAATAAAGAGGTTTTATTTAAAACACCATAGTTTTTGTTTATGCCAGCGCTGTGTGCTAGGAGTCAGATGTTTAAAACTTCCTAGTGATACTAAGGACAATATAATTTTATTTGTGAAATCCTTTATCATATTCGTTTCTATTCAATGTATGGTGAACTTATGAAGTGTTCAACTTATTTATTGTAATAACAATACAATAAACAAGCTCATATTCATTGTGAATGTAGATTTATTTTCATTTTATCATTTTTGCATTTGATAGGCTACGATCCTTAGGAGGCGAGCAAGAGAAGTGATGGCGCGGGCGACGCGTAATAAAATTTTTAAAGTACTGACCACAGATTTGATTGCTGGCGCTGCCTTCTTCTCGCTCGGATGCACTCGCGTCAGCGTGATGCCGGGCGGCAGCCGCAACTCTGATACCTATAACATAAAACAATGGAGATGTCAAATATAAAATACACATCTAACCCCATAATAATATTATACAAAAAAAAAACACCCGGGCCCGAGTCAAATGTTCGCAGAACAAACAAACATTTCTCGAACCCGTTTGAATCGAACCCGCAACCTTCTGAGTTTCAGGCGGGCCTTCGCCCACAGCGCCACAGAGGCGCGTCAACATTGTACTAGAATCATGAAATTAATATGACGTAATCTATGGATGGCCTTTATGTCATGCGAACATACAAACAATACACAATGTACAACTATCGAAACTATCATGATTATGAATAAAATTTTTACTAAAAAACTCACAAATCATGGTAAATATCCAGTTTTTTAGTAAAAAAAAAAACAATAAAATGTAAGCTTTTAGTATAAATGATTCTAAACAATGCAACAAAGACCTGAATTCCGGAGCTGAGCTGCTCCATGATGCTGCAGGACGGCGGCGCGGGTTTCTCGCATTCATTGCAGTTCGCATTCTGCAAACGGGACAAAGCATGAGGAAGGAAGCCAGGCGTTCGGGGTTCTAGGGCTAACTCAAAATCAATGGTGTTCTATGCATAATATTGATGTATTTACAAAAAAAAAAATGTATATAAGTAGTATATCAGTCATGTAGTTCCCATAATACAAGCTCTGCTTAGTTTGGGGCTAGATGATGCTGTGTGAAACTGTCTAGTATTATTTATTTAATTATTTAATGAATCCTCCACACTCCCCCACTTGCGAATATATACGTAAGTGTATATATACATATATACAATATAATAATTAAATTATAAAAAAAATAAGCAGCTTGACTCTGTTGAAAGCTCGGTTATATTTTATAAACCAGAAAATAAATAATATATAAATAAACCAGAATACATAAAGCGATGATACTCGTCTATAGCTCTGTAATGGCTTGCAGATAAAAATAAATAATGTGAAATGTGAATTGATTGTGCTATCTACTATGAATGAATATACCAACAGCTAAAAGTCTAAGTGGCTACTAACAATAATGCTTTTACATCCGAATTACATGATAATTATTATTAATATGACGACCTCTGTGGCGCAGTGGGCGAAGACCCGCCTGAGACGCAAAAGGTTGCGGGTTCGATTCCCGCCGAGGGACAAATGATTGTATCTGCAAATATTTGTCTCGGGTCTGGGCTCTTTCTATGTATATTATTATCATGGGGCTAGATGTTTCTTTTCTATTTATATAATTACAAAAAAAATGCATTTGAGTAGTATATCAGTCAAGTAGTTCCCATAACACAAGCTATGCTTAGTTTGGGGCTAGATGATGCTGTGTGAAAATGTCCAGCATTATACATTATATTATATTATTATGAATAGTGCCGGGGGCCAAGGCACAGCTACTTGCTGAATCGGTAGATGGTAATATTTTTATGTAAGGTATTTCCTCCTGGCGGTTTAAAATAAGCAGAGAGCAAACTATAGACACTCGTAGTTTTTCTAGATCGAGATGTTCCTTTTTCAAAGTTATAAAGTTTTTAACCAAACTTAACCGCTATTCTTTAATCACGAAATATGGACAACGATTACAAAATAACGGCTTAATCATTCATATATTTATTTATTTAAACATTGCATATCGCATATGTGTTTTATTAGTTTTTTTCAAACGAATGGTATAAGCGGTCACTGTTGCCTATTGACAATACCACCAAATAGGTCCCCACCTTCTTATTGACCACCTCGATGGTGGTGTGCGGGGTGATGTTGACCGCCTGCGTCTTCTGCTCCAGCTTCTGCTGGGACAGCTCCTTCTTCCTTTCTTTCTTGGTCAGCTGCTGATGCTGCTGGTGCTGCTGCGGTGGCGGCGGGGGAGGCTTGCTCTGTTTCGTTGCAGCGTGCGCTGTAATGTTGAACACATCGAATTAGCCACGTTCCAAGAAAATAGCTATGAGCATATAAAAAAAATTGTCCTTCATCGGGGGACAACGAGAAAATGTTTCCCTTTGTCCCCCGACGGGTTCGAAAATCGACAAGGGGAATAACCCAAGCTCACCGTTCTTCTCATGTTTAATCTCCTTATTTTTGGACTCCTTCTCTTTCGCCTTCTTTTCTACCTTCTTCTCCGCTTTCTTCTCCAGCTTCCTCTCGCGCTTAGCTTCTTTCTTTGTCCTGGCTAGTTCCGCACGCTGTAATAAAATGAGTTTTTTTTTATTAAAAACTCCTTAGTCTTATCGTTAGTATTGTATTATACAAGTGTTGTATATTATATGTAGATGGCAGGGTGTTTGTGCGTGGGGGTGTGTGTCTGTAGAAACACACATAAACAGATTTGTCCCGCAGATGCGTCCCATAAAAGTTTTATTCCTGAGGGATTGTTCTTTAAAATTAAAATCCAGTAAAATTAGCCTGTATATATTTTTTGTGCGTATGCCAATTGTGAACAGATTTTAATGATTCTTTTATTAATAGGTTTTTTTTAATACTTCAAGGGAGAGGAAGATTCTTCCATATATATTTAATGAAAAATCAAACTCCTAAGGGTGACAAAATGGGCGATGAAATTGCATATTGTACTTTATATTGATTGCACGGTTGATTGATTAAATATCGGTTTTTTGACATTTAATGTCTTATAAATTATTGACTAACCATCATGAAATTGTATTGAATTGTATGGAAATGTCATTATCTGTGGAAATATTACACGTGATATTGCCAAATATCACGTCACGACAAATTCGCGTTAGCGTGAAAGGAAAAGTAAGCGTGAGGTATTTGTCTAGACACCCCGACCAGATTTATTATATGGCTTTAATTAATATCTAGTTTATACCAGAGGGTGTGCACTTAGTTTAAAGTCTATAGAAAAATCTAATCTAATGTAATAAATGACTAAATGGTGAATAAATGACTCACTTTTGCCTGTTCCAGCCTTTTCTCTGCTTTCTTGGTGAGCGGCTCCGCTGGACCAGCCGTGTCGGATGCGGATTTCACTTTATTCCTCTTCGCCTCTTGCTCTTGCTGCAACTTCTCTTCCTCCTCTGCCTGGAACGTGGAATTAATTGACGATGGTTATAACAATACTCAGCCTATCTCTAAACCTGGCAGAATAAATAAATAAATAATGCTGGTCATTTTTCACAAAGCAGCATGCAGCCGGCTTCTGGCCCGCGGCGCCACAGATATCGTCCATACTTACTCGCAGCCGGCTACTCGCCCGCGGCGCCACAGATATCGTCCATACTTACTCGCAGCCGGCTACTCGCCCGCGGCGCCACAGATATCGTCCATACTTACTCGCAGCCGGCTTCTCGCCCGTGGCGCCACAGATACCGTCCATACTTACTCGCAGCCGGTTACACGCCCGCGGCGCCACAGATATCGTCCATACTTACTCGCAGCCGGCTACTCGCCCGCGGCGCCACAGATATCGTCCATACTTACTCGCAGCCGGCTACTCGCCCGTGGCGCCACAGATACCGTCCATACTTACTTGCAGACGGTTATATGCCCGCGGCGCCACAGATATCGTCCATACTTACTCGCAGCCGGCTACTCGCCCGCGGCGCCACAGATATCGTCCATACTTACTCGCAGCCGGTTACACGCCCGCGGCGCCACAGATATCGTCCATACTTACTCGCAGCCGGCTTCTCGCCCGCGGCGCCACAGATATCGTCCATACTTACTCGCAGCCGGCTTCTCGCCCGCGGCGCCATAGATATCGTCCATACTTACTCGCAGCCGGCTTCTCGCCCGCGGCGCCACAGATATCGTCCATACTTACTCGCAGCCGGCTTCTCGCCCGCGGCGCCACAGATATCGTCCATACTTACTCGCAGCCGGCTACTCGCCCGCGGCGCCACAGATATCGTCCATACTTACTTGCAGACGGTTATATGCCCGCGGCGCCACAGATATCGTCCATACGTACTCGCAGCCGGCTACTCGCCCGCGGCGCCACAGATATCGTCTATACTTACTCGCAGCCGGCTTCTCGCCCGCGGCGCCATAGATATCGTCCATACTTACTCGCAGCCGGCTTCTCGCCCGCGGCGCCACAGATATCGTCCATACTTACTCGCAGCCGGCTTCTCGCCCGTGGCGCCACAGATACCGTCCATACTTACTCGCAGCCGGCTTCTCGCCCGCGGCGCCACAGATATCGTCCATACTTACTCGCAGACGGTTATATGCCCGCGGCGCCACAGATATCGTCCATACGTACTCGCAGCCGGCTACTCGCCCGCGGCGCCACAGATATCGTCTATACTTACTCGCAGCCGGCTTCTCGCCCGCGGCGCCACAGATATCGTCCATACTTACTATGTCGTCTATGTGTGTTCGATGAGGATATTTCACCCTGTTGTTGTGTGTTGAGGATGATTTTTTACCTATTGCTGTGCGTAATTTACCTGTTGCTGGGCTAGCTTCTTCTTCTTCTTCTTGCTGATAACGGGTGGAGTTTCGACGACAGGCGCTGGTTTCACCTCCTTCGGTTTGAGCTCGGGTTTGACTGGCGAAGCTGGTTGGGATTGTTTTTTCTGCGAATTCAGAAGATTGAATTAAATTCAGTTCAACAATACCATAAAAAAAAATTGCTCTGAATATCAGTTGGTTATTATAAAAAGTATACTTCTCGGTAAACGCTAAACGCGGTGAAAATAGTCAACACCTACCTTGTCCTCATCTTTGTCTATTAGGTTGAATGAATGATCATTTATTGATTTATTTACTTACACATACAAAACACATTACAACCACATACAAAAATACAGCTAACAAAATTCGGTTCAAATCATGATTGCAACATAAACTAATGTACACAGCTAAAATAAATAACTATATCGGCAGAAACTGAAACTAGTGATCGAGCACTAAAAGAAGACAAACAAGGCATTCGCCATGTATCTATGATATCAAGCACCCTAAGGTACCTAAAATCACAGATACATAACTAAGAAACTATGTCGCAATTAATTGTGGTTGTTTGTGAGGTCATATTTCCTAGGCCCCGTCTGAAAATCAGCGCTGCTTCTCACTACTGCGCGGAGCAGCACTAAGCTGAGACGGGACCTGTTTGGCCCACACGGCACAAATGGGATAAAATTCTGGGCACAAAAATCTTCTCTTTGTCACTATGTTTTTGTTAAAATCTTTGGTATTTATAGTGTCTATTTATATTTTTTTAGTGTGAACCTGTCCTTTGTGTGCTTTGTTGTTGCCAAATAAATAACTTTCTTCTTCTTCTTGTTATGTAGATGCCTACACAACAACCACAATCAACCCCCACAAGAAAAATATATATGTAGGTATTAACTTGAATATAGGTTTTATGCACACTCTTGCTATTAGAGTTCGTTCGCGCTAATATTTGTGCGTAATGAAAGCAGCATTGCGGTCAAGGCTAGCCTAAGTTACCTTTTCCTTGACCTCATCGGTTACTTGGTTGGTGTTTGCTACGACCTGCTCACAGGTTTGAGTCTGCTTGGACGGAGCTGGCTCTTTCTGCGTGATAGAAGTACCAGTGTGATTTCAGAAAACTGCATTACGATCCGTTTAGCCGTTTCGGAGATAAATGGTAGCAGACAATCAATCAACCTTTTAACCTTTCATGTCACAGTGTTTATGTGAAATATAAAAGTTATTGTTGGGTCTGCGTGTTATCTATGTGTAACATGTAAGAATTTACAAAAAAAAGGTATATAAGTAGTATATCAGTCATTTAGTTCCTATAATACAAGCTCTGCTTGGTTTGGGGCTAAATGATGTTGTGTGAAAAATTACCCGCATTATTTATTCATATATAATTGTGTTTTTAATACTGATAGAGGAAAGTAGAAGAAGAACGCATGTTGTGCCGAAACCACGTATAATGGGATAAGGACAAGAAAATGATGATTTATTGATTACAACTTATATAGTCAAGTAAGTTAATAGTTCGCAGAACCAACAGCCGTTGGGGAGGAAAGGTTCGCGATTGACGACCACGGACCGGACAAAAACCACGGGATAGTGGTATTTTAAGTATAATTAAGTATATTTAGTTTCTTCTTTCCTAACTTTGTACACCTACCAACTCTATCACTTCCCTATCTCTACTCAAAGGTTTGCTGGAAGAAAACTCTTTTTAGGGTTGCTTGTTTTTACATGCCTCACTTAATATTTTGTTTGATATTTCTGTGTACAATTAGGAATTATAAGAAAATGCACACAGCGAATAAATAAATAACGTATCACACAGCATCATCTAGCCCCAAACTAAGCAGAGCTTGTATTATGGGAACTACATGACTGATATACTACTTGTATATTTTTTTTGTGAATATTTATACATAGAAAACCCATGTTGGTGTAAGGCTGATCTTACCTTATCCTTGGCCCCGTTGGCTACTTGGTTGATGTGCGCTAGTGCTTGCTCCCAGGTTTGAGTCTGCTTGCGCGATGTTGGCTGTTTCTGCGGCGCGGGCGGTGCCACCTCGTCCTTCTCAACGTGCTTTGCGACTGGAAAGAACCAATTATTGAATCAATTAATGAAAATACTTTATTGGTGGAGGCGGGCGAGCTGGCGCTGCGCTCGACGCCGGCGCTGGACGCGGACGACGCCAAGGAAGAGCTGACACTGACTGAAGAGATGCCTGCAGTAACACTTACTGATGATATGCCTGTTGTCGGTGGGCAACTGGTGGAGCTGGGGCGCGGGTAAGCAGAGCGCGGCGTCCGGGCGCACCGGCACGGCACTGATGGTGGAGGCGGGCGAGCTGGCGCTGCGCTCGGCGCCGGCGCTGGACGCGGACGACGCCGAGGAGGAACTGGCAGCGCGCTCCGAGGGAACCTTCACGGTACCGGATTTAATGCGGTCTACTTCTGCAAATAACGAACAGAAAGGATACCACCATACCTATTCATGCTGCCAAGCAGTAATGCTCGCAGTTCTTTGCTTGTTTGCCACAGTAAAGGAGTTCTTACTTACTGGCGCTCGCCTCGTTTTGCCGCTGTTTCAGCAGCTTAACTTCATCCTTGCGTATGGTGTTCATCAGTTCCTGTTCCATTTGGAGCTGTCTCTGCTGCTTGAGCTGGTGCATCTGCATCAATAAGGAAATGGTTTAGTTTGCTAATCCGGAGTGCCAGAAGGTACGGCCTTGAACCACTTCATTTAACGGCATCCTGCAGATCCTGGATGAATTCTGTAGCTGAAGATCTTGCTGCAAGTGCTATATTTACCTTCAAATGCCTCTCTTTAGTGCCACATTCACTAGCAGTTGTCGCTTTCAAGCCATATTTACCTGCAGCTGCTTCTGTTGTCGCTCCTGGCGCTCCTGCAGCTCCTTCTGCTGCTGCAGCCACTGCTGCTTCGTGTGCAGGTTCTCGTCGTGCTGCATAAGTTTTAGCTTCTCCTTCTCCAGCAAGTACTTCTGCTCCAGCAGCTGTACGCGCAGCATATCGTGCTGATATCGCTTCCGCTCGTCGTGCGCCAACTTGAGAGATAAGATTATATTAATCAATTTAAAAGGCTTCAATGATGCGGCCGATCATACATTGCAAATGCAACATTTGCAAAAACGATCAAATTATAATGCGGCAATCACACATACAGATCCTAAAGTCGTGTTTTGTGTGTATCCCGAGCATAATTTTGATAGCGCGAGCGGGGAGGTCTCTGTTGATTGTACAAGTACACCTCGCAATTTTAATTACACGAGATTTTCAAATTTTTGTTACAAAAAACACAACAAGGTGTCAATAGTAAAAATCGCGCTGACGAAAACCAACAGCAAAGTTAAAAAATCTACTATTTAACTCGCAACACTGACTTTTCCGTACGCTGACGAAAACGTACGGAAAAGTGTTCTTATGTTAAAAAAAATATAAAAAACAAAATGTATCATTTTGTAACATGATTTTTTTAATGTTTCGTAGGTAACAAAACATAAAAAAAAAAGAAATGTTGTGTTAATTACCTTGTCTTGACATTTATTTTTATTATCTCAAATCGTTTTTTTGTAAATGTGACTTGTCAAAGAATGCGCACTGTGTCAAAAGAATGAGAATAAATGAAATGAAAGCTGCCTGTATCAACAACTAGCTACCATCACCAACAACCAGCTACCTGAATCTGTGATTTGTTCCCCTGCATAGCGCGAGCCTCATTGATCTCCTTTTCGCACTGTCGTAACCTGCTCGAACACTCCGCAACTTGACCCTCCGCCGTTTGCAGTTCCTGCGTAATAATACATACACACATTATTATGTGACGTGATACACAGACATCAAGACTAGGTTGTCCACCCTCTGCTACCAGCGAATGCTCGACTATTTGACTATTTTACTATCTATCGACTATTTTGGACACATTGCCCGAAGACAGCCAGATTGCCTTGAGAAACTGGTTGTAGTGGGAAGAGCGGATGGTTAGAGAACTCGTGGCCACCTAGCCGATGGTCTGATTAAATCAAGGCTCTCACTGGCCTCCCTGTAACGCCTTCAGAAAACATGGAAACAGCTCGTCATTTCAACAACAAAAACTTTCCAGGACGGGCACGACCTTCAGTAATGAAGAGTGCGACAAAGAAGAGATACACAGACTGCTCGGTTCTAGTAACCAGTTTGCCCATCCAAAGGTTGTCAGGAAGAGATCGCTTTTAAGCGATAAGACCGCCCATGGCACCATTGTCATAATATGTTATTGTTTATTTAAAAGTGACTGATGAAAGTATTGGAAATATTGGGTGATAAACTGGGCTATTACAGGGGTATAATATGCTTATGGAATGGTTGCTGGGCTATTTAGGATGAAACGGCACTATTATTATGATGTAGTTTTTAATCAGCTCAGCTCACAGCCGGAAAATAACTGACGTGCCCGGGCCTAAGCCAAGTGACATCAGTGGTCCTGGTGGATGGTATCATGGCATCAGTACTTGGTGCATTATTATTATTATAATTAAACGGTAGATGTAATTACCTTAGCTGTGGTATTCATAAGCACGGTCAACTCGCCAACTTGTTCGGCTAACACCTGAATCTGCTGTTTCTGCACGGGGTTTAGCTTGTTTTGCTTTTTACCTGAAAATCGTAAATAACATTAAAAAGATGATAACACCCAACATGTACTGGTGTGGTCTGTATCCCTACATATTATACATAGAAAACGTTTATGTATAATATGTTTGGATTTCCAAAAAAAATATATATAAGTCATGTAGTTCCCATAATACAAGCTCTGCTTAGTTTGGGCTAGATGATGCTGTGAAAAACGACCTAATTATCTTATTTATTTATATGTATTTATATATCATAAGGAAACACAATCCCCCCCCCCCAACCCCTCCAAACACACATACACACCCCCCACACCTTCACTGATCCAATAGACCTAATTTTGCCCAGCTTACCTAATTTTCTTTCGATGTTACTCATGATATTTTGTATTTACATGTAGCCATTTAAATGTATGCCATGCAGCACTTGTTTATCTGTTTAATATTTATTTTTGTCATACGCTATCTGGACTTCCGAGATACAGGCTAGACCTAGTGCGGAGCTCATTGTTAAACTTGTAACTTAGGCACATACTAATTTGGAAAATAAAGTATTATGTATTTGTAATTTGTAGTTTGTATTTTTGTAAAATGAGGTTTGATTGTGTACTCACGGCTTTTGGAGGGTGCGTTCTGTGCGTTCATCAGTTGCAGCGCTTTGCGTGTTTCCTCGCAGCGCCGCTTAGCGCTGCTGTGCGCTACCTTCAGCGCTTCCGCTTCGAAACTAACGCGCGCGAGTTCAGCCTTCAGCTGCGCGGATTCCGCGCTCAGTTTCTCTTCAGTCTGTAATAAATGATAATATACATTTTAAACTATCACGGTTATGTAAATCATTTTAACTAAGGACTGGTTATTTACCATGATTTGGGAGTTTGAACGCTTCAAGATATTACGGCACTATTCTTTCAAGCAAAAACTACTGCACGGATTTTGATGAAACAGTAATATAGCTTATGTATCAGAATATCACATAGGCTACATTTAATCCGGGTACAACGCGGGCGAAGCCGTGCGCAGATGCTAGTTGTAAATATATCAAATGGTAAATTAATGGAAGTGAAGGTTGGGTATGGCAGAAGAAACATCAAAGTCGAGTAAATGCAGTGGAGATGAGAGCTTTGAGAAGTATGTGTGGATGTAACTTTGAGCGATAGAGTGAGAAACAGCGCATTAAGAGAGCAGTGTGGAGTGAATGAAGGTGTAGTAACGAGAGTTGAGAAAGGTATGTTGAGATGGTTCGGGCATGTGGAAAGGATGGATGAAAGAAGATTAACAAAACAAGTATATAAGGCGAGCGTGATTTGAAAGGTTTCAGCGACAGTACTCTGATCAAATTGGAGACATTCTAGAGAAAGTCATGTCTTCTGTACGAGTTTGTATGAACAAATTTGATGACGATCAATGAAGCGAAAGAGGTTTGCCAGAATCGTAGCAAGTGGAAATCCTTGTTTGTATGTATGTATAGTAAATATCCCGTTTATAATTAAAACAAAATATTACTTATTACTTAAAAATACGACGTGTTTTTCCATCATAGATTGCAACGCTCCCTAGATGCTTGTGTAGAAAAAAACCTGGAAGGTATGCCGGTGAAATTACAGGCACGTAAGACTTTCCGCCCGTTATGTCTCAGGGTCATCAACGCGCGAGTGATACCTCTGGTGTTGCCAACGTTGATAGATTATGGTAATTAATTAAAAATTACTTTTTTGAAAGTTAACGTGAAAACCGTGTTTTATCCCACTCTCTTGTCTTTCGGTAATTGCAGGTGCGTTATTCTAAAGTTACCTTTTTAGCCTTTTGCCGTTGTTTCTTGGCCTTCTTCTTGCCGCGGTCGACGTGCCGCGCCGGTCCCTCGATGTACTGCAGCAACGCGTCCAGATCGCGCGTATCCTCCTCCCGCTCTTGCCAACACGAACCACTAAGAAATATAATTATAAATAGATAAACATCCAACAATCTATCTATACTATACTAATCATAAAGCTGCAGAGTTCGTTTTATTTTGTTTGAATGTGCTAATCACTAGATTTAGATTAGACTAGATTTTCGTATTTGATAGCTAATTAAGGTACGCCATCACTTATCAAATGGACGCACTACTTGCTTTACTGCCATCTAGTATCGTCTGGGGGCACTAACCGCGCTAGTAATGTTACTTGAATATTCGAGGCAGCGTAGGGGTAACGCAACAGAAAGTTCTGGAAGGGATACGGCCTTGTTTATGGCGGGATATATAAGCGCGACAAGCGAACCGTAGCGATAGTTCGGTTCAAGATTTGAATGTGAATAAATCTAAATGATATCACTTAGATTCACGATACCAAGTGGCTAGTAAAGTGACCTTTGTAGTGTTGTACCTAATTATAAAGGGTTTTAGTTGTGTTGTTTGTTTATTTTATTATTTCATCCCATACCCTAGCTCGTAACAATAGTTTAGATGATGTTAAAAAGCCCATAATCTTCTTGAGGAAGACTATGGGCTTTTTACCATCACGCTACGTTAGTTTGGGGCTAGATGATGCTGTGTGAAAAACAGAATTGATTAATTCTCCAGCATATAAGGATGCCAGTAAGCAGACAATTGGTTGGAAGTATATTTATGTTGCTGCTGTATTAATTTCTGTAGCTATAATTGTTATTGCTGCAAGATATACTCACTCGGAACAACCACTAGACGTAGAGAAGACACTCGTGTCTCGACTGGACAGAGACATGCTATTTCGCTGCTGCGGCCTACTCTGCCGCTGCTGCTGCGGCTGCTGTTGCTGCTGCTGTGGCTGTTTTTGCTGCTGCTGTGGCTGTTGTTGCTGCTGCTGTGGCTGTTGTTGCTGCTGCTGCTGCGACTGCTGCTGCTGCTGCTGCAACAGCTGAAGTGCGGCTTGTTGCGCCGGCGTCTGCTGTCGTTTCACCGCGGGTTGCACGGGCGCCGGTTGCACCGCCGGCTTCTGTGGCTGCTGCTGTGTCGACTGCTGTTGTGCTGACGGTTTTTGTTGTAACGGCAGTTGTCTTTGCGCTAGTTTTTGTTGTAACGACAGTTGTCTTTGCGCTAGTTTTTGCTGTAACTCCTGCGGCGGCGGTTTCCGCGGCGCTTGCTGTATCGGCGGCCGTTGCAGTAGCTTCGGCTGTTGTTGCGGTGACGGCTTCTGTTGGAACTGTACTTGCGTCATTTTGTTCACGGTTTGAGGGGTAGTTTTCTGTTGAATCTGTTGAGGCGGTTGTTGTTGCTGCTGTGCTGTTGTTTTTTGTTGAGCTTGTTGTTGCGGCAGCGGATTTTGTTGGGGTTGTTGTTGCTGTGCCGTTGTTTTTTGTTGAACTTGCTGCTGCGGCAAATGTTTTTGTTGAAGTTGTTGTTGTTGCAACGGCTTTTGTTGAAGTTGTTGTTGTTGTTGCAACGGCTTTTGTTGGAGTTGTTGTTGTGGCAACGGTTTTTGTTGCAACGCCACAACAGGCGTTGCTTGTTGTTGCTGCGGTGCTGAATTTCGTTTTACATTTTGCTGCAGTAATAGTTGCCTTTGAATTTGTTGCTTCTGTAAATCCTGGAACAAAACATGAATTTAAAATTTATTTTCATCAACTATTATAAACATTATTTTAATGAATATGTGATATATTTCAACACAAATTACTATTTTATGTCATTCCAAGAATTTTATTCTAATTCGCAAGAATTTTATATTAATATGAACAAACTATAAATTAAAAAAAAAACCAGCAGCAACGCAAGAGGTACGGGTTCGATTCCCGTTGCAGGACAAATGTTCGCATGTTCTGCAGACGTTTGTTCCGGGTACACGGTAGTCGTCGTTCCTGAAACCCACTGGGTCTCCTAGTGCGGGGCCACACTGGGGACTGTTAAACCTACTACTATTATAAACGCGATAGTTTGTGAGGATAGATGTTTGTTACTCTTTCGCGCAAAAACTACAGAACGGATTATGATGAAATTTTACAGTAATATAGCTTATACATCAGAATAACACAAAGAAAAAGAGCTTTAATCTGACTTAGAAGATCATCTGTGGAATATCAGCTGTGCAGCGGCTGATCCGGCCTAGATAGACAGATCTTACTTAT
Source organism: Perizoma affinitatum (assembly GCA_961405105.1). Taxonomy (NCBI): domain Eukaryota; kingdom Metazoa; phylum Arthropoda; class Insecta; order Lepidoptera; family Geometridae; genus Perizoma; species Perizoma affinitatum. The sequence goes on along the minus strand of OY560186.1, from coordinate 16,508,898 downwards.
TTGAGCCTTTTGGAGTTCTCTGGGTCCGTGGAGAACCGGGACCATTCGCGTTATCAAAATCATATCTGCGTCGAAGCGACGCGTGATCTGGCTCAGAGAGCTCTGTTGCTATACCCTTAGACAGGGTTCATGTGAGATACCTACCATGTGAATGCTGAGTATTGAGAATATAATTTTGTTAGGAAAAGATTCATTAAGAGAAAAAAAAAAATATAATAATCACGCATAATGTTAGTAAAGAAAACGAAAACTATTATGTGTAATGAGAGTTTTTTTTAAATCTACTAGCTCAAGACTGAGCTTTTTGTTGCATTAACCTGTTTGCTTTGTTGCTGTTGCAGCGGCGGCTTGTTGTGAATCGGCAGGTCGTATATCGGCTCGGGTTTCTTTTGCTGCGCCAATTGTTGGTTCTGAACTTGCTGTTGTTTTAATTGCTGCAAAAGTAAATTGTTTGTACTGTGCTTGCTATCGTTATAATTGCTGTAACAGTATATTGTTTATACTGAACTTGCTATCGTTTTAAATGCTGTAACAGTATTTTTTTTGTACTGTTGCTTGCTATCGTTATAATTGCTGTAACAGTATATTGTTTATACTGAACTTGCTATCGTTTTAAATGCTGTAACAGTATTTTTTTTGTACTGTTGCTTGCTATCGTTATAATTGCTGTAACAGTATATTGTTTATACTGAACTTGCTATCGTTTTAAATGCTGTAACAGGATATTGTTGGTACTGTGCTTGCTGTAGCTTTTTATTTACAAGTAGCCCTCTTATTTAACGGGATAATATATAGCCTATGTATCCCCAAAAGTCCACTCTAAATATTGATGAAATAATTTCTAAAATCAGATGTGTAGTTTCGATGATTATACAAATTTAACCTCTTTATAATATAAGTTTAGATGATTACCTGTAATCGAATCTGCTCCATTGCGTTAGGGTTGACCTTTCCCTCAGTCTTCAAACTCGGAAGTACATTCACTTGTACGGGCATTGTGCGTTGTAACGCCTGAAAATGAATTCAAAATAACATAAATTTATTATACCATATTTACAGGGACTTAATAATACAATATTGTAGTCCATACAATATTGGGGCTTAATACCCCATTCTCATTTCATAAAATAACAAAAAAAAAATGATTGTATTTATTTTTTGTGCATTACATTTACAAATTCATACGAGTACTTGGTACCACAACACCCGGACCCGGAACAAATATATGCAAATGCAGACATTTGACAAAACGCAAATAGACGACCTCTGTGGTGCAGTAGGTGCTGGCCCGCTTGAGACGCAGTAGGTTGCGGGTTCGTTTCCCGCCGCGGGAAAAATGTTTGTATGGTCTGCGAATATTTGTCTCGAGTCTGGGTGTTCTATGAATGATATGTATGTATTTACAAAAAAAAAAAAAATATGTAAGTAGTAGGTATATTAGTCATGTAGTTCCCATAATACAAGCTCTGCTTACTTTGTGGCTAGATGATGCTGTGTGAAACCGTCCAGCATTATTTATTTATTATTTGTCCCGCAGCGGGCGATACCCCGACTTCTGATCCGGAGGTCGTGGGTTCGAACCCGGTCGTGCACCACTGGATTTTTCCACTCGAAAAATTTATGTGCGCATTAACACGTGCTCAAAACGGTGAAGGAAAACATCGTGAGGAAACCGGCATGCCCTAGAACCAAAAATTCGAAGGCATGTGCCCATAGTTAGTGTTCCAATAAGCGGCGATGGGCTTGCAACCTGTCACGTGGAATGCTTACTACTTGCAAAACGCGGGCATGTATCAAATGTAATGTTTGGACATGCCTCTGACTACCCCCTACTTGGTATCCTCAAAGATCTACTCACTGAGTATGTATCTGAGGATGTCCACCATGGGGAATACAGTCGTGAGCGTGTTTCGTTTTTTTTTTTCGGGAATCGAACCGGCACCTCGATCTCCTGGCTACCAACTAGGTATATCGACCGCGTACCAAGCCAGAGGTCGCGGGTTCGAGTTCCGTCGTGGTTGACATTTTGGGATATTATAAGAATCTTAAAGCATAATAGGATATACTCACCACAGGTTCAGCGTCAGGTTTCTCAGTGACGACCATTTTGGCCATCTTTTCGGCGAGCATGCGCTGCTGGGTGTCCAGCGCTTGGCGTTTCGCCTGCGCTTGCGCAGTCAGGTTGGGCGGTAGGGTCTTTGGCAAGGCCTGGAATAAAATACAATATATAATGCTTTATTGCACAAAATCAAATAAGTATAAGGGCGAACTTAATGCTAATTACCATTTTCTTCCAGCTGACCTTTGTATAATAGTGTAAGTTACGATCGAAGTTTAGTATTAGCAAATGTTTGCATGTTCAGTAGATGACTGTCGCGTACGGGGAGTCTGTCTGACGACCTCTGTGGAGCAGTGGGCGAAGGTGTGCCTGAGACGCAGAAGATTGCGGGTACAATTCCCGCCGCGGGACAAAAAATGTGTGTATGATCTACAAATTTGGTCTCGGCTCTAGGTGTTTTCATGTATAGTATGTAAGTATTTACAAAAAAATATATATAAGTAGTATATCAGTCATGTAGTTCCCATAACACAAGCTCTGCTTACTTTGGGGCTAGATGATGCTGTGTGAAATTGTCGAGCATTATTTATTTATTTATTAATTCTAGTTATTTGTTCCGGGTCTGGGTGTTGTGGTACCACGGTACTTGTAGTTCCTGATACCCACGACACATGAACCCCTAGTCAGGACTATATATGTGTCTGTTAGGTGTTCAAAAAAGCTAAGTATACTCACTGGCGGCTTCGGCTGCGGTTGGACGGGTTTCGGCGGCGGCGTCTCGCTCGGCTGCGTCTGAACACTGCTCGGTTTCTTATCGGGCTGAGGACTGGGCTTGACCTCTTGAGGAGCCAATTCACCCTGATATTAAACAAAATTACAAAACTTAAAAACCACAAACCGATGAAACCTCTCGGAATGAGTCGAAACTTAGTCAGTGCCTTCACTGTTAGTCATCATCTTCTTGTGTCTACGCCTGCTGCACCGACCTATCGGTGGCTGGTTGACCGACGCGGCTATTTCTCTCGGCGCGGTGCAATACATATAGGGCATTCTAACGAGCACATCACACGCGCTCACGTACCTACGCCATACCTAGTACCTACTTACTTCGTCTCATACATTGTAAATTTCGCCTAAATAAAATTATACTTGTGTACAAATTATTTTAATATATCTAGGCCAGCTAAATGAGCACAGACAACTCTTGAAACTTCCTAAAGACAATAGATGTAGGAATCAGTAAAGCTAGATGTGAAAAATCTCTTTTTTTTACAGTATGAATATGTGTCTATTGTTAAGAATACATAGGTACTCACGTTGGTAGTTTTACAAAGTTGTTTCTTCTTGTGGAGTATCGAGCGCAATCTCTCGCGGGCTTCGTTGTAATTCCGAGGCACGGGGGTAGTCAGCGGCGGCTAGATTTTGAACAGTTCAATTCAATAATTTGTATTTCAGACACATTATTACTATATAACTGTTGAAACTATCATAGTAATGAACTAAATTTTTACTAAAAAACACGATTTGTGATCATGGTACGTTTTTTAGTAAACATTATTACTAGCTTTTGACGACCTCTGTGGCGCAGGCCCGCTTGAGACGCAGAAGGTTGCGGGTTAAATTCCCGCCGCGGGACAAATGTTTGTAGGGTCTGCAAATATTGGTCTGCAAATATGTTTCTATGTATTATATTTATGTATTTACAAAAAAGTATATAAGTAGTAAATCAGTGCCTTAACGATAAGATGTACCGATTAAAAATGTTATAATATATTTACTATTTCAATTATTTTGTCTCTGCAAAATTTAATGTTTGCTTTTTATTTTAATAGTTATCGTTTGCGCTAGCATTATTAATATTGTTCTTTGACTGATTTGTAATTTACCAATTGATTGTTCTGGTATCACGCAGGCAGATCAGAGGCTAGTAACCTTTAATGTTTGACTTTGATGATGTTTGGTGATGGTTGATGAGGACTTACCGCGTGCCCGAACACGGTGCAGTAGCAACACGTGCAGTGCTGGTCAGCGCCGTCGCCCGTGCACGAGCCATTCCCGTTAGTCGTGTGACCCACTGCGAAACAACAACTCATTATACAAACTAACTAATATGTTCATCCGTGTTGGCCTGGCGGTGCGTGTATAATAACACTCGTCTACAAGTTTTTCTATGTCTCCTTCAGTTTCGTTATACGGACTAAACGAATAGTCCGTAGATCACTAATTTCTAACGATTGCCTTCCTTTTTTTGTGTTATATTTTCGGTATTTTTGTTAAGGTTTAGTAATTCTAGCAGTAACTTCTTATTTTCTACTTCTAATTTTTAAATGTTCTCGTCTATGTAGCTAATGCCCTCTTTCATATTTACTTGCTCTGTGTGTAGCGTATCCGTATTTTGTGTTATTTTCTTTTTCAAGTTCAGTACGGCTTTGTTTATTTTTGAATGGAACGCGGCTCGTATTTCTGTTTTAAACGAGTATTTGTTCAAGTTTCTCCTCCAGCTTTGTATCTAGGATTTGTCTGAAAATGTCTAGAGTCACAACTTCTGTGTTTGGAGTTGGGTTATTCGTAATAACCCAACCCAATAACCCTAATAGGTAGGGTTTAGAGTTTCGCTCGGTAATGTTCTATCTTCTTGAATAAAATCATCGACTGACATGGTGGTGTCGTTTCGGTTCTGGCGCGGTGTTCTTGCCGGTGTATCGTCAGTCCTGACAAGTTTTGTTGAGATTGTGCATCCTGGACACCGCCAGGAACTCATAGTAGGAGGTTATCAAATTATCACACCTATAGTGAAATGTTTTGTAGCTGGAACAGCAGGAAAGTAGCTCTCCTCGTGCTACTTGCTTCTGGCATGCTGAGCAAATTATCGTAGGTACTTATCTGTTACGATCGTAGAGATAAACTAGCTGTTGTCGTTACCATGAGTCACCGCGTCTAACGAGTTTCGTGTTATTGGCAGTCAGGCACAAAGTTTAAACTCATTTCACTGTTTACTTATTACTGGTTCGACGAATTTTAATTTTTTTTAACACGGGTAAAAAGCCCTTTTGTACTTTTGTTTGTTTACACGTCACCGATCCGTACGTAACAAGAGCGAAGCTCGAACTATAAATATCGTATATATAGAATAAAAGATGAATAGCAATATTATGAAGTTTCATAACTCACCTTTGCATACATGTTGCTGGTGCGTCGCGTTTTCGCACTGCTTCGGAATGGGCTTGGCTTTCGGGGCCGTCTTCACCTTCGCCTCCTTGACCTCCTTCTTCTTCTCTTCCAAAACGTTTTTACTCTTCTCCGGATTCGTGCCGTCGAACGTGATCTTCACCATATCCCCGAAGTATATAGAGCGATCGCTCCTACACAAGTTGCAGGGGCAGTCGCCGGTATACTTGCACTGACTCGAGGTGACGTCACACGACGGTATGTCGCTCTCGGATTTGCTTTGTCCGTTCCGCGAGAGGTTCCTGAACGCGACCGCGTTCAGCGTTTGTTTCGCGTTGCGCAGCGCTTGCGCGGAGTATTTCGCTAGTTCCTCCGGACTGTGCGGGGGTAGGTTCACTCTGAAATTGTTTTCTTTGGAGGCCGGGGGGGTTATTGTGATCCCGCCGAAGCGCAGGAACTCGACAATCTCGTCTTCCAGCGCGGAGTAGTCGAGATTCGAGACGACTGACATGACGTGGTCGTGATAATTCTCCGGTTTGGCCGCTTCGCCGGCTAGGTATAGTTTTATGGCGTCGAAACTGTCTTTGAGCGTTCTGTTTCCTTTCTGCGCTATTAACACTTCGCATTTTCTGATAACTTCGAGTCGGTTGCGTTCTTTCGGCTTTGGTTTTGCCGGTCCGGTGGCGGAAGCGGGTTCTGAAGAGGGAACTGAGGCGGCCATCGATGATGGTGCGGGGGCAGATGCCGGTACAGATGTCGATACGGGGGCAGATGTCGATACAGCCGCTTGCACGAGTACGGGCGCAGTTGTGGATATGACCACTGCCGCCGGAACTGGGGCAGATGTCTTTATTGGGGCAAATGACGATATTGGGGCAAATGACGATATTGGGGCAAATGATGGTACGGGAGTAGATGTGAGTAGGACCATCGATGATGGTACGTGCGCAGATGCAGGTAAGGGCTTAGATACCGTTACGGCCACTGATGCCAATACGGGGATAAATTCAGGTAAGGAGGCAGATGTTGATACGTGCGCTACTGGTAACGCCGCCAATGTGGGTAGGAGCGCTGATGCTGGTGCGGGGGCAGATGTAAGTATAGGGGCCGATGCAGGTACGACCACCGATGTCGGCAAGGGGGCAGATGTGGGTACTACCGCAGTAACGGTAACGGGAGCGGACGCAGCCGCTGGCGACGAAGCAGGTTCGCGTGCTGGTTGGCTGACAGCATCAAGTCTCTTAACAACCCTCACGTTATTAGCTTGCCCAATAATCTTACTGAGCCCTCTCGCAGCCAGAATCTCAGCTTCACTCGCGTTCTGCGAAGTTTTCAACGGCGGAGAGTATCTCACCAGTGCGTCTTTGATTTTATTCTCGTACTGCTCAAACCTATACAGCATCACGAGCCACTCATCCGCCGTTAGAGTTTTCTTCGGGATGATATACAAAAAGTGCCTATTGATTCCTTTCAACCTATCCATGAAGTATTGCCTCTTCCTTTCGATCGGCATCGTCGAGAAATTCGGTGCTTTCTCTTGAATCCTCATCGCGAATCCCATGAGCTCTTGAATATGATTCGCGGCTAGGTCCGGATCGGTTAAGATCCAACAGACTAGTTGCTTCGATTCCGCGCATCGCTTTAAAACATCCACGTACTTAAACCTCATTTTTTTTAAAGCGGCTCGCTTTTCTCTCGTCATTCTAGACATTTTCATGAGTAGTAAATCAAAGGTATTATCGGCGGAAACGCTTAGTAAATTCGTTATTTGCATGAGTGATTCTTTCGAAGGTGTGTAGTCTTCTTCAGAATCGTAGCAATCGTTTTCTTTTCTACAGACTTCTAGTTTTTCTATGATTCTATCTTTATCGCTCTGCGTCTGTCTATTTGCTAAATCTTGTACGTAATGGTAGAATTTGTCCAACATCTCTTCGATTTCTTCGTCTAGTAATTCGTGGGATATGCTCTTAAATTCTTTGGCGAGATGCCGTTTCCAAATTTTGAATCTGGATCTCACTGACTCTTTCAGCTCGTACATACTGAGTGCGTCTCTTAAGGAACTGTCAAATAACGTTGATAATTTCATATACATCCTTGTATTTGTGTTATTTCTGGGTAACGCGAGTATCTCTTCCACCATCAATTTTGCTATTTCCGGACTTTTACTTGATTTCAGGAATTCCAACATTTTGTTTGTAACTACTTGTGCTGAGATTGCGAATTGAAAGTTTTTGTATTCACCTCTATTATGCAATTTGCAATTCATAAGCGCTTGCAACTCCTTATCGTATTTCAACATATCCGTTACGTCTTTGTTGTCGAATTCGACAGTCATCGTCCCTATAACATCGGCCACGCTGTTTTTAACTTTACGGCTAATCTTACGTTTGGCAGTGTTCTTAGTTACTTTCACGCTAACCCTATTTTTACTAAGTTTCAGTTCTCTGATTTGTTTCACCGTTTCCGGTGTCAATTGAGCTTCGTTATCCAGTTCCGGCAGGCTATTCATGATGGACGCGAACTCGGGCAGCTCGAACGAAGCATTCGCGAATTCGCTTGTAATTTCCGGCATATTGGCTAGTATTTGCGGCATGTTCTCTACTAACTCTGCTAGTTTCGTATTCGTCGTATCAATATCAAGCGGATTATCGTCGACTATTTTATCGAGGAACTCAGCGGAGTTCTTGTCTAAACTCATCATGACTTCACATATCTGTTCTAAAGACAGCGGTCCGGATTCCTTATCGCTATCCCTGTTCTTGTCTGTTTTATTACTGTTGTAGGAGTTGATTATATTCTGGCACTCCTCCATAGCCTTTTTGATTTCAAGCCCAAAGGTAACGTATTTATAGATATTAGGATCTCTGTAGACGGCAACTTCGTTGTTTTCTGCAGCTTCCTCGTCCACATCTTTGACTGGAGTCCTCTTAGCGTTTAACGGTATGTTCAGCTCCGGTGTGATTTGGGTTTTGAAATCTATCTTGTTGGCTATTAGTCTTTGGGTCGGGTTGGGAATGTACGCAGGCATAGGTTCCGTAGTCGGAGACATCACATGTAACGGCGGACTGAATGATTCCGGATATTTCTGGTCTTCCGAGTCGGTTGAGCTTGGTTTCCCGTTTGCGTATTCTACCTTAAATTCCGTTATGGCTGGCTGTAACCTTAAATCGGGATTTAGAGCCATTTGTGCGAGGTTCGAGAGCACCTGTAACGGAAATACACTTTAAAAAAAACCTGTAATAAGAAGTAGTAGGGCTCCTTGTGAAGAGCTCGTCCGGAGAAGTGCTATAGCCATATCTATTTCTGCCGCCAAGCAGTAATGCTCGCATTGCTGTGTTCCGATGTTAAAGTTATGATGAGACCTGTTGAAATTACAGGCACATGACACTTTTCATCCGTTATGTCTCAGAGTCGGCAACGTGAGTGATAACCAGTGATCGGAATTAGGTGAGCTAATTTACCTAAAGTTCAAAGAACAGAGTCAAAAAAAATGGAGACTTCCTTACCATTAACATTTTTTTCCGGGAAATCTTTCCCGGAAATTGGGAATTTGTTCCAAGTTTTAGGATATCAGTTAAGTACATTTAATATTAATGTTATTCATACAGAAAACTAACTGAATTAATTTTCCTTTTTAACAAACTTCAATAAGATTTATTTTGTTATTAACTCAGGTAAAAAACTGGATTCGCCTATGTTTTCGTTTCCCAGAATAGCCAAATCATGCTGTCCCTTTAAGTGTTTGTAGCAATACACTGCAAACCAGTGATAAACAACAACAACAAACGCTAAGAAAGGGACAGCATGCTTTGGCTATTCTGGGAAACGAATCATTGTTTAAGTAAACAATGACAAAAGGGTTGAAGGGTGAGGGTGTTTTGCATCCAAACGGCGTCATAACTTGTATGCGTGCGTGCATCACTTCTATAGTTACCTCGGCAGCGTGTGTATCTTAGACTCGTGAATATTTTATTAACCTGTTTTCGTATCGTTTATTGGATCTGCTTCACATAACTACCTTGGCTTGAATTTACGGACTGCGATTTATTGCAACCATATCACTACTTGTACCTATCTACCTTGGCTTGAATTTACGGACTACGATTTACTGCAACCAGAAATTTACTGCGCTTTACGGCAATCAAATTACTTGGTAAGTCTTTGATTTGTACTACACTTTTAAAACATTCTAAATATTAGACTGCTTTTGATAAATTTACCAAATTCAAACAATTTTATGCAACTATTTATTTATGGAATTTTATTCAGTGTTTTATATTTGAGTTCGTGCACAAATGTTGGAGCTACTGGCAATTCTATCATCAAACTATATTTTACGCGAAGACGTCCCTGGAAAAGTGTAGAAACTATATATTTGTCTCATTGTTTTCAGTAATTTTTCTGCCTCAACGCAACTAGCAAATAAATGGCGACCAAACCTACCGACGGGATTGTACAGTCGTGGATTAGAGATCACCCCGAATTGTACCACGACCCCGCTAGCAACACGATATTTTGTTCTAAATGTGAGAATTCTATTGTATGCAAAAAAAGCAATATACAGAGGCATATTGACGGACCAAAACATCAAGGTACTGCTAGGCAAGTGAACAAAGAATTTTATTTAGATTTAATACAATTTCTTATATGGTGTAACATACCCTGGTCACGAGTAAATCGACCAGAGTTTAAAACTTTTTTAATGAAATATATGTGTTGTAAATGTACAAATGTTAAAAGGATTCCCGATGAATCGTTATTGAGAAAGGTTTATTTAGACATAGTTTTTAAAAAAAAAATTGCATCAATCCATGACCATATTCTTAATCAGAAACTTTGGATATCTCTAGATGAAACTACCGACTATTTAGGTCGTTATATTGTAAATTTTCTTGTAAAACCTTTAAATCTCGCAACAAACAAACCATTTTTAATAGCTTGCAAAATGTTAGAAAAAGTAAATGGAGAGACAATAGCTCATTTTGTGATTGGATGCCTAGAAAATATGTGGGGTGACTCGTATGAAGACAAAGTAGGAGATGTTTTAGTTTTATGTTCTGATAGCGTAGCATATATGTTAAAAGCAGGAAGAATGTTAAAGAACTCCTTGCCAAATATGATACATGTTACCTGTTTAGCACACGCTCTTAACCGCGTTGCAGAAAAAATACGGACACAATATGCGGATGTGGATACTTTAATTTCAAATGTAAAAAAAATATTTTTAAAAGCTCCTAATAGAGTAAAATTGTTAAGGGAAAAATTTCCGAGCCTGCCATTGCCACCTGAACCTGTCATAACAAGGTGGGGTACATGGCTAGAAGCAGCTTCGTATTATGCTGAATATTACGAAGAAATAAAAACTATTGTAAGACTTCTAAGAAGTTCTGATTCTTTGTCTATCAGGCATGCTAAAACTGTCCTAGGAAAAGAAAGTTTAAAAACTGATTTAGATTACATTGACGAATATTTTAAAATAATTCAAATTTCATTAAAAAAATTGCAAAAGTCTAACTTATTGTTGACGGAAACTTTCCATATTTTTGATGAAGCAAGAATTGTTCTAAGCTGGTGTTCTTCTGAACCAGTAAAACAAAAATTAGAAAACGTTATGGACAGAAATCCCGATCTAGATGCATTAAGAGACATTTGTGAAAATATAGATAAAGGATTAGATAATGAAAATGAATTATTGTCATTCTATAAATATGTACCTGTAACTTCAGTTGATGTTGAAAGGTCCTTCTCTACGTATAAATGGATTTTAAGTACAAAAAGAAATCGTTTGAAAATAGATAATATGGAAAAACTCCTAATGATTTTCTTTAATTCTCCGGACGAAGATATTTCTTTATACTCCGTCCATGATGAAAACGTTAGCGATTCAGATTAAGGGACAAATTCAACATCAATGGAAATAATGTTTAGAGTTCCGACTGTGTATCTTAGGTAGGACTGGTTACTTTCTTAATTATTGATTTTGAGTTCCATTATCTGTACAAAATGAATAAATGGTACAAAAACTATAAAATGGCTTTTTTATTCCCTTGCTTAAAAAAATGTTTTTATTACTATAGCTATTTACTAAAGCTGGTTTATAAATCACATTAGCTTCCGCGCTTACTTACATCGTTCATTTTATTTGTTGAAAACAATAAAAATCGTGCTTACCGTTTTTTACAACAATCGAATTCGTTTCCGCTTCTTGTTATCAATAATAAGAAGAGGAAATTAATTCGATTGTTATTTTACTGTATTAATTTTAGATGGACCTAAGTAATTTCTCGAAACCCGGGAAAATTTTCCCGGAAAAATATTTAGTCGCAAGGCGTCTCCACTTAGTCTCTGTTATTTTTCGAACTTTAGGTATTTTAGCTCACCTAATTCCGATCACTGGTGATAACTCTGGTGTCGCAAACGTTCAAAGGTTCCGGTAACCGAGTACCAACAGGTGAGTCGTACGCTTGTTTAGTTGTAAAAAAAAACAAATAAACCAAAACTAACACTATGTTACACAAGAATGCAACGCGGAGTTCATTTAAATATATCAAATATCTGCAAATATTTGGCAATTTTTAATTAATATGTATGTATTTACAAAAAAAAGATGAGTATAAGTAGTATGTATAGACATTTAGCTCCCATGTGTGTAACGGTATCTGCTTACCTGCTGCTTGGGGCTAGATTAGATGACTAATTAGACTAAGAAGAAGATAATTTCAATTAACCTGATTCATTTCGTCCTTTTCTCCCACCACGGTGTCCGTATCACTAGAATTGTCGTCTTGCTCTAGCGGGGAGGCATCATCAGACGGGGTCGTCTCAGCCTCGTCTCGTTTGATATCGTTCAGTAGTTGCGTGGTTTGCGCCTTGTGTTTTAACAGCTGCAGTATCCTGCGAGATTTAAAGACAATCAATCAAACTATCAGATGTCTGGACATATACGCTGAGTATGGTCAATCTTGATTTGTTCGAGACGGAATGGGATACCGCCAAGGATAGAGGCAGAAGGAAGGAATTCGGGGAGACCCTTGTCCCTTCTATATTGTAACAGTATATATGCATTATATTTCTTGAGAGTAATGTTTGCTTCTGGCGTCTGTCACGTCACTGCGTAGGGTCAGCAGAATACTCTAGGTCAGGGTCAGTGGTTAAGGTTAATGAAGGTTAATAAGGGTTAATTAATAAGGGTTACTCTTTTCTTCATTTCTTAGTAAGAAATATAAATGTATAAGTGTGTGCAAACGTGGCCACATGAGCTACTTATTTCTGTTCCTGATCCTTTATCTAGTTACCTAACCATATATACTGGTAGGTTTTCATTTCATATCAGCCTGGCCCTTGATACAGTTTTTACTAGTTCGGGAGCCTATGGATTCATATAATACATACAATCTGTTTAAAAAAAACTTACCTAATTGTGGTAGGTTTGAGTTTCCGTTTTGTGGCTTCGCTGATGCGCAGGAACCTGCACGAGCCCGAGCGTCGCCCGGACAGGTCCGCCACCAGAGTCATGCTGCCGTCCATTATACTGCAAACGTTACACTGATAGAGCGAATGTGAAAGAACCCACGTAATGTGGGATAAGGGCAAGTGTTTGCTGGCGAGTGTTGTTTACGTTAATGTCTTCTCGGCGGCTTCATGCTAAGCAGGCTGATCGGTACCAGGATCGATCGGGGTAATCGTAAGGCGCCCGGTGGGTGGCTTTAGCCTCATTCCCTGGTCGCGTTTGCAGTCAGCTAGCGAAGCAGGCAGACATCGATCATGGTCGATTCATTATAACATCCTCAACTAATTCAAATACATGTTGGCCATGTTACTCCGTACTGTACCTTGGCATTCCTATTTAGGTTGAGTACAATAAGCGGCGATCGGTTTGAAACCTGTCACGTGGAACGCTAACCATTTACAGGACGCGGGCATGTGACAAATGTAATGTTTGGGAGCTAAGACCCTACAAATCTGAGGATGTCCATCGTGGAAAATACAATCGTGAGCAAGTTACTTAGTATAGTATTTGAGAATAAAACTCCATTGTTCATCGTCAGCCATATCATCACTTACCATCCGGTGAAATTATGGCCAAGAAAAGGTCCTATGCTACACAAAAAAAACTTACCTTCCCCGCTCCTGCGCGATCTGCCCTTCTATCCACTTCCTTAGTCTACAGTAGTACATTTGCTGATCCTGCATATGCATAACTTTCCGACGAACCTAATGAAAAAAAAAACATTGTTTCATTTACAGATTATGACAAAAACTAACGTGGATTCTGGGTGTCTAGACAAATACTCAAACTTGGCAGCTGTCACGTGACATTTCCACAGCTCATGTGATTACCATACAATTAAATCTCTCTGCAGGCGTTAACGCTAACAGAAAGTGGTATTTGTCTAGACACTCTGACCATTCATATTTTATCGGGAATTAACACCTACCGACATAGGTTCTTTACTAATAATAAAGCTGAAAAGTTTTTTTTTTGTTTGAACGCGCTAATCTCAGGAATTACCAGTCGGATTTGATCTTTGCATTTAATAGCCCAATTCTTGGGGAATGTTATAGTCTTAATATGGTCTTATTTAAGACCATGTGTGTGTGTATGTGTGTGTCCTCGAGGATTTTATGGTAACTCCTTGAAAAGTGTTTTTTTAATGTTACATCCTTGAAACGCTTAGGTGTGGACGGCTATTAGTCCTCGAGGAGTAAATGTTACCTCCTTGACCCGCTGCAAGTGGCAATGGGAGCCGAGATCGGGGCGGGTCATGTTCCTTGGCCGTGGGGGAGGTGAGCCGGGGGGCGGGGGCGCCGGCGCGAATCCCCCCACCAGCTGCATGCACACCTGCAACCAACGATACCTTTATATTCCTCAGGGCAACACGAGCAGGGCTATGCAGTAACCGATGCGGACACGAACCGCGCACAAATAACGGCAGTGCGCAGTGTTGAAGACTCTCGGAATGAGTCGAAACTTAGTCAGTACGTGAAAATTGGGTCAAACGTAAGTAGAGCCTTAAAATGAATCAAATTGAAAAAAAAAAAAATGTGCTGCGAATCGTCTCAGTCCCTTGTAAGGATAATTTTATTGTACCGGATGAAAAAAATCTGAGCAGCGGAAGTTAGTCAAATTTTATAAAATGTATTCTCATAAAACAGGAAAAAGCAAAATTCTTCCAACAAACATCATACTTTGTGTAATGGAGAGTGGGTCGGTAGTGCGTTCAAAGTAAATTACCAAATAAGAGAAGATTTAATTAAATTTAAAATACCTAGCTACTAAAAATAGTAGTTAACTACATACATTAATGAAAATACTTAAATACGTACATCCACATACATACGGGCGAAGGCCCGTCTGAGACGCAGAAGGTTGCGGATTCTATTCCAACAGCTGGAAAAATATTTGTATGATCTGCAAATATTTGTCTCTGGCCTGGGTGTTTTCTATGTATAATATGTATGTATTTACAAAAAATATGTATATAAGTATTGTATCAGTCATGTAGTTCCCATAACACAAGCACAGCTTACTTTGCATTTTATAATAAAGATGATGATTATTATTATTATATGTTAGGTACACACCTTGGATAGTTTCTTCTGTCTCCTATAGACCTGCATTTGACGGCGGTACAACTCGGGCAAGCGTTGGTACATCGTCATCAGCCTCTGATTGGCCTCTGTTATTCCACGTTCCACATGTTTCCTGCGAACAATGCAACAATCTTCACAGACAATGGAAATGTATCGTATGAGGGTGTACGCTAGTACCTATTACACATGATGCTTACTATCCCACATAGATATATAGATATATAGATACATTTATTCATACGAAAAGGTGTTTCTATAATGTTGTAACCATAAAACAAGCTCTGCTTAGTTTGGGGCTATATGATGCTGTGTGAAAATGTCCAGCATAGTAAATTTTTGTTTTTTTAAGGTTCAAAATAAATAATTTTTAAATTTTCAATAAATTGAGTACGGCAAAGGAATGGAACACGATACCATCTAAGGTAATTCCTGGGTCTCTTCAAGGTGAGAATGAATAGGTATCATATAATAACTTACCATCAGGTGAGATTATGGCCGAATTAAGGTATATTATTGATTAAAAAAAGTAATTAGATCGCTTCTTACCGATAAGACCGCTCATTCTACTTCAACACGAATAAGATTCTGTTAATTTTGTTATTTGTTTGCGGTTTACAGTAAAGTATTGTTACGACCTAGGCGTACCCTAGCTCGTAACAATAACAGTATATTTTTTTGGCGATAGATCAAGTAGGTAGTGCGTTCATTTGACAAGAATTCCAAATTTCTGAATTATGATGTTACTGGACGTACTCTAGAGGCTTTTCATTTTTGCCATTAAAAAAATAGACATTAATACATATCTCTTAATGCATTGAGCTTGTTTTGTGGCACTATAAGCTTACAGACCTGAAAAAAGGCTCTTGACACAAAGTAATCCTAAATAGATTCCGTTTTTTTTCCTTTTGAGTTATGAAATCCTTAGAACACATTTTGAATATGCACCACCTCCTGCCTTATATGTGTACTAGTATCCGAAAACATCCGCACCCGTTTCGTCCAGTTTTCTAATTTACAATGATGTCCTCCCCACTTCCATTTTAGCTGTCTAATTTGTTTCGTTCTCGTGCTTAGGCATGGGTTCGATGACCACAGAGTCATTTTCAACCCCCTCGTGGTGAGAGTACCGACCGAACACCTGTCGACCTTCACGAAACAAGATCTGTGCTTATGTGTATATATTGACGTCTACCGACGTTTCCGTGGTCGTTTATCGAACCCAGCCGCGCCCGCGTCCCAGTCACTACATGCTATATAAAAAACTAATATTTTTGTTCTATATAATTACATGTATTTAGTTTTAAAGTATTTATCATATGGACCCTGTGCCCTTAAATACACTTACTTTAGTGTACTTTGCTGTGTGGGATGTGATTAACTTACCCAGAGACGCTAATGTTCTTTGTCGGCCATCCGCCGCATTGCTGTATCACGGTATCCATATGTCGTTCGATAGAGGCTATACTCCGCATGAGATGACGGATGGTCCTGCATTAAATATAATATTTTACAGTCGCTGATCTAGTTTAGTTCTAGAAGTAGTCCGTAGACATAATTCTAGTGAGAGCCCCTCACGGCAGATAGAATTCTAGTATTCTATTAGAATTATGTCTACGAGAGTAGGGCTAGTGGAGATAATTTTGGATAATGCACAATACACCACAATGCAGGACGTAACTGCAGACCTTAGTTCCCCCACTTAGAATTTGAATAAGAAGGGAGAGGAAGGGGCGCGACAAAGTGTGACATCATCAACTCTACCGAAAAACTTTAGTAGGGGTAACACAGATGTCAAAAGAACAGGGGGGGACTTCAAGAATCATGTTAATGGGGGGAGAGATCACACAGATGTGACAAGAACAGGGGACGGACGACTTCCAGAATCATGTTAGTGGGGGGAGAGGTCACACAGATGTCACAAGAACAGGGGGGGACTTCAAGAATCATGTTAGTGGGGGGGAGGGGTCACACATATGTGACAAGAACAGAGGGACGGACGGACGGACTTCAAGAAACATGAAATTGATGGATGGCCCCTTACCTGTAGATTTCAGCGAGAGAGTGGCCCGTGTTGAAGTCGGCGGCGTGCGCGGCGACCAGCAGCAGCTCGGACGCGGACGCGGAGTCCTGCTCGGACGCGCTCGACGCCGTGTTCTCGTCGGAGTCCGTCACTGTGGGGAACGAGTCTGATATACAAACGCACATTCATTTTACGCGGAAATCCTACAATTACCTGCGCGTCCAATATAACAATGCCTTCAGGGTGCTGATGGGGCTGTCGAGCAGCGTTCCTGATGCGACGGGTGAGCGGCATCTCCAACCAGTTGGGTGTCTAACTGTGCCTTCACGGAGCGCTGGACTAGAGAGCATGTTGTAAACTCGTAAATCCAGTGGCTCTATATACGTCCTACATAGACTGTAGTTTTGATTGAATAATTCTGTAGTTTTCATTTGTGTAATAGTCCTATAACCTCAAAAATACAATCTGGGTCTCTTTGAGGTGAGAGTGAATAGGTATTCGACTACCTTTGTAGCGCAGTGGACGAAGGCCTTAGACGCAGAAGGTTGTGGGTTCGATTCCAGCCACGAGAAAAATGTTTGTATCTGCAAATATTTGACTCGGGTCTGGGTGTTTTCCATGTATAATATGTATGTAAGTATTTACAATAAAAAAATTTAAGTATATCAGTCATGTAGTTCCCATTATACTTTGTGGCTAGAAGATGATGTGCGAAAATTTCCTGCATTTTTTTTTATTTATCTTCTAGACCCTTATCCATCGTTCATCGTCGGCCATACTAACATCACTTCCATTAGGTGAGATTATGACCAAATGAAGGTAGACCACCATTCATGTTAGATCATTGTTGTTATATATATATAATTCGTGTTTAAAATAAAATTTAAAAATGATTGTATTGAACAAAATAATAATTTGTGGTTTAATTACAATTTTAGGGTAGTTTTGGAAAAACTGCAATACGTTCCCAACAACGCTCCATGTTTTAGGGGTAGTTTGAAAACACTTCAAATTGACAACATACTAAATCAATCTCAATAATATAAGACATTAAATGTCAAAAAACCGACTTCACGTGCTTACGTTATTTTGCTAACACGGGATGTCATTCTTTCGAACAAAAAACATAATTAAAATAGCCCAAAAAAAATGATTCGGCTAGTCGTCATTCCATAAGGTGATGATGTTTTTTTGAGTTTTACGGAAAAAGGGATTATTCTCTATACAAAAATAAATAAATGAACAAGAATCATCAATATCGGTTAACAATTAGCGAAAATATCAAGAAAATAACCCAATTTTTGTAAGTCGAGTGAGATACAGCTTCTGGCTGACAGACAGACGGATCGGAAGTGATAGGATCTCGTTGGAGACCTTTATGTAAAGAGCCCTTAAAAAACTCACTGTTGAATTCTGCATTGGGGTCGCTTAATGGATGCTCGTTTTCACGGCTGACTAGGTCGACGGATGCGCCCGCGCAGCTCACGTCGGTCGCTTTATTAGTGCTGCTATCTGGTGGCCTAGTGGACAAAACAGTTAAAGTAACCGAAAACAACAATAAATAAACACATTCAAGACTGTATTCCCAATAATGGACATCCTCACATACTCAATGCGTAGATTGACACTTGAGGACACAAATGGGGGTAGTCAGAGGCACATGCCGTGTTTGGGCGTCTAACCATTATGTTTGGTACATGCCCACGTTTTGCATGTAGTTAGCATCCCTCGTGACGGATTGCAAGCCCATCGCCGCTTATGTATTGAAAAAAAACGATTGCAAAGAAAAAAACACATTACAGTATTTACAATCCGTTTCCGAGATAAATGATAGCAAACAAACAAACCGCATGTTATGGCAAACTTACTTCGCCCCCGTACCGTCGCCTTGTTGTAGCGCGCGACGCGCTGACGATCGAACAGCGACCTTTTTCCGCTAAAATAAAAAATACATTAAATTATAACTTTACTACAGCTTTTGTTAAAAATATCGCCATGCTTAAAAATCGATAATATATATAAAAAAATGCTTTAATAAAACAAGTACTTAATATGTAATGCGAACTTAATGGTGTTTAGTATTTTCTTGAAGAAATAATAACCAGGCTTGTTTTGTTGCCTTTCTTTCCTGGTTTTTGGTCGCGGTGGAACAGGCAGTAGATAAAGATTTTAATGAATAAATCAATTTGATTTTCATCCAGCTAAAATAATTTTAACTTTTAATTCTGTATACTAAAATAGCTGGATAATTGTTTGCATCTTCTGCAGATATTTTTTTCAAGGTCTAGGTGTTGTGGTATCACGGTACTTGTAGTTCCTGATACCCACGACAAAGGGAATGTGTCTGTTGGATGTTTATTTATTTAATACTAGCTTTTGCCCACGGCTTCGTCCGCGTGGTATCCGATCAAAAACTAGCTATTACCGTTAAGGCAGCGTTCGTAAGAAACGCATTCGCTCGGCCGTTATTCGTCGTCTTACGTTGCAAAATTAGTCTCTACGAATAGCTCTTTAATTCTAACGGGATAATATACAGCCTTCGTCCACCCGAAGGTCCATTCTAAATATTGGTGAATACATACAAACATACAAACTGTACCTCTTTATAATAGACGACCTCTGTGGCGCAGTGAGCGAAGGCCCGCCTAAGACGCAGAAGGTTGCGGGTTCGATTCCCGATGCGGGAATAATGTTTGTAATGTATTTAAAAAAGTATATAAGAAAGAATTGGGGCTAGATGATGCTGTGTGAAAAATGTCCAGCATTATTTATTTATATTTATAACATTAGTGTAGTGTAGATGTACATTGTAGACGATCGGTCCGTGCCGTGTCTTGCACCGTGAGTCCGGCACCGGCCAGTGATTGGTCAGTTATTAATACTGCGGATGTACTTACCCTTTGTAAAGTAGCAATCACAGTACGTCCCGTGCCATCGCATTCCTCAGACGATTTCTTCAATCCGTAGGCCGACATCTTATGGTAGATTATTCTAAAAGTATTATTTAATTGTTATTTAATTAGTACATTATGCTGGTGATCATTGATACGAATAAATAAATATATTCGTTCTAGTTAGCCTGTAGCTGAGAGAGCGCCAAAATTGAAATAAAAATTTAAATTTCAACAATATTTCAAAAAACAAATGTCTAATAATCTTTTAAGATCCTATAAATGGAAACTATATTGGCCGATTAAAAGTTTCCATCAAGGATATATGTACCGGTGCATGTATTTATGTATAAGTAATCACTCATTGTAGCTGTAACTTTTCCTAAAAAACTAAAATAAAATAATAAGGCCACATTATTAAATGATACTTATGATACCAACTCGCCCTTGATTAATTAAAGAGAAAAGGTTTTGCTTGTTTTGCAAAACTAAAGCTAAGAATGACGATGCAGCCGTCACCTTTCGGCTGCATCCTCTCATTCTACTTTTTCTTTTGCAGCTGATAAGAAATATACAAATAAACACAGAAATTAGCCGTATGCTTGTTTGCTACTTCAATTGTATACAAAATACGGAACACTCGGAACTTTCCACTTTAAATGCAATCTATTTGTGGTGTACTTAAAATAATTTTCATAAAATCGAAACTGTTGTTCTACTTTTATTGCTGTCTGTATCATGGTAGATAATGAAGATGATGTTGATTTAACTTACAACTATTATTTAACTCGCATGCAAAGTCTGATAAGTAATCTTTTTGAAAAAAATGTTTTTATTGCCGTTTTGTTCAATTTTCAAGGCCTGTCAAAACCCTTTTTTTAGCATCCTGCACTTATAGAGACAAACAAGATTTTCTAAAAAGTTACAAAGCGGATTTTGTATGCGCAGCGACGTAATATTGACCGTACCATGGTACGGTACTGGAAATTAAAGAGAATAGTACCACAGTACCATACTATGATGGTACTCTTTAATTTCCGATAGGCACGACACAGAAGATCCTAGTGTGGGGACTATGTACGAGTGTTGTGTTAGATTCTGTCTCACCTAAGCAGTTGTACCCGTTGCCGTGCACATAGTATCTTGGGCATCGTGCATTCACAACTATACTGGTGGACCTCCCACGTTGTAACTGAAACGGACAAAATATAATGTACTTTTTTTATATTTATTAATTTACCCCCTTTATTCATAATCACTCCATGACATTACCGGCGTGATAAAAGTTGTCTGCCTCTATCCTTTGTTTAATCATATCCTACTAATATTAAAAGTAAAAGTAAAGTTTGTGAGGATGGATGTTTGATACTCTTTCACGCAAAAACTACTGAACGGATTTTAATGAAAATTTACAGAAACATAGCTTATGCATCAGAATAACACATAGGCTACCTTTTATCCGGGTACCACACGACCGAAGCCGTGGGCAGAGGCTAGTCACATATAAACTAATAATTTAAAAAAAGTTTTCAAAAATAAGCTTTTAACACTGAGCATGCAGCAACCATGTCATGGTAAACCTTTAAACCGGCTATCATAATAAAATGCGTACACAAAATTTCGTGTTTGTGCTGTTGACCGTTGAGAATTGAGAGATAAGCTTTATCTGGAGCTAATCCTAGATGTCGATTCAGGTCATGCTCTCTATAAAAATGCATTGTCATCGGAACTGAACCAACATGTAAGAAATTCAACTCCGCAGGATAAGAGGAAGTGGTTCTAATTCAGCTCGCAAGATTTGACCTAAACT
Source organism: Perizoma affinitatum (assembly GCA_961405105.1). NCBI lineage: Eukaryota > Metazoa > Arthropoda > Insecta > Lepidoptera > Geometridae > Perizoma > Perizoma affinitatum. Next base: position 16,487,356 of record OY560186.1, on the reverse strand, counting down.
AACATACAAACACTGCAAGTGGAATAAATGCTTGTAAAAGGTCTTTTTTCAAAGACGCTTGAAACTTGGCACGGGGTTTGTTTCACAGAGTCAAAGGGGATTTTAATGACAAGGGGTTAAAACTGATCCTAACGACAAGGGGTCATATGTAACCCTGACAATAAAAGTTCACAACACAACAACACGTGGTCATAATATGGGTGACCCCAATGACACGGGGTCTTAAGGGCGGTACTCACGATCAGTAGGCCTGTTGCAGACCTCCATGGTATGCAGCCGTGTGGCCGTGTGAGAGTTTTGATAAGGCGCTAGATACCGCTCCAACTTGATGCGGGATTCGTTTAGCCAGGCGTTCGTTTCGGGGTCGTCGTTTAAAGGAATAATGTCAACCTGCAATTAAATTAAATATATATAAAACATCCGGCTACACGGCATTTAATATGACATAAACAACAATAATTTATTGAGAAAAACTTAATGACGATTATTTTGTTAAGTGGTTCAGGTATACTGTAACTAAACAACTACCTCTAACTTTTAAAGGAAACCTGAGATGCGATATTTATAAAATAATATTTTGAATCCTTCAGGCTGCGCCATATTACTGAGAAACGCCTCACCGATTATCTTGAAAAGGCTGAGCGAGTCGATAGATGTAATCTTTCATCACTTTGTGCAATAAACCATAATCAAATTTAACAATCTGAAACGAACCCAGTTTAATTGCAGTGTTTTGCAATTTACAATTATATTTATGAAGGAGTGTGTGGTATTTTAGACACCTAGGCGTGATATATTAAACGGTGTCTACCTGTAGGTTGCTAGTGTGATTTTAGCAGTTATATATATACTTTGAAATGGTTATACCTACGATCAACCATCATTTGTTCCTGATCCTTATCTAGTACTATACTGTGCTCTTATTTTTCTGACCGTTATTTAAGTGCTTTTCGAGAGTATAGTACTGTGGTTGCCCAGCTTTTTACGGAACATTAAAGACTTACCTTGAAATTAACGACGGACGCTTCTTTGAAACTCTCCAAGATCCTAATGAGTCTTTCAACAGCATATCTGTTGATCAAACAAACACGTCAGTTTGATGTATAAACTCGATGATGTGGCGACTGGCGGCTGCGTCGAAAGAGGCGCAGGTTCGATTCCCGCTGCGGGACATATGTTTGCATGTTCAGAAGATATTTGTAAAGGGTAGGTGTTGTCGTACCAAGATACTCGTAGTTCCTGATACCCACGGTACAGGGTATTATTTTGTTATTTATTGTATTCTGACCACACGTCAGGAATATGTACGTGACTGTGGAGTATTTATGATTTATTCACATGATTCTGCATACTGTTTCTCCATAATTCTACTTACTACTATTCTACTGTCTCTACATATTTATATCAACTGTTTTTCTATAATAAAAATTCTACTTACTGTTTTTCCATCGGTTTGTCAAATAACCTACAGCTGCATACATTAGTGATGACTTGCCGCGCCATTTCGTTCTGCTGCGAGTACCTAACTAGGTAATTGTGGATAATGGCCACACCTGTAGAAATAATTGTATATAAACAATCTGGGTGTTTTATCAGCATATACATACATATATGCAGTAATGCAGTGTAAAAAATGAGCATTATTTATTATTATTATAATTTAAACTTAAATATTTTCATTTTTTCAATACTTTCTATCCAAGATAGAAAGTAAAGCAGTAGGAAGAACAGGGTACAGAAATGAGCATCTTTTAAAACAGTTAAAAAAACGATATAACTAGTTAACTAGTATAACTAGTAAAAAATAACTCGATTTTAAATGAGTATATAATATATAATGGTCACAATGAGAATCAGTCGCGCCGTTTCACATTCCATCAACTAATGCAGCGCCCCCTAATGACTTGTGGCGATTAAAACCTATCCAACAACCATTATTTAAGTCACAATTCAATTGTTAGTAAAATAATAATACCTATCGAGTACTTAGGTACCTATATACTGTTCGTTTGTCCTGGTAGGTACACATCCAATGTACCAAGGGCTCTAGACAAATACCACATACTTACTTTTCCTTTTACGCTAACGAAAATTTGTTTTTTTTTTCAATGTAAACAGCCAATGTCATTTCCATACAACTCAATCTATACGCAGGCGTTAACGCCAACAGAAAGTGGTATTTGTCTGGGTCTGAGTATTTGGGTAATGAAAACTGTTTTGTACCTACTAACATAGGCACTACCTACATTTAATGTTGCATTCAGTAGTTTTCGTAGCTTAGTTGGTAAATAAATGTGTAGTAGTATTTTACAAAAAATAAACTTTTTTTTTTAATTGCAAAAACACGCATCGTTTAAACCGTTTCGGAGAAAGATGTTAACAAACATCTTATATCTTAGATATATCTAGAATATGAATAGATCTATTCGACGCAATTAAAAAACTCAACAATAAATCCCAAGGTAGGTAAGTAATTAAAAGATGTTTGAGCATATAGATAAATATATGCTAAAAACAAGAAAAAAACACGCCCACAACTTAAATACCCCAACATAACAATTCATAAAACAGTTTGTTGTTACCTTCATCAGAGAATTGTATTGTTTTCAGTCGTGGAATGTCCCAGTCCCCTGGTAATAAAGGCATGTCTCCGTTGAGTGCAAGCGCACGCATTATGTGCGCTGCATTTGATACTGTATTCCCACCTACGGACATAAATATATATTCTTTAATATCGATACATTGCTACGACAATCTTACTACTATTATAAACGCGAAAGTTTGTGAGGATGGATGTTTATTACTATTTAACGAATAAACTACTGAACGGATTTGGATGAAACTTTACAGTAATATATCAGAATAACAGATAGGCTACTTTTTATCCACGCGAGTACCACGCGGGCGAAGCCGTGGACACTAGCCTCTGTGTTACTATAATCGTTTTAGGTTTTCGCGATTGTAACGCATAATTAAATGAAACAATTTTAAACTGAATAATCTATTTGTTTTATTTTATTGTTATTTGGATTTTTTTATAAATGGAATGGTAACAGGATAAATGTTTGTATGATTTGCAAATATTTGTCTCGGTTCAGGGTATGTTCTATGTATAATATATATGTATTTACAAAAAAAAGTATATCAGTCATGTTGTTCCCATAGTACAAGCTATGCTTAGTTTGGGGCTAGATGACGTTGCGTGAAAAAAATGTCCAGCATTATATCAGAATCCTGGTGAAATGGGAAAGGGGTAGGACATAGGAGGGTAGTGTGTTACCGTGAGCGAGCGCCCACACAAGGTCCCGCAGCAGGCAGGCGAGCGCGGGCTCGGCGCGAACAGAGCAGATGCACAGCGGGCAGTGGCAGCCGAAACTCACGCGGTACGCCCACGGACCGCACACGCGGTACGCCGACCTACACATCAATTCATAAATATACATAATTATTAATCTTAATCTTAAAGCTTTAAGAATCTTTCAATTTTTCGTATTGTTCTCCGCAAACCGTTTCATTTGTTACCCATAACATGGGGGTGTTTATAAAATAACTGGTCCGCCATCTTTGGGAGTCCGCCATATTGGATTTATAATGTAGTCACTTCGCTAACCGTGCATTGTCATCCAAACTAAACGTGTATGCAAAAATGACAGCTCAATCGGTTGACGATAACTGGTTTAGAATTCAGTTGCAAGATTTGAGGCAAGGCAAGTTAAATAAAAGCTTGTAATAACACCCGATAGACACATACATACATACATCCACCCATACACTAGGATTCAATGTGTCATATGCATCAGGAGCTACCTACGACACGCTAACCCTCTTATACATAATCACTCTTTTTGCATTTGATAGCTCTATTCCTGAAGAAGGTTATTTAAAGGCTATTTAAGATCACGCTACGCGATCCTTAGGAGCCGGGAAAAAGAACCCGCGCTATTACTTTATTTTCACTGCTCCTAAGGGTCGAAGCGTGATGTTAAACCTATAACCTTCCACACAAACTGGGCTATCAAAGGCAAAAATAATTTTACAAATCCCACTTTTAGTTCTAGTGATTAGCGAGATGAAACAAAATAAAGCTTCATCATTAGTTTAGATCGTAGGAATAGTGTGGGGTGTATTTACTAGTAATCAATGTCAAAGTCAAAATTCATTAAAATCACAAAGATCACTTTGAAATGTCGGTTTTATCTACTGCCTGTTCATCTGCGACCAAGCGAGAAAAGAAAGGCAAATATTAATACATAAATATTGATGTTATAATGTATAACTCACGCGTTTGTGCCGATAAGGGTGTATATGAGAGCGCTGATTTCGCACCATGAGTGGAACACTCCAAGCAACCATTCCTCGCAGGGCTGGAAAGCGTCCGTGCTGCCGCGCTCGCCGCCTGGAACACGGGTGAAGCTTTATTCATTTAGAGCACTACAAATTATAAATAAATAATGCCGGACATTTTTTCACACAATGTCATCTAGCCCCAAACTAAGCAGAGCTTGTATTATAGGAACTACTTACATGTTATATATAGAAAAATACCACAAATAATACAACATTTGTCCCGCGGCGGAATCGAACCCGCAACCTTCTGCGTCTCAGGCGGGCCTTCGCCCACTGCGCCACAGAATTCGTCAGAACGCACACATATTTGAGAGAATTATATTATGCATAAATTGTGTATAGTCATTTTGATAATTTTCTGTAATTTATGACGCTTAATGCGTCCCTGTCTCCTGACATTGGCTGTCCGCTGTTAACGCTGCAATTGATAATAGAGCAAACTGATAGTCAGTCGAATTTTACTATATTTAAATTGATTCGACAAGTTATTAACCGACTATTGTGAACATTAATCTAGATGAAGGTTATATAATTTGATTATGTTTTTTAAGCTGGACATCTTTATTTAGTAATATTTTGTAACATGCATCTGCGTGATCGAACTCACGTTGCACCGCCCTTACAGGGCTCATGTACCTACCTGCCTATTTGATGTATTACCTAAGACCTATACAAATATGTTATGTATTTGCAATCCTACAAAAAATCAACTCCTAAGGCTAGTAAAGTTTTATGCCTTGGTTAGATTCGCTCAAAACTCGGTACAAATAAACTTTAAAATAAATAATAAAACACGTATATTTTATTTTGTCAAAACTACCCCTAGGAGTTGTGTAATAAAGTTCTGAAATATGTTTGAAAAAAAAAAACCCTGGTTTGATACACTCTAAAGTATGTGGTTTATCAACATAAAACGCGGAATACATAAGTAAGTACGTACCGCATACATAGTGTAGTAATTTAGCTTCCTCCTCAGCGGTTACCGGCGGCTCTACGAACGAGAACATGTCGTCGGACAATCTACAACAGAAACACATTACAATTACATTAATAGTATCACATATAATCCTCTCCATCCAAAGGTTGTCTGGAAGTGATCGCTTTAAAGCGATAACACCGCCCATTGCACCATTGTATTAATGTGTCATTGTTTATTTTGTTTATATCATAACGTGTACAATAAAGTATTCTCATTCATTCATTCATTTATTATATGCTTCATACAGTAGAAGCAGACAAAGTTACTATTAGCATCTAGGAAAATATTACAAACCCCCTTCTCATCCCCAACCGACTCATAAGTCGGTCGGTCGGTCTGTTTTTATTTCCTAGACTAAATACTCTTATGATCTAAATAAATAATAATCATACTCGGCAGTAGAGACAAAGCTATCTGACATCACATCCGACACTGAACCCGTCTCACCCGTCTCACTCGCGCGACAGAGTGGGACCCGTCTCGCATAACCTCACGCAGCTAGCCAATCGCTATGTTACAAGTCCGCACCCAAAAAAACGGTTCTAACGGACGACCAGTGCTGGATGTTGCAACCAGTATTATGCTGAGTTGGGACCTTTTTGCAACTACTGTTTGTTACTTTATATTGTATTTGTATCGTGTTTTTGCAAAATAGCGACTGTTTCCCGGAGGGGGTAGGCAGAGACTACAGATTTCCACTTGCTATGATCCTTACATAACTATTTTCCCTCATTCACTCTCATTACATTCTTCATGTATGCTCGCCAGTTAAGGCACGTCTGACCTGACCTTTCTCCAATAATAAAAATAATAATAATTGACATACTCGTCCGGTTCATCGTTGAAAAATGCTTCGTTGATGTGGGGCAAGTCCACGGAGCTAACCAGTTTTTCCTCTGTAGAAAGAAGCTGCAACAAACATCCACAATCATCAGGTCATGGAAATAGCTTACGCCCACGTCGCAATCACTACATGCTAGATAAATGAGTTTTCTACATTAGCGTATAATAAAAGAGTTTAAAGTTTGTAAGTTTTGATGTAATCTGAGAATTACCCATCTAATCTTAAATCCTTTCATCAATATTCAGAATGGACCTTCAGGGTGGACATAGGCTGTATATAATCCCGTTAAAATAAAAGAGCTTTTTGTGGAGACCAATGTCGCAACGTAGGTCGTCGAGAATTCGGTCGAGCGAATGCGTTTCTTCCGAACGCTGCCTAAACGATATGAGCTACTTTTTAAACGGGTACCACACGAAGCCGTAGGCATTAGCTAGTTAAATAAATTACTATTATGACTAGTTACTATTAGCCTGATATGGGCAAGAGTATGTGCCGCTGAGTGCAGTCGCTAGCTACTTATATTTTATACATAATCACTTTTATTTATGAATTTGATCTTTATAGTCAAAGTCGACTATTAGTATTTTTGAAACTTTCGCGATTAAATAACATAATTATAAGACTCTGCTATAGACTATAGACTCTCTGAATCCTGGAATCCAGTGATAAGCAGGTGTTCGCGTCGCGATCCGATTGTGCAGTGCGGCGATACGGTTAGTGTAGTGTGCCGTAATGTGAACGTTGACTTTTCCGATTACGAATATGAAATGAGGGTAGTTGCGACTATTGCCTTTGCTTCTCGACGATAGCTCCGTATAACTCTAGTCATCCCGCGACCACGGCTGTTGCATACAGTCGAAACGTCGAGAAAATAAATATATATATATAAACCTATAACCTATAACGAAAATTTGTGAGAATGGATGTTTGTTACTCTTTCACGCAAAAACTGCTGAACGGACTTTCATGAAACTTTACAGTAATATAGCTTATACATCAGAATAACACATAGGCTACTTCTTATCCGGGTTCCACGTGGGCGAAGCCGTGGGCAGAAATAAGTTATCAATAAATTAGTATTAGACTTTAATATTAGCCGGATAAGTGCAAGAGTAGGTGCCGATGAGTGTAGTTACCTGTATTATGTCGTCGTGCCGGATGCGGAACTGCATTGAGTTGGGTAAGCTGGTGATCAGGGGCTGCAGGAATTGATGCATCAGAGGAGGCTCCGCCTGAAAAGACAGATGGATTTTTACATACATAACACAAGCTCTGCTTAGTTTGGGGCTAGATGATGCTGTGTGAAAATGTCCAGCATTATTTATTTATTTATTTATATGCATGCAGTATACCCGAGGGCATTGGCCCAAGAGTTCCTCATCAAATCCGTCTGACTCACATCAATGGGGTACTGTTGGTCGGTCTCAGCGCCCGTCTTGGATGATTCGTCCGACGAACTAGAATCTGAAACCACAGGTAAACGGATTATATTAATAAAAACAATAGATAGAAGTCATTTTAAAAATTATTTTTTTTCTTTATTCTTACAATCACGTACATTCCGCTCCATCACAAGGTTGACTGGACTTTAACTTTTAGTTATATTAAGTTTTTGTTGATTTTGTTATATTGTAGTGTACAATAAAGTATTTTCATTCATTCATTATTATTTTTTTAATAACTAAAATGACAAACATGTATTCGGCCATTTTGTTGGTAAGCGGTTACCGTAACCTATGGACGCTTGGGGTATGGTATGATGCAGATGATGCTGTGTGAAACATTACCAGCATTCTTTATTTATTCATTTAATATATTTAACTATTCTTGAATTTTATGAGATGATGTTGTTTATGATATATTACAAGATTAATTGTCATGCACAAGTACATGACAATTAATCTTGTATTAAATTCTATAGGTATTCTATCTACCAAATAATTAATAAGCAAATAAGCAAATATTGTTCTGATTTCAGATAAAGTGTTTTAAGATTAAGATCAAAAGCAGATAAAACTTTGTTTTAACTTAGATTTAACGATGGTATACTCGCAAATACCATGGGCGTGGATCACTTAGTTAGAGCGATGGTAAATCACTTGCACTTGCGATACACTTACCATAAATGTATGGAACAATAAAATAAGGGCGATGGTACACTCACGTCTGCTATCCTCGAGCTCCGTCCATTGATCGTCGGAGTCGGAATCGGCGCTGACGTCTGACGTGTCCGAGGCCACCTGCGCGCGGAGCACGCGCGTCGGCACAACGCGACGCGTCACCACGCTGCGACGCTGGCTCTCCTGACAACAAATAAACCTCATGCTATAATCAGGGTGTCTGGACAAATACCTCGCGCTTAGTTTTCTTTACACGCTAACGCAAATTTGTCAAAGTAACATTTGGCAGCGGTCACGTGACATCACCACAGCTAATTTCATTTCCATACAATTCAATCTTTCCGCAGGCGTTTACGTCAACAGAAAGTGTTATTCTGTCTAGACAGCCATGCCTATTTCTGCCGCCAAGCAGTAATGCTCTCATTACCGTGTTACGGTTTGAAGGGTATGGTTGCCGGTGAAATTACAGGAGCATGAGATCTTTCATCTTAATATCTCAGGGTTATCTTAATATCGCTTAGCAACAGGTGGGCCGTAAGTTGTTTGCCTCTTTAGCAGTATAAAAAAGAAAGAATTGGCAAGATAAAGACTAGGCTGGTAACAATCTCGTGGTTGGGGCATCCAATGGCATGGGGTCATGGCCGACCTTATCCTAGTGACGTGGTGCCACACATGACCTCAGCAGTTTGAGGTCAGGGGCGACCGAATGGCCGCAGGTTGCGAGGGGCAATGTCCCAATATCACAGGGACATAGGTGACTCCAATAACTCGGGGTCACTTGGATCATCCAGTTGGTCATGGGTGACCTTATCCTAGTGGCATGCATTCATACATGACCGCAGAAGCTTGAGGTCATGGGCGGGCGACACAGGATGTCTTAACCGCTTTCCCTGTTCGCGGGAGGTGCGGGTTTGCGAGGAGCGGTGCCCCAATATCACGAGGTCATACGCGACTCGAGTGGCCTGTGAGCATAGGGGACCTTATCCTAGTGGGATGCAGTCATACAGCTTGAGTTCACGAGCGACTGTTGCGACCTTCTCAGGGTACGTGTTCTTACCTCCTTCCCTTTGGAGATGGGGCGGTAGCGCGGCTGGCGCGCGGGTAGCGTGTAGCGACGCCCGGTTCGCTTGCCGGACCACGAAGACACCGTCGAGGAAGTGGCCCTGTTTTCACGCTCACGCGAATCCATCTACAACAGGAACCACGCAAGCTTATGTTCTGCAGATATTTGTTCCGGGTCTGGGGTACCATAGTTGCTGTAGTTCTTGATAACCACGACACAGGGTATCCTAGTCTAGGGTTAGGACTACGTATGTGTCTATTGAACGTTTATTTACGTAAATTACTCGGAAATACCTAAAAATAAGAGAGCCGTGTTGGCCTAGTGGGCGATACCCCGACTTCTGATCCAGAGGTCGTGGGTTCGAACCCGGTCGTGCAACAATTATGTGCGCATAAACACGACCTCAAAACGGTGAAGGAAAACATCGTGAGGAAACCAGCATGCCCTAGAACCAAAAATTCGAAGACATGTGCCAACAGTTAGTGTTCCAATAAGCGGCGATGGGCTTGCAACCTGTCACGTGGAATGCTAACTTGCAAAACGCGGGCATGTACCAAATGTTTGGACGTGCCTCTGACTACCCCCTACTTGGTATCCTCAAAAATCTACTCACTAAGTATGTATCTTAGGATGTCCACCATGGGGAAGACAACACCTGAGCATGTTTGTTGTTGTATCCCTAAAAATACAGTAATATGGACAGGAATAGTAAAAACAAATCACCCTAAGTCACATACATAGTACTGAACCCACACTAAAACTGTGGAACAAGTAGTATTATGGGAATCAGACAATACAAGTACCATGGTACCTCAACATCTACCCCAAGAAAGATATCTACCAGAACATGCAAACATTTGGTCCTGAAGCGGGATCAAAGTCAAAGTCAAAGTCAATAGGTTTTTATTCATTGAAATCACAATAAACATCAAATATCATACTTCATACTTCTACCTCTTGTCACTCAAGCAGCTACTCGCACTCTGCTTCAATGAGGTTGTTAATAATTTACCTTTTTGCACTAATTCCACATTTAACGAGTTCACCTTGCTTAAAATTCAAACTAAATTGGTTGCCTGATTCTTATAATCTCAGTCGCAACAATTTTTTATTCATTCGCAAAATTTAGGAAAACCATTTCTTAGTGCCCAAAGATATAATTAGCATACTTATGGTTGAATAATAAATAATAATTATTTATTAAGTAATTAAAGCTATTAATAGTTATAGCTCTATTATTAATTGTTTTATCCATATTAGTTGAACCGTTAATAACATTACTCTAAGATTGGTAACAACCATTCAAACTTCCATACTTTCAATGGTTATATTGTTTTAAAGTGTTAACAACCAGCCAGGGTGTCTAGACAAATACCTCACACTTACTTTTCCTTTCATGCTATCACAAATATGTCAAGGTAAAACTTAACAGTTGTCATTCCATGTTATAGGTTGCAAGCCTATCGCCACTTATTGGAACCAATAACTGATGGCACATGCTTTGAATTTTTTCTTGGGCATACTGGATTTCTCACAATGTTTTCCATCACCTGTACAAGCTTGAGTTAATGCTCACATACATTTTTCTAGTTGAAAATTACATTGATGCACAGGTTCAAATCCACAATCTCCACATCCGAAGTTGGAATGCCACCCATTAGGCCAACACAGTTCTTACCAACACTAATGCTGTGTTATAATGATTGATCTGCCCAGGGCTATAAACAATTGAAGGATTGATAAAGTGGTTGGGCACATGCTGAATACTGTGTCGGCTATAGGATTATTCATTCATATAGACAGGGCAAACATAGAGGTTGGCATGAATTATCTTAAAGTTTTAACCCTTACTAAGGGAAATCATTTCTTTTTTTAATATCCCATTCCAGTTATTATAAAAAATGATTTGATTCCCGTCAAGGTTGAACTTTTGGGATAGTATAAAAACTCTATATCTACCTTCGACACATTAATCTAAACTCATCTTAGTGCCTCTGCACATAAGGCTGAGGGGATTTAGTTGGAAAATGTAATCATAAATTTTAAAAAATGGCATTCCAGTTTATTCCATGTTATAGTAATGTAACATCAATATTTTTATTTATTTTTGGTTAAAAGTAATAGTTATGTTTTGGCATACAGTTTCATATTGAATTTGTTCATGGCAATGAACTTCAAGAAGAACCCTTGATCTTCTTGATATTAGAAGACTTAACTATAAGGTCAATGACACAGTTTGAGTAATGATGGGTAAATATTGTCAAGACATGGGGTTTGTTCAATGAAAGAGATAGCAGAAGTCAGCCATGTTGGGAACTCACGGCAACCTCGAGCAGAATAGGGAAGTCCTGCTGCGAGTCTTCCTCAGCGAGCAAGCTCAACTCGGCGCTAAGGTTCGCCAGCTCAGCGCCGATGAGAGCCGCGCGTTCGGCCTTCAGGATGTCCCCAATTTCATGCGACACCGCGGCCACCGCAGATAACAGTACCACATCCTCCGGAGGCACACCCTCCTGCCCCAAACTCTCGCCACCGCCGGCGAACAGCTCTGCTTCATCCGGAGTATCAGTCTCATTTCGGCCCAGGCATTTCTCCATCGAATACATCATTTGCCAACGGAATAACACAGCTCGCACGACGCACGGAACATCTAAAGTCACTGTAGATTGTTTTCAATCACTCAATTAACGCTAATTCGGAATTACTAAAGCGAGATACCATTTTTTCATCGGCACCAATAATTCCCGAACTTTTGACAATACCAATATGGCGACGGTATTTTTAGGTATTTTGTGACCAGTCGCTAGCATAGAAAATGGCAATTATTTCACTAGCAATACAGCTGAAAATCGATACAGCATTAAAACATATCGACAAGATAATATACATACATAGTATTTTCATTGTATTTAAAAGTTTATTTGTTTTTAGTTTGAATACAATTTTATACAAACAATAAATTGCAATGGGATTGCAACCATTCACGTGGGTTGCTAACTACTTGCAAAACCCGGGCATGTGCCAAATGTAATGTTTGGGCGTGCCTCTGACTACAGCTTAATTGGTATCCTCAAAAATGTAATCGTGCATATTTGAGGAAGTCCATAATGGAGAATACAGTCGTGAGCGTGTTTGTTTTGTCAATCAATCTACAGTGGAACATGTACAAATATGTTCAAATTTATTTATTCTTGCATAAAAATACAATCTCTTGACCCTTCGTTACCTCTAACCTCTAGACAGAAACCTTAAAATCAAATATTAAGAATTCTCAACTCTCCCTCGCAAGATAAATCGATGCGTAGTAAGAAACCAGAGCTTTAAGCTGTGTTCTCATTTTGACATCAGCGTTATCTATTGTCCAGGAGCAAAACTATATTTATATTTACTGGCGCGGTGAATATTTCTAAACACTTGTTTGTATTTCAGTATTTCATAGTTTAAAAGCTCTGTAACGTGTATAAAAATGTATGAAATAATAAACATATTATAATTTTTTGACCATTATTAATGTGTAACACATTATGAATTAATTTATATAAATATTAGCAGAGTATTTTTTTTGTTTTTAGCGCTATCTATTGTGCAGTAGGAAAACTATACTGTTTTTTTTTTGTGCAACTATGTGGTCTTACTGTCAAGTATTATCAATGTCATGCGAGTATCAGTCGATGGAATGTCAGAACTGTCAAAACTGTGCCGATTCTGCGCTGTTGTGTGGTGAGACCAACCGACCGAATCTCATTTCACATCTAACTATAAATCTTGCATGAAAACTACATTGCAGGTAAAATACCGCATTGCGATGCATGTTAAAGTATGCACGCGTCAAATTACGTTCGGTGAACCGGCCCGCGTAATTTAATTTGTGTTGTAGTTAGCCTCCGAAGTTTCAAGTAGTTTTTGATACTTATGCAAAGCTTTTTACTATATTTATCATTGGAAGTAGGTCGCGCGAAGTATTCAAAGTGGCAATAAGAACTAGTTAGAACTGTTTGAAGTAAGTTATGGCAGTGCAAAATAAAGTTTTGTACGCTTTTCGTGGATGGATCGCTTTCGTCGCATTCATGGATTTAGGGACCGCTGGACGTTCGTATATTGAAAGGAGATCATTTCTCAATCAGAATGGAGATAGCGAACATTTAGACGGTAAGAACATTAGTTCTCTTTGGTATGAATAAATAAATAAACAGCCATTAGACACATACATAGTCCTGACTCCACACTAGGATTTCCTGTGTTGTAGATATCAGGATACCACAACACCTAGACCCGGAATACATATCTGTACAACACAAAAACATTTGCCCTGCAGCAGGAATCGAACCTGCACCTCTTGCATCTCAGCCAGCTATTTGCCTGCCAAACCACTGAAGTTGTTGATTTATAGGTCACATCACAAAGTTCTGTTCAGGGCCATAATAATCACAGGTTGACTAAAAATAACAAATGTACTCTTCTAAAATTTTGTTTTTGTTTTCAGGAGATTTCACAATAAACCGCATGCTGGGAATGTACTCTGTGCTCAAAGCACTTTCACTTATACACTGTACCCTGTATATACACTACAGACCGTAAGTATTTTAATGTGTTACTGCCTCACTTTAGAGATAAAGAAAATGAAAATTTGCTTTAAAAAAAATCACTAATATAAAATGGAAAACACAAATACAAATATATTGTAGAAAATGAAAAGATAGATTGAGATCTTTTCCATGAACATTATAATCAAACAGTAAAATCATTTTGATTTCACTGATTGACCACCTTCCGCATGAAATTTCTCCAAATAGTAGAGGTACACATCTATGCAACAGTTTTCAGGATACTGTTATGACTGCCTGAACTCTAGTTACTAATCAGAGATGCCATCTTTTTACGGATGATAGCATGTGTTAAGTCCATATTATCAATAGAATACACTTTATTTAGATGAGAATCATATATTCAGCTAGGGAGCTGGATGGAAAGTGAGGTTGAAAAAACATTATGCAACTACCTACATAACTCCACTTTATATGAAAATAATAAAAGTAAAACAGTTCTATAGATATCATGACAGCACAAACATATCTGAAGCACTACAAAACTGTGGCAGCCTCATCTAAGAAATATTATTATACTAGCTACTGTCCACGGTTTTGCCTGGGTGGTACCGGGATAAAAAGTAGCCTATGTGTTATTCTGATGTATAAGCTATATTACTGTAAAGTTTCATCAAAATCCATTCAGTAGTTTTTGCGTAAAAGAATAACAAACATCCATCCTCACAGACTTTCGCATGTAGTAGGATTAGAAAAGTGTTTTTTCTCTTCTAGAAATGCCCCTTGCATGCCTAAACTAACATTAACTTGATTTCAGGGTGGTGTCAATGGGCTATTGGTCGCTGATGCTTACAATAATTCTGTACTTCAGCGAGGCTTTTTACTTTCACTCCACTGATCTCAACTTCTATGTTGTATTTCCATGCATATTGAACAGTAAGTAATCTTTGGAGCACCCTCCATATCAATTAGTATCCCAATCGTTAAACTATCATTATAGCTTAAATTTAAATAAGTTTAAAAAATTCGGACTTGCACATGCATTTTGTAATGATAGTGAAAAACCATTTATAAGGCACACTAAAAAATGGTTAATCAAAACAAATCAAAGAGACGTCCAGATATTGCATTTGGCACATGCCCGCATTTTGCAAGTAGTTGGCATTCCGTGTGACAGGTTGCAAGCCCATCGTCATTTATTGGAACACTAACTGAATACACATGCCTTCGAATGCATGGTTGATTTCCTCAAACTAAACCGTTTTGAGTGATTGCTAAAAGCACACATAAATTTTCAAAATTAACAAAAATTTTCTAATACGTCCACTATGCCAACACAATGACATGCTCTAATTATTTATTTTTAATTGCAGTTTTAACACTCCTAGGCTTGGTATACCTTCCCGGGAAGCTGAAGCTGTTCGGCCAAGTTCCGGGAGTGTCCGGTATGGATCGGGAGATGGACGACGAGAATGTGCAGGTAGGTAGCTGGTACCCACCACTAGGGCCCGGTTAGACTGACGCGGTGGCGGTAGACTTAGTCAAACTGAATGGAAAGATGGTTGGGCGTTTTTAAAAAAATCCTTCATAACAACATTAAATTATTGAACAAGAAGTAGGATAGCAATACCTACTAGCAATGAAAGTTTGCGTTTGGAAGTTTGCAAAAGTAGAGTAGAACACTAAAAAAATCGCCTCTTTTCTATCATGTAAAATATATAGAAAAAAAGTGCTGTTAAATGTAAATAATACGTTTTTGAGTTAATATGTTGTTTTTAGTTTTGGCCGTGTTGGCCTAGTGGGCGATACCCCGACTTCTGATCCGGAGGTTGTGGGTTCGAACCCGGTCGTGCACCAATGGATTTTTCGACTAGAAAAATTGATGTGCGCATTAACACGTGCTCAAAACGGTGAAGGAAAACATCGTGAGGAAACCGGCATGCCCTAGAACCAAAAATTCGAAGGCATGTGCCGACAGTAGTGTTCCAATAAGCGGCGATGGGCTTGCAACCTGTCACGTGGAATGCTTACTACTTGCAAAACGCGGGCCCCCCCCTACTTGGTATCCTCAAAGATCTACTCTCAGTGAGTAGTATGTATCTGAGGATGTCCACCATGGGGAATACAGTCGTGAGCGTGTTTGTTTGTTTGTTTTTTGTTTGTTAGTTTTGTTAGAAAACGTCCAACAAATGTTGGACGTTTTTTTGTTTTAAAAACCGCCTGCAGAATACAAGTCGAAAGTCATAGGGCAGGTTATTAAATCGAAAATCAGAATATTTATTTGTATGAATATAGGTCAGCTAATACATTATTATGTTAAATTTTTATAGGCCCTTATATATTCTACCATCTATATGGAGTGCAAATGTTAATAGGTGGATTGAGAATATATATATCTATATAAATTATAATTATAAAATATCAGAATGTATTCCCTAACGTTTGAATTTTTCATTATCGAGAGGACTAACTTATTTAAAAATGTCCAGTCACGTGGTTGCCAAAGTTTGCGTTAGCGTACTGATCGCCACCGCGCCACCAAGGTCGTCGAGGTCGAAAATAACAAAGTTGTCAACGGATCTCACAGATTACAGATGGATCGAATATTGCAACTGACTGTTTGCTTTCCATTTACAGATACTGCGTTCAATGGGCAACTTTAGAAAACGGAAGTCGACTAAAAACAAACATGTCTGATTCTGGTGGCATTTCATATAATCGATTTCGCCACCACAAGCACTCTCCCTGTCAAAATAGACCGGAGTCCTTGCATAAACATTCTGGACTAATCGTAGATCGCACGTGCGCTATTGAAATGTTTTAACGCGCGTTATTTTTAACGTTTAGACCTTTGACCCAAGAACAAACAATGCACGTACAGTTACTGTGACGTTCACAATGTCAAATATTAGCCAATCAAATTCAAAAGATTACAAGCAACATCGACCTTTGACTCAAGCTCAAGCAATGCACGTACAGTTACAGTGACGTTCACAATGTCAATTATTAGCCAATCAAATTGAAAAGATTGCAAGCAACGTCGACCTTTGACTCAAGCTCAAGCAATGCACGTACAGTTACTGTGACGTTCACAATGTCAAGTATTAGCCCATCAAATTCAAAAGATTACAAGCAACGTCGACCTTTGACTCAAGCTCAAGCAATGCACGTACAGTTACAGTGACGTTCACAATGTCAAATATAGGCACTGACCTACCAAACAAAAACTGTATTCCTTTTGGAAGATTTTGATTGATTTTAGACTCTAATCATATTTTCTCTCCTAGATATCCTAGAATCTTAATTAGGACGCACTTTGAGTGAGTTATCTGCACTTATAAGCTTTGAAAAAGCTTTAAACCCGTGTTGACAAATCCTTTTAGTTTTTAATCTAGTCATATTTTCTCTCTTGAATTCTACTCTTCTAGTTATCCTTAATTTAGGACGCCCTTTGAGTGAGTTACCCGCACTATTATAAGTTTTGAAAAAAAAAAACGTTTAGACTAGTTGACAAAACCTTTTGGTGCGCGCTGTCCAACTTTTCTTTACCTAACCTTCCGAACTGACTAAGACTTTCAAACTCGCAAGATTTGACGGGGCGTAGCTCAGACAAATACTACTTTTGTTAAGCGTTAAAATGTTATTGTATGGAAATTACATTAGCTGTTTAAATGTCACGTCACTACTGCCTATTATAATACTAGTACTACTTACTGCCAAGTTTTTCATTGACAAATTTGCGTTAGCGTGAAAGGAAAACTAAGCGTGAGGTATTTGTCTAGACCCTTGGAGCTCCCATCGATATACGTTTGGCCGGAATATAGATGAGAGGTGTTATCGTGATAAGGGCAGGCAGGGGGAGTCCGAGGCTCGAATTCCAAACTGAATCTATACTCAAGTACTCTGAAGATATAGATTTTAATATTTCCATTGCAAAGAAGCAAAATAATCTATGTCTAGATTTCGTTTGAGATTTTTCTATAATACGGGCAGAGTTATTTAAAATAAGCAAAACATTGTAAGTACCAGTAAATATTGTGTGCCAATATTTAAACAAATAAGTATGTAATTAAAAATGGGACATTTACCACGATATGTTTTTGAGTACAAATTGTATCATGAGTATTAAAAATTTATTGGATGAGTTAATATTGGGCTCACAGACTGAATGGGGAAATAAAGTTGAGTAAGATCTATTTTTTTTTGACAAGTATATTTTTAATACTGTGTGTAAACCGTTTATCTGAACTCCAAAAAACAGTTTATTAATATCCGTAGTGGTTTCTAAGAATAAAACAATCTTAACTTCACAAAATTACTTCCATTAAGAGTCCCATTATCTTGACACTACCTGTATACATATTATGTTGTTATATTTGAAACTCATAATATTTAGTACCTACGTATCAAAGTATTTTATATACATCTGGTGCAATATGTAAAACGATAAGCAATAATTCTAGTCAATTAGATATCTGATCTATATATAATCAGACTTTATACAGTATATTAAGTGTAACCCAATAGGCCAACCATTGACCAATAATTACGATTTAGGTATCATACGGGTTTATATCGCGTAAACGTTTTTTTATAATTTTCCCAACGTTTAGGCTGTACAACAGCCGTGGCCACATTGGCCACATTTTTGTGGTTTGGTGTTTTTTTTTTCCACGCAACACAGCCGGAACGCCGGGAAAATAATAAAAAAAAGTCGACATCATAAAGAGCTGTATAAAGCTTAAAATTAATGTATGATTGCGAAAGTTTGAAAATACGATTCAAGTATTTAAATAAATACGGCCAACTTTTAAACTCTTACTTAAAATATGCTCAAAAATCAAGTGCTTTGTTAGATCCTGTAGTTAGTACAAATACATAGTTGTAAGAATTAATATTATGCAATTTTTGCGTACAATGGAGTACAGAAAATTATAATTGTGTATAGGCTTACCCATACAGAATTGAATGATTAATAATATTTATCCTGGTGTTTCGTTCCAATTATTACTATATGCATTTTTTGCACTTAATTAATAATAATTATGATAAACTGCCTTACACATAAACGCTATTAAAAATAAGACTTATTGAACTACCTAGTATGTGACCGGAAATTTAAACATTGACAAATCATTTTAATTTGGCAAATTGTGTCACAATGTCACTCAAAGTGAATACAACCGTGCTCTTGTTTTGTACGCGAATGTTATTTTATCGTTGAGTCACATTTTCATATTTGTTAAGTAGGTATTTGCTGGCATTTAATGAGCGTTTTAAGTAAGGCGGTAAATTACTATTTTAGTAAACGGACCACCCTTAACAGTGCCATATCATGTTGTTGTTACATTTGAAATAAAATCTCAGTTTTCAAAAGTGCATTTTAATTTATTTTATATAAGTACCAGTCACCATATAAATAATAATTCAACCATAATTTTAGATTAGACTACTTTAAGTAGGTACAACATTATGTACTTTAAGTACAGACAGTTTAACTATAAGTAAGTTTTGCTGGATAAAAGTATATAGTTCTATGGAATGTAAAAAGTTTATGTAACGATTTGTAAAATATTTTGATGTCCGCCATCTTTGTTTTCAAACCAGATGTAAGAAAATCTACCACCGTTCAGCTCGATCATGGGACAACGGGAATAACCTTAAGTTGTAAGGGGGTTTAGGTAGTCGGGTTAAAACGGTACTTCGCGAGATCTCAGTTCATGGCGAAATACTAGTTTTAAGCTTGTTTTGCAAATTTTATATTTAGCACAGACTGAAAGGCCACTATTACAGAAATGAGCTTTCTCTTAGGCCCAAATTTACCAACACAATAACGGGTGGTTAGGCTATAATCAAAGCTTTTTGACTTATGTTTTCATAGAAATCTGTCATCATATTTAACATTAATATTAATCTGGACATTTTCACATAGCATCATCCAGCCTCAAATTAAGCAGAGCTTGTTATGGGCACTACATTACTGATGCACTACTGATATATATTTTTATTGTAAATACAAACATATAAAAACACCCAGACCTGAGACAAATATTTGCAGATCATACAAATATTTGTCCTGCGGCGGAAATCGAACCCGCTACCTTCTGCGTCTCAAGCGGGCCTTCGCCCACTGCACCACATAGGTCGACCAATGGTTAGACTTGACCGGGTGGATTAAGACCAAAACATTTTCATATGAATCTGTTATCATAACTGATGGTTAGACTTGACCATCCGTTTATTTTGTTGGTGAACTCAAGCCTTAGTAGTAGTCAGGAACGGGAGCACAGGCAATCTTCACGAAATCTTCGTATCGCACTGAGCCGTTGGTCGTCACATTCGCCTCTCGAAATATGTTCTCCACCTAAAGAAAATAAAGTTTTTTTTTCCACACAATTTTAGAACCTATGACGTGTGTTCCATCACGCATTCTAACGCCCCTAGTGATGTGTGGAGTTAAAATCTTATGAACCTATCTCTAGTTACCTATTCAGAGATTGTATGTAGATAAACATCTTATGTATAAATTTTAAACAATAAATAACTACAAGATTTAATATTTATAATAACCCAAAAAAATCTAAATCACCGGGATCGAACCCGCGATCTTACTCGGTACTCATGGGGTTTTTCAACTAAGCCACGAGATTCTTGGGATGTTCTTGGAAGGTCAGTGAGCACAAAACATACATTCCGCATGACCTTGAAGTGACCGACTGTAAAATATTAACTAAAATAATTAATGCTGGTCAATTTTTACACCGCATCATCTAGCCCCAAACTAAGAAGAGCTTGTATTATGGGAACTTCATGAATGTTATACTAGTTGTTTATTTTAAATACGTACATATTATACTTATAAAACGTCAGTACTATCTTACGTCAGCGTGCCAATTTTCACTCCCAAGTCAGTAATGCCTGTGTTACTAATTTGGGAGTGAAAACCAGTTGCCACCCAAGTTAAAACCTATTGCCAACTAAGTTACCAGTTAAAACCTATTGCCAACTAAGTTACCAGTGAAAACCTGTTGCCACCCAAGCTACCAGTGAAAACCTGTTGCCATCCCAGTTACTAGTGAAAACCTGTTGCCACCCAAGTTACGAGTGAAAACCTTTTGCCACCTAAGTTACCAGTGAAACTCTGTTGCCACCCAAGTTACCAGTTAAAACTTATTGCCTTCAGAATTACCAGTGAAAACATGAAGCAGATACCCACCTCTCTAGCTGAAAGCCCCTCCCCCCAATTCTGAAGCAAGTTCCTCAGCTGCCGCGCGGGAATCACTCCTTTCTTATCATTATCTGCTGCTTTAAAAGCGTTCACCACCTGTAGATAAAAGCATTTTTTAAATAACATAATGTAGTTACACCTATCTTATAGATAGTTCATTTACTATTGTAAGGAAAAATAAAAAACAACACTTTAAATCACAAATAGGCAATGGACGGCCATCTAAACAACATTCTACACAAACCTAGCTTAATAATTAAAACATAGGTCTAACATATATACTAACAAGTTTTTTTTAATTACTTTAATTTGATAAATAAATTAGTTTAACTACTTTGTTTGTTAAATAAACAAAAGTAATCTACATAATCTATCTATCTAGATAAGATTCTAGAATTTAGAACATAAATCTATCAGCATCACACTACAACAAGATTATAGAAATAGACAACAGCTCTGCAAAGGATTTCTGAATGTGGAAGAATAGCTGACTATACAGTTAGTGACGTGAAAGTAATAAAAAAAAAACACGCTCACGACTGTACTTCCCCAGTACGCAGATCTTTGAGGATTCTAAGTAGGGGGTAGTCAGAGGCATGTCCAACATTATATTTGGCATCGCGTTTTGCAAGTAATTAACAGTCCACATGAAAGGTTGCAAGCCCACCCCATTGGAACAAATATTTGTTTAGAACATGTGTATTTTGAGCTTACAGTGCTATTATAAAAATTGAACTCAAAACTGCATATCCTACCATGTTCGGTTCAAGTACAATTGAACTGAACACGGTGATAGCCCCCGGTATCTGAAATCCGAAGATGACAAAGATTTCTGAATCGCATCATAGTACACTACTGTACTGTAGGAACTAACTTTATTCTGAATTCTATTACCTCTGTAGGTAGATTTTCTGCTCTGGAGTGTATGTGCATGACTTCTAGGAAATCAGCAAAAGACATCTTGCCTCCTTTTCCTTTCAGGTACCCTGGAATGAGACAAAGGATTGCATATAAAGGATGAGAGTGGAATCAACTGGAAAAATCCATTGGCCCACCAAGGTCCACCTTTGGATCCGAAGTCGGTACCGCCGGCCAGGCAGCATCCCATAAAATATGTTATTATAAATATACAAAAGTAGCCGCCAGTAATTGTTGTATAGTAGAGAAATCATGAATGTACAAGACATATGTGACGACATCGTTAGCGAGACGGGCGAGAAGCCACCTGTGTGCGTCACAGGTGGCTTCTCACCTGGTGAAGGTGGGTGCAGGTTCAATTCCCAATGCGGAACGAATGTTTGCATGTTCTGCAGATATTCATAACCAAGGTGTTCTGGTTCCTGATACCCATGACACAGGGATTGCTAGTGTGGGGTCAGGACTATGTATGTGCCTGTTGGGTGTTCATGTATACCTGTCAAATATTAAACCAAGATCCTACAAAGGTCCATTGCCAGTTGCTGTATTGTAAGGAAGCCAAGAGTTTATAAAGACATAGAGACCTACCTGCCAATTCCTGAATAGTAGGACTCATACCCAGAGACCTCATAACAACAGTCAGCTCATCCAGTGATGTGATCTGACCGGAACGGGCAAACAGGTAGAAGCATTCACGGAACTCTGCAATTGTGATAAGATTTCTGATGGTGGTGAACAACATGCGGCGCCCCCTAGTGATTTGTGGCAATAAAATCTAAGAACCACCATTGTTGTTACACAAAGCCGCTTCTGCAATAAATGGTAGCAACAAACATCTTATAGCAAATGCATATACAGCCTATATATGCATTCAACACCCAATGAATGAAAATACTGTATTGTACACCACAAGATAACAAAATAATTATTAAATACAAGAGGAGAGTGCAATGTGATATACAAACTACTAGATAAATATAATTACATGCCTACATACACAGTAATAAACTACACAATATATAAATATATAGATACATTATTTTTTATATTATGTTGAGGCAAACAGGCCACCCACCAGATGGAAAGCTGAAGGACTCTTTTTTTTAAGCAAATCATTTTCTGCTTCAATTATTTTTATAATTCCACGGTTCACACGTATGTGGAAGGAAGGATGATCGAAATACTACTTTGCTATCATATAACATTGTAAACTAAGGAGAATAGGATACTGAAAGTGATATAGTAGAAAGGATATCATGATACAATCAGAAATCTTGGAGCTGGCTATGCAGCTACAATGGGTGACCTAGTTCTAGTATCTAGCCAGGCAGGTATGAACCTACCATTAAAAAATGTACTAACTAGGTTCTTACCTACCATAAATGTAAAACGTATGAATCCATGCAATCAATTACACAATGATGCATATTTATTGATGTTTAGATAGAATTCTGTAGATAAAATGATTGCGAAAGTAAGCAGGAAGATCGTGACTACGATAAAAGTAGAACTTTTATCGTACCTAGTCAGTATCTCACTCACCATCAATATCTTGTTCTTTGAAGTAACGTGCCTGTAAATTAATAATTATTCAATTCATGATGGAATAAACTCATTAAAGGGATGATTTGCGCTAATTTACAATCACTTACCATTATAAAATTAATAAAAAACTACGGAAAAGGTAAACAATCAAACGTAAACCTAGGCAAGCTCATACAAACCTACAGAGTAAGAGTACTTATTAGGAACTAGAAAGTACTCTGTGGCTGATACCTAGTATCAACTAGTCTGTGGTAGGCTGTGCACAAAAATTAGGGATGCAAACGATACATCGATGTTTTTGAAACATTGATATTTTAATTAATAATAATTTCACAATAGTTACTTGAATTATTAATTTGACAATTTCAAGTTGTAAAACTAATAATTCATTGTGTGGGAGTGACTTTATATTAGTCTAAGGTACCGGCGGGGATTATGGCCTGTCGGTTAATAAGGTATTCTTTATAAGGAAGCCCGCACACAAACGTCACACTAGCATACTCCCAAAGCATGTACAAGTTGGTACAAGATCGTGGGCGCTCGAGCCTCCTGGCCGCGGAGGTAACACATAAAACTGTGTAAATGTGTACATACTTTATTTCTTTAATTACTCACGCTTTTATGATCCCCTAGTGTTTGTATTTAGTATCGATATCCTGTTTTTATTATTTAGTTTTGTTTTTATTAAGACTATCAAATTTAAGCAATTTTTCATGGACTATGACGAGACCGTTGACTTCAGCATAGTATTGGACTTCAGAACTCTGTATCAAACTGACAGCTAAAAATAGTGTGGGATCTACTGCATCAACACCAGTAGAACTTGCGAAACCACCATCAGGTATATGGTTCTTCTGATTCAAATGATGAAGACGATTTTCGGCTCTCTCAGCTAAAGACTCCGTTTCATTAGCTTATGCCCACACTAATTAAAACTTATTACCACCAGGCCCTTTTACCCTATCCTAGTTAAATAAAGCCTACTGGCATAGTTTTAATATTTTTATGAATCGTGGAAGTTGCCATCTTATGTTTGTATTTTATTTTATTACTAGCCTCTGTCCACGGCTTCGCCCGCATGGTACCCGTTTAAAAAGTAGCCTATGTGTTATTCTGATGTATAAGCTGTAAAGTTTCATCAAAATCCGTTCAGTAGTTTTTGCATGAAAGAGTAACAAACATCCATCCTCAAACTTTCGCGTTTATAATAGTAGTAGGATATATTACAGTTAAAACATGTTAAGTTTCTACTATTGCTTTCATTATGTATATTCATTCGCGTATCGGCTCTCGTACCGAGCAGACGTGTCCAGAGGCCTATTTTCGGATATTTTCTGAACTCTTGCGTGATTGGCTCATTTATCTAGTTTCAATTCCTTGTTCTTCTTGCACAAAGTGAACGACAGGCTCCGCCTATCGACCTAATTAGAGTGAGAAGAAAAATTTCCCTTGTTGCGGCCTTTACCGAGAGACTCCGGACCCCAGGCGAACTCGGAACTTATCGAATAAGTCGGTAAGCACAAATTCATCTACACCCATTCGGAAGCGAACCAGCGGCCTACAGAACGTGAGTCTGGTGCCCTAACCACGCCCCCAAAGGCACAGTGAGCGCTCGCGCCGAAATTAAGGTACGGCTGGTAGCAGCGCTACGAACATTCTAACTCCGTCACTGCTACGTACCGCTACGAATCAGCAAAGCGCCAGGCATCGGCTACAGATCGCTACTACGTACATCACTCTAAATCGCTCGATAGCAGCGCAACGACATTGCTTACGCCACTGCTACGAACCAACTACGCACCAGGTATCGGCTACGCAATCGCTGTTTACATCACAATATATTATAGTAGCTTCTTTCGAATCTGAGCTTGCTTTCCTTCCTTTGCTTTGTTCGAATGGCTTCTACAACACACGGGTCTAGCAAAACTATGCGAACGCCTCCAAGACCGCTGAGTGAAGCTTCGTCGCAACCGGAACTTTTCTGCACACCAGAAGGCATCGGCGGTGGCGCGGTTGGAGGCAGCGATTTTGATTCGAATATGGCACTGAGGAAACGTAGGTATCCAGATGACTCTATCGAAAGCCTGACCAAGTCAATGCGTGATATGTTCAAAAATATGAATCTCATGATTAAAGATCTGAAGACTAACCAAGATGAAAAATTCTCGCAGATCAGACAAGATATCAGCGCATTAAATAAACAAAATGAAGAACTTCTGACATCAAACGCTGAGATAAAAAATACGGTGTCTAAGATATCAGAAGAACAGATAAAGTTAAAAAAACGAGTTGCCAGCCTAGAGGAGCGAGATAACCAATTGCAAGAGTATGTTTGCAGTCTCGAGCAGCAATTGGAGAACGTAGAAAGAAAAATCAGAGAAACCAGCATTGAGATAAGAAATATGCCGACTGACAGTAATGAGCAGATGATGAGTGCAATTGAAAAATTATACAAAACTTTAAAACTGGAATATGATCAGCGAGACATCCGCTGCGCATATCGTCTGCCAGCTAAAAAGGACCACCCAAGACCAGTTGTGGTTGAATACGTAAGGTTGAAGAATAAAGTGGAGTTGCTGCAAGCCTACAAAACATTCAATAAGAGTTACAAGGAAGGGAGACTTGACTCGAACACCGTTGGAATAACAGGTGCTAAAAAATATATATACATAAATGAACGCCTTACAAAACAAGCTCAGCAACTGCACTACCAGGCCCGTGAGCTAGTGAAAAACGGAAGCTGGAAATACTGTTGGACAGCTCGTGGCAAAGTCCTTCTCAGAAAAGACGAGGGCCAGCCCATCTTAGAAATCAAATCAGCTGAACAAATAGCAGCCCTGAGCGGCGAATCCCACTCAGAAAATTGACTAGTACCACAGGAGATATTTACTAGTTATTTGCTGCGTATGATCGCTCTCAAGTTTTATGTTACGTTTTCTGTTACTTTTTTTATCTTGTTATCTTCTCTTAAAGTCTCAAGCACAATGACTAGATATAGTTTATTACATAAGGTTAGTTCCATGGTCCTATTTAGTATATACAATAAATCCTTCTGGAATAACAAATCCTCAACATACACTTTCACTCACTCTTCACTACTCACACTCACACACTACACACACATACTTTATCATAAATATACAAGAAATGCAAAGGGTTCTATCAAGCAGGTACGAAAACAAATAAGTGTTACATCTATTTTACATACTCGGATTTTATATCTGAGAAAGGGAAATAAACAAACTGTGTGATGTTCCACATAAAAGAAACATTTGCGGACATTGATAATGTCAATGTCTCGCGTTCGTACCAGGTTGATAAACCCGAGCATTGTATACAACATCTACTCCAGAACAAGTACAGTCTATCGATTATATCTCTTAATATACGTAGCATAAACAAAAACTTTGATGATTTCTCGGTGTTATTGAAACGTATCAGATATAAGATTGATTTATTAATTTTAACTGAATGCTGGCTGCATGAACACTATACTCCACCTAAGGTAGTGGACTATAATAGTTATCAAACAAAGAATTTATTAAATCAGAACGATGGTGTTGTGGTTTATGTACGAAATGCCTTGGTAGGTGTCAAGGTGAGCGAGCCCCAATTCAGCGAAGGAAGTTGTTTGCTGATACATTTGGGTAGAGACATATGCATTATAGCATTATATCGGTCACCTTCTTACCCGAATAGCACAAACTTCTTGAACTCGCTGGATAATGTCTTGAATAATAACAGGTCCTATACAAACATTATTTTGGTAGGAGACATTAATATTAACATCCTGCCAAACAGCACTGACAGTCACCAAGAAGAATATCTTACTCTATTAGCAAGCCACGGTCTCTTACCTGGACATTTATTTAGGACTAGAGAGTATAAATGTCTCGATCACTGCATGATAAAAACTAAAAAAAGAGCGTCAACCCTAGTGCTACCGGCAACTATTACAGACCATTCTCCTGTGTTGGTTCAACTTATCACCCAACGTAAAATAGATACTGTTATATTGCGCACACAACACAAAACAGACTTTAGTGCTGTATCTCAAGAATTGGCAAAGATACAATGGAGCAAAACTCTAGATTTTACAGACCTAGAGTTTGCAACAGAAGCCTTCCTAAATACAGTGTGTAGCATAATACTAAAACACTCAAAGGTTTTAAATCTTTCTAGATCGAAAACAACTCTAAAACCCTGGATTACCCCTGGGCTGGTTAGGTGTATGAGACGGAGGGACAAACTACACTTAAAATTGAAAATGAATCCTAATAATGCAGAAATCAGCCAAACGTATAAAAATTATAGAAACCTATGTAACAAAATATTAAAAAAAATAAGAAGAACATATGAAAGAATTGAGCTACAGAAAAACAATAAAAATAATAAAGAAACGTGGAAAATAATAAAAAGAATATGCAACTTCCCTGAAAAAACAAACCCAATTAAAAACTTAATAAATGAAAATAAAAATACTCAGGATGCTCTCAATAATATTAATGAATATTTTGTTAATGTCGGCTCTAACCTTGCACGTGACACCCTTCGCACATTAAATGTGACAGAAAAAGACCTAGCGAAACAATATATGGGACAAAGCAAAATTGGAACCTCCTTTGGACTATTAGCCACAGATTATAGCGAAGTATATTCCATCATTAAAACTCTAAAAAACAACTCTGCACCAGGATGGGACAAAATCACAACAAAATTAATTAAGTTTGCTTTACCACATCTGCTGGAACCAATCACACTTATCTGTCAAAAAAGCCTTGATGTGGGTATTTTTCCAATGGTATTAAAAAAATCCATTATATGCCCAATTTATAAAGGGGGAGCTGACGATGATGTCACTAATTTTAGACCAATATCTCTCCTCTCTGTCCTCTCCAAAATTCTAGAAAAAATCATGAATGTCAGGCTAAAATCATACTTAGAGAAAAAACACTTATTATCACCGAACCAATTTGGCTTTCGATCTGGAAAGAGCACAGAGGAGGCAGTTTTGTCTGTAACTGAGCATGTTTTTAAAAACTTAGATGAGGGCCAAAAATTGATAGGAATATTCTTAGATCTCGCCAAAGCTTTCGACACAGTATCTATCCCAATTCTAATAGCAAAGCTTGAAACGATGGGTGTACGAGGAACAGCATTGAAATGGTTTGAAAGTTACCTTACCGGCAGAAAGCAAAGAGTCAGAGTTGATATTCACTTAAGCGATGAAGCAGATATTCAGTTTGGTGTTCCACAAGGTAGTATATTGGGTCCTACCTTATTCTTAATATATATAAATGATCTATGTAACATGACCCTACAAAACGGAAAAATAACCACGTACGCAGATGATACTGTTCTTCTATTTCACGGTGGATCTTGGAAAAAGGTGCAGAAATTTGCAAATAAGGGTCTAGAGGCGGTATCTAGTTGGCTAAGAAGTAATCTTCTTACTTTGAACGTCTGCAAGACAAAATACCTTAATTTCTCAATTGACAAAAGTGGCCAACCAAAAGAAGATATAAAGCTTATAATGCATGTCGCTTCCTGTGATAGAATTAGTTTGTGCTCTTGTGAGAATTTGAAATCTACCGAATGTATCAAATACCTAGGCATTATCCTGGACAATAACTTGGCATGGTCGGAACAGATAAAAAGCTTATCAGGGCGCACCCGGAAACTTATCTATATTTTCAAACATCTGCGCCATGTTCTCGATTCTGAATCACTTGTCAAAATTTACCTAGCACTTGGTCAGTCAATTCTAGGCTATTGTATCACAGCATGGGGAGCCGCTGCAAAAACCCATCTCTTGAAACTTGAAAGAGCGCAAAGAGCCCTTCTAAAAGTAATGAAGTTCAAGCCGAGATTGTATCCCACAGAAACCCTTTACAAGGAGTGCAGCGTCCTTACAGTAAGGCAGCTTTTCATAAAAGCAGCCACAACTGTACAACATACGTTTGTAAACTCGGGCATATTAGACTCACAAAAAAAAAAACGGAGAAAGGATCTGGTCTTTAAATCTCTCAAAGCACGTACAAAATTTGGCCAAAGAGCACTGGCTAATATAGGACCAAGGCTATACAATAGAATAAGCAAAAATATTGCTTTAGTAGATATGAATATGTATAAATTAAAATTGAAATTGAGGGATTATCTCAGGGAACTTAACTACGATAAAACTGAGAATCTGATGAATATTGCATAGACTGACTTACTCATCCTTACATACTTATAAACACACAATCATACACACAAACAGCACTCACGCACACGCATACACCATATATTTACACACACGCAACCCACATATATACATACCCCCCCCCCCCCCTCCCAACACACAGACAACAAAAAAATCCTTATCCTCTACAAATAGGACCAAATTATTAGTACCTTATCTTTTTTTGTTTTTACTTTCTTTAAATGATAATTCTTTTTTATTTTTACGTTTTCTTGCTACTGTAAAAAAAAAAAAAAAAAATACATGATCGCTACTTGATATAGGAAACAACTCCTATCGAAGAGAGTCCGTGGCGAATCCCTTGTGACCCCACTATACAGGCTTTCAGACCTAGTGTGGGGAACAGAGATAAACCGGGGTACAATTCTCATTCTTATTGATTAGGATTCGTTCCTAATCTTGTAGTGCTAAATTATTTGTCCGTACCATTTAAATGAAAATGGAATTGTACCAAACTGTATTTCGGAAAAATAAATAAACTTTTATCTTTATCTTTATCTTATTTATCTTTATCTTTATATCTTAAATCTCCCTTAGCTAGGCCTTATTACCCGCCGTTACCTGATGTTACGCAAATAAATTTTACTAGTCAAGAATTTTACTACCTATAGGAGCATAACCATGTGGTCCTAATTGCCTTGGTATATATAAAGTAAATACCAATTCAGTTCAAATCGATAATGATCTCGTCGTTAGACCACCTGTTACGAGAATACCTATCTTTTAACCATAGACAGATAGATAATTTAAAAAAATATATTGAAAAGTCTATAAAAAATGACCGACCAATCAGCTGACAGCTGTGTAGTACTATTTTCCATGGTGTAATTAACAAAATTTGAGCAATTATTACATAAAACAATCTACAAACCTGTGTTTAGTGCTCTAGTGGCTACAAACTGTGTTCGTCGTTCATCTTCAGTAATGGGAAACAAGACTATTCATCTGTAAGTAGCTCTGAAGTCTGTTTTTATTATTTAGATTCCCATTTACATGTTACCTTGCACTTGCCATTGAATACGATAGAGGAAGTGTTTCTTCGGTCTACGGCCTTCGCAAAATCTTACAGCTGAAATGCCCCATGATATAAATAGGCCTAATACAATTGACTCATTACTTTCATAAAACATTACCTACATTGTATACCTCAATAGTTAGGATAATAGACTCAATAGTCAGGTTTATGCATTATCTTATCTGTCTTTTATCTGGTCTAGTCTAGGGTATTATCAATTTTCCTCATCATTTACATCACTCTGATCATAGATTAATTGAGAGCACACCAACTAATTTATTGGCACTTTCAGTCAATAAATCTGTATAAATACAATACTTAAATCACTGATACAAGGTGACCATGAACGAACCAGTGACATGTCTTTGGGCTTATGATAACGAAATACCTTCAGCTAATCAGGGAATGTGCCTAAAAGAAACTTGAGCACATAAAATCACGAGGCTTTGATATAGCACACACTCAATTCCACTTTGTAAAAAATGAAAAATTCAGTCTGTAGACTGAATGTCCCATTTTTTTACCTTCTTATTTAAACACACAAACTTAAGCGGCATAAAAGTTATCTGCCTCTATCTGTTGTTTAGTGTTTGAAAAGGGCAGGCTTAGAGTTAGAGATCTGCTAAGTTAGCGAGTGATTATAAATAAGAGAGTTAATGTTTTAATTTATATCACTGAACAACAAAAAAATAATGTCAATTTATTTATTTTTTTGTTTTTTAATAGTTTTGGACATTATTTACACAGCATCATCTAGCCCCAAACCAATCAGAGCTTGTATTATAGGAATTAGAACTGATATACTACATATAATATTTTTTTTGTTAGTACATTTACATTGCAGAAAGTAGAAATTCTTGGTCTATGCCTAACCCTCCAGGAAAAAAGCATGACCATATGTATGTTTGTATTTATATACATATTATGAATAATTAAATCCATTATAGTCACATACATAGTCCTGACACCATACTAAGATTCCTTGTATTGTGTGTATCAGGAACTACAAGTAGGTAATGTGGTAACACAATACCCAGACCCGGTTCAGATATCTGCAGAACATGTAAACATTTGTCCTGCAGCAGGAAACAAACCCACACCTTATGCATCTCAGCTGGCTGCTCTGCCACTGCTCTCTGTCTTTGATATAAACAAACAAACACTTACAAGATTAACACAAGCTTTTACATAAGAGCAGAACTCTTAGGAGCTTGTGTTGTTACAGGATACATATCCTGTATATAATATTTGCACAATTTTTTATACCATTTGCATGAGTGTATATCCTATATTTACAAAACTAGTTTTTGATGGAGTTTTTTTCACTTTGAGCAGTGACAAAATGTAATATCACATGATTTTCTTATTTTCAGCTACACCACAGAGAAAAGTCATCTTCTCTGAAGCACCATGGAAGTACCCTTAATAAATAAAAAAAACAAATTACTGTGGCACTCATACATAACTTAGTGAAATTAAGCAAATAATAGTAAGAGATCTAGTCTCGCCTCTTTATATAGTATAAATTATTTATAATCGTTAATAACAATTACACTACAAATCAATAAATTCCATTATATTATTTACATTGTATAAAATACAAGAGTTTTAAAAACTTTAAAATCATTCACCAAAGAATTGTGACGAGCTGTGTATAATTTAGTGAGAAAAAAAATAGTAAAGCACTTATATATTGTTAAGTTTATGGACTACCTCAAAGATAGGTGACAAGGATAGAGATATTTGCAAGAGGGAGACAAATAGATGTGCCATGGCTGCTACAATGGTTGAGACTCCGCCACCGCAACTCATCACAACAATAGAATGGAGCATGATGGATAAAAGCAAATTCTTTCCATTGTACACATTAAGTAGTTTCACAGGTAATTTTGTAATCTTTTAGATCTTACTCACACCCACAATCCCTAACAACATGCATACTCCCAGCCCCATACTCACCCCCCACATAATACACACCCACCCACACATATTCACACAAAACACATACGCACAAACACTTTAAATGACAAACCTCTACTAACTCTTCCTCCTAACAACCCCTTAAAAACTTGTACAAACAGCTCTAAAATAACTTTTTGTTGGACTTGATAACATGGTTGTATGTTATGTCAATTTCTTCCTTGTCCCATCACTGTTTGTCTAAGAGATGTCAAAACTTCCTACTTTTTTGTATCAGACAAAAGTAATGAACAAAAAAAAGTTATCTTCACTTGCATCTGCAAAACCGTTGGGTGCTCATCAGGTCATATTCAAAGTCAATAGGTTTTTATTCAATAGAAACTTAAAGAAACGTCAACTTATAAACTAAGTGAATTTGAAATTTTAAAGCGCATTTACGTCGATTCCTCGCCCGAAACCAAATTTTTTTTTGAAAACAAAGTAACTTGTTGTGGCTACTTTACACTTATGTAATATGGTAAGTCAGGCTAGATTGTGCTCCTGCAAACTCACTTGTTGCGCCACATCTTCAGCAACAGAGTGGTCCACAACTGGAACTAACTGTGTGAGGATGTTTTTTTCCGTTACCCCTGTTAAAAACAAAGACTTTTGATCCAAAACTGTTCACGAAAACATATCAGCCAATGCGGCTAGTCTATAATTAAATGAATAAATGTATATAATTAAGTTCCTTTAAATGTTATGTTTGTCTTCCCATAGTTGTTAATTCAACATTTTTAGAGCTTATGACATATACCTATATAATAGTGATAATTTTCCTAAATTGTTTTTTATTATCTTTGCAGTTAGATGCGCGCTATACCCGCTCACACTAGTTAAAACGCAAATACAGATCCAACGCAAAAAGGAGGCGTACAGCGGTATATCGGACGCGATATCAAAGATATACAAATACGAAGGAATATCTGGACTCTACCGGGGATTCTGGCTCTCAAGTGTAAGTCTTAATACTATGTTCTATGTAACTACTAACTAGCACTAACTGCTAAATAACTAGAAGTATGTTCTGAATAGCATTATGCGCTAAATAGCTTCAAGTAGGTTCTGAATATCTAGCACTATGCGCTAAATAGCTTCAAGTAGGTTCTGAATATCTAGCACTATGCGCTAAATAACTTCAAGTAGGTTCTGAATATCTAGCACTATGCGTAAAATAACTTAGTGTCTTGTTACAGTTTCAAATAATCTCAGGGGTGTTTTACATCTCAACATATGAAGGTGTGAGGCATGAGCTGGGAAAACATGAAGTCAGTCCTAAAGTTAAGGTAATAAATAATACTGGACATTTTCACACAGTAAGTATCATCTAGCCCCAAAGTAAGCAGAGCTTGTTTTATGGGACTGATTGATCATGACTGATATACTACATAAGTACATTTTTTATATGTAAATACATACAAAACACCAAGACCCCAAAAAATTAAGATCTTAATTCAATTAAATATATTTAATTCTGACAAATTCATCCACAATTTTTGTTAATAAGAAGTACAGTTAAAAACTTAAAAGTAATGTTATTGACACACAGAAAAACATTTAAAATACATTATGAACACAGAAGTTTATAAGTTAAGTAATAAATGCTTGTTAGAACTTGATAT
The DNA here is from genome assembly GCA_961405105.1 of Perizoma affinitatum. Classification (NCBI taxonomy): domain Eukaryota; kingdom Metazoa; phylum Arthropoda; class Insecta; order Lepidoptera; family Geometridae; genus Perizoma; species Perizoma affinitatum. The sequence goes on along the minus strand of OY560186.1, from coordinate 16,452,931 downwards.
TTTTTAGTTTGCGTGTGTTTGTTTGTACCATGTTTTATATCGTGTGTGTGTGTCAAATAAACAAATACTATTCTATTTCTTTCTCTACATTATGTGGTACCATGGTACTCATTCCTGACGACACAGATAATCCTAGTCTGGTGGCAGGACTATGTACGAGTCTATTGGGTGATTAATTGTATTATCCATCTATCTATATATCTATCTATTTCCAGTCCTTCGTCGGTGGTGGGTGCGCATCGATAGTGGGTCAGACGATAATAGTTCCTTTTGACGTGCTCAGTCAACATCTAATGGTCCTGGGCCTGGTCAGAAGCCGACCTGGAGGGTGTAAAAACTCTGTGAGTATATTTTTAAACTGAAACAACAGAAGCTCATATATATATCCGTTTGCTCTAAGAGGTTATTTGTATTCGTAATCCTATTTATTAATACTTTTCAATTAAAAAAAACCTTTAAACTATGGAAAATACACATTCACAATGATAAGAGAGTTGCAGCTGTATTAAGGCTTTGTTTGTTACCATTGTGGCAACATCTCTCGACACATGATTGAGCTACATTACATGATATCAAGGAAGAGCTACCATAGTCAATATACAGATAGCACTGCATCGAAATGTCTAGCGAAGTTTTCACGCAACTTGAACATATATAATACCTCCGATCCGTGGAAGATCTTCCCCACAGCAAATGGAGGACACAATACCAACCATGTTCCCCATACCATTTACATAATACAATATTCACACAAATTACATAATACAATATTCACACAAAAAATGTATGTACAGGAAGAATTGAGCTATGTTGATAATCTAAGTAATATTACACACTGCCGAAGGGTAACCCTATTTTGACACACGGCACAAATGGGACTAATTAGCACAAAAATCTTCTCTTTGTCACTATGTTTTTGTTAAAATCTTAGGTATTAACCATAGAAACTTTACCACCCTGTTTAACCCCCTTAGGGGTTGATTTTCGAAATTTAGATTATGTGTTATTACAGAACCTAAACTACCTACATTCCATATTGCATCAAAACCGGTTTAGTAGTTACGGAGATACATGGTAACAAACATTAACATACAATAAAAAAACAATATATACTATTATAGTATATATTGTTATTTTATTTTACTATGATAATAGTAACCTAATAGTAGGAACCTCTCTCTTACAGAAAATAAATCCGCTTGGTCTGGATCTAGACAAGAGCATATCGAAAGCGAATCTAGCGCGCGAGGTCGCAGTGCGCGTGTACCGACTGCACGGGCTAAGGGGGTATTACCGCGGGTACTGCGCCTCGCTAGCCGCCTACGTGCCCAACTCTGCGCTCTGGTGGGCACTCTATACCACATACCAAGGTCACTATTTATTAATTACATTGTTGTTCATAGGGTCTTTATTAACCATAACGTAAATACAATTCAAACTAAACACAGTCTTATACATAGCACATAACATAACAAATAACTCGGCAGGTTGTGGCGCCTTTAGAACTCTCTCAACAAAATTAATATTTTCAAGAGATATTTGGACTTTTTATCCAGAAATCCCTTTCCGGTACTCAAAGGAGAAGCAAAGTGGATTTATGGACAAGAGTTTCAGAAATCTCCTGATCCATTTATTTACACTAATATTTTTAAATTCAATACACAGAACTAAATAGATACCCAATAACAGTCTTTGTTTTTTCCTGTAGATTATGTTCATTACCATGATGCTTTCAAAAGTTATAATGTATGTTGTCCATTGAGCGTATGGACACAGATATTATAATATGTATGGAGGACACGGTTAGTATTGTGTCCTCCATTATGTGTGAAGATCTTCCACCGGGCTGATCCATCTGATTCACTTGCTTATGTTCCTAGGACGACGGTTGTCTGTCGGAGGTATTATTTACGTTCAAATAGCGTGAAAACTTCGCGTGCGCGATATAGACACTTCGTTGCAATGCCATCTGTGTATTGACTATGGTAGCTCTTTATTGATCTCATGTAACGTAGTTCTCATGTGGCGAGAGATGTCGCTACAAGCGTTTTAGATTATACACTCACAGCATCAACTGACCCTCATCAATGTATTGTTTGCAGATGAATTGTTCCGAGTTGCACCTTCCTGGGTGTCTCATCTGCTGATACAGTGCGTGGCCGGCACGCTGGGCGGTTTCACCACCACCGTGCTCACCAACCCGCTGGATATTGTACGCGCCAGACTACAGGTCGGTACACTGTAACGCCATCTGTTTAAGTGCTAAAAACTTGATTCAAGATGGCCGTGAAAACCGCACATAGTATTTGAAATAATTAACTTTTTGCAGTTTCATTCGGTGAACTGAACGCCATCTATTTTAAGCGCAAATAATAATATTGAATACTATAAACTTTTTGCAGTTTCATGAGGAAATCTGTAGAAAAACTAAAGTCGACGATATAGTTTTTGACGACTTCTGTGACGCGGCGGGCGAGTCGCTGGCTGTTACGCAAAGGGTGTGGGTTCGACTCTATATACGCCCAGTGACCACCCAACCAACCTAGCCTAGAAAAATTAATAAAAAACTAAAAAAACCTACTTCAAAAAATCCAACAAAAAGGCACTAAAAAGAGACAAAATATTAAATTATTATTATAAGCGCTACCTACTGATATGCTTGCCGCGGGCGAAGCCGTAGCAGCAGCTAGTAATTTATAAAGTATGCGAGTAGTTTTAAAAATGCATCATAAATTGTAATTGCAGGTCGAGGGCGTCGGCACTATGAAACAGGTGTTCAACCAGCTATGGGCTGAAGAGGGCCTGGTCGGGCTGTACTGCAAGGGTCTGTCGGCGCGGCTCGTGCAGTCCGCCTGCTTCTCATTCTCCATCATCCTCGGCTACGAGACCATCAAGCGAGTGGCCGTCTCCGAGCAGTACCGTGCCGTGGTGCGCTGGTAGACATTAAACAATGACACGCGGACAACTTTTTTATTTTTATAACACTCCCTCAAAGCTACCAGTATCTACTAAGATAAGATTATTAAGACATTTATTTCAATCACAAAAACTTGGGGACTCATTTACAACAAAATTTATGTATAAGGCGATCGTACTAAGCAGACCATTAAAATGTATGAATTGTATACAAATAAAATGTACCATATTAATAAATAATGCTTAATATTTTCACATAAATCATCTAGCCACAAGCTAAGCAGAGCTTGTATAATGGGAACTAGATGACTGATATACTACTTATATACATATTTTTTTGTAAATACATACCTACATATTATACTTAGAAAAAACCTAGACCCTAGACAAATATTTGCAGATGATACAAACATTTGTATCGCGGTGGGTGTCGAACCCGCAACCTTCAGCGTCTCAGGCGGCCATTGACGGTACTGTGGTGTTTTTTTTTTGTCTTCGTTCCATAACGTCGAAAGTAGCCTAATAGTTATATTTGCATTTCATAGCAAAGCAATGGTACTAGGAAAAAAAATATTTGCCGCAGAACGTACACCGGCAAATAAAACACCGTAGCATTAACACGGTAAACAAATGGTTTATTATTCATTTATTTAAATCAACATTGGATCATAACAATGTGGTGTTAGTTATAGATTTCTTATTGTGAACAAAGAAATAGGTATGTAAGTAAATAGTAATTGAAAATTAAAAAAAAAAATTGGAATGGTCAGAATTACTATGTTAAAAAGTTAAAATACCAGTGCAGCTAGAATAAAAATGATAAATAAATAAATAATGCTGGACATTTTTCACACAGCATCATATAGTCCCAAACTAAGCAGATCTTGTATTATGGGAACTACATGACTGATAAACTGCTTATATACTTTTTTTTTGTAAATACTTACATATTATACATAGAAAGCACCCAGACCGAGACATTGGGTCATGCAAAGATTTGTCCCGCAGCTGAAATCGAACCCGCAACCTTCTGCGTCTCAGGCGGAAATTCGCCCACTGCGCCCATTGCGCCACCGAGGTCGTCTAGTTATTATTAGAATGGAACATAGAACAATGGACAAGTTGAGTCAAACCTGTCCGTCTATTATGTAGCCTTAATGATCACAAACTACCCTACTTCCTACTATAATATACTATGCGAGTCTGTGTGTGTGTGAATGTTTGTTACCACGTATCTCCGTAACTACTAAACCGGTTTTGATGAAATTTAGATGTAGATAGTTGAGGTTATGTAATAACAATAAGGCTAATCTATTTTTCGAAAATCAACCCCTAAGGGGTTAAACAGGGTAGGGAAGTTTCTATGGAAATTTATTCCTTGGTTAGATTCTCTCAAAATTCGGTACAAATAAACTTTAAAATAAATAATAAAACACGTACTTTTTTATTTTTTCAAAACTACCCCTAGGAGGTGTGCAATAAAGTTCTGAAATTAGTATGGAAATCAAATATTCTCTGATTGATACACTCAAAAGTAGGTGGTTTATCAACATAACACGCGGGCGAAGCCGCGGGCAGAAGCTAGTTTAAAATACTTTATTGCAAACTTAATAATATTTCAGCTTGGCAATGTTGTACAATGGGCCCTAATAAGCGATCTCTGCCAGAGAACCTTTGGATGTAACAGACTGTACAAAAGATTACAATGGGTTAAAATAGATAGCATATTATACAATATTATACACAAAATACCTACATAATAATAATGCTGAATATTTTTCACAGAGCTTGTGTTATAGTAACTACATTTCTGATAGACTACTCATATTTAGGTATATATATTCTCATATATATTTTTTTTAAATACCTACATATTATACTCAACATGCCTAATGAATGACTAGACTAAATCTCAAAATTGTTTGGTAGTAGTTTCTGAATATGATTTTAATATTTTTTGCGTCAGAGATGTTAGCAAATGGAATAAATACTCATTTCATGAAAGCTTAGTGACAAAAAAATATTTTTCATTCAAAAACTTATTTATATATATTTTCTATATGGCATGCATACTTCTCTTATGCTTTTTCAATTTGCCAGTGTTACTAAATCTTCTATCACACTGATTACATACACCTGGCTTTTCTCCAGTGTGAGGTCTCATATGTCTAGTCAAATTACTATGCGTAGACAATCTTTTGTCACAAAAGATGCAGGCATATGGCTTGTCGCCAACGTGGACAATTGTAATATGTCTTTGCAATGCATATTTAGAAACACATTTTCTATCACAAGAGCTGCAGACATACTCACCATTCACTGCGGCGATCAAAATTACACTTATCAGCCAAGTGCGGAACGGTTTCGTCGCGAACGCCGATGGGCGTCCTCCGCACCTGATAAGGATAATATACAACGCCGAGCGGCGTTTTCAGCACTGTTTAAAGAAATTGATCATATTTACGCTAAAATCAATTGTTTTAATTAAATAATTCTACTTCACTTTCAAACTACAGTCTCGTATATTTTAGTTTCAAATGATAAGAATGGCTAAATTATTAGTATAAATTAATATCAGAGTTAGCAAACCTTTTTTACTTTTATAATACTAAGTACTATTATTTATTTACTAACCTTAATTTTATAGACATCTTTGTTATCCTGAAAATTAGTATCAAAATCAACTTTTGTTGAAATAATTGATGCAATTAGTCGACATTATAGAAAATGGACAAGTTTTAACTTGTAAAAATTTTAACTCTGTAAAAATTTCTCTAATTTATATTAGGTTGGGGAAAAAATTTCTTCGCATTTTATAAGAAAATTCAAAACATTTTTTAATATAGTTTATTTACATTTAACTAAAGTATGTAGGTACCATTTTGTTCGATAACTTTTTGCTTTAACTTTTAACTTTTTGATTAAATGAAATTTTGGGGCTTCTGATCAAAATACCGCGACAAGTAGTTTTGGCAGTCCTCTCGTGATATTAACCTGACACTGCCTAAAGAATTCTGAAGAGACCGTAACAGGTGGAAATCTGAAGGTGCAAGGTCAGGACTATACGGCGGATGCATTTACACCTCCTAGCCAAACTCTCTTAATTTTTAATAACTTACCCTCGTGGGTTCACTGTACTCTGTCTTCTGTTGCACCGGTAGACCGAGTACTGTTTACCGTTATTGTATATGGCCAGTCGAACTCAACCCACGAGGATATCCTATGCAGCAACTCCAGCCCACCCTATTTGTCGGCACTAATCTACTAGGCTCCCAATGCCACACCAAATACTTAAATTTAATCTCTTGTTATTTATTTTCCCAGATAAAAAACGTTAGGTCAGCGATCTCACCACTTTGAAGTACCTATGGTGGTGACCTGTTTACTAATTGTGAAAGGACCAGTATGGTTAAAGGATTCGGCGTGCTTCGTCCTATACGAGACACATTGAATATAAGCTCGTGTTCATGAAAGGACTTAACATAACTTTAGATACACAGTACGCGATTATCCCTTACAATTAGAATCTGTAGGGATAACAATAATTTAATTAATTATCCCTGTGACGACTCCGTTCTGCCTTTTCTATTAATCCAATAACATAGATGTTATATTTGCGATACGTTATATGATTCGCGAGCAATCATCTTATGAAGCTAGAGTCCATCACAAGTTCAAAAAAAATTTTTTTTTATCTGTTTATTCGAGCTTAGCCGAGAGAACAATAGGTACCGCATTCCACAGCGATAAGACTGACTGTTATTGAGTATCCGTTTAGTTTTAGTGAATTTTAACTTTAGAAGTAATAATAAAAACATCTATTATAGAAAAATTGTATTAACTAAATATATTTAGGAAACATTAATGGGAATCAAAGGTTGTTAAACCCTGGAAAACGCCGTTAGGCGTATTCCGCACCTAGGAAGGAATTCGTAATTTTTCAATAAGTAAAAATTTCGGAAACTACGAGCTGTACCTTGTTGTATTTTAAAAAAATGTTCATAATATGCAGGTATAATTTTTTGTGACTTGTTTTTGCCAGGATATAAGCATTTTTAAAAAAACGCCGAAAGGCGTATTGCGCACCTGAATATTAAATCAAAAAACGCCAATAGGTGTCCGCCGCAGTGAATGGGTTAACACCTGCAGGCATTCTATCAGACTACATCAAACACATTCATAAACCACTTGTGTAAGGATCGATAGAGCATGATAGCCACGCTTGAGTCTTTCGCAGCTAACATGCCCCGTTACAGGCCCATATGGAGTTGGTTAAAATTAAAATTCCTATGTCTAAAACATACTCATTTAGCCATAATGCTTAGTGTTCAAGCTGTTTACTTGACGTTTTCCGATTGGTAATTATGCGATAGACCAACTAGACTTGACGCTGTGGCACACAGACGAGGTTACAGATTAACAAACTGTTAGTAGGCACCTACAGTTCTAAAAAATAGGACTAGATGTCGTTAGTAAAAGTAGCAAAATCCTGAATCGCGCTTACGAAAGTGCATGGCTCGGAATGACCACCCCTCGGTAAAATTATGAAATCATACTTACATGTAACGTCCAGGGCGGTTCTTCCAAAGCGAGGCTATTCCATTGCACTTCGGAATGGTTGATCTTTGCGATTATACCTTATCTACGGGCGATAATTTTTGGTAGGGGGACTGCATTCGCGCTGTCCCCTTCTTCAAATATTAGATTTCATTGTTAAAATAATCGTCAAGTTACTAAATAGCGGAAAAAAACTTCATGGTCTCTTTTATAGAGAACAACCACTCACTACCATTCCATTTAATGCGGAATAGTTACATTCATGCACCTATTTTACATAGGATATGTAAGACAAACCACTTAGGAAAGTATATTTGTGATTTAGGTTTATCATACCATGGATCTGTAGAATTAATTATGAATAAAAAAAAAGATTACCTTTTCCCGCGTTGCAATATAAATATATCGCGTGCAGATATAAATATATATTATATGTCACGAATTTTATTAGATTTTAATTGATCCTAAGCCGTTCATAAAATCTTTCGCAATTAAGTACCTATTAGGATTGCCATTCATTACTGATGTATTGTTGAAATGTATTAGTATTTCAGAAGGTACATTTTCGTAGGTGGGAAAAGCTATTGAAAACTTGCTTGAACTTGGTGATTGCTTGTGTTTTATTGAAAAGACTAGCGGCTATACCCTAACGACCAGTTAATTTTTGTAGAGTCAAGTGAATATGTGAAAAGATTTACGGCAGTTGTATATATATAACGAAGTTAAAGGAAAACTATCACAGCTAAGTTGTTAGTCGTATAAAACAGGTAGTAAATATAAGTTTATGGGCAACTAAGGAACCCCACTGCGCGGGGCCCGACACTTACATGGCTGATTTTTTTTTTATATTAGTAGTGTAATTTTATCGGGGAATAAAATACTTAAAGACCATTATGATCTGTAGGCTGACCATGAAGTTTTTACTAGCGACTATACAGAATCGTAAATTTTCATACCATCACCTCCAAATATCAGGTGTTTAGATCGCTATCGCACAAATTAACGAACGAAATGTGTCTCTGGTCTGTTTTTGACTGGCAAAACTAAAACGAAACGATGCTATACAGCAGATGGTGTGAGGAATAGAGCAACGAAATATATTTTTTTGCTGGAAGCTGCATTCTTAAATTAAATCCTGTAATTTTTCGGAAAGTTACACATATATCAGCGCAAAGGCGTTATTGTGCTTCTACAATGAGTCATCGGCGCAGAACCAGAGTTACTGAACGAATCATCATTTAGATTGACAAATTACAGTGCAAAATCATTAATTAATAGCTAATTATTATTTGATTGTTGTAATCAAATAATAATTAGGTAATTACATAATTAAGCACAACCTGCCTACCAAGCTCACCCTGCAAGGCCAAACCATAAGTTGGTCCAGCACGGCAAAGTACCTAGGAGTTACTATCGACCACTACCTCACAATGGCTGAACACGCAACAATTGCAAGGGGCTCAGCCCTCGCAGCCAGAGCCATTCTGAAGCCAGTGCTACAAGCGAGTCTCCCAATGCGTATGAAGATCGGACTATACAAGACGTACGTCCGACCGCGTCTCGCATACGCTGCCCCAGCATGGTACGCTCTGCTGGCAGAGAGCCACAGAAAGAAACTACGCAGCCAACAGAGCCAATGCCTCCGTACGATAGTACCGTGGGGCGTTCACGATAGTGAACGCCCCACGGTACGTACGGAACGCCACTATCCAGCGCGACCTGAAACTCGAATCCCTGGATCAATTCATCGGCCGCCTTGCCAAGAGGATGTTCGCCAGGATGTCGGAATCCAACTACTCGCACCTGCGAATACTGGCGCCGACGTACGAGCGGGCCGCCAGCGGCAAAGCCTACCCTCGGGAGAGCACCCATGACCTAACCTGAGGCTGCCTTTGAGCCGACCCGAAGACCCCCTCTGTAGTAACTGGGTGCGATTAGAATACCGCAGTAAGGGGTTAAACGCCCGGCACTGCGTCCCCACACACCCAGCGTATGGTTGATTCCCGCTCGAGCCGTCGGACCATGTAGACTTCGAAAGTCTCTGTACAACCAAGAATAAATTAAAAGAACATCTCCTTGAGTTTACTTCATCTACTAGTTCGTCAACTATGAGCCACCAGCATTCTGGTGATCATAGTGACGTTAGCATTGCTGACGTCACACTTTTTAAAAACCACCTTGGAGCCTCTGCTCCATCATATACTATATAAATAAATAATGCTAGACAGTTTCACACAGCATCTAGTCCCAATCTAGCAGAGCTTATATTATGGGAGCTACATGACTAGAGAATACAATCCCGGGATCCCGAATCTCGGGATCCCGGGATCCCGACCGTTTTCTGGCCCCGAAAATCCCGGGACTGCACTTGGCTAATCTCGGGATTTTCGGGATTGCCACATACAAGTTTAGTTTATATGCCGTAGTCCGTTGCGCCTTGACGATAACCTTGCCTAGGTTATTTAATAGCATTTAATACATAACGACAAAAAACACTTTTAGATACGCCGTCATACGATACGTACTATTCACTACACACACAGGTACAGTCTTAATATGTTTGTTGTAAACTTAGAAGGGACTTCCCCACTCTGAGTACTTCAATACAATACTCTTAAGGTAATTCCCCAATGAATGAACTAACAGGGGAATCACCCGATCATCTCATAATATCATAATATTTTTGCGGGTATTTCCCGTCGGGGTTTCCCTGTACGAAAGTATTAAATATGCTACTTTTAAGGTGATTCCCCAAGTCCCCAACGAACCAACAGGGAAATCACCCGATCATCTCATATCATAGTATTGTTGCGGGTATTTTCCCGTCGGGGATTCCCTGTATGAAAGTATAAATATGCTAATCAGATTTTATTTTTTTCATTTATTATTCTGTCAGTGACGGGTTACGAAGGTTTCGTCATTTAAATTTAAAGTAAATTACCTGAAATTAAGTATTTCAAATGGCGGCAGACTTTGTTAAACATAAAAAAGACAGTGATGCGACGTCAGTGTGGAGTTATTTTTTAGTCGCGAAGGATGGGAATAGTGCTAAATGTAAGCGGTGCCCAGCCATTCTCAAGACTTTGGGTGGATCGACTAAGGGATTACATACACATTTGTTATCAAAACATAACATCAAGGTTATATCAGCTTCAACAAGTCAAGATTCTGAAAATATGAACACAGCTCCGCCGCCGCCAACCAAGCGAAAGTTAGATGATTATTTTACTAAAAGTGCCGACGATAGCCTGGATGATGTTTTGGCAAGAATGGTTGCATTAGATGGATTTCCATTCAGTGTATTCATAGCTTCAGATGATTTGAGAAAATTGCTCTTAGCAAAATACCCGGATTTACCAAAGTCAGCCGTCACTGTTCGAAAACGTGTTATGAATTACAGTGAAAAAATCAAAAAGCAAGTAATTGCAGAATTGAAACAATTGAAAAGTGCAGGTGAAAGATTTAGTCTTTCTTTCGACGAGTGGACTTCAACTTCCAATAAACGATACATGGCTGTCAACGTTCATTCATATAAAAAATTTTGGAACTTAGGACTTGTTCCTATTTACGGAAGTATGACAGCTGAAAATTGTCTTCGTATATTGAAAGAGCGTCTCAGTGAATTTGATATTTCCCTGGAAACTGACATCGTGGCTATTGTAACCGATGGACCGAATGTTATGATAAAGGTGGGGCGGCTTGTTTGCACCGAACATCAACTGTGTCTCGCACATGGTATCAATTTGGCGGTCTGTGATGTGCTTTATGAAAAACATAATTATTTGCAACATAGCCCTACCTCAGATGATACTCTGAATGAACCAGCTGTTACTGTTGATTATATGGACGACAGCGATGATGAACACGATTTAGAAGACTTAGACTGTCCAGAATCAGGTTTAATCGTAATGTCACAAAATGATCTTGCGCCAGAACACGTACCAGAGTTAACACAATATGAAAATATTAATGAGCTGATAAAGAAAATCCGCAAAGTTGTAGTGTATTTCAAAAGATCACCATTTAAAAATGAAACAGTACTTCAAAAATATGTGAAAATTGAACATGGAAAAGAGCTGTCACTTCTTTTGGACTGTAAAACCAGATGGAATAGTCTTTTAACAATGCTGGAGCGATTTTATCTTTTAAAAGCATGCATTCAAAAAGCTCTTATAGATCTCAATCATCCAATTCGTTTAGAAGATGTTGATTTTGAATTGGTAAATAAAATTGTTGATGTGCTGACCCCAATTAAATTGACAGTAGAAGCAATCTGTAGGCGAGATGCTAATTTATGCACAGCTGATGCCGCTTTGAAATTTCTTATAAAACAACTGTCTAGCAAAAACTCAGCACTTGCCAAAAAAATGAAAACATCCTTAGTGGAACGTATAAAGCAACGACGAAGTGATAATTTAACTGGTGTATTAAATTATTTACAAAATCCACGAATGAATGATGAAAATCAGTTGTTATCGGATTTGGAATGGCATGACTTATTTCCAGTTCCGACACAGGCTATAGTGAGGAAGCAAATAAAGAGTATTGTTAAAAGACTTAATAGTCGAGATGACACAGAAGAAGAAGAAAGGTCAGGATCACAAATAGATGATGAGCTAAGGCCAGAAACCTCCCAACCCCAATTGACATTAAAGGAAAAGTTACAGCTGGAAATTAACAAGAGTATGAAATCCCCAGATCCTGATGTACAAGTACAAAATGAATTGGGGTTGGCAAATAGTATTAGACGTGAAATGAGCCTGTTCGAAAATGGAGGAGTTCGTGGATATCACTTAGAAACAGCATACAAGTATCTATTGTCTATTCCTCCAACCAGCGTTGAACCTGAGCGAGCGTTTTCAGCTGCCGCTTATGTTGGCAATAAACTACGAAGCAGGCTTGGAAGTCAAACATTGGATGCTTTGATATTTCTGCGATTATATTTTCGAAATACTAAATAGTATATTTATGTTGTCTTTTTAATTTCTTGCAAAAGTATAATTTTTTTGTTTTGTCTTTTTTATTTTCTTATTATTATTGTGATTTGTGTTGACTGTTGTGCAAAGACATTATAAAGTTTTTTAATTACTCAAGTTTTTTTTTAATTTGAGCCCAATTAGAAACCACATAGTCTAATCCCGGGATAGGCCCGGGATCCCGGGATTACGGTTCAAAAATCCCGTAATCCCGGGATTGAAAAACATGCTCGGGATTGTATTCTCTATACATGACTGATAAACTACTTATATATATATATATATTTTTTTTAAATACATACATATTATACATAGAACACCCAGATCCGAGACAAATATTTGCAGATCATACAAACATTTGTCCCGCGGCGGGATTCGAACCCGCAACCTACTGCGTCACAGGCGAGCTTGCGCCCACTGCACCACAGAGGTCGTCGGTATGTAACGTTTCTTTTCTGATTAGGTCGGCAATTGAATCGCTATAAGACGTTATAGTTAGGCCGCAGACCTAGAATCAAATAAAATAACGAACCTAAACTTTATGTTAGAAAAACTTTTACTTTTTATACGTTCGAATTCGTCACGGTTGTCGCACAAACAACATACCAGTGTCAGATTCCATGAATATTGTATGCTTGTCGAGCCTGAGAATCCCATGGGCTGTTCTAATAAGCATGTGTCCTGAGCAAACTGAGTAACAAGACAATAGACAATAGTTGTCGTGAGTAGTTTAAAGGTTATCGCACACATATCAGCATAAAATTTATTGTTTATAATGTTGTGCTAAATAAATATTTTTCATTTCATTTTTTATTTTGAATGAATAATTTAGTTCGGTATATAACATACGAAATAGGTAGTACACGGGGCATGAGAAAGCTTGCTATATAGCGTGTATTAAATAAATAATTAATTTCACAATGAAGTATATCAATAATTCAGTTGTTAGACATGCACAGAAATAAAATAAAAACTCAGAGAAATAAGCCTTTACTGTTGTAATACCGCTTCTGTCGCTTTAGTCATTAACTTTCTTATAGTAAATAGTTGTTCGTTCACAGTAACAATTATAGTCGTTAGAAAACAGTACTATATGGTTATAAAAGCAGTTCTATAGTCGTTGAATTACAGAACTGTAATCTTCAGAATGCAGAACTATAGACGTTGAATTAGAAAACTTTAGTCTACGGAATGCAGAACTATAGTCGTTGAATTAAAGAACTGTAATCTTCAGAATGCAGAATTATAGTCGTTGAATACCAGAACTGTAATCTTCAGAATGCAGAACCATAGTAGTTGAATTACAGAACTGTAGTCTTCAGAATGCAGAACCATAGTAGTTGAATTGCAGAACTATAGCCGTTGTATAACAGAACTCAGAACTACGATTTTTTGGTTTGCGCGCGTGGCTCTTCGTGCCGCCTGCGCTTGCGTCGCGGCGGCGCCTCCAGCAGCCCGGAATGCGCCTCCGCTGCTAACAGGAAGCCTAGCTGACTGACCGCCTGAAACAATGATTTTTTTCTTCTTACATAACTAAACTGGCAAACACACACACGGCCCACCTGCCGGTAAGCGGTTACCGTTAACTGTGGACGCTTGAAACACCAGCCTGCTTAGCATGAAGACAAAACCTGCCTGTCTTCTCATTCGTTGACAAAACGATGTCTTGGGTGCTCATGCTAAGCGGGCTGAGATGTCTCGCGCTTTGCCGACCCTGAGGAATAACAGGTGAAAAGTCTCATGCGTCTGTTATTCCACCGGCACCCATACCCTTCAAACGAACACAGCAATGTGAGCATTACTGCTTAGTGGAATAAATATGTATGGCGGTAGTACCTCCCCGGTCGAGCTCTTTCACAAGGTGCCAATACATATATGAAAATCTGATGTACATACGAAAATATTTATTTAAGAAAAATAGCGATAATCACAATGTTAATACCAGAAATAAAGATAAATTCGCTGTTGCCACTTGTAGACTCCATAAAGTTAGTAAATCGTTTAAAGGGCAAGGTGTACGCTTTCATAACAAACTCCCAAGAGATATACAAAATTTGACAATTAACAAATTTAAAAACGTGATTAAACAAAAACTTTATAAAAAGGCAAACTATAAAATATCTGATTATTTAGAGGACAAAAACTCTCGGAATTGAAAATACTCCCCGAAAAAAATTTAGGTACTATTGTTTTGTAAAAGGATCATTAAAAAGAATAACAGCCTTGTTTTGTTGCCTTTCTTTTCTGGCTTGGTCGCGGAAGAACAGGCAGTAGATAAAACCGAAGTTTCAAAGTGATCCTTGTGATTTTAATGAATAAATGAATTTTGACGCTCTACTATCAACAATAATAGTTACCTCTTCATGCATTTCCTTGGCCATGGTGTAGACGCTGTGCTCGCTGCTATTGTATATAAGAGCGTTTGATAGCATCAATAATACGTCTCTCTGGAACTCGGACGTGTTCCTATAAAAAAAAAGTAATTAGTCAGGTTTTTCAAGTTTATTCACTTTCATAAAAAGTTCCAAGATAGTTAGTAATCTGCGATAACACGTAGGCTCGAGCTAGCGGTTAAGGTCAAGCTCGATGCAAAATGCATTTTTTTCCTTCGATAGTGCGATCCGGCTCGAAGGACCAGTATGTTGATGTGAATAGGGTTTAGTTTAGCTTGATGCCTATCTCCGTGAAATTAAAGAAGACCGTACGTAACATAGGTACGCGTAAATCACACATACCTATGTGATTTATTTGCGACTAGATCGAACGAAGATCGTAATAAGGATCGATGCGAAAGTAGGTAAGCTATTGCATACGAGTTAAAAATAATAGAAAGGGACATGACAAAACTATTTTTGGTGACCCAGAAGATGCGGCCGGCTAAGAGCAGGCTAAGACGCAAGGTTTCGGTTCCCGCTGCGGGACAAATGCTGGCATGTTCTTCAGATATGTTATGGTACCACGGTACTCGTCGTTCCTGATACCCACGACACAGATTGTCCCAGTGAGGTCGGGACTATGGATGTATGTGACAGTTGAATGTTTTTTTTATTTATTTTCAATTACACAAGTTTTGTTACAGGGACATACTTTGAATTGAAACAAACATTCTAAGACATTTGATCTGTGATAAAAGAAGACTATGCCTTATATAATGTTGTCGAGTGGCTTTGGGAAACCCATACTTGACGACATATTACTTAGTGATAGTGACGACGATCATTAAGGTAGGTACATGACTTTGTGACCTACCAAGTTTTAGTTCATTCTTTCGTCGTGTTACCAATACTGTAAGATAAACTCGATGTAAGATAAATCGTTTAAAGGGCAAGGTGTACGTTTTTATAACAAACTCCCAAGAGATATAAAAACATTTCAGTTAACGAATTTAAAATATCTGATTATTTAGATGATAAAAACTCTTGGGATTGAAAATGCTCCAACGCGTTGTTTTGTAAAAGGATCATTAAAAAGAATAACCAGCCTTGTTTTCTTACCTACCTTTCCAAGCTTGGTAGCGGAGGTACAGGCAGTGGATAAAACCGACGTTTTAAAGTGATCCTTGTGATTTTAATGAATAAATGTATTTTGACTTTGACTGTCTTGGCCACCCATCCAACCACTAGGTGAAGAAGTATGGTGTCCATAAAACTGGTGCTAATGAACCTTTAGTTCAAGTTTGGATTATTGTAGTTGATAGGTGTCAGAACCATGTTAACATCACAACTACGAAAATGTTGTACCTATGGAACCATTTTCAACAATAATAATGAAACTTGGCTTCAGTCACAAAGCGGGCTCCATGGTGTAGACTCTTTGGTATCGGTATCGGACTCTTTGGTACGATATTTAATTTCAAGGAGCTCGTGTGACGTCACGCTCAAAAGTCAACTAAACAGCTGTTATGTTGATTTTAGGGATGTGCTAAGAGCAGGTATGATGGAAATGTTGATGGTCATTTCTTGAAACAAAAACATGGAAATCAAACAAGACGTAGAAAAAACAACCAATCATGGTGTCTATGATTTCGGCATTATATACACATATCTGGACACCCTGTATACTTTTTTTGTAAATAAATACATATTATAGATAGAAAACACTCATTGTTTATTTCAGGAAATTTAGAACGTATTTCTTTATAGTTGTTTTCGTATAAGATAACAGCAGCGTGTTATCTGTACGGTGTATATATATATATATACCTGATCTGTCCGTTGTCGATGTTCCTGCGTATGGCGGAGAGGTCCATGGGGCGACGCACCACCGCGCTGTACCCGGGCGCCTCCTCGTCGCTGATCGGACGCACGAACAGAGACGCGTACTTGTGCGCGCACAGCCTGCACACACAACACGAACCTGTATACACAACACACACACACACACACACACCACTGAATCCACAAGACACACACACATACAAATAAAGTTACTCGTCTAAGTCTAGTTACGTTGATAAAGTGGTCGCTGTTGCGATAGCGTTAGTAGTTGTACCAAAATCGAAGGACCGTCTCACCTTGCGATATCATATGATACAAACATACACACGCACAAAACAATGCTACTCGCTATACACACGCTTAAAATATAAGGCTTCATTCTACAGAGATAGCACACCACATACAAGCTCAAAATAAAGCTTCAATTGGCATTGCTCAATACAAAGCCACATACTTTATACCCTATACACACGCCAATAATAAAACTACAATCGCCATACTTACGCTCAAAACATAAAGTTCTACACAAACACACACACACATAAGCCCAAAATAAAAACGCCATACGCAAGTTGCATACCACACACACATATATGCTCACTCACCTGCTGTAGACGAGCATAACTGACTTCTTCCAGAGTCGGTGTTGCCTGTCCGCGTCGGAGGCGCTCGCGCTCGGCGACTCGGGCGCGCTCGCCTCCGCCGCGCTCTCAGAACCCGAACACGCTGCAACCGACCAATATCAGTGTGACGTGCGCGGCAAGCTAACTACGGTACGCTAGCGCCATCTCTTATCAAATGGACGCACTACTTGTTCTACCGCCTTCTAGAACATACGCGTTACTATTTACGGCGGGATATATAAGCGCGGTAAGCAACCGTAAAGTCAGTTCTCTTCAAGATTTAAAGTGAATAATTCGAAGTGATAAAGAACTGAACCAATAGTTCCATTGAACGGGTCGAAAGACCCGGATCGTTTTCTTAATGGATCAGTATCGGACCCACATACGAAAGACACATATCTACTTGCATTGTTGTATCGAATTTCAATAGAACTCAGTTGTATTGAAAATCAATAGAACGCAGTTTCATAGTTTCAATAGAACTGAGATATATCGTCAAAACACTTTGATAGCGCGATGTAGAAATGGGCTCATTTTAGCAGCGCCATCTAGTTCTAATTCACACAAACTGTTAACACCCAGCGTATCTATGTCCTACTTACTCTGCATTTAACGATTATAGACAAAATGCATTGTTTATTAGATCTGCAAGTTGTTATAGTAAACTAGTTGGCTTCCCAGATTTAGATATAGTTAACTCTGATAACCAGCCGCTGGTCTTAACCAGCAGGCTTGTTTTCTTGCATTTCTTTCTTGTCTTGGTCGCGGACGAACAGGCAGTAGATAAAACCGACTTTTCAAGTGATCCTTGTGAATTTAATGAATAAATGTGAATTTTGACTTTGACTTTCATCCGTCCGTTTTCAAGAGCGTCCATTTTAATCACTGGTTTGAATCGATTTGACGACCTCTGTGGTGTAATGGGTTCGATTCCCGCCGCGGGACAAATATTTGTATTCTCTGCAAATATTTGTCTTGGGTCTGGGTGTTCTATGTATAATATGTATGTATTTACAAAAAACCTGTTTATAAGTAGTATATCAGTCATGTAGTCTCTGCTTAGTTTGGGGCATTATTTATTTATTTATAATAACTGTTTAGTCTTTCAAAAAGACAAAATATGTTTATTGTAAAAAAAAAAAAAAAATCTATTTATTTAAGTACTCAGCTAACTCAAACAAATAAGTTTATTTCGTTTCTTATATGCGAAAACACCTTAATGGTTAATAGTATCTTAAGTTGTCTATTAAGTCAAAAACTGTGTATACCGAAAAAATGTTCTGCATATATTTGTCCCGGGTCCCTGATACCCGCAACACAGACTATGTATGTGTATTTGAAATAACTTACTTCGCGAGTCAGCTTTCTTTTTACGCGAATAATCTCTTCTCTTTTTACCGTCTTTCTCTTCTTCGCGGCTCACCTGAAATCAGAGACCTTTCTTTTGAAACCCATATCGGTGTTAAATAGAAGAAAACGTGAGACCATATTAGAACAATCGGTGTATGTAACCGATTGTACGTACAGCCTCGGAATTGAGAACCTCCTTTTTTGAAGATGGTTGCACATAAGATGCAAGCGATGACCCCCTCATATGGTTTACAGCTAGCTAGCAGCTAGTGTTTTCTATCACCATTTGCCGTGTTGGTCTAGTGGGCGGCATACCAACTTCCGAACCGTAAGTAGTAGGTTCGCACCAGGTTTTATGAATATTCATTCACAAATCATAGTAAATATCCCGTTTTTAGTAAAAACTATGGTACATGTTTTTTTGTTCGGAAAGTTCGGACGTGCCTCTAGTGCCCATATTGGGTTTTACGTATCTGCGTACTAAGTATAATTGCAGTTGTGAGCGTTTTTTACAGTGTTTTTCGTCACCATAAGATAGGAAGCATGAAGTTAATGTTTTCCATCACCACTTCAGGGTACGTACCTCCATGGGCGTATCGTCATCAGTCTCGTGGTGTGTTTCCGGGGCGCACTCTTGCGTGGCGCTTGTCTCAGCGTTGCGTAACGTTTCCTCTATAATCATCTGCTTCAGTGGTTTTGAATCCTAAAATGGAGTCGAAGTTTATATTATTATTATTTATTATGAAGTTTTACAAATAGAAAGATAGATATTACATCTGCCCGCCCGCGTTATTACATCTTTTGCTCAGCTCCTAAGGGTCGTAGTGTGATGTTAAAGCATTTAACCTTCCTCAAGAATTGTGCTATCAAAAGCAAAAATATTTGTTTCAATACCTGTTAGTTCCAGAGATTAGCGCGTTCCAACAAAAAAACAAACAAACTCTTCAGCCTTTATATAAGTACAAGTTTATTATAATACTAGTCTCTGTCCACAGCTTCACCCGCGTGGTATCCGGATAAAAAGTAGCCTATGTGTTATTCTCATGCTATATTACTGTAAAGTTTCCTCAAAATACGTTCAGTTGTTTTTGCGTGAAAGAGTAACAAACATCCATCCTCACAAACTTTCGCGTTTATCATAATAAAGATAGGATTTTTATAGATAGATAAATCAATTTTATATATTACAATATCATTATAATATTATAGATATAGTTATCCTAGTTTAATATTTACATTATATGTGATTGTGTAATAATTATTTCTTGTTTTAAAAGTAGTTGTATAATTCTGTTTTATAAATACCTATTTATCAGACCTCTGTGGGGCAGTGGGCGAAAGCCCGCCTGAGACGCAGAAGCTTGCGGGTTCGATCCCCGCCGCGGGACAAATGTTTTTATGAACTGCGAATATTTGTCTCGGGTCTGAGTATTTTCTATGTATAATATGTATATATTTACAAAAATAAAAGTATGTATCAGTCATGTAGTTCCCATAACACAAGTTCTGCTTAGTTTGGGGCTAGATGATGCTGTGTGAAAAATTTCCAACAATATTTATTTATTTCAATAATTATATCAATTTCAATGAGTAGTATCTTACCTCCGAATCTTCATCTTTCTTCAAAACTTCTGCCGCTGTCTCCTCAACTGCCGTGACGCTCACTTCCGTTTCCTCCACTTCCGCCTGCACTTCCTCTTTCACTTCCGGCTCCGGCTCCGGTTCAGCTTGAGGCGGTTCTTCCGGTTCCGGCGGAAGCGGCAGTTCTGAAACTTTAGGTTTTGAACATTCATAAATTCATTCACTCTAAAAATTTGAATTCACGTAGTTTTTAAGTTGACGTTACTATATGAATCTTGTGATTAAAAGTATAAGTAGTATATCATTCATTTAGTTCCCATAACACAAGCTCTGCTTAGTTTGAGCCTAGATGATGCTGTGCGAAAAATGACCAGCATTATTATTTTAACAGTCCGTTCATTATGCCAATTTAGTGACCAATTATGGTATTTACAACTGAGCCCTACTGAGTGACCCATAATGACATTTACAACTGAGCGCTACCGAGTGACCCATAATGGCATTTACAACTGAGCGCATCTGAGCTGAGTGACCGATAATGGTATTTACAACTGAGCCCATCTGAGTTGAGTGACCGATAACGGCATTTACAACTGAGCCCATCTGAGTTGAGTGACCGATAATGGTATTTACAACTGAGCCCATCTGAGCTGAGTGACCGATAATGGTATTTACAACTGAGCCCATCTGAGTTGAGTGACCGATAACGGCATTTACAACTGAGCCCATCTGAGTTGAGTGACCGATAATGGTATTTACAACTGAGCCCATCTGAAGTGAGTGACCGATAATGGTATTTACAACTGAGCCCATATGAGCTGAGTGACCGATAATGGTATTTACAACTGAGCCCATCTGAGCTGAGTGACCGATAATGGTATTTACAACTGAGCCCATCTGAGTTGAGTGACCGATAATGGTATTTACAACTGAGCCCATCTGAGTTGAGTGACCGATAATGGTATTTACAACTGAGCCCATCTGAGTTGAGTGACCGATAATGGTATTTACAACTGAGCCCATCTGAGTTGAGTGACCGATAATGGTATTTACAACTGAGCCCATCTGAATTGAGTGACCGATAATGGTATTTACAACTGAGCCCATCTGAGCTGAGTGACCGATAACGGCATTTACAACTGATCGATCTGCTGTGCCCAATAGCGGCATTTAAAACAGCGCTTCCTTCTTTCTGAGGGCACGTCAAAAGTGTCACTAATACCTTCTTTAACAGGTTCAGGATCTGGCGGCAAAGGTATGTCATGTGTTTCTGTCTGGACAACCTCCTCTTCAACCGAAGGTAATTCAGCATTCGGCAGGATTGCTTGCACGATCTCCTCGACCGGTTGCTCGATAGTAGTCTCGACTGGTTGCTCGACAGGTTGATCGATTGGATGCTCGACTGGTTCCTCTACTGGTGACTCGACCGGTTGCTCTACTAATGGCGGGGAAGGCACTGGCGGTTCCGTGCTGAAATAATGAAAATACTTTATTATACACCACATTATAACAAAATAAACAAAAACTTAATATAATTAAAAGTACAATGGGCGGTCTTATCTCTTCCAGACAACTTTGGGATGGAGCGGAAAGTATGCAATTGTAAGAATGTTTGGCGGTGAACGTAATTATTCCATAATATTAAGAGTATTAAGGAATTAAATTAAAATGAATGAAAATACTTTATTGTACACCATAAGAAAAGAAAATCTAATTTTGAATTATAGGGTAGGACTCCTACCTGACTGATGTAGGATGTTACCTGATATTTCTTGGATAGGGCAGAACTCCTACTTGATTTCAGTATTATAAGGTGATAATAGTAATAATAATAATAATAAGCCCCTCCAAGCCCAACCCTACGTCCGTGCTGACCATCTATGCCACGTGAGGGGCGGACACTTGCAATGAAATAACTTAGCAAGTCACCAAAAAGGGCACTGGCAAACCCAGCATGATGGAGAGTAAGTATAAGAGTAAACGTATATGGTCGCTTCCCGGGGGTGATCGCCGGGGCACGTCTGGAGCCGATGCTGGACGTCACAGCATGCAAGCCATCGGTGGCGAGGGTAATGGGCGGCCCTCTGCCGGGGAACCCGAACAAGGTGAGCCCAACAGAAGGTACAACCTACGACCACTAAGAAGAACAAGCCGGAGCACATCTCGAACCGGCACAGAAGGTGCAGCAAGTGCAGCTGACGTGGGACGGCTGGCCTCTATTGAGGAAAGGAGTCCGAGCCGAACATATTGGGCTGTAAAGGATCATGAAGCCCGATCATCTAATTCCTCAGCTAAATCTTTTCTTTCTTCGATTACTTCTTCTCCCCCTTCTTATCTTAATGTTATTTCTCAACATTCTTCGATTTCTTCTCCTTCGTCTTCATTGGCCGAGGATGTTGTGCAGGCGACATCTGTCAATTATCCTGCACCCACCAAAGCTAAACCAAGTGCGCGCAAAAAATGGACTAAAGAAATGAATATCTTTATCCTGCGCACATACCTTATAATTACAAAGCTAGAGACAAATACCAGAGCATACCTTACAGAACTTCACACCAAATTTATTGATACATTTCCAGAAATGCAAGTCAGCAAACAGAGAGTAGGTGACCAACGTAGGGCCATAGTGCGCAATAATTTATTGAGTGCATCTAGTTTAACAGAGATACGAGTAGAAGTGGAGTCTCATTTTCAAAAACACCAAGACCAAACACAACAGTCTACACGTCAAACACATACCCAGCGATTGCAATGGACTTCAGAGCACAATGAAACCATAATTCGGGCATATTACATAATAACACAATTAGAAACGAACAAAACAGCATATAGGAAACCTTTGCACCAAAACTTCATTAGTGTTTTTCCTCATCTTGCTCATTTAAGCGAACAAAGAATTGCGGATCAAAGAAGAGTCATCATTGCAAATAAACTTATTGATGATGACAGGCTTAATGTCATTCGAGAGCAGGTTGCTAGTGAATTAGGAATACAAACAAATATCTACACAAGTCAAAACGAGCCGCCTCAGGGAAATCTAAACAGAACAAGTTGGTATGATGCGCTAGATGAAAATGCCCCAGGTATTTTACATGGCGCTGAAGTAACAGAACAACTGACAGAAGAACTTTTAGATATTGTAGCCGATCAAGACAGAAACCAAGAAGTTGACGCAATATTTGCAGAAGCTCTACAATACTTTAAGAATACGAACCCTGATGATCGACCGTTTATCCCAAAACAGAAGGCTTCCGGAAAATTTGGAAAGATTGTCAGTTACCTTAACAATGTCATACTACCTGAAAATGTTACCAATGATACTGATTTTGCAACCCTTCAAACCGCAGTTTACTGTGTGGCATGGAAAGCAGCCAAAGTAAATGGTTCGAAACTCAGAATACCACCTGGAGAGTCAGGGAACCAAACTAAACAAAAATGCATACCGAACTGGCAAAAACGCCTTGAAAGGAAGAAAGACGACCTCCGAAAAAAGATAGGGAGATTAACGCAATTTATAAATGGAAACAGAAGTAGGGCCCTTACGCAACAAGTCGAAAAAATATTGGATCAGTTCAAAACACATACAACGCATGAAGAACTAAACACAGATCTCACCCATTACTTAGACACCCTGAAACAGAAACTGATTGTTGTAAGCAGTCGTCTCCGGCGATACACAGCGTGTACTTTCCGTAAGACACAAAAAATACCCAGTTTTGCAATAATGAAAGAAAATTTTACCAAACCCTTTCCCAAAAAACTACGAACCGCGCTTCGTCAACCACAACGGCCACTAATAATAATGAGATGAACACTAATGTGTTAGACCCTGCCGAACTGCGTCAGTTCTGGGCTCATATATGGGAAAATCCCGCTGAGCTTAAAGAAGAAGCTGAATGGATCCAGAATGAATGCGCAAGATACTCCGACTTAACACCTATGGAGTTTGAGCATATTCCTATAGATGTATTCCATTCAGTCCTAAAAACAACACACAACTGGAAAACACCTGGGTCTGACCACATACATAGTTACTGGTACAAAAAACTAACATACATCCATCCTTTTCTATACAACCATATAAATTACTTTATTCAAAATCCTAACTCACTTCCTAGTTACATTACAGCCGGAACCACCTATATGATACCAAAAGACATCAACGACACCTCAAACCCAGCAAAGTATAGGCCAATAACTTGCTTACAAACGATCTATAAAATCCTTACAGCGTGCTTATCTCAACTTATTTACAGGCACGTAGACACTAATAAGATACTGGCTGAACAGCAAAAAGGTTGCAGGAAATTCAGTCAAGGTTGTAAGGAACAACTTATCATTGACTCGGTCGTCCTACAGCAAACGCAAAAAACAAAAGCGGATCTCTATAGCATCTACATCGATTATAAAAAAGCCTTTGATTCAGTTCCACACACATGGCTAGTTAAGATCTTGGAAATTTACAAAGTTCATCCGCAACTCGTCTCATTCTTAGGTAGCTCTATGGCCAAGTGGACGACCCAACTTCATGCACAGACTTTCAGTAAGACTATTGAAACAACACCAATTAGCATCAAGCGCGGCATATTTCAGGGAGATGCACTCAGCCCATTATGGTTCTGTCTAGCCTTGAACCCACTTTCTAATAGCCTGAATTCGATCAACCTAGGCTATTATCTTGGAATTACAACTGACAGACAGACGGAACATCGAGAATGCACACTAAACCACCTCTTGTATATGGACGATATAAAAATATATGCTTCTACTAAAGGTGATCTAGAACGGCTAATTCAAGCTACGGAACAATTCTCAAACGATATTGCGATGGATTTTGGGATCGATAAATGCAAAATAAATTCAATAAAATCAGGACAAAATTACCCACATACTTTTCAAATGCAATCTGGCGAAACAATTGTTTTTGTTCCCTTAAGTGAAAACGAAGCTTACAAGTATTTAGGATATCATCAATCAAAACAGATTCATTATAAAGAAATTAAAACTAAGCTTACCAATAATTTCAAACACAGATTAAATTCCATATTAAAATCTCAACTATATTCAAGAAACACAACTAAAGCCATAAACTCCTACGCCATCCCGGTTTTGACCTATTCTTTTGGAATTATTAACTGGACGAAAACAGAGTTAAAGAACCTGCAACGCATTATAAATGTCACAATGACGAAACACCGAAAACACCACCCGCGAGCTTGCATTCAAAGGCAAACTTTACCGCGAGTAGAAGGAGGCAGGGGTTTAATAAACATATGTAATTTACACAACCGGCAAATAACGATACTACGAACATACTTTCACGACAAAACCGAAACATCTACTCTCCACAAGGCAGTAGTTGAATTGGATCAAAAACTTACACCACTTAACCTGCAGGACCGTAACAAGCAGAAAAATGAAGAACTAACTGACAGACAGACTTTAATTTCCGAGTGGACCCTTAAGTCTCTCCACGGGAGACATCGCAACGATTTGAGCCAACCCACCGTCGACATGCAGGCGTCGAACGAATGGCTTCATCGAGGCGAACTCTTCCCTGAGACTGAGGGGTTTATGATCGCTATTCAAGATCAGGTAATCGAAACTAGGAACTACCAAAAGCATATCATGAAGAATCAAAATATAACTACTGACATGTGTAGGCGCTGCAATAGTTCATCAGAGACTATCCAGCACATCACGGGGGCCTGTAAATCGATCGCTCAAACCGACTATAAATTCAGGCATGACCAGGTGGCCAATATAATACACCAAAGACTAGCGACCAAATACAATTTAATAGAAACACTTCCAAGTCCAACTCCGTATTATAAATACTCCCCCGAAACTGTGCTGGAAAACTCTACTTATAAACTGTATTTTGATAGAGCCATTCTAACAGACAAGACCACACACTATAATAGACCGGACCTAACACTCATTGACAAAACAAATAAAACAGCACTCCTTATAGATATAGCCATTCCCAACACTCATAATTTGCAAAACACAATAGCGGAAAAACTTTCAAAGTATGTTGACCTGAAAAACGAAATAACTAGAATGTGGAGGTTAGAGAAGGTAACCATCATCCCAATAGTGATTTCTTCAACAGGTGTTATTCCAAAACAACTATTCCAGTCACTTGCCCTTCTCGATTTGCCCAAACACACATTTGCCCTTTTACAAAAAGCAGTAGTACTGAACACTTGCAGGATCGTGCGAAAATTCTTACAAACTGATCTTCCCATCAATATGCAGGCATCAAGTTCTGATATCATGATTTCATCAACTAGGTCCACTGATGTGCACTTGGCTTAGGCCCGTGCATATCAGTTATTTTCCAGCTTTACGTGAGCTGAGCTGATAAAAATCTTCACCATAATAATAATAATAATGATTTATATTAGATTCAACACCATTATTTTTAGTAGAGACTTATACTTTATGGCAATAAATTACTAATTTAGAGTTCAGTTTTCCCGCCTAAAGGGATATTTCTCAGGGGGGGAATTGTGTTAGACTAATACTAGATTTTATTATTTTTTGTATTACTCCTACCTGATTTCTTGTTCCACCACGTCGACAACGGTTTCCTCTTGGTGTAGTACGATCTCCTCCTCTATTTCCGGTTCTGGCTGGCTCTTTGGCATCGTTTCCGGTTCCGGCTCTTTGGGCTCTTCTTTTATCTGCAAGATTAGTTCTTTAAAGCAACTAACAAAAGTAAAATAAGTAATTATCTCTTGTATGCCTTGGACTTTGACATCCTTGTATCTCTTGTGACTTAGATCTGACATAATGTTATTCATCTCTTGTATGACTTGGACTTTGCCTCCTTGTATCTCTTGTGACTAAGATCTGACATAACGTTATTCATCTCTTGTATGCCTTGGACTTTGACATCCTTGTATCTCTTGTGACTTAGATCTGACATAATGTTATTCATCTCTTGTATGACTTGGACTTTGCCTCCTTGTATCTCTTGTGACTAAGATCTGACATAACGTTATTCATCTCTTGTATGACTTGGACTTTGCCTCCTTGTATCTCTTGTGACTTAGATCTGACATAATGTTATTCATCTCTTGTATGACTTGGACTTTGCCTCCTTGTATCTCTTGTGACTTAGATCTGACATAATGTTATTCATCTCTTGTATGACTTAGACTTTGCCTCCTTGTGTCTCTTGTGACTTAGATCTGACATAATGTTATTCATCTCTTGTATGACTTGGACTTTGCCTTCTTTTTATCTCTTGAGACTTTGATTTTCCATTA
This sequence comes from Perizoma affinitatum, assembly GCA_961405105.1. Taxonomy (NCBI): domain Eukaryota; kingdom Metazoa; phylum Arthropoda; class Insecta; order Lepidoptera; family Geometridae; genus Perizoma; species Perizoma affinitatum. The sequence continues at coordinate 16,425,434 of OY560186.1, read as the reverse complement.
TAGTACTTTCTAAATCTTATCCTAATAATATACTTGCCTCTTGTATGACCTTGGACTCGTCCGGCCGCGTGATTTGTATGTCCTGTATGACTTTGATCTCCGTAGTGGGGAACTTAACGCCCGGATATGCGATCGGCGCGGGCGCATCTATAGGCGTTGGCGTTGGTTCCTCTTGTGTTAATTCTTCTTGGATCGAATCTTCTACAATTGTTTCTTCGGAGGTCTGAAAGATAAATAAACGATCTATAAATTTAATTATAACTATGTCGACATACGAAGACGTACCAAAGTCACATACATCGGCTTTAGGATTATGGAACTGAAATGTGTTTGGGCGGGACATATTACAAGACGTGGTGGTGACAGGTGGAGCAGGACAACTGAATGGTGGCCGAGGAGTGGATATAGAAACGTTGGCGGTCCGACAGCGAGATGGGCAGACGACATAGTCAACGTCGCGGGCCGTGGATGGTTTAGACTGGCGGAGGATCGTGGTAGATGGCACAAACTGAGGGAGGCCTATACCCAGCAGTGGGTTAAGTCGGGCTGTGAATGATGATGATGCTGAGGTACCTACCTACTTATATGTAAAAATTTGCACGATCAAAATGTCTAATATAGAGACATTGTATTGTTGACGTCTATATTTTAGCAAATAAATATCATTCATTCATTAATTCACTCAGCTGAAACCCAAACTACGCCCACTATATATAATTTTTTTTATTGGCCCAAACTACGCCCACCTGAGACGCAGATGTTTGCGGGTGCGATTCCCGCCACCGGACAAATGTTTGCATGAACTGCAAATATTTGTCTTGGGTCTGGGTGTATAATATATACAATGTTTTTACAACAAAAAAGTACATCAGTAGTGTATCAGTCATTTAGTTCCCACAACACAAGCTCTGCTTAGTTTGGGGCTAGATGATGTGGAAAATTTCCAGCATTATTATTATTATTTACGCAGCTCGTTAAAAATAAGGAGTTTTACGTTGCTTGCTCATTTAATGAAAAAAGAGATATACGTAACTCGTTCAATGAATAATATGGTTTAAATAAATACCTCAGCTTCAACATCTACAGTCACTTCTTGGTCAACCTCTTCCACGGTGATTTGTTCCTCCTGAAAAAATAATTTCCATGCAATTTTGATGGGTGACCGTTAGTAACACATTTCAACAAAAACATCATGCTCACTACTGTATTAAGTACTCAAGGTGGAAATTCTCAGATCTATAATATCGCGCAAATACACTACGTTTTCCATGTAGCATACCACGTGACAGATTGCCATACAAGTCCATACAGTCGTGAGCGTGTTTTTATTGTTCTGAAATAATTTATATTATTTTCTCACTTTAATAACTTGTTGTGGTTGCACGGTTGTTTCAGCGTCAATACACATCTCATCCTCTTCTTTTGCCTCTTCTTTTGGAGGTTTCTCGTTCGGTCTGGAAATAAAAAACACATAATTTATATAACGTGTCAAGCGGCCATGTCCTGTAAAGTGTCCTATGTACAAGTAGGTATATAAAAAATACAGATTAAACAGCTAGCTATCTATAGACCGTGGAAAACATTTTTTTGAAAACAAATCTTTAAACATCTGAAGTTAAGTTTAACTTAATCGAGAATTTACTTTAATTTTTAAAGTACATAGAATTGCATTCGATTAAAAAAAAACTCGAAATGAGAACAAAAAATAAACATTCTGTATGTTTTATGATACCAATCGAATGGGTATATATAAATGCCAAATGACAAATATAAATGCCTTCTCAGTAACGTAGTATCTCAAATTAGAGGAACACTATGATATATCATGGCTAGTACCGGTAGAATTTATCTATGTCACGGAACGCGTACACATCCCTTATCTGTTGTCTATGTCGTCTATGTCATGTATGTCTAATAAAAATGTACAAGTCGACATACACCAAATATGTATTTGGATGTATGTATTTTATGTATGAAATATTTTGTATGTAGTTTACTTCTATTTTAAGTAGCTACTTATTTAACTTAATAAAATGTGTTTTAATTTGGTAATCAGTCAAACTCACTACCGACCCACTCTTCATTACAAAAAAGTTGCGGTATGAATACGAAAAATATACTATGAATTTTCAAAAATGAATTAATTGTCACTCAAAATAGTCTCCGTGAACGTTAATGCACTTTTTCATACGAATAAACTAATTTCGAAAACATTGATGCCTCTCCTCCGGGGTGACATCGGCAACATGTTTTTCATACTCTTCGACAGCCTCTTCTTAGACAAATACCACTCTCTTTTAGCGTTAACGCATGCGGAAAGATTGAATTGTATGAGAATGACATTAGCTGTGGAAATGTCACGTGACAGCTGCCCAGTTTTACCTTGACATATTTGCGTTAGCGTGAAAGGAAACTAAACGTGAGTATTTGTCTAGACACCCTGGTGATCAAAATCGTTGACCTTGTGTACGGTTCCTATTTTTGGAAACAAATAGAAGTCACAAGGGTCCGGATCTGTATGCAGGATGGCTCCACCTTCAAAAATATGTTTGTCTGTCTGGCCGTGTGAGAGCTGGCATTGTCATGGTACAAGATGATACGTCGTTTCCGCAGTTTTTAAAATGAGACGACAATATTAAAACCAGTGACAGCTAGATGAAACAAACTGTTTTCTACAGCCAAGAGTTCTGTTTTCAAATAATGTAATTACTTTTAAAATATTGTTTATGTAAGTGGCCAGTTCCGAAAACATATAGTGCACCCTATGTATGTCATGCATGTCTATGTCGTGTATGTCTGTCGATATAGCTATACTCACCTAGCTCCCTTGTGTATGGGTGCGACCGGCAGATGCAAGTCTATGTCACGGAACGCGTATACGTCCTCTGCTTTTATCTCTATGTCGTCAATGTCGACCGCGGGAGCGGGTAGCGGGGCGGGCAGCGGGGCGGGGAGCGGCGCGGGTGGTGAACTGTTGGCTGAAATATTAAGGTTTGCAAAATTTTAAAACTCTTGACAGTAGCGATTAAACCAAAATTTTACTATCTTCTATCTTCAAAACTATCTTCTACGAACTTTATAGGATTGTGGGACCCTACACTTCTCTTTTTCTATCTCTTTCTCATTTACCTTTAAGCTGCTGCTCGATTTGAACCAGCTGGCTCTTTATGTGCTCTATAGCCGCGTGCTTGTTGCTCTCAGAGCTCTTTTCTCTCTCGTGTGTCGTGCTCTTTTCAAGCAGCATCGACAGGGTGGGCGCTGTCACTGAAGGCGACACCGCGTCTGAAATCATAATATATTTGATAAAATTAAAATTGACTTCAACAGCGACGACAGACAGGATCATGACAGATTTCATTTTCTAGCGCCATCTAGTTAAACTCACCGACAACGCTCGCCGGATGCGATATATGCTGCGGTGTGGTCACAACAGGCGATGACTTCAACAGCGACGTCAGCAACGGAGACGATGGCGTTGCTGGTGCGACTGTTGACAACACACCGTGTTATTACTATTATGTAATGCATACTTTTTATTTTTTTTAATCTGATTTTACCTAAATATGTATTATCTAGTTTGGTTTTGTGGGAGACCCCGCCATACACAATTTGAAGTCCTAGTGTGGGGTACAGAGCATAACCTATGGTACTGTTTTGTTAGAATCATACCTAAGTAGCAATAACTAAATATGTACCTACGATATCTGTTTGAGATAGCAATAAATATATTTCATTACTAATTAAAAAGTCAAAATAAAAAAATAAAAAATTGTAAACCGTCCTTTTTAAACGTTCGCGATCAGTATATACATAATTATGTATTACCGGCGGTCCCGTATATTATACCGAAAATATTATGTCTTTTTTGACCCCTAATATTTATAAGAAAATAAATAAATAAACAGCAAATTAAGAATAAATAAATAATGCTGGAAGTTTTCACACATCATCAAAAGCCCCAAAGTAAGCAGAGTTTGTGTTATGGGAACTACATGACTGATATACTACTTTTTTTTTTAAATACATACATATTATACATAGAAAACACCCAGACCCGAGACAAATATCTGCAGATCATACAAACATTTGTCATGCTTCATCATCGGTGGCAGTTTATAGGTGGGATTGTGATACCTACTAATTCATAATTATATGCTCGCCCATTATATGTGGTAGAAACTACAGGAGCGCGCTTTGGAATTAAACAGAAAGCACAGGGCCTCCAATTAGAGCGGGTATGCACATAACATACATAATTCAAATTCCACCCAAAAATTTTGTATTCCGTTATTCTGCCCAAGTTGGTTAGTGCAGGGACACAATTGCCGAAAGTACGTCGCTGAAAGTTCGGCTAAATACACTCGCAGTGATTTTTAAGTAAGCTTTTTCGTTCATCAGAAAATCTCCAGCTTGAAACCCTCAAAAAGACTCAAGCGGTACGTCTTTGGAAAGCATTACCAATATCGATAAGGAAGGGCTCGTCTAGCCATATTTAAAGCTCACGTTAAATCATATTATCTATACCAGAATTCATAGTTTTAGCTTGATCCTGTTTTGCTGAGTTGCGACTGTTTGTATGTATTAGTATTTATATAAGTATCACATATAATCCTCTCAATCCAAAGATTGTCTGGAAGTGATCGCTTTTAAGCGATAACACCACCCATTGCACCTTTGTATTAATGTGTTATTGTATATTTTGTTTATATCATAAGGTGCACAATAAAGTATTCTCATTCATTCATTTTAACATTTTAGTTCTTAAGTAAACGTAATTTGTAAGTGGTCGTTTTAATAAATGATTATCTATCTATCTATGTATAGTTACCGGGTGATGTGGGGGTGGTCGGGGCTGGCGGGCGCCACGTCCTGTCGACTCTCGCGCGGCGTTCCTCCCGCTCCTTGAGCATCGCGGCGCGGCGTGACGCCTCCCGCTCCCTCGCGCGCTTCGCCGTCTCAATGGCCGTCCATATCTCGCGGAGCCGCTCCTCTGTGGTCGACTGATTACGTACTTCCGTGATTTCATTCTGATACATACAAATAATAAATAAATTAATAAATAATGCTGGTAATTTTTCACACAGCATCATCTAGCCCCAAACCAAGCAGAGCTTGTATAATGGGTACTACTACTTAGATACTTTTTTGTAAATAAATACATATTATACATATAAAACATCCAGACCCAAACTAAGCAGAGCTTATATTATAGGAACTATATGACTGCTATACTACTAAAACTTACTTAAGTAAAATACATAAGTACATGTTATACATAGAAAACACTCAGCCCCAAGATTTGCAGATTATACAAACATTTGTCCTGCAGCGGGAATGGAACCCGCAGCATTGAGGGTCTCAACCATGAGCAGAGGCTAGTGATTACTGTGTCTCAGCAGTGGGCGAAGGCCCGCTTAAGACGAATGTTTGTATATGCAAATATTTGTCCATGGTCTGGGTGTTTACTATGTATAATAATAATAATAGTAATAAAAAATGTTCATAAGTCATCAGTCATGTAGTTTCCATAATACAAAATCAGCTTAGTTTGGGGCTTGATGATGCTGTGTGAAAAATGACCAGCATTATTTTTTTTTAAATTTAAATGTAATGTTTGGATGTGTCTCTGACTACCCCTACTTGGTATCCTCAAATGTGTCACTGAGGATGTCCACCTTGGGGAAGACAGATGTGAGCCCTTATGTTTTCTGTTTGTTTTGTTTTATTTATTAAGTAGATATTCAATAAGACAAAAATAAAAAACTAAAAAAGTATTATGAATTTTCGACGGAACCTTAATTTTGCCACACATTTTAATATGTTAATTTATTCATAGGCATAAAAAGAAGTGCACTGATATGAATACAAGCAAGATAAAAACATACTTTGACTTTGAATGATAATAATAGTGTACCTTCAACTGCTCATATTGCTGGTTCATCTCAGCTACTGTCTTCTGTATTTCAGTGATGCGTTCTTGTGTGAGTTTCTTCAGGATGCTATCTTGCGGTGTTTCAGCCGCACCTTCAGAGGTTCTCTTCTTGCGCTTTGGAGTCTCCACATTCTCCAGTAGGGCTCCATACTGGGCTGCACAACTGAGTTGTAAACACAGTCCCAGTAAGTAATGCAATAAAACACATTAAGTGGAGGTTATCAATTTAACTGTAATACCTATAATGATGCTAAATAGAGAAACAACAATAAGCTACTTATTTGAAATATTGACCAATTTATAAAACAAGGAGGTTATTGATTCGACTGTAATTTCTTATATCTAATAGGTTGGGGAAAAAGTCTTTTCGCATTTTTTAAGAAAATTCAAAACATTTTTTAATATAGTTTATTTACATTTAACTAAAGTATGTAGGTACCATTTTGTTCGATAACTTTTTGCCATTTTGTAGGCAGGGACATGATCCCATTGCTATAAAAACTTTGGGGCTTCTGTTCAAAATACCGCGACAAGTGGTTTTGGCAGTCCTCTCGTGATGTTAACCTGACACTGCCTAAAGAATTCTGAAGAGACCGAAACAGGTGGAAATCTGAAGGTGCAAGGTCAGGACTATACGGCGGATGCATTAACACATCCCAGCCAAACTCTCTTAATTTTTGCTGAGTGGCTAAAGATGTGTGAGGTCAAAAATGGTCAAAAATTTCTTCAAAAATGGTTCGGTTTCATTACGTCGTAATAAAGAATCACAAATGAGAACACGGTTCATTAGGTTTCTTTCAGTGAGCTCGTGAGGTACCCAAATATCGAGCTTTTTTGTGTACCCAGTTTTTTTCAAATGCGCCAAAACTGTTTTGTGGTCAATTCCCAGTTCTTCAGCTACGTCGTAACTACTGATATGCCGATCTTGCTCCACTTTTTCAAAAATGGCATCCATTTTATCCGTAATAGGGCGACCAGAGCGACGTGCATCTTTGACATCAAAATTTCCGGATTGAAAACGCTTAAACCAAATTTGTGCTACTCTCACAGACACTGCACTAGGTCCATAAACATCGCAAATTTTTTTCGCGGCTTGCGTTGCATTTTTACCTTTTTTGTAGTAAAATTTTAAAATGTATCGAATTTCTTCATTAGATTCACTCATCTTAACAGTACGAAAAACAAATAAAAATCACACATTTTCCTAATTTGAATTTGGAATTATCTTCTTTAAAATTTAAACTTTTAATGATACCAAAACCAGCTAGATACAAATAGTATAGCCAAAGATATTTTATTACAAGTTCATACATACAATAATGCGAAAAGACTTTTTCCCCAACCTAATATACAACATAGCAGAATTCATAAATTTTATTTATTATTTAATTCAACAAATCTTTTTATAACAATGACAGATAATGTATCTGTATAATCTGTAGCATAGGTGGTTAACATGCTGCGACGCAAGAGGTGCGGGTTTGATTCCCACTGCGGGACATATACTCGCAATTTTATATTTTAATCCAAACCCTACCTTTTCTGTGAATACCAATCCGGTGGGCGATTCGGTTCGCTAACAGTTTTAAGAGCTCGCGACACCGACATCCAGTTCTGGTCGCCGCTCCGCACGACAGCCGAGGCTAGGCACAACTGTTCCCGTACATTCCAAGTATCTAGCGGAACACGTTGCATTTGGAGTCTTTCCTGAATAGAGCTCATTTCGCCAGAAATTTGTGACACCGTTTCAGTATAAGGTTGTTTACGCGCAGAACTGGAGGGAGTTTCTAAGTCACTTATATTACTGATTTACGTAAAGTAATCCATTTTTAGGGTTTAGAAATTAAATTATTGCGTTTATTTACAAACATCTTTACCAAACCATTAGCTCTTTACGCACAAACTTACGGCCGTGGCTATTTACATTTTAGATTTACGATACCCACTCCCCAAAGAGATTTTACTACGTACTTCAAACTACTACAAAGAGAAAACTGATAAGTTTGAGTGATGGAGAAGAAAAATCATTAAAAATGAAAACTCATTTTAGTTTTCTCATTGAGTTGAGGGACAATTTTATGAGACTATAAGCAAGAATACTTTGGGCTAACAAGGTCTCATAATTTGTCTTTGTTCATTATTTTACAGCGGAGTGATGGAGTGATAACAAAAAACTATTTTGAGCAATGTCTATCGAAAGTACCGATGCCTTGTTATTAAAATGTTGTAATTTTATTATAAGCTCTTTAAAGCTGAAAATTTTATTTGATATAGATAATATTCTGGGTACATAAAACTGAGTAAAGCTAAGGAAGTAACTTACTTCCTTGGCTTTACTCGCTTTTTTACACAGTCTCTTAAACAATTTATATTTATAAAACCTCCACCGTTTCTTTGCAGTTATAAATCTGCAAAGAACCAACACGCCCCGTGTCTTTTTGATCCCACACCACGAGAGTGCAGGAGCCAGAAGCTTGTAAATTGTTTTGTCAGAATCAAATCTGACCAACGTGAATTTTGTTTAAATTTCTTATAAAATTAGTCTTCTGTGTAAAAATATCGCATAACCCACATACAACGCCTTCCCTGCATGCATTAACTTGTGAGATTTCAAATCTAAACTCCTTTTAAATCTTCTGTCGCAAGAATTACAAGCATATTTGTACTCTCGGTGGAAATTTCTGATGTGAATGCTGATGTTTCGTGAATCGTTAAATGTTTTTTTTACACTTGTCACAAGAAAATCGCCGATCACCAGCATATGTGTCCGCATATGTTTAAATAATGAACGCTTCTCTACATATTACGCTTTATCACATAGGTTGCAAATAAAACGCTTTTCGTTCCCTCCATTGTGTATTCTCATGTGGTTAGCTAATCCAGTGTTGTAAACTCTTTTATCACAAACGCTGCAAGAAATTTGTTATGGAGTTCTAGGTTTTCATATGACATTTCGGCGTTATGGTACTAGAAAAGGTCTTTCCGCACACATCGCATGATATCCTTTCAGTGTGATATTTCAAATGACATGCCAGGTTTTGCTTTCGCGTGTACTTTCTATCACAATATTTGCAACTGTACGACTATATTATCTCGCAGCGCACTTTACGAGTTTCCTTAAGTCTTGTCAAGATTTTATTATTATCACACTTTTGAGGACATAGTTTACAAGAGTGTGACTTTTCTTGATAGCGAAGTTTAATGTGGTTCTCCAAGTTATTTTTTCAATGAAAAGTTTTAAAACATATGTTACATACATATTTCCTTTCGTTATGGCCCTCTTTATGATATTGCAACTGACTATTGCCATAAAACGTTTTTTCACATACATCGCAAGCATATGGCTTCTGTCCTGTATGTTTTGACATGTGCCATTTTAATGAAGTAGAAGAGGACAGATGTATACCACACACGTCACATCCATAAAGCCATAATCCACTATGTGACTATTGGTCACACTATGTGTCGAGGCAAGTGATGCTTATTTTCAAAAGTTTTCTGACATAAATCATACACAAAACATGGCTCCCGAGTGCAATATTAAGTGATTTTTCAACGCCTATTTGGATATATACTTTTTACTGCAAATTTCACAGGCAAACAGTTTTTCTCCGGTGTGGATTTTAGAGTGATATATTAAAGAATCTTTATTAGCAAACTGTTTACCGCAGGTGTCACAGGTGTATGATTTATCTGATTTCTTTCTAAATCTGTGACATTTTATGTGAACCCTTAAATCAAACTCGCTAGCAAATCGTTTATAACATGTATCACACTCATATGGATACACTGGAACACTGCTGTCATCAACCCAGATTCCTTCTCCGCGACTTCAAGGAGTTGGGCTGGTTGGGATCAGGTTAGAAGGCACAATACACTCCAATGCGGGACGTCAGTTAAATTTTTCACTTTTGAATTACTGAATTTTTTGTGATTTATAAGAGTGATTTAAATCATCTTAACAAAAAGCTTTGTGTACTTCTCTTATTATTATTAAAGAATCAATGAAAATTTTTTGTACATATTTTTGTTTGCTATAGTTATCCTTGGTCGCCTTTTCCCTCTCATCTGTGCAAAGAGTAAAATGTCCCTTAGAAATAAGGTGACACTTTACAAACTGTGCATCCGCCCTATTATGACATAATGCCGCAGTGGCCTTTGGTCACTCCATTCATATCAAAAAACTCCAAGTAGTCCACGGTGCCCCGTGGTATTCACGTAATATAGACCTCCACCGAGACACTAAGCTCGAGTCCATAGCCCAATTCATTAAAACCACTTCTCAGCGGTACTATGAACTGGCCTCATCCCACCCGAACCCCTTAATCTCGACTATCCCCGACTACTCGATCGAGTCACCCGAGTTGAAAACCCTCCGTAGACCAAGACATGTCCTTGGTGACCCCGATGACCTCATCAGGTGGTGACGCCATCAAGTAAACACTGCACAGATACACCAAGCCCGCCGGCGGGCTCGATGAGTCCCCGCTTCTGCCTATTCTCGTTTCGTTTCTTTCCAGTTCCTACCCCCCTGGCAACGGCCCAAGCCGAGGTCAGTACCTAAGTGGTGCCCTTGTGCTAGTTGCCCCATCTTAACTTTTTACAGGCTGAGCGCCTTCTGCGCTCGCCGTAGTCCGGTGACGCCGACCAAGGCCATCTGCGGCCCTGCAGCATTAAAGTCCATTAAGAAAATAAAGGGATATAATGGAAGTTGGAAGTATTTAATTTGGTTTGGTTTAATTTGGTAATTTGGTTGACTAAACCAGATGACAGTGTAATAATATAAATCAAAATTGGCCAAAAAAATCCAAATCCAGGCAGCCGAAAAAAAAAAAAATATACTCTGTGAAGTAATCGTATCGATAGCTAGGTTATGTTACTAGGTACAAATATTGTATGTAATAAAAATATTGTAGACTAGCTATTCTATGTTAGTTGTCTTGTTTGAATCGTGTTTCTAGTGAAATCGTGCTATAAACAGCAGATGCGTTAGCGTCCTAGTAGTCTGTCCACAGCAGTCATGCTGATGGATCCCTCTTCGACGCAGCTCGAAAGCGATCCTGAAAAAGAGTCACGGGAAAGAATATGCACTATAACGGGAGCATACGACGATGTTCTCACAGCCAACCAACTCCTGCAGCAAAAGTATAAGGCCCGAGAGGAATCCTTCCGCAGAACCTTACAAAAAGTCCAAGCTAGACTCGTAGCCATCAAAGAGAGCCGTGAAGCTGCAATCGAGAGCGAATCGAAAAAGGCGGCGGAAAAACACGATGCCTTCCGTTACTCCAGTGTGGGTATGCCCTATTTCAAAGACAAGGACCAGAACACACCACCTGACAACTGTGATACAGTGATTATGAAGCAGTGCCAAATGTATGACCACTCGCAAACCATGCCAGTCTCAGGCTGGACCCATGGAGATAGAACTCGGCTTCTAGCAGTCCTACTAGACATGACCAAAGAAATTATCCAGAAACAGCTTCAGTCCGAGATTGCCAGGTTCCAAAGAATCAAACCAAAAACCCCAAACATCACATGTAAAATAGCTCAGTTGAAAAAAGAAATAGCGGCCTTAAAACATAAGACTGTGGAGAACATGGGTGTAAAGATAAATCAAAACTTTGATTGGGAAGATGTGGCCCAGAAGCTGAACAAGCGTCACACATCCCGTGAGTACAAAGCCATCTGGGAGCTGTTCTTCCATCCGAGAGTCAACAAAAGAATATGGACTCTGGAAGAGCATCAAGAGTTGCAGCGTCTGGCTGCTGAGAACAAGCATCAGGATTGGGAATCCATTGCCAAAGCTTTGAACAAGGGCCGTACAGCATACCAATGCTTCGTATACTTCAGAACTAATGTCAGCTATGCAGCCTGCGGGCGTAAGTGGACTCAAGAAGAAAATGAGAACCTTAAACGAGTCATTCATTTCTTTAGAGAAGGTAATTACATTCCGTGGGGTAAAGTGGCCACGTCAATTAAGACCCGAACAAAGATACAATGCTACAATAAGTACTTGAGAATGGTTGAAGTGAGGAAAGGCAGGTTCATAGCCGAAGAAGATGCAGTTATTATCAACTTTGTGAATATGTATGGAACTGACTTCAGGTAAAAAATATTTTATTATTTTCAGTGTCAATTGTAGCAAAATACAAATACAATGGACTTGCCTCTCACTATCCTCTACTTGGTCCATCATGGGGCATACAGATGAGTGTGTTTGTTTTTTTCTGTTTGATTCAAAATTTACCTGAGAGTTTTGTAGTGTTATTATTATCATTTGTTTATACACAGGGGGGCTTAAAGCTGTTTTATGCATTTAAATGCAATATTATATTTAATTTTCATGCAATATCACACAATATACCTACGAAACCTACGAACGAAAAAAAAGTGAACCAAACATAAGACAAAGACTTTTGATCCAACACTGTATGTTATAGGCACATCAGCGAAAGCTGCTTGTCTATAATTAAATAAATAAATAATAAATTAAATTTTGACAAAAAAAATAAAAACTATCAAAAAAAACCTTAAACTGAAATGTTATGAATAATAATTAAGGCCTGAAATAAATTTTGATTAAAACATTAATAATTAAGTAATACACATATTTTTACTTAAAAAAAGGTTCTCAATTCATCTTTATATTTTTGTGTGTATGCAATATCTTTGCCAATAACTGTGAACCATGATACATGGTGTAAAAAGAGCCATCACAAGCCGAATGTACGGCATACTGTGATCATCATATCGAGTAACATTGTGGGAAAATGATTGCTGAGAAACGACTTCTCGTGCTCCCGCCAGAACACGCATGACGCAAACACGTGATGTGCGTTTGAGTTTGATATTCATTGCATTTCTGCAACTTTAAATGCGTAATTTATTAAAAAAAATCGATAAACATAATTGAAAAATACAAAAAACACAGTCAAAAAATAATAATGATAATAATAATGTCAAATTAAACTTGTGTCTCAGCATTTTCTACATCATAATATGTCATTAAAATATATATGATATTTAGGATATATTCATTAACACTTTAATTAGCTTTTTGTAACAATAGTCTTTTTAGTTTAATTTTAAATAAAATGATTGAGCATGTTTCTAAAATGTAATTTGGTAGATTGTTGGAAATGCGCGGTGCCATACAAAAAACGCTGTTGTTTAGCATTGCCGTGTTATTCGGTGGACAGCACAGTTAAGAGGCATGTCGTTTATTATTGAATATCATACTACTATTATAAACGCGAAAGTTTGTGAGGACGGATGTTTGTTACTCTTTCAGCAAAAACTACTGAACGGATTTTGATTCATCTTTACAGTAATATAGCTTATACATCAGAATACCTAACACATAAGGCTACTTTTTATCCGGCTACCACGCGGGCGAAGCCGTGGGCAGAAGCTAGTTTTAAATAAATTGATATTTTGCTTGACAAACAGTGCCTCCTCATATATATAAATGTGTGTTAAACTTATAACATCCCTCTGTTTGCGTTGCAGGAAGATGTCCGGGTTAGTGACGGGACGTTCGGCCAGGCAGCTGCGCGTGCGATACAACCTGTTGGTCAAGTTGCGCGTGTCCGCCACCTGGACCGTGGAGGACGACAGGAAGCTACTGCAGATCATGGCCAACCAAGACAGCCGCGCCAACTACTCCACCGCAACAACCCATTTCCCCGGCAAGGACAGACAGAACATACGCTCCAGGTTATATACTGATTGATATGACGACCAGTGTGGTGCAGTGGCCGCAGGCCTGCCTGAGATGCAGTAGGTTGCGGGTTCGAATCCCGCCGCGGGACAAATGTTTGTATGATCTGCGAATATTTGTCTCGGGTCGGGTGTTATATGTATAATATGTATCTATTTAAAAAAAAAATTATATATACAAGTAGTATATCAGTCATGTAGTTCCCATAATACAAGCTCTACTTAGTTTGGGACTAGATGATGCTGTGTGAAACTGTCTAGCATTATTTATTAACATAATTATGCTACATATAATAATGTTAAAACTAAACTTTCTCGGTTAGTGAACTCTGTTATTTGAGGTTAAAAATATTAAACCACCATGCATGGTAGGTCTGGCTGTTTTCTATTTATTATGCAGATGTATTTACAAAAAAAAGTTGTATGTATATGTAGTACTTCCCATAAGACAAGCTCTGCTTACTTTGGTGCTAGATTATGCTGTGTAAAAATGTCCAGTATATTTTTTTCATAATCTCTAACAATACCCTTAGGTTACGAAAAAAAAAATCTGCCAGAACGGCGCCTAGCTATAAAATAAATCCGGTATTCCATTAGCACTGATTTGCATCATTGTTCTTAAATTTTTCAGATACAACACTCTGGTAAAATGGATTAAGGCTCATCCGCACAGCGACCTCGCGACGGCGCCTCGGCGCGGCGCGCGGCGTCTCACCAACGGAAAACTCAATCTTGAGAGAAATCTTGTGAAGGCTGTTCAAGCCTTACGCGCCAAGTTGAATAGCGAACTACAAGAATCCTCTAAGGAAAATAATAATAATAAACTATCCAGAAATTCCAGCGATACCTTCTTACATGACTCCATAATGAGTACCATCTCTGCCATCGAAATTAAAAAACAGTTTAGCGGTGGTGATGACTACAATATGCATAAAGCTAAAGTCAAAGGATCGTACCAAATGATACAAATGAAAGATATCTCGAGCACTCCTCGGGAGCAATCCGACTTGCTCAACATCAAACATATACTGATTCTGCTGAATGCTAAATTGGCGGATAAGAAAAAGTTTTATAATAGCAGTGCAGGAAAAGGCTTCGAGGCCATCGAAGACCAAATGCCGAAAGTTGAGGCCACGCCTGTCATGAAGTCGTATTCCAGGAAGAAGGTGACAGCGAACAATCAGGATGAAAACCCTACCATTTTTAGCCCAGTCACTGGGAACGGGACGTTCTTGTTATCGCCGAACTTCGCCACTGTCACTGGATGCAAAGTTATACTCAATCAGGTATTTATGTTCTATGCTCTTCTATTCTTTATTTACTATTATTTATTTTTTAAACTATTAAAAATAGTTTATGTAATAGATCTAGCCTGGGTTCAAATTAAATGTTAGTAAACTTGAGTTTTTTATAATGCATTCTGTTCTTTTTACCTGACACATAAGTAGCCGGTATATGTCTTTGAAGAATTTTTCTGTTTGCTAGTTTGTTTGTTACCGTTTGCATACTAATTCGCTTAACCGATTGTGATGCGATTCTTTCAATCGTCTATTCTCAAGGAGTGTTCTTAGATAGGTTTTATCGCCATACGGCGCTAAGGGGTTGCAATAAATTATAGAATAAAAGAGGGGTTGAAAATTTACTTAAAATTCTTACCCTCATTATTAATGTGGGTGAAGGACTGAAGGCCCGCCTGAGACACAGAAGGTTGCGGGTGAGATTCCTGCCGCGAGACAAATGTTTATATGATCTGCAAAAATATAAAAGTAACAGTCATGTAGTTCCTATAATACAAGGTCGTTATACAAGCAAGTTTGGGGCTAGATGCTGCTGTGTGAAAAATGTCCAGCATTATTATTATTAACTTTAGTTAGTGGTTATAAATAAAAGGTATAATACCTAATTTCCTTTTCCAGTTGAACAAATCTTTCCCAAAAGACACAAATGATCCGAACGAAATAAACGTGAGTCAGGTAGCGCGTCGGAACGCGCACGTGCACGAGAAACTGACACAACTTCAGGAACGATTCAACACACTGTTCGCATGGCCGTTCATCCTGTCCAACGAATCCCCGGACCACTACTCGTTCTACGCCAAGACTTTGAAGGACAGCCGAGCTAGTGCCAAACCGTTTGTACAGAGGCCCCTGCCTAATGTACCGGCGGTGACGATCCCACCTCCGCCGCCGAAGCGACTGCGCTTGAAGAACAGAAATGATGTGGGCATCGATGCTGATGGGCATAACCTAGAGGACATAAACCTCGAGAAGCAGTTCCCATAGTGTGCAGCATATCACTGCTAGGATTCCCCATCAAACACAAAACTTGTGAATAATAATAAACAAACACAAAAAAGATATCATTAGCATTGACTGAACTGAACACGGTGGCCAATGAATGGGATAGTTCTTTTTATAAACATCGTGTTCATGTGACGGTGGAATGAGTTAATTGTTGATTGGTTGGTTAATTGACTGATTCGTTAATGAATTGGTTGATTGAATGGGCCGTTACTTATTTCATCATCACCCCAATGTCTAAGGGTTAAATTATAAATATTTTTTTTATGTCTTACAGAGCCTAAGTTTTACTAACACATATGGATCATGTTATCCGAAATAAAATAAATTATTATTACTATTAAACAAAACGAAACGATAAACAGACAAATTAAATAGCTAATGTTTGTGTTGTGCGGTGTCATATGTACGCAGAGATTGCGCTTGGAGATAGGAAAGGCATCGATGCTGATGGGCATATCCTAGACCTTGCGGACATTAACCTCGAGAAGCAGTTACATTCTAATGAACTGCTTCTCGACACACTGCTGATAATGAACGAATGAATGAAAGTACATAAACAAATAAAAAAATCTTATTCTTATTGAAGTACAATGTAAAAATAGTATGTGGCATAACTATACTTAACGATTGCTTTGCGTTAGAATATAGCTTTTTGTAGATAAAGCTGTATTTTAAAACTAAAACGATTTAAATGGTGTATATTAAGAGCAATATTTCCTATGACAAGTATTTTTTTATTTGAAAGGAGATTTCATCGTTTTTAAAATTAAGTATCTTTTGGAAACTCCATAAAAATATTTGTACATTTTTGGCTTTATATAAATATAGCGATACATTATGTAGTCGAGCTGTGCATAAAGTGAAGCAGTGCAGCTTACCTTTGCGCTAAATTATCACTTTTTTTCACATGTTATCTGCACACCATTGAATATAATATAAGGGCCTATACAATTTTCATCTATTATCTGACCTATAATAATAATATTTTATTTATTTCAGACCTATATAGGTCTGAAATGATATGGCTATCCATATTGTGTTAGTATTACATAATAACTTGTTACCTATAACTATGTTTGTAAAATAAATTAAATAAATTTTATACGAATGATCTACTTAATGCAAGTATTTGGAGATCAGGTGAGAGATCGGCCCAAGCTATTATCAGTCAGCGCCTCATTAGACATGAGTACATGTGATTAGCAACAACGGTCACAAGTTTGTTTGTTAGTCAGTCTCAGTCTCAGTCATCAGTGACGCGGTTCTTTGGCGCATGATCGCATAAAAGTGGTCTGTGTGTGCGTCTGCAAACATCCCCGATGCGCTGCAGAAACGCGGCAGCCTCAGCAGCGTCCTAAAACCGTAGGGCATTGTAGGATTTATGTGTATATTTAGCTCACAGACTGCACTGACTGTATGTATTTCGAATAATTATTCGTTTCGCCTTTGTAAGATTAATATTTGGTATGGATCTATTTAGCAGTAATGCGTGTAGATTTTGATATAAAGTCTTAAAACATCCCCTACGCGTTTTATTAAAACCTTCGGTAGATGCTGTGCCCCAGAATTGGGTACCTATGTTTCAGATTATTTAAAACTTACTATTTCAGAATACGAAACTTGACTCAAATCTACACTTATCTTTATTCGAGTTGGTACATACTGGTTTAAGAATACGGGCCTAAGTTATCGGGCCCGTATTCTTATTTGATTCCACAACGTATAGCCAGGAACAATAATAATCGTGGACGCAAGAGCGGAACTTATGCTCCAAGAGTGGAAGTTATTCAAGACATAAAGCTCAGGAGTATAGCGTTTAGTGAAACAGCATCCACACCTTTCGGTACTCCTTAGCCGTTCACAGCAACGTTGCCCCTACGATGCCTATCGTTGGCGGCACTCATGTGGCCCGTTTAGTGGACGGCAACTCATCACCTGCCTATGATTTGATATGAATTTTAGTCAGAAATGGCAGGTGCCGTTTCATCTATATAGCCCATCAACCATTTTATAACATGTAGGTACTCCAGCCTACCCTAATGTTTTACTCATTGTTTTCTTAAGTATCCATCTGTCGTCATCCATACTACAATTATTGTTTCTTATACGTAAAATGCCTCTTAACGTTGGCCCAGGCCTCGCTTATGCCTCTCAAAGGTCCAGGCCCAGACCAAACATATCAACGAAATGAATGAAATAATAATAAACATTTTTAACGCTTTTGTGATTGGGTATCCCGCGTCCCTATAGCCATAGATATGATAATACCCAAAGGCAAAAGTTAAATTGGCGCCCAACGTGGGGCCAATTAAACAGGCAAAAAACACGACGTCAAAGTTTAAAAAAGGTATAATTAATAAAAAAATCACGCAAAAAGTCAAAAAACGAAGGTAACACGATTATAAGGGACACAAAACAAGAACAGTAAAATATCCAATTACAACAATAATTTCAGTTGGGCCGGAGCTTTGCCGCGAAACGCGTGTACGGAGTTACGTGAATCCTCCGCGACCCAACCAACTGCCATTATGAAAATCAACAAAAATTATGACCAATAAGCCCCTTACATAAATACCTAAGACTAACATACTTGGTGGCGTCGATTCTCTTGTACTTCAACTAAACTTATTTTATCTATCGCTCTCTTTTACATACATATAGTCACGCCTGTTTCCCGGAGGGGTAGGCAGAGAACAAGGATTTCCACTAGCACGATCCTGGCTTACTTCTTTCATCCTCATCAAATTCTTTATACAAGCTCGGCGGCGGTGACCTGGCCTTTCTCTAAAATGTCTCTAATTTGGTCAGAGTAGGTACGTACGCGGAGGCCTTCCTCTTCCAACTATCCTATTCACGCACGCCTTGTAGTATGTGTGTATTTACAATAAAAAAAGTATATAAGTAGTATATCAGTCATGTGGGAACTACATGACTAATACATGATAAAACAAGTTCTGCTTAGTTTGGGGCTAGATGATGCTGTGTGAAAAATGTCGTCTTATTTATTTACTAGCTGTACCCGCGACTTCGTTCGCTATTGACATCCCTGATAATCCAATATTTGACCACTGTTTGCCTCATATACAAGGTGTCCAGAAAGGGTATCGGGTATTTGTTTTCGCGCCATATTCGAAACGGGGCGTCTAAAGGGAGCGGGGAGGGGTTCGTGGCGTGTTTATGAAGTTTTAGTCACCATGGAACAGTACTCGGGGACGCATCGCGCATTTTGCGTACGAGCGTATTATCGTAATGGTAATTCAATAGTGACTGCTCAACGTCTCTATCGTGTGGAATATCGTACACGCCACGCGCCAAGTGACGATAGCATTAGGAAATGGATCAGGATGTTCGAGAATACAGGTGCGACAGTTAAAATTCAAAACTCTGGTCGTCCTCGTTCGGTTCGCGATGAAGAAACAATTAAAGAAGTTGAGGCGTCGGTTCGTCAAAATCCGTCTTTATCCATCCGAAAGCGAAAACAAGCGTTGAACATCAAAAAATCGTCTTTATATTCGATTTTAAAGAAAGACTTACATCTAAAAGCCTATAAAATTCAATTGGTTCAAGAATTAAAGGATACGGACTATGCTAATCGACTGAATTTTGCGAACGAAATGCTGCAGCGATTTAACAATTTTAACAACATACTGTTCAGTGACGAAGCAAATTTTCACCTGAATGGTCATGTTAATAAGCAGAATTGTCGGTACTGGGCAGTGGAGAATCCGAGACGAAAGCATGAACGACCCCTGCATAGCCCAAAGGTCGTTGTTTGGGCCGCTATGTGTGCTAAAGGCATAATTGGTCCTTATTTTCATGAAGATCAACGAGGCCGAGCAATTAATGTGAATAGTGACCGTTATTGCGATATATTGCGAAATTTTTTGGTCCCAGAGTTGCAGGAGTTTGCAGGTTTCAAACTCAAGAACGTGGTTGCAGCAAGATGGGGCCACTTGCCATACCTCAAATGACTCAATGGAAGTTGTTAACGAATTATTCCCTAAAAAAGTAATTTCGCGAAGGGGTAACATCAACTGGCCTCCCAGAAGCCCCGACCTTAGCCCGCTTGACTATTTTGCATGGGGATACCTTAAAAGTAAGGTTTATCAAAATAATCCGACGAATCTAACACAGTTGAAGCAAAACATCAGGTCAGAAATGGCAGCAATATCGATAGCTATGTGTCAACGTGTTATCGCCAATCTTCGTTCCCGTTTAGAAGAGTGCCAGCAACGTAACGGTCATCATTTGGATAACATCATCTTTTCCAAATAATTCTCCAATTCATATGCTAATAATAAACAATAAACTTTTTTATTGCATACAAATAACTTTTGTTTTATTGAATTTACAAATACCCGATACCCTTTCTGGACAACTTGTCTTAAGCAACGCCGTCGACTGCGGTGAAGCACTTATCAACAAAGGAGCTTCTTACTTTGGATTTGAAAACTCCCAGGTTGTATTTCTCAGAAGACAGTAACCCAGGATTCATATAAAGAATCATTAAAATCTGTTTACAATTATCGAAGATATCGCGTATCAAACACACACGATAAAACATACAGTCGAATTGAGAACCTCCTCTTTTTTTGAAGTCGGTTAAAAACTACAAAAATGATGGAATTGAAATTTTGTAATTTTTACGTGAAAAAAACGTTCAGGTTTTGCGTTAGGGGTGGCGTTACTAACTTTGACAATAGGTGTAATTTTCTACCTATTCAGCGTACACTACAAAGAGCACTACAAATCTTAAGATGAGACATGGACTCGAAGGTTCCTATACCTACATTCTAGGTTTCAAGTTATTTTGGTCGTCCCTACTGTGTATAATGATCGTTTGGCGATATCTGACTCCTTTGGAGTGGTCTGAAATTGACAATATGCCTTATCCATTAAGCCTATACGATTAAGTGTTTACGCAAGCTTTAGATGAGCCGTACGTGCAAAGGTACATTCCGGGTTTCAAGTTATTTGAACTTTTCCAATTTGGACAATTCGGACTACGCGTTAATGAATTACAACCAAGTACACATTTTGACTTTCATCCCCTCTCCCAAGGGAACCGTGCTGAATTTCGAGATAAAAAGTATCCTATGTCCTGCTCCGTAGTATAAACTCAAATCATACCAATTTTCATTGAATTTATTCAGTAGTTTCGGCGTGATGCGCGTTCCAGATACAGATAGAAAGACAAACATTTTAAAAATTACATTTTTGTTTTCAGTGTCGAATATAGAGTACCTACCTTCCAAAATTTTTTTTTAAATATCTTTAATGTACAGAATTTGACTTGCTACATTCTTATTATAATATAGATTTCCTCACTCTATCACTCAAAGTTACACCACACATACATCTCAAACATGCTCTCATCTTTTACTGACATTAAAAAAGAGAAAGCAACAATTTTAGGTCGAATTAGGCGGATTTAAGTTTCCCATACAAGTCGTGATTTCAAAACATGCTGACACGAATAAGAGCAACGAGTAAACTTATTTTACAGGAGTATAATTCTTGCCATGCCCCTTTCTTGCGTGCACTACCAATAAAATACAGCGTCAGTATAATAACAATAATTTATTGGTCAAATAAATCACTTAAGGTATACATTAAGTTTCTTACCTACATTAAAATTTTTATCCAAGTTATCACATATTTTACCTTGAACACAGTTCTTTTCGTGGATTAAGTTTAGTTAAAGACTACCAATGTATAGCTACATTGTAAACAGAAGAGAATGAGTGACAGAACCGACACGGGGCACTCCGACCTCACCCTACGTGGTCTTATGCGTGACGCCCCTAGAGTTTATATAAATAGTGCGGGAGGAGAAACCCGCGGGAGGTCATTACATTATTATCAGAATTAAATCTATCCAACATGCATTTTGTTCAAATGCCTTAATAAGTTAGTCTTCTGTGTGAATGCCCTATCGCATAACCCGCATACAACGGCCTTCCCTGCGTGCATTAACTTATGAGTTTTCAAGTCAATACTCCTTTTAAATCTTCTGTCGCAAGAATTACAAGCATATTTGTACTCTCCGTGGACATTTTTGATATGGCGACTGAAGTTTTGTGAGTCGTTAAATGTTTTTGTGCACTTGCCACAAGAAAATGGCCGATCGCCAGTATGTGTCCGCATATGTACAACCAATGTACGCTTCTCTACATATGCTTTATCACATAGGTTGCAAGTAAAACGCTTTTCGTTCTCTGCATTATGTTTTCTCATGTGGTTAGCTAATCTAATCTTTAAACTCTTATATCGCAAATGCTGCAAGAAATTACTTCTTGTTTTCCATGGGATTTCATATGACACGCCAGGGAACATGTACTAGTGAAAGCCTTTCCACAAACATTGCAAGATATACCTTCTGTGTGACATTTCAAATGGCCTGATAGGCTTTCCTTTCGCGTGTACTTTCTATCACAATGTTTGCAACTGTACGACAATCTCTCGCAGCGTACTTTATGAGTTTCCATGTGTCTTTTCAAGTTACCTGTCCCGAAAAATGTTCGCGAACATAGTTTACAAGGATGTGGCTTGTCACCATTGTGACGTTTGATGTGGAGCGCCAGGCTATTTTTTCGAGGAAATGTTTTAGAACACCTGTTACATGCATATGCATGTTCGCTATGACAATCTCTGTGTTGGTTAAGAGTGTGTTTATCATAAAACATTTTTTCACAATCAGCACAAGAGAATGGCTTTAGTCCTGAATGATTTGAAATGTGTCGTTTTAGTGAGGAGGAGGCTATGAATTTTTTGCCGCACACGTCACACGCATATGGCTTTTCTCCGTTATGTGTCATGATGTGTCGAGCCAAGTGATACTTATTAGCAAAAGTTTTAAGGCATAAATCACACTTAGGCTTGTCCTCTGAATGGGATTTTAAGTGATTATTCAACTGCCATTTGGCTGTATACTTTCTACAACAAATGCCACAGGCTATTGAGTGTATAATCTGCTTTGCTGTATTTTTCCTGTTATAATTAGAATAATTTGGTTGAATGCTAGTATGAACTTCTGTGTTCTTCTTTTGTTTATTTTTTGGTTTGAGCATCCTTGAGCTGTTATCTTTTAGAGTGTCCTTTGGTATGGTTTTAATTGTTTCTTGTTTTACATTGGATTCTTCTATTTTTAAGTCTTCAAGCCTCTTAGGCGTGGATGTGGTCTCCACAGGGCCCACTAACAGGGGTCTAGTTATTCCCTTATTCAAAAGAGAGACTGTTTCTTGTGTTAGCTGACAACAAAAATACAACTTAGAACTATTATTCCTCAAATCTGTACTCAGCACATAAATCAGTGAGTAGTTAGGGGCCATCTATAAATTACGTCTTGCCACAACAGTGACAAGGACTCAGGAGGGAAGACTCCCTCCTGGTGCAACATCACATATTTTGAAATTTCAAATTTAGAAATTTATAAGTTCCAAAAGGAAAAGGCCAAAATTATTTATATATAATAAGGATCATGTGATTAATAGGGCATTTTCCAAAATGTCTGGACAGTTTGAAAAATGCCCATTATTAGTAGGCCATATGATACAAAACCAATTGAAATAATTAAATTGGCCAGGCTTTATGAATAATTGGGCAGAGTAATTAATATATGTGCTTTATTAAGTTATTTTAATGTTGACATACATTACTATCATAACCTATTATAAAATCAGTATATACTATTTATGTAATAAACCACATAAAAAACAACTAATTAAAAACACTTGAACATACTTTCATATTAGTTTCAATTCGAGACTTGTAGGATACCTTCTTCACATGTGACATAATTTTTGGATAGCCCCTTACCAAGTTCAGCGTACTCGGAGGCAAACATAGGCTATGTATTTGGCACATGCACATATTTTGCATAATAGTTAGCATTCTGCATGTCAGATTGCAAGCCTGCCACTTATTGCAACACTAAAATGCATTGGAATTTAGATACATGAAAATTACTTACTAAAATGGACCACTTATGTATTCAGATATTTTAGAACATTCTTGATGATGGCATGATGGAGTGTAAAAAAAGGCATCTTACCGCAATTCCGTTATGAAAAAGCTCTGTGAAGATTTTGTTACTTTTGTAGTAGAGATTAATTAATCTACAGCACCTTCGCAACTGCGACTCACAAATGTAACAGATTGTTTGAGATCGGCCATCCTTTATTAACTGGAAGAAGATATTACCATCAGCATGTAGAAGTTATCTGCAGGACACAGGCCTCCCCAAGAGTTCCATGTTGTATGATCTTGGGCTACTGTCATCCACTGATTTCCCGCAACTTTTGTAAGCCTTATCTGGTTCATCATGAAAACACGACATATAATGTGTCCTTCATTTGCAAAGGGGAAGATCTTCCACTCGACTGATCCAGCTGGCTTGCCCGGTATCCTAGGACTGATAGATGTTGTTAGGAGGTATTAAAAATAATTTCCTCATGTAAAATGTTTCCCAAGTTTCCCTATAAATTTGGGAAACATTATATATACTTAAATAATTCATCTACCATGTGATCAGTTTTTGGAAGTAAGGTACTTTTTATCACGACAGGGGCCCGTGCACTGTCATATCGATAGAGATGAAATTCTCAAAATAAACATAATATTGCTTGAGTGTAGGTACTTACCCTATCACTTGTAAGTTTCTCAAATACTTTTTTATTCTTATCGCTAATGGAATGTTTCCTTGTAACAGTGGCTAAACATACTCTACACACATTCATTTTTCCAGCTTTTTTAGATAACTATGTGCACTTTACAGTGAAGACAGAGGATAGATCGTATTTTATTCTTCAGAAGAGGGTACTCTAGACTGGTGCCTTGCCCTTAAAATATAGGTAGGTATGTATTCTTTGCACGCCACTAATGTGAGCGTTAATCATACTTAGAACACACAGATTAAAAAAATGCGGTGAGTACCTAGTGTTGATAAACGTTTTTACACATTTGTGGCGGGGTCTTATAGTCATAGGACCATACCGGTTCGTCTTTCGTAGTTATGTGAAAATGTATTTTTTGGTTTAAAATCTTTCATTCAAGATGCTGGAAAACTAAATAAACTACTTTTTCCAAAGATAACCTTCAAGTTTGTCTGCTGTGTGTTTGTGTATGTGTAGTTACGCAACAAACACACACAGTGTTTGTTGCGTAACTACACCGCACGTGTATTATATCTGAGACCGCACGAAACCGAAGTGATAAAATTAAATCGGCTACTTACTAGATAGATTTAAAATTTCAGAATTTTGTAATAGAGGCCAACTTATAGCATTTCATAAAATCTTTGAGAATGTTGAGCGTTGAGCCAACGAATGTTTATAATAATTATTAAACTCATTTTGCATATAACGAAACGTATTACTTATCTTAATTATTTTCACAACAGAATGATACAACTTGTAAAGTAGGTTCTTGAATAACAGAAAAAATAATTAGACCTAGAATTAGATTCTCTAAGTACAGAATATTAACTACAGGAAGAAAACATAGTTTAAGTCACGTTCCGCAAAAAAGTTACGTCGCGTCTAGTTAAAAATGTGTGACATGATAAAACAGACACGGGCACCCAGCCCACAGAGTACTTTGTTATCGCCATCCCCACGTGATCTTGTGCGCCTGTAGAGAGAATGATTCAGGTCAGGGCAGCACACCATTGTCTCGAAGTAGTTGGTCGATAAAGGATCCCGCGCCGCGCCCGAATTGAGGCATCCCCATGTATGTACTCTACGATTCTTTATAGATCATGTTTTCATTTGGAAAAATGTTTTCAAAATGTTAATTAAATTGTTCAGTAGTACCTATACTAATAGTACCTGATATAATATCTGTGCCAATACCTAACCGCCCAGACTTCCTGGCTATCTGCCTACCTACATGCCCTGCTCGCTGGCATGTAGGTAGATGCTCGCATATAATATTTTAATGTGTTGTACAACGCATTACACTGGTTCTATCAAAACATCAACTTACTAAGGTAGCATAGGTGAGGTAGGTAAATACAAAATAAAACAAATACCTACATAGGCGATCTTAATGATAACCTCTGTGTCGCAGTGGGTAAAGGCCCGCCGAAGGTTGCGGGTTCAAATGTTTGTATGATCTGCAAATATTTGTCTCGGGTATGGTTATTTTATATTAATGAAATGTATATATTAACAAAAAATATATAAGTATTACAACAGTCATATAGTTCCCATAAATCAAGCTCTGCTTATTTTGTTCCTAGATGAGGCTGAGTGAAAAATTTCCAGATTTATTTATTTACTTATTTAATTAACATTTTCTTCCAGCTTACCTCTTCTAGCTAACCTTTGTATACGGTAGGTAAGTTAATTAATTGGTTTGCAAAATGCCCATTTGGTTAGATGCCATTAGGAAACTTTAAAAATCAAACAAAAAGAGTTGCATTCTCATATTTATATTAGGAACCTACTCGCTATGTTACACTAAGTTAAGTATACCTAATACAATTAGATTTATCACTAACATACTATATTACAAAAATTGCCAGGCGATTAAGCGAAACTCATGTAACGATTATTTCTATTAATTTCTGAATATTTGAACGTAACACTTTAAATTGATATTTTTAATATTTTCAGCTCAAAGTTCATTATTGAACTATTTAGCATAAATTCATAGAAACTAAGTAGGTACCTTAATAAATATTATCATGCGGCAAATGAGTGTTATATAAAAATATCAACTGTAAAAAAAATACACTAGATAATAGTAGGTAAACTGTACACACATTTTTGCAGCGTTGTGTTAAGATTCAGTAACAGTTTCGAGCTGCATAATATTAATAAAATATTTTTTGTTTCAGCATCATTATAATGCTAGACCTAATAAAAAATATATTACTTTATTAAATAACATTAGTTGATTGCCTATGACAAAATGTAACTTGATGACGAAATAATACTCTTTTCTCAATATTTTTAACTCATCTTACGAGTATTATTTAGTTTTACATTTCTAAAGTATCCTGTATAGGTAGTTATTTGGTGCTTTTGTTAAATTGTTCACAAGACTTCAAATAAAAAAACAAAAACTTTTGTTTATATAAGTACGAGTTATTTTGAGTCAATAGATACAGCTATCTACCTTAAAATTAACTGCGTTAAAAGACGAAAGCTGTTTGAGAAATGTTATTAATTTTACAATGAGAATAAAGTACAAAAATAGAAAAAATAAACGGGGCTATAATATATTTTTTATAAGTTTAAATCAAGCTATTTCGCCGGCGAAATTATATAAAGAAATCCCACAGCCTGTTCACCAACTATTCGTAAAAAACTTAAGTGAAATGCTTACCCGTTGCCTTTAACTAAATACTTAAAACTACTACGCGAAAGGAATATAAAATTCGCACCATATTTTAATTATAAAGACAACAAAGACGTTTTTGCAGACGTAATAGTTTTCTCAAAATCTTAACGCCGGAGTGTCTAGACAAATACCTCACGCTTAGTTTTCCTTTCACGCTTACTCATATTTGTCAAGGTAAAACTTGGCAGCGATCACGTGACATTTCCACAGCTAATGTCATTTCCATAAAACTCAATATTTCCGCAGGCGTTAACGTTAACAGAAAGTGGTATTTGTCTAGACTCCCAGAGCGTCAAATAACAATAATAATACCTACATTGACGAGTAAACCCATATTAAAAAGAATGACATTTGGATAGAGAACAAACAATACTAAAAAAATCCTCAATTGTTTTATAAAAGCAAAAGAATAAAACTTTGTTTCACGAAATATTTATTTGTTGTCCTTAAAATTAACTTACTTAGTAACCTAAATATACAGATCGAGATGTAGTTAAGTCAAAACTACCAGAATAAAAAAAATATAAAATGGTAATGATCTTTTGAAATAACTATATAATGTTCAAATATTATCACAAAACAGAAAGGTGATTATTTACAAAAAATGAAACTACAGCAAAACAAATATGTTTTGCTGTAGTTTCATATTATACATCATATTTAAAAACTTTTTTTATACAATTCACTGGCAATTTTGTATATTTTTTTTTGTACTTTTATTGTATTTTTTTTAACAGACATGGCCACACCAGGTCTATCTTACCACTAATGTTGCTTTAATAGAAATAGAAAAAGCAGTTTTAAGCAACGGATTTAACAGAATTCAGAATTCTTCAAACTATTTAAAAATTAAAAACATAAATAAACAACTTACAGTGAAAATACATAATTTACAAAAAAAAGCGCTAGAATCTACATAATTTATATCTTATTGCAACATTCCGATGTCATAGACATCAACTTTTTTTAAACTATGGTGTTGAAGTTTAACATATCAGTCAATTCTGCCGTATAAAATAGTAGTTATCTGATACTATAAACACTTTCCTAATCATTTTTGAAATACACACTTTCCGAAACTAAACACATAAAATGGAATTTGTTATATCACATTTTCGAATTTGGAGATGACATTTTCGATATTTGACATGACAGCTGTCAAATAAAATGGGATGTACCATAGAAAGTTCCACTCCCCGTCGTAGAGCGTAATATACCGAGCACATAAAATATTATTATGCATGCAATGTTAAATTGTTAAAAAGTTCGGGTAACCAATTACCTTACTTAAAAAATAACCGTTAAAATTTAAACAATGCTTAATTTTTTAAAAATTATTGTTACTTGATGATCAATGATTTTAAGTAATACTTAAATTCACGTTTGTAAATAAAGCCTTAAAATTACACTTGCATTATAGTAACACCATTTAGACTTTGTAAAGTAGTTGGTTTGCAATAACGACAACAGATAATGTCTGACAGAATATCTGTCAAAAGAATTGGCTAGTCGCCAAAACAGTCGTTTAACGGCTCGTTAACGTGTACTTCGGGCTTAATCAATCATCCTAGAATGAGATCCAACGTTATAATGCCCTCGATTTTCTGATCATTTTTCTAAAGAGGTAATTTCAGCCCCCGACTAATATTATTTTAGCTCTGAACTGATGACCCGATTTAGATCTAATTTGTATTTTTGTTTCGTGATCAAGATAATACAAAATATAATTCTAAATTCTCTAACTACATTATTTTATTTTTAGCCAGTTGGTATTTAGTAGCAGTTAATTTACTATAGTTTTATCTGATTGGTACTTGGTAGTATAGTTGTAGATTTAACCAGCTGCTACTTAGTAATTTATTGTAAGTTTAACCAGTATCTGTTTTGAAGTGCTATTGTGGTATAAACCATAGCTGGTCTCGCAAACGAAACATTACTTCGTTTTATTGGGCAGAGAGTTCACCAACATAATATTGAGTGTTTAGGTCCTAATCAAAGCTTTTCGACGCATATCTCCATAGGTCATCATAATCAATGGTTACACTTAAACATCCGTTTATTTTATTGGTGAACTAAAGCCTTATTTTTGTTTTATTTAACTAATTAGTATTTGGTAGTATCAGTTTATTGTATAACTCCTGAAACTATCATGGTTAATTTTCACTAAGAACTACAATTGGTAACGAGAATGGGGGTAGATCGATTATTTTGCCACTAACATCCACCTGCCAGACTTCAGTTCCGCCATGATCACGGCGCATGCAACTGCACCCAAATATCCCATTTGTGAAAATAAGTTCGATATATTAAATTTGAATTTGTCCCAAGAATTCCGATTCAGCGTTATTTGATCGCTGAACAGAAAGTGCCCGATAAATTTTGCCTCAGCGTCACTGGAATCATGATTCATGGTGTGATTGGCCGAAGCATTGCCGATTATAGACGAAGCAGGTTCCGCGGGAACTGAATTTTCGGGAGAAATTATAATTTTTATGATTTACACAAGTAGTTTTCACTTTAAAATAAACAAAGTTGTTTATTTTAAGTTTTAACTAAATGGTACTTGGGGAAATCAGTTTAATTTAGTTTCAACTAAATGGTACTTGGTAGTACATTTTGTATTAACCAATGAGTACTTGGTAGCGGTCAGTGTTCGTAGTGCTTCGCTTTTCTGTCCATTTCGTCTTCGGAAGTGCGGTTCATTGAGTGATCTGTAACGAAGGGAAAATAAATATTTAAATATCTACACTAATATTATAAAGAGGTAAAACTTGTAAGTTTGGATGTAGGAGATAATAAAAAACTCATCCGATTTCAAAAAATATTTAATCAATATTCAGAATGGGCCTTCAAGGTGCATATAAAAGGCTGTATATTATTCCGGTAAAATAAGGCTTTTCGGGGAGACCATTTTTGCAATGTATGTTAACTATAGAAAAGGTCGCGCGAATGCGTTTCTTACGAACGCTACTTTTTATGGTACCAGCTAGATATTTATATTATGACTCGCTTCGTGCGGTTTATTATGTTTCTGTTTGTTTCTTGGTCACCCTGCGTTAGCTCAGTGGTGATGTATGGTGGCCCTGAAAACGGCCTAGTGACCGATGGTGAAAGGATAATGTGCGCTACTATTAGGTACACGATGGTATTCGAACACACGACAGTCGAACTAAAAGAAAAGTACACTAGCCACTACACCAGTACTCTCTTATCTTTAATGTAACCGCCGGCTTAAGAGCGCGCCTTGTTCTATGATCTGAATTCTTCCAACACAGTGTCCGGATTTTTTAATCTATACTAATATTAAAACTGAAGAGTTTGTTTTTTTTGTTTGAATGCGCATAATTACTGGAACTACCATTTGGTTTCGAAAAAATGTTTGTTGTGTGTTATTATTAACCTTGGTGTTGCGGCATCTTCGGCACCAGCACCACGTTGCCGTCGGCCGCTTGCTGCAGGGAATATGCGCCTGAGGACAGCGGCCGCCCGTGCGGGTCGCGCAAGTTCTAAACAAACAAACGAACATACCATTGATTAAGAGGCCACCAAAATCATCGCTGCTTAATGAAACACATTTTTGGTTCTAGGACATGAAAAAAAACCGGACAGGGAAAGTGCGAGTCGGACTCGCCCACCGAGGGTTCCGTACGTTGCAATTGTAGATACAATTATAACCGCACATACCGTTACTTAACCTCGATGATTGATTACGTACTTTCAATAAAGACTATATTTGTTATGATTTAATTACAAATGTATAGTTTTCAGATTTTACTGTACTTGTAAGACGATATTGCTTGCCCTATAAATTTTGATTTTTTGAGAGTGTCGAAATATACGACTTCTAAGTTTTTTACGTTAACTTAGAAGTTAGATTTTTTCATAGGTTCAAGGGACTGTAGACTTAAGTGTATGGTTATAATATCAACTCGATACGCGTTCCCGAGATAAAGGGTTTTGACAGACAGACAGACAGACAGACAGACGGAAAACAAAGTGATCCTATAAGGGTTCCGTTTTTTCCTTTTGAGGTACGGCAACCTAAAAACTATTACTGATTTCAGCTGCCAGAGTATCCTATTGTGGGGTCAGTCTAAGTCAATATAATCCTCCTTGATGCGCTGCCACTCCGCCGTCACTTGCATAAACGAACTTAACAAGACTACTAGCACCATCTGTTATCGTGAACTGGAACTTCATTGTAACACGTGTCTGTAGAGCGCTGGAACTTAACAAAGTCTAGCACCATCTGTTATCGTGAACTGGTACTAACCTGGAACACGTGTCTGTAGAGCGCTGGAACTTAACAAAGTCTAGCACCATCTGTTATCGTGAACTGGTACTAACCTGGAACACGTGTCTGTAGAGCGCCGCGAAGCGCTCCTTGACTCGTTGCCGCTCCGCCGTGAGGTTGTGATGGTCCCTCTGGGTGCGCTGCTTGCGGTCCCTCACGGTCTTCACCTCGTCCGCCAGGGAGGTGATCTGGTCCAGCTTGCGTTTGCGGCAGTTCTGTGCTGCCACCTGTCGGGAAGGAATGAGTGTTCATTTGAGAGAGACGATTTTTGATAGAGCGAGCGAAGCAAGTGTTATTTCCGACGTTTTACGCTTTATGCAAACTGTCACTCGGAATGCTTACTGCTTGCTTTAGCATTCCTCGCTAACGGGTAGTCGGAGGCACGTCCAAACATTACATATATTCATTAATATGGAGATATTTTTTTATTGTATTGTTTTTCCTCACCTTGTTCTTGCCACGTCTCCTAATGTCCCTGATGAGGGACAGTTGTGCTTCGCTCAAGTCGTGCTTAGATAGGCGCTCGTTGAACTCATCCATCGGTAGGTTGATTATGTCGTGAACCTCCATAGGGATCCCTGTGAGAAAAAAAAACAATCGGTGCTTTCTATTAATAAAATAAATAAATAAATAATGCTGGACATTTTTATACAGCATCATCTAGGCTCAAACTCCAAAATAAGCAGAACTTGTGTTATGGGAACTACATGACTTAATATATAAGTACTACTTATACACATTTATGTTGCTATTACATACATATTATACATATACTACTTTTTATCCGGATACCTACCACGCGGGCGAAGCCGTGGGCAGCAGCTAGTAATTTTTATATATTATAAATGCATTATAAATGCGAAAGTTTGGATAATTCGATTGAACCACACGGGCGAAGCCGTGCGCAGACTAAAGTATTAAATAAATAAATAATTACCGATCAATTTCTTTTCTAAGACTTCCTAATAAATAAAGAAGAAACGTTCAACGTAAATCGTTGAACGTTTAATCATGATTCCAGTTTCTTCCCCTATGGGGGGATATGTGGAATGACCCAATGTTTGATACTCACCAAGTGCTTTCGCGCGTTTCTCGTCGCGCGACAAGCTGTGACCCGACGAGCCGGTCGCCGAGGAGCCACCATCAGATATGCTGCCGTCGGTCATCCGCCGTACTAATCAACAAAACAAACAAATATTACTAATTTTATTCCACAAAAAACTATCGTGAATTTGATTATTCATATTGTAACAACAACGAGGGGAGCGCGTAGTGCACGACGCGACGCGGACGGAGAGCGTACACCCTGATAAAGACTTTCGGAATGAGTCGAAACTTAGTAAATACCTTCACCGATAGTGCGGTACGTGAAAATTCCCGTTTTTACAATATAAATATTAATAATCTTTGACGCTCTATAACTCCTGAAATACTGGACCGATATTGATGATTCTTCCATCGAACGCGTTAAACATTCTAGTTTTAACAGTTCTAGTATCATCAATCATCACGCTTGTTGATACAGGGAGTAGTTAATCCTTGACGGCGGGGTCGGGTTGCGGTTTGCCTACCAGTAACACCAAATATGTACCTACAAACATTGACGCTTAATTGCTTCTAAACTACTGAATCGATTATGATGATTATTTCACTATCCGACGCGGCATTAATCCTTATTTCAGAATACATAGTATCATCACGCGGTTACTGCTTACCCCTTACCCTTGAAGCTGTGGGGTCTACCAGTAAGAGCGAATGTGTACTAACTGCACTATTTTGAACGCTCAATAGTTCAAAATAACTAAACCAATTTCGATGATTCTCGTTCCATGCGACGCGTCATTAATCCTAGTTTAACCATCTCCAGTGCAATCACGCTCGTTGGCGCTCGTAGTCAGTCACCTCGTTTATCTCTGACTGCGCCGGGCCGCGGCTCGGCCGCCAGTAGCGGCGCGGAGTACGTGTGGTTGTGATGAATGCGCTCAGGGGGGGCGTACGTGTACCGCGGCGCGGGGGAGGGGGCAGGTAACCCGGTCTGAAACAAGCAAACAAACAAAACTGTCACTAAACAATCGTAAATGAGTGCTGAACAGAGTTACCATCATACCTATTTCTGCCGCCAAGCAGTTCTGTGCATTTCTGTGTTCCGCTTTGTAGAGTATGGATGCCAGTGAAATTACACTCTTTTCCGACTTTTCACCTGATATGTCTCAGGGTCGGCAACGCGCGAGTGACGCTGGAACTTAAAAAGACTACTAGCTCCATCTGTTATCGCGTACTAGTACTAACCTAGAACAGGTGTCGCGGAGCGCTCCTTGATGCTCTGTCGCTCCGCCGTCACTTGCATATACTAACTTAACAAGACTCCGGTGTTGCAAGTATATATGTAAATGGCGATGTAAGTAGTTGTTTACCTGCAGCAGAGAATGGCTGGAGTGGGCAGCGTTCAGGTCCAAGGCTGGTTGCAATGTCGGTACGTGCGGGGGTGGCAACTGGTGACGACCGGAGAAATCTGCAACCAGTACATTTCCATTGCAGATCTATACTAATAATATGAAAAGTTTGTTTATTTGAACGCACTAATCTCTAGGAACTAAAAGTCGGAATTGAAAAAATATTTTTTGCATTTGATAGGCCTAATTTTGAGGAAGGTTATAGGCTAATTCACATCATGCATTCCCTAAATAAGCCGAGAAAAAGAGTTAAATTAAAGTTACAAACAGTTAAGGAGGACGCTTCGAAATTGAACATGGCGGACGCAGTTATTTTATATTTGTGTAGTTACTATAATGAACTCACCGTTGTGCATAGGGTGGTGCATGTTGTCGTGGTGATAGGTCGTGTTGTCGGGACACTCGTACTTGACCACTGGCCTCGGTACCGGTGGCTCTAGGGCGGTCGCCTGCTCCTGTCAAAATAATGATCATTATAAAAAAAATACCCAATTTTTACATAAAAAAAACTTAATTTTAGCTAACAAAGCAATCATTATTGTTTAAAAAACCATAAAAGTAAATTTTGCGATATAATAATTGAAATGGTTAAAAATGTTTTTGGTAATTTACAATAATATTAAGCATGGTGATTCTTTCTAATCGTAAATTGTAAAATACTTATTTATATTATATTTTTCTTAGAATGTACCTGGAAGCATCGTTTCCCGAACATGTGGTGTTTCTTCTGCGGCTGGTGCGGGGCGACGCGCTCCCTGCCGTACCCACTCTCGTAGGGGCGGAACTTGGAACTGTAAAACAACGATATTTAGCGAACTAGGTCCTTTGCCCCTGTAAACTTTAGCAAACTATGCCCAACGCCCCTGTTAACTTTAGCGAACTATGCCCTACGCCCTACAGGGGCTTTACAAAACTATATCCTATTCCCATGTAAACTTAGCAGAATATGTGCATTACCGCTGAAAATAAAAGCAAGTTAGGCTTTTGCCCCCCGAAACAGTCAGCCGTCAGAACCGTCATTTGCCGCGTCATTTTCAGGAACTATGCCACCGAAAACTTAAACTAAGTATGCTCCTAATCTATGCAGTAATCTCTACTATGTAGACCCAAGGCGTCATTGCCAACCGCACAGCACCTCATTCGAGGAACATACCTGTGGAACTCTTGCGCGGAATCATTCCCGTCGCACCATTCGCCGTCAGAGAGCGACGGAACCCGCTCGGATCCCATCGACGAAACAGCACTATCGGATGCAGAGTCGCGTTCTGCGGACAAATAGACATATGTTTGAAAATACATAATATGGTTGATGACAAGAAGCATGGTTGATGACAAGAGGAGCTGTGAACAGTCATATTCCATGACAAGAAGAATGGTTGATGACAAGAGATCTCTTGCCTTGTATAATTAGACCGATTACTCACCAGTCACCATGTGTGAATGCGACACGTTTTGGGAATTCACTTCAAAGGCATGGTTGATGACAAGAGATCTCTTGCTTTGTATAATTAGGCCGAATACTCACCAGCCACCATCATGTGTGAATGCGACGCGTTGTGCGGAGGCGCGTGGTGGGCCGCCGCGGCTCCATCCAACATCCGCATTGTGTACATCCCTTTAGACAATACAAAGATTCTGTTAAAATAACATATTTGCTTTGAAGAAATGAAACAAGCTCACGACTCAGTTCCATACTGAGTACGCAGATCCTTGAGGATGCCAAGTAGGGGTAGTCACAGCCAAAACATTACATTTGGTACATGCCCACGTTTTGCATAGTAGTATCCCACGTGACAGGTTGCAATCCCATTGCCGCATATGAGAACACTAAACGATGGCACATGCTTTTTGGCTTAAAGGATTTGGGTTCACTATTCTGAGCAAGTGTTAATAAACAAATTACATTAAAAATAATTGAGTGGTTACATCACTCTTGTACCAAGCGGGATCGATCCCTGCCGAGGTCGAAACTTCTGGGGTAATAAAAAATCTTGAAATATTTTGTTATATAACATTGAAATTATCGTGGTTTTGTATAATTTTAGGATACCACGTAGTTTACTTTGTTTCCGTCTTACGACCGTCGAGCGTGGTCGCGGACGGCGCTCATGAGGAAGGACCTCTAAACGGTCAACGAAACGTCAGCCGGAGAATAGGGTATAGTCGTAATAATATAACAGGATATGACTTATCAACGCTTAATTTTTTGAGCGACTCTTTCGTCACCCTGCGTTGTTCAGTGACCAGCCCCCATATTATGTATTTGAAAGTCACTCCGTGACAAACGTTTCCTAGTAACTGAAATCAACGCTAGCCGATAACAACGATAACTGAAAACATAATATGACTTATCATTCATATATACCTATGGATTCATATACAACTTGTAACAATTTATTATGTCAAATAAATATTTCTTATTCTTATTCTTTATCAAGATTTTCTTCTACAGCCACCGTTTCTTTTTTGGTCTTGGTTTGTGATGATCATTCGACTTTTTAAATCCTCGTCGCTAACAGAGGGGTGTTTGGTGAGGGGGGTTTCTGTGTTCTGTTACACAGATACACAAGTTAAACTTTTATCGTATCTGTACTGTCTGTGACATCGTATCTCCCAAAAGGATGAACCGATTTTGTTTTTGTTCGAAAGGTTACTTTATATAGAGTGTTTTAAATATGATTCAAGAAAATTCTGCCGTTGAAGATCATCAGCTCTTTTTAGTTAATGAAGGGACGTTAATGTTTAATTTAAAAAATGCTAGTATGACTTCCAAGATGGTGCTTAGGTACGTCATATCGTCACTATCGCAATCGATAATGGAAATACAAGTTGATGGTTTTCCAATTTTATAAAAATAACCTTGTTTTTTCTTTTTATCTTTTCATGAACGTCGCTAATCTTTCAGCTAGTTTTTAATTTTCACCCGAGTAACGATGATAATGCAGTTATAATTTCAACTGTTAGAATGATAAGGTATTTTTTATCTTCATCGTAGCAGCACTAAACAGAGAGCTGTCTCAGCTTAGTGCTGCGGTCCTAGGACCTGATTGACCCACACGGCACATAATATGGTACCAATAGGCACAAAAAAATCTTCCTCTTTGTCTATTACTTACCATTACTGTATTGTATTTATATTTTATTTGCTTAGACAATTATGACTGTTTTTTTATATGAGCCTTGATATAAACCATTTTTTATTATTTATGTTTAAATTGTCTATTTTTTGTTAAACCAAATAATTTACTCACCAAAGAGTGTCTGTTAGAGATTGCTTCTAATGATAACACCGTCCATTGTAATTTAGTTTTCTAGGTACGGTTTTTTTTTTGTTTTCTTATGGTGTACCGACAATAAAGTATTTTTGTAAATTCACTAATTAATTCATACCCTCTTTTTAATTCTAAGCTAATATATTGCACGAACCAAAATGTTGTGAAAATCCTAATTTGTTCAAGGACATACACCCTGTATGTCCTTGAATAAATTACTAAATACCTACTTCAAATTATGAGTCAACGTGACGCGACATTTTTATATTATATTACACATGATTCTAAATATTAGAGATAAGCTTGATAGGCAGTGGCTTTAGCGATATAGCTATCTTTGTTATTTCCCTATCAGAACATTATCTAAGTTTATGATAAAATATATGTTACTAAGTTTGCGTCTGCGTTTTTTTTTAAACATGTTCACGTAGGGTTGGTTTTCTTCAGACATTTTCTTATTAAAACTATATACTGCCCACCAGAGTTACTTTTTATACCCGGACTAAAAGTAGCCGATGAAAAGTGGCTCTTACCGCAGCGTTCGTGAGAAACGAATTCGCTCGATCGTTTTTCCGTCGACCTACGTTGCAAAATTAAGCACTTTTACTTTACGGATGAGCAGTTTCGGAGATTACCTCCTACATCCAAACTTTACATCTTTATAATGTAAGTGTAGGAACCAAAAGCGGATGTTATTATGCATGAGTGTAACGTATCGTTATTGTTTACGAATATTTTAATATTAAGTCTACTAAGATAAAATTAATACCATTTACCAAGAACAATGTAGTCGTTGTATATTGTGATATATGTTACTAGCTGATGCAACACTTGTTTCAGTTGTCATCACACAATTAAATCGATTAGTAACTACTTAAAATTTAGTATTTCATACAACATTTTCTGATTATGTAACGTTATCCAATGGTGTTATGACCCAGGGGTCTAGACAAATGCCATTTTCTGTTGGCGTTAACGCATGCGGAAAGATTGAATTGTATGGGAATGACATTAGCTGTCGAAATGTCACGTGACAGCTGCCAAGTTTTACCTTGACAAATTTGCGTTAGCGTGAAAGGAAAAGTAATCTTGAGGTATTAGTCTAGACCCCTTGGGGCTAATTTTAGGCGAAAATAGAACAGTGTTTTTTCGCCGACCGACATTTATGGCCCACCGCACGACTTGAGTATGAATGATTTGGATATACTTTCTCCAAATATATAATATATATTAGATGAGATAGAATATTAATGTTATTTAATATACACCATAAAAAAAAACAATCTTACCATCGTAAAATGTATAATAGGAATTTATATACTCCGCCGGATCCGGATACAGCAGTGGACTCAAATATGGCGTGACAGGGTAGAAGGGATGATGCGCGTACAGCGCCAGATGCGACACCGATAAATCCATATTCACAAATCGATAAATAACTCGTCAACTTTACTAGTCCGTATAATGACAAAACATTTATTTGCAATGTTGCGTGACTGGGCGCTCCAATTTTTGTGAATAATGTTTTACTATAACACTATCTAAAAAAGTCCCAGCTCTATTATCGAAAGATGTATTTGATTATTTCGTACGTAACCGACGTTATCATTCCAAATGCGAAGCATAACATGTGATTATCTGAATCACCTCGGATAAGGGTTTGATTTCCTTTAAGTTTTTCGTTCTTTTCACTCGATTAAGAGTTTGGTAGATAACCGCTTTTCAGCAACAAACTTATAATAAAAAGTCCCGCCCTTTAGATTTTCCGTTTGGAATTTTCTGTGACGTATCCGCAAACAAATAGTTTGCGCGACGGCAAATAGTTGCTGTCACAAATCTCTTGAATCTATTCCAAACAAGCGCATGACATGACTTTCCATTGTCTCTGGTTATCTCTCACTATTTGCGAACTTGATAACTCCAATTCTATAATCATATTTTGCGAAATTGTCTATACTTGAACGACCATAGACAATAGTTGTATCGTTTCAGTACAGCGACGGGGACTTTGATAAGGGAGTCTGCAGTAGTCCTTGTCCTTCTTAGGGCGCAGCAGAATCGGCAGAGGCAGAAGCAACATTCAGAGTTATGCACCTTTCTACTCTTTGAAGTGCGTTTATTCAGGACTGGCATAAGTAGGCTTTTTATTGACAGATTCTCAAACAATCCGCAAATCACCAGAAAGTCTCAAGCTATTAAATACAGTCAAAGTTTGTGTTCACTTTTAGTCCAAAACAAAATCGCTATCACGAGAAAAGAGTCTAAACAATATTCACAAGTTTCAGAATTAGTTAGGATAGTTTAAAATAGTTTTTTTCAATGTCCGAAGCACTTGAAACAATTAAGTACCTACGTTATCTTTCGATACACGCAATCACTTGAGGATGCAACGCTGCATAACGAATAGGCGATACACATACGAAAAGATTCCCATTGTGAATAAGAAATGAGGTAAAAAATCAAAAGCGAATCCACTGAGTTAGTTATCTGAATTTCTTTTGAAAGGCTCTTCCAATGATTCGAAACGACACACTCGAAGCGTAGGGAAAGAACAATGAAATTATACAATGATCGTAACGACTTATTAAGGACTGTTATAACTAACGCAAATAACGCTTTATCAATGTTTGTTGTTTGATCAGCGATATTATTGAGTGTGTGCGCAACGTCTTAGTGATACGCAATGCAAACAGTTCACGCGGGCGTTTTACTACGTTTCTCTTAGTCAGTTGATATTCTTTTAATTTTATATTGTTCATAGAAGTTTACAAATTATAAGGTAAGCTTCAAAAGAGTTTTCTTCCAGCAAACTTTTGTGAAAAGAGAAAGAGAGAGAGGTGATGAACTTGATAAGTGTAAAAGACAGGAAAGAAGAAACTACATATTATTATAGGTATAAACCGAAAATAAATACAAATAGTATATAAAATACAATGTGTATAAGCGTAGTACAGAGAATAATAGTGCTATTTCACTTGAAATTTGAAAATGTTCAGCGATGGGCTGGCACGGATTTCATGAGGAAGAGAGGACCATAGTTTGACAGCAAGTAGGTACTGTGAATGAACCGTCATAACAGCTGGAAGAGTGCGAAGGGGTCTCGAAAAGATTTTGTCGCAAAATAAATTCTACGACAAGTTCCAATGCACAGAATTGAATTGCAAACGCGATTTAAAAATGAACTTTGAACTTACTAAAACATCACTGACCGAACCATGCAATCACTGATGTAGTTCACCGTGTCCCAACCCTAGAGCCGCCGTACATTTTAGAAAATGGAATGACCATTATTTTACCGCCTTTACTTCTGAAACGACAACGTCACACAGCGAAACACAACACACACATTGCAATGTCTTGAGGGACAACACAGTTTTCTCGTAATTTTCGTATTGAAATCATGATTATCAACTTCATATATTGAGGTTATATTGCGTTCGGCGTCCACCGCTAAGCGTCCGCGCAGCCGCGTGCGTGCTAAATGACTAATTATTTTTTTGAATAAATGACGTCATCTGGGTCAGGTAATGTTATCAAAACTATGTTTTTTTTGTATATAAACGGCACAGATGCGTGGACGTATAGTTCAATGCTGGTTGTAATAAAACACTACAAATTCTACCCCCTGACGTGTTTTTAGGGTTCCGTAGTCAAGGAACCCTAAAAACACGTCACACATTTCGCCATGTCCGGTTCCTCTGTCTGTCTGTCTGTGCTCAGAGCCTCTTAGTACTAGAAAGTTGTAATTTGGCATGGGTACACATATTAATCACGCGGACAAAGTAATACAATAAAAATGTTGAATTTGTTTTTAGTTTACTAAAAGAAACTACACGTATGTCTTTGCATAGCTAGTTGAATAATATTGCGGGTGTGTGAAAACTATTGTTTGATTATGATTTCGATAATATATGTACATAGAATAAAGCGAGTAGTTTCGGAAATAAAAAAGAACTGGGATTTTATAATATCCCAAAACATTCGACCTCGGCGGGGCACGAACCCGCGACCTCGGACGTGTCTCTGGCTACCCCCTACTTGGTATTCTCACAGATAAGCATACTGAGTATGGATCTGAAGATCTCATGTGCAGGCGGGGATACAACATCAAGATGACAGTCGTGAGCTTGTTTACTTTTGTTATTTACCTACCTAGGTGGTGAAATACATACTATATTAGATAAGTGGTTCAAGTGGTGCGACATGTAAAGGTTACTACGCAGTAACTTTCTATTATCGTTCAGAATCAAAACAATATTTTGACTAGCTATTTATTTTGGCTTAAAACCTTCTTTACACTATGTTTTTGACGACGTCCGTGGCGCGGCGTGCGAGTCGCCAGCTGAGACGTGACAGATTATTCTAATTGTCGTATCGAAATGAAACTTTGTATGTATATGTAGTTCGGATGACAAAACTATCATTTGGTATCTTGGAGCTGATCTGATGATGAAGCCAGGAGGTGGATAGTGGAACTCTTTAGTGGCTACTAGTAAACCCCTCGAGTTCGGGCGCATATGATTCGTTTTGACGAGTCCAATAGATTGAGCTTGGTAACGAGGGTGGATAGCGAAATTTTATTGTTTATAATTTTAAGTGCGTTGTTTAGGTTTTTTTACACTACACATTACATTGTTGTTTTATTTACATAACAGCCCTCATTTTTGTATCGTTCGCTCTATGTTCATTAAATGTTCTGATTTCCGGAGCACCCTGTGGAAGTGTGACGTACCTTCATTCATGGCCATGTCCATCAGCTGAAGGTCCTCATCGTTGAGGATGGACTGCAGGAATCCGTCCTGGTTGCTCGGTGGCGCCATCTCTGTAGAGTTCTGCACAAGACATTATAAAAGGTATATTAATATTATAAAAAAAAGATATAATATCCTATAAAACCCTAGGTACCTAGTAGACTCTGATATTTAGTTTTTGATATTGGTTGTGTAACTGAGTATCATGTGAATTAGAGTCGTGAGCGTGTTGTTTTTTGTGCAAGATGGTGCTGGTTCTTTCCCGGTCAAGGCTTACCTGGTAGTAGATCCCATCGTGTTGTTGTGGGTGGTGGGCGGACTCCACTTTGTAAGCGCCCTCTAGCGGGGCCGCTGCGCCTGTCAATTCAATTTTTTTTTGTTAAAATACCATTTTACCCGTTTTACTTAGTAATACGTGATTGAAGACTCGACGGGGGTCGACTAGATGAATATTTCAAGTATGAATACCGTCATACTTGAAATATTTTGATAGTTTTTACAGAGAAACGAGACGTTATCCGTACACGGCTGTAATTAAAAACCCTTAATGGCAATGAGTAACCATTAAGGGTTACTCATTAAGCGGTTAAATTAGAGCGCGCAAAATCGTGCCATCACGTTCTGTTAATAAGGCAAATTAGGTGACAAACTTACGCATTTCTTATTCGTTCACGTACACCAACATATGCATGTGGTGACCACGACGCGTTTGTTTGATACATTTCATCGAGAGCGGCCGGGATGTGGAGGCGGCTTAAGTCAAAGTTTTTGCAAGAGCGATTGTATGTATGTGGTGACTACAACGCGTTTGTTTGATGCATTGCATTGAGAGTGGCCGGAGTGTGGGTGGAGGCGGGTTAGCTTACCATATGTATCGGGGTGTTTGTCGGGCGCAGGAACGGGCGCGATGGGGGCGTGCGGGGCGTGGTGGTAGTTAGCCGGGTAGCCACCAGCTGCTCCATGCGCACTGTCGAACCAACGAGAGATATATTTTATTATTAAGGTTATTATTACCAGGTTTTAAATATCTAAGGTAAATTATTAAGGTTATTATTACCAGGTTTTAAATATCTAAGGTAACTTAACGAAGGCACTAAGGCACTTAATCTTATACTTGCCTGATGTTGTATGGGTGTGTGTGAGTGTGGTTTATTTTTGTCTGATGTTATGCGGGTGGATGTGTGAGGTTTATGTTTGTGGGTAAACTTTCCTGATGTTATGAGGTGTGTATTTACTTCTGGATATATTTGTCTTTGTAAGTATACTTGCCTTATGTTATGCGGGTGCGGATGCGGGTGCGGGTGCGGATGCGCGTGCGGATGCGCGTGCGGGTGGTAGTGCGGGTAGTCGGCGCCCGGCGGCGGCGGGATGGTCAGCAGCGAGGCGAGGTCCTGCCAGCGCTGCTCTACCGACATGGAACGCATCAGCGACTGGAAGAAAACACAGAAGACCGCTGTTAAAAGACTTCATTCCAACTATGGATCGGCGGTTTTATTCTTTTAATTTCTTTTTGTGGCCTTTTATCACTGCGGCCGGACAGGCCTATTGTGAACGCCATTCGCTTTCTTCGCCCCTCAAGTGGCGTCCATAGGTTACGGTAATCGCTTATGAACCGGTGGGCTGTCACTGCTGCTTCGAGCCTAGTCAAAATTCTAGAACCTGTCCTTGCACCCATTTCATTTCATTTGTTCCGGGTCGTGTTACCACGGTTGTTCCTAATACCCACGATACAAGGAATCCTAATGTGGAATTAGGACTAAAAAACAACGGACGTAAAAACGGACAAAGCTTCATTATAATTACCTACATTGATATAAAGTTTGAAATAAATTAATTTGTGTTTTTTCGTACACTGACAACTACTCTGAATATAAATAAATATATTCAAAAACTATATTTTAGCTGAGTGTTCTGTTTTTTAGCTTTTAGTGGCTTTGGTATCACTGCGGCCGTTAGGTCTATTGTGATCTGAGTGTTCTGTTGCTTTTTAATTTGTTCTCTCAAACGCAACCTGATGAGAGCTAAAAACATATATACTACGCCCAATGGTAGTATCCAAACCTAGTATGTAGGTGGCCATCAAAAGTGACAGTTTACCGACGAAAACACGTTTCCAACGTCTAAATTCTAAACACAGAAATCGTATGTTCACCGTTAAAACATCTGTTTGTTTGTTTAATTAATATTTGTGAGGAAAGTCGCCATTTTTGTTTGCCTTCCGTGATTTCGCGCCAACATTCGAAATCTTCGTGGGCGGGGTTTACTTGTCTATGAAACTTTTTATCCGACAACCTTTTTGGAAAGATCTTCCGTCTTACTAGGCTATTTTAAACGCTCAAAAAATGTGTCATAATTCAGTGGTCAGAGATGGCAATACTTATGAATTGTTTTGGTACGAAATTGAACACTACTTGTTAACAGTTATTAAAAGCACAAGAACCAAATCGAAATTTTTGTTCAGGAGTTTATAGATAAGCCAGTTTTTGTAAAATTTTAAAATCGTCTTTTGCAGCGCCCCCTAGCGATAAATCGATCAATAAAACCTACCTAGGAACCATCCTTGAAGAAATTGAAATCTATTGCGAAAAACGGCATCACAATCCGATAAGCCGTTTTGGAGATAAATGTTATCAGACAAAAAACAAATAAATCGCATATACAGATATACAGGCTCCTTACGCCGCGGGTAAAAAGGTTTACAATGCAATGACAAAAGCTAGCGGATATTGACAGTACAAACTAACATTTAAAACATTTCAATGTCATGTACAAATATGTAAAAAAAAATAGAACACCGTACGCTACCGGTGGAAAGCAAGTCAATGTTGTCAGAGCACTTGTATTTTGTGTGCCGTGTAAATAGCCTGGCCGTTTGTCTATGGTGTTTGCA
This sequence comes from Perizoma affinitatum, assembly GCA_961405105.1. Classification (NCBI taxonomy): domain Eukaryota; kingdom Metazoa; phylum Arthropoda; class Insecta; order Lepidoptera; family Geometridae; genus Perizoma; species Perizoma affinitatum. The sequence goes on along the minus strand of OY560186.1, from coordinate 16,380,474 downwards.
CTTGGGCACGCGAGCGGAATGAGACCGGGTGGCGGGAAAAAATCGTTCCAATTTCGAATTATAGGATCTGGATTTGACTATGCCAATAATACAGTTAGGTATTTCATTTATTTTTCTCTAGATAGGTAATCTTCTTCAAACCCACTACCGCCCCACTCTTCATTACACAGAGGTGTGCTGAAAGAAAATGCTAATTTGCAATGTATGTACTTGTATAAAGCATTTTCTATCTATTCGAGTTGTTGCTAAACGTTTTTGAAAAGAATTGCTTCTGAAATTTTCGTAATAATTCGCTTTGTACGAACGCTTAAATAATCACTCTGAACAATTAAATGAAAACAACAGCCGAATAGAGAAACTCCTTCTAATTTTGAAGTCGGTTAAAATTACGGCCGCACCCTAGTCCCCAAATAACTTTTACTTTAAAATAATTAAAAAGGCTGTCGTCCATCTCAAACTATCGACTTCCTTTAACCATTAAGACAGTTCATCGGGCGGGTGGCCTTCCTACACTGTGTTGTGGATCGTGGTCACCACTTATTGGTTCTGCAAGCTGTATTACCTGACCTACCCATTGGCACTTCAACTTGCTATTTCTGAGGGCTATTTTAAAACCATATTCATATAAAGAGATACATTAGATTCACAAGTGGTTCTCGAGAATTTAAGAGTCTGACACCGTTAACTTAAAGTGTCAGAAAAGTGTACCAAACTTTTTAATGTAGAGAGTGACCAAAATATAAAGAATTTGGTACACATTTTTTATTAGATCTCTTTATTGTTGCGCATGTTACGATTAGACTGTCCGAGTTATTCTAAACGTATGCCCTCACTTTATTTTTCGTGTCACTAAATTAGGTATCGCAGTTAGTAAAATTTTAAAAACAAACTAGCTTCTGCATACGCCTTCGCCCGCGTGGTACCCGGATAAAAAGTAGCCTTTGTATTATTCTGATGTATAAGCTATATTACTGTAAAGTTTCACCAAAATCCGTTCAGTGGTTTCTACGTGAAAGTTTAACAAACATCCATCCATCTTCATAAACTTTTGCGTTTATAATAGTGTAGGATGCTGATCATAATTAAGTTTGTAAAAAAAAAACAAAAAGTGGGCGTGGCCAGTTCCTTCTAGGAATGAAAATAACATTAAATTTGAAAGTATCTCTAGGGCTCCGCAGTAAATTTTATTCGCAGTCCCTTACGGTAATGATCCTTAACGAGACGGCGCCTATTCGTTTATTACTATAGTTTGCCATGAAATGAGATCTCGCCACCGCAATACTTCAAAAACCACACAACCGATTAAACTCATAAACGAACTCCAAAATTCTATAAATATAATCTTTCTTTATATGAAGTTTCATCAAGATCGAATAAACGGTTCGGTAGTTATCGTCGTCTGGCAAACAAAAATACATGAACACATACATCGAATGCCGGAATGTTCCTCATTCGGGGATCTTCGATTCGCTCGTTCGTTCATTTTATTAAAAAAAAGTCTAAATCTTTGTCTTTTTTAATTCAATGTCATATTTCCGAGCATGTGACAAATACGGCCACACGTGCCTACAATTAGGGCCAGGACACACTCGCGTGTCGTAAATTATACGCCGAGGGTATAATCTCACACACAACACCTTGAGATCGAACAAGGTCGTTTAATGTACTAGGACTCATTTACAGATGTCCGCCGTACCGATTCGTCTTGGATGTTTTTATTACTATGTTGCTATTCGTATCTGTACTTATTTTATTTACATTTTTAGATGACCCAGCACCGCTTGGGAAATTAAATAGACCTAAAACAGCGTTCTCACGGCAGATGTCCGACACGTCGTAAATGCCTTCATGTTTTTTGAATGAAATCAATTCAATCAAAAATTAATTTAAATGGAAAATTTTACGCTTTTCGGTCAAACTTCGTCTGACCGCCGGCGCCGTGTAGAGAAGCATCAGATAAGTTTGAAGAAAAAATAGGAGAGATTCTTATTGACATTGACATATTATTATTATTCAAATGAGATGTGATGTGACAGACAGAAGAGTTGTTTTTTCACAAAGTTTCCACAGTCTGTATTGCATAGTTAATTAAAATCTAGCGGTATTGTTAAATTAGAAATGAAAAGCTTAGCAGAATAACATTGCATTTATAGAGTTGAAATTATCGTTATTTGGTATCATTCTAGAAAAATAATATTACGACTATACCCACTCATATAGTCGTTACAATATTCTAAAATATTTCACCTATTGATTTTAATTTTGAAAGGTTTTCAAATTAAATTCAGCGATGGACAACAAATCGCTTGCTTTTTCCTTTTTTAAGTTTTTATGTCAAAGAATGTAGCCAATAATATTTATCGGGGCATTCTGGTTTTAAAAACCTTTTGATAGAATGTATGCAGTTAAATCTACTGGCCAAATAAACAAAAATAGTAATTGAACTACCACAAAAACGGTAATACACCAGACGAAAAACGAATGACCTTTGCCAAACAAAAATACGGAAACAAGCACCCAAATTATTGGCTCACCATAATTTCATATGACAACCTGATAATACATCATTGTGTACTTTAATTGCACTGGATTAAGACTTAAAATTGATTGTCCTGTCATGCCAATGTACGTACATGTCCCGTGTGACCAACAATTTGGATAATTGTAGTAGAGCCTAGTAATTTATCCCGCGGAAAATAAGTTTTTTATTGTTCGAAATTTAAAAAGACAATTATCTATTTTTGCGTGTCTATGGTTTGGAATAACGTCATGGGTTATACCATGTGAACTTCCTGGTCTGTAGGAGGTTTGGCTAGTGCCCTGAAGTTTACTAGATGGCACTGTATGTCTGGTTCCAAGATAGTTAAATTCATTCGTTACGTGACGTAAATGGGAAAAGGAGGACCAACAGTACGTAAAAGGTGAGAAGTGGGAACCGCTAAAATTTATTAATAACAGGATGGCATGTAACCATGCCCAAAGCGATTGGATTAGACCGCGAAAATTCTAGTCGGTACGCTGGTGATTCCACGAAAATTTTAGTTTTTCGTTATAAAAATGTCGTTCGATTATAAGACTGTACAAATAGAAGGAACCGGCGAGGGAAGTGGGCTGCGAATGTTGTTGTCATAGGTACAGCTCATTGTCCATATTTTATCCGCCGCTGTTCATAGTTAAGATCCGGATATTGGTGTTGTGATCCTAGTGTGAGGTCAAGACTATGTATGGGACTAGTGGTTTTGTTGTTAGTGATGCCCAAAGCGGCATTGCATTGCGCCTACCACATTATATGGTAAAGTTAAAAAAGCCTTTAATTTCCAAGATTCATACAGTCTCAGGTAACTTTTTTGGATATCATTGAGGATCTTCTGTAAAGGGGGATGCTATAGACTTCCACACCCATACATCCGTAGACATTTCGGCAAACAAAAAAAAATCATACGCCGCTTACCTGATACTCGTGTAAATCCATCATTATCCTATCGTACATTTAAAATAACCTAACCTTAACTAACTACACTAAAATATTGCACTCAATTCAGACTGTCCACAAAAGTGGTATATTGCACATGAAATCAGGTACCGCTGGCGGTATTTAAAAGTAAAAAATCACATTGTCAAAAATTAAGCTGTCAGATTTGACAGTCGCGCGCGCTTTTTCCGGATTCCCGCGTTTTTCATAATGGACGCGCGCGCCGCGTCGCGATGCGTTCGTTACTGGCCATTGCAAATACCGTACTTACTTAGATCCGTTGTACGAAAAAACTGGTCAAGAGCGGTCAAGATTTTGAGAGGAGAGTCCCGTACGGAAACGAATTACTTACTTTCACTAGTTAGGTAGCTGTTTCTAAATTATATGTTCATTTGAGTGTGATTATTTTATAGTAATTATCAACTTAAGTCCTAGTTAAAGTTGAGGTAGCTTTAATTGTTCCATATAGGTACCACATCGGTAAATGTATGTAAACCAGGCATACGGCAAACCAGATGGTAAGCCGTTCGCTATTTGATATCTGGCGGCATTGCTGATCGAAAGACATAGGTCAAAAGTTTAAATATTATTAGCTATAATATTCTCACTGTTACCATTGATATTAGCAAGTATTTTTGGGTATCCGCTACACAAGACTGGAGCTTAGTGTGGGGCCATATATATTAATACTAGGTCTGTGCTGATGAAATTACCGTTTTGTATGAGAACATATCGAATCGGCCTGTTTATTTTGCCGATTTGCCACAAATGGTTTAAAAATATTGTTTGGACAAACATCAAAAGATTGATACGGATTCGCTGTCAATTCATTATCATTCTTGGTCCCGGAGCGTCCACAAGGTTCGGTTAGCGAGAGCAAAATTTCCAGAACGATAGCGGTTGAATCAATAACGCACTGTACGTTTATTGGTAGTGTTCGGTTAATACACGTCGTTAATATTGCGTGCCGTTTGAGAAGCTTTGTTTTCACGTCGAAACTAATATTCGAAAATAGCGCAAGATTTCTATGAGTAATTGCAAATGTAATTAAATTGGAGGTAAAACAAACTTCAGAACAACAAATGACTACCTACTGAAAGTGCCAAAACCTTACTGTTTTTTTTAATATAATATTATTATAACAAAGTTTATTTGAATTTAGAATTATATTTAAGTTCAAAGTAGACAGTTCGACAAAACAGCAAAACTGTAATAGCTGTTTGGTCTTCATGATTAAAAAAAATATTTGTTTATCCGACCAAATTATTTTGTCTCCGAGGATAAAAAATAATAGAACCACATCACTGATCCGTTTTTCGAGAACCGCAGCTGAACCCGCAAAAAGCTAGCATCGAACGTGTGTGAAATCGCAAGAACAGCCAGCCGTCATTTTCTAACGGTCCCGTAAGGAGGTTTGTAAGGCCTACGCACACGCGCCTAAAACACGACCGAAATCGTGCCTTATTCGTATCATAAAAAAAAGTTTACAAGCAGTATATCAGTCATGTAGTTCCCATAATACAAGCTCTGCCTAGTTTGGGGCTAGATGATGCTGTGCGAAAAATGTATGCTTTGTATAATAACAAAAACACTTAACTGTAAGTGTTTTTGTGTTTTTGACTGTATTTCCCATGATTTCCGATTATTGAATCGGACGAATGATCGTACGAATAAAATCGGATTATCGGAACCATAACTGTTGTGTATCGCTGCCACTAGTACAACTTTCTTCGGCACTCGAAGAGAGCGTACAAGTAATTAGAAATACATTCGGAATTTGATTGATTGTATTCGGCGACAGTTACTTTTTAATCGTGTTTTTTATTGTACGAAAAATCTTGTACATAATCGTACAAAAGTTGCACTTAATGTGGTCGAAGTTCACGTTTCTTGATTACTATTTAAAAACGTACAGGACGCATTTTTTACAGAGGCTTCAAAGTTGTGTCCACGTAGATGTATATTTTATTATAATGTTTTTCCTAGTTGCAGCTACCAGCGCGTTTACGGCAAGTACTTAAATCAAGTCCCTGTGGAAGGGAGAGCAGCACGCCTTTGTGCGCTTTTGAGACAGCAAGTCGAGCCATGCTCTGTCACGAGCAACAACAGCGAAATTACAGGCACATTACACTTTGCACCATAATGTCTCGTTGTCGGCAACGCGCGAGCGATACACCTGCTGTTGCAAGCGTCCATAGGTTACGGTAACCGCTTACAGAAATGTGGGCCGTACGCTTGTTTGTCACTCGAGTTGTACAATTGTAAAAAAAACAACGCACACAGAAATAGTCTTCGACCAACTATCTCAATCCTTCGCATTCAATTTCACGTTATTTTTCGACGCATGGGTTACAAAAGATGGTAAAATTATAGTTTAATAATAGTAACAATAGTGTGCAAACATTTCAACATTAATTCCCTATTTTATTCTAAGTACAATGTCATTGTTATTACATACCTAGTGTGCAATGTATAAATTAAAAATTAATTAAATAAATAAATAATTCTTGACATTTTCACACAGCATCATCTAGACAAAGCTTGTATTATAGGAAATACATGACTGATATATATTTTTTTGTAAATACATACATATTATACATAGAAAACACCCAGACCCGAGACAAATATTTGCAAATAATACAAACAATAGTCCCGCGGCAGGAATCGAACCCGCAACCTTCTGCGTCTCAGTCTCAGGCGGGCCTTTGCCCGCATTGCGCCACAGAGGTCGTCACAGAATTGACAGGGTAGTGTGCTTTTTCTGGCAGTAGTTTGGAAACAGAGTTATTGAAGATGTTCTAGTTATTAATGGCTCGTAGGTATGTATAGACGATGGGATTTTGTTTCAAATAATTTGCAGAACACGTAAGAGTCTCGTCTCAAATTTAGGATGGCTAAAGGATAGGGATTATCTTCTCATTTAGCTGAATGGATCTTAAATGTTAACATGTCTTAGCATTTTTTACTACGGCCACAAACTAGACCGAATTAGCTAAAATATTCTAATTCGGATTATTCAGTATATATTCTTATATATAAAATTTTCTTTAGTTACCGTAATTTTGGCATTATAACCAGTGGCATGGATTTTCATGTAAACCACTCAATTTTATCTATCGCTCTCTTTTAACAGTAACAAAAGAAAGAGATAGCAACAATTTTAGTGCTGTCAAATTAGTCAGACTTAAATTCTCCAACCAAGTTTAGTCGTGATTTCAAAACATGCTGACTATAAGAACACGAAAGAAGATCAACATGTAAACTAATTTGACAAGAGTAAAGTTCATGCCATCTCTTTCTTGCGTGCACTAACAGTGAAGGAGTGCGACAGATCCATGCTGGATCGGCGCCAGCATATATACTAAGTTATAGTTTGTCATAATATCTCAAGTGCCGTTCTTTGACAAATTCTCATGTATGTAATTTTGTCGAGTGAAAGCTTAAAGTAGTTAAGCTTGTACGGTTAGGCTTCGGTTTATGGATCTAGGCCTAGACTCAGGCGGTATTACGGCGTTTATAATGCAGGTTAGCTAAGTTGCTGTTTCGGCGTCACTCGACATAAATAGCACTTCACAGCGCTACTTAAAACAGCACCTTGAGTCACAACTTAAAGTGAAAGATCATAATCTTCTTGTCCTCATCCCACATTACGTGGGGTCGGCACAACTTCTTTTCTTCTTCCACTTTGTAGTTTGGAATACTATAATTTGGTATCTTGGAGCTGATCTGATGATGGAGCCAGGAGGTTGATACAAAGGTTTCAATAATTATTGTTATAATAATTATTATTAAAATATTTATTTCCGTTCATAAAATAAATCGATAATAATAACACCACCCAACAGACACATATGTATACCTGACCCCACACTAGATTTACCAGTGTCGTGGGTATCAGGAACTAAGAGTACCGTGATACCACAACACCCAGACCCAGAACCAATATCCACACGAACTATAACGAGTTAGATTTGAAATATCTGTAATGTTGTATCTGTGTGATTTTAATACAGAATTTTAATTCGAAAACTTGGTACATGACCACATTTTTGCATAGTATTTAGATACCTAACCTTTTTTTTTTCACAAAAAACAGTCAAACAGTCATGGTTACCTTATACGGATACAAAGAGAGCGATCCTCCAGCTTACTGGTTCATAGATCAGTCCGAGCGGAAGCGAAACCAAAGATGGCAAGTTACCGCTAGTATAACAAGGCGATTTTAAGCACCTTTGTATTGATACCTACTTTCATTCCATGAAATGCATGAAAAATTATGTACATACTCATTATGAGAATAAGATAGATAGATAGATAGAAAATGCTTTATTGCAAGATAAAATAAATACATAAGCGAAATTAGTGCTAATTAGCATTTTCTTCCAGCTAACCTTTGTGTAATGAAGATTGGGGCGGTAGTGCGTTTGACTGATTACCGAAATAAGAGAAAACTTTATTAAATGAAATAACTAGCTACTTGAAATATAAGTAAAATACATACATAAAAGAAAATAATTCATACTTATATACATACAAATCCTACTACTATTATAAACGCGAAAGTTTGTAAGGATGGATGGATGTTTGTTTCTCTTACACGCAAAAACTACTGAACGGAGTTTGATGAAACTTTACAGTAATATAGCTTAGGTAGTAGAACTCTTTTTTTTTCTAGACAATCAAATTGGCAAACAAGCATACGGCTCGCCTGCTGGAGGCGGCCTTTTATACAGTGTGATCGGAGGAGGTACTACTGTATCAATTTCTGTCTACGTTGCTACGAGTAGGTTGGTATGGGTGTGAGACTTATGAGACAACGCATCAGCAAACCTCTTGGTATTGCAGATATCAATAGGCGACGGTAACCGCTTACCATCGCTGTAAGCCTGTTTGCCCCCATACACCTTTCCACATAAATATTCAAGATTTTCATGATAAAAAATATGTTTAACAATTAATTTTCTTTATCGAACCTCAGAATAATGCCAACTAAGCCATAGAGCACCGCGATGGAATCAATCGTTAGCACGGGTATGAACCGCAATTGAATGTTTAAAACAAATATATAGGTAGGTAAGACGGACGCGGTGGCGGTGGCGATCAAAGGTATATGATTGAAAGGTGGTTATCAAGGTTAGCGTGCATGAACGCCACCGCTATCGCAAACGCCTCTGTTTTACCAGGCGTTTAGATATAATAAACTAGACTCTGCCCACGGCTTCGCCCGCGTGGTACCCGGAGAAAAAGTAGCATATGAGATGATGTAAAAGCCATATTACTGTAAAGTTTCATCAAAATCCGTTCAGTTGTTTTTGCGTGAAAGACTAACAAACATCCACCAAACTTTTTCATTTATAAGATTTAAAACAAATATAAATATAAATAATTCTGGACATTTTTAACACAGCATCATCTAGCCCCAAACTAAGCAGAACTTGTGTTATGGGAACTACATGACTTATATGGGTGTTTTCTATGTATATAAATACATACATAGAAATCACCCAGAACGGAGAGAAATTATTGTTGTTCTTGACGTCTAGAAGGCTTTGCAGTTTTTGCTTTCTTTAGCAATTGAATGTTTATAATAAATATACAGGTAAGATTAAACAAGGCACCAGTTCGCGCTATACTATATTCTCATTACCTACCTCGTACATCATGTCCAAGTGCTAAACAGCAAATGATGCACGGATCATTACATGTAATCGATAGACGCGCTTTTTGCGGGATATCTTTATAATAACGAGGGCACCGCTATCCACACAGACAGACAGGTACACGCACACGCACCAGCAGCGGGGAAATTTTATAATCATTATTTCAAAATGTCACGACTCTTTTCTGTGTTTTATCGACGTTTTTTTAAGAGTGAAATGTGATAAATTCATCATCCTCTTGTCCTTATCCCACATTACGTGGGGTCGGCACAACATGTTTTCTTCTTCCACTGTCCTCTATCAGCCGTCATCTCAATATTCCTTTCTTAACCATGTCATCCTTCACACAATCCATCCATCTTTTCTTTGGCCTACCTCTGTTTTTATTTCCATCTACATTCATATGAAATGTGCTAGATTATCAAAGTAAAATTTTTAATAGCAACGACGATCTCTGTGTCGCTTTGGGTGAAAGCCCGCCTGATACACAGAAGGTTGGGGGGTTCGATTTTCGCCACGGAACAAATGTTTGATCTGCATATATTTGACTTTGGTCTGTGTGTTTTCTATGTATAATATGTACGTATTTATAAAATAAAGTATCTAAGTAGTATATCAATCATGTAGTTCCCATAATACAAGCTCTGCTTAGTTTGTAGCTATATGATGCTGTGTGAAAAATGTCCAGCATTACTTATTATTAAATATTTAGTAAGTACTTAGGTTGTGAAAGATTTCGTTTGGGGAAGTACTAAAACCACATTTATTCGTTCGATCTCTGCGGCCTCCAAACTAGCTGCATTCACGTGGTTACCGTTCGAAAGCCCAAATGTCTGTTCAATGTCCCAAATATTTAAATCATAATGTCTGCATAATAAAATCAAATCCACTGAAATGTACGGAACGTAATTTTAAATCAAACATAATTATTAAGATGTTAGCGAAGAAGAAAGTTCTTAAATTGTACCGCGTCTATGATGCTGCGAACATTTTGTAAAATAGGCATTTTGTAATATGACTACTTCAGTAAGTAGTCCTTACTAAGTACGGATTAGTTAAGTGCTTGTGGCTTTTTTTGATCTCGTTAAAATCCGCAATCAGTTGGTGGACTATCAACGAATGGGTTGAAGGATTCATGGCGCTTGGGATCATTAGTCATCAATCCTCTTGCATGTGGCTTAGCTTGCCTAAAAGTTCTTAATGCGTAACACACTGCAAAGTCTTATAATCAAACCATTGAGTGAAGGTTGAATGAAAAGCGCATTTTCATGCAAAGATATAAAAAATACACATTAATTTAAAAGAAAAAAACACGCTCTCAATTAACTTTAACTAGCAATATTACAGACAGGTTACGTTCAGCTCAGTAAATATTTGAATGGGAGACCGTAATCCGGAATTTGACCGCTTTCACGAGTCTTTCGAAGAGGAAAATTTAAATAAATCATAAAAACTCACTATTATTACAGGCACACTAGTCTTTTAAAAGTCACAATACCTAGCTAAAACTGGTGACTGAAAAATAATGAGTGTATCAGTAATTACAAGCAATATGAATTAACTAGTCAATTCGCCATTTACCCGTCACCAGCGCATTCACCGTAACATAATAACACCATGCTCTCTACACTGAATAGGTGCATAATTGCCGGCTGACCTCGACGGATCTATAGATCGCGATCCATAGATCAATGATCTATAGATCAATGTTCGATAATAAGGATAGCGGGCTTTGCATGCGCGAGTAGAAAGGTATGAAAGTTTTTGCTTGTGGTGACATTTTGACGTTTACATTATAAAGAAGAATAGTGTTGTACTGATTGCTCGAAGATTGTAACGGGACAATTGTACATTTGTTTTGTTTCCTCATGTTTTCCATCACCCAGTTTTTCAAGGGAAAAATCATTTGGCTTAGGTAGGTAAGTAAGTCACCTACAATATATAAGAGAGGTAGGCACTCCTTCAAAGTTTTAATGTTCCATATTTAATTAATTTTGATTTCATACATAATTTATTAACATAGGTCTTACTGATACATATACACATTTTTTTTACAGACACATACCTACATAGTTCTGACCCCACACTAGGATTCCCTGTGTCGTGAGTATCAGGAACTACGAGTAACGTGGTACCACAAAACCCAGACCCAGAATAAATATCTGCAGAACATGCAAATATTTGTTCCGCAGCGGGATTCGAATCCGCACATCTTGCATCGCACTTGCCCGCCATGCCACTAAGGTCGTCTAAATATACCTACATTATAATTAGTAGTTCATGAGTTACATTCAGTAACAAAGTACAGTATTAGGATAAAAATAGAAGTACTAACATTATACCCGATGGACCGATTATATCGCAAAGGAGGTTGGAGGTGGCTAAAGACCGTTCGTCATGGCACACATGGGAAAGGCATATTTCCAGCCGTGGACTTCTACATGATGTTCATGATGATGATGAAACAAGTGCTCGGCGTGGAATAGCTGAACATTAATCTGTCTAGTATTACTTGCACTTGACCAATATATTTAGTTTTAGATTTCACGGTCTGTCTATTAAATCGAGAACAATTCTAAGCTTGAAATTAGTTATTCTAATAAAGATTTTAGTTTTACATTCATATGCAAATAATTAACGCACTACCGATTTTTATTAAGTACAAGCAATTGTAACTCGGTCTTAATCTGTTTTCTTTGAAGATTTAAAAATTAAAAGATAGCTTAAAGACGGTATAAAAAATACGGTACTAATTTTAAAGCAAAACGATGGTGTCATAGATATGAACTTTTTATCGTGCATAACGACATTTTACAGTACAAAATACAAAATCGTAATAAAACACTACGAGCAATTAAATATGTAATTTAAAAAACACTATCCAACTCCTGGCTCCATCATCAGACCCTCGTTATCAAGCCCAATCTATTGGACTCATAATATGAGCTCCCAAACTCGAGGCTACTAGCCACTGAAGAATTCCACTATCCAACTGCATATACATACAAAGTTTTATTTCGATACGACACTTAGAAGTAGGTTAAAATTGAATTCCAAGATTATCAAATATTTTATATATTGATTGTTAGTTACAAGTTAAGCGAATATAAGCGTGCTAAAAAAATAACTTGTTAAGCGAATACAGATTTTCTGATCAAAGCATTCGACAGAATTAGAATCTGTCCTTTGAACCTTACTGTATCTTACAGTCAAAGTCAAAGGTCAAATATATTCATAAAAATCACAAGGATCACTTTGAAACGTCGATCGTTAAACGTTTATCTCCTGCGTGTTCCTCCGCGACCAAGATAGAGTTCATAATTCATTAATGGCTTCATTTTTCATGCAGTAACCATTGCAACTCATAATACGATTATTAATTGTGAAACCCCGTGCAAAACCAGAGCAAGTAGCTAGTCGATACGAAAACAGCTATAAGCGGTAGAAAAAAAAGAATTCAACAAAAGAAGTTGTGCATTTGAGGGGTAGGCAGAAAAAACTTTTTAGATAGGTACCTGTTACCCAGCAAACTGTCAACGAATCATTTAATTTTGTCAGCTTGAGTGGTTACCCGACTGTGGAGTGATTTAACTATTTAACACAAATACAATTTGTGTGTACAATAAAGAATAAAGAGAAATACAATAAAGAAGAAAGCACCGCAAAGAGGTGCGGGTTCGATTCCCGCTACAGGAAAAATAAGGGGGCTACTTACTGACCTAACGCTGGATTACCTGATTAAAGTGTTACTGAAGATATTAGTTTCTCTATGAAAAGCTGTCAAAGTCACTTTACCACTGGAACCCACTTTAAATGAGTATTTCTAGACAAATACCTCACGCTTAATTTTCCTTTCACGCTAACGAAAATTTGTCAAGGAAAACCTTGAAAGTAGTCACGTGACATTTCTACAGCTAATATAATTTCCATACAATTCAATGTTTCCGCAGACGTTAATGCCAACAGAAAGTGGTTGTTTTCAACCTAGACACCCAGGGTAACAAGCACGGCTAGGTTCCGCTAGGTATATCCCGTTTTTTTTCACCAAACGAACCCCTTAAACAATTAGTCATTTCGTCCGTTCTCATCGCAGGTGGCCGCGTCACCTGTCGCGCGATGTCCAAACATCATTTATTATGTCGCTGTTTGTGTTCTGCCGACTGTAGCTACTACCGATTCCTTTCACCACACTCATTATTTAACAATCCTACTATATTTACAGAAATCAAAATATTTATTTGTTTGAATATAGGTCAGCTAATACATGATGGTACAATTTTGTTAGGTCTTTTTATATATTCTACCATCCATATGGTGTACAAATGTCAATAGGTAGATTGAGAATTCATTTCAATACAATAATAATTATAAAATGACAGAACTTTTGCCCTAACGTTTGAAATAAAAATGTCAATAACTATTACCTACCTACCATAAACAACTTAATCTAATAAAATTCACTCCTAGTTATTGTTTTTTTACCAATAACTAGAAGTGTTTTTTTTATTCTTAATTCTTTTTTTTAGGGTACACACAGAGAATACATACAAAAAACTTGGCACAGATAACGTAAACGTATGCATGACAACCAAGCATACGGCCAACTTGTTGGTAAGGACCCCAAAACTTATTTTTAAAGTTTTGGGAGTAGTAGTCCAAACCTGCTGATTTGCAACTGACTTTATAAAACATGTAAATAAAAACTGATTAGATCGAATTTAAAAATTGTTAATTAACATATTTAAAAACGTAATTAAACAAAAACTTTATATAAAGCCAAACTATAAAATATCGGTTTGTTAAATCGCAGCTTTTATCGGATAAAAACTCTTGGGATTGAAAATGCTCCAACGCGATAAAAAATGTAGGTACCTACAATAAGGATCAATAAAAAGAATAACAGCCTTGTTTTGTTGCCTTTCTTTCCCGGCTCGGTCACGGGGGAACAGGCAGTATATAAAACCGACGCGTCGTTTCAAAGAGATCCTTTACATTTTAATGAATTTGACTTTGAACGTTCGCCGGGCCAGAGATGCTTACATTACAAATTTCGGTATTTGTAGGTAGGTTTTCGATATTTTACATGATAGCTCTTACAGGATGTCTAGACAAATACCACTTTTTGTTGACGTTAACGCCTGCGGAAAGATTTTATTGTATAGAAATATCACGTGACTGCTGCCAAGTTTTACCTCGACAAATTAGCGATAACGTGAAAGGAAAACTAAGCGTATTTGTCTAGTCTCATGGTAGGTAAGTACGTAACTATATAATTAAACTTTTCTTGTTATTTATGCATTACCTGAGACTGTTTTCCACATTGCACAAAGGTAAGAGAATGCTATCATTAGATATATAGATAAAATTGCTTACATAATAACGTAAACAATAATAATAAAGTCCTAGTTAATACATAGACATAGGTAAGTACATAGACAATCGCATACAGATGTAGATAAGTCGGCGAGATGAAAGGCGGTGGACCTCGTGGGATCTACTAATGAATCGAGCTACGAATGTTATAGGGTTACCACGACACCAAAAACACTTTCATTGTGAACGAATGTTATTTTTGAACGAATAATCCTTAGATCCGTCTTGGCTTATTAGGCAGTAATGTTGCGACTTTCGATACTGAGGTCGTGGGCTCGAAACTGGCACCAACTGATTTTTCAACTCAATCAAGGTATGGGCGCATTAACGAAGGAAAACATCGTGCAAAACATGCATAAAAGATATAATTAAATTTTAGAATAAAGAATGAACCAAAGTTATAATATAATAACAAAAAAATATGCTGATTATTTTTGGCGAAATGACATCGAAGAGTTTCATTCGTTTATTTTCAGTCTTAGCACCTGGTTACGTCATTAGTTACAGTGATAGCAAGAAAGAGACATCCCTATAACCTTTTGGTCATAGTTACCAGCTGCGACGCAAAAGGTGCTAGTTCGATTCTCGCTGCAGGACAAATGTTGCAAGTTCTGCAGATAATTGTTCCGCGTCTGGGTGTTCCTGGTGCTCGTGGTTTCTGATACCCATGACACAAGAAATCCAGCGTAGGTCGTAGGGACTATGTATGTGTTTGTTGAATATATTTTATAGTACTGTCGAGAAATTGACTGAGTCAACCCTAGTGGACAGTTCCACAAAATGTCTTCCGCTTTCTGTCCTAAGAATTCGGCTTATCTTGTTCGTGAGTATATTTTGATTAAAATTCATCTAATTTCTTAAATTTAGATGAAAAGATTTCGTTGTAAAATCTATTCTGATTTTTCAACGAAATCTTTCTATATTTTAGTTTTAATTTTGACATAGAAGTTAAATAGGTACTTAGTACCTATGTTATAGAAAAATCAGATCAAATATAAAACGTAGATTTTATTTTGAAAAAGTATATCGGTCGTGAGAAGAATTGATCTAAGGTGACACACATACATAAAGTCACGCATGTTCGCCTATTTCCCGGAGGGATAGGCAGATACTACGGATTTCCACTAACTACGATCCTGGCATACATCTTTCGCTTCATTCACCCTCATCACAATGTTCATACAAAAGTGACTTTTGGTCAAAGTAGAGTAATCAGTCCGTTTATACGCCTTATACGGATTTCCACTAACTACGATCCTGGCATACATCTTTCGCTTCATTCACCCTCATCACAATGTTCATACAAAAGTGACTTTTGGTCAAAGTAGAGTAATCAGTCCGTTTATACGCCTTATACGGATTTCCACTAACTACGATCCTGGCATACATCTTTCGCTTCATTCACCCTCATCACATTGTTCATACAAAAGTGACTTTTGGTCAAAGTAGAGTAATCAGTCCATTTATACGCCTTAGGAGCCTTCATTTATATTTCATAATAACCTATCTCAAAGGTTTCAAGTGATCTCAGGTCCCGATGACTTAACACATGTATTAAAAGGTGCAAACCCACCCTATTATCTGTCCGTCTGACTGTCATTAGATCGCAAGATAGGGCTTGCAATAAGGAAAATATCGATACTTAATATCGACATTAGACGTGAATTATAATCTTGCTGTGTCATAGTGGTTGAAGGTATTTAGAAATCGCAGTCTGAGTATTTTGCGGTGGCGGTGGCGATCAGTACATTCACGTAATCTTTGACACCCTTTACCATCGCCACCGCGAACGCCAACGCGTCAATTTGACCGGGCGCTTAGAAAACTGCAAACTTTCGTCTCAATATAGCATGATTCACGAAGAGTCAGTTATCAGGTCCTTTAGACAACAACAACTTTCTGTTAGGGTTAACGCCTGCGGAAACGTTGAATTGTATGGAAATAACATCAGCTTTTGAGATGTCACGTGACTGCTGTCAAGTTGTTCCTCGACAAATTTGCGTTAGCGTGAAAGGAAAACTAAGCGTGAGGTATTTGTCTGGACACCCAGGAATGATATCAATTTGAGAAATTTTCGCAAGGTAATGCCTGCTTCGAACAAAGCTGGACAGACAGCTGATAATTTGCGCATGCAACTTACCAGCTGCCTGGCTAACTGGCTGTCTTCAGATCTACCTGTCAATCGGACAAATACTGAAACGCTACTCAAGATTTCAGTAGCGTTGGAAAGTGATGGCGTTATATACAACATCTAAAAAGCTGTCATTTTCTAATGGCTCTTAGGTCGTGATTAAACGTTAAGGTAAAACCCTTAACGCTTATATGGATTGTATATCCATCCATATATTGTTTATAACTAAAAAGGTTGTTTGTTTATGTGTGTGTGTAAGCATCTCCGCAAAGACATTTTGAAATAAGGTTTTTAGCAATCGGTTTTTTTACGACGACAATGTAATGAGGGTGAATGAAGCGACAGATAGTATTTCAGGAGCGTCGTAGCAAGTGGAAATCCGAGATATCTGCCTCCCCTCCGGGAAACAGGCGTGGCATAGTGTATGTATGATTTGTATGACTTTTAATATGGTTCTTGGATAAGTTTTATCGTTACCAGTCACTAGAGGTCGCTGCAATAGACGTCGGAACGTCTTTCGTGAGATTTTAAAATTTTGCACTAAAAAAAAATCTAATATAAAAAATAGCTGATCCGATCTTTGAATGTGACAGGTACGAAACGTCAATTCGACAACCATAGATAAAGTAACCACTAAGTTCGAAAACAAAGATTAGTCATTATTTTTCTGGCAATTTTCGCAAAGGGTAATTTTTCCAGTTTTTCTTTCAATAAAAACCTAATTCGGACTATTAGCTGCTCTCAAGTTTGCCAACGAGCAGCATTCCATATTTATTTTGATATGTTAGTTAAAGAAGATAACAGGCCAATCATAAAATATATTTTTCATAGTCTAAGAATAGTGCCGAAGAACTTGAATGCTCAACATGCCTTTTTGTAAACTGACTCATAGCCAGGTATTTAAAAAAGTTTGAATACGCAGTCTCAAGTAGGACCTAAGCAAACAGAGTAAGGAATTTTTATACATCGAGGGCAGAGACGCAGGTTGGGCGAAATAATTATTATTTTAGGGATGGGGTCAATGTATCGATAAACCTAAGAAAATAGGAGGCAATTTGTCTGACAGAATTTTCAAAGACTTTCAAACTTGACTGCCACAGAACAAAAAGCAAATACATCGAGAGAAATAACTTTATTTTATTTTATTTGTTGATAGCGATGTACTATGTAGGTGGAAAAAGGTTACGGTCGCCTATTGACATCTGCAACACCAGGGCATTGCTGATGCATACTGCCATAAAGACATTCAACTTTTATGTGTCTGTAATTTCACCGGCACCCATACCCGCACTCTTTCAGAATGTTTGGACGTAAATATGTCGACATATTTTCATCGACTACAACTCTCTTCTCTAGAAATTCAAATAAATCATTTTGTCAAATCTATCATGATCGTGCTACCGTATTCCTGAGCACATAGCCTACATTTTTTGCATCCCACTGCTGGGTATAGTTTGCTTAACATTAAAATTCCTGAGTTTAGACAAACATAGATGACAGGTGGTGTGGGATTATCGAGCATAATGGCCAGGGTGGCGACTGTGGATTGTCCTACGTTATCTTATACCAGAATTAAATATACATGCGGTAATGGCGGACAAAAAACTGTTTATCAACCGACTTCAAAAAAGAAGATCAATTTCATTCGTCTGTATTTTTTTATGTATTTATTGTCAATTGTGTGCCGATTATAATGATTACTTTTTTAATGGTAAGGGTATACTTCAAAGGTGTACAAAATTCATGAAAAAATCCCACCAACTTAGGATGAAAAAAAAACATATCGGACTTTTCATCAAATCCCGTTATTTCAGTAGATATGTTTTTATTTTTTTTCTGAAAAATGTACACTATTCTATAGAAGTTCAATAAGTATTCGGAAGCGCTGATCAAAATCATATCAAAATCATATTTTATGCCAGTTAAACATGGCTTATCTAATACATAGATAGTAAGACCTGCCTGTCCCTTATACCTAGGTTACGAACAAATAATGTCATTGAATTGAATCGGAACACAGAAACTGAGTCTAACAAGTGAAGTCAATATTAGAGATTCTAAAATTACATTTATTCTTTTTTATCTGTGGCAAGTCGGGAGCCGGAAACTAACTAGATGGCACTGCATACCCCATGTATGAATGTCTAGAAAACAATGCAGATACATTTTTGACAGTTCAGTCGTTTTCGTTTCCTAGCTTTTCGGTATAACGCCATATAATAGGTTGGGGAAAAAGTTTCTTCGCATTTTTTAAGAAAATTCAAAACATTTTTTAATATAGTTTATTTACATTTAACTAAAGTATGTAGGTACCATTTTGTTCGATAACTTTTTGCCATTTTGTAGGCAGGGACATGATCCCATTGCTATAAAAACTTTGGGGCTTCTGTTCAAAATACCGCGACAAGTGGTTTTGGCAGTCCTCTCGTGATGTTAACCTGACACTGCCTAAAGAATTCTGAAGAGACCGAAACAGGTGGAAATCTGAAGGTGCAAGGTCAGGACTATACGGCGGATGCATTAACACATCCCAGCCAAACTCTCTTAATTTTTGCTGAGTGGCTAAAGATGTGTGAGGTCAAAAATGGTCAAAAATTTCTTCAAAAATGGTTCGGTTTCATTACGTCGTAATAAAGAATCACAAATGAGAACACGGTTCATTAGGTTTCTTTCAGTGAGCTCGTGAGGTACCCAAATATCGAGCTTTTTTGTGTACCCAGTTTTTTTCAAATGCGCCAAAACTGTTTTGTGGTCAATTCCCAGTTCTTCAGCTACGTCGTAACTACTGATATGCCGATCTTGCTCCACTTTTTCAAAAATGGCATCCATTTTATCCGTAATAGGGCGACCAGAGCGACGTGCATCTTTGACATCAAAATTTCCGGATTGAAAACGCTTAAACCAAATTTGTGCTACTCTCACAGACACTGCACTAGGTCCATAAACATCGCAAATTTTTTTCGCGGCTTGCGTTGCATTTTTACCTTTTTTGTAGTAAAATTTTAAAATGTATCGAATTTCTTCATTAGATTCACTCATCTTAACAGTACGAAAAACAAATAAAAATCACACATTTTCCTAATTTGAATTTGGAATTATCTTCTTTAAAATTTAAACTTTTAATGATACCAAAACCAGCCAGATACAAATAGTATAGCCAAAGAGATTTTATTACAAGTTCATACATACAATAATGCGAAAAGACTTTTTCCCCAACCTAATATGTGAATTAAAAAATCTATAAAACAACATTGAGTTCAAGATCTTTCAACAGATCTTAAATCAGAATTTAAACAGAAAACCTTCTCTCATTTAACATGTCGCAGCAATCGGTAGCTGAAATAAAACCATAGATAAAATCAAGTGTACTACAATTTGTCTCAAAAACATTCATAATTGTCTAAGGAAGGAATGATTGATTATTTTCGAAGGCTCAAAAATGCAGAGTTTTTCAAAGACTCGTTTGGTGCAAGTTACAGACGATTTGATTTATATAAAAGCTTAGGATGACGCCAGTAACACGCCTTTACAATTGAGAACCTCTTCCCTTTTAAAAGTCGGAAAATACCACATACGGGCTCATCACTACAAGGCTCAAGAACTACAAGGCTTCACACTTGAAATTTTACACAGGGACTCCTTGAGCGTTAGCGCGCACTAAAACAGGATTTCTCGAAAATCTACCCTTAGGGGGTAAAATAGGGGTTGAAAAGCCTATTTTTTTGAAGTTAGAAAGATCGTATGAACCCCTGACAACTTGAAATTTGTGGTCACGAAGTCGCGGGCGGTCCAATTGTTAGTATTTTTCAAGCCATTCGGTACTGCTCATGGTTTTTGAGTATAACCGCTAGTTATCGGTAGAAAAACGTATCGGAGTTTGTGACTTGCACCATACCCCAACCCAACGTGTGTGGGATACGACCAGTTGACACACGTTCATTTATCATTACTTAGTTTAAGTTTTGAGTAACCTTTGATACCAGAGATACCGCATTTTGATTCAAATCTACAGGTTTGTTAGAAAATAAAAATTGAATCCTGCTATCGAATGAAAAGGGAAGAGATTTTTGCCGCTACAAAAGTGCGGTACTTATCCTGTCAAATTTTTGGTCCTGGTTTTGCAGAGAATTAAACCTTAAGTTACACCTTAATTCTGGAGTTTGTTTAGAAGATGATTGAACCCTGATCTACCCTGATTACCTAATAACCCTAAAACCAAATTTACCTCGCCGTTAGTGTACGGCATGAACTAGTTGTGGCAGTGCAACTTAATGTGGATAAAGTTAAAGAAACTACATTAGTTTACCTAATTTACCCTCAGCTCTCATTTACCCCGCGTTACGTTTATGGTACTGACCTGGTTGTGGTAGTGCGCCATGTGGTGCGGCAGATGCCGCATGGCCGGGTGCAGCATGTCACCGGCTACCACGTGACTGTTGCTGCCTTCTACCTCCTGCTGCAAACATTCACGTTCTATATTACCCTCGTTGCGACAAGTTTTTAGGGTTCCGTGCCTCAAAAGGAAAAACGCAACGCTTATAGGATCATTTCGTTGTCTGTCTGTCTGTCTGTCAAGGAATGCGTGAAGGTATAAATATGAAATTAATATCAAATACGTAGATCTACGGTAACTTAAAGCTCAAAAAAAAAACAAGCATCTCAAAAGTCAACGCAATTAAAAAGTACGGCCATTTATGCGAAATATTTTGGTACTCTCAAATAAATCAAAACCTATAACGGGCAACCTATTATGACCTAGAGCAAGAAGCAACGTCTCACAGCACAAGTAAAGGAAAAAAATAAGCATTTTCCGTAGCCTATGGTCGCTTGCAACACCAGATGCGCATCAAACGCGCAAACCCTTTCAAAGTTCAAAACGCCCTTCCATAGAAGAACCTCGTACTCTAGTCACATGGGTAACCTCAGCAGGTCAGCAGTATACGCTGATGCTCTCAAAATAAGTTTCCTCACCTCAGCCGGCTCATCCTTGGTCTCCGCTTCGTCGCCAAGCTCTACCAGGTGCAGAGCCTCTTCGAGGAGGTCGAATCGAGATTCCTCGGTGTTCACGAGCTCGCGCGGAAGGTCGCCTTGAAGCACGTACTCCCCTGAGGAAATAGTGCTGTGTCACAATACAAATACGTACAAAGCTTTCGAGCATCGTCGGCCATAAAATCGCTTACCATCAGGTGAGATTATGGCCGAATGTTATAATTCTATAAAAAACTATGTTACAATTCTATTGTTCCTGGTTGTTAATGTCCATGCATAATATGTATGTACTTGCTGTTGCCAGAGGCTTCGCACGCGTGGTCTAGTGTTTAAAAAAGAACTTTTACTCTCATTTCACCCCCTTAAAATGTGAAAATCCAAAATCCCGTTATGATATATATATATATATATATATGTGTATATATTTATATGTATGATGAGCGGCTACAATAATAATTTTCAGGTTCCTGAGCTAGGTACCAAAATGGTGTGCATTTTAGTTTCAGACATATAAATAAATGAAAATAAAACAAAAAAACAGGCAATTCAGGCACCCGAATCAGTCATCCCTCTATTTTAAGATGGTTGGTTACCCAAGAACTACTTGCAAAAACGCGGGCATAAGTCAAATATTTGGACGTACCTCTGACTACCCCCTGAGATTACTAGGTATTCTCAAAGATCTACGCACTGAGTATGAATCTAAGGATGCCCATCAAGGGTAATGCGGTCGTGAGCATGTTTATTTTTGATTACCCAAGTCACTAGGGACCAAAGTAAAGATTACTTTAACCCTGACGCAAAGCGAGGGGTGAATAGAATAAATATTTTCCGAGTAGGTGAAGTGAAAATAAGTTTTTATAAAGCTCATATTCAAATTCATACTTGAAGTAGTCGCAAACGTTCTTCTTTGACAAGTGCCGGCGTTCCTTAGTTATGGAACCTCAGGGAGTTGACTTCCATACATCCAAATTAATGAATACAGCTACCTTATAAAAACTGCTTTCTTTATACCGCAAAATATACAAAAATCATAATTTATTCAAAATCACAAATAATTGATTTACAACTCAAACACCATCGACATACAAATGAAATTCGCGTGCAAACGCATGGTAGAATAAAACAATAAATCACAGTCTGGTCCGGTGGCTGACCACAGAAAAAAAAACAGGTAACCCTTTTAGTGTCTTTGAAAAGCGCTGTGATAATCTCTTTAGCTGTCAATAGGGGTCTTAGGGACCGCGCCCATAGGCTTATAATTATACACGGTAGCTGTATGGTTAGGACGGTCAAAAATGTTGTAAATCATAAAAGTATATCTTTGAAAAGATTTTCTTTCGTAAATAATATTAAACTTTTTAAGAAAACACATTTATATTAGTGATAACGATAAAATTTAATTAATTCACGATGAATATCCTCTATTTTTGAGCTCTGCAGCAAAAAGATTAGTGCATTGCTTTAGATTTGTATATGTGTTTTTTTACCGAATAAAGAATTCCAATTTTAATTGTAGCTACCAAACAGATGATCAGATTTCTAAAAATGTTTTTTTCACGTCTATTTGGGGCGCTGCAATTCGAGAGTCACGAGTCGGAGGTTTTTAAATAAAGTTAAATTTATCCTGCCACTTAGTAAATAATATTCGTAGGTATTTGAATTCCATAGTCTGTCATTATCGGTAAGATGGTAGCACTTTGAGCATAGATTTGAACATTAGAATACTACACACATCTGACAGATTTATTTATTAAGTAATAAAAATTTAATGTGAGGTCCAAAACGTCAATCTAATCATTACAACATCTAAATACACCAACTATTATCTAATCGAAAAATTAACACCATTTGGTATTTTTAGAGAATAGAAAAAACGCTATTCAAAGTTGGTCTACCACATTGGCTACTTCGACAATTGTGTCAAACAATAAGGATTTAAAAGGTAATCCTTCTATTGTTGGTATAACAGACCGGGGCGACAATTTTTTCAGCCGACTGACGTCGCGTCACTCAACGGGTTACTGTTTTGGCTACTTTTAGGATTAAATTGAAATCGTTTGAGTTAAAGAGATTAATCGTTTAACACTTAAAAAATCAATATGTTTTTTTAAATCGTCTCGAAAGAGGTCTACTTATCGACAGTAATCCAATCAACACGCTGTTGTGTTGTTGACACACAGCGCCACTTGGGCAGTTTATTTTTATTATTTTACAAATTTACAACAATCATTCACATTTCCGTTTTTGGGCATAAAACAATAATGTGGATTGCATTAAACAACATTTACCCGCATGGGGTAACCTACTTGGGTTTTTTTTCGATTTCTCAGGAACAAACAAAAACTATACTGTATTTTTCAAGACAGCAAAAAATGACTAAACTGCTGCCCTATACTATAAAATTATATAGACAAAATATAGACAAAAAAGTTATTTTAATCACCTACACATCCCGCTCTCTTATTGGTCAACCGTGAAGTACCGATAGAGCTAACAAAATGGCGTCGTTTTTTTTTGGTGCGCAAAACAATTAAAACATGTTTTTTCAGAGGCCGGACGGAATCGCGAATAGTAAATTAGTAATCGATTCGCCATAGATACCTTTGTGTGTATTTTTGTTTTGGTAATAAGGAAAATACATGGCATTTATTTGGAAACTATTAACTCTTAACTAGTACGTACTGTCCGAGTGGAAAAACGCACGGCCCAAAATATAGACTTTACTAAAGCGTCTGTCTATTGTAGTACCTCTAGGAAAGTAAACGGCTCGAATGTTTTTGATGAAAAATGGATGGGCTATTTGTATATGGCCAAAAACCCAGAGTGTCAAAAACCAAACATGTTTTAAGTAACGGTATTTATCGGTTTAATGCAATCTTATACATTAACATTAACATGTTTAGTTTGTGTTCGCTTATAAGTAATAAAAACACTGTGTACAATAGTGACATTGTCCTGGCCCCACATTAGGATTCTATGCATCGTGGATATCAGAAACTAAGAGTACCATCAACACCCAGACCGAAGAAATAAACTGATTTAAACAAATACGAGTTAATAGATTTAATAATAACTTTAGGTAATATGGGGCAACTTTTACGGGAGTCCAAGTACAGCATGTGACACGTTTAAGGCTCTTTTTTAAGAATTTTAGGATAAGTTAAGGAAGTTAATTTTTACAAAATTTAAAAACGCTTTGTTGTGTGTGTATGTTTATTGTCGGTTGCAGCGATACGGTTTGTCTACAACAAATGCATAGCAAATAATAATATTTTATAAGACATTAAATGTCAAAAAACCGACTTCAAAAACGGGAAATTGATATAACGTCCAATATGAAATTTCATCACCCATTTTTTCAGGACATACATTTTTCATAAAATTTATTTGGGACCACCCTTGAAGTAGGTAAGTATACCTTCCCCGTTAAATAAATAATCATTAAATCGTTTCACAATAGGCGGAAATATCACGTAACATACACAAAAAAATAAAGACAAATTGAGAACCTCCCACGTTTTTTTTAAGTCGGTTGATAATAATTAAATCGCGATATTCGCGATACGTTTGCAGTCCCCAGTTTACGGTTTCTATCCTGCAGGTACTCTATCATCAGATCCTAACATGCTTACGTTTTTTTGTTTACTCGGGATGACACTTTCGAATATAAAATAAAGTAAAATCGCACACAAACTATGTTTCGGCTGATCGTAAGACAATGATGTTTTTTTTTACGGGAAAGTTTTACGGGAAAAATAGCAATCTCTCAGGAATAAAAGGACCACTTTTATAGGATCACCTCAGGATCCTATTTATACAACAAAAGAATCATTAAATTCGGTTAACAATTGGCAAAGACATCAGGTATCAAACACACAATGAAATAAAATTAACCGTATTGTGAATCTCATCCTTTTTCAAGTTGGTTAAAAATGCCAGTCGCATTTCCTCTTAATATTTGTAAAATATCTTAATTTCCATTTTTTTTATAAATACCCACTTGGCGTCACATCCAACGCTGAACTTAACACCATATTGTAACTAAACTCATACATTTTTAAACAAATGAGCTGAACAATTATTATAGATATTATTTTCAATTTAGGTAATACTCTAAAATAAGTTTTCGGCCCAAGTATAACTATAACCTTTTCATTGTTTGTACAAAATAAAAGGTTTTTTCTTTTTTTTTTCTTTTCTAATATATTCAACAGACACATACATAATTCTGACCCCACACTAGGTCTCCCTTTTTCGTCGTAGGTATCAGGAACTATTTCAGATTAACAACGCTTTTAACAGCGCAAATAAAAATAGACCACTATAAATACGCGAGGTAAGTACTTACGTAACAGATTGTAACAAGCAGATACAGCCTTGACAATGACAGTGAAATGTCAACGTCACGGCTATCTGTGTCGAAATTCATCGATTGTTTATCCGTTGCGGTCTATTGATCGGAATTGCAATTATTAGGGTACCGAAGGCAAATGGCGAAATTTGAATACCTATAGTGTGACAAGGACGGGGATGGTTCCCTACTACAGGCTATTGATGATGATGATAACTATTTTGTCATGTCTGTGTGACGTATTGATATACAATTTGGTGTAGACACATGTTTTCTTTCACAGACAAACTATGCTTCAAACTTATAACGTCCCTCTTTTAATCGGGGGTTATTATAAAATAAGGAAATCAAATCTTTATCATTTGGCATTTTTGATCCGACTCTGTATTTCATAGTTTTTTATATACTTACACAGAAAGAGCATATAAGACATGAAACACTGCTTGACATGAACACAATCTATGCTTGAATCTAGATTGACTTTGAGATTCATTCGGGCCTCACAATACCGATTGACCCTCCAATTTCTAATAATCGAAACAATAAATTAATTCCAATCAAGAGCCGACCAATGGTAGACCAATATCAATTTAAAAACAATTGTCCTCATCTACCTTCATTAACCCATCCGCCATCTTGATACGCAACCGTCCCACGAACATTCCGTTTTCAAATTACATCTCCCGTCCCTTTCTCACGCAAGGATAGGAGAGAGACAACGTATATTTTTTTCGAATCATTTTTAAATTACTTCGTGGCCTGTCCTTTTCGATGTTCGAAAACCGAAATGCATTGTTTTTTATGCGGTTTCCCGTTGCGGCCGTTTGATTCGCCGCTCTTGTGTTTTTTTGGGATTAGGTCTTTTGTGGGTAGGTTAGGTAAATAATACATAAATCAAAAAAATATATTATTTACAGACTGACCACTGACCCATTCTAAGGACATAGACATGTTAAAAAAACCTAATTCTGCTTTTTCATTTCTGCTTTAATAAGTCAGTGAATGGAGGTGACTCAATATCATTGTCTGGTATTGAAATAAATAAACACCAAGTAGTAATATCGTCGTAGGGAATGTAGGTTAGGTTAGATTGTTTAGTTGTTTAAGTCATACCCACTGAAAAAAATGTTTCGTTAAATGTAACCAAAACTTTGTCTACCAGTTACACAAAAAAAGTGACAGCCGAACTAAGGTAATGCATAACAAAACACAGTTTAGTTACAGGATTAATGTAGTGTATAATCAATCCATTTTGGTTATGTATTGCTAATTTCCGTAGCTTAAATTATCTCTGCTAGCTGAACCAAGTTTGTAAATTATAACCAAATAGTTGTTAAACGTAACTCAACGATTTCGTTTTGTGTTGTCAAACTTTTCAGTTGATTTAGTTGATTTGTTTTGCTGACCTTCCCTTACGCTTTGACTAATACTAACAAATACATCGTGTTATTTGTTACTAGTCTCTTTTACTGTGTATAGCCTAATAGTTAAGTCAGATATTGATTAACAGTTATTCTATAATCAGATAATTACTTTTGTTATTTGTTGCAAAACTAATTTGTTATTTTCAACTATTTTAGTTTACTTTATAGTACCTATCAGTTGTGTTAGATATAAATTAATAGTTAAGCTATAATTAGTATTTTTTTTTTGTTATATGTTGCATAAAATGGGGTGAAAACGTCATTCAAGA
This sequence comes from Perizoma affinitatum, assembly GCA_961405105.1. NCBI lineage: Eukaryota > Metazoa > Arthropoda > Insecta > Lepidoptera > Geometridae > Perizoma > Perizoma affinitatum. Next base: position 16,352,799 of record OY560186.1, on the reverse strand, counting down.
TAAACGCTTACTTCCCGAAGCCGCAGTAAACGAAGGAATTTCTTTATAGATTTTGAGCCGTTAGCATTTTGAGAAACGCTATTCAGCTGTCAAATCTATAACGAAAACTCCTGCGCCTCCTACGGCTCCAGCGGGTAGTGCGCGTTTACCTTGACATTTTCACCTCATTTTTGCTACAAATAACACAAAAAAAAATCTAATTACTTATAGCTAAACTATTAATTAATATCTAACATATCCGGGTAGCTAACAAATTGATTACTAATTTTAAACAGATAAACAGTAACATATTAATGCTACATTACAATTTAAGAAATGTAAATGCAATTTAAAGAAAAAAATACTTACTGTTTAAGGTAAGTAATGTGGTGGAGACAGTATTAGGTGGTAACTATAATAATACATGTATTTAAACTGATAATAACACATTTATTAAGAAGGTATTATGAATAATGGATACAAAATAGTTCTGATCTTCATGTTTGCTACTTAATCCGACCTTAACTTAATATTTAATAACCCAACATAATTATTGATTATCTTAATTGGCATCTACAATAAAGTTTCAATTATATTTCATTAATTTACCATGTTTATTTACAAAACTACAGCTCTTTTTAAAATGTATTTATAAATTTTGATGATCGCTATGATCGACATATGGATTGGGAGTGTCCTGCACGATGGCTCCTGTATCATCAAGATATATTAATGCTTGATCTGGTTGTGCGGGGTCAAATATAAAACTAAAAACACTATCCGTCAGCATTGGATGCAGGCCCTCAGACATCTGAAAAACATACAAAATTAAAAATCACCCCTATTGTATCTTAAAAGGCATTTTAAATAACTTAGCGCACAAGTAAGTTTTTTCAAAATATTGAAACTAGTGGTAAATTATGGTGGTTACGGAACCCTAAAAAAGAAACCTTTAGTTTAGTTTCATAAAGAAAAGTTTTACCACTGGCCGCGCGAATATCATTATCATCATCAGCCTATAGAAGTCCACTGCTGGACATGAGCGGGAGACATGTTATTGACATGACGTGCTCGCATGTAACTTGCATAAAAAACTGACTGAAAACATGACGTGCTCCTATTTTTGTTTCAAGTTCAAAATCACCTGTATGCAACCTGCAGCTTGCACTTAACGTTTCCACTACTCGAGCTGCATCCAACTACACCATGCATGCAGTCTAGTACGCAATATAATACAACTATATTATAACGGAGCCAGTAATGAACTTACCTTTGAACGTAGAAATGTAGATTTCTAGTCGTCATTGCTTTTGGTAATTTTCCAGAGGATCTGGCCGATCTGGTTGGAGCGGTTGATCATCCATCACTTTTCGAACGTCTTTCAATAGTTTTACATACATAAGACACTAGAGTCACAATAAAATAACAGTTAGTCCCGAGTCCGCAAACAATTTCCTACTTATAAAAATCAGAAATTACAAAAAAGAAAAGCACAAATAGATTCCGCGACCGACCACTCGAACAGAAAAAACGAGAAGACAGATTTGAACGGGTTAGGGGTTTAGTACTACTAATTCACCTATGATTCAGCTCTCGTCCGGCTACATGTAAACAAATACGTTTCATTACATGGTATTTTCTTTTTGTAACTGATAGTAGTTTGCATAGCTAATCATAACAAAAGTTTTGTAAAGTTGTACATTGTCTACATTGACCATGTAAAATAAAACAAATTAAGCTATTTTTACAGAACGAATGTTTAAAATAGCTAGTTTTGTTAAGTAACACTTAGACAATGGTAAGAGTCTAACGGTAAATATTACTTTTGCAACATATAGTCAAAGACAATTTGGCTTCACATTGTCGGAAGGTTTTGTTACGTTGCGTAAAAATGGTAGGTAACAGGTAATCGAATCGGTTTGTTTGAAAAAGTTCGGTATAGTACAACAAAAAGTTTGATTGCAATAAATCGAACTAAAAATATCAAAACCAGTTTGGTGCCTATTAAGGAAACCAGTTTTGTCATTTCAAATAAACCTTGGTTATGGCTAAACAAAATTCGGCTATTTCTAAAATAACCGAAATAGTTCGGTTATTTCTTTTTTTCAGTGCCATGTTTTTTGTAGCTGTGACGTTAGCATCTACAGCCTACATAAGTAGGCGAGGCTGAAAAACAGCGTGGCTAAGTCCTCGAGCTTCACACTATACCTACTATTTTAATTACCTACTATATATTTATAGTGTACTTAGAATAGGTATGTTTGTTTAAGTGTAGGTAAATAAATGCCCTTTAATTAATTTATTTAAGTCCCGACCCACACCCTGTGGGTATTAAAAGAAACTACGAGTACCATGGTACCAGACCAGGAACAAATATCTGCAGAACATGCAAAATGTGATCGAACCCGCACTTTTTGCGTCTCAACCGGATATTCGCCCGGCTAAGGCACGTCATTGAAGAATTAACAATATTTTAATTTAAAGTTGCAAACACGTAAAGCTAAAAACCCACTGTTTGCCGCAGATTTACTGACGTTTCGTAACTAATTTTAGTTTTAGATACTTTTCTTCGCTTAGTGTAAACGGGCACTAGAGTTTTTAATTTACATAAAATCAAAATAAGAATATAATGAACATCGGTCATACGTCACAATTCCCAGTGGGATGTCGGTATTGAATGGCGATCACAAAAAGTGACCCCTGACAGAGGGGCTATGTTCACACCCTTTTAAAAATTAAGGATGCTGCTTTCGAAATGATGTAGGTAGGTATTGGATGAATTATTAAAGAAGCATTAAAAAAAATACCGCGGATATGAAAAAAGAACTCCGCCCCGCCTGATTGCAAAGTGAAGGATCAGCAGAGCTGTGTGCGATAAGAATTTTGCGATCATGCCTTGCTGTGGCGGCCGATCGGTATTTTATTAGTGTGTTCAAGAGTTAACAGTGGACGTTAGCCAAGCTTCCAATGTACATTGTTACAAAAGATACTCTACTAAAAAAGGTATGTAAACTGTATTTCATTTTCTATTGTTATATTTGAAATGACACAATATCAGAAAGAGTGCAAACAGTGTTTAGTTCGTCGAATATACATAAATCTTTTTATATGAGACCCTAAATTTTTATTAGGTTTAATGGAGGTTCCATTAGGGATTCTTAGGTCTGGTAGAGTCAAATCATTATTTTACTTAAACCATGCAATAAAGTCCTCATGTCTCATGACTTTTATACTTACATGTGACTTTTCAAAAAAGACAGTTGCTGTATCTTGTTAGTAATAAAAATGTAGACGACTCTACTCTCATACATTACACTCACATGACACTTTCCTTCAAAATTCCGTTCAAGCCTCACGCCTCCGCTCAACCATCGACCACAAGAATGGATTGTTTTTTTTTCCTGAACCAAAGCAAGGGCACTAAACTGCGCCTCTTGAGACGGACCTTTTCAATCGTGGCCTCAAGTGTGGGATGTTCTTATTTTGAATTTCTTGTAACTTTTTATTCTTTTTAGAAATACCATATTCGAACACAAAGGCATCGAATATGCCCACCTTTTTGAGAAATATTCTGAACAAAGATATCATTATCATAAATACCTACTTTCCTTACTTGAGCCTATTTGTTATAAGTCACAGTCTATGTGTTCCAGATTTAATTCAAATCTGTTCAGTCGTTACGAAGATTCTTAGCAGCAAACATCCATCAAAACGCATTTATAATATTAGTAGGAAGTAGGGTAGGAAGGATGTAATTATGTTTTTACCGATAAACCTAAGATTTACCACTCTTAAGTAAATTCAAGGCCAATAGAGTTTTGTTCATCGAAATAACATGGATCATATAAAAACGTCAACTTAAAAACTACGTGAATTCATCATTTAAAAGTCAATTTACGGCGATTACTAGGTAAAAAAGCGCCAGATTTCTAAAACGCTTCACTTATCTTGTAACTAACTATAAACAAACAATTTAATCAAATCTCAATTTAACCTACTTCTAATTGTCGATCGAAATTAAACTTTATATGTTTATGTAGTTCAGATGACAATACTATCATTGGAGCTGATCTGATGATGGAGCCAGGAGGTGAATAGTGGAACTCTCCAGTGGCTACTAGTAAACCCCTCGAGTTTGGGCTCATAATATATGATTAATTTTGACGAGTCCAATAGATTGTACTTGGTAACGAGGGTGTGATGATGGAGCCAGGAGGTGGATGCGCGGTGGCGGTGGCGATCAGTACCTATATACACGCGAACTTTGACAACCACATGATGGATATCACTTTTGAAACTATCATGATTAAGAACATATTTTTTACTAAAAACCGAAATATCTGGTATGATTTGTAAGTTTGATTGTTTCCTAATATTTCGGCGCAGTTGCATGTATAATCAGCAACAAAGGTAGTTTAACAATTTGAGTTTTGAGATACTCTTTCTATTGCTTATTGGTAGGGATCAATGCAAATTTGTATGATGCACACTATATTGAACTAAAATCAACGGATTCCAGGATTTTTTTTATAAAAATCGGTACTTTTAATCTACTTTTGTCGCTCACTGTACCATTATCACGGGAGGAACTGAATAAATACAACAACCAACATACTTCATTTTGATTCGGTATATGTACAAAATGATAATAATCGAATTCACTGAACTCCTGCCAATCTCCAGGGACATCGATTCGATATTGTCTCGAATAAGACTTTTATAAAATATTTTGACATTTAATTTGTCATTTTTGATCGATCGCTGCCATTTTGACAGATTTGAGAATTGAATGTCACTTGGGAGTAAGCACCGCGGTAATCGATACCAGAGCGAAATGCCGGTTATATCATGGATTCCTCACTCAATTTAAGGCGTTTCGATTTCACCATCATGCATGTACTGATTATATTACACCACCCAACAACAATGATGTAAAACGTCAAAGAAAAAAAAAATGTCCTGACCCCACACCAGGATATCCCTGATATTTCTTTACAGAATGCAAAATTGAAGCCTGCTCTTACCTATTCTAACTATTTGAGGCTTAAATATTGGATTTTAATACATCGTTTTTGAACGTTAAAGGATTTAATTGCCTGAACAGTTTTTATACTCCCAACAATCAAGTCAAAGTCAACATTATTTATTAAAATCACAAGGATTACTTTGAAACGTCGTTTTTATCTGCCTGTTCCTCCGCGACTAAGCCAGGTCACCTACATAATCCTGGCTCACACTAGAATTCCCTGTGTCGTAGGTATCAGTAACTACGAGTACAATGGCTAATATTTTTTTTTTAATATCCTACTACACTGCAATTATAAATACATACATCCAACTCCACAGTTTGACCGTGAAGCGCGTTGAAGTCTTTTATACTGAGAAAGGGTGTTCAGTTCATAAATTTAGGAAGATCAACAGAACGAACTCAGATAATTATTAACAGTTGCTAGTTAAGGATTTAGATAGTTTACACAGAATTCCGAGTACAGATGAACACAGCGTCTGTTTAACAGTTTTTGCATAAACATATTTTATAAAAAAAATGCACCGTTTATGTTGCACGCTTTCATCAATATATATAAAACTGTTCCGTTACTACGGTACAAGGCATGCAATTTTTTTTTGATGCACCTTTCAATAATCCCACGCGAGTAAAGCCGCGGGCATTGGCTAGTAGAAAATTAACAAGCAAAGTGATTTTAAAATTGTCAAACGATCTACTTATTACAATTAAAATACATTAATTTGTGGATAATAACGAAAAAATTGTCACATAAAAAATAAATATTAATTAATGTATTTTAAAATTGACGAGGCGTAGTATAACTTGATTAAGTAACTACTTATAATATTTTGTAATTGTTGTTTTGGCATAGAGCCAATATAATATTAATTATATTCTAATAAAGTGGTTAAAATAATTTTATCACACTATTTCTGATATAAAACGAACCTTCAGTAGTTATTTAATTTTTTGAAAGTGTCAAACCACACTCAAGAGAAATCACTAGATTTAATATCACAAAAATTCAAGCCCGGCGAGACTCTAAACGTACCAAACGGTAGGTCGCGGAATCGAGTCCCGCCCAAAGTTGTTTTTTTTTAAATATAAAACCTTCTTTAGGTCTATATAGTAAGGGTGAACTTTAAGGAACCTTAAATCTGCAAAAAATAAAATCTGTAGAGTGACAGCCAGTTAAGGTGTGGAAAATTAGGTGGGAAATCCTAAAATATAGTAATTTTAAATAGGATTTATTTGTATTTGATCTCGATCTCGATGGCGAGGCGGCAGTAGCCAGATGCGGCCCAAGAGGTGCGAATTCGACTCCCGCTGCAGATATTGGTTCCAGGTCTAGATGTTGTGGTACAGCGCTACTAGTTTCTTCGATACCCACGACACTATTTTAAAAAATCCTTAAATAACAATTAATCCACCAATAAACTACCAAACAATTGAACAAACCCAAAATTTATAAAAAAAATATACAGTTTTGGGAAAACGAATTTGTATTATTTAGAACACTTGAAAATCAAAGGGGAGTGACCAAAAATGTTTGGAGCCCGAGTCTCACCTAGTAGATATGAACATTTGAATGCAACTCATAGAAACTGTAGAAACTGTACATTCAAATGTTCATACTATAACCAATAATATACCAGTAATAATCTACTGTTATCTACTGTTACTAGAAACTAGAAAGAAACAATGATGCTAAGAATTTTTCAAAAATGTTTAAGTTGTAAGAAGGGTTTTGTTTGGCGGTTTAAATTCACGTAGCTTATAAATTGACGTTTTTATATTATGATCCTTGTAATGTAATTAATAAAAACGTATTGACATTGACTTTGTTTGTTAGAAAATAAAAGACGAGATTTTAAAATGAGTTAAGAGCGTAGCAAATTCAAAATCTAGTAGGTACTTATTTATAGAGACGATATTCAAAATCCCTAGTTTTACTTTTTAGATGAAGTTTTTTTTTTTTATTATTTTACTCTCTGGTCACTCGAATATTACGAGTAAATTTAAGCCATCACGGTAATATTAATAGGTAATTTTTACTAGCTTTCCATTCCACACTAGCTATTTTCTCTGACTAAAATCTATAGTAGGCAACTCGATTTGACAAAGGGCGCTTTCTCTAACTTGCCCGTTGAAATATCCAGGGCTTGGAAACGAAAATTTAGTGCGTACAACTCAACCACATTTACAAATGTATTTATTGTCAAATTGATAAATTATCACTATGCATTTTGTATTGACTACACACCATCGCCCTTTATCGTCCACATGAATTCCTGCCAAACCATAACTTGTCTGGAAGAGGCGTCTATTAGAGATAAGGCAGTCCATTGTACTTCCGCGATTAGCTTGTAATTGGCTGTGTTTGAATTTACAAGCAACCAGTATGATGTACAACACAAGTTTTATCTATCTTTTGTTGGCTAAAGTTTTAAATGAGATACACTCGCGTCCATGATTCCATGCAAGCATCATGCAACTATAAAAACAACATACCAGTGGACGATTTAAAAAAACAACACAAAGTTCTTTCACTGTACTCGAATTAAAAAAACAACACTGTCACTGTCTAGTGAAATTGTCCAATTTTTTCGCCAATGACTGGCCACTAAAAGCGCCAACGATAGATGACCGAGCAATTTGAAAATGGAACGCTCCGTGGCAAGGATCGCGCTCCTTACGGCCGCGGTATAATAATGGAGCCTGGATCGAACCTTTTTGTCCCTTGGCTCATACGAACTGCTTTTTTCCACATTGTCTCGCCCAACCGGTGCGGCGGCCTACTATAGACGCTTGTAGGCGGAGCCAATTCAACTTACGTGGACGATATCGGTCTCTTTCTCGCCAAGTGAAACTTATTGTGCTGGTAAGGGACGGAAGTATGTTTGGTGTGTCGAAATACTGATTTTGCGTAACGTTTTTCTTTTTTGATTAAAGGATGTAGGTAGTTGTGCAGGATTTTTAGGTACGGGATTTATTTTGATGTGTATATATTTGAGATGACTCTTGTGGGATAAAGGATTGAAAGCTTTATAATGTTAATTTTTAGCCTTTCAGCCACAATTGGTTTTTGTTAGTAAACTGGGTAGGTAAAGTAAACGCAATATAAAAAGGTGCACGATGACGCGGAGGAAGAGCGTCGCGATCACTCACCCTGATGAAGACTCTCGGTATGAGTCGAAACTTAGTCGGTGCCTTCGCCAATAGTACGGTACGTGAAAATTCCCGTTTTTACAATATGAATATTCTAAAAAGGGATCAAACGGACTCGTGATTTACATTTGATGGGACCATTAATTTTTAAGTAACTACCCGGATCCGAGTAGCCCGGATATTTCCAATCCGCCCTATTAAGAATTACTTTAAAACCTACATCCAATCACTATGACGCATCGCATACTGATGCAGGGACTGTTTTGACTTTGAATAAACTGGTTGGATGTGCTTATTATACCTACGAGTAAAAGCTAGAGATATTAGCTTACTTATAATTTTATATATTATCTCGAGCTTATATTTCTTCAAAATTAAATTATTTTTCCACCACCTAAATGACTTCGATCCTATCCTATCGCTTCACGATAGTACCTACATACCTACATACCTAAGTATACCTTTTGATAAACTTGAGATTAGGTTAGGAGTAACCAGGTCCAGGTACTAACTACACTTCTGACTACCCCTACATAATATCTTTGCGGCTCTACGTTCTGTTAGAAATTAGGAATTAAAGAGTCGTGAGCGTGTTTTATTCTTTATTAGAAACAATCAAGAACACTTTTAACTTAAAGAGGTGCTCAAGGTGCGGCAGTAAGTGAGCTACGAACATACTCTAAAGCATAGACTTGAATACTTGAATCTCATTGTAGAAAAATCGCTGATCGGCCATGACAGAGCGGCCATCTTGGTCCGTCACGATGAAACTACGCTTCCGGCAGTGAAAGTGTTAAGTTTATTTTTTAAACCATAGACAAACATGGCAAGTGCTTGTTTTGCATTTTTGAAGTTTAGGATTGATCTGTAACTGTCAAAGTTGACTTTTAACGGCGGCTTTTATATTAGGTATAATATTATATATGCGAAAGTTTGGATGTTTGTTGGTAATAATATTTTTACCCAAGTAAGTACTTACCTACAACGTGGACGAAGCCGTAGGCAGAGGCTAAAAATATCAAATATATATATAATAAAAATATCCTATTCAATATTTTTCACTAGCTAAATATAAAACGGCGAGTTTCGGAAACAGTCGAAACAGTTGGCGTCTTCACCTTATAGTAGGTAATAGGCATCAAAGTTATCGTTTTTTTTTTATTTTATGAAATAGTTTCACGATCGTTTATTTGTATATCAATAGTTATTTTTTTATTATTTGTTTACTGGGTACCCCAACTTTCGATACGGAGATCGAAGGTTCGAACTCGGTCGTGCACCAATGGAATAAAATCAAAAATGTATGTGCGCAATAGGTAACTAACACGTACTCAAAACGGTGAAGAAAAACATAGTAAGGAAACCGGCATGCCCTAGAACCAAAAATACACTAGGAGGTGACGGGCTTGCAACCTGTCACGTAGAATGCTAACTATTTGCAAAACGCGGACATGTGCTGAATATAATGTATGGACGTCCCTCAGACTTCCCCCTACCTGGTATCCACAAAGATCTACGCACTGAGTATGCATCTGAGGATACCCGTCATGGGGAGTAGTCGTGAGCTTGTTTGTTTGTTGTCTTGTGTATGGAAGAGTAGATTCGGGAAAGCCAGACGGCTTCTGGCATACCAGTCACGATGACGTCTCCACAACTACGTCACCACGTATCAGCAATTCTACGGGTGTTTTTGATCTAATAATTGAAGTTCTCTTTTCAATCTATACGATCTATACTTATGTAGGGGGTAATCTCCTAAACTATAAATACGATTTCAAAATATGTCATCAATATTTAGAATGGACCTTCATTGTGGACGTAGGCACTTTACCGTTAAGATAAAAAGGAATTTCGCGAAGACCAAATTCTGCAACCTAACGTTCATTCGACGCAAAACGGTCGAATGAATGCGTTCCATACGAACGCAACTTTTCAGATGCTACTTTTTATTGGGGTACAACGCGGGCGAAGCCATGGGCAGTACCTATAGAAGATAGATCCAAAAAAAAATATTTATTGCTACTGTATTACTACTATTATATAAATTAGTTAGTAGCATATAATAGTATGCTAAAACGTATTCTCTTCCAGATAACCTTTGTGTATTATTGTATATTTTAATGTGGCAAGTGTCATCCTAAAGTTCTTTAATCAAAGTCAAACAGATGGCGCAAACATCTATCTAGACTGTTAATAATGACACATGTCACATATAAAATGTGGGTTGCATAAAATTTAAACGAAAAAAAATAGATTCAAATATTTGGCACACAATTAAAAAAAAATAGGAACTTAGCCTACTTATATGAGTACGAATCACGCACGAATCCAATTAAATCAAGTAAACTGTCTGTCAGTATATTGTGAGTATAATATATATTATATAGAATATTTAGTAGAATGAAATATTATCTGTAACTTATAAGGTTAGGTTATGTAGGTGGGTAGGTATATGTAATTATGTTTATCTAGGGAATAGAGTTTGTGTTTTTGTAATAGTATAGCTCTAGCATATAATTTATAACTTTTCTTATTATGAATGCACTACCTCAAGACTTTTCCATACTACACAAAGGTTAGCTGGAAGAGAATGTTTATCTAGCATAAGGTTCACCTATGTACAGTACTTTTTAGTTGCGCAATAATGAATTTTCTATCAATCTATCTTTGAGTAAAACTGAACAGAAATGCCCCACGATCCATTTCCTGATCCTTCTAGAGTTATTAGAAAAAAGACAACACATGCTGAACTGTCACCTAAAAGGTGACAGTTCAGCATGTGCTCGGTAGGTATGCTACCTACTCAAAGCAACGGTGCTATTCTGCTGACCTTAAAAGGACAGCCGCTTCATGTTGTTTCATAGTTTTTAGCAAGTACCTTGTGAGAGTGAAGTAAAACAAAACATAATGCGCTTAGCTTTGATTTGTAATAAATTGGACCAAGAATCGTGACTCTCCTTTGTTGCTTTGACAATAGAACATAGAAGCAAAATACAACTCAAACCGTTAAAATCAAATGACCACAGCGTAAAACCAAAAACCATAGACAATTATCACCCATTCTGCCACTAAACGGGGCTTAGACAAAAGAGAAAAAAAGGTTGTCATATTTTTTGTCACTACCTGACCACTAATTTCATTTCGGGATTTTCGGAAGCTTTTACAAGATAAAGGACCTTTTAAGATAATGATCTGTCAAGATTTGGATAGTGAAAAAAATACTTTACTAATATTAATAAAAATTTTGTGAAATTAAAGAGATAAAATATATTTATCAGGACTAAAATAAATGTAAAAGGTATTTCTATTTAGGCCTTAATACCTACCAAAACAAAAAAATCCGACCTAAAATAAAATTCTATGACTATGGTGGCAGATTGTATTAAAACCATATTTTTTTGTGAAGGTAATCTATTTAGGAATTGTGTAATCGTCAGTAATACCTAGTTTTAAAGAATGGCATCTAAACTCCTACTTTAACTGGGAGTATTTCTATTCTAGTATAGATAAGTTCAAAAATATAAGACAATTTTTTACTAACATGAATTTTAATGTCGAGATAACCTTGCAAGGTAGAATAATTAAAAAATACCTAGCGTAAAGATTACCTTTACGCTTTCCAACCAATAAGACGTAGGTATTGACATGAATAAGGTTATAAGCTCTGTTTGGCCGAAAATAATTGGAAAACCAGTTTTGATACCGATAATACAGAGTTCCTTTACATCCGATCAACACAAAGAAATCTATTTTGTATCGTGTTGCAACGAAACAAAGATTATTTTAAAGATATATTACGACCACGTACTTACTTAAACATAAAACTAGTTTCGTTTGGAAAGAATAAATTCGTTTTAAAACAATTCCACCGATAGAAATAAAAAGCAACGGTAGTTCCCATGAAAAATAGATGTACCTAAGTACCTAATTAACTAACTGCTACATTTCTCACGATGAAGTAAGGTAGGCTTACATTTAATGTAAGTACCTATTAGAATTTAGTTGAAATTCGAATCCCGGCATTCGAGAAATTTCTATTCCGTATTCTTTTGTTTCGAAACGCTCTTGAAATTAACAATTAATTTCAGTTTTATCGCAACAGCAATAAGGACCAGATTGTCTGAGAAAAAACAAGGCAGTTATAACATTCCGACTCAAAGATGGTTCATATTGATTAGTAACCGAGCCGACCAATCAGAGGGCGGGTCATGACAAGATGGCGGACAGGGGTAGGTCGCCCTTTCTATAAATTTATATCCATCTAATTTATTACGCATTGTGTTCGACGTTTGCGGGTTGATTTTCCCGCTGTTTTTCATACCGCCATTTTGTTTTAGGGTGCGCTGGTTGAAGATATCGATTCGTTTTTTGTTTGCAGGCTTTGTTGCAAGAAATATGATTTAGTTTTTGCTTATTTTGTTGTCGATACTTCCATTAATTTTTCGCTTCCTTGTTTCGAGATCCTGTACGTTACAAGCCCTTTCAAAAAGGTAATTTATTTACTCGTCGTGGTAGCGGTTCTTTCTTGGTCACTTGGTGGTTCTGAAAAGGGCGTACTGACCAATGGTCATATGTACGTGTGATTCTGAAATTGTTGGTTTTTAGACTCTCTCTACCGTTGGAGAGCACATTTGGGTGAAAAAACTATTGAATCACGGCAGGAATGGACCCCGACCTTTGGGCCGAATATTGAGATCGCTAGCCACTACACAGTGCTCTCGGAGGTATATTACATGGAATTAGGTCCAATTTACAATACAACTTACCCATCCTATCGAAAAAATATGATATCGTACGAGTCCTGTAAATACTAGAAATTGTAAAGAAATTATAAACGGGGTTAGCTTGACCTCAATGAAGGATAATCATAAGCAAAACCAAGAAGATTTTGTTGCCTGAGTCTTCTAGGATTGGTCGTACCTACGCAAGAAATAAAACACTTTGAAAATTTAAAGTCACGTAGATATGGAGCTCACAAACTCACAAATCATGGTAAATATCCCGTCGTTTTTTAGTAAACATTTTGTTCATAGTTTCAAAAGTTATGAAGCTGACGTTTCTTTACGATCCATGTGATTACAATGAACAAAAACCTATTGTCTTTGACTTATTGAGTTTTGACACAGTAATTGCGAGCCTCCTCCTTTTTTTAAAGACGGTTAAATACTACCAAGTACTCGTTTGAAAGTTCAACGGCTTATAAAATCATTGTTTAGATGACGTTTCATTTATTTTTGCCGAAACGTTACCTTTCTTGTACCTACTTCCGTTTAACAAAGGTAAGTTATGGCTTTGTGTCATTTAGAACTAGAATGTAGCTAAACAATCTTGTAAAAAAATAACAAACACGCTCACGACTGTATTCCACAGGGGACAGGCGGGAATTCAGAGACACGTCCACACATAAAATTTGCCACATGCCCGCGTCTTGCATGCAGTTAGCATTCCACGCGCCGCTTATTGGAACACTGACGCGATCCTTTAACAATCTGGATAACTAAACGCTCCCGGAAACAAACATCATCATCATCCGTACATATGTACGTACACTACCACATATTTTTAAGTTCCTACCTATCGCGGCTGTGCATGCAAAACCAGATATGTAATTTTTTGTAAAATTTTGTTTTGATGCTATTTTAAAAGGCGCGTTTGTCTGCAAACCCCGTTTTTTAACATTTCTGTTGGTGATGGATGCTGTTTCCAATACATTACATACCTAGCGGATTTTGCAGCGACACTATATTTAGTTGTTGCCTTGTACGTATATACTGCGCATGCTATCATGGCCCCTAATTGCGGGAACACAATATATACCCTATAAATAAATCTAGCCCCAAACTAAGCAGAGCTTGTATTATGGGAACTACATGACTGATATACTACTTAAATATTTTATTTTTTGTAAATACTCATACATACGAGTATTATACATAGAAAACACCCAGACCCGACACAAATATTTGCAGATCAAACAAACATTTGTCCCGCGGCGGGAATCGATTTCTCATAACTTTCTGCGTCTAAGGCGGGCCTTCGCCCGCTGCACCACAGAGGTCGTCTATACTATATCTTTGTATCTGTTTTTTTTTTGTTGCCGGGTGTTAATCTCCTTATGGTGTTCTAATCTTTACTAATTATAAAGCTGAAGAGAAGAGTTCGTTTGTTTCGTTTGAACGCGCTAATCGCTGAACTAACTGTCGGATTTGAATAAATATTTTTGCATTCGATAGCACAATTCATGAGGAAGGTTATATAACATCACGCTACGACTCTTGGGAGCCGAGCAAAAGAAGTAATATCACGGGCGGGCGATAGGTCGTTCGGGGGCGATGCCGGCCGTGGCACAGCTAGTTAATAAATAAATGTCTGGAAGAGATTGCTTCTAAGCACCGCTTGCACATCTAGTTACTAATGTTAAGTTTTGGTTTATTGTTATAACCCTGTGATATTATCTGGTCTGGGTGTTTTATACTTATAAGGTGTATGTTTATCAGTAATGTAGTTCCCATAATACAAGCTCTGCTTAGTTTGGAGCTAGACGATGCTGTGTGAAAATGTCCAGCATTATTTTTACATAACGATCAGCAGAAGTACACTGCTGCACATAGGCCTCCCAAAGAGGGCCATGACGAACGGCCACTTACATCTTCCCGCAATCTCTGAGATGTAATCTGTTCATCGTGTGGGGGGGGGGGGAAGTAAAGTAAACCTACTATTACCGGTTGGTCCCCCATACCGTAAATAAGTCGAACAAAATTCTATTCCCGAAATTCCTTATTCTCGTCCCGGTTCGATTCCCCACGGAATTGCCCCCGCAATAGATGCTGTATCATTTGTCATGTGATTCAGCCGTTTTTGTACTGTTTCGTATTTCGAATACGAATAATGGTTTATGTTAAGTGTGCTTGATAAGTTGGTACTACCTACTTATCTACCAGTAAACACACTTTAGACAGTGTGTCCGTCATTTCGATTTTTCAATCAATGAAAAACTTGGACTCAATAAATTTATTATGGACTCCGGTAGAGTCAGTCCAATTTCTAATTCAAGTCTTGAACTTGTCAACCTATAAGAAAATTATGGACTCGAAATGAATATAATTGTAATTCAAGTCCTTAGATTAATCATCTATGAAACATTTGTTATTTGGACTAAATATTCCTGATTCAAACCGTTTGACTTATCAATCTAGAAATTTGGTATGTACTCAAATTGAGTATAATTTCTACTTAATAACTTGAATCTATAAAAACTGAAATTAGAATTTCTAGTTTCAAATCTTTCGACTTGAAACCTCAGAGGGACAACTTGAATCGGTGAAAGCACTTGCAATTATGGACCCAAAATGAGTGTCATTCCAAATTCTTATTCCGACTTGAATTATGGATTCAAACTACGAATTCTGATTTAACATAAATAAATAATGTTAGACGTTTTTAACACAGCATCATCTAGGCCCAAAGTAAGCAGAGCTTGTGTTATGGGGATTACATGACTGATATACTAATTATATACTTTTTTTGTAAATACATACATATTATACATAGAAAACACTCAGACCCGAGAAAAATATCTGCAGATCATACAACATTTGTCCCGCGGCGGGAATCGAACCCGCAACCTTCTGCGTCTCAGGCGGGCCTTCGCCCACTGCGCCAAAGAGGTCGTCATCCACGGTTCTCAAACTTTAAGCATCGAAAGCCAAACCCAACTTTGAGAACTAGGAGCCATATATAAAAATGTTTTAATTCGACAACAATACGACGTAATTAATGGTTCTACCCCAGGGGGAATTGAGACGTACTACGACAATACCCCGCTTCCATACAATCCATACACATACATTAATCATACATACATGACACGAACGCGCGTACACTTACAATATAGATAGGTACATAGTTACATTGAGGGTAGAAATCTTATGTAACATTTCAAACTATAATTACGAACATTTTACTAAAACGGGATATTTACCATGAGTTTTAATGTTTTTCGATATTTCAGCACAGCTGCCTGTGCAGAGACTGAAGATGGTCGGGAAACAACCTCTGTGGCGCAGTGGGCGAAGGTCCGCCTGAGACACAGAAGGTTGAAGGTTCGATTCTCGCTGCGGGACAAATGTTTATACATTCGTCTCGGGTCTGGGTGTTTTCTATGTAACAACTTCAAAGACCAGTGTGGTGGAAAGATTCATTGCTCTTCGCAGTGAGTACTTTCATGCACATGTCATACAATTTTCGGTTCTAGGATATGGCAGTTTCCGTAAGATGTTTTCATTCACCCTTTCGATTCGAATCCCGCTGCGGGACAAACGTTCGCATGTTCTGCAGATATTTTTCCGGGTCCGGGTGTTGTGTTACCACGGTACTCGTAGTTCCTGATTCCTACGACATACGGATTCCTAGTGCTGTGCAGGGTCAGGACTACGTTTGTGCCTGTAAGGCGTTTTATTTTGAGAGCACATTAGGTATATACTGTCTTGTCTGTAATAGTCAGCATCACGGAATTAACCCAGTTTGCCACAGATACAAAAGATAACCTCTCATCTTCGTCATAATTTTTAGCAAAAAGTTTCATCATAATTCATTCGAAAGATTTTTGATCCAAATCGGAAACCTTTTACGCTCAAACCAATAATAAAGTCGATTATCTTTCAAATTTGGAAAAGGACACGTTTCTGTACGAAGCCAGAGTTACAATAATGAGATCGGCGCCGACCAGAATAGCTTGAGCCTCAGAGGGACACGATTAGAGCGGGGGCGTACGAACCGTAGGCGAATGTTACAAAAAAATATTAGATTGCCTATTTCTAGGCAATGCAACTTGACAAATAGTGGCGACCAGTCTCTATCAGCAAACAAGGCGCACCAGTGGGAATGACCCATTTTTTTCAAACGATGCTTCTCGAGACCTAGTCCTATTGTTCCCCACGATGGATATCCTCAGATTCATACTCAGTGCGTAGATCTTTGAGGTTACCAAGTAGTAAGTAGTAAGAGGCACGTCCTTACATTATATTTGACAAATTCCCGCGTTTTGCAAGTAAGTAGTTAGCATTCCATGTGACAGGTTGCATACCCATCGCCGGTAATTGGAACACTTATAATAAAGCGATCTTCTTATAATATTTATACATCTACCGTATTTTCAACATCAGCCCGCATACAAGACAATCTTTATATGCAATTTATCACAGTAGCTACAGGTAGTGGGTTAGGCAAAGTAACGTCGTAGTTAGCATTTTATTTTTGGATGACATGACCTATCGTGCAATAGGTGAGCGTGTTGTTTTTTTCTATAGAAACGTCACGCGATTACATAACGTTAGCTTGATTCCATCCCAACCTCACCCCATCGGGGGACAACGAGAATAACCCAAACATTTATGTATTTTTCGACTGCCGACATTGCTGATTAAACATAACGTTACTATTTTGGGATTGATTTAACCTAAAGTTAAAGTCGTGAGCGTTTTGTTTGTTTCTATATAAATGTCACGTGGTTACATATGTATAGCTTGCTTAATCAAATCAAATCAAATTATTTATTGTACGTGAATTTACATTAAGGTGGTAAGTTAAACACTACACTCATGCGCTTATTTACAGGAACGCTTCATCGATCGAAAAAAAGGTTGAAGTACCTAAGTATGAAAAGTTTTTATTACACTACATACTGCCCACATAATATCTGAAAATTTGTTTGAAAAAAATAATAACTTCACTCATCTTTTGTACAAAAAAATGACTTAAATACTTACTTATGGATGTAGTTACTCTTTCACGCAAAAACTACTGAACTTTTGATGAAACTTTACAGTGGCAGAAGCTAGTATTTGATATTTTATTAACCTATTGCCATAATTTTGCTGGCGCGTGCATTCATTTTATCCAATTCCGTTTGTTTTGTGGTGGTTTTGCATACACAAAATAATTTTAAATAAATTATTTTCATCCTAAGCCTTTTTTTCACTTGAGACATTTTTTTTTCATCGATAAACTTAAATATCACATTTTGCCTAGCCCCAGGTATGAACAGCGATCATTCCCATATACCAAATACGTTTCCGATTATCGGAATAACACAAGGGCTCTCTCACAACCGGCCATCGACACAGAGTGACAGCCGCGCGTTCGAAATTCAAAAAGAATCGTTCTTTTTTCGAACACTTTTCCACAAGTCATCGTTTCGGGCTATGTTCTCTGTGATTAATACACTTTTTTTTTTCATCTCGAGATATTTTTTATAAAATATCGTATTTGGTCCTTTGACGGGTAAAATTGCTTTTTGTTAGTTAATGGTTTTACGTTATTCGGTAACGTATGTCCTATGTTGATAATCTTTGTGATCAAGATGTCACTATCGAAGGGTTTTTTTTAGGTTTCAAGTTTAAGAAGTTTATTCCCAGAGAGACAGAGACACTTACCTACATGTGAACATAGATGTGATAAAAATTTAAAAAGTAGGTCGTTCTAGTAGGTATAAGTTAATAGGTAGGTAGGCAATTACATTTTAAGTAGTTCTTTTTACCCCTCCAAATTCTTTATTATTTATTTTTGATCATTAGCTTAAGACAGAATGCGAGGGACATGTCCAAAGGCCAGATTAACCCTCGAAAGAGTTTTCTTCCAGCTAACATTCAAGTATGGTGAGAGGTTAAAAGGATATTACTTAAGATGACATTACATTACTTATTGAAGCAATATTTTAATCACAATTTGAATCTAAATAACAAGAAAGTAGATCTTCAACATGTTGAGATTAATATTTGAATCTAAATCTGATATTATAAATTCGATAGTATGGATGGATGTACCAAGATTCTTCGTAACGGCCAAACCGATTTGAATGAAATTAATTATTATTTTTTGTATGCAAATATTTGTCTCGGGTCTGGGTGTTTTCTACGTATAATATGTATGTATTTACAAAAAAAAAAAACTAGTTGTATATCAGTCATGTAATTCCCAAAACACAAGCTTTGCTTAGTCTGGGGCTAGATGATGCTGTGTGTAAAATGTCCAGCATTATTTTACTATACGAGTACCACTAGCAAAATATAAAAAACGTGCCACGACGAACGGTCTTCGCCGTCAATACCATTCAGATTCGACGACGTTACGATGTCAACGGTCCACAGGGTGGGGGGCCCCTTATTCTGTCTTCCGTTTCGTACTAAGCGAAATTATATGTATCGCTTGCTACCCTCTTTACATAAGGGAGCCACCCCTTATATACATATCTGTTATTTACTTACGAGAAAGCAGCCCTCTTTCGATTTCGGCTTGCGTTCACCAATTTCGGAAAGTTTTCGCTTTTTTCACCCGCGGCGAAAGGAGAACGTTTATGCGCTTGCCATAAGAGGTTGGTTTGTTTTTCTGTTAACATTTATCTCTGAATCAGCTTATCGGATAGTAATACGGGTCTTCAAGGTGGTTCATAGGTAGGTTATAAAAAAAAACAGCATCATCTAGCCCCAAACTAAGCAGAGCTTGTATTATTGAACTGATATACTACTTAAATACTTCTATCGGCTTGATCGCCACAAGTCACAGATCCATACACAGTATGCAGATCCAAGTAGAGGGTAGTCAGAGTCACGTCCAAACATTATATTTGGTATATGTCCGTGCTTTGCATTGTAGTTATCACTTATTGGAACACTAACCTATGGCACATGCCTTTTCTTTCACCGTTTCAGCATATTATGTTAAAGCGTATATAAATTGAAAAATTCATTGTTTTACGATCGGGTTCGAGCACACGACCTTCGGATCGGAAGTCGGGGTACAGTCCACTAGGCCAAAATGGCTCTACATAGCGTTTGTTAGTATCTATCTATATATACTATTATATAAATCTGAAGAGTTTGAACGCGCTACTGGAACTTTCAAAGAGGATTTGAAAATTTACTTTTGATTTTTTTAGACCAATTCTTGAGAAAGGTTATAAACTAACATCACGCTACGACCCTTAGCAGCCGAGCAAAGAAGTAATAGCGCGGTTCGATACCTGTCGCGGGACAAATGTTTGCATGTTCCTGCATATATTTTTTCCTGATTCTTTATCTAGTACTATGGTTGATCGAAGTAATTCAGCAAACAAAATATTGTAAAAGAATAAGTTACGCCATTTCGTTGCTAGGGTACCATGCGGGCGAAGTAGTGAAAAATGTTTCATCGAATGCGTTTTTTTACGAACGCCGCCTTAACGGTAGAAGCAACTTTTCATCGGTTTCTTTGTACGACGCGGACGAACCCGTGGGCAATAACATTAGTATGCGGGACGTCAGTGCAGACCTAACACACTTAGCAATAGAATTACCTAGTTTAAGAGACTTACCGGTTTCAGTGTCGACGGTATATGACAGCCCAGCCCACGGATCATCCTAAAATAAAATATGTAGATAGTTTAAAAAAAAGCCTAAAAAACACGCTTTTCAAAACGAATTTTATGAGCCCATACTCGAGGGCTTTATGTATTTACTATTTACTAGTAGCCACTGAAGAGTTCCACTATCCGCCTCATGGCTCCATCATTAGATCAGATACTCGAGGGGTTATGTATTTACTATTTACTAGTAGCCACTGAAGAGTTCCACTATCCGCCTCATGGCTCCATCATTAGATCAGATACTCGAGGGGTTTACTAGTAGCCACTGAAGAGTTCCAATATCCACCTCCTGGCTCCATCATCAGATCAGCTCCAATATACCAAATGATAGTATTGTCAACCGAATTACATATATATGTCAAGTTTCATGTCGATACGACAATTGGAAGTAGGTGAAAATTGACTTCCGAGATTTGATTACATTATTTGTACATACCTCCTTTATATCCGAGTCGAGCAGAGACGCTTTCACCTTCTCGATCCCTGCTTCTTCCGTCTTAAGCTGCTGGATCTTCTCTTCAGCCAGCTTCAGTTCCTTTTCTATTTCTTCTCCGAGGACCTTGGTGGCTTGCGGACCCTCCTATATAGAAAATACCAATAAAATACCTTATACTTGCATTATAATAAATTATAATTGCAATAAAATACCTAAATCTATACTAATACAAATTATTCTATTCTATTCTAATAATAAAGCTGAAGTGTTTGTTTGTTTGTTTGAACGCGCTAATCTCTGGAGCTACCAGTCGGATTTGAACAATTGTTTTAGCATTTGAAAGCCTACTTGAGGAAGGTTATAGGCTATTTAACATCACGCTACGACCCTTATTTTTTTTTATTTTTATTATCTATTAGTGGCTTTGGTATCACTGCGGCCGTTAGGCCTATTGTGATCGCCACTTGTTTTATTTTCCCCGCAGGGGCGTTCATAATTCACCTCTCAGCCCTGCCGCTGTTAGAAACATGATGAGTTTCAGTTCATCTGGGCTAAGAAAGTGTTTTCCCAGATGAAGGCTAGGCTTATGTATCAGTGGTCCACACTCTCCTAACAGTTGAAGGGGCGATTCGTCTGCCTCATTGCAGAGTCTGCAGGTTTGCGTGTCACTCAGCCTTAATTTGAACATGTGCTTGTTGAGGCGACAGACGCTACGACCCTTAGGACCCGAGCAATAGAAGTACGAGCGCGGGCGGGCGGGGTGTTTTATTGTATTACAATAAAACACCAAATTTTCACTAAAAACGAGACATTTTACAATTATTTGTGAGTTTGAATGTTATCCGATATTTCGGCACAGTTGTATGTGCCATGATCAAGAGAGGAATTTCTGTCACAAATTCACATATCATGGTAAATATCCCGTAACGTTCACCGTCAGCCATGCGAGTTTCAAAAGATAATAATTACTTTCTTATTGCAGTGAAATACCTTTACCTTAAAATAAAATACCCGGTAATTACCATAAAATATGCTGATATTGCAATAAAGAACCCTATTAGTACAATGAAATACCAATTATTATGGATCTGCGTACCTTAGCAGGTAGGTACTGAACTGAGTATAGATTTGAGGATGCCTATCATGGAGATCACAGTCGTGGGCGTGTTTAATTATTGTTACAAAAAAAAATCTTGCTATTGCTATAAAATACCCTGTCATTACACGAAAATAACTTGATACTGCAATTGACAAGAAAAAAGCTCACGACTCTATTAACATAGATAGAAAATTATTTAATGCACAAAATAGTAGTACATAGGCGAACTTAATGCTAAATAGCATTCTCTTCCAGAGACCTTTGTGTATTTCCCATAATGGACATCCTGAGAAACAGTACCCAATGTAATGTGTAGGTATTACCCCCGACTGGTATCTTTGAGGATACCAGTTGGGGGTAATAAGAGGCACATCCAACTAAAACAGATGGACAGAGCTTCATAATAATTATAGCTTTTGCAATTAAAATACCTAGTTATTGCAATTAAATACCCGATTGTTACAATAAAACACGCTGTTATGCTTGACGTTCCCGTTGGCGCGGTGGGCGAGTAGCCAGCGGGTCGACTCTCGGTATGAATCGAAACTTAGTCACTTAAGTTAGCAATTTTGTGGTTTTCACTTACCGGTTGCACAGGATCCTCGATGGAGAAGCCCATGTCCACATCCTGCTTCCAGAGGACCTCGATCAGATCCATGTCCTGGGGGCGAAATAGAAAATACATTACAATAGGGTGTTATTAAAAAAAAACAGAAAAGTTGAGTCAACAGGATGTAGTCCTAAAGTCTTTCTTAGGTAAAACGTAGTAGGATGTTGTATTTATCGTGGTCCTATTATTTTAGTATATTATTACGACTATAACACGTACTTTAAAACTCTCGAAGTAATAATATCACTGAAATGGTGTTAAGTAATGTCAACTGGACGTCTTACTTAGTCTTCCTTTTTTCTTACAAACAAGCAGTACTTGTTAAAAATATATTTTTATTTAAACAAGCAGTACTTATTAAAAATATCTTTTTATTTTCAAACGACATTTTAAATTTATTGCTTATAACTTTGCAAAGGTAATTAAACTGAACGTTGAGTGTTAAGGTTTATAAAAAATATATAACATAATTTTATTATAAACCTTAACACTCAACGATATGTAATTAATAAACTTTTTTCTACATCTCGTAGTAAGAAAATAAATAATAATAATTATAACAATGCTGGACATTTTCTAGCCCCAAACAAAGCAGAGCTTGTGTTATAGGAACTACATGGCTGTATAAGTGTATACTTATATATATATATATTGTTTTGTATATACATTCATATTATACATAGAAAACACTCAGACCCAAGTCGAATATTTGTATATATAAACTTTTGTCCCGCGGCGGGAATCGAACCCGCAAACCTCTGCGACTCAGACGAGCCTTCTCTCGTTGCGCCACAGAGGTCGTCAAAATGTGTGTGCTATCGTGTCCACTTGACTGATTTTTGTTTTGTTCCTGATTCTTTATCTAGTACTATGGTTGATTGAAGTTATTCAGCAAACAAAATATTATAAAACATACGCTACGCCATCTAGTGCATCAACGGCGAGAATATAACATCGCGCAGCTAACACCATCTATTAGTTATCAAAATGTACCTAAGCCTTCAAGCAACTCCATCTTACATCCAATCTTAATAGATCACAAAGCAACGCCATCTCCATTATGGCATCAGTACAAGTAAATTTCAGAGCTAAAGTATCGTCTGCCGCTCGACGATAGATGGCGGTAAGTACACCTTTAGCAGCGCCATCTTTGTATGCTTTTTTGTACAAATACGGAGGGCTCCAGCACATCTTTCCTTAAGCTACTCAACGTTAGATGGCGCGAGGGCATTGGTGCACTATCAGTCACAAATAACAGATGGCGGTGACAGATCGCACACAAATCATTCTAGAAGGAATATGATGTATCCGCGTGATTTTCGCAAGTTCGAACGCGGTAAGGCGTAGCAAGGTTACTTTTTATTTGGAACGAAAATAAAAATAGACATTTGTCGTTACGAGGAAACTGCACATTTGCATTGCGGTACCTAGACCTGTCTCTTTCACACGCATTTGGAAACCTATATCTTTGTTGCATACTATGTCACTACACGTGACTACGCTGAACATGCAACAATTATTTTAAATTAATTTTTGACTTGTAGTAACCGCATGCCTCAACGCCCAGCAACCTCTCAACACGCGCCTACATTCAGAGACGTCAGCTGCGCGTTGGGCCTATTTCTTTAGAGGGTAAAAAGTATAGCTTTACAATTACAAACTTAAGTAGGTATGTAACGTAACGGTTACGCTTTATTTTTTAAAGTGTCAATTGTTTATATTTGTTAAAAATACCCATATTCTTAGGTGTCTAGTCCATGCACTCGACAGAGAACTCAAATCTAGTAAATTGTCTCTTTTTATAAACATGGGCCCTGATCTACTTTTAATTATATCATTGAAGTTCACGAAAATAGGGCTTGGAACAGAATAAAATTGAATTAAACCTATAAACTGTGATTTTTCGACGGATTCACGTATAAAACCCACGTGCCGCGCACCTACCTCTCATAAAACAAAAACGAGAAAACACGCTCACTACTGTATGTGTTCCCCATGAAGGACTACCCCAAATACATGCAAATACTTTGAGGACACCAAGTGCGGTGGTCAGAGGCACGTCCAAGCATAAGATATGGCACATGCCGGCGTTTTACAAGTACCTAGTTATCAATCAACATGACAGGTTACAAACCCATCTCCTCTCATGTAAGTTCGAATTTGTAGAACATTCTTGGTAGAATAACGTAACATTGCATAATAGTTTGAAATAGATAAGTGAGTATACGTGGCTAGTTCCTACCTACCCACATAATTATGTCTTAATGTCGTTCAGTGCCAAAGTCCTTTTTCCTGAGACTTATTCATGGGTGGTGGTGGTGGTGGTGTGTGTGTGTGTGTGTGTATGTGTGTGTGTGTGTCAGTGTGTGTCAGTGTGTGTGTGTGAGAGAGAGAGAGAGAGAGTGACAGTGTGTGTAATGAAGTACGTGTTGGTTTTTGAACACGGCTAAAATGCGCACATGTTAAATGCAAAGTAGCATTTAGCACTACTATAGTATCTACATATTATTATATCGGTGGCACTGCCATGCAGTACGTCACTGATAATATACAATACACGTGCACAAATGATACGGATCACAACAATTTCTACGACCAAATATTATAATACCTAACTGTAGTATACTCTCGTTTTCACTTACACGGGGAAGCGTGCCAATCAATACTAACTACGTAGATATATATACCTAGCTAGGTACTGTACGCCTATAGGTATAATTATATTGTTTTCCGATGCTAAAATGTAGCCTACAACTAAATAGGTACACAAGAAATGATGAAACATATCCTAAAACTGCTATCCTACTTGTTTAATGTTTATAAGTAACCAGTTGGTGACGCTTACCATTAGTAAGATGCCTAAGTAGAATGTCATTGAAATAACAAGGATCATATAGATACGTTAACTACGTGAATTTAAAACTTTAAAAGTGAAATCACGACGATTTCTCGCGCGCGATCCAGCCTAGAAGAATCAGGCAGCAAACCCTGCAAACAGCAGCTTAGTTAGTGTTTGATAAGAATGACGAGTCTGTCAATAAGCTAGTCTCTTTACGATCCGTTTTGTAGCTCAAAAACTATACCGTGCTTCTGTATGTCTGTAACATATTAAAGCAAGTTGAAACTTTAACAGCACTTTAATTTATAATCTCTCCTCTATAATGGAAAATAATAAAAAGTTCAACAGTCAAACCCAAGGGGGTCACCAAATTACAGTGTAAAAGAATTGATCATGAGATTTCCGGAACTCTTGTCCAGAAATCCCCTTTGACCTGAAGGGGATTTTCGGACAAAAAGTCCAGAAATCCCCTTCGCAGGGGATTTATGGAATAAGCCCTCACAAAATAACGACGAATTTAAAAACTCCACACCAATTTGGGATGCTTTGATATCGCGAAAAGTGAGTCGAACGCGTGGCGTGTTCTGTTTCGGCGCCAAAATACAACTCTGTTTTGTTGGTAAACAAATAAGCACATGCAACACCGTGCTGTTACTCTCGTCAGCAAAACATAATTTATACCTGTTACACGTGTTGCGCGTTTAAGTAACAGATACAAAATAGGGCATATTTTTTAAAAGATACCTATATCACATGTTGTCAGTTCTGTAAGTAAAATATATACTTAAGTAGAATATGGCCATTTTTCTCAAAATATACTACAAGTTATTATAACACGTATTATGAGTTATGTTACTTATAACAGAAATAAAGTAGGGACAATTTTTTTTTTTTTTTAAATACAAGGGTTAGCTGTAACACGTGTTGTCAATTCTTTAAGTAAAAATCAGAATAGGGGCATTATTGTTCAATAGATCAGATACAAGTTCTTATAACACGTATTATGAGTTCTTTGAGTAACATACATAAAGTAGAGGCATATTTTTTTTAGGTGTCTATTCTTCCAACATTTGTTGTCAATTTTTTAAAAGACTGTTTATCGAGTTGATGTCAAATCCCGCTTAGTGATTGACGATTATATGACAACGCCATATCGTCCTCAACTGCAAAGCAAAATTTGACATCTATGCCTGGATTAAATCATAACAAGACTTGACGATAAAGCCTCTGTATTTAAAATATACAGAATAGGTGCATATTTTTTTAAAGACACATATTTTACATGTAACGCTAGTCAGGTAAAATACAAAAATATAATAATAGAAAAGCTAACAATTACGTAAACCTCGTGAATCTACATGCGTTAAATTGGTCATTCAACTCTGAGCAGGTCAGTCACCTCAACTTGGTTCAACCCAAATCTTGCTTCTCGCATGCTAAAATTAACAACAGATTTTAAACAAAGTAGTTTTTTACAAAATTTGAAAACCCCGTCTTGTATTTCCGTCATCGATTGCTACGCCCTCTAGTGACCTGTGGAGATAATACCTACCTAAGCACCATCCTATAAGACATACTAATCCATTGCAAAAAAACAGCATTATTCAAATTGAAGAGTCTAGAGTCGCATCCCTTTATCATTTAGAAAAAAGCTGATGAACTTCAAACAGCTGAATTTATTTTCTTGAATGATAGCTCATCATCTATTTAGGGGCTACGATGCGACAGACAGTTAGGTACATGGATACACACGTTTAAATAGATCTCCTCTTTGTTGACGTCGGGTGATATTTAGGTATTTTAACAATAATAGTAACTTTGGAATTTAACACATTAAGGTGATTCTGCACCTTTTGCGAAAAAGCTGCGTTGGCCTTCACCGTTTTGAGCATGTCACTAGTTAGTCCTCACACCGTGAAGAAGCTCACCAAAACAATCGATGGCAAGACTGCCATACTCCCCATGAAGTGCACACTCAGATGCATACTCAGTGCATATATGTTTGAGAACACAAAGTAGGGAGGCAGAGGCACGTCCATACATCTCTCTCTATACAGGTCGGCGCGGCAAGCTGAG
Organism: Perizoma affinitatum; assembly: GCA_961405105.1. Classification (NCBI taxonomy): domain Eukaryota; kingdom Metazoa; phylum Arthropoda; class Insecta; order Lepidoptera; family Geometridae; genus Perizoma; species Perizoma affinitatum. The sequence goes on along the minus strand of OY560186.1, from coordinate 16,325,184 downwards.
ACCTTCTCTAGGACGAAGTCTTACGCAATTAACTCCTTCTACTTCTAGAACCTGCTTTGAATCGTAAGGGTTCGCAATAACTTTCATTAAATCCGGGTCCCAGACGACCTTATGCGTAGCCGAGGTCGAGGGTACGTAGACGTGGTAGCAACGACCTTGCGCTAAATGTCCCGAAATATCGTCTGGATAGGGTTCGGATGGGCGTTACCGCATTACTACGGGCTATGAATTAGGTACAGATTACAGAACTATACATCCATTCACCATTTCAGTTTTTAATTAAGAACCCGCTCGTTCGTTACCCGCTGCGGGACAAAAAATTATATTAATGCATTATATGCTAATAATAATTATATGCTGTATGAAAAATTCCCAGTTTTTTTATAATGGACTTTTTTACGCAGCAAAATCTAGCCCCAAAGAGAGCAGAGCTTATGTTATGGGACTACATAACGTATATACTACTTATATCACGAATGAATGAAAATACATTTTTGTACACCAATAAACAAATAACAAAATAAACAGAAACTTATTCTTATTAAATTACAATATCGGTCTTATCGCCGATATAGCTTATATTTCTGTGAACTGCAGATATTTGTTCCGGGTCTGGGTGTAGTACCACGGTACTCGTAGTACCCACTGATACCCACGACACAGGGCATCCTAGTGTGAGGTCAGAACTATGTATGTGTCAGTTGGGTGTTAGTGTTGCCACTCCATTCTACAATCAGACCCGTAACAGCAGCATCAGTTTGGTTTGATTGGAACAAAACCGGTCGGAATGAGTCACAAGGCTGACTGTATCTGGGTCGATCGAACAACCCAATGGCAGAAATCGACTCACATCATTTATTATTTAAACTAATTGAAGACTTAGTAACATTTTTATATAATATAGCTCCGGATAAAGGTGCCTACTGAACAAATAAATAAATACCCAACAGACTAATACATCTCTTAATCCAAACTAGGAATCCCTGTGTACTGGGTATCAGGTACTATGAGTACCGTGGTATCACAACAACCCTGTAAAAAATATCTGCAGAACGTGCAAACATTTGTCCCGCAGCGAGTATCAAACCCGCACCTCTTGCGTCGGAACACAACATCAAGGTCGTCAAAAAAAGATGAAAGTAACATTATTGGCACGAAATTGTTACCTACGTAGCTTTAAATATGTTTTATAATCTTTTTCACAAGGTAAGGGAGACAACACAGCTGCTTTTATGCTCTCGAGTATAATCTTGTATGTAATCCTGTGAGAAGTGGTAATTTACGACACGAATAAAATTTTGGCGAATGGTAGAATGCACACACCGTGCCATGCCAAAATAAACTCCAAAAAAAATAAAAAGGAATGACATTGAATCATGACCGAATGATGACCGCGAAAATAGTCATTAGTATTGAATCTATTAGGAAGCATCTCGCTTCCTCGTACTAATTGGCCTATACGCGAAAATGAGACAGTGTTACGCGATATTATACAAACAAATAGATGCGTACCAATCGGTTGTTCACCTTTGCAGTAATGTCATCTCATAGTTATTTCGCGATAACATTATTTATTAATCTTGTCAAATGGATCGTCAAATAATCAAACTTATTAGTCTTTACTTTTAGATAATAAGTTTGATTACTAGAGGTTAATTTTAAACTAGGGTCGCGGTAGGCCAGAAGTCATTCGAGCTAGTTTTTGTTATCGATTTTCAGGTCCTATTTTCTAAAACCACAAATAAAATTTTTAGCTAAATTTAAAACACTAAATGTTTTTTTCCATCATTGCAGGAAAATACAAAAACAAACACGCTCTCGACTGTTCCCCATGGACATCATCAGATATATAGTCACTGAGTAGATTTTGAGGATACCAAGAAGGGGGTAGTCAGACGCACGTCCAAACATTACATTTGGTACATGCCCAGGTTTTGCCAGTAAGCATTCCACGTGACAGGTTGCAAGCCCATCGCAGCTTAATTGGAACACTAACTGTTGCCACATGCCTACAATTTTTTTCATGCCGGTTTTCTCACGATGTTTTCCTTCACCGTTTTGAGCACGTGTTAATGCGCACATAAATTTTAATAAACAAAATTGTCATTAAATTAACCGACTATACCTAACTACATAGTTCAAGAAACGATTCGTTTTATGAAATAGAACCCCGAGTTCAATAGCCAGCGCTGGCGTGTCCAGCAGGTAACTTTACTTTTTTTAAAGTGTTTACACGGCCGTGTCATAAATGACGTTCGTATCGAAACACTGGGTTATTAATTAGTAAAAAACCGATTATTTTAACATGACACAAGAATACCGAATAATCTTTATTGAACGACCTGTGTGATGCAGTGGGCGAAAGCCCGCCTGAGACGAAGAAGATTGCGGGTTTTATTCCCGCCGCGGGACAATGTTTGTATGATCTGCAAATATTTGTCTCAGGTGTAGGTGTGTTCTATGTATAATAATATGCCTATGTATTTACCAAAACATAATATACAAGTAAGTAGTATAATCAGTCACGTAGCTAAAACAAGCTTTGCTTACTTTGGGACTAGATGATGCTGTGAAAAAAGGTCAAGCATTATTTATTTAAAAACATCGACATCAAAACTTCTGTCTGCTAATGAGATGATTGAGATCTTAACGTACACATATTTTGTCTATTATTTAACCTCACTGAGGTCACTACGCAGTAAACGTTAAAGAATAAATAATACTGGACTTTATGCCATAAAGTGATTAGACAGTATATTGCTAAGGCTGTGAAAAAAGGCCGAACTTATTGAATACACAAAACAAAAAGCCCCCGCCATTTTGAATTAAGTGTGGCGTCATTTAAAACCTGACCTCTTTGTACACGAATTATTATAATCCCACACAATATCACCACAAAATAATGTAAAGTTTTAAAGAGGACAAGGAAAACATTATAAAAAAACTCGCTTTGTCTTTGCAGCACTCGGGTATAAAGTGGTGCACACCACCGAACGTTTCAATAGATTACCTTAGGTTGAAGTCCACGCTTCCTACATTATTCATGCGCGCGGGTACTTACGTAGCTAACTACGTATCGTGTCAAATGTTAATACAATTTACAAAACTCGTAAACACATTTACTTATTTCGTCAACAACTTGAAGTTAGTGACTATTTGATTACGATATAGAAATTATATTTCAATAAAGTGTCATTCTATCAATCTATGTAGCTTGTTAGAGAACAAGCTACTTAGATAACCAAGCCACAACACAACATCATCTTTGATCATAGTTATTACTAAACAATTATGAAACATTTTTTTTGCATAATGTGTTTACCGGAATTCAATAATCATTTATCTATCTACTCGTACTCTGGATCCATTGAGCTATCTGTAGATCGTTTTTACAACGGTCGGTAGATAGCTCAACTGTTTCCTTTGTAGGTAATCATGTAGGTAGGTACCTACATGATTATGTTGTTTGAGTTTACTTGCTGCACTTATTTATTTAGCTTAGATAACGTCAAAATTAAAATATAATCGTGTTGCCCAGGCACAAATTTTTATTTTAAAGCGTTTCGTCAAAAACCTAATTATTAAAGCAAATACTACTAACCTCTTGCGTGAGCTCGTCCCCAGTGTGATGCCCCTCATCAGAATCCACCGCCTCCATCTTGACATCTGACATCTCTTTGACAGAAGAAACGTCCATATCACTGACGCCACTCGAACTGGCCGACGTGAAACTAGTACTAGCTCTCTCCCTTTTCACATCCAGAACGAACTCTTCGCTCAACATCGGAGCTAGTTCGTACGCTTCTGCACCCAAAGGTGTGTTCTCTAAAAGATACTGTTCCAAGTTCTCCTGCTGCTGTTTGACGTCCACATACTCAAACTCGTTTTTCATTTGCTTGACGTCGTTGAATAGTTCTTCGTAGTCTTGTAAATCGGCTATGTTCTGGTGCAGAACGGAATCCGGTTCCAAATCCAACTTCTCAGCCTTGACGGTGAAGTAGGATACATACTCGTCCATAGCATTGTCGCTGTATAAGTCCTCATTTTCTCTCTCCTTCTTTATGTTTATCAGCAGCTCAGACTCGTTGGAGTCTAGCTCCTTTTTGATCTGCATCCCGTCAGATGGCAGTAGAAACTCGTTGACGTCGAACGTTCTAGTCGCTAACTCCTGAAACACGTCTGTTTCTGAGTGGTTCGAGAAGAAATCAGCTGATAACGTGACCACAGCGTCAGGTTGTACCACCTCCGCGTTTTCCAACTGCGAATCATCTTCGGTTATCTTCACTTCTTGCGCGACGTTGTCGTCGGCGGAAACGCCATCTTGCGACTCCTCGGGAACCGACGCAGCGGCCAGCCCCGGCGCTACTGTATCGGTCGCCACGTTGTTCACTAAATATGTATAAATCGGGCGATTATTCTGTATCCGGTCATTGTATTCCAAGGAGCCCCCGTACCGGCCGAGGGAGTGCAACTCCTCGAACACCTGTCTATGGTAATTCTCCAGAATGTGGTCTATCGACTTGGGGTGCACGAATCTGGGTCTTATCAGCGTCTGGGCTTCCTGCTCGATCGACCAGTCGGACCCGTTCGAAATATTCAGTCCGGCTAGTAGCTGTTGCGTTTCCCTCTCGATATAATCGTTCGGATCTGATTTGAGAAGACTTAGGACTAGGGCAAGGCGGAGGAGTTCATCTCCATACAGCTTCTTCAGCGCGATCATCTTAATACCGTTTAACTAAACTATGTTGAGCACTAAAATACTGTGAGATCAATTTGTTGCGAAGGCACTCATAACTAGAGTTGAATAGTCCTTGAATTTGTGTGGACGTCAGCTTTTATCCTCCTCTTGCGTTTGCCAGGAGACATGGTGTCCGAACTTCACTTCCGTCTCGGCACATGTCGCAACAAGTCCGCTAGACACATTTTGACGCACATTTTACACTAGTAGTTAGTAGTTTTTTTTCACTTTTTGGTGTAATGCCAAGTCGTTCACCACTTCGAAGGGTTCAGTTTATTCTGTAATTCGGAAAGTTACACTGCAGCAGTCTTTTTATATTTAAATTCAATGGATTAAATAAATAGTACAGCGATTCATTAATTTGCATGGTTGTTAACCTTTGACTCGTACCTACCTAAGTTTATTCGAATTCGAATCAAACTTTGTTTTTAAAACTAAAACTGAATGTAGCGAAAGAGCCGTTATAAGAATTTCCTAAATCAAATCAGAAAAAACTTACAGACTTAGTAGGGTAAATATTTATAGCTGTACTAGTTACAAGTCCGTCTGGACTGAGACGAAGGCGTGTTTTACTTTTTTTTTTCATAAAAATCTGTCTCTAAGACATACCTAACTCTTGCCTAAGCTTAGTGCAGACGGACAACATACGCTTTGAAAATATTTTTTAAGTTGTCACTAAATAGTCAACAAGTAGTGACGGCTAAGATGAACATCTGAAATACGGATTTAAATTTGGTTTGGCAAAGTTAAACAACGCACTATTAATTTCAAAATTCACGAAAAAATCTAAACAATATCTATCAGGCAATAAGTCAAACCCGGGCCTATTTCAACAAAGATTAAAGTATTATCTGCACATTGTAACGATGTTACCTATTTATTTGGCTATTTAAAAACTCATAGCTCGTAAATTTTGAGATATAGGTCCAGAATATCTGTATTGTTGAAAGTGTTCCGGTTTAAAGTGCAGTATTTTCTGTAACAGATGATGATCGCCAATGCCAGTGTAATAAATGCGATGCAACTCATAGGCTTTGAGCTCTAGGTCATGTCCAAGGCGGTATTATAATAAGCACCGTATCTTGCTTGCTATTATTACTCTCGGTACAATTTTCTCTAATGGCACCACAGGGGCTGCACGTTCTGCCAGCAAATGGCACTGACCTGACGATTTGACATTGGCATTATTTTTTATGGCAGCGCATGGCTCGTCCTGGCTCGGCCATCATGTCCATGTCGAGCAGGAAAATCAACAAACAAATCTACACTAATATTATAAAAAGGTAAAGTTTGTATGTATGTAGGGTAATCTCCGAAACTAATAATCCAATTTAAAAAAATATTTTACTAATATTATTTATTATCAGGGTGGACATAGGCTTTATATTATCACGTTAAAATAAAAAGGCTATGCAACGTAACTCGACAAAAAAACGGTCGAGGAAATGCGTTTCTTCCGAACGCTACTTTTTATCCGGGTACCACACGGGCGAAGCCATATACAGTAGCTAGAGAAATATAAATCATTCGTCATGAGAATCTAGATTTATGAAAGATCAATGTTTCCGGACAGGTAAATACACAAATAAATATGTTGATGGCCGCCACGTGCCACCTACAAGTACAAAGTAAATCGGGTACCTAGAGGGTAAAGCGCAAATTCGTATTGACGACGTAAGCAATTACAGACGAAGTTATAAATACTTTGTTTTATTTTGAAGATTTAAACCACATAGTTTTTAAGTAAATTTGGAAAATACCTGTTTTATGTTATAGACAATATTTTAGCTATCTTCTGGTTATGCTATTTATACACAATAGTGCATGATTACGGATACAAAGAGTTGTTAGCATAAATCATGTTTGAACGTACCTACGTACATAAATATTAAATTTTCATATTTTTTCATATTTTTTTGCGTATTTGGTTCGCCAAGAAATTTTATGTATTTAAGATTAAAGTCAAAGCAAGAACATGGCATGACTAATGCAGCAATTTTGTGTTCATCTCTCTGTGACGAGAAGGAAAGTGCCTATAATTCTTGTCCTTCAAACCGGAACAATTTACATTTCGGTATATTTTCTAAAAAAGCCAAAAAATTGGAGACAATAAAATAATATGAATATTGTACTGTTTGATCGAACCATAAAATCCCAAATACAAAAACCACTTCGTCCGTTTGCATTCAAAGTCCAAAAACACTTTCTTCCACAGTTTGTTATTTTCACACCACGACCATTCCAGAAGATTTTAATCAGTTTATTTTTGCACTAAAACAAGATAGCACAATTCAGACCACTGTAGGTCCTGACTATTATTTCCAAAAGTTGCACAGAACGGTCGAGCTAAAGGAATTCGAAAACAAATTTGAACGTAAATAAGCAAGTCTTGAACAAAGTTCTTTGTTTGTTTACAGTCTCGAGCACGAGCGCTTTCGCACGAAACCCGCGAGCGACTGCGTCTCGTTCATTGACCAGCTGATTCGAAAAGGTCTGGTTGCTAGCTGTTTTAGGATAACCTTGGCGTATGATAAATGGCAAAGAACGAGTTCATTACCAGCGATAACTATAAGATTAGATATTCTGTGTGTTACAGCTGGAGATTCTTTGTTTCAGGTCAGGGTGACCGCTTGTGGGTGCTGTAGGTGTTTTACCATCGTACAGAAATAGATTGGCGATTTTTACAACCTAGTTCTGTTTACAGATTTTTTCCTAGTTTCCGATCAACGTGAGTGTTTCATTCAACTCGCGTTGGACGGTGTTTTAATTAGATAGATAGATAACACTTTATTGCGAATACAAGGTTTAAAAAACACTTTAACACGGTTAGATCCGATAGGAACTTGATTAACCTGGATACATTTTCTGTATTGAATATTTTGTCAAAATTAATAATGAATTTGTGACATTATGCACGGTAGCACAATGTCTGCCCACTGCATCGCCCGCGCGGTACCCGGTTAAAAAAATAGCCGATAAAAAGCAGCGTTCGTAAGACGTTTTTTCGTCGACACTTATGTTGCAAAATTGGTCTCCACGAAATGCCCTTCTACCGAACGAGATTTATATGTGTCCACACTGAAAAATATTGGTGAAATCATTTTTGAATGAAATCGGATAAGTAGTTTTGGAATTTTTTCTCAATGGCTTATTTCGTAAACAACAATTTATCTTTTTATGGCTCCCCGACCAATGTTGATGACTAAGGAAGTTATTCCGGGTCTGAATGATTTCATCCAAAAACAATGCAATTGAAATCAGTCGTCTCTCAACTATTTTGACAAGAACTATGCGCGATAGTTTTCTACAAATATATAAATATGTAGGTTTGGTGATCAAGAAAACTGTCGAACGAACTAAATAGGGAGGGAACTGTTCAATAACATCAAAGATATCGCGCGCGTTGTACCTACACAGGGTCTTACCAAACTTGGTGCGGTCGGGCTGAGTCATAGCAAGTCTCTAACGATCAGTGAGCGACCTCTGATTCAAAACACTATTGACGACCTCTGTGGCGAAGCAGTGGGCGAAGGCCCGCCTGGGACACGGAAGGGTTCGATTCCCGCCGCGGGACAAATGTTTGTGCAAACTTTGCAAATATTTGTCTCGGGTCTGGGTGTTTTCTATGTATATGTACATATGTATAATAACCTTAGGAACTAAAAGAACACTTGGTTACGTCAATAAAATTATTATAAAACTTACATTATAATAATTAATATAAAACCCTACTGTCATAAGAGCACAAATACTACTATATTTTATTTGCTTATAAAAATTAAGCAACATGCTTCTTTTCAAAATGTCTCATCGTGAAATGGAACGCAGCCTTTCTGAGCGTAATAGAGAGAAGTGCGCAATAGGACCAGTATTCATTTGTAAACAAATAATAATTAACAAGCTATGAAGCATTCCTCAACAACAAATACCTGCTAATAAAGACTCAAAACAGTAAAACTAAAAGATTAATAAAATTTATTGATTAAGAATTATTTGTATGCATCAAGCCAACAAATATTTTGATAACAAAAAAGTTGCCAAACCTAAGTCGTAAATACGAGGATGTCCATCGCGGTGATACAGTCGTGAGCGTGTTTGTTTTTGTTTTTGATAGTTCTTATTGTTTTATCGCCATAAGTCACTAGGGGGCGCTGCGATAGACGATGGAATTTTTTGATAATAGGCTTTCGTCCTGTAATCGTCTTGTTCACGAATTGCTGTTGCCTTGATAAATTCGCGGACTTTCAACAATAATTAAGCATTGTTGAAAGTCCGCGAATTCGTAGAGAAACCGTTATCTAATAAATCTCGGCCTAAATGCGTTGAAAATGTTGAAGCCGTGAAAGTGCGCGCACGCATTTTTTGCACGCCATTTTTGGGTGGAAATTTTGTAGCTAGCTTTAAATGCCAATGATAATCACCAGTCTTCTGTCGTATAATTATTAAATAATTCGTTCATTTCGTATCATAATGTTATTTGTATATTTTGAAAAATAGGCCCATTGCCTTATTAATTATAAGTTTTTTGCGGGTCCTTATCGCATTTACCTATTTTACACAGATATAGTTTAGACCACTTTTCGTAATGAGACCTTAAGTAATTAAGTTTAATGATTCTTTGAAAAAAACTTTCGTGTACACTATTTTATTCACTGCTACCCAGCTTTAGGTTAGTAACCGATGCCGATGGTGGCTATGAAGGAAGCCTTGAGAAATGTAATGTGACCGATCGGTAATCAGTGTGGTGAAAGAATTCAGTGCGCCTCGCGTTGCCACATACCTATTTCATTAATGACAGTTAAATAATTTCAACTCTTATCACTTTTGAAAATTCTCAAGGTGGAAAAGAAGTAGGCTTTATTCCATAAATTATGGATATACTAACAAGGTTTGTTGCACACGCGTTCTACCAGTCCTTCGTCATCCGTCATGTCTTTGTGGCGGGAAACAACGCGAGGTCAGGTTATAACGGTTACCGGTTGGCGGGAAGCCAGTTGTGGGGAAATGCACTTTCTGTCATCTCAATGATAAAGAAAACGAGAGTAAAAACACACCTCGTTCTCATTGTAAAAAGGTGATGGTGAATTTTATTTCGTATAACTAAAAAACGTATACTTTCATCGCCTTACTGTTAAAATAGACCTAAGCAATAGCGAAATCTCCTTACTCTCCTATAAAATATAATGAAGTATTTTTTAACTATTTAAAAGATTTTATCATTGTTAAAATTATTTATCTTTTGGAAACGGTATCAAACATTAGTATTTGTATATTATTTATCTGTGGCTTAGTTGCGCTGATTTTTACATTGTGCGATCTATCGCAAATGCGGCTGGTGGGGAGGATTCTGTGTATCCTCTATATAATCTGTGGCAGTTTGTTCAGTTCAGACAATCTAAGAAGTCAATTTTTATGAGAAAATCTTTATTTATTGTTAAACTTGACGATCTCAAATCAAACAGCTAATCATTAGTGTGCGATCTGTTTTACATCAAGTAATATACAGTTTATTGTTTTGTTTTGAGTTTGAGAAACACCTGCGTTGTTCAAAATAAAAAGATTTGAATCATTTGAAATGAAACTTATACCTAAGTACCTGACCTGACTAATCAGCGCGATAAAGAACCTTCAAGTTTTTATGCAAATGTCAAGATGACGCAGTCAGCTTCTTTATTTTGTAATGTTCTTAGTGCGGATTCTTCATTATTGAAAGCAGGGTTACCAAAATAAACCAACCAATATATCACTATATTTTATATTTAAGTGGTACAGCTGTGTAGTAAACAATAATTAAATGGATAGTAGGTAGGTACCTACTATCCATTAAATTATTGTTAGGTGAGATAACCTACCTACTTATTGACTGACGTCGGCGGCACTACGTTATGCATCTATTTAATTGATTTGTTCCACATTCGCCCCACTTGTTTGCCCCACATTCCAAAAATTTCTGCTTTCGCCCCATGTCAAAAATATTTCCGGTTTCGCCCCACATTACAAAAGGTATAAGATTTTTTATGTAGGTCTCCCTACATACAGGTACCTACCAAGAGAAATGTAATGTTTAGACGTATATCTTTCTATCCCCTTCTTGGTATCCTCAAAGGTCGCGGAGGCTGGAGATAAAATCGACGTTACCAAGTGATCCTTGTAATTTTAACGAATAAATGATTTTTTATATTTGAATTATAATTTGACTTCTACGTACAGAGTATGTATCTGAGTATGTTACCGAGTGATTAAAAATAGTAAATTTAGCATTGTATTGAAATATTTATTTTAATGGGCAGATTTTAAAGTACTTGGCTTTCATTTCAAACGAGTCAGAATGCATCAAAACTCTCAGAATGTTTTCACTAATGCATAAGACATGACTTTCAAGGCAAGGGCGACCGAACGTTATGTCCGCACAGAGAAATAAAAAAACTTCAAAGCTGTTTTTCCCACATGTGATGTGTTATGAAAAAATAATGTCCTTCCACTTATTAATAACGATTCAAACAAAGTAGCCAAGTACTAAATCTATGTAAGTGTTTATGTAGGTAATGAAAATTCTAATTTATAATACAAAACACATTTTTTGTTCGTACATTTTGAAGAAATAATAAACGAGATTCAAGCCTTAACATTCAAATCAAATACAGAACACAGCCAGAAAGAGTAGAAGGAAAACTATTTGTAAAGCTAATTTCCGAACGCCTTAGCACTGGCCGAAGATAACCCTGAACTCTAGACGATCATCGGCAAAAAACATCGCGGTGACGTAAAATCGCGGGAAACTACGAGGCGAATATAAATAACATTGAAGAGATTTTCTTTATCCAGTCTTGAAGCCAATTTGTTGAAAAATTGCCTACCTATATTCAGTTATTTGTTGCCAATGTCAAAAAGGACTGCCACAGATGTAAAAGAAACCCCCAGAGCTATGAGCTCTTTTTTATAATTATTTTATTTTTTATTTTTTATATGTGGCAGGCCGGACATACTAGATAGATATACCTACAATTTTTTTTATGAGCAGATTTTGTATTCTTTTTGTTTTTATAATACTATCTGTAATCATATTATAATACGCCGCGTAATTCCACAATATACAATCTATGACGACCACATTTTCAACTTTACAGTAAGGCTAACGTTCAAAAGCCATAATCAAGAAGTGAAGGCTAGCGTATTCCGTGTGACTTTGAAAAACTATATATATATGTCATTAGCCATAGACTATAAAGATCTTTTATAATCTATGGCTAGTGTAGGTGTCAACATATTATGGTATTTATTGGTTATTTATCTAGCATTAGCATTATATGCATATCTAGCATTTATGTTAATTATTAATTTGGTTTTGATTTTTAATAAAAACTGATATCACTTTTATCATGAACTGTACATTGGTCTAAGTTTGTTTTATGTATAAGTCCCTACTTAATATGTTGTTATAGATACAATTTCAATCACTGAATATTTTTCTATTCTATTCTACAAATAAAAAAATAAATCTGTACAAACATATGTCTGGCAAATTGGCAATAACTAACAAATGACAAATGGATACGTGTAACTTCCTACGTACAATAAACAACAGTTTGAAGTATTACGTTGAATACTTATGTTTAACTATATTTATATTATAACTTCCACGCTCGGCACAAGACATGATAGAATTGCTTATATTCATAAACACTTCCTGTTTGTATCTTATCCTAACGACACAAACAGGAAGTGTTTATTAACGTCATTCTTTTAAATAGTTCTCTCCGTCCCAAGATTGTCTGGAAGAAATCGCTTTCAGCGATGAGACCGCCCATTGTGCGTTACTTTTTTTGTATTCTGTTTCTGTGTTTTGTACTGTAAATTGGTGTTATGCACAATAAAGAGTTTATCTATCTATCTATGTTACGTTGAAAGTTGACGCATAACTAGACAGTGGTAGGACACACTGCTGCTTCCATTGGAGTCTTCAAATCCAAAGCTTTACAAACATTTCATCTCTCTACAAAAAAGTCAACGAAATTGAGCATTTTTAATATATATGTATTTATTTAAGTATATATTTAGATGTATGTATTTAAGAATGAATTCTTTTCATTTATGAATGTAGTTCACTTCTATTTTAAGTAGCTAGTTATGTAATAAAATAAAATGTTCTCATATTCTGGTAATCCTTCAAACGCACTACCGCCCCACTCTTCATTACACAAAGGTTAGCTGGAAGAAAATGCTAATTAGCCATATGTATTTGTTTTATTTTGTTCATTTAAGCATTTTCTATCTTAATATCTATCAAACTAACAACAGTCACATACATAGTCCTGACGCCACACTAGGATTATATCGTGGGTATCAGGAACTACGAGTACTACGGTACCACAACACCTAGACCCGGAACAAATATCTGCAGAACATGCAAATATTTTTTCCGCTGCGAGAATCGGACCCGCACCTCTTGCGTCTCAGCGGGCTGCTCGCAATTTGGTCGCCGCGCCACCGAGGTCGTCATACTAATAGTTTATCAGTACTACATGAGTTCCCATTATCACAAGCTCTGCTTAGTTTGAGGCTAGATGATGATGTGTGACAAATTCAAGAAAAAACGGAAACATAACAAAATACCATAAACAGTCGTGTAAAAATTGAGTAAAAACTAAAAAAATAACTTATAGAACATTGATGAAATTAAACATAGTTAATTAATTAGAAAAAAAATATATAATGTATAATTTTTTCAGTTTTTAGGATTTTTTACGTCCTAGTAAAATAGTTTAAAAATTGATAAAATATAAATTACATCATTACATAATGTAATGTAGCAGCCATAACGTAGTTAGTTTGAAAACTTTGATGTAATATATACTAATATATATAACTGAGTTTTGTTGTTTGAACGCGCTAATCTCTGTCCAGTCCAATTATTGTGGAAAGCTATTTAATATTTCGCGACGTAAGCATTAGGAGCCGAAAGAAAACGCGGTGGGTCGGGGGCCGAGGGCAGCCGCCCGACAAGAACCGAGCATTACCGAGAACATACGAAGCGGGCAAAGCCGTGGGCCATTTATTGATAACTAGCTTCTGCGCATGGGTTTGCCCGCGTGGTATCCGGATAAAAAGTATCTTGTGTGTTATTCTGATGTTTAAGCTATATTAATGTAAAGTGTCATCGTAATCCGTTCAGTAGTTTTTAAAAGAATAACAAACATCCATCCTCACAAACTTTCGCGTTCATAATACTAGTTGGTTTTGACAAATTATACGTCGTATTTATACAGTTTTAGAATGTAAATTATAGTTTGAAAACCTTGGCGTAATGTAGCATTTACGGCATGTAAAAACATTTATGTAGAGCATTTACAGGTGTGTCACAGGAGTGTAACTTAATTGACAATCTAACAAAACTCCTCAACAATCAAGTCGAGACCTTCAAACGTCGGAAGCCAGTCTCCTTATTTCGGGATGTTGCAGACTCTGACGACCCTCCACAGCTATCCATGTCCATACAGACACCCACACCCACGAACATACACTCACCCGCCCCTCACATTTACACTTGTACACTCATACACAAGCAAACGCTCGACATAGTGTACACAAATCCTTTGTTATTATAGTTAATCGTTTCTAGTCATAATAATATATTGATATATATTTTAGAACTTAGTCTCGAAGAAATATTATCACGGAAGAGCGAGATTAGGTATCTACATACTTAAAAGGGGATCTCAAGCCTATATAATTATGTATAGGTACGTAGATTGAGTTACTGAAATAAACATTTGTTTTGTATCTAGCTGAGAGTAGCTGAGCTAAACAAAGAAGATTCTTTGTGCATAATTCAAGTAGCACCCACTCTTTCAAATAAAATTTAATATCTTTAGAGATGCCAAGAGATATCACGATCTCGTAAGATTTAATATTAAATTATTTTACTACACATGCAGGAAACGTGGAGGTTAATTCACGCTATTCTAAGAAATGCATGCAAAATACCTGATGACGATGCCACTGTTTTAAAAAACTTCAAAACACCTCCAGCTTTTTAGAACCTCAAAGAGGGTAGTTTTTCTTTTTGATCTGTTAGACCGTGAATTCACCCTATCAATCGAGAACATTCTATACGATAGTTAGAAGAAGGTTAAAATTGACTTCCAAGATTTGATTACATTGTTTGTTTGTTAGTTAGTTACAAGTGAAGCTAATATAAGCGTATTAGAAATCGATACCCAGATCCCTAAAAATCACCAATTCAAGACCTTTTAAACTTGATGGGTCATTACGAAAGGTGGTTTAAATCGGTGGTTTATCTTTTAGATTCCGGATTTTCAACACAAATTGTTGTGCAAAGGAAACAAGGTTTAAAATTGAATGCTATAATAGAATAGCCGACAGTCTATTTGACATTTCAAAAAGAGGTTTGACATCAAATAACTGCTAAAAGATAAACCAGACGGTCACCTAATTTATTACTAGAATAACTCAACCACTTTGTGAGAACCTACTTTCTTTTATTATTTTTATGTTTTGAAGTGTTTTTAACATCCCGCGGTTTTTTTTTAATTTTAGAACTTAGTGACTTTGCAATACTACTCTTTTTTCGATAAGATTTATTTAAAGCTTGGTTTTAGTGGATCTGACAGAACTGAGTTCAACTCGAATTTAGACCACGTTTCGTAAAGAGACCGGATATGTTTCCCTAGCTACTGTCCACAACTTCGCCCACGTTTTACCCGGATAAAACGTAGCCGATGAAAAGTAGCGTTCGTAAAGAACGCATTCGCTCCAACGCTCCAACTTTTCTCTACCACACTAAAGCTGAATGAAGGATCATCAAAAAAATAACCGAGCAGAGTTTGTTGTCTGATTCTTCTAGGCTTGGTCGCGCGCGAGGAATCACCGTAAATTCACTTTCAAATTTTAAATTCACGTAGTTTTTAATTTGACGTTTCTATATGATCCTTGTTATTTCAATGAATAAAAACGTATTGACTTTGACTCCACGAAAAGCCATATTATTTTAACGGCATAATTTTAGCATAATTCCACTCAAAAAGTCCATTTTAAAAATTGGTGAAATAATTTCTGAAATCGGATAAGTAATTTCGGAGATAACTCCCTATATACATATTAGTATAGTATAGAGTAACTTCCATCGCTAGATTAAGTTATAACTGCTGTAGCATCTAGCAATGATACCTAAGCTATCTAAGGTTTGACATCTGGCTACATTACTACCGCCATACTTGGCGAGGACTTACTGAAGTCGTCCTTTATATGTTACAAGGTAAGTACGAATCCACAATACAGTTCGTAGCATATCTACTAAGATAAACTATTGATTTGATACGAACAGAGGACTACCATCGCGATGTACCGTTTTTACCCGACTACATATTTCTTTTCGCCTCTTGGGACCCAACCGATTAAGCTCATATTCGAACTCATATACAAATGAAAAAATATATTAATATAACCTAGACCTACCAAGTTTCATCAAGATTTAATAGACGGTTCGGCAGTTATCGTCGGACAAGCAGACATGTCATACAAACGTCGGATTGTCAATTAGAATAGGACCTCCCTAACATCTCCCGCTAAACTTTTTTTTATTGAGATGCAGCACCCTCAATTATACTACCTAGTCTTGACAAGAGAAAACAGAAAATAACTAAAAAAACTTGACTCTTGATCATTTTTAAACATGGGAAAGTTTAGATCAAGAAGCGGCACATTTTCTATTCATTGAAATCACAAGGATCGATAGAAGATATAAAATACTTTATTACACACCAAAGAACACATCAGCTTAGTTAAACTTGTATCCGCGACGATTTTAAAAGGCTCAACTTTTTGATAAACTCCTGATTTGAAAATAATTTTGATTTTGCTATTAAAAAATGTTTTTAAGCTAAACCTTTTTTTTCAGTCGTTACCTCCTAAAGTTGAGTTTCTTGGATGTACGTCATGTATGTAAGTCATTTTTAGCGTAATTAGTTTTCTTGACAGTTTTGTTTTTATCGGCTCTACCAAACCCATCCATCGATCCTTCGAATCAAGAAAATATTATTGAGTAAATTTTTATTTTCAAGGATGACCATTTTATTTTTGTTTTTGGCTCGTACCGTAACCCCTCTCTGTCGTACTGCGCGTATTTTCGCATGGAGTGGAGTGACGTACTTTAAATCTACCTATCCACCTACCTTAAGCTTCTGTACTAATTTCCTGACACGCATCAGCATGGGCACGTGATTCAAACGCTCTCACCTCCCAGAAGCGTTATGAGGTCGAATTTCCCTTCCCAGAAACACGCGTATTTCTGTATTGTTTATGCAAGGACTTTTGCAAGGTGATGTCCCATTTCCAATTGGGTGTTTGCAGGTAATTAATTACGACTGGGATTGCCAATTAGGTTATTTATAATGTCAGGTTCTCGGGCGTGTTAATAGGTCCATTGTTTTTAACCGCGGAGACAGGAGCCCGTCATATTCGTTTGCCGTAAAGGGCCCTCTTCACGTTCGGCGAACGCGCTGGCCATCACGTTGGCGCAAATAGGGAACAAATTTTGCTCTACGATTTTTTTGTAAAATCAGCTGTCATAAGTCAATCATCTTTATGTATAGAACTTTGTGTAGGCACGTTTAGTAGGTAGGTATTACGTCTAAGATACACCTGTTTCAAGAGCATTGCAAAATATTTGCATTTATTTTTGTAAAAAAACAAAACATTATTTCAACTACTGTTGATCTTATCCATGGGTAGAATCACTCCCTTTCAGCTTAGTACCCTCATTGCGGGACATGATGCATATTGACGTAATGATAAGAGATGGTAAAAGACAAATAAATCTGCACGCAATATGGCGTGGTGCGATCGTGTGGGCACTCGCACAATGATCGTGGCAGTCATATGCGAAAATGATTGTGGCGATCATGAGCGAACGTCAAGAGGGGCCATAAGACATTGTTTGTTTGTCTGCGGCTTATCCAACAAAAATGCGTTATTACAATCGTTTTTTTTTGTTGCTAAATGGTAACACAAACAAACAAACAACTTCTTATGGCAAACGCATTATTGAGTTATATATTCTTTTAATAAGTCGCGTGTAAAAATAGAATAAAATGCGAACGCAATGTCATTGAATTACTTCATACTGACGCACCTGTCATCAGGGAGCCTTAAATCGTCCCTAATAAAAATATTTTGTACATTTCTGGATTTCTAAAATAAACTCTCTCTTGATATTAAGTGGTCAAAGTTGTGCGCAGTAGTCCATTCGAAGACTACTGCGGTCGGTCCAAACCGGGTTGTATACCCTGACACCTTCATATTGAGAGTCAATGATCTAACTGGAGGAAGTGTGGGCGTGCCTTAACTAAAGGGTACTGATCACTGAAGCACCGATAGGATGCATCGTTGTATTGAAATCAAGGATCTAACAGAATCACGATTCAAGAATTAGAATAGTAAATATTTATTTGTGACACAAAACTAATAATAATAATAATAATGCTGGACATTTTCACACAGCATCATCTAGCCCCAAACTAAGCAGAGCTTGTATTATGCGAACTACGTGACTGATATACTTATATACTTTTTTTTGTAAACACATACATATTATACATCGAAAACACCCAGACCCGAGACAAATATTGGCTAATTGTACAAACATTTGTCCCGCAGCGGGAAACGAACCCGCAACCTCTCAGGCGGGCCTTCGCCCACTGCGCCACAGAGGTCAAAATAACATTATTAGGTACCTCCATAACTAAATTAATCGGTTAAGGACGCGTACGATTAGTAAATGACATAGTTTGAGCCTTGTAGTAGGCAAACCCAACATCCGATCCGAAGGTCGTGGGTACGAACCCAGGAGTGCACCAATGAATTTTTGCCCTCTGTCTACCCCCTACTTGGTATCCTCACGGATCTGCGTATTGAGTAGGTGACCTATGAATCAGATGCCTTCCATAATGGGGATTACAGTCGAGAGCGAGTATTTTGACCTCAAATATGGTATACATCTTCGCACGGGCCTTAAATCAAGCGCACGCTTGATTGGACAGTGGGCCTTACTTGTAGGTACTTCGTGGCAATTTAGCACAACTGTAATGCCTTTGTTCGGTGCCCTTTGTCAGCTTTGTTCACAGATTTGCCTCATTAGCGAAATTTTGGCCATGTAGCAATTTTATAACGATAAAAATATGCACGACTAACGAACGCGGTAAAAACATTGCACCGAGGCGAGGCTAATTTAGTCCAGTTTTATCCAGTGTTTTGATCCAGTAGTTCGTGCCAGCGAGCGCTGGATCGGCACTGAACGCGGACTTTTTCGATTATAATGCGGTTTTTCGTAACCGTTTCATAGAACTTCGGGGTAAATGAGTTGTATCGCCACACGCCACTACGGTGCGCTACAATCGATAATAGAGTCGGAGTTTTTACATTTTGTAAAATATTGTTACATGAAAAATCTTACTTGACGCAGTAGTTTATTTACGAGGAATACGTTTTTAACGTGGATATATCAATTAGTCAATCTAGTAAGTCTACTAGGAACATCACTATAAATCGTTTAATAATCAAATAAGGTGTTACAACAAACCAAACATCAAATATATAAAACGGCAAGAGAACAACGACCTCATTCGACCGAGAGCATTGGCAAGGACGTTCTATTTTCAAAAAAATCACGTTTGAAAACGTTTCGTTAATGATGCGTGTTGTTTACGATTGGCGGGAAACAGGCGGGGAAAGTTATGTAAACGAATCCTACATAAGTCAAAAAACAAGGAGCTAATTTCATAGCAAATGACAATTTTCAGTGTTATTTGCTATGAAAATAGTAAGCAGTTGCAAAAGTATTTGCTTTCCTTGTATATTAACATAGATCTTAAGACAGCTCACTAACAAAAAATGGACCTAAATTGTTGTCTGATTTAATAAATGAATTTAATTTAATTTATATTCGGTCGGATATCCGAGTAGGTACTACCTATGTAATTCCTGTTTGATCCGTAATCCCGCAATCTATGGGCATCAAAGCCGTGAGCTTTGATATATTATATAGGATTGATATATTATATTATTGGATTTGATATATTATATACCCATAGGTATATTATTTCTGGATCATAGGGTGGGTAACCAAATTTATATTTTCATATTGTAGTAAATAAGTTGACGACCTCGGTCTGAATATTCTGCAGATATTTATCCCGGGTCTGTGTGTAGTGGTACCATAGCACTCGTAGTTCTTAGTCCACACTAACGGTCGCACGGTCACTATACATAATGAGACTCTTGGATGTTTATTATTTGGGTAAGTATATTATTATTTAAGTATAAATGCACCAGAGGAACCTACTTCAGAATCTCTGAATTTCTTTATAAAAAAGAAAATGTTTTGACTTGAAACGTCTTTCATTTAGGTCAATAGGGGGTCACTTGCAAAAACCATATGTAATGAAATATGCTATGACAAGGTGGCTTATTAGTTTGGAGGTATATATATATATATATATATATATATATATA
The DNA here is from genome assembly GCA_961405105.1 of Perizoma affinitatum. Classification (NCBI taxonomy): domain Eukaryota; kingdom Metazoa; phylum Arthropoda; class Insecta; order Lepidoptera; family Geometridae; genus Perizoma; species Perizoma affinitatum. The sequence continues at coordinate 16,304,918 of OY560186.1, read as the reverse complement.
TATTACCTACCGACATTATTTTATCACCATTATTTACAGGTAGACGCCATTACTTGGTAGTGCATATACGAGTATGTACCTATGTTACGACGTTTCAAGTACCTACTCCACTGCGGCTGCGTCCCTTATACAGCCTTCACGATTATTTATTTAATTTATCATATAATTATATGAATACATAGGCAGCCTAAAGCTGATGTGTTTAAATCTTGTTATACCTACGTCATCTTTATATAGCCATCGCTTACCCACTGCAGGACAAAGGCCTGTGTATACGTCATTAAATTGTTTTAAAGTTTGACATTATTTTATTATGAGTATCTGTACTGTATACAGGAGAGTAACCATCAAGTCTTATTGCAAATAAAATTTAGACATAGACATAAAATCGCTTTGCGATTGACGATTACATGACAACGCTATACAGCGTTCTCCACAGCAAAGCAGTATTGACATGTTTGCTTAAATTAAATCACAAAAAGATTGATGGCCTAACCCCAGGCATAAAACTTACGATTTGAAAAATGGCGTAACTCAACCTTTTTGCCCGTTATTGTTACCGCAAGCAATTACGGTTGCAAGTGAATTTACAATTAAAACTACTGAAACTAGGTTAATAAAGCGACACACGAGTTATTTTAAACTTTCTAGTGCACTACATGCCAACTGACTAAAATACAACTCACCCTGCAGTATGAAATATGATTCAGACAAACAACATTATTTATTTACATGAGCAATATAATAGGTTGGGGAAAAAGTTTCTTCGCATTTTTTAAGAAAATTCAAAACATTTTTTAATATAGTTTATTTACATTTAACTAAAGTATGTAGGTACCATTTTGTTCGATAACTTTTTGCCATTTTGTAGGCAGGGACATGATCCCATTGCTATAAAAACTTTGGGGCTTCTGTTCAAAATACCGCGACAAGTGGTTTTGGCAGTCCTCTCGTGATGTTAACCTGACACTGCCTAAAGAATTCTGAAGAGACCGAAACAGGTGGAAATCTGAAGGTGCAAGGTCAGGACTATACGGCGGATGCATTAACACATCCCAGCCAAACTCTCTTAATTTTTGCTGAGTGGCTAAAGATCCACTTTTCATCACCAGTTATCAGCTTCTTCAAAAATGGTTCGGTTTCATTACGTCGTAATAAAGAATCACAAATGAGAACACGGTTCATTAGGTTTCTTTCAGTGAGCTCGTGAGGTACCCAAATATCGAGCTTTTTTGTGTACCCAGTTTTTTTCAAATGCGCCAAAACTGTTTTGTGGTCAATTCCCAGTTCTTCAGCTACGTCGTAACTACTGATATGCCGATCTTGCTCCACTTTTTCAAAAATGGCATCCATTTTATCCGTAATAGGGCGACCAGAGCGACGTGCATCTTTGACATCAAAATTTCCGGATTGAAAACGCTTAAACCAAATTTGTGCTACTCTCACAGACACTGCACTAGGTCCATAAACATCGCAAATTTTTTTCGCGGCTTGCGTTGCATTTTTACCTTTTTTGTAGTAAAATTTTAAAATGTATCGAATTTCTTCATTAGATTCACTCATCTTAACAGTACGAAAAACAAATAAAAATCACACATTTTCCTAATTTGAATTTGGAATTATCTTCTTTAAAATTTAAACTTTTAATGATACCAAAACCAGCCAGATACAAATAGTATAGCCAAAGAGATTTTATTACAAGTTCATACATACAATAATGCGAAAAGACTTTTTCCCCAACCTAATATTTATATCTTTAACAGTACAAATAATCTCAAAAACTGCTATAACTTAAATAAAAAATAAACACGTTCACGACTGTATTCCCTCTTATGGATATTCTTAAATACATACCAGTGCGAAGATCTTTGATGATACCAAGTAGGCGGTAGCAAGAGGCACGTCCAAACATTACATTTGTAAGTAGTGTGGATTGCCACATGAACTCGGGAACGCACGACTCTATCGATATGTTTGTCGAAGGTACGCAATATTATAGAAATATTGAAAGTTATGTAAATTTAATATTTTTTGTGACTTATTTTTTGTTTTTGTGACAATCAACATGTTATGATAAATTAACATGTAATTAACAACTAACTAACAAGTATCTACTAGATTATTTTAAGGTCAAATAATATAATTTTGATTACCTTCATTAAGTTATAGACAGGTTATAGACAGGTTATAGACAGGACAAGTCTTACTAGAACTCTGTCAAAATGTGTATTTATTAAAAGTATTGACATAGTAATATAAATTTAATATCTTTTATAAAATAGTAATATTCTTTTGTTACCAAATACTGAAACGCTACTCAATATTTCAATAACAGCTTGAAGAAATGACAGCTTAATATATTATAGAGCACCATCTTACTTTCTTTACTTAAATCTTCAGATGTGAGTGATTCAGTATTTATCCGTTTGTGTTTTTCACTTTTTATTTATATTACTGGCACAAAATTTAGAACCTTAAAGGGTGCCAACAGAACTCTATCATGTACTAAGCCACAGGGGGCGCTTGGAAGACTTAAGTGGGACAGTAAAAAGCCCAGAGGAAATAAAGGGCATTGTGACAGTCTTTTGACAATAAATTATTTTTAAAAAATGAGAGAATTATGTGTCCCAGATACTAAATGCATCATTAAGAGTCTATAGGTTGTCAAAGTAGCACCTAGTTTTGCGCATTTTCAAATATCTATCTTAAATTTATTGTGTTTAAGTTGCAAATGGAACATGTTAATGTGGCGCTTCTAACACTAACATGGTTCAACTTAAGAGAAAACAGTTTTTTGATGACAGCTCCAAAACATTGAACCTGGCTTATACTTCAGGTACGATGTTAGGGATACTTGAACACTACTGTTAACCCAGAGCCCTTCTCTATTTCAAGGAGTTGAGCTGGTTGGGGTCAGGTTAGAAGGGGGATAATGCACAATCTTAGTCCTTTACTTAGAATTAGATACTTGCATACACTCAATTTTATTATCACATGTTCAGTATTAATTGAATATAGCAGGTATATTGTGATTTTTTGATAAGAAATGGTAGTATTGCATTTTTATTTTTCCTTGTAAGTATTTGTGCCGTTTTTGTAGCAAATCCAAATCCAATTCTAACTTGATCAATACCTACAGTCATATGAGCAAGGCTGTCAATCAAGATATCCCCCGATTGGTGAGGAATGTGAGGCCTACACGGGAGACTGCAGGGTTTGAATCAAACACATTTAAAATATAATTTTGACTAGATGTTCAAAATAATGATTGCAATAGGCTGTTTTTAAGATGTGCAAAAGATCTACCTTAAAAAAAATGGTTTCTTAGGGTGGGCAGTGGGCAAATTAAGTTTCAGAATCTGTGTTTTAAACCTTAATTTAGTCAGTTGAATTTATTACTAAATATTTATGATTACTGCACCTATTTGCTATTTATAATAGCAAATTAAAAACAAGCAAAGATAATGACAGGTTGGTAGGTTTAGATAGGTCATTAGACCAGTCAATTTGCTAGTCAGGGCCATAATTATAAAGATAATTTAAGTATAACTTGATTTCTTGAGTATTGCTAATAAAATGGCTGTAAAAATTCTACTATGTGGTATAAACTTTTGGAGATGTGTGTCTTGTTTATTGTGAAAATTGTCAATTAAAAATATGAATTAAATGAACATTGCTTTTTCTCTTTCTCATTTGTCATTTAAAACTCAATGGAAGAAAACAAAATACTGTTTAGCTAAACAACTGTTTAAAATGTTCCTATGCTTTCAAATGTTTACATCATGGCACAGCCACTTGTAAGAATCTGATAAGAACAGATAACAGTATTTGAGTAACCTAACTTATCATTTTGTACAACAGGCTTTAAAATAAAGTGCCTCAAAAAGGCCATATATGTACCTAGGTAGTTATATCATTTACGTAAGAAACTCTTTCGAAGTTTTCTTTGTGTATCTACGACTCAAAGGTGTAACAAGGTATTCGACCACCCTTTCCAAACCTGCGAGTTCGCAAAGTTCGAAGAGGTTATTTTCAAAGATTTTTGTAAAACTGCTGCAGTGCAGAGAATACTGTTCCACACAGTTACCTTCAATATAACGCAAGATGTTCACAGAATCAGATAAAAACACTGGAAAAACCGTAAATTCACTGTTTTCTTCGTTTTCCAAGATGCACTGATAAAACTTAACCAACACACTGAAATCCATGAAAAGTTATTTATCTCAACGCGAGAAAGTTATCCTATAGCTTTTCGGGCGTAAAACAGAATAAATTATATTTAATTTCAATGTAATTCGCGAAAAATATGATAATGTGACAGCATATCGCAATCGTAACTGACTTCGGATCGAACGAAGTCTGCCGGCCGGAAGGTATCGTCATCGCGAGAAAAGGAACGCGATAGGTACGCGAGAAAGAGAGATGGTATAACGGCGCAGCTGTTGTGTTTTAAGTTTAGACCTCAATAAATAATGGCCTAAGTACAGTGTTTTTTTTTATTTCTTGGGTTATCATATGAATTTAACACATACCTACTCTTATGCATATGAAGTGTTCGTATAAATTAACTTTTGTTTTTCTGTTCACGTCTATCTGAAAACGTCATCTGCCGGTGAGTAGTATAATTCATTTGTCAATTTGGCAACCCATGTCAACAAATTATAGTAGTTATTGCAGAGATGTCGCTCTCTACTCGCTAAGAGACGACTATGTAAACAGTGGTGTATACAAACATGTATAATATAAAATAATAACTCAAGAATAACAGACAAGGAAAAATTTGGTCTAAGTAGGAAGGTTAAATAGAGTAGGAAGGTACCAAGTAATATTATAAGTTATTTAGGTACTAACACGGTATTAGTTTTTTATCAGTGAGTATTGCGCAATATTTTTCTAGAATACGAACGACGTTTGAATGTTTAATTGTAGACATGACATGACATGATAACATAATTATGTAGTTGTATTAATGGGTAGGTACGTATACTCAGTTATTTAACCACAGACTGAGAGCCTCATCAATTGAACTTTGAACCACGCCGTCACAGATATTATAATGGCATAGCTACCAACTACCAAGTTCGCTAGGCGGTGCCGTGCCCCAAGCTCAGAGGACTCCTGGCTAGGCCAGCATACCTCTAACTCTAGCTGTCCTCGCAAATATGTCTGTCAAATATTTGGTAATGATTGCAGTCTGCCAAATATTTGATTTTCTAATACCAAAATGTTTACCTCTTGTACCTACAAGAGGTAAACATTTTGGTGTGGCTTGTCTACCTAGACAAGCCTACCTATTACCTAAGCTATACCTAATTTTTCACTAGCTACTTTTAACTGAATTGACTCAGGCATGGACTGTACACGAGTTATTTAAGGAAATAATTAGCAGAACATTAAACATTTGTGCAGGCTTGACACACTTGTGACATTGTAAGGTAGGTAACTTACCTCCTGTGTTAGTTAAAAACTGTGTTACGACGAGGTAGCACTTCATATCCCAGAAGAACCGTGCAGGTAAATTTCGAAAAACGTGCTTGTAAATTAGGTAACTTATATAAAGATAAATTAACGTTTATTAACATCATTTTAAAACTAAACTAAAAATAGTAAATCTAACATGCATTTTCGGAGGAAGATAAGATGAAAAACATAAGTAATTGAACAAAAAACTAATAATACAAAAGTATGAGCGGCCAAATATTTTTAAAACGTAAGTTATTAAGATGAACTGCTTATAATAAAAACAAACGACACTAATGCCCGTTAGCACTAAAGTCAGGAAGAATGGATGTATTTACAGCAATATTGTAAATACATCCAATAAAATAAAATAACAATTTTATACAATTTCTGTCACTACTAAATCAGTTGAAAGATCATTTAGCAAATTTGAAATACAGTAATAAACTGTTTGAGAAATTGTTGTAGGCTAATTTCGACTCCGACCGATGTCATCGATAGTTTTGCAAAAACAATCTTCTGCGTCTCAGGCGGGTCTTTGCCTACTGCGCCACAGAGAGATAGCTTTTTGCGCTAAAAAGCAATTCATGCATGATAGGGAAGCAATCTTCAAAATTATTGATTGGAGATAGGTAAGTAGGTAGATAGTCTAGGTAGATGCTTAACACTTGCACAACATGGCCACAGGATACATGCTGTGATAATCATTTCACTTTTCAAATGTTCATTACCAAGTGACTTTCAGATACAAAATAGGTAGGTATATTATGTATGAAGACGAGCTGGTGTGTAAGGTAGCAGTTTAGTATAGATCTAAATCTAAATAATAAATCCAAATTAGGTAAGCTTTAGGACCTAGCTAGTCCTGAAGTTTACCTAGCCATCTAAATGGTTAAGGTAGATAGGAAAATTTTAGGTACATACCATGTTGTTGTACTTCTTCCCGACGGCAACCAAGTCTTCAGGATCTGGACTGAGACTCCGCATCGTTGGCATCACCTCATCCAACATCTTCGCCGATTTTTACCTAAACAAGTAAACAAAGGGTTCGTCCACCGTTCAAAATTCTTTAAGGATAAGATAGATAGATTGTTAGGTAATTTGTATTTTTTCATCCCATGTTACGTTTAATCCTGTTTCTGGACAGTAAGGCTTTACGATGGTCGCATCGTCCACGTCGCCATCGCTACGAATAAGGGAATTTTATTGTTTTTTTTTAAATAAATAAAATAATTAAACCCCACAATAAGTACATAGTCCTGACCCTACACTAGGATTCCCTGGTGCCGTTTACCAAAATAACCCGGAACAACGTGTCCGCTTGTTTATACGTGCTGAGCATAGTTTGAATGGCATTTAAAAACTTGCTAACTACTGTGGACTAGTTTCTGAACGATAAATTTTAACAATATAATTCATTTATAACATTTATTTATACAACTATGTACAAGTAGGTATATACAGAAAATACAGATGAAACAGCTAGCTATCTAAAGACCGTTGCAAACGATCTATAGATAGCTCAACTGATCGAGATCACCACCAGGCGGAAGCGTTTCCAAAATACTGGCCGCATTGAAGCCATTGAGCGTGGCATTTTGATAACTTTATGTTTATAAGGCTCGATCAAGCTCGACTATGGAGGGCACAACATTATTATATAACTTCTTGTGTTGCACCCATTTTCGCAAATTATAATATTTATTTTTCTATATCCATAACATTCAAACATTTGTCCCGTAGTAGCGACATCGAACCCGCACCTCTTGCGTCGCAGCCGGCTACCAACTCGCCCACCACACCATCGAGGAGGTCATCTGATTGATTTCCTAGAAACCACGTGGCTCGACACATCCTGCCTGACTAGCACGGATACCCTGGACAACGTTTTCGTCTACTGCCGAGAAGACAAACATATTTTCTCCTATTCTTTTGTTTGACAGAATAGGTGACAGAAATAGTTTTTGTCTTCTTTTTCTTAGACAAAACTTTGTCTTGGGTGCTCATGCTAAGCGGGCTGGGCAGCTTTATTTTGCCAGGCCATTAAGTACAACTTATCAACAATTATTTTTAGAGTCCTATCTAGATAAGTTATCGTTAGTATCATATACAAACACATTAAGTACACATTTCATTACTTTTATCATTTTCAGCCTTGGTAAGACTGATTTTTTCCGCGTTTACGTTCTCGGAAGTGTGGTGCCATCTATGAATGGAGTTTATTATTTTTAGTTCTAAAGTCACAGAAAACGGCACAGTAGCGAACTTAAGTTAGATCTAGCTAAATTTGACAAAAATGTGGTTAATTATATTTTCGACAGTGCAATCTGTAGTACCAAACAGGCCAAACAGGTTCCCTAAGGCGTATCTTAGGGAACCTGTTTGGCCTGTTGCAGATAAAAAAAAACTCTCAGTTTGGCGTAGTATTATAATATCTGTGGTATGGCTAACGTAACGTTTGACGTAAGAGTTTGTTTGTATGTTTGTCTGTTACTATTTATCTCAGAAACGGCTGATCCAATTGAAAGCGGTTTTTGCAACCAATTTGTGTGACTTCCAGGATGGTTCTTAGATAGGTATGTAGATAAACTATTTTTGTGTACTTCTAACACTTTATTTTAGTACCTACAACATACAAAAACATAACTAAGTAACTAAAAAAAAGAAATACATTTATAAAAGGCTGTCTTATAGTTATAACTCAATTATATTTCTTCCAGGCAATCCTTGATAGGTTTTATCACCGTAAGTCACTAAATTTTGCAATTATTAAAAAGAAAGCTTAATCGGACTCTCACACCAAAATACATCAACCTATACCATCAAAAGGTTGCATCCATCGTCCATCATAGGTTGCCTGAAGATATCGCTTTTAGCGTTTTAGCGATAAGGCTGATTATTTATCTATCTAAAAGTATACACCATTCAATCAACTGAGATGGAAATTATGTTAGGCTACATTTTGTCTATCTGACCTTAATTTCATTTGTTCTATTATCGATTCTCAGATAGTCAGTATAATTTATTTAATTTATGTTGTGCCACCCCACCGCTTCAAACAAAACACAAACTTCACCCCACAGGGGGTGAAATTTTGTATGGGATTGCAGTTGGAGAATTGCCAGTGTCGTATATCGATTTATGGGTGGACATTTTTTCAACTACAAAGTTGAGTATGTCTTTCAATCCGACTTATCTTTTCGATCGAGCGATGTTTCATAGTTTATGACTTGTTACAAACTTGTACGGAACCCTCAGTGCGCGAGTCAGACTTGAAATTATATCTTTATTTTGAACTAACCTCTTCCCACAACTTCCGCTGCGTAGAACTTAGCACTTAGCGGATAAAAATTAGCATAAGTGTTAATTTAGGTCACGAAATATACCTTTTCTAAATTTAATTCAAATACTTAGTTCTTGTCTACTACTGTTTTACTTGTTCTTGTTTTACTACTGCCACTTACTAAAATGATCTTACTAGGTAGATTTTTAGGGTTCCGTACCTCAAAAGGAAAAAACGGAACCCTCCCTTCGTTGTCCGTCTGTCTGTCAAGACTCTTTTCTCAGGTACGCGTGGAGGTAACAAGTTAAAATTAATATCAAATATGAAGGGCTACGGTCCCTTGGAGCTCTAAAAAAATCAAACAATAGTCAATGCAATAGCAAAATATGGTCATATGCGACATTGATACTCACAAATAAACCAAAGCTGAAAATACTTCCCGTTAACCTAGAATAATTAAATTTGGCAAGAAGCAAAAAAAAAAGGAAAATATCCGAAAATCGTTAATTGTCTGATAAAATAATTTAGTAAAAATGTTTTGCTTACAAATGAAAGCTTATTGCATATGTTTTAAAACATTATAAGTCCTAAAAGGCTGATGTGTTGACAGAACGTTGCTGTTCAATATGTTACAATATGAAGTAAGTTGGAGCGGCAGAAAATTAACGCACAGACCAGTTTAACTGGTCAGTGATCAACGAAAGCGAAGTGTTCCGGAATTACCGACCTACGTATGTAACGCTGGTAACTTGTAGTTATGACAATATTCTGTGCCTTTATTAAGACGTCAATAACAAAAAATTCCTGAATCAGAAAACCGAGGCAAATGAGTGACTGCCAATCGAACTAAAATAGAAATTGTGAATCAAAAACACTGACACATAAGGAAAATACATTAGTAAAATATATATTTTTGTGTACTAAGGTACCTACTAACTTTTGAAGCTGATTACTTACGTAGTAGGTTCCTAACTACCTATTATTGATATCTGAAGCAGGCGCGACTGAAAAAAAATCAAATATGTTTATGTTGTGAAAATAATGAGTACGTATGCCTATCTGTCAAATTATTTAATTGTTTTTTTTCAAACTCCTCGGATCGTGCTCGTCTCCTAGACGTTTCTAAATGGCAGTCAGGACTAAGGTTGCAAGCACTTCCGTCAAACAATACTGGTACTTAAATGGATCCTATAACATTCCGGGTTGCAGTTAGTCTACGGTTGGGTGCGCAGTGCTGTGCCCCTCATCAGTGCGGTGTGGTACGGCGGTCGAACAGCTTGGTCACCACGGATTATCGTGTACCAGAGCCGCTGGTAGGATCACTCGCCATGCTAGCCTTAATGATATCATACGCCGGGCTTTCACCAGCGTCAGCGTTCCAGCTGTTCTCGAACCTAATACTACGTGACGATGGAAAGCGGCCTAACGGCATGACCCTTGTCCCTTGGGAGAAGGGAAGGCCTTTGATATGGGACGCCACATGCGTAGATACCCTAGCACCATCTCATCTGTCGGGGACATCAGTTAGAGCCGGTGCAGCGGCTGATTGGGCCGAGGATCACAAGAGACGCAAATATAGAAGTCTCGACAGAGCTAACTTATTAGAGCCTTTTGGGGTTGGGACTTTGGCGACGCGTGACAAGAGAGCTGGCTCTTATCTGGGTCAACGCATTAGCATTGCCATTCAGCGTGGCAATGCGGCCAGTATTTTGAGAACGCTTCCGCCTGGTAGGATCTGGATCAGTTGAGCTAGATAGATCGTTTGCAACGGTATTTACATAGCTAACCGTTTCATCTGTATTTTTTGTATATAGGTAACTCTTGTACCGACATAGTTGTATGAATAAATGTTTTACAGTATTTTACAACTTTTATATATTATATTTTAGATCTGAATCAGTTCAGATATGATACTTTATATTTAACAGACATTGCATGCCTCAGCATCCAAAGATGAGACCATGACGTCCTTTGTTTAGATTGGTCATAAAGTTTGGCAACACCTCTTCGATAATAATCTTGAATACCTTTCGGGTGTTACGTAGGTACGTTGGGTGTTGTTGATTATCTTATCGCTTAAGTCATTTAGCTTTGAGTTCTAAGGCATGAGTGCTTAAGCCACAAATTCATAACAGAAGATTTAGGAATTGGCATAACTTCTATAACAACCTTTCACTTCCTTTCTAATGATAAAACCATTTTGTTGCCTAATTTTTAGATAAAAATAATTCCCTACAATAATATTAATAAACACACATACATAGTCCTAGTCCTAATCCCTCACTAGGATTCCCGTGGGTAATAAATTATTTATTTAGACCATATTTTTTATGATAATAAACCATCTAGGAAGCAATAAAGTAGTGATACCTTTATTCTCACAAAAACCTACAAATGAACCTAGCAATTTAGCAAATAGCACTACTCATCGTAGCAACCTATAATTATATAGAATAGGTACCTACCTATATGGCTTAATATAACATAAGGAAATATCAGTAGTAATAAATCAGCGCGCAAAATATTACATAACTATTTTTGCGCGTGACCATGGGATTTGCTTAAAAAAGTAATGAATGACACTCCAATCTATTAAATATTTACGTCACTACATGTGAAACCACACCAATCTATCTAGAGTCGCGGTTGACATAGATGGCGGTAGTGAACCATCCAATCGTCCAGAGCTAACAAATTGTAGTAGGTAAGTACTGTTTAAGTTCACAGGTCAACATGAGATCTATCACCAATTTTGTTATTGTTGTGTTCAATGATAACATAACCTGTAATAATAGCTACCTAGATCAGGGAAGGTAAATTAGACGCACTCAGGTAAAATCGTAAAAAATCCTTAAATATTATAAAATTATATTATGGAATTACTTACGTAGATGTGTATAAGAATAGATCCAATCAAATTAGTTCACTTCACTTCACAAAAAAGTTAGAATGAAAGAAAGTGTGTGTGCTATTTTAGAAAAAAAGTAAACAAACTGTTTGATCCGGAAAAGCTGGAAAGACGCAGAAATGGAACGAAGTGTTCGGAGCGAGGAACTTTTCAACTCGGCAAGGTTTCGGCCAGCCGCGTAACAGTGCGCGATGACAGACCAAAACGGACTGGATAATAAACCTCTTTGGCGGTAATCACGCACAAGCTAGTAGTATGACGAGACGTTAGCTTTAATAATAGTATGTAAGTATTATGATAAAAAACCGATAACGCTTGAAATGCCTTGAGCTGAGAAGCTAGCTATCAGACTGATAATTTGTCTTCAACTTATCAGGCATAGAAAAACATATATTATTACATGCTTATATTTCTATACTTACATATTATATTGACAACCTCTGTCTTAAAATCAGCGCTGCTTCTCACTACTTTGCGGAGCAGCACTAAGCTGAGATAGGTTTAGCCCACACGGCACAGATGGGACTAATAAGCATAAAAATCTTATCTTAGTCTCTGTGTCTATGTTAAAAATCTTAGCTACCTATATATAGAGTCTATTTTGTTTATTTATTGTGTACCTGTCCTTTATGAGCTTTGTTGTTGTCTAATAAATTACTTAATTACCTCTCGGTAATGAGTTTAGTTCCGCCATAAATCAAGTGACGCTGAATTTAATTGTATTGGTACTTTCTATTTAGCTAAGCGCTGTGGATGGTACCTACTAGGGCTTTCGAATACCGGATTTTTTCAATACCGGTATTAATTCCGAATGTTTTTTTTTTCTAAATACCGGGATTCCGGGATAGCGGTATTGAAAAAAAAACCTTATTTTTATCAGAGTTTTAATTTTATTCTTTTTTGGAAGTATACGTATTTAGAAGGTAAAATTAATAAACAAAGTTTTATTGTCAAATCATATATTATTTACATGTACCTAGGTACAATTATCTTTTTATATGACAATAATAATAAGTGTCATTTAGATCAGTCTTTTTTTTACGATAATTTGCGTTATAAAAGTTATGACTAATCACATTTATTGTTATAGAATTTCACAAAACTTGTCTAACAACATTTTTTTAAGTAATAAGAATCTCAACGATATTTGGGTTTTAACATCTAAGATATAATAACAGTGAAAATAAAAACTTTAAATTAGAAATCAACACATAATATCTAGCCAACAAAAGACATCTTAATAATATAATTTTTATACCTATTTACGAGTACTTTCATTAACATTTACAAAAAATAAGCATATTTAATAAAAAATCGAATGATTGAAAAAAGCTTATATCACAATTTTACTGTCACATCGAGCACGATATCATTGGGCTACGGCTCTTTCTTCCTGAAATTGCGTTCTAAGGAAAGAAAGAGCATCTAGGCTTTTATCAGAGAGCGAACTTCTTAATCGATTGCATAAATATGTGACCGAGGAAAACGCTCTATCCGCTTCTACACTTGTTGGCGGAATGCATAACAAATAATTATAAGCCATATCAAGATACATTTCTCGGCCACCTCCAGTACTATCATAAACACCCATTTCCATTTTTATAATATATCGTTTCTCGTAGGCGATTTTCTGAAGTATCTTGCTAGTTTTCGCACCTTTTCGATGACATTTTTGTATACAAATTTTGGCGGAGTAGTAACTTTCAACAACGAAAGCCCCGTGTGTGTCGTCATCTGCACTATTTTCACTTTCGTCGCAACTTGAGTCAAATTCAGAAGTTGTTGTAGCTATAGGTGCAGATGCAGGCGCGCATTCCTCTGTTTTTTTTTTGTATAAAACGTCAATTACTGCTAACTGTACACCGTGAGCTAAACATAGCTGATGATGACCACTGAAAGATTTTCCCATTTTGGTCATAACACTGGCGCCGTCTTTACATAGAGCAATCACATCTTCGGACAGGTCAATGTTAAATTCTTGCAAACGTTCTTTGAGATAATTTAAACTATCTGCAGCTGACAATTCGGAATTTCCCCTCACCCCTGGCGGGCGCCGCCGCCTTCCGCACTTTACTTAAAACTTAAAGCAACGCGGGACTTCCAGGAAGTCCGATTTAAAATATTCCAAAATAAATAAATGGATAAATATGTCTATGTGCGGTAGTGATAGTTTATTACCTATTTTGTGTTTTGTACTAAAATTAAAATAAAATCACTAAGACCGGGATCCCGGTTATGAACATTTCAATACCGGTATTAAAAATCTCGAAAAAAAAATCCGGGATATCGGTATTGGAAGCCCTAGTACCTACTTACTTTATCTACCTAGATAACTATTAAGTCAAACATCGCACTCAATCAATAATTACCGAGGTACGAAGTACAAACTAAAGCTAAACGTACAAACTTTACGAACAAGTTCGAGTAAGACTCACTCTCTGTGGGTTCCATTGAAAATGAAAAATGCAAAATAATAATAATAAAACATATTTATTTTCAAAAAAGTTATATATATAACGTAAAAATAGTTAATTAAATTTCTGTGACCTATACTTGTTAAATAAACATTACTGAATCTATAATAAATTATTAAAATTAAAATTAATCCGATTATTAATTATAATTGAGGATTATTGTTTAATTACTACTAGGTACTAAAACATATTTTTATTTATTTATTTATTTATTTAAATAAATAAAAATATGTAACCTAAAAACCTATTTATGAATAAAGAAAATATAATCCCAAGATTGTGTTACTAGTGTTAAGTTTAGATAAATAAATTTCAGAAAAAAATCTAGCACTGTTCTATTGTAGAACTCTGTTTCGGGCTCGCGCTATTGTTTTCTTATACTACCCGGAAAACTCACTTCACTTCACTTCTTGATTATGGCTTTTGTAACAGAAAAATCATTTTTAGAAAGGATATAATGCAGATAATAAATAAAATGTAAAATTATGTGGGTAAGTAATATATACCTACACAGTTTACCTACACCTTATATACTTTATTCTTTAAATACTTAAATATTATACATAGAAAACACCCAGAATCGAGTCCTGCCGTTTTTGAGCATGGATTTACAAATTGCGATCTCAAACTGCATTATGCAAACAGCGCGTGAAGCGACTCAATTCCGTCGAAAGCGAACGATACGTTATGCTTCGGACCGTCTGTGAAAATCAAAATGTACCTATACAAATTTCGATTTCTAGTGCCAAATTCTGACAGCTTAATTAATCGGAATTTATCGATTCCACACAACGTCGTCGCGTCGCTCGTCGCCATGGTTACCAAGGGTAACACCAAAAAATGTCATCTGTATTTCCAAGTTACGAATTTCCTAATAAGCTTATGCCACATTCCCGTAAAAAGTTTAAAGGACACTTAGAAATGTAAATTTTGACAGTTCGGGTAGGAACAAGAATATGAGGGTAAAGAGGGGGAAGGAGTTCAAAATATGTAATTGAAATAGCCACTGCTCGTATCATTTTAATATTTAATCATTCATACATGCGTCACCGATTTGTACATCAATTAATGGGTTTGCTTACTTTTCGGTTTGTGTGTATATGTAGACTAGCTACGTTACGTAGTGATTTCTTCTTCTACGGTGTCCCCAACAGACCATTCGGTGAAGATATTTTCAAGATCTTTTTTCTGCTTTTTTAATTTTAACCATATACGTAGTTAGAGTTGGCTTTCGCTAAACAGTTATTTTTACTCTTTTTTTTTAAGAATTTTTATTTTGGTCTTTGTTATGTTTTAATAGGCACACTATGATTTTGTTTTCTAGTAATTACGTAGGTACGGTAGGTACCTACGTAATTACTACACTAACATATAAATTAAAATCGTTAGTCATGACAGATTGACTGACTGATCTATCTATCAACGCACAGCCAATAGGAAGTTGAAATTTGGAAATTAAGTTAATTTTTTAAACATAGGCTTACGAAAATTCAACTTTAAATTGCTTGAAATAACTAACTGCTTGTTACACATGGCCTTAAAATTTGATAATTAACTGAGTTCCTTGACGACGACCTCTGTGGCGCAGTGGGCGAAAGCTCGATTGCGACGAAGGCTCAAGGGTTCGGTTCCCGCCGCGGGATTAATGTCTGTTTGATGTTTAAATATTTGTTTCGGTGTTTTATAAGTATAATATGTATGTACTTACATAAAAAAGTATCTAAGTAGTATATCAATCATGTAGTTCCCATAATACAAGCTCTGCTTAATTTGGGGCTAGATGATGCTGTGTGAAAAATGTCAAATGTTTGATTTATTAAAAGCATATTTCGATAGATCATGTCATGTTTTGCCTCACTGTAAGGACACTGGTTGAACAATTTGGGTGTAAAATGTTAGGATATGGCCTTAAAATTTGCTGGATTTTAAATCAAGCTAATTTTAAATAGCATACATCATTTTAAACTATATCTTCCTATTTTAAGGTCTGGTTGAACAATATTGGGTGGCAATAGCCAAAGCAATCGGGCCGTCTCGTCTCGGTGGCTAACAGCCAATCATCGACCAATCAGTGAAAATTTAGTAAAAATTTCATTTATGACAGTATGACATAGGGTGGGGAAGTTAAGGTGAGGGGAGAGGATTTTAATTAATTGTGTGAAAATATCCTCGGCCGCAATGGCAATCCTAATCAGAGACACAGATTAAAAAATTTGGTCAGACACAATGTGTGGTTATCACTGAAGGCAAAAAATGTCTTTTGTGTCGGTGTGTACAGTTCACGGATGCAATAAAACACAACAGATACCACGAAAACGTTCAGTTTTCTACAGATTTCCTAGGGTTAAAGATACGTAAGCAAACAAACAAGTCTACTTCAGTTGCCCTTGACAAAATATTTAAAACCAAAATGTAAACAAACCACGCCGAAGCTAATAATTACAGCTAAATTAAAGCTCTAGGGTTCCGTTTTCGCTATTTGGCCTAAAATACCGTAATTTCTGTCTGTCTGTGTTACAGGAAGCCCCTGGGAACTCTAAGGCTTTATAGTATCAAAGTTATCTCCCCTTTTACTGTTAAAGCTTGCTTAGAAGTATGAAACAAAGTAAGCGAGTTGTTTTCTTTAGGAACTATCAATGAAAAGCAGCATTTCTATGCATATTGTGAAAATGTCTAACATTATTTATTTATTATTCATTAAATGATAGCTTTAGAACATATGAGGCAACATATGAGCTTAACAAAACATGGCTTGACACATTTTGGGCAGTTATTTATTAATTATATTACCTATTATGACTATACCACATACCTATTGATGTTTCAATTATTGATGGACAATTTAGAGGACCTTCTGAGCATTTGCTTTGCTTTTTAGCATTAGAAAATGGTTGACAGCTGCCAACAGAGATGATTTGATAGGCCTTCTTGAATCTCAAGATGATGACTATTTCTATAGAAAGCGGTATTTGGTCTGCTCGGATCACTTTGAGGCAAAGTGCTTCAGAAACATAAATTTACTGAGTAAAGGGTGAGCTTTAACATTTTTATGGTTCCCTAGTCCTTTAAGAAACACTTTTTATTTAAAATGTGAATTAGCAACCTCTTTCTAAACTAGCAAGCTTAACCTGGCTGTTTTCTATATGTATGTATTTACAACAAAAATATATAAAAGTATTATATCAGTCATGTAGTTCCCATAATTCAAGCTCTGCTTACTTTGGAGCTAGATGGTGCTGTGTGGATATGTCCAGAATAAAAACTAAAATGTCTGGTTTATAAAGAGGGTCTTTTCCTTACACGCATGAGAGTTATTCCTTGTAAACTGTTATTTTGTTTCAGGTTAATCAAAAATGCAGTGCCTACTAAAAACTTAATTCATAAAAGAAGTATTATTAAAAGGTAAGAAGGTATTCTTTAATTAGCACATAAATTTGCATGCTTCTTCAACCTAACACAAGCTTGTGTTGAATTGGATTTCACTTGTCTGTAGCATTAACAATGGCCGTAGCAAATCCTATATTTTATGCCACCAATGTAAGCTTGTATATGTGTTGTACTCATACTTTACTATTCTCCTGCAAAGTTTCGTTGACCGTTTAGAGGTGTTTTCTCATGAGCACCGTCCGTGGTATAGTCGTAATAACAGTAAAATAGGTAGTAAAAAAAAAAACGATCATGACTGTCTTCCCCATAGTAGACATCCTCACATACATACTCAGTGAGTAGATCTTTGAGGATACCAAGTAGGGGGTAGTAGTAAGCATTCCATGTGACAGGTTGGTATAGTCGTAAGTCTGTTACCATTTATCTCTAAATGGCTTATACGATTTGCAAATTTTTTTTTTTTTATGACATCCAATAGTTGATATTTTATTCAGATGAGCTTAGGCTATAATATTAATGCTGGACATTTTTTGGCTGACGGCAACCGCGTACCAAACGGAAGATCGCAGATTCGATTACCGCGTAGGTTGATATATTTAGGATATTATATATAAATCTCTAATATGCAAAACGCTGGGATACGTCTCTGACTACTCCTACCCCTACTTGGCTGGTGACTATCACTCACAGACCTGCATACTGAGTATGGATCTGAGGATCTCCCTCATGGGGATAACAGACGCGAACGAGTTTGTTTTATAAAATCTTCCAGAATTTCCAATGGTGGGGGCGAATACTTTTTATTCATCGTTTGCGATTATTTTCCATCAGAACTTTTTACTGTTCTAGATGTTCTGAAAACGTGGACATGGATGAATTAAAGATTAAAGTCGAGCTGCAGATGTGTCAGGGGTGCTTAAGCAGCGACCGAAAGACTTCGCCCCTGGGGCACTTAAGAGAAATATTTACAACCTTAGTTGGATCTACATTAATGGTGAGTAGTTGAAACCGCAGTCGACCGTTCTATCCCCTTGATCGGTCAATAGATTAGAGTTTAGTTGTCCGATCAAGGGGTGGTTCCCCCTCTGGGGGTCTAGACAAATACCACTTTCTGTTGACGTTAACGCGGAAAGATTGAATTGTATGGGAACGGCATTAGCTGTGGTAATGTCACGTGATAGCTGCCAAGTTTTACCTTGACAAATTTGCGTTAGCATGAGGTATCTTGAGGTACCTTGTAACCGAATAAAAAGTAGCCGATGAAAAGTAGCGTTCGTAAGAAACGCATACGCTCGGCTAGACCGTCTGACCGCCGACTTCAGGAAAAAAAAATGGTCTCCACCAAATACCCTTTTATTTTACGGTTTATTGTATCATTATAGTCCACCAGGGTGGTGGACTATAATGATACAATAAACCGTCCACCCAGAAATTACATTATATATTGATGAAATATTTTTAGAAATCGGATAAGTTGTATAACTTACAAACTTTACCTCTTTATAATATTAGTATAGATATAATTATCAACTTAATCTTAGTTACAGTCATTTAATTTCAGAATAACACAAATATACTTCTTTGCTGGGAGTGTATGGCTACCTTAAGAAGGCTACATAGATTCCAGAAACAGCTTAAACAAGCACAAGACATTCTGACACAAACATATCAAGAGATGTATCTTAATAGATCGCTATCAACACTGACGAACACAAAAAAAGAATGTTACGACCAAGACATTATGTATTTTGATAACGCATACGATGAAATACTAGACTTAAAAGAAGATTTAGACCCAAAACATTCATTACATGATGAAATAAATCTAGAATTAAAAGATTTGAATCCTATTAAAGAGGAGAATCAGAGCGCTAATCTTTCAATTGAACTTGAAATTAATAGGGCGGGTGAATCGGTTGCAAATACAGTTGATTATGTAGATGACGCAGATTTCGATGATTTTGATGATCAAAGCGAAAGTGATGTTAAAACATACAATAATGGTGATTCACAATCAGGTAACACAGTGATCTCTAAACAGTTGAAAAGAAATACCGCGACCGCTAAACAGATGAAGATAAAAAGTATGAAGAACGTTAAGAAAGAATTCAAAAGCTACGCAATTCTTGTTTGCCAGAAGATTTGGAAGAAGCCACACTCGCAGTATTATACGCAAGTGCTACTGGATGAAGTAGAAATAGAAGATCGCTTTCTGAAGGACGACAGGAAAAGGCGAGGGTTCATGATGCGATTTAAATGCAAACAGTGCTCGTTGATTTATGGAAGGAAAATTGATTTGGACAGACATAAAAACCTTAATCATCATGAGGTGAGTTTTTTCTTTTTCTATTTGACGACCTCTGCGGCGCGTTGGCTAAGGCCCGCCTGGGACGTTGGAGGTTGCGGGTTCGATTCCCGCCGCGGTACTAATGTTTTTATGATCTGCAAATATTTGACTCGGGTCTGGGTGTTTTCTATAGTTCCCATAACACAAGCTCTGCTTACTTAGGAGCTAGATGATGCTGTGTGAAACAAGTCTAGCATTAATATATATGACCATAAACAACTTTCTAGCATGCAAATATATGTAGTCTTAAATCTAGCCATTAGTCGAGTAGACAAGAAAAAAAGAGGTGTCATTTAATTTCATATTAACCGTTGATGAACATACTTAAATTATAATAAACTAGCCTCTGCCCACGGCTTCGCCCGCGTGGTACCCGGGTACCCTAGCCTATGTGTTATTCTAATGTATAAGCTATATTACTGTAAAGTTTCTTCAAAATCCGTTCAGTAGTTTTTGCGTGACAAACAAACATAACGTAACAATATTAAAATATTGATGTCATTCATTATCTTAGTGTTATGTATAGTGTATTTATTTTGTACCTGTATTTTCAGTGCTTTTTATTGTGTCAACTAAATAATATTATATTATATTGTAATGTGTACCACGTTTTTTACTATTCTCTTGCCGTCGCGGACTCATGAGGATGGACCGGCCAACGAAACCTCAGCAGGAGAATAGTAAAGTACGTGGTATATGTAGTCGTAATAATATCCCATTTTTAACTGTGCATTGTGTTTCGTATAATATTATTTTATGTTCTATAGGTAGCTATAAAATAACTAAGATTAGACATATTAGTTAAGACTTGTTTGTTATAGTTTTAGTATTTTAGCAAGCCTCTGTTTCCAACCGCTAAGGATGACTGGTAGAAAATGCTGTATAGCATTAAGTACTCTCTTTTTACATTGATTGTGTGCAATAAAGCATTAAATGAAATAAATATCCCATCTGATGCCACTACCAATTGATATTTAAGTTCCTTATTTGTATATTTTATATATGTATTATTATTATATTACATATATATTATTATTATGTTATATATAGTCATACTGGACACGGCAAACCATATTTCTGCAGGCCCAGGATGACTGGTAGAAAATGCTTTAGCACTAAGTCCTCCTAGCTACATTGTTAGTGCGGAAGTTTAAATAAATCAATAAGTTTTTATTGAAAATCATATTCACAATTCATAGTTTTAACAGTTGTAAAAGGTTATATCTCATTAAACCTCATTTTAGCCGAACACGCCGCACAAATGCCTGCATTGCAAAAAGTCACTGCACTCTCTAGAAAGCCTGTCGGAGCACTGGCGCACGCACTCGGTGTTCTACAAATGCAATCTCTGCGCTCGCATACTGTTCAAGTGCAGTTTGTCGTTGCACCTCAGCAGGAGCCACGTCAACGTGTACTCCTGCACTAACTGTAGACTGAAATTTAGGTGAGCGAAGCAACAGAACAGAGGTACAACGATAATGTTTTTTCCCGTTTCACAGTTTGTACTGTTTCTGTTTATTTAACAGAAACAGTACCTGTTTATTTGTTCGTATTACGTTTCAGTTCCCTATTGTCGTTCAGTGAGCATTACAAAAAGATACATCCGTTCGTCTGTGACTATTGCAATAAAAAATGCGCTCTGAAAAGCGTGCTGGAAAAACACATCAAGTAAGTATTATTCCCGATGGGAAAGGAAGTAAATTGATATTAAGTAGGTCGAACTTACCTGCTAAGTTAAGTCCGATTGTAATTTTCTAGGCTATTTTTTTATACGGACACATGCATAGTACAGGGTGTTTAGACAGATACCACTTTCGTTGACGCCTGCGGTAATATTGAATTGTATGGAAATGACATTAGCTGCGGCAAAGTCACGTGCCTTTTTACCTTGACAAATTTGCGTTAGCGTGAAAGGAATACTAAGCGTTAGGTATTTGTCTAGATCACCTGTCCCCACACTAGGTTTTCCTGTGTCGTGGGTATCAGAAATGAAGAGAACTGTGGCACCACAACACCCAGACATGGCACAAATATCATGCAGTTTTTTTTATTTATTCTACCCCATAAACATAGTTAACATGGGACTAAGGGATTCATTTTCTGGCAGTCCTTAGATGAGTCTCAAATAAAACCTTGAAACAGTGAACGGCCTTTTCACTGAAAGCGATCACTCCCAGGCAACTTTCGGGCATTGTAAATGTATTTGTACCTGAAATAGTATGTAGTGGCGCAGTGGGAGATGGCCCGCCTAAGACGCAGAAGGTTCCGGGTTCGATTCCCGCCGCGAGACAAATGTTTGTACCTATATGCAAATATTCGTCTCGGGTGTTTTCTATGTATAATATGAATGTATTTACAAAACAATGTATATAAGTAGTATATCAGTCATGTAGTTCCCATAATACAAGCTCTGCTTACTTTGGGGCTAGATGATGCTGCGTGAAAAATTACCAGCATTGTTTATTTATAACTTTCTTCCAGGAACCACCACACGGCTATGACGTGCGTCACGTGCGACAGACGTTTCGTCTCGTACCACATGTACCGCGCGCATTGTCGCGAGATACATCCGGTTATATTCAACATTGATGCGGCGCCCGAGCTCTGTTACTGCGTCGAATGCGACCGACAGTTCCCCAGCGTGGCACTCTATAAGAAACATATCACATCGAAACATACGCCTAGACCGCCGAAAGCCAAAAAGTTAGTATCATTGGAACTCTATATGTATGATTCGAAAAATGACCGCAGACCGCATCCGACAGTTCCCCAGCGTGGCACTCTATAAGAAACATATCACATCGAAACATACGCCTAGACCGCCGAAAGCCAAAAAGTTAGTATCATTGGAACTCTATATGTATGATTCGAAAAATGACCGCAGACCGCAGACGGCATCCGACAGTTCCCCAGCGTGGCACTCTATAAGAAACATATCACATCGAAACATACGCCTAGACCGCCGAAAGCCAAAAAGTTAGTATCATTGGAACGCTATATGTATGATTCGAAAAATGACCGCAGACCGCAGACGGCATCCGACAGTTCCCCAGCGTGGCACTCTATAAGAAACATATCACATCGAAACATACGCCTAGACCGCCGAAAGCCAAAAAGTTAGTATCATTGGAACGCTATATGTATGATTCGAAAAATGACCGCAGACCGCAGACGGCATCCGACAGTTCCCCAAGAAACATATGCCTAGTATAACATATAGCTATACATATATCGGCCCTACCTTAATAGGTAGGTACCGTGGTGGGCTGAAGGCACAAAATTACCTACTTATTCCTCTCCGCAACCCGTGGGACAAACAGGGTGTCTAAACAAATACCTCATGCTTAGTTTTCCTTTCACGGCAGCGTTACTTAAGTAACTAGGCACTTAATATATAATTAGAAACAATAAAGCAGAAAATAACCACACAAAACCCTCTGCGACCTCTGCGGCGCAGTGGGCGAAGGCTCGTCTGGGACACATATGGTTGCGGATTCGATTTCCGCCGCGGAACAGCTGTTTGTGATCTGCAAATGTTTGTCTTGGGTCTGGGTTTTTTCCATGTATAATATGTATGTATTTACAAAAAAGTATATATGTAAGTAGTATATCAGGTCATATAGTTCCCATAACACAAGCTATGTTTACTTAGGGGTTAGATGATGCTATTTGAAAATGACCAGCATTATTATTAATAAAAAAATAAAAGACAGGAAAGGAAATAGAAAAAAATATAGCAGGTTGTCACATTAGGTAGGTACATAGATTCTTCATCCTACTAATATTATAAACGCGAAAGTTTGTGAGTATGGATGTTTGTTACTCTTTCACGCAAAAACTACTGAACGGATTTTGATGAAACTTTACAGTAATATAGCTTATACATCAGAATAACAGACTACTTTTTATCCGTGTACTATGCGGGCGAAGCCGTGGGCAGTAGCTAGTGTTGTGCTAACGGAATAGCTGTTTCAGGTCACCCTGCCCGGAGTGCGGGAAGGCATTCAACAAGAACTCTGATATGTTGCTACACTACAACTATGCGCACGTTAAAGTCACCAAATTCCACTGCGATCTGTGCGACAAGGTAGCTATTTATCACAATAAACACGTACACACTCACTACTGTCATCTGAAGCGGGGAATCTTCCCGTTTATATCCCTTTCAATTGTTAATATTAGTAAGGGATTACGGGTGATTCCCGTTGTCGGACTCGGCTCGATCGGGGGACAACAGATAAAAAAACCCGCTTCCCTCGATGGGTCCCTTACTAATATTATAAATAAATAACACTGAACAGTCAGTCAGTCACGACTAATCCCCCGCAAATATAGTCAATAAAACACCTCACACAAGGATTTCCTGTGTCGTGGGTATCACGCCCAGATCCGGAACAAATATCTGCAGAACATGCAAACATTTGGCCCGCGGTGGAAATCGAACCCGCATCTTATGGGCATAAGATGCACGACCGAGTTCGAACTCACGATCTTCGGATCAGAAGTCGGGGTATCGCCCACTAGGCCTACACGGCCTAATTATATAAGGGTAATGGTAATTTCGTTAAATCTGCGACCAAATGTTTGCCTGTACTGTAAATATTTGTACCAGAGTCTGGGTTTTGTGGTACTCGTAGTTCCTGATACCAACGACACAGGGGATCCTAGTGTGGGGACAGGACTATGCATGTGTCTGTTACATAAAGTTGTAATTTAATAATAATTGGTTTTGTCATATAAGTTTACCTATTCTAGATTAGATTATACCGCCCGCTCGCGTATGCAACTATTTAAGTATCTTTGTAATTTTTGTTAGTTATAATTTCTCATATAAGTGAATTATAAATTATTCATATTGTAAAAACGGGAATTTTCACGTACTTGTACTATCGGTGAAGGCACTGAGTTTCGGCTCATTCCGAGTCTTCGAGAGGTGAGTGATCGCGATACTCTCCCTCCGCGTGGCGTCGTGCACAATATGAATAATCAAATTCACGATAGTTTTTGGAATAAATTGAATAGTAAATTCTTGTGAGGATAAAATTCTTAAACCGGAAGTTGGTTTCAGTACTTCTTGAAAACCCACGGACTAAGAGTACACATGGAAAGCGTTCACCTCAAACTGCCGAAGCCCAAGAACAAGGTCTGCGATCTCTGCGGCCGCGCGTTCCACGTGAGTTACTTATATAGCTCGTCCGGGGATTGACTACCGCCATACCTGTTTCTGCCGCCGAGCAGGGTGCCGGTGATATTACAGGCGCATGAGACTTCTCGCCATAGGTTACGGTAACCGCTCACCGAAAGGTGGACTATAATATTGTGACGTGCGCTGCTAGCTAACTACGGTATGCTAGCGCCATCTCTTATCAAATGGACGCACTACTCGTTCTACCGCCATCTAATATCGCGTAGAAAAAACTAGCACGCACGTAGCGGACGCCCCGCCCCTTATGGAACCGACTAGAACGGTCATTAACCGCGTTAGTAAGAGATAGCAAATGCGTTAAAAGGGGATAGTGCGCGCTTAGAAAGGACGGGATTGTGCGAGATCTTTCTGGAAGGATCGAGGTATCGTCTTAGGGGGATTTATAAGCGCGGTGAGCGGCCCGTAGCGACAGTTCCGATCGAGATTTGGAAGTGAATTGATCAAAGTGATAAAGAAGCGATACCCAGTGATTAGTAGAGTGACTGTTTGTGTTATAGTGTTGTACCTAGTA
The DNA here is from genome assembly GCA_961405105.1 of Perizoma affinitatum. Taxonomy (NCBI): domain Eukaryota; kingdom Metazoa; phylum Arthropoda; class Insecta; order Lepidoptera; family Geometridae; genus Perizoma; species Perizoma affinitatum. Next base: position 16,279,342 of record OY560186.1, on the reverse strand, counting down.
ATTCAGTGTTTTAGTGCTTTTGTTTAAGTGGTGTAATTCTGTTGTGCTGTTAGTGTCAAAGTTAATTTTATAGTGTAACCTGACTAATACAGTGTTCTTTTGGTGTTCAAGTGGACTTCATTATTTTATCCCGTACCCTAGCTTGTAACAATTTGGTGTCAGAAGTGGGATAAAATAATGCCGATTCTACCAAAGGACGACAGTATGGAGGGTGTCAGGACGAGACATCAACGACAGCAAGAAGTCGATGGAAGGCGTTTCGGAGGTTCCCCATCACAAGAACCTGGGCGGGTACCTCAGCCGGAGATGGAGTCAGCTGCTGGATCATCTGCAGAATCATCGACTGTGGCCCGATCTCCTGCTTCGTTTGATTTTGCTGCCTTAATGGCTATGATGCAAGACCAGGCACGTCTGCAAGCGGACCAAGTACGTCGTCAAGAGGAGCAGGCTCGTCGGCAGGAGGAGCAACTCCGTTAGCTGGAAGCAGACCAGGCACGTCGGCAGGAGGAGCAGGCTCGTCGGCAGGAGGAGCAGGCTCGTCGGCAGGAGGAGCAGGCTCGTCGGCAGGAGGAGCAACTCCGTCAGCTGGAAGCAGACCAGGCTCGTCGACAGGAGGAACAAGCTCACCTTCTGAAGGAACTACACGTGACTATTGGAAAAGACCTCAAAGAAGTGAAGGAGCAGGTGAAGCACCACGAGAATCGTATCTCAGAGGCCGAAACTCAGATCGCCGACGTGAAGAAAGCTCTGGGTGTACTAAAATCTGGCGACGGCAACGTGGCCCCTGTAGTAACTTCTACATCGGTTCGAGGTTTTAAGGTCCCACCCTTCGATGGAAGTTCTTCGTGGTCAGCGTACAAGATCCAGCTTGATGCTGTTGTTGAAGCAAATGGATGGACCAAGAAGCAAGCCATGACTGCACTTACACTAGGCCTTCGTGACCAGGCGCTCACCATCTTAGAAGCCCTGGGGAAGGAAGTCAGCTACGAGCAACTGCTGGAAGCTTTGGAGTCCCGATATGGCGACGCACACCTGGAGCACGTGTTCCGTGCTCAGCTAAAGGACAGAAGCCAACGGAGCACCGAGAACCTACAACAGTGGGCTTTGGAAATTGAAAAGCTGGTTCGGAAGGCGTATCAATCTTCACCTGCGCTCATTGATGGAATCTTGATCCAGCCTGAACAGCCTGATTATCAATGGCCAAATCAATGGAACACCCTGCAAGATCACATTGGATACTGGTGCTTCTCGTACAGTGGTCAGTTCCCAACTTGCAAATCGCTTACTTGGGAACTTCTTCCGTAACAGTGACCGAGTCCAACTCTTAACAGCAACCGGTCAGCACATATCCGTCCGAGGCGAGAAGCGGGTAGAGGTGAAGCTGGGTGAAAGGATTTTCCTGCATAACGTCATCGTGGCCGACGTGGTTGACGACTGTATCCTGGGTTTGGATTTCTTGCGAGAGCACCGCTGCAAGATCGACGTGAATCAAGGAGTGTTAAAATGTGGAACGGAGGAAATTTTTATGGAAGGTGGATCACCAGGGAATATTTACTGTCTACAGAAAACTGTTCTGCCTCCAAGGTCGGAAACCATTGTACCTGTAAGATTGCCACACACTGCGGGAAATAATCGATGTGTACTGATAGAGAGATTGGATACCGTCCAACCATGGATTATGTCACGAACTCTAGTGAAGGCTACGAGTACCTCAGCAGTGCGAATATTGAACTTGAGTAGTGAAGAAAACCTCATCGAAAAAGGGATGTTAATGGGAACCTGTGAGGAAGTAGCTTGCTTGCGAAGGTGTCAAGAATTGCCCAGTGGCCAAAACCTAAAGAACAAATATGATGTGTCATCGTTTCTGGAAGTTTGTCGCAAGGATCTTTCTGAACAAGAAGTTGCAATGGCTAAAAAGACGTTACTTCAGTATGCCGATGTATTCTCTTCGAATGATGCTGATATTGGAAAGACTGGACTAGTACAGCATGCGATAAACACTGGTAATGAGCTACCGATCCGCCAGCGACCTAGACGATTACCAGTAGCACGGGAGAAAGAAGTAGAAACCATGATTGAGGGAATGATGAAGGATGGTGTAATAGAACCTTCATCCAGTCCTTGGTGCTCGCCTGTCGTGCTAGTCAAGAAGAAGGACGGAACTATGCGTTTCTGTGTGGATTATCGTCGTCTCAATGAAGTAACGAAGAAAGACAGTTATCCACTACCAAGAATTGATGACACGTTAGATACACTGACAGGAATGAAGTGGTTTACTACTCTGGATTTGAAAAGTGGCTACTGGCAAGTAGAAATAGACCCTAGAGACAAGGAAAAGACTGCATTCTCTACGGGAAAGGGACTTTGGCAATTTCGAGTCATGCCGTTCGGATTATGCAACGCCCCTGCGACTTTTGAGAGGCTAATGGAGCTAGTACTTGTTGGATTGATCGGAGACGCCTGCCTTGTCTACTTGGATGACATCATCATTATTGGAAGAACATTTCAAGAACATCTTCAAAATCTGGAACGCGTGTTGTCAAAGATCCGCGCAGCAAATCTAAAGTTAAGTCCGAAAAAGTGCTCGTTCTTCAGACGGCAAGTAAGCTTCTTGGGTCATGTAGTTTCACGAAACGGTATACAAACTGACCCAGAGAAAATAGACGCTGTCAAGGATTGGCCGATTCCAATGGACAAGACACAAGTCAGAGCATTTTTAGGGTTGTGCTCCTATTACCGACGGTTTGTGAAGAACTTTGCTGATGTAGCTAAGCCTTTGCACAAGCTCACCGAGGAGAAGCGACTATTCTGCTGGGATGAAGACTGCAACCATGCTTTTCAGGAACTAAAGAAGCGTCTGTGTGAGGCACCTATTCTTGGCTTTCCTGACCTAGATAACGAGTTCATCGTGGACACAGATGCAAGTAATACCGGTATTGGTGGTGTATTATCTCAGCGCAAAGGAGATCAAGAAGTGGTGATAGCCTACTTCAGCAAATCTTTATCCAAACCGGAAAGAAATTACTGTGTCACACGAAGGGAACTGCTGGCAGTAGTAAAATCTTTGCAGCATTTCAGCAAATATCTGCTAGGACGTAAATTTCATCTGCGAACTGACCATGCTGCGTTAACATGGCTATTACAGTTCAAGAACCCCGAGGGGCAAGTGGCAAGATGGATAGAACAGCTACAGGAGTTTGATTTTCAAATTGAACATCGCAGTGGAAAATCTCACGGTAACGCGGATGCACTCTCTAGAAGACCTTGCCTGGAAAACTGTAAGCATTGTGTCAAACAGGAGTCCAAAGAAGCAGTACCCATAAGAATGCTGAGAACAGACCTTAGCGAGGAGTGGAAGGAAGCCCTGCAGCAAGCACAGCAGGAGGATAACGATCTCAAGCCAATTGTAGAACGGATCAAAGCTGGTAGCCCCAAACCTAAGTGGAGTGATGTTGCTGGAATGAGCACAACTACAAAAAGTTATTGGGCACAGTGGGACAGTCTGGTTGTCCATAATGGAGTATTGTGCCGTAAATGGGAAAATGCTCGAGGAGATCATTGTCACCTTCAAATGGTTGTCCCTAGGAACAAAATATCTGACGTTCTGAAGCTCTACCACGAGGGATGTTCGGGTGGTCATATGGGAATAAAAAGGACATTGTTAAAAATCGGCGAACGATTTTACTGGATCCATTGTCGAGATGATGTGGAGGACTGGTGCCGGAAATGTACGAGTTGTGCAGCCGTAAAAGGACCCCACACGCGCAGCAAAGGAGCATTGAAGTTATACAATGTCGGAGCGCCGTGGGAACGTATAGCGCTGGACGTTGCTGGACCGTTTCCTGTTAGTGAAAACGGGAACAAATACTTCTTGGTAGTCATGGATTATTTTACAAAATGGCCGGAAGTTTTCGCAATTCCTAACCAAGAAGCCTCGACGGTAGCGGATAAATTAGTACACGAAGTTTTCTGTCGTTTTGGAGTACCTCTGGAAATTCACAGCGACCAAGGAAGGAATTTTGAGTCCCAGGTATTTCAGGAGACATGTCGTTTAATGGGCACTCATAAAACCAGAACCACCTCCTATCACCCACAATCGGACGGAATGGTAGAAAGGTTTAATCAGACGTTGGAACATTATCTGGCAAAAGTGGTGGAGACCAATCAAAAGGATTGGGACAAGTACATTCAGCCATTTCTGCTGTCATATCGAAGCGCAGTTCACGAGAGCACAAATGTCACCCCTGCCTTTGCGAACTTTGGACGTGAACTGCGATTACCTGCGGACTTGATAACTGGCATTCCACCTGATTCTCCACGCACAATAACAGATTATGCGAGCGACTTACGAAATAAAATGAACGACGTATATGAAAACATCCGACAATCCAGCCAACAAACGTCTGAAAAGATGAAGACCCGTTATGACAGAAAACTAAACAATTTGGGATTCAACGAAGGTTCACTGGTGTGGTTGCATAATCCAGTGCGGAAAAAAGGAAAATCTCCCAAATTACAGCCCAAATGGGACGGACCGTACCGTGTTATGACCAGGATTAACGATGTCACTTATCGGATACAGAAGGGTCTGCGAGGAGCCCCTAAGATCGTTCATGTTGACCGTTTGGCGAGGTATTACGGGTCTGACAATGCTCGGGACGAGCATGTCTAAGGAGGGGGCAGTGTGACGTGCGCTGCTAGCTAACTACGGTATGCTAGCGCCATCTCTTATCAAATGGACGCACTACTCGTTCTACCGCCATCTAATATCGCGTAGAAAAAACTAGCACGCACGTAGCGGACGCACCGCCCCTTATGGAACCGACTAGAACGGTCATTAACCGCGTTAGTAAGAGATAGCAAATGCGTTAAAAGGGGATAGTGCGCGCTTAGAAAGGACGGGATTGTGCGAGATCTTTCTGGAAGGATCGAGGTATCGTCTTAGGGGGATTTATAAGCGCGGTGAGCGGCCCGTAGCGACAGTTCCGATCGAGATTTGGAAGTGAATTGATCAAAGTGATAAAGAAGCGATACCCAGTGATTAGTAGAGTGACTGTTTGTGTTATAGTGTTGTACCTAGTAATTCAGTGTTTTAGTGCTTTTGTTTAAGTGGTGTAATTCTGTTGTGCTGTTAGTGTCAAAGTTAATTTTATAGTGTAACCTGACTAATACAGTGTTCTTTTGGTGTTCAAGTGGACTTCATTATTTTATCCCGTACCCTAGCTTGTAACAATATGCTTGTTGGCCACTTTTTTTATAAAAAAGAATCATCAGCTTGTATAGGGTCTTTCATTAAGCATGTCATATCTTTAAATTTAAATAAAACAAAGTGTGTGTGAGATTTTATCGAAATTATTTATTTATTTGAAAGATGTAGTGATGCCATTATGTGTAGAATATGACATCAGTCAAATGTCCGCCACGGCTTCTCTGGGTGGAGCGCATGCGAGATATCCAATTTTCCATGACTTTTGCGCATAAATCAGGCTGAATTTGACCTATGGCATAGGTTATGTTGGCTTTGAGGGTCGCTGTGGTTTGTGGTTTATTCGCATAGACCTGCGACTTAAGAAAACCCCACAAGAAAAAGTCTAGCGGGGTTAAGTCACACGATCTCGGTGGCTGTGGTCTGTGAAAGGCCGAGTTCTTGTGAGCAACGCGAAATCGACTGCCTCGGATTCTCCTGCACACTCTCACGGACAGCGGCGATGTTTTCGGCAGACCTTGCGTTTCGTTGAGGTACGGGTGTTGGTCGATCATTAACCGAACCAGTGGACTCAAATTTATCCACCACACTACGAATAGTCCTCTCGGTAGGACGATTATGGCGACCGTAAAATGGGCGGAGCGCGCGGTGCGTTGCCCGAACAGAACACTTATTTTGATAAAACAATTTTATCATTTGCACGTGTTGTTGAATGCTATAGCTATCCATGATGATTTGGCAAAACAGAATGAAAAAATGACAACCAATTTGACACATGTAGCTTCAACAAGATGGCCGCTACCAACTGCCAAAGTTCGGACGTGCCTATTGGAAGACCCTTTAGTAGTACATTTAAGAGCCTCCCCTAGGAGTGGCATGGCGAACGATCTTGTGCTACCTCGGTAAACGTCGTCAGGAAATCTTTTTTTTGTTTGAACGCGCTCTCTCATTCGGATTGAAAAAATATTTTTGTATTTGATCTTGAGGAAAAACCATAGTTGACGGCAAGATCGGTTAGTTAAAATAGTAAAAACTATTGCCACAAAGGTCGTCTTTTCAATTTTCTTTCTTATAGTCGGATGAGACAGTTTGTACGTGATAATAAATTAAGGCGAAACTGTTATTTAAGGCTTAAATAAATGAATGTGTGAAATAATCTGTTGTAGAATAACGCTGTATTGAACAACCACCGGCGCACGCACACAGGCGAGCGTCCTTTCAAGTGCGGCGCGTGCCCCGCCGCCTTCGCGCAGAAAGGAGCCATGAAGATACACCAGAGGAAACAACACGCGATGTGATCATCCGACTCACGACAAGACCAACCAACCCATGACATTACCCTATGAATCAATGAATCTAGAGATGACCACAGAAAGGCGTCATGAAGATACACCAGAGGAAACAGCACGCGATGTGATCATCTTACTCACGACATTACCACCCAACCCACGACATGACTCTAGAGATGACCACAGAAAGGCGTCATGAAGATACACCAGAGGAAACAGCACGCGATGTGATCATCCCACTCACGACATTACCACCCAACCCACGACATGACTCTAGAGATGACCACAGAAGGCGTCATGAAGATACACCAGAGGAAACAGCACAAGATGTGATCATCTTACTCACGACATTACCACCCAACCCACGACATGACTCTAGAGATGACCACAGAAGGCGTCATGAAGATACGCCAGAGGAAACAGCACAAGATGTGATCATCTTACTCACGACATTACCACCCAACCCACGACATGACTCTAGAGATGACCACAGAAGGCGTCATGAAGATACGCCAGAGGAAACAGCACACGATGTGATCATCTTACTCGCGACATTACCACCCAACCCACGACATGACTCTAGAGATGACCACAGAAGGCGTCATGAAGATACACCAGAGGAAACAGCACGCGATGTGATCATCTTACTCACGACATTACCACCCAACCCACGACATGACTCTAGAGATGACCACAGAAAGGCGTCATGAAGATACACCAGAGGAAACAGCACGCGATGTGATCATCCCACTCACGACATTACCACCCAACCCACGACATGACTCTAGAGATGACCACAGAAGGCGTCATGAAGATACACCAGAGGAAACAGCACAAGATGTGATCATCTTACTCACGACATTACCACCCAACCCACGACATGACTCTAGAGATGACCACAGAAGGCGTCATGAAGATACGCCAGAGGAAACAGCACAAGATGTGATCATCTTACTCACGACATTACCACCCAACCCACGACATGACTCTAGAGATGACCACAGAAGGCGTCATGAAGATACGCCAGAGGAAACAGCACACGATGTGATCATCTTACTCACGACATTACCACCCAACCCACGACATGACTCTAGAGATGACCACAGAAGGCGTCATGAAGATACGCCAGAGGAAACAGCACACGATGTGATCATCTTACTCACGACATTACCACCCAACCCACGACATGACTCTAGAGATGACCACAGAAGGCGTCATGAAGATACACCAGAGGAAACAGCACGCGATGTGATCATCCTACTCACGACATTACCACACGACTCACGATTTGATCACTTTGCTATCCTTAGAGACTTGTTATGGAATTTAGGTTAATTGCAAGTAAAATATGAAAATGGTAACACATCCAACACAATACATCCTGAGTTGGACAACATTTCGGTACAGTCATACTTACCACTTCAGCTATTCAGTTATATGAACCAAACAATTTTGTTGTTATTGTTTAAAATTTAAGTACCTACCTACCTACCTCTACTATTTACTGTCTGACATAAAGGTACCCATTCTCTTTTCATTGTTTGTGCCAAATAAACGTTTATTCCATTCTAAAATAAAATCAACGTAATTTAGTAGTGTTGCTTTATTTGGTCAGTAATTTTGTTTGAGCTTTTGCCCACCTCGGTGTGAGAGTTTATGATGCCTATAGTAATAAATCATTATAAAAAATAAACACGCTCTCGGCTGTATTCCTCAGATTCAATCTGAGCGCAAAGATCATTGAGAATGCTAAGTACGGGGTAATTAGAGGCTTGTATACACATAACCTGCGTTTTGCAAGTTGTTAGCGTTCCTCGAAATATACATTCGGATTTTTGCTCTAGTCTAGGGCATGCCGGTTTCCTCACGATGTTTCCTTCATCGTTTTGAGCAAATACATTTTTCTAGTGAAAATACATTGGTGCACGACCGGGTTCGAACATACAACCCTCGGAACGGAAGTCGGGGTATCGCCTCCTCTGGAAACATTTTTGCGGAGTGTCACGTGAGTGTTCTCTTTTATTGAGCAGCGTTAGCACTCTGATTAGATTACCGTTTCCCGAATTCTCGGCGAACTAGAGTCATGTGGTAATGTCATGGGTTGGGTGGTCTTGTCGTGAGTCTTTTCTTGAGTTTTCTAGAGATATCAGTTGCGAGCGCGGGGTGTTCAGCCAATCTTAAATTAATGATCACGTGTAACGCTTCCACAATAAAACTCCAATCAAACAATACTCTCTGTTGTATAATCTTGAAAAGATTCCCGCCCTCTATGGATATTTCACAGATAATTATATCACCATAGATACCACGAGCAATCACCACATGCCAATGTCATTCTATTAAACTCTGAAGTAGCTTAGTTACTAGAAATGTTGGACTGCCTGCCGCCTGGTTGATACATGCTCCAAAGAGGTTTCAGTACGCGCGTCACACAGAGATTAGGTGAGTGGCGTGCGCGGGGTATTTGCGTGCGTGCGCGTCGCGAGCCGCGCGCTGCGCGAACCGCGCCCCGCACGTACACGGGAAGGGACGCTCGCCCGTGGTTATGCAGGATCTTGTTCGTCTGAAACGATAAATGAGAATTAATGCGAGAGTCCTTCTTCTTGATTATTATAATATCTGTGATCTGGGTTTAGCTGTGGGAAGTGTCATTTTATAGTTCTTAAATTATACACAGATGGAACTATTTTAACGTTTTTTAAGTTCCGATATCAAAGAAAAAGGGAATCCTTTATGTTACAGCATGTCCGTTAGTGCGTCCGTGTGTCCCATTATTTTATGTGGAATATTGAACAGTGTATATAAGTCTTCAAAGAAGCTAAAGTTGTGATCTTCCCTCTGTAACTTTTTGTGTCCTAGAAGTATAAGCATTCGGTAAGAACTGCTAACGAAAATTGGTCCACCGGATTTCGAAGGAGATAAAATATATGAAACAAACGCATCTTAATCACCACATGCATAGGTTATGTACGTGAACGATGTTGTGTATGTGTGAGTGAAGTTTTATCGCCACACATTGGGCGCGCAGCAATAGACGAAACACTTCTGCGTCTGTAAAATTTTAGCAAATTTAACTTATTACTCACAGTAAATCCTCGCCCACAAATGTAGCATATTTTATTCTTCGGCGGTAGAATTCCCTCGTGGATTTTACGTTTGTGCTTCACCAGGTCGGCGTTCCTCACGAAATTCTAGAATAATTCGCAAAAACATCAAATATGCAAGAATGGAGAACACAGTTGTGCATCCTCCATTTGCAAAGGGGAACATCTTCCACCGGACTGATACATCAGATCCACACTTGCCCGGCCTCCTGGGACCAACGAACAACAGTTTCTGTCGGGAAGTATTATATAGTGTGTTCCACGACCATGCTTCTCTATAACTATGCCTATATGTAATAGAGTTATTGTCCTAATAAATGTATTCTAAGGGTTGTCAATCTTTCCTCAAAGGTTTGCAGTGGAGCCTTTTCTTATAAATAAAACTTCCGTTGTTCCTCGATTCATCCTTTTGCCATCTAGTATGAAATCAATCATAGCGAATATTTTTTTACAAATTTAATATTCTCCGAGTATTCCATGTGACATGTCGCAAGTCCATCACCCAATGACATTCTAAAGACTTCTCGGAAGTCAGTGATTGAGAGTGGCCGAAGATAGTTCATCGTGGCACTCTCCGGATGCCATGTACAGCAGCAAACTTATACACATTGATGATGATACGAACATTTATCCCGCCGAGGGAATCGAACCTGCACCTCGCGTCTAATACATCTGCTTACTTTGTCACAAGCTTCACATCTATAATTGAACACCTTCAAATGCACCAGATTATAGTGATCCTTCATATAAATCTTTTTCGTGAATACTTTGTCGCAAGCGCTGCATGGAATCCTGAAACCAGAAAAGTACCGCTATAACAAAAAAACAATTCTTTATTTACTACTAAATATAACATAACGGGTGAACCATATCGTTACATCTAAAAACTATATACACATTAACAAATTTTAAAACGACAAGTGTTTCATAGTACTAAACCAAATAAAAAAATTACACATGCCAACATGGAGGTAAAGGAGTAAACTTTTAGCTGTTGCCTGAGTGTGTTCCTAATCACGTTCAGAGCCTTTATCTTTATCGTATGGCAGTCCGCACAATACGCGGGAAAACCCCTCATTCTGATCCTAAGGTCTAAAACCTTTAGCCCTAGCATGTAACCTGGGTTTATTCCTAAACGATTCAAGAGTAAAAAACCTTTATCTAAAGTCGGGAATCAAAACCAGAACATTTATTTGCATGTAGTTACCGGAGTTTATTTAGCGCGCTCTTAAAGTCAAGATCTTTTATACAAGCGGGAAAACCTCTCATTCTGATCCTAAGGTTTAAAACCTTTAGCCCTAGCGTGTTAACTGAGTTTATTCCTAAACGATTCTTAAAGTAAAAAACCTTTGAGTCGTAACTTTTTACGCGAGTTTATTCTTTAACGCTTTCTTAAAGTCATGATCTTTTAACTTTATCGTGTTGCGAAAATCTCATTTTGATCCTAAGGTCTAAAACCTTAGGCCTAGCTGGTTACCTCAGTTTGTTCCTAGGCGCGTGTTTGACACTGTTACAAAGATGCCACTTCAGTCTGTATGTATCGGGGTAGTGCGCGTCGCAGTCCGCGCAATAAGCGGGCGAACTGGGGCGGTGCACTAGCTTGTTATGTAACCATAGACCGTTGTAGCGCGAGAATATTTTGTTGCAAGGCTTGCATTCGAAGGGAGAGTGCTGCTTTCTGGAATCAAATCTAAATAATTTAAATCAAATACATTTTTTTTTCATGTAAGTAATTCAATTTTTTACACCCAACAGACACATACATAGACCGGACCCACTCTGGGATTCCCTGTGTTGTGGGTGTCAGGAAATACGAGTACCGTGGAACCACAATACCCATACCGAAATATATATCTGCAGAACAAAGGAAGATTTGTCCCGCAGCGGGAATCGAACCCGCATCTTTGGCGTCACAGCCGCCGCGCCATTAAGGTCGTCAATGGAGAATATAATTCAGAATAATTTAGGTCCATTTGTGTTGTATGACCTAAAAAACTATCCCTCTGTTTCATAATCACTTGCCAACTTTAGCAGCTTGCTAAAAGTTGCCAGCCTGTGTCTATCCTGTGTTAAGTGTTAGAAAAGGACAGGGCTAGATTTAGCGACTTGCTAAATTATTAGTGAGTTCTGGGGCAAAAATGTAAGCTTGCGTTCTGGCAATGGACGGCCACGTCGCTCGCCTTGCGTCCTGCCAGTTTAGCATGAGCACCAAAGACAACGTTTTGTCTACGAAAGAGAAGACAAAAACTATTTCTGTCGCCTATTCTGTCAAACAAAAGAAGGGGACAACATATTTTTTGTCTTCACGGCAGTAGACAAAACCGTTATCTTGGGTCTTCATGCGAAGCAGGCTGCAGTCGCCTCTCGCCTTCCGCGTCAATTACCATGTTTAGTGTTAAGTTCGACGACGACGATCTTTTTGGCGCAATGGGCGAAGGCCCGCCTGAGACACAGATTTGCGGGTTCAATTCCCAGCTCGGGACAAATATTTGTATGATCTGCAAATATTTGTCTCGAGTCTGGGTGTTTTATATGTACTCATATTATGTATGTATTTTACAAAAAAAAATAGGCATGTAGTTCCCATAACACAAGCTCTGCTTAGTTTGGGGCTAGATGATACTGTGTGAAAAATTTCCAGCATTATTATAGTTAAGTGTGATTTTAATTATAACCTTCAGGTCAGAATCCTCCACATTACACAATCAGTTATAACACTTATAACCTAGGTATCCTATCGTGAGCTCATCTATCAGCAAGAGATTATAAAATTCTTGCTCTCTGCTCTTACTCTTGAGGGGAAAAAAAATGCTCGTAATTTTTTCACACAACGTCTTTTAGCCCCAACCTAAGCATAGCTGGTAGGTACTATGGGAACTACATGAATAATATAACACATGTAATTTTTTTTCGTAAATACATACATAAATACCCAGACCCGAGACAAATATTTGCAGACCATACAGACATTTGTGTTGTATTTAATTTTGTTGAGTACATGTATGGTATGTTTCATGTTATGTCCCTCCACACGACATCTTATTCTCTCACCGTATATGATCTTTGATGCAGTATCTCATCTTAAAGCTGGTGCCACATAAATTACAGATAAACTTCTCATGCCATTCTTTGAAATGTTGAAAGAAATCACGTCTACTCCTGAAAAACGACTTATTTTAGGTTTTGAGCTTAATTTTCATAATCCACCTAGGCCCTGGTACAAACGAGCAAATATAACGCTTGATGATTTGGAAATAATAACAGAAAAACAACGCCCTCTCGGTTATTCTTTTTAATGATCCTTTTACAAAACAACGAGTTTGAGCATTTTCAACCCCAAGAGTGTTTATCATCTAAATAATTAAATATTTTATAGTATGCCTTTTTATAAAGTTAATTATAATAATTACGTTTTAAAATTTTTTAATTGACAATTTTTGTATATCTATTGTTATAAAAGTGTACACCTTGCCCTTTAAACGATTTACTAACTTTATGGAGTCTACAAGTGGCAACAGCGAGTTTATCTTTATTTCTGGTGTGATTATCACTTTTTTTCTTATACAAATTAATATTTTTGTAAACATACATCAGATTTTCATAGACAAGGAAATGTCATTATATTTATTTCTTTAAACTTCTGACGAAGTGATTCTCTGGGAATCCATATTATAAATTGCTCGAGCTGCCATATTTAAAACGGTATTTATATCTGCAGCACTCCCCCCACAGCAGTACACCGTACGACATAATGCTGTGGAAGCTAGTGACTTACGGCAATAAAAACGAACGAGAACCATACTTGAAGACATAAAAATTGATTGTAATAGGCGCATTACAATCGGATTCCGACTAGATTCATATCCTATCAACTAGAAAAGAGCTGATAATCTTAAAAGGGCTGAACGGATTTTCTTGAATCATAGACAAATCACTTTCAGGCAAAAATCAACGGTTCATCCGTTTGGGAGCTACGATGCCACAGACATCATAATCATCATTAAACATATATGGGCAGTGTTTGCGTAGGGCAAACACTTTTAAGTGATTTAAGTTGAAAAAGATCATCTGAAAATTGTGTCTAATTTTATTGGCGACAGCAAATAATAACTTACCCAAAAATTAATTGACATTGAACGCACTGGAAACATTTCTTGTGTTCTTTCTCAAAATGACAAGATCTCATATATTTTCTACACACAAACTGACAGATAACACATTTATAAACATTATAGTGTTTCTTCAAATGAGACACAAGATGGCGTTTATTAGAACTTTTTGCTTTGCATATGTCACATGTATATATACCTTTTCGGCTATGCACTTTTTGATGTTTTGCCTGAATCTTTTGATTCGAAAATCCTAATACGCAGTCATCGCATTTATACCTTTTTGATTTATAATATTCACTATATTTCTCCTTCTCTATACATTCAAGTAACTCTTCATTGCTGATGTATAGTTTTTTAAAAGTTTCATCGAATCTGTTACAGACTTTGTATTTCGGTTTCTTGTTTTGTTGAGCACGTTTTATTGCCCAGCGGCTTTTTGACTGTTTCTTAGCAGGTTTAAAACCTAGGTTTTCTATATCATCTGAAAAAAGGTTTTCCTGTTCAGATTCATACTCTAATTCATTATCTGTCTTTGAGTTTTCATTTAATATATTTATTTCAGAAGTTCCCTTTATACTCCTATCTGTATTGTCTTTGTTGGATTCTGTGTTTGATTGTATGTTTCCTTCGTAGATGTAAATTATTTGATGTGTTTCATTTAATGTAACTGATGTCAGGTTAGATAGTGAACCGTAGATGAAGCCCTGGAAAAATATAATCAACATCAACATCATCATCATCAGCCCACAACAGCTCTTTTATCTGACAGAAACATCATAGTATCACACAGTCTTGTCTTATTGTAAAAGGTTGTCTGGAAGAGATCATTTCCAAGCTTTATTTTTGTTTAGTTTTTCATTATTCATTCATTCAGAATGTTTGTATGATCTGCAAATATTTGTCTGGGGTCAGGGTGTTTTCTATAATATGTATTTATTTACAAAAATAAATAATGCTGGACCTTTTCAACACAGCATCATCTAGCCCCAAAATAAGCAGAGCTTGTGTTATGGGAACTACATGACTGATATACTACTTATATACTTTTATATAGCTTAAATAAATAAGTAGGTATTTTTTTACCCTAATGTATGACATAAGGCTTGATAAATGTCACCTTCAGGTCTTTTATTGGTAGGCAAGCAGTCAAATTTAATAAATAAGTAGATACCTACCTGATTTGTTTTTAAAAGTTCATCTGCCCTTTTAACTTGTTCTCGGAAAAGAAACACTTTCGTTAAGAGAGAGCTGCATTGCCAACATATCAGTACAGATTCCAAGTAGTTGTGGTCCTGGAAAAATAGAAACAAAATACAAACATGCTCACAACTGTCTTCCCCATGGTGGACATCTTCAGATACATACTCAGTGAGTAGATCTTTGAGGATACCAAGTAGGGGGGTAGTCAGAGGCAAGTCCAAACATAACATTTGGTACATGCCCGCATTTTGCAAGTTAGAATTCCACATGACAGTGTGAGCCCACACTTATTTAGCGGATGAAGCTGCTAGTAAATAAATAAATTTACTGTAAGTATGTTCAAATAATTATAAGCAGCTTTACAGGGGTATTGTCAAAACTAAAGTTTTAAACCTACCTACCTTCCTTCCTTAACTTCCTCTTCATTCCACACTACTGTGTCAGTTAAATAGCAATTAATGGTTAAATATGCCTTTTTCACAAGATTATCTCATCTCATCATAAGATGCTACATGCACCAGGTTGAACCTTTAAACTTACAGTTATGTATAAAAGGTATGTGTTTTGGAGACAGCAAGCTGCTCTGATGATAAAGACAGAAGATGGATAAGTCTTAATAACAGACAATAGGAGTGTTTGGTCTGGTTTTGATCAGCCAGTGATTCCGAGAACTCAAAATAGCAAGATTTGATAAATATTTGGTTGGACTGTTTCTGTTATTACCTAACAGAGTTTGAGTAACATTTAAGTGTTTATACAAATTAATACCATTTTTATGGTGCCATCCCAGAGATGTCAAAGGATTAAACTTTTGTTAAGGTCCTCCTGCAGAGGTCAAGGAGTCACCTGGTATTTTATTTACTTAAAATGTAAGTACCTACTTACTGGGTACAAGCATTCCGAAGTTAGTTTCGCGTAAGTAGTCGCTAAATCCCTGAGCGGTTTCAGCGTTCTTCCAACGCTGAGGCAAGCGCGACATTGGCGTCTACCGTCGCCACCAAATTCATGTTTAATTTCAGTTTCTTCCATAAAAATAGTTAATGGATCTAAAATAACTGCATACTTAAATAATATGTAAAGAGCCAGCTCTTTCCATAGTTTTGGAGATGAAGTTGGCTGAGATAAATTTTAGGTATATATAGTGTAGATGTAGATTATTTTATTTCAGGTGGGAAGCATAGAGCTAATATAGAAAAAGAAACACTGCACAAGTGCACAACAATGTAAACACTAAACAAAACTGTTTTCGCTGTCGATCTGGTTAATTGGCTTGGCTATTTTCACTCATCCGTCAATAGCTGCCAACACAGTTTAAACATTTTTTGCTCTTACATCAACATGGGAAACGAGGTGGAACACTATCTTTCACTATATATTTTTTATTTAATTAATCCTCGTGCTCCCTTCCCTTCTCCAATTCTATTACAAAAAACTATTATTTCCTAATAAAGCTAAAATGTTAAGTGTTAGGTTTCATGTAGTTTTATACTGTAGAAACAACAAACTATTTTGGTGACCCGCGTTATTTTAAAAAAGTTATAGCTAGAGTCATTTTGAATATTACCTTTTCATATTCATTTATACATTGTAGTACATGGACCCTGTAAGGGCAAGTTTCAGTTAATAGTTGTTTAAGAAAAAAAATGAGATATTAATAGTAACAAAATCGTTATCATAAATGACAAATAATATATAAAAATTATATTAAAATAGAATAGATTAATACTTCATAAATTGATCTAAAATAATGTCAGATGTATGATAATTTAAAATGAAAATTTTAAATAAATAAATTAATGCTTAACCAAAACCTACCTACTTATTCCTACCGTGCGTGTCAATATTTTAATGTCAAGATACAAATTAAATTTAACAGCGCTTGCGCGGTAATCAAGGATTAGTCGAGAAAAGGTCTAGTCTAGACCGTTATGACGTATGATTGTTATGGGTATTTCAAAGGCGCGTGTGCACTAAGAAGTTAAATCCTCGTGGTTTGAATAGTTGATCAGATGCTAACTTCTAGTTGATAGTTTGTGCAGTCGTCGCTCGCTTCTGGCACGTAATGTTAAGTCAGAATAATTTTTAGTCTGTGTTCTGTGTGTAATGTTGTGGTAGATTTGCTGGCTGTCTTGGCTTGGGCCTTGCATTATTTGCTTGATCGAAATTTAACAAAATAACTAAGTATTGTCGCGTATTATTGGTGTTATTAATAATGAATACTTTAAGCGCTTATTACAAGTCAACTTTTTATCAAAGCGCACGATCAAACACCGTAATTTAAACTACCAAAATGAGCGTGGTAAAACTGGAAACGAACGCAATGTGCCATGGGTGCCTGTGCACAGGCCGTAGGACTGCGCCCCTTGGAAACTATACCGCGTTATTTTTCACCTTGGTTGCACCTCTACAGCCCTACACTGTTCATGTGAGTATTCAGTATAATTAATTACCTACTGGATCTGGGTGTTTTATATGTATAATATGTATGTATTTACAAAATATATCAATCATTTAATACCCAAATCTCTGCTTATTTTATGCTGATGCTGTGTGAAAATGTCCAGCACTATTAATATATATTGCAACTATTTGCAACTTAAGTAAGTACACTTAAATGGTAGGGGCTTTAGCAGAGATTTTGAAACAGTTAATTTACTAGAAACTATTTTGGTTCGGTCTGATAGATGTTTTTAAAATCTTGATATATTAGTATTTAAGCACATTTGTTGAATAAATACATTTATTTGTACAACTATGAACATGTAAGTATATACAAAAAATACAGATGAAACATCTAACTTGGTAACTAAAGACCATTGCAGCACATTAGTATCCTATGTAATTCTTTTAATTTCATATTTTTTTGTATTAATGGCTGAATTTTAAGGCTGCCTGAAGACAAATGAGGCTAATAATGGACATTTTCACACAGCATCATTTGGCCCCAAAGTAAGCAGAGCTTGTGTTATGTGAACTACATGACTGATATACTACTTATATACAGGGAATCAGTTGCCAGTCAGGAGCTGACTGGCAACTGATTGCCAGTCAGCTCTTAATGCTACTAGCAGGCACCCAGCCTAGTGGTGACTTGGCAGAAAGTGGCTTAACCTATATGATCTTTGAACAACAACAACTTTATCACAATGAATGAGTTCACTATGTTCAATTGGCACCACAACAAAGCAGAATCAAGGATCATTAAAAAAACCAAGCAGAGTTTGTTACCAAGCTGATTCTTCTAGGCTTGGTCGCGCAAGCATACATCAGACAACAAACACTGCTTGGTTATTTTTTGTTTCAGTGTGGTGCCAAGTAGCTAACTCTTACCATTTCTAACACTAGACAAAGGATAGTTAATGAGTGACTATGATTATGTGGGCACACAGATATAGACATTAATAGAGAGTTTTAACTAACAATAAAACTTACCTATTATTTTTCCAACGATATCCGGAATCCATCTTGAGTCAAGCACCTGTCTTTTTAGCGTTTTTACTCCTAGCGACTTCCTCCCTTCGACTTCCGGCGCCACCATCGTCAACATTTCGGTGAGTCACAAGGTAACGTCCGGAATGGCTTACAGCCTTTACTTCATTATACTCACGATGTACCAGGTAGGCCTTACCTGGATTCCGGATATCGTTGGAAAAATAATAGGTAAGTTTTATTGTTAGTTAAAACTCTCTATTATTTGTTCCGATACGATATCCGGAATCCATCTTGAGTGATGTGTTTGTTATCTCCTGGTAGCCATGTAGGTAGCTACGAGTAGGTACCTTGTTACAATGACGCTATAATGTGTTATGTTAATAAAATAAAAAACTACCTATTTAAGAAAAATCATGTTTTCTGTATAACATTATACAACCTTAATCGTAAACAATGCAATCATAATCAAAACTGTTACCGCACTGGTTCAAAGAAATTTGACAAAGAAACTGAATTGGTAAAATCATTATAACTCGATTGATTAATTATTTCTTTTTGGTAATATGTCCTAAAAGTATGCTCTTGTCTCCAATTTCCTGTTTCAAGAATTTGATCAATTGGAAATTTTTCTAGCCAATTTAGAGACGCTACGGCAGAGCGCACAGAGCCTGGTGGGGCTTCCACACCCGCATCATTGAGTACGGACTTGATCCAGCCACCGATCACTGTTCTGGAAGCAGGCTTAGGTTGTCCTCTGGCAGTTATAAAAAGCTCTGATAATAAAGTACCTGATTTCCGACGATCTTGTGAAATGCTGATTAACTGCCGAGTCCAATATACACAGTCAAGGTTTTTATTCGGATGCACCTTTAGTCTCCATCCAGATTGCCTGTGATGAATGTCGTCTGTTTTTGATCCAAAACAAGGAAAAAGTATTATCGCATTACCTTCGTCAATGTATCTGTCTGCATCGATTCCCAGCAGTGTGAGGGCGTGCACTCTTCGACCTGACGCTAGCAACAGTAATATCGCGGAACGCCGAGATACTTGATATAAATTACTCTCATCTGGCGAATTATTCTCTAAATATTCTAGTACACTTTTTGCATTCCAAATAGGTGGTTTTATTTTCTTGTCTTTTGCAACTGAAATAGCTTTAAGAATATGTTTGATAAAAAAGTTTGACGACAAATCAATATTTCCTGATAAATGTGTAAAAGTAGCAATAACAGATTTGTGGACCAAAATTGTCCGATAAGCCAAACCTTCGCTGCTGTGCAGATAGGCCAGGTAACGAGCTACTTGCTCTGGGCTTGGATTCTTGTAAGAAATATTCTGAGATACGCACCAAGTTTTCCATTTATTCCAAGCAGGTCTATAGGTATTTATAGTGGATTTTCGCCAACTTGACAATAATAGGGCCCTTTCTTCTATTGACCAATCTTTGATTTCGTTTGTCCACCCAAAATCAGCCATGCTTCCAAATGAATATCTTGAATCTCTGGTGGGTGAATTCCTGTTCTCGTGTCGACCAGAACTTGTGGGAGGTTCGGAATGCTGTAAGGTTCTTGAAGGGCCCGGGCTTGAAGGTCTGCCCGCCAAAACACCATTTTCCACTTCGGAGCGATCAAGATGTACTGACCTTTCGCCGTGTT
Source organism: Perizoma affinitatum (assembly GCA_961405105.1). Classification (NCBI taxonomy): domain Eukaryota; kingdom Metazoa; phylum Arthropoda; class Insecta; order Lepidoptera; family Geometridae; genus Perizoma; species Perizoma affinitatum. The sequence continues at coordinate 16,259,344 of OY560186.1, read as the reverse complement.
CAGCTGCGACAACACCTGGGGTATTAGATTTGGTGGAGGGAATAGCCACGCCAGACTGTAGTCCCATCGGCGAAGAAACGCGTTGTGAAATTGCGCTCTTTGGTCCTGCGTGTCCAACGTTACATATCTCGTTACTACATGAGCTGTCTTCGAAGCGAATAGGTCTACTTGTGGCGTGCCCCACATCTCGAATATGTCCCTCGTTGCTGCAGACATTAGGTGCCATTCTGGGCAGACTTTGCCTCGTGATAGGGCATCTACCTCGCAGTTGAATCGTCCTGGGAGGTACTGTGCCGTCAGATGAACATCTAATTGATCTAAAATTGACAACAATTTGCGTGTCAGATCTAGAAGTTTCTTTGATTTGGTTCCACCTTCCTTGTTGATATAAGCTACGACTGTGCGGTTGTCTGTTTGTAACAAGATGTGCGCATTCTGCAGCTGCCTGTGCTCTTGTTGGATTGCTGCATAGACCGCATACAGCTCTTTGAGGTTTACATGCCAGGAGAGTTGTCGTTCTGTCCACTGACCCGACAATTTCGCGTCTCCCAGCTGAGCGCCCCAGCCGAAGTCCGATGCATCCGTAGTAAGCAGGTGTGAGATCGGGTCTGTATGTATCGGAAGTGAACCCTGCGCTGCTATTATCCACCACCTCATTTCGGTAAAGACAGGTTCCGGCAATTTCACCTGTTTGTAGGGATGCTCTTTGGGAAGGTGTCGACTGTGAAATTGGAGGGTTCGACAGTGCAATCTCCCTCTGCGTACAACAAATGAGGCAAAGTTGAGTCTCCCCAGAAGGGACTGGGCCTGTCTGAGGGACCAACTGCCTCTGGACATCTGACTGAGAAGTGCTCTGCGTAGCGTATGGCACTTCGGTTCTGACAGGGACTTGGTGTTGAGTATGGTGTCCCAAGTGACGCCCAGAAATTCTAGGCGCTGAGTCGGAACAAGTACAGATTTGTCCATATTGATAGACCAGCCGAGTTGTCTCATTAGGTTCATCGTGAATGCTATGTCTTCGCGTAAAACCTGGCAGGATTGATTCACCAACAAAAAATCGTCGAGATATACCACGCACCTGATGTTGCAGCTCCTCAGGTATTCGGCTATCCAGTTCGTGAGAGAAGTGAACGTTCGGGGTGCTGATGATAGGCCGAAGGGTAGGCAGGTCATTTGGAGAAGACTGCCATTGTAGCTGAGCCTCAGGAACTTCTGGTGCTCCTTGGCCATTGGCAGGTGGAAATACGCCTGGCTCAGATCCACCTTCACCATCCAATCTTCGTTCTGTAAAAAACTTGGTATTCGAAAGTGACTGAAAAGTTGAAACCCTTTTAGCTTCACAAAATGGTTTAGCCGTTTCAAATTGAAAATAGGGCGAAACGTACCGTCTGTTTTCGATACTAGAAAAAATGTTGACAGATAGCTGGGACTGATCTCGGCCCTTTCCAATACATGTGTTTCCAACATATTTTCTATTAGTTGTGTCATGTGATAGCTTTTCTTTGTCTCGTAATTTTTTATTATGGATTGATTTGGATATATCAGGGGCGGCTTCATTACAAATGGGATACGAACTCCCCTCAGAAGCTTGCATATATGATCGGGAGCTCCCAAATTTTCCCATACATGTAAATATTGCTTTAGACAGCCGCCCTGAAATAATTGCGAGTCATGCGTTATTGTTTCTATTCTGTGAACGAGATCTTGGTTTCTTACCCTTTGAAAAGCGTTGCTTGGTCTTGGCATTGAATGATTTGCTGCCACTACTGCTCGACGACTTTGCGTGTCCTTTGAGCTTATCTTTAGAGGCTGAAGCGTTTCTTCGAAAATTATCGTTCGTTTGCTTGCTTGTCGATGGCTTCGATTTATCGTACGTGTAAGCTCGCCTTTGTCCGGTAGCTGTAGCTGATACTGCCTGCTGTGTCTGCTGAAAGCAAGCTGTTAGTTTTTCGGCCCCCCCAATTTTCTGTAAGTAGGCAGCAAGCAAGTCGCCGTCAAACAAATGTTCAGCACTGGGCGGAATTTTTTGCAAAGCTCCATAGTGATAATCCTCGGGGATTTGTTTAAGTAATGCTTCTCTTCGCATGCTAATGCAATCAGTTCGCCTGCCGCAAGATATTTGTAATATATCATCGGTCACTTTTGAATAGTTAGAATCTTTACTAAATAGTTGTTCAATTTTATCAAAAAGCGACTTCGGCGAAAGTGGTGTGCCCTTATCATTGGACCAGTCTACCAAACTCTGCAAGTTCGAACGTAATTCCTCTTTCTGAGCCAAAATAGCATTAGATAATGCTGCATAAGTTCTCTCTAATAGGTATAAACGGTCTTCATTAGAGCCAGCTTGAAAACGCCTCAATTCGTCATTTACATTTAGTTCTACGAACCCGGGAGTAGTGACGTATTTCTTTTGAGCCTCCGAAAAACGAATCGCATGCCAATCATTACATTTGAATCGTTGCAATTGAGTAATTTTTTCTAAATGCTTATCATTTGATTTCGGGAAAGGCGGGTCTTTTAAGGTAGTTGATAATTCGGATAATTGGAGCTGTTGCTTATTCGCATAGTCCGTGCCTGGTGGTGGGCGCAAGCCAAAGCCATCAGTTGTATCGTTTGTGGACTCGTCAACTATCTCAGGCACACGTGCCGCACTCGCTTGAGGTTGGGGCTCACATCTTTGCGAAATCAAATTAGTCAAAAAAGCAACTTGTTGCGACAGAAATTCAAATTTTAAATCACTTACATGCTTAGACCGCTTCAATTTCTTTCTATCCGACGACGAATCCTGCGACGATTCACTGCTCGAACTTGGAGAACGACTTCTCTTTCGTGACGTGTGCTCGTTAGAACAATCACTTTGTTGCTCCACATTATCACAATTTCCTTCTATATTTTCGGTTTCGTTCTCCATAACGAAGGGAGGATTAAATAATGACTTAAATTAACTGAAAATAAATCAGACTAATATTTGCTAAGACGTGTTAACGCTACGAAAGACGACGCTATAATGAAGTAAAGGCTGTAAGCCATTCCGGACGTTACCTTGTGACTCACCGAAATGTTGACGATGGTGGCGCCGGAAGTCGAAGGGAGGAAGTCGCTAGGAGTAAAAACGCTAAAAAGACAGGTGCTTGACTCAAGATGGATTCCGGATATCGTATCGGAACAAATAACAGATGATTAAAAAAAATGATTTAAAAATTATTATTTGGGTAAGAGTTTAGTCTCTTCCCTAACAGTATTTACTTATAAAAGTTCATTTCGTCAATTGTGATGAAATGCTGATTGTGAAGAAATACAATTTTCAGAGTAATGAAGATGTCAAGTTGTGTTGGGAATGTCGAGCGAGGCTGCGGAAAATCCAGAGTTTTCAAACTCAGCTCAGAACAGCTCAGCATATGCTAATGCAAATGCTGTACCAGGGGGTGAGTTACAACTATTGTTTATGTAATTTATGAAAAAAAACAAAACAAACACGCTCACAACTGTATTCCTATGATGGACATCCTAAGATACAGACACAGTGCATAGATTGAAGATACCACATAGTAGGTACAACCATTACATTTGGCACATGCCCGCGTTTTTTAAGTAGTTATCATTCCACTTGACAAGTTGCAAGCCCATTGGTGTGAAAATGGAAACATTAACTGATGGCACATAGTTGAATTTTCGGTTCTAGGTCATGCCGGTTTCCTCACTATGTTTTCCTTCACCGTTTTGCAAACATACATTTTTTGAGCCAAAATAATCCAATGGTGCACGACCGGGTTCGAATTTAAGACCACCGAAACTCGGGGTACCGCCCACGCCCAATTAGACCAATGCGGCTCGCTTTACAAAATTCAAATGTTTTAATACATACGTCTCAATACAAATGTGTCTTAATGGGACTGTCAAGGAAAAAATCTGTTGCTAAATTTAAGGAACAAATCCCGCTAAAATAATTTTTCGCAAAAAAATCCATTAGTGCATGAAGAGTTTCAAACCCACGAACTTCAGATTGGAAATAGGATGGCAGCCCACTAGGCCAACGCGCCTACACAATCACATTAAATAGTTTTCAAATGAACCCGAGTGCTAATCTTATGTTTAAAAGTAGACGTTTTTATATAGGGCTCCGTTCTCATCCCGCTGTCAAGACTGACTTCCACAATCAAGGATTGCTTCGACCACGAACTCAACCACTTAGACATCATTGATTCCAAAGACATAGACATTACACTACCGAACCTACCGAGCCTACCGAGCCTTCCGGCGGTCAAGGAAGAGATAGCCAATGACACGATAGACTTCAATGACGCCGACGACGACGGCTGCGCAGACTTCGAATACACTGACACGAAAGATAACATAATCATCACGAAACAAGAGAAGAAAATCAAATCTAAAGTGAAGACGGAGAAGAAAAAGAAGAAGGTGAAAGAGAAAAGCGTTAGCTTAGTCACTAAGTATAGAAAATACGCGCGGTTACTCCGCACGGAGAAGAAGAATTGGGGTACTTCGTGCGAGAAGTATTTTACTAAGGTGTTCCTGACGGAAGCTGAAATAGAGGAGCATTTGAACCAGACGGATAGGACGCAGAGGGGCTTCGCAACTGTACCTTATAAGTGCAAGGAATGTACGCGCGGATACCTCAGGGTCGTTGATTTCTACAGACATAACGACTTAAATCATCATATGGTAGGTTTTTTAAGTTTTATCACACATTTAAGGGGAAATACTGACGACCTCTGTGGCGCAGTGGGCGAATCGTACAAACATTTGTCCCGCCGCGAGACAAATGTTTGTATGATCTCCAAATATTTGTCTCGTACTGGGTGTTTTCTATGTATAATATGTATGTATTTACAAAAGAAAAGTATATAAGTAGTATATCAGTCATGTAGTTCCAATAATACCAGATCTACTTATTTTGGAGTTAGATGATGCTGTGTGAAATATGTCCAGCAAAATATATCTATATTATTTAATTACAGCCAGGTACGCCATACCAATGCAGAGTTTGCAAGAAATCTGTGCCCTCTTTGCAAGGCTTGGCGGAACATTGGAGGGAACACTGTGGCCTGTACCAATGCAACATGTGCTCCGATTACTCCAGACCTCGGATCCTGAGGAGGCATCTCAACCAGCACCACACGAAGGTGTACGGCTGTGTCAACTGCAAACATGAATTTGGGTGAGGATAATCCTACTACTATTATAAACGCGAACGTTTGTGAGGATGGATGTTGTTACTCTTTCATGCAAAAGCTACTGAACGGATTTTAGCTTATACATCAGAATAACACAAAGGCTATTTTTTATCAGGGTACCACGTGGGCGAAGCCGTGAGCAGAAGCTAGTATATATATAATTAAAAAGAACAGAGGAATAAACAAAAACAGAATTCATATACCGGGAAGTTGATAAAAAGTCCAATTTGAAATTTGAAACCAGGCCTCTTTCAATACGAGCCACTGTGCCCGCTCTTCGGCTCTTCTCATTCACTTTCTGGTCGCCGCCTTTTATAAGTCATATTAGTGTTGTTTTTTTTTTCAGATCCCTAACGAAATTCGCTCTCCACTTCAAAGAATCTCACGGTTCATATACATGTGATTATTGCAAAAAGATCTGCTGCGAGAAGCGAGTTCTAGAAAAGCATATAACGTGAGTTTTCTATGTTTTTTTTACTTCTTTTTCGACAAGCCAAACTTTGTCTAATGAAGAGTGGGGCGGTAGTGCGTTTGGACGTGCCAATTGCTTGAATTTATAATTGCTAGAAAGCAACATAAAAAACTACATTATATACTAACTTTTGAAACTATCATGGTAATGAACATATTTTTTAATTTAAACGGGATATTTACCTTGATACAAGTCATGGTAAATATCCCGTTTAAATTAAAACCGTTTCCCGTTTACTTCAAAAAAGGATACTCCCGTTCCACCAGTGATCATGATGCATCCAACTGTGCCGTAATATCGGGAAATATTCTAACTCACAAATCACGACAAATACGGGTTAGTTTTAAGTAAAAATCATGTTATTACATACATAATATAAAGATAAGTATCAATTAATTCAGTAAAATTATATAGGGAATATCTATATGTTTCACGGCCAAACCGCTGAGCCGTTTCTGTTAAAAGTTGATATGGACATAGTTTGAAGCCTGGAGAAGGTCATACGCTACTTTTATCAACAAACCACGCGGGCGATACCGCATTCAGAAGCTAGTAAACAAATAATTTTAAAAGATTTATGTTTCCAGCCGTCGCCACATGGATCACCGTTGCCTCAAATGTAATCGGCAATACAAGAACTATTCTAAATATCGCGACCATCTTAGATTATTCCATCCGAAGCAGTTGAACAAGAACGCGAATCTAGAGCTTGCCTACTGCGTGGAGTGCGATCGGCAATACCCCAGCGTCTATAAATACAAGATACATATAAAGGAGTCGCCGAAACACACGCCCAAACAGCCCACAGTGTGAGTACTTTTGCCTTAACTGCCCCTTGTATAGTGTCGAAACTGCCCCCTTCGCTTGAGGCTTCTTTCTGAAGTGCCCTTCATGACAATTTGTACTTGGTGCGTATAGTGCGATTGGCAATACCCCAGCGTTGATAAATACAAGATACATACGAAGGAGTCGCCCGAACACATGCCCAGACTGCCCGCAGTGTGATTATTTGTGTCCTAACTGCCTCTTTTAGTATCCAAACTGTCCCTTACTTGAGCCTTCTGTATATACTGTCCCACACTCCAAGCACCAAGTACAAATTCACAATACCTCAGCAGGAGCTCAAGCTCCCCACAAAGCATTCGGGTCCATCCTTGACAAACAAAACTGTTTTAGTGCGTACCTTAATAAAGCCTTAGCTCAGTTAAGCCCCTCCCAAACAAACATCCTGGATCTGCCACTGAATCTCAGTGTCTATAAATACAAGATATGTTTATATGCATTTTCTGCGTATGTTTAGGCGACTCCTATAAAGCAGTGATTATTTGTGTCCTATCTGCCCCCTGTGTAGTTAATTTTATTCCATAGAGATACATTATAGTATGCTTGGAAAAGTCAAAAAATAAATTACAAAATTTAGGTTTAAACGAATAACAATTAATTTATTTAAAAATCAAGTATATAGTAACTAACATCGTGTAACTAAAAGTAAAAGGTAGAATGGGCGGTCTTATCGCTTAGATGCGATCTCTTCCAGACATCCTTTCGGACGAAGAGAATGAATGAATGGTCAGGATGAATTTCATAAAACGTTAATATCCAGGATACCGTGTCCGGAATGTGGGAAGAGGTTCTCCCGGAAGTGCTACATGACCAACCATTTCCGGCACGCCCACCTGAAGGTCACCAATTTCTACTGTGAACTCTGCAACAAGGTATGTACATAACAAAACATGCTCACCACTGTAATCCCCATAATAGACATCCTCAGATCTAAACTTAGTATGTAGTTCTTCGAGGATACCAAATAGGGGTAGACAGAGGTACGTCCAAACGTTATAATTGCGACGTTTCGCTATTTTGCATAGTAGATTCCACTTGCCAGGTTGCTTACACTGACCTATGGTACATGCCTACGAACTTTGGTTTCCTTACGACGATGCTAACAAAGCAGTTTTTTTTACATCGGTTTTATATATGAGAGCCGTGTTGGCCTAGTGGACTGTATCCCGGCTTCCGATCTGAAGGTTGTATGTTCGAATCCGGTCCGTGCGCCAATCAATGCTGCAATTTATGTATGCTGAATACGTGCTCAAAACGGTGAAAGAATACATCGTTAATTATGTAAGGCAAGAGGTGCGGGTTCGATTCCCGTTGTGGGACAAACGTTTGCATGTTCTGCAGATATTTGTTCGTGGTCTGGGTGTTGTTGTGCCACGGTACACATAGCCCCTGATACCCACGACACAGGGAATCCTAGTATGGGATCAGGACTATTGGTTTGTGACCGTCAGGTATTTATTTATAAACCAACTTCAAAAAAGGAGATTGTCAATTCGTCTGTATGTTTTTTTTGCGTGTATACAATATCTTCGCCAATTGTGAACAGAATTTGTTTTTTTTTTAGGGTATACTATGTTACCCATATTCTATTCTATTCTACACAGAGTACAAGGGTAGTCCTCTATACATTTTATGAAATACCAACCTCTAAATGAATGGGTGAAAAAAGAGGGATGAAATTTCATAACTTTTTTCCATCTTCCCGTTATTTGAAGATTCAGTTTTTTTTTGCATTTCAGTATTACGCGAATGGGTACGGTCTGCGCCAGCACCGCGAGAGTGTACATCTGAAACTGCCCAAAATGAAGGACAAGATATGCGACATATGCGGACGCGGCTTCCATGTCAGTGCCTATCTTAATAAATAAATAAATATTAAATAAAGCTGGACATTTTCACAAAGCATCTAGCCATAGAGTAAGCAGAGCTTGTGTTATGGAAACTACATGACTGATATACTACTAATATACCTACATATTTTTTTGTAAATACATACATATTATATATAGAAAACACCCAGATACCGAGACAAATATTTGCTCTCGGCGGAAATCGAACCCGCGACCTCGGGCCTTCGTCCACTGAGCCACAGAAGTCGTCAAAATCTTAACTAACCACAATGGCTTCGATTCTCTTGTTCAACTTAACTTAATTATCTATCACTTTTTTTTTATAATTAACAGTAACAAAAGACAGATAGGAACAGTTTTAGTGCTGTCAAATTCGTTTTAAAAGTTTAGTCGTGATTTCAAAACATGCTGACTACATACACGCCGGAGAGCGACACGTACGTAAACTAATTCGACAGGAGTACAATTCTTGCTATCTTTTTCTTGCATGAACTATCAGTGAAAGAGAGCAACAGTTTAAATTTAAGGAGCCGGTATAATTATGTGTTTGTGTGTATGTAATTGCATGTTTGTTTGCCTTTTGAAAGTTATTTATTTAATATATAAGTCATTTTAGATAGGCCAAAAGTCACAAGGGGAGCTGTACAATATAGTTTTTAAATTTTGAAAAAAAAAACACTTAAATCAATTCCTCTCTATCTATTTTTATCCTAAGAAACGGTATTTTCAGACAAACGGCGTCCTGATAAAACACCGCCGCACTCACACGGGCGAGCGTCCCTACCAGTGCGCACACTGCAGCGCCGCCTTCGCGCAGAGCACCGCCTGCAAGACACACATGCGCACCCAGCACCGCCCCCACGACCCCCCGCGCGCCGACAAGCTGCACGAACCCCCGCCCGGCATCATGCACCATCTGATATAAAAGGCTGGAGGTGGGGGGGCTACCCATGGCTTTCGATTCTGATCGCAATTTAGGATTAGGACCGAAATTGAGCAATTTGGTACTCTTGAATGCAATACTAGAGCACGATTGGAATTCGTATTTGGTGGAATTTTATGGAACTAAATGAAATCGAATAAACTATTTATTCGGAGGTATTTTTGACGCGATTTTGACGTTGACATAGAAAAGTTCGAAACTTTGACATTGTATCGAGGGTCAAGGGCAGTCCTGCTGTGGCGACATCTCTCGCCATTTTATTACTCGGCCCCCGACCCACTGCTTCGCAACGCCCGTCCGCGTTAGCAATCCGTTTTCGCTTAGGGTTCAGACTTTTATTATTTTGGCTCGGAAGAGTGATTTTCCGTGATGTTAAATAGCCTATAACCTTCCTCAAAAATTGGGCTATCAAATGCGCAAAAAAAAAGTAATTACAGAGATAAGCGCGTTCAAACAAACTAATTAGATTGTACACACGGAGAATACAGACAAAAACTTACAAAGGCGAGCTTAAACGTAACAATATTTTTCTTCCAGCAAACCTTTGACGATAGGGACAGTTGATAAATAGTTCAATTAATAGTTTATATATCATTGACATAAACAAGAATTGATTATTCCAAAAACTATTGTGAATTTGTTCATTCATATTGTAAAACGGGAATTTTCATGTATACAGGGACAGATAAACTCTTTATTTGTACATAACACCAATTTACAGTACAAAACACAAACATAAAAACAAAAGAAATGCACAAAGGGCGGCCTTATCGCTGAAAGCCGGTTGTCTGGAAGACAACCTGCTGTAGGATGGAGGGAACTATTTAAAAGATAGTATGGTACATGAAAATTCCCTGTTTACAATATGAAGGATTTATTAACTGTTGTTATATGAAGCGTAGCATAGCTACATGATACCACATTCTACCCACAGATGGCGTTACATCGCATTATACAGCAAAAGGTTTCAATCGCGCAGACAATCCGGGACATACATAATAAATCCTCCAGAAACAAACTGTTGGTCCTAGGACCGCGGTCAAGTTGATCAGTTGGATCAGTTTGGTGAAAGATCTTCCCTTTTGCAAATGAAGGACACCACTAATTGTGTTGTCCATAGGGCCGCCCAGTGTGCGCATTGCAAACTAGAGGGCGCACTAAACGCTTTCATTATTTTCCCTAGCAACGGCGACTTATAGAAATGTGCGCGCATTGCCGACTGAAAGAAGCACCAAAACCTTTCCATTAATCATTCTAGCAACGGACTGCGTTCGACAGACACACTATATCCTTCCATTTTTCTTCCTAGCAACGTTGACTTCCATAAAAGTGCGTGGACTGCGCACTAAAACTCTTCCATTATTCTTCCTAACAACAGTGACCTCCATAATAATTTGCTTGCAAAAACGGAAAATGAAATGCCCTGTGAAAGACGGACTTAAGGCGTAGACTTAGTAATAGGCCCCCTATAAAAGAGCGCAGGTACGTGATTATTTCTACATCACAAGCATGGACGATAAAAATGGACTCCGCGAGATAAAGGTGAAGCAATCAAAGTATGCCGGCCCGTAAATAAGTGCGTAACTCGCACATTACATACTACTTATATTAGAAATGTCAAAGTTTGGATGGTGAGATGCTAATAATCTCTGTAGCCGCTGAACCAACCCAAAATGGGATGAAATGTGTATTGTAAGGCTTTAATCCGGGTGCCACGCGGGCAAAGCCGTGGGCAGAGGCTAGTACACTCATAAAATAGCATGCTGATTGGCTCGACCTTCATTTTGCAATAATTCGGCGCGGAATAGGTTCTTTTATTTCTCGTTTGTGTTTATAAGTGTGTATGTGGAGGCTGGCATTGACAAGCGTGCTGGCATACTTGGTGCTTCACTTTTGAAGATAGAGAATTATGCAGAATCGAGATTTATTGCAGTCTAATAGACTGAAATAAAGCAGACCATTATAATGTCATCACAATTTTACTTAGGAGAATCTGTATGTACTTATAAATTATGTTGTATTGATTTTAATTTTGGAGAAAAAAATATTTATTTTATTGATAAATAAAAAAATATATTAAAACTTAAATATGTTTTTATTCAGTTAAAAATACAATATTAAAATTTAGTATTCAGCCTTATCTTAATAATCCTAATTCCTACTCTTAATATAACTTACTCATTAATATAATGAAATATGTTTTATACACAATAGCTATTATACACGACTTATAACAAAATTTAAGAGCTAAAAATATTAATTTAAGGGCTTTGATATAGTCACTCGTCAAAACAAATTGAATTCTTATTGGCGATATATTCCTACAGTTTATTCTCACTTATTTTATGCGTGGTTTATCTGGCAATGATCCAGAAATAGTCTTGATTTCATGAAACCAAGCTAATTAATCCGGACGCCGAGTAGGAAAAGATCGCAAAACTGTGCGCTCACCGCCCATCGCCAACGCAACAGCACTACATCTTTGCGCAAGCGACAGATGCGTGTCAATCACTGGGGGCATTGATCAATTGTCACTATTGTGTATTCTGTGGCATTGATCCAATTTCGTCCTCCTCCGCGGCCAGACTTTTAGCATACGTTTGCTCGACAGATTTAAATAATGCCTGTCAACCACAGGCGTCATTGAACCAATTTCTTCCTACTTGGTGCTTGGGACTTTTGTGAGAAGCTTATTCTAACTTTTCTTGGGCTAGGCAGTATTGAGGTAATTATATTGATTAGTAAGCCACACAATTGGTGCTAGAGAATCACAAACTTAGCATCGACAGTCAATAGCGGGGAAATGGCGGTAGCTATCATCAATGAAATCTCCTTCGATAGAGATGGGTCATTCATTACCGATATCGCCGGCATATTCGCCCACTGCAGGGGGCACCATGGATTTTTCTTTTAACTGTCCCTTGCAAGCTTAGCATGAGCACTGAGACAACTGTTCTGTCTACGGAAGAGAACATAAAATTACTTCTATTCGTCTTCAAAGTAATTTATGCCGCTTCTGTCGACAAATCCGCTGTCTTGGGTTTTTTAGTTCACAAACATGTCTTTTTCACGACATTGACACGAAAAAAAAGATAATTAGTGTCCAACCCACAGGCTTGAGGCAAATGCTTTAACTGGTCTTGTATTTCAACCCAACACATTGGATTGACTATGGACACAGGATATTTCAACTTTCAATACAGTTCGGCATTCAGAATCCAAAGCTGAATACGAAATGTGGATACAATAAAATAAGAAATACGATTTATGTACAGTCATCACCAGATTGAAGTAAGCATCCAAGGTAGTAAATATTAGTAATCCCTGTTAGATTCCATAAGATTGGTACCTAGGTTTTGACGTTACAGAAGATACCAGAGACTGTTTCCTATGGTGGATTAGAATAACCTTTATTACCTATATTTATATTGCACATGATAGAGACGGTAAAATAACAAGATGGGACGGCGGGCGAGAAAGCCGGCTGCGACGCAAAAGGTGGGGCTTTGATTCCCGTTGCGGGATTTTTCTTTGCATGTTCTACAGATATTTATATCGGGTCTAGGTGTTGTGGTACCACGGTACTCATAGTTCCTGATACCCAAAATACAGGAAAACCTAGTGTGGGGTTTAGGACTATGTGTGTCTGTTGGAAGTTAAAAAAAAGAACAATCTGACGCTGTTTGTACTGGATGAAACACTAATCCTTAGATACTAGCCTTTATACATAATTTTTGTTGTAATAGATACTAACATTGACTTACAAAGTCATAGCATTGAGGTGCGGCTGTACGGGCCATGATTTAAAAACGCCATTGCTGAAACTTTTCTCTAAATAATTATAATTGTAAGTAAATCTTTTAAAATAGCATGTTAAGTTATGTCATTAATTAATGTCTAATCATGAATTATGTAGTTTTAAACATTGGTACTCAAATGTGAATTTCCCTCCATCAAATTAAAATGCCTCTAAACAAAGGAATTGGTAGTACAGATATTACCTACCAGGTAGGATAAAGTAGGTAACTTATGACTTTTAATCCTGGTGCATACCTCATGAGTGAAGCAAAATAATATTTTTTTCTGCTTTTTTAAGAATTTCCATAGATTTTCGACTATGTCAGTTCTATTGTATCATAGACTACATCAAACATGAACCGGTAGCTAGTACATTTATGAAATATCAATATCATTATAAAAATAATGTTTTGAAGTGAGTTTTTGACATAAATATTTATTTTTGGGTTGATTTCAAGAATTTCGACCAGGGTGCGAATGGGCAAAGTGGCTGAGTGGTTACAGCACTCTCGTATCAAGAGGAAAGTGGCTAGTTCTATCTCTCTCCTAGGGCTGGAGTTGATTTTTAGGGATATTATAAAATCTTGATTTTATTCATTTGCAAGTTAGGCTTGTTTATAAATGTGCTTCGCTAGAAACAGGTGGCATGAGCAGCAATAAATACATGGTTTTATTTTTTATTTAATGCTACAAACCATTACAATTCTCAGTTTTAATTATTTGTAGTTTATAAATGTGCTGTGCTAGGAACAGGTGGCATTTACAGCAATAAATACATGATTATAGTTTCGATTTAATGCTACAAACCATTACGATTCTCAGTTTTTATTATTTTTAGTTTATAAATGTGCTGTGCTAGTATGACACAGGGGGCACATGTGGCATCATATGTGTATAAACACAAGTCATGGTGTCAGGTTTCATTTGTTGTTGCATTGGTTGGTGTTGGATCATCATTGTCGGCTGTACAATCTGATGTACCTGAGTTTGCTGAGGGGGTGGTTGCTCTGGTGGCTTTTTATTCTTCTTCTCGCACTTCTTAAACTTAATCCCTAACTTATTCAATAGTATTAACCTGAGAGATTCCTTACCACCCGTATAGTTCAATTCATTCCTTGCTGCTGCTAAAATCTTACCTAATGTAGGCACTTCTTTTCGTATTGAGTAACTGTTTACGATGCCTCGTAGTGCACACAGCTGGAAGTAGTCAAGCTGCACTTTACATTTTCTGATTCGTTTCTTTTTAGGGCCGGTCATTTTGGTTTGAGTTGCTTCAGCACGGATACCGTCCCTTTTGATGCGTTTAATTGTGCTTTCCGATAGCCCTGTGGCCGCGCAAGCGCGCTTCACAACATTCTCCACGGGGAAAGCGTAGCCTCTGTTCTGTTTTTCGCTCTCGAAAAACTTTATGACTCGGTAAATCACTTCTTTCGCTTGCCCGTCAATGGCCTCCTTTTTCTTCTTTGCTAGCTTGATGTTGATTGGTTTCTTTTCATCGGGTGGTTGTGGAGGATCGGGGGGTACCGGCTGCATGTTCACGATCACGGGAACCTCTCCATCGTGCATCTGATGGTGGAGTTGTTCGTGCTCCAGCACTTGAACCGGAGTCGAGTCAACCGACACTGGTACTTCGTAAATTATATTCATGTTCATTGTGAAGTTATCAATCGTGATTTTTTACGTGTTAACTTGTGTAAATTGGACAGATATCGCGATTTAATTGTTTATTTACCAAAAATTTATCAAAAACATAGATGTTGAATGAACGCGAAACACAAACGCCATTTTTGGTAGAGAACCACAGATTAAAATAAATTGGCTCTTGTTTGCTAGGCTAGTTTTACAACCATAGAATACATAATTATAACAAAATAATGTTTACTATAATAAGTACTTACGAAAGAATACATAGACTGCCAACTATGTATAAACTTGGAAATAAATTGCTACAAAAAAAATGCTTTAACATCACGTTCAAGACTTATTTTGAAGAGAGCAGTATTTTTGTTGTGTAAGCAGTATATCTTGTGGAGCTTTGCTCCATTCTAACATGCCTTTCGAAAAAATATTCATACGAGTTATAACATCAGCATATTCTGATTTAATTTTAATATTAGCTAGCCGCCCGGTACTTCCAGCTAAGCATAATGATGCTTAGCTGGAAGTACCGGGCGGGAGGAATGCCTTGTTCAAAGTGAGCTAATCTTTTTTTTTTTTTGTGACGAGGGGGTAATCTACTAACAGATACCCTACCACATTGAGGGTGCGACAGGGTTATGTCCCACCCACAATGGTGAAATTTCGGTGTCGGTTCGCGTCCAATCCTAGTCAGGAACTCACCAAAGCATCCGTGCCCGGTGAGAACCTGAGTAAGATGGTAGGTGACGTTACCCACCTCCCTCCCTAGCCAGCCTTCGAAGTTTGGCAGAATAGCGCCAACGATGCGCTGGCGCGAACACCGCGGCTCGTAGAGCCGCTCGCGCCACTTCCGGAGCGCACGTCGGCGCTCTTCCGACCGCACTTCAGAAGGCGCGGCTCCGCCCCCGTCATCGTTGCGAAGACGAACATACACGCGTGTGTCCATCTCCGCTAAGATGTCAAACGGCGGGAACCGCGCCAACAGAGTTGCCGCCTCTAGGGATATCGTCCGATACCCCCGTGCGATACGGATAGCAATGGTACGCTGCAGGCTATTAAACATAGCCCTACAGCGACCAACACCCGTCAGTCTCCCTGACCAAACGGTTACTCCGTTGCCATCGATCTCACCACCCACGCGTAGAGGCGGCGAACTCCCTCTCTAGGTCCCCCGAGATTAGGCAGCAGGCGATGCAACGCACCAACCACCGAATACGGGAGACAGAGCGGCTGAAGTGCTCCTCGAAGCGCCAGCGACTGTCTAAGGTAAGACCCAAGTACTTGAGGTACTGGCCCACCTGAACGTCAACGTCACCCACACGAACCGATATACTGGGTGGTTCCCGTCCCCTCGGACAGTGAGTTGTAACTAGGCATTGCAGTGTTGCCAGCCGGGTCTTGGGAAAAAATATGACTAATCTAAACTTATAAAATAATTTGTCCTCACTGAATGACTGATCTATCAACGCATAGCCAAAACTACAAAGCCTAGGAAGCTGTTTGGAACATAGGTTTATTATAAAACGTCAGCATATTCTGAAAAAGGATACTCCGAAATTTCCACTTTACAGGGGGGAGGAACTCTTGTATGAAAGTCTTTGTTATTTAAAGTAAGAAACATGTTAATTTTATTGACTAGGGTATTAGAGATGCTCCTAAAGCTTCACGAGATAGGTACTTTTGATTGTGATTCGTCATCTCCACCATTGTTTTGAGGCGTAGATTTAAGGTAACTGGTTTTTTTGTGCATTTTAAAATATAACCTATCACTATAAAGTTGGCTTTCGATAATGTGCGTATTACAGCTAACGAGCACATATCCTCGCAGCAATCAAAGCAAAGCATTCTCCAACAAACATTAACACATTTTTTTGACGTTGATATTTTAATTCAATTTTGAATTTTAGCAGTTGACACAAGGTAGAAGGGGCTTCCAATTCTAGAATTGAAATAGCCTCAGTCTCAACTGTTGTTATTTGTTTTGTGTAACATCCAAATATTTTTTAATTATTCATTTTGTGTGTAATTTTCTTTAAATAAATTGTTGATCCTAACGGAATTGAACACAATAATATATTAAATTTGTTTCAAAGAAATCCTCGTGAAGAATTTGTTATAATGTTTCCATCGTCGCTCTGCAGAGTGTGCCTGACTGAAAACATCAGAATGTTTCACATTAACAACAGTAAACTCATAGAAATATACGAGAAACTCTCAAGTAATCCGGTAAGCTATGTGCATGTATTACTGACGTTTTGGAGGTCCTTTCCACTGCTTCTGAGTACTAGACGGGGTGTGCGTGGGTTTCGCTAAAGATTACATAGCGAGAAGCTGGTAAAACACCGATTTTACGGCTCGTCAATAATGCACGCTTGTATAGTGTAAAACCTCAGTTTTGGTAGGTAATTAGACACTACGGGAACAAACAATTATACGAAAAAAAAATGCAGAAAGGACTGGCAAAATATTGAAGATAAATAATATGTATGTACTGCGAGTATCATAAGTTCTATGACCACACTCTGAACAAATATACTGCAGAATTTTGCTATGCAGTGGGAATGGGATCTGCACCTTTTGTATCTCAGCTGGCAACTAGTCCATTACACAAAAATGTTCTTAGAAAATATGCAAAACATGTCTGTTTAAAACAAAAACCTCTCATAAGGTTTGTTTCAGTTCAATGCAGAAGATGGGAAACCTCAAACAATATGTTACATCTGTTACTCTCAGCTGTTGAAAAGCTATAGATTCTCCGACATGGCTCACAAATCACAAATAATCCTTCAACATCTGCTTCAAAATGGGACTGAGGTATAGTTGATAATAAATAAATAATAAACACACAACAGACACACATAGTCCCGACTACACAAGTCCCCTGTTCACATTCCTTGTTGTGATATTCACAACAAGGAATGTGAACAGGGGAAAATAATATTTATTTTATTTAAGGCATACATTAATAAATTTATTTAAAATTACATGCTGATTGCTTATTATTTAAAAGACCCACACTAAGTCAGTGTGACTAGTGTTGCAGGTCCTGCTTTCCTTCAAGAGACAATAATAATTTCGAAGCATAACAATTCTATATTAAGTAGTACCTACAATAAAACAACAATTACCTAATGGATTATGTATTGTATAATGTAATGAGTTAATGTTGTAGTAATGCTTTGAAAACCATAACCTTGTGAGACTTTAATATCACATTTTCTCTTGTTTTAGGTAAAACATGGCACTATTAACAGTCAAAACCATGCATTGACACATAACTTGTCAGCAACTGCTACACTGTTCATGACTATAAATGATACAATACATGAAGGTTCTTGGGTAAAGACAAAACAAAATGTTACAGAAAGAACTAAATCTAAAAAATATGATCTAATTGACGTCCAAGAGAGGACATTTGAAGAAGAAATTGACATCAGTCCTTTATCAAGTAATCAGCTGAATTCTCTAATCAAAGTAGCAATGAAAAGAAGTGATGGGATTAGTTTTTCAGATACTGTTAAGGTAGAAGAGGAAACTATTAAAAATGAAGATTATATTGAAATTGAAGAGTGTACACTGGAAAATGATGTTGATACCAACAGCATTGGTTATACAAAAAATAATAAAGAAACAGAACAAGATGTGAAAGAAGAAATAACCAGTAAAGATGAAGAGTTTATTGAAATTGAAGAGTGTACACTTGAAAGTGACTTTGGAACTGGTCACATAACAAAGAAAATAGAAAATCCACTACTAAAAGAAAGATTAACAAATGATTATGATAGAGAATCCTATTTTTACTGTGACATATGCAACAACAAGTTTGCCTCCAAATATGAAATGGTGGCACATTTGAAAATGCACACGGGGAAAAAGTTGTTTGAAAGTATTTTGCCACGAAAAAAGCCATATGTCTGTCAAAAATGTGATAGAGTATTCAACCTTAAAAGTAATTTAAGCAAACACATGCGAACTCACACTGGAGAAAAGCCATATGCCTGTCAAATATGTAAAAAGACATTTGCACAAAATTATGATTTAACTGTACACATGCGAATTCACACAGGAGAAAAGCCATTTAACTGCAACAAATGCGATAAGGCATTTGCTATACGAACACGTTTGACTAAACACATGCTTATTCACACACGAGAACTGCCTTACTGCAAAAAGTGTGCAAAGACATTTACTCGAAAATATGATTTAACTATACACATGCGAATTCACATGGAAGAAAAGCCATATGCATGCCAAAAATGTGGTAAGGCATTCTCTCTTCAAAATAGTCTGACTACACATATGCGGAATCACACTGAAAAAAAGCAATATTCCTGCAAAATTTGTGATATGACATTCACTTTAAAAAATTATTTGGGTAATCACATGCGAATTCACACAGGCAAAAAGCTACATGCCTGCCAAACATGCGAAAAGACATTCTCTCAAAAAAATAAGCTGAATTCTCACATGGAAACTCACACATATGCCTGCAGTAGATGTGATATTAAATTCGCTCTAAAACGTAGTTTGACAACACACATGCGAATTCACACAGAAGGAAAGCCATGAGTGGTAATATGAACACAATATCTCTATTGTTCTGAAGATTACTCAATCAAGATCAGGAGAATTATAAAATGTTATAATGTTTTTGAATATTACTCATTTGACTGTGTAACGTAATATTTGAGTTGTTAATTTTGTGATATGCAGGCGTGGCGTCGTGTTTTAAAAAAACCTCCCTTTAAATTGGAAAATCCACGTCATTATTTATTTTTGATGAGTAGCTACAATTCCAATTGTCCTACCTTTAATAAAAACCGATACTCCCATTCACCACCTATTAAATTTAAAATTTTCAAAAATCCTTTTTGGCACATGGTTATGTTATAAAATTAACCTAAATTTCAGAATTCTAGACTTAGTATTCAATCAGTCAGGACAAACGAGATAAAATGGTCAATAAATTAATCTTAACAAGAGATATTATGACACATACTCGTGTATGACTTCCAGACTGATTGGTAAATCACGAGTTGCAAATGTAATTAGAGGGTTTTTTTTTTAATAAACAAAGCTGGAACAAATCTTTTAATGTTTTAATTAGGTATCTTAGAATAAGTTAAACTACATATCTATTTATATCAAATGAATGATTATTGTAGTTAAAAACGCTGACATGTTGCACTTATTAACTTAAATCTCGACATTACTAACTATATCTATGGAAGTGGTAGAGCTTATGTATGAGCTCGTCCGAGAAAGTACTACCCCCATACCTATGCACATGAGACTTCACCCGTTATGTTTCAGGGTCGGTTACGGTAACCGCTTACAAACATGGTATACCGTAACTATGCTTCATAGTAACTTTAGTTGTAAAAAATAACGGTTGTGTGACTGACCTACCTACATTGAGTGCGCAAATGTCGCGCTGGAGTGCGAACAGCGTCCGTCAGTGTCTGCGCACTAGTGCGGCTTGTGCAGCAGCTTGTTGTGCGTGTAGGGAGCGGCGGAGTGCGCAAATGTCGCGCTGCAGTGCGAACAGCGTCCGTCAGTGTCTGCGCACTAGTGCGGCTTGTGCAGCAGCTTGTTGTGCGTGTAGGGAGCGGCGGAGTGCGCAAATGTCGCGCTGCAGTGCGAACAGCGTCCGTCAGTGTCTGCGCACTAGTGCGGCTTGTGCAGCAGCTTGTTGTGCGTGTAGAGAGCGGCGGAGTGCGCAAATGTCGCGCTGGAGTGCGAACAGCGTCCGTCAGTGTCTGCGGCGCGGCACTAGTGCGGCTTGTGCAGCAGCTTGTTGTGCGTGTAGAGAGCGGCGGAGTGCGCAAATGTCGCGCTGCAGTGCGAACAGCGTAGCGGACGTTCCCCTGTGTGAGTGCGGATGTGACAACGCAAGATTGCTGTTGTCTGTAATAAAAACCACAAACAGTTTTTTTTATCTGAGAACCATCCTTGAAGAAATCGAAATCGATTTAAAAAAAAGGATTAACCGCATATCCGTTTCGAAGATAAATCGTAACAGACAAATAAACTCTTATGGCAAACGCATAAACGTCGCAAATAATAAAAAAACCTTGTTACAAGTTGTTAAATGCTAATCACACTCATACAATTTGTAGCTTATTAGTGTAATTAAAGCTGTTTGTTTTCTTACGGGTTCGATTCCCGCTGCGGGACAAATGTTTGTCCAATTAGATTATGTTTGTCTCGGGTCTGGGTGTTTTCAAATAATAATATAAATAAGTAGGTAGCATATCAGTCATGTAGTTCCCATAAAACAAGCTCTGCTTAAATTGGGGCTAGATGATGCAGAGAGCATTATTAAAAAAAAAATGAAATGACCATTGTGGTAAAGGGATTCATAGAGTTTTTGTGTCATACCGTGAAGCCGCGTCCGCAGTAGTCGCAGATCTTGTCGCGCGGCGGACGTTTCCTCTCGTGCACATAGCTGTTATGGTTCCGTAGCGTCACAGCCGATTTGAACACCTCCAAATAAACGGGACTGATTAAGTTATGACCTCTGTGGTGCAGTGGGCGAAAAGGCCCGCCTGAGACGCAGAAGGTTGCGGGTACGATTCCCGCCGCGAGACAAATTTTATGATCTGCAAATATTTGTCTCGGGTCTGGGTGTTTTCTATCTATAATAAGTATGTATTAACAAAAATGTATATGTATATAAGTATCGGGAATCGATGATGCTGTGTGAAAAATTACTAGCATTATTTATTTTATTTCTTTACTTAAAAGAAGATGTCATCATTGTTATTAGGTATCATTTGGAAACACATAAAACATTTTGTATTTGGTCAATCCTACCTTTGAGCATTTGGCACACTCGTGCTTGACCGTCTTCAGATGGTCCCAGTCGATGTGCGCCTGCAGCGCTGCCTTACTGAGATACTTGCCATCGCATTCAGCGCACGTGAACCTATAACAAAAATATGCAGTTTTTGAGTCTCTTCACCGCTCAGGTGATAAAGAGGATCAATTGTCTCTCGTGACTCTAAGCCTACCTACTTATATGCCTGAACTACCAAGTTATTGGTTTAGTTAGGCCGGAGGTAAGGATAGAGGTATCAGAGGTACGTGTAAAAGTAAACTACGAGGCCGGTCAAGTGCGTGCGATTTAATTGAGCGCCAGTTGAAGACTGTCCGTCAAACATGAGTGAGCACAGTTTGATTATTTAGAGTTACACTAGTACTTAATCTATGGTGCGATGTGGGAGCGTAACCCTACACAGTGTAAGTCCTATACTACTACTATTAGAAATGCGAAAATTCGTGAGGATGCATAGATGTTTGTTACTGTTTCACGCAAAAACTATTGAACGAATATTGATAATATAGCTTATACATCAGAATAACAGATAGGCTAGTTTTAATCCGGGTACCACGCGGGCGAAGCCGTGGGCAGAGGCTAGTTTTTAAAGAAATACTAGCCGTGCTTCGGCCGCACTCGGCTCACCGCATCGTATCTTCCGCCCGCGCTATTTTTTCTTTTTCTCGGCTCCTCAAGGTCATAATGTAATGTTTAATACTTATCCTCCTCCTTCCTCATGAATAGGGCTATAAAATGCAAAAATAATTATTTAAATCCGACTGGTTGTTCCAGAGATTAGCGCTTTCAAACAAAAAACAAACTCTTCAGGCTAGCTACAGTTTAGTATACAGATTATATGCCTTACAAGTCATGAGCGTAGGTGCCTGTTGACTTTTAAAGGACGCTACTTAATCATCTGGCATAGATGTTACAGGCCGATGACTATTACATTTAAGTACTTAGACGTTGGTAAGATGCAGTGAAATCACAGCAACACGAGTCGGCAGGTGTACCTCTTACTTGTAGAGTGTGAGGTGTGCAAGTGTCAGTTTACCCCTTGTTATAGAGTGCGAGATGCGCAAGTGTCAGTTTACCCCTTGTTATAGAGTGCGAGATGCGCAGGTGTCAGTTTACCCCTTGTTATAGAGTGCGAGATGCGCAAGTGTCAGTTTACCCCTTGTTATAGTGTGAGATGCGCAGGTGTCAGTTTACCTCTTGTTGTTTGTCGTGAGATGCGCGGAGTGCGTGCGCAGATGGTGCGCGAGTCCGGTCTTGGTGCGGAAGTGCGCGCGGCAGGCGGCGCAGTAGGCGCCCGCGCGCTCGTGTGCGGATGCGTTGTGCGTGTGCAGGCCGGACTTGCTGCTGTACGACTTGTCGCATAGCGAGCACGCGTATACACGCGCAGACTGCTTGTGCACGTGCCTGGATGTTTAAGATTTGTTAAACAACTATATAGAGAACACGGTTGGTAGTCTCGCAACGGGGAAGATCTTACACCGGGCTAATACGTCTGATCAACTTGTCCGGGCTCCTAGGACGCACAATGTTTGTTATGCATCGTTCTAAGATAAAAATAATCATTAAGCTAGAAAAATACAACAATACCAGAACAACCCAGAACAATAAAAAAATGTCGGTAGCGGATGGAAAGCAGATTTCAACAAGGTTCAAACTATTTTTAGACGTCAATTCTCACTTATACGTTTATACAACAAACCTAGAACAATGCAGCACAATTGTCAAAACTTTGAAAATCCAAAAGTGCGCGATAGGTAAAAGTATTTTACAATCCAGCAAAACTTTCAAAAATTTAAAAAAAAATCTTGCACTGGAGCAAATGAAGTGTCTATTGAAATCGGGGCGCGGTAGGTTGTTCTGTGATTCTACTATAAATTTAAATTGACTTACAGCATGTGTACGCGTAGCGATGTGACGCTGACGTAGGTGTTGCCGCACACGCTGCATTGCTGCTTCTGCTTGTGCTTGTCGCGGTGGTAGCGATACACGCGGTTCGAGCTGTCAACAACATGCCAATCATGCCATCAATCCCTATTACATTAAGGCGCTTTTCTGGCCTCAACTTCGGGTGATGCCGCTTTGGATGCCATCCTGACTGGCAGGGTATTCCAGTAGCGGCGATACGTTGGCCGTTTATTCGGCTACGGTGGTCGATCTTTCCTTTCCCTTCTGGCTTCTTCGCGTCTCTCATACTTCGCCTTGTTGGAGCAAGTCGGGAGACTTTCGGAGTTCTCGAGGTAGCCAACTTGGAATGAGCAAAATAACGTGCTTACGTTATTTTGCTCACTCGGGATGACAGTTTCGAATAAAAAACAAAAGTAAAGTATCCCACAAAAATTGTTTCGGCTTTTTTAATAAAAACACGAATCCACGCGTGCAAAGCCACTGGCAACAGCTAGTATTAAAATAATGTGTTTAACGGAGGGCTTTGGCGTGAGCCGGTCGCGGAGGAGACGAACGCACGCGTGCACATTGCATGCTCGCTCTGGGCCGACTGTTGCTAGGCGCTCGTCGCGATGCGCAGGCGAACGCCAGTTTTGGCGAAGAGAGCCGAGCGTAGCCGATGCGACGGACTACCGAGGGGAGCCGAATAAAAACTACTTGTTACATGACTGTGTTAGTTACTCGGTTGTGAAGTCGCACTGGCTGCATTGGAACTGGTGGCTGATGCCGCCCGCATCGCTGTGTTGTTGATTAAAGTGCTGAGATATTGAGTATATATCTTGAGAACGCTTGCCGCATAGCACGCATTGGAACCTGATGGGAAAACATTACAATATATATTTTACATAATTTAATTAAGCACATATTTTTATTTGACGTACTCTGTGGCGTTATGGGCGAATGTTCGCCTGAGACGCAGAAGGTTGCGGGTTTGATTCCCGCCGCGGTACAGATGTTTGTATGATCAGCAAATGTTGTCTCAATAACCATCCTTGAAGACACAAATCGACATTACAATCCGAACAACCGTTTCGGAGATAAATTGTAACAGACAAGCATGTTAAACAACCTCTGACGAACGAAAAACATAAGGGCTCCTCATGGCGCGGTGAGTTAAGAATCCAAGCCGCTTGTAGTGCGTCTGGTTGCCTAGTCGCATTCAGTGCTTATGAATGATTGCTTTTTAGGTATGTAAGTATGTACCTACCTCCTAAAGTGCCTTCTAGTATGCTCCTTATATGAAATCGGCCCAAGAATAGTTTTGCAAATATCGCACTGTGTCCCACCTTTTTTCTGAAATAAATAAATACGAGCTGTGGGTATGTGCGACGATTTATTTTTTCACATGATTGAGCTCCGTTACATCGCATCAATGCAGAGCCTACTTTTATATTGGTCCCGATTTTATCAAAATCCATTATAAGTTCTGATGGGGAATTGAGGGAACTCCTTAAATTTGGGTGAAATAAATGGGTGACGAAATTTCATACTGACATTTTATCAATTTCCCGTTATTTGAAGTTGTTTTACTATATTTAATTTATTATAATTATTTCATCTATTAAGCTTGCGATATTGTGCGGCTGTAGCTATTGAGAGAAGCTACCTTCTAACTATCTATATATTAGTTTAGTGGAAGGCCTTCCTAGTTTCCTACTCTGTGTCGTTCGGTTCGTGGTATGTACCTAGGTAGCTAGTACCTAATTAAATTTATTGTTGATTCACCTGTGAATGTTGCTTGTCATTATGGTTCTTCAAGGTGTTTTCATGATCAAATCCTTTGACACAGCTCACACATTTGAATGGTAGTTTTAAAAAGGACTCTTTTCTGCCTTCTCTCTCCCTTTCTTCATCTAATTCCTCTCGACTCAGATTGTAGACAATAATCTTTCCTTTGTATTTATCTTCTGTGGGAAGTGATTTTATCCGTTTCGTTTTCTTTGCTTTTTTTACTTGGGAAAGCGGCAAGTCATTTTCGAAATCGGAACTCGACGAACCTTGTTCTATTTTAACGTCAGTTATGAATTCAAATGGAGCACTCTCATTGGTCGGATCGAGTTCTTGTTTCAAATCTGATTCCTCTTCGGAGAGTGTGAACGTTTTCGTATCGGATAGCTGTAGGTTGTTCAGTTTTGTTGTTGGGTGTAGTATCTGAAAATTCAGTCCAATAAAATGAATTGTGAATGCAAAAGTTTGGATGTTTATTGCTAATAATTCCGAATTTTGTCCAAATCGGTTTATTTGTACCATGCGGATGAAGCCGTGGGCAAATGCTAGGTAGACAATAATGACACGACTTATATACCTTATAAAAAGGCTGCCTATCGTCTAGCAGCATTTGTCTGAGCTAGCAGTCTAGACGCCTATAGTGCGGCCGCGCGATTCAAGTACTGAATAAGATAGTACCTATCTACTAGGTACTAGAGTCGTTTCACGAAACAAGTAACATCTCACGGCCATTTGAGGCATGATTAATGTTTATCATTGGCACTAGCGTTGTGTCAGCAAGACTGGTTCCGTAAAACATTGACTTTAGTACAATATTAAGTAGGTAAGTAAATTCAATTGACTAACCTGCTTTTTCAAAATCATAAAACTCTCTCTAACTTGGTTCTGAAATGTCTGAATTTTCACCAACATACTGTGACAGTGCAAGCACGCAGTCAATCCCGATAGATCCATCTGTAACAAATGTACCTATAAACATTTGAGAAAACATTGCCAAACAATGGTCATTTAAAATTGACAACCTACCTAGTCTTTCGGTGAAAATATTTTTATGAGCACCAACCACCGACTATCACTTCAGTAATTTTTTGTTTACGTATTATTTATTTCATGTAGTTAATGTAACTATTTTTTTATTTCGCCATTTTGTTTGGTCTCCAAAATTGCCAATTCGGTCCAACGCAACTATATCAATATAAGTTTTAACAAAATGAATAAAATGTACTAAAAACAAATTCAAAAGATGCAATACAACTAAAACGAATCATATCATACGGCCTACCTTTTGGTAATCTTGTAAAAAATCTGCATGAATGCATGTTTGGAGGTTGACCACAGGTTTATTTTTGGTCAAACAACAATAACACGTCGTACAAAAAGTGCCCTCGTTTGTTTTGTCTTGATAAATATTGTAAATAGGCAATTTTGGTTGGAAATCCATTATGAAACTATTTTACAAGACGAACAACAAAAACCAAATGCCAATTCTTGATTTCTTGATATTTCAACTACGTTTCGTTACGCAGTTAAATGTATTTTTTGTCGTCTTCATCGTTTCATTGGTACAAAGCACAAACTGTTTATTTGCGTGTATTGGATTGTAATTACGTTTCGTTCTTGCAATTGAAATTAAAAACAAAATTATATTAAATTATGTAAGATTTTTCTTACATTTATAACAAAATTACAAGTTGTCAAGGTTTTATGAAGCAGCTATTTCATGTAGGTAACTAACTAAATTGGGTAATTTGATCTAAAAAAACACTGATTTACACTTTGGTTAGGCATCAAAACGCAAATGACATTCGTAACTTCAGTCACGTTTGAAAAAAAGAATCTAAGCAAACAAGCAAAGCATCATTTTTGCCCAAACAAAACAAACAATATTTTGTTATTTTCTGAATGAAATAATCATTTTTGTAATATGAAATCGAAATACAAATGATAATGGAGGGCCAAACAGGCAATTTATGTAGCGGCTGCCTTGCCGTCGACCGGCGAATGCTACAAATTCAAAACAATAAGGAGCAGTGTTTTTTGCAAATATTAAAAGAATTGCCGGTAAAAACTTGGAATAAACAATGCTATTATAGTATTTTACTCAATTGCTTGAAGTTAGGTATTATTTTTAACACCAAGAAACTAGTTTCCTAGGTAAAAATAATAAAATGTAATTTACCTAGTATTTTCTCATACAGATTTCCCTTCCAAATTCGTTTGCTCTTTGGCTGTGTTGGGAATGCGAAGCGAATATCACAAGATTCAGCAAATTTAAGCTTCAAGTCAAGCGTTCATATAAAATTTTACATGATTTTACTGTACAGGTGAGTAATTAACATCAGGTACCTACTTTTTACAAGGTCTTACTTTGGGGCTAGATGATGCTGTGTTCTGCATTCTTTTTTTTTTTTTACACGTAACTGCGAAGCCCTTATACAGAATGATAGAAGCTCTACTACTCTTACTAGAGGGCACTTGACTAGTAAAATAATTATTATTGAACTTTTGTTTTTGCACTGAATTGTTCTTTGATAGCCAGTAGCTAAAAGATTTTGGCCAAGACTCTTTAGAAGTATTTGTCAACAGCCATAACACCTGTTTTTCTGTTCTAGAATACAATTCCACAATGCTCAACGCTCAGCATCCATCAGCTGGTAAACATCACATTGTCACCGAACGCTGACAACAAACCAGATTCTGTCACTGTGACAACAGTCACTGTCAAAGAAGAGAAAGACAATGAAACTCCACAGATCAAACATGAGACTGATTCGGATGATGACCTACTAATAGATGTTTGCAATGACAACACCCAGGAACCTATAAAAAGAAATTGCTCTAAGAGAAATGCTAAATTAAAAAGGGATGGCGAAACGAAAAATGGTAAACTTAAAAGGAATAACTGTAAGTTGAAAGTAAAGAAGAAAAGCTATAAAGAAATAGAGTTGACAGAGCAAGAGATTGTGGAAGAGAGAAATGATTTAGCGCTAAGAGATGATTATGTGAATGCTATGTTCCGCTGTGAAAAGTGTCTGGTGTCCTTTCCAAATGAGGATGACATGAAGGATCATGTTTTTAAGAAGCATGAATTGGTATGTTTTACTTCTTGTATTAACACTTACTAACACTTAAAAACACATAATAATGCTGGACATTTTTCACACAGCATCATCTAGCCCCAAAATAAACAGAGCTTCTGTAATGGAAACCACATGACTAAAATACTACTTATATAATTTTTTTTGTAAATACATACATTACATGAAAACACCCAGACCCAAGACAAATATTTGCAGATCATACAAACATTAGTCCCACGGCGGGAATTGAACCCTCAACCTTCTGTGTCTCAAGCAGACCATTGCTCACAACACCACATATATGTATTTATATTAAAAAACTATTGTGAATTTCTTTATTCATATTGCAAAAACGGGAATTTTCACGTACCATACTATGTACCCTGATGAAGACTCTTGGAATGAGTTGAAAACTTAGTTGGTGCCTTCACCTATAGTACATATTTTCATATTGTGAAAATTTCCGTTTTCACAATATGAATATTCATATTTATTTAGGGTACAAAATTTAACAATGTCATATCTCGGAATCAAGATCTAGTAGTAATTATACTAATATAATTTAAATGTGCTTGTTACAGCATACATCAAAACACAAATGCAGTATTTGTGAATGCTCCTTCAACACTGAGGTAGCATTTAACTACCACAGAAGTCGTCACTCCAAGAGATATGAGTGTTTGATCTGCAGTGCTAAGTGTACCAGCCAGCTAGCGGTCAGGAATCACTGCGCGACAGTGCACTTTATGAGGTAGCTACCAAACTATGTGATCTGACTCTCTTTGTCTGTCAGTCTCTCTTTGTCTTAATCTGTCTTTCAAAGTCAAAGTTCATTTACTCATTAAAATCACAAGGATCACTTTGAAACGTCGGTTTTATCTACTGCCTGTTCCTCCGCGACCAAGCCAGGAAAGAAAGGCAAGTAAACAGGGCTGGTTATTCTTTTTAATGATCCTTATACAATAGGAAACTAAATTTTTTATTGAGTGCATTTCCAATCGCAAGTAAGACTTTTTATAAACTTTTTGTTTAATTAAGTTTTTAATTTCGCTAATTGACAATTCTGTATATCTCTTGGGATGTTTGTCAGTCTCTGTATATATCTCTCTCTCTGTCCTCTGTCCTTGTCTGTATGTTTATAAAATTATTCATATAAAAAAAACTTAAAAAACTATATTTTCTGTAACCAATTCTGTAACATTATTATTGGTTATTTTTCAGTTCAGCATACAATTTGGGTCACAAAATGTACAGAAACTATGGATTGGAAGCTCTTAATGGGTAATTATTCATGTTGTTTCTTTTTATATATCTGTGTGAATCGAATTGTACTATCTGATTTTCATCTAGTTCAATTTATAATTATTTATCTGCAGACTGTTATTTTGATGATGATGATGAATATAAAAAAAACACTTTTTAAACTAAATAACCTATTAATCAGGATTGCCATTTAGCGCGGCAATGCAGCCAGCATTTTGGGAATGCTTCCGTGTGGCAGTGATCTGAATCAATTAAGCTATCTATAGATCGTTCGCAATTCGATCGGTCTTTATATAACTAGCTGTTTCTTCTGTATTTATTTTTTGTGTGTACCTACTTGACATAGTTGTGTATCAAAGTCAGAGTCAAAATTCATTTATTCATTTAAATCAAAAGGATCACTTTGAAACATCAATTTTACCTACACCGCGACCAAGCCAGGAAAGAAAGGCAAGAAAAAAAGGCTGGTTATTCTTTTAAATGATCCTCTTACAAAACAAAAGGAACATTGATGATGAATTGAAATAACATTTAAAAAAAACCAGTGAATTCAAACTTACTTCCAGCACAAAATCTGAAGACAAGTTTCCCTGTGAGCACTGCCCGAAGGTGTTTGGCTGGAAGACATCTCTCAGGAAACACTTGGAGACGCATAAGATAGAGGCTGGACAGAAACGACGGCCCTACTGCGAACCCTGCAGGTATACTAACCAGAGTGCTGAAAATATTATATTACATTTTAATTTAATAAATAAATATCATAAGTAAAATATCGGTGGAGACCCCAACTAAGTTTCCACTTATTCCGAGAGTCTTCATCAGGGTAAGTGATCGCGACTCGCTCCCTAAGCGTCGCGTCGTGCACTGAGTGCGAAGGGAAATCCCCTTCGCAGGAGTTTATTAATGGGGATTTGTGAAATAAGCCTCAAATGTTGTGTCATGCAACAGTTGTATGAAACGGCAAAGCATTTTGACCAAGATGTAGGGTCTGTCGAGTTAAGGCTCTTCATGAGATCTGATAACTTTTAGCCGTTATCCGGAATACACATAACACCGGGACGTTTAAACTAAGATTAAAAAAGTCCTTACTAGAACACTTTTACGACCTGAAAGAGTTTGTTACCAGAAAGCTAAAATTATTTATATTATATAACGAATTAGGTAATACTTATACTTAACGTGACCTGTAACGTGAGTTATTAATAAATTATTTCATTTCAGTGAAAGCGTTACAAGCTTCTGAGTCTTGGCATTTGACTTATTTTGTATGAAATGTTTTTGGTGGGACCCGAAATTTTGTAACAAAATTTAAAGTTTTGTTTGATGAAGTTTCTTTTTTCCCAGGTTATCTTTCACAACCACGGCGAATCTACAAAAGCATGTTAAGACAAGTTCCAAGCATCAAATACAACTTAAACTCAGGTGAATTTAAACGAGCCGTGTTGGCCCAGTGGTCGTACCGCAGGGTTCGAACCTGTTCGTGAATATTACAATTTACGCACGCTTATTTTTAAATTTTATTTTAATCTAAATTCAATACCACTTTCTTTGAAGATCCATCCACTGTCTATAGTTCATTCGCTTCTCTCTCAAACGCTAAAACAAATATT
Source organism: Perizoma affinitatum (assembly GCA_961405105.1). NCBI lineage: Eukaryota > Metazoa > Arthropoda > Insecta > Lepidoptera > Geometridae > Perizoma > Perizoma affinitatum. The sequence goes on along the minus strand of OY560186.1, from coordinate 16,228,142 downwards.
ATTTCAGAAAGTTGAAGGAATCTAATCCGGAAGACTCCAATGAGAAACATATAGCGGACATTAAGAGCAGCGTTAACAGGTATTTCTACACTATATAATAACATCATCTAGTCCCAAACTAAACAGAGTTCGTGTTATGGGAACTAAATGACTGATATTTATACTACTTCAATAATTTTTAATATAGCATATAAAACACCCAAACCCGAGACAAATATTTGCAAAAGAAACATTTGTCCCACAGCGGGAATCGAACCCGCATCCTTCTGCGTCGCATATTCTATACTATCTTAACATAAAATAAAGCTGAAGAGCTTGTTTGTTTTTAGCTTATCTCTGGAAGCCGTTTGGTAGAAACGGATTAGAAAAAAAATTTTTGCATTAGATAGTACAATTCTTGAAAAAGGTTATTTAACAGCACGCCGTAGCACGATGTTATAAAAGATGGGGATCCGAGGGCGGCCGTGCCACAGCTAGTATAATATACAAAACAAACACGCTCACTACTATTTTCCCCATGATAAATCCTCAGATTCATACTCAAGGTGAGGGTAGTCAGACATTGTAATTGGCATTGCAGTTAGCATTCCACATGACAGGTTGGCAAGTCCATCACCGCTTATTAGAGTACCCACCGATGGTACTTGCTTTCGAACTATTGGTTTTCGGGCATCAGATAATTTGTGGATTGATTGCCATCTCGATAGTCATGTGTTAGTGTGATCGCAATGCAGGTCAAGGTCAAAATATGCTCTGTTTTTTGTTTGTGTCAGCAAACGCGAGATGTTCCCGTGTGCGCAGTGCGACAAGAAGTTCCAATGGCGCGGCAACCTTCTCCGCCACCTCGACAGCCACGCGGCCAGGTTAGTACCTACCTACTTAAACATGCGAGAGAAAGAGAGAGGGGCCGGGGAGAGAGCGAGGGAGGGAGAATGAAATGAAAAATACAATATTTTTTAGGTAATAGTGACTAGGTATTTTCTAGACCTTCATGGTTCAGCTCCACAAAAAACAGGATTTTCCTTCATACATGGTGTTATTTTTCTGTTTTCAGTTTAACAAAGGTAACAACAATTTTTCTCGGTCGTCCCTATTCCAGCAACAGGTTTTCCTTAAAAGCTACTCGTTGTGTGTGAGCGTTTACTTAGGGCTCCGAGGAAATCCCTCTCTGCCAAGTGAAGCTTGGGTGTTATCTACGGGTGGTGATGAGATGGTTTATTTCAGTACAAGCGTTTTGACATTGACTTATTCCTACTTAACCACCGTAGCTGAATGAACGGCAAAAGTATCGCCGTTACTGGAATACCCTGCCAGTCGGGATGGCATCCAAAGCGTGAACACTCATTATATATTCCTAACTCAGACTATGTACACAGAGTATCCATAACAGAGGGCGTCGAGGTCCTTGTTGTTGGTTGTGAGGCTGGGTGTATGTTCCAGAGCGGCGGGCGAGCTGGTCTGCGCACCCTGCAACCGCACCTTCTCATCGATCGCCACTTTCCATCAGCACATGAAGATCAGCAAGAAACACGCCACCGAGAACGATTACAAGTACGTACCTGTGTTGGTACAGGCAGCGAAAATATAAAAATTCTTCTGTCTTAAAAAAAGAAGAGGCTCTCAATTCGTCTGGATTTTTATAATTGTGTGTGTATTTAACGCGATATCTTCGCCAATTGTGAAACGATTTTAACGATTCTTTTTTCAATTATTAGGGTATTCTTCAAGAGTGGTCCCGTATTAATTTTATGAAAAAGTCCCACCCCAAAGGGTTTAAAAGTGGGGTTTGAAATTTAATACTGGCCTTTTTAGCATCCCCGTTATTCTGAAGTACTTTTTTTTTTTTTAAACCATCGCTTCACCTGGTCTACTTAGGTTTTGGTGCAGCATAATGCTGAGACGGAAGACCTATTTGACCTCATACAACACAAAATTAGGTACCCTAGTTTATTATTATTTACAACTTTTGAATATAATGGGGACGAATTAATGAATTTTCTTTCTTTCTTTGACTATTATAACTCCAATATTTCTTTATTCATACACACAATTGCAACATTACAACCTTAGATATATTTAGTTATTTCTGTAACCCACACGCTTTGGTTCTAAATATCAGGGTATATTTTCATTTAAAGTTTAAAAATTGTAAAAACACTTATTTCAGATACATGTGCAGTGATTGTGGCAAGAAATTCGCGAACAAGACTAAGCTAAAGGACCATGTTGATTGGGAGCATCTTAAGAATTATGTCCACACCTGTACCGACTGCCAAAAGGTATCTATTATTTCCACTATATCTACACTAATAATATAAAAGTGAAGATTGTATGATTAGGTAATCTCCGAAACAACACATCCGATTTCAAAAATATTTAGAACTAGCTTCTGCCCATGGCTTCGCTCGCGTTTTATCCGGATAAAAAGAAGCCTATGTGTTATTCTGATATATAAGCTATATTATTGTAAAGTTTCATCAAAATCCGTTCAGTAGCTTTTGCGTTAAAGAGTAACAAACATCCATCCTCACAAACTTTCGCGTTTATAATGGTAGTAGGATGGTCCTTTATAGTGGATATAGGTTGTATATTATCCCGTTAAAATTAACAAGTTTTTGCAACGTAAGTCGATGAAAAACTGTAGAGCGAATGCATTTATTATGATCTCTGCCTAAAAAGTAGCCGATTAAAAGCAGCTTTTATTTGGATATCACGCGAGCGAAGCCGTGGGCAGTAGCTATCTGAAATAAAATTATTATTTATATCTTTCTATAATTAATTCATTTTACACTTCATGTAATTCATTGTTTTTCTGTTTCCGATACCTATTACAGTTTATGCATTCCACGAAGACGCGCCTTACCACAACCTACAATGGCCATAACTTTTACAGATTTGGTAAAATATTTTGGTCTTTTGGATTATTTAACAGTTGATTATCTGATTTGTCTCAAAAGAAAACTAAGCATGTCAAAATTCTAAAACTTTCTACTTTTTCAGTAGGTAATACGATTTATGAAAATCGCTGTGAATGCTTTTGTTCGCGCGGTTTCATGAAATGCAGGGACTGTACATACCTACAGCCGTTTGAGAATTGCACACAATATAAAGATCTAATGGTGGGCAATTTAGTTAATTCGCTGCAAGATAACTCTAATCGAATTTGTATTGTATTTTCAGGTGTTCAAGACCCATACATCTTTGTACCTACATAGACAAGTGGTTCACAAGAAAGCGAACGCGGAGCATCTCTGCGAAAACTGCGGAAAGTCCTTCCCGGTATGTACATCATTGCTTTTTTTTGCTTTTTAACATTTGTTTTTTTGAGTTCTTTACGGAAATAAATTTCAAGTTTTAATATAAAACTTTCGTCCAAACAAACATTATTAACATTTTCTTAACAAATTACGAATTTGAAGTTGCAGAAATGCAATGATTATCAAACTCGAACGCACACCACAGACTTGTCTCGTGCGTGTGTCGGCGCGGGCGGGAGCACGCACACAAACACGCGGTCAGCGTGCATTACATTGCACACTCCAAAAAACCGTTTTTATACCTAGTTTCCCCGTCACTATTTTCCCGCAATGTTACCCGTTAAGATGAACAGTATGCGCAGATTTCGTCTTGATTATGTGTCTTTATTATATGACACCCTGTATATTTTTTTTATTTGTTTTCAGAATCAGACCAAGCTCCGTTCGCACATAATAGCGCTTCACACGAGCGAGTCCCCGTACAAGTGCAGTGAATGCGGGGCCCGTTTCTCGTGGCACAGCTGCCTGTCGCGCCATCTACGCAGAGTGCATCGCTCTAACAAATGAACTATACTACATACTTCACTACGGGACCCATATATACATTTTATATCTATCCAAAGGTTGTCTTTAAGAGATCTCTTCTAAGCGATAAGACCGCCAATAAGATTTTGTTTAAGGTGTATAATAAAGTATTTTCATTCATTTTATTTTATTACAAATAAAATGAATGTTAGCTGTGTCACGGTTTCCCTCGGCCCCCGAACCATCGCGCTATTACTTCGTTTTCGCTTAGCGTTCTTTCTGACTTTTCTCTTTCTGCTCGGTTCCTAAGAGTTGTAGTCTGATTTAAACAGCCCGAATCAAATCCAACTGGTAGTTCCAGAGATTACCGCGTTCAAACAAATAAAAAACAAACAAACTCCTCAGTTTTATTAGTGTAGATAACCAGCCTTCTTTCTTGCCTTTCTTTCCTGACTTGGTCGCGGAGGAACAGTCAGTAGGGAAAATTGACGTTTCATTCATCGTGGGCATCGCGGGCGGGTGATGCGACGCAGTGGGTCGGGGTCCTAGGGCAGCTGTGCACAGCTAGTTATTATAATAACTTGGTGTTGGGACCCGATATTGCAAGGCCCTAAAAGATTTCTGATAATTTTATGTCAAGGTTAAAGTTTTTTATTAAAACCACAAGGATCATATAGAAAGGTCAGCTTAAAAACTACGTATATTTAAAATGAACTTGTATTACTTTTGGTAAGATATATACAAATTGTAATTATATGAGAGCAAACGCTAAATTATAAGATGGAATTAAACCGTGTTTTTTTAAACGATCATGACCAATACCAATGATTTTCTAGTTATTTCTACCCGCGACGAATGGTAATCGACTGCTGTAAGATGTTGGTTATGTTATTTGGTCTATTCTATTTATCTCCGTAACGGCGTGGATACAGCCAATAGTCGAATGTCCAATTGAAATGCCGCTATTTTTTGTACGTCTCCAAGTTATGTTGAATTGCCTTTAGTCACAAGATGGGGCTAAGTAATTGAAAACAAGTCTCTACTGCGTAAGAATTTACTTGATAATAAAATAAATTGTGGATTTTATTGAAAAACTCCTATTCCCCAATAGATGGCGTTGATAATGTCGCAGTAAAGTCTGAAATGGAATCAGACGCTTTTGAAAACGTCTGAGAAGTATAGCTCACTTCACTTCACTTTGATTATGGAAAGTATAGCTCTCTTGAGTATCGTAGTCTGTCATTGGTATAGGTGCTCAAAAAAATATAGGTAAGTATTATATTAGTCATGTAGTTCCCATTACACAAGCTCTGTTAGCTGTGTTCTCTGGGGCTAGATGATGCTGTGTAAAATATGTCCAGCATTATTTATCTAAGTATTTAACAAAAGACAATAGACACTGTTTAAAAATGAGTATTTTTTCGTTTAAAAATCCAATCTCCATCATTACGATATGACATTTTGAGGTAAAGAACGAAAAATCAAACCTCAAAAGGGCTTAAACGTAGTGGCTATTTCACTTACGAAAGTAGAGAAAAAAAATTGTGATGAAAGTGATGATGATCGCTGTCAGACCTTCTGACGTGTATGTTTTCAGAAAGTTTTTGAAAACGTTTGCTAAATAATCTCATGTCCACGTCCAGCCGCATTTATAATCAATACATCGCTTCGATAAGACTGTTATCGTCTTCCACGTAGCGTAACAACAACAGGTAAAATCGATTTGCCATACTTTACATGCTGGCTGAAAATTACTTGCAATAATAAAAGTTTTGTGAATACACAGTTTAAAACTTCGTTTTCATTTGATAAGTTCGGTATTATTTGAGTAACTTGATTGTGAATAAGGTTATTTTTCAGGTGAAAATGCTGAGGTTGCTAGTTTTGACTACCCTGCTCCAATGTGCTTTTTCACAACAATATCAGCAAAGGACTGTACCTGGAGTTCCACCACAGACTTATGAGGTAACTCTACAATTTTAGACCTTATGTTTAATTCAAAATAAGATTAAAACTTCTCATTTGATCAAAATATATCAAACAGTTTTAAGACTCACTAACTGGCTAAAAATCAATGCTCAGACTAATTTAATCTTGGATATGAAGCATGAATTTCTATTGATGGACAATGAACTGCAAAAATTAAGTTAATATGTAAAAAAGTAAGGTTTTTAAGGGGTCTAGACAAATACCTCATGTTTAGTTTTCCTTTCATGCTAATGCAAGCATACAATTCAACCTTTTAGCAGGTGTTCATGACAATGGAAAGTGATTTTTGTCTAGACACCCTGGTCACCACATTTGCATGCAAAAGAGACAGGAGCGCACTTGATTCCTGCTGTATGACAAATGTTTTCATGTTCCACAAATATATGTTATGGTAGTTCCTGATACCCATGACCTAGAAAATCCTAGTGTGGGATCAGGACTATGAATCTGACTGTTGGTTGTTTATTTAGACCTTTTGATTGCAGCAAAATTACCAGCCGCCACCACCTCCGCCGCAGCCCATTCAGCAGCAGCCACCGGTGAGCTAAATTACCATGATTTTTCAACTCTGAAAACCATTTTCCAATAAACTATTAACATTTTTCAATAAATATACCGAGTTATTAAAATTATGCGAGTGACAACAAACTGATACACAAAATTTGATTTATAGGTTGTCTGTTTTTTGTTTTGTTTTATATCTGTTTTGTGTTTATTATTATTTACAACTTTTATGTCTCGGGGGAAAAATACATGAATTTTCTTTCATTCTTCCTTTTACTAAGCTAGATAACCTACCAGATGCAAGCTATTCCAGAATAAAATTAAACTAGAAAAATATAAGATAAATACATATGTTAATGCAATAAAATTTTATAAGAAATCTCCAAATACATTCAAAGATTTACCATACAAATTGTTTAAGGGAAGGGGACCAGTGTTTCTATGACATTAATGATTTTCTGAATCACAAAGTAGGCAATAATGATATTATGACCAATAACAAGGATTGAATTTGATTAGATTAAGTTTTTTTATGGTAGGTAGGTAATAGTTATTGTCATTTTTATTTCAAATGTAGGGCATAAGATTTATAATTATTCTTGTTTTTTAATTTATTCTCAATCTACCTATTGACATTTGCACACCATTTACATGGTAGAATAATAAGGGCCTATAAAAAAAAAAAAATATTTGCTGACCTATATTCATGCAAATAAATGTTCTGATTTCTGATTATTTACAATTATTAAATAATAATAATGTTGGTAATTTTTTAACACAGCCCCAAACTATTTTCGACATTACACAAAGTTCAGCTGGAAGATAATGCTATCTTTAGTCATTAGGTTTGCCTACATACAGAAGTTTTTGGTTGTAAAATAAAGAATAACCAAAAATGTCACCCCACTGACACACTAATTACCCCAATGTCACCCCACCCCACTGACTGACACTAATTATAAGGATGAATAGTATTATTTGAATTTATTTACAGCCAATCCAAGTCCAACAACAGTACCAACAGCCTCCGCAGCAACAGCAATACCAGCAGCCGCCGCAGCAACAACAGCAATTCCAGCAACAACAACAACCGCAGCAGCAACAACAACAACAGCAGCAATTCCAGGCACACCCAAGCCATCATGGAGGTGAGTTTATGTTATGTTAATCTAACTTTTATAGCTGCTACAGCAACAGCATTCCAGCAACAACAGCCACAGCAACATCAATTCCAGGCAGACCTGAGCCATCAGAGGTGAATCTATGTTAGCATTAGTTAATACCAGCAGCCACAATACTAGCAACAGCAATACTAGCAACAACAAAACTTACAACAGCAATACTAGTTTCAATGAATACAAGTATCAATAATACAGCAACAGCAGTAGCTATAGCAGCACCAGCGACAGCAATACTTGCAACAGCCACCGAGTCAATTAGACATAATTCTCTACACACACAGATTTTGTATTTTTAATAATATTTATAAGTTAGGCCTAAGGGCCTATTTAATAGGTGATTTATTCTGATGTGTTATTAAAAACAAATATTGTAAATAGTTCGGTATTATTTTAGGTTAAAATAATAAAAACGTTTAAAATGTTTATAAGTAGGTAAAGTAATAAACCATTAATCAAATCAAATAAAAGATAAAAAGCGTTGAAGCCTAGATAGATACATAGATAGAAAATTCTTTATTGCACAAAAAATATGAGTACATAGGCGAACTTAATGCTAAAAAGCATTGTCTTCCAGATAACCTGGATAACATGCCTTTCTTTTTATCAAAACAGTTTCTTGAGTTTTGATTGTATTTTATTCAACCGACTTCAAAATAGGAGGAGGTTCTCAATTCGTCTGTATGATTTCTTTTTTGTTTGTTACGCGATGTGTTCGCCAATTGTGAACCGATTTCAATAATTCTTTTTTAAAGGGTAGGATATATTTCAAGAGTTGTCCCATATAAATTTGATACGAAATTTCGTATTGCACTTTTTATCAACTTCCCGGTATTTGAAGTCTGTTTTTATTTTTTCCATAAAAAAAATGACTTGTTTTCATTTCAGATCCTCAGCTCCTGAACCCAACTAACATCAACCAAGAAAGAGAGTAAGTACTTACAAAACTACAATCTAAACTATCATATTTAAATTATGAAATGTAGTCCTTGTGAAAAATGCCTGCACGGGGAAGAACTAAAGTCAAAATTCATTAAAATCACAAGGATCACTTTGAAACGTCGGTTTTATCTACTGCATGTTCTTCAGCGACCAAGTCAGGAAAGAAAGGCAAGAAAACAAGGCTGGTTATTCTTTTTAATGATCCGAGTTGGAGCATTTTCAATCCCAACCTATACCATACCTATTTCTGTCGTCAAACAGTTCAATTCAATTCAATTCAATGCAATTTATTCCATAAAGATACATTATAGTACAATTGGAAATGTAAAAAAATACATATAAAAGTGAAAATAACAATACAATTCTTCTGACCTCTGTGGCTCAGTGTGCGAAGGCCCGTCTGACACGCAGAAGATTGCGGGTTCGATTCCCGCCGCGGGACAAATGTTTGTATCTGCAAATATTTGTCTCGGGATCTGGTATTTCCTATGTATAATATGTATGCATTTACAAAAAAAATATGTGTACAAGTAGTATATCAGTCATGTATTTCCCATAACACAACCTCTGCTTACTTTGGGGCTAGATGATGCTGTGTTAAAAATGTCCAACATTATTATTAATAATTCTTGTGTAATGTTCATATTGCTGTGGAAGGGTACGGGTGCCGGTGGAATAACATGCACATGAAACAGCCGTTATGCCTCAGAGTCGGCAACGCGCGAGTGATACCTCTTAGTGTTGCAAGTGTCCATACGTTACAGTAACCGCTTACCAACTTACCTGTGGGCTGTATGCTTGTCTGCCACTTCGCTTGTATAAAAAAAATCACAATATTGTCCGTCATAATCTATTGACCCCTTGTTATCTTTTTTACAGTCCGTAAAATAATAAATTTGAAGAGTTTATTTGTTTTTTTTATTTGAACGCGCTAATACCTGGACCTTTCAGTTGAATTTGAAATTTTTTTTTTTGCATTTGTTAGCCCAATTATTGAGGAAGGCTATTAATATCACGCTACTACCGTTAGGAGAGCAAGAAAAAAAAGTCTGAAAGAACGCTGAGTGAAAACAGGCGGGCGTTGCGATGGGTCGGGGGCCGAAAGCGGCCGTGGCACAGCTAGTGTCAACATAATTTTGTTGTATTCCAGACATATACAAGAGCATATGGATGTCCCCATAGACACATCGAAGATGTCCGAGCAGGAACTCATGTTCCACTACTTCAAGATGCACGACGCTGATAACAACAATAAGTTAGATGGATGCGAACTGATCAAGTCACTGATACATTGGCACGGTGAGTCGCATTCCGTAAATCCGATATTCCCGATTTTACATATTTCCCGTTGTCCCACTTCACATTTTTGCCATCTAAAACAATAAAATTTACTCGTATAAAACTTTGAAGATTGACATTCTACTTGGAAATCAAAGATTTCAATTTCAATTTCTCAAATCTGTGATACACGTTTGTTCCTGATTTTAGATTTTTCCTCTGCCGCTTTCACAGAGTTGCCATCAAAAAAAAAATTTATGAAAATAATAGGTAATAATATAATAAAAAAATAGGTAAACGCGATAAATGCCGTACCTATACAAATATAATTTTGCCATCTAGTTTGAAATCAAAGATGGCGGACACTAATTTTATTTCATTTTTTTTTTTTTTTAATTTTTGAGCAATTTTATAAAAAGTTCTGGTCTGAAATTCTCCACGACTGAACTTCACTATGGCCTTTAAATATGACCCTAATATGGGTTGGGTTATTTTAGGGCCAAAAAAGTAGCTAGCGTTTTTTTAGCTAAGTTTGGTTCTATCTACGTGTTCAGGGTAAAATACCTACATTAAGTATGTGTTAGTTTTGTGTACTATGTCTTTGTATGTTTTTTTTATATTCATTGAAGTGTTGCTATATTGTCTATGGTTTTATTCGATATTTTTCATGATTATTAGGGTGTTTAAATACTGCCGAAATAAAAAAGATTTTTGGAAGGTTAATTTCAAAATTAGAGCTTTTAAGCAAGTTCCAAGTATTTTTACACCCGTTTTGTGCATTTGAATTTTATCTGTGTGATTATGGCAATGGCGCCGATTCTCTAGTACACCAACTAAACTTAATTTAAACTGTCTCTCGCTTATACTGATAGTGCACGCAAGAAAGAGATGGCAAGCTCTTGTTAAATTAGTTAACGTCTTCGTATTTATAATCAGCACGTTTAGAAATCACGACTAAACTTGTATAGAATCTGACTAATTTGACAGCTCTAAAATTGTTCCTATACAACTGCTACTGTAAGTAGAAGAGAGCGGGTTTAGTTGGTGTACAAGAGAATCGACGCCATTCTCTACCTATACTGAGAATGGCGGTGATCTAGAATATGTGTGTCCCGAGGACTGTTTCTGCTCATGAAAGTTGTCAAGGTTTCCTATAAAAATCCTACAAATTTCCATTTTTTTAAATCAGTTTACAATTTTGTTTCTTCCTATGGTCTGACGTTAAACTAACAAGATACTTATATGGTACCCTTAAACTTTACCTGTTCCAAATTTCATCTAAAATCTTCTACAGGCTGCTGATGATGACTTTCGTGATAGCTACATATTCTGGGACACCTGTACTCATTCATAAATCAAATTCACTGCCGTGGATTTGTTTTCCATCTCACTCATCTGTCGTTTGTCTCTTTTCTATGTGTCCATCGGTTCCTGTCATGGTGACGGCGGCCATCTTGTTTTTTTTACTTCTTAAAGTAGAACAAGAGCACAACCACAAGAAGGAGGCCACACCTGATGTGCCTCCGGCCGGGGAAAAGATATTTCAGGATGATGAACTAATAAACTTGATAGATCCCATTTTGAATATGGACGATCATAACAAAGATGGATATATCGACTATCCTGAGTTTGTGAGAGCGCAGGCGAAGAATCCAACGCAAAAACAACAGGTCTAGCTTGCTCATACTGTTTGGTGAGAGTTAACAGATTTCTTTATTGAATTGTATTTTGGTTGTAATTCGGACGATCAAAGGCATCTGATATAGATTGAAGACTGCTATATTGAGTTCACCTTGCATAGGTACCACACTATAGCTGAATATTCTTAAAAAAAACAAGCAGAGTTTGCTGCCTGATTCTTCTAGGTTGGTTGGTTGCGCGCGGGAAATCGTAAATATCGCCATAAATTTACTTTAATATTTTAAATTCACGTCGTTTATAAGCTGGCGTTTCAATATGATCCTTTCTATGAATAAAAACATATATACAATACAATACCTGGCAGACTGTCGCTTAGCTGACACATCCTTTAGGGATACTTAAATATATCTAAAAAAGATATCAACCCAGGTGGTTTCGCATCTGCGACCTCCCTCTTGGTATAAGGGTGCTATTACCACTTCGCCACTGGGTCGAAAGATATTATAACGTGGTTATTTCACTCTTGTACCGAGAGGGCGCGGGTTCGATACCCATATGGGTTAATAATTTTCGGAATGTTGTATAATCTTGAAATTTTATTGACTTTGACTCGATGGCTTGCGTGGAAACTGCTACTGTGGACTGTGGCCTTTAGCAAATAATGAAGTCTAGCTAACTCTCATCAAATCTAATTTATACATTCCTATGCAATTTTCAATATTTGATCCATCTACGATCTGTTTCATCTTAATCTTAGATTGGACCGAATATTGGAAATAGCTTTAAAAGAACTGATCACTGAGATTTTGTAAAACTTTGACAAAACGTATAAAGGTTGTTCTATAAATTAGGTGAAAATCAACCAGTCATAACTTATAGAGCACCCTTTATGGCGCCTGCATATAATAAGGATTTTATAAATGTGTACCTATTGTTCAAAATACTTCTCTTTATTATCCGCTAGATGGCGTGTGTATATTTTTAGTTAATTTGTGTTATAAAATGGTTGAATATTTATTTTTTATAAAAATCGTGCTCAAAAATGCTTCTATAAGAAGTATTAACTCTTTTCTATCTCGAATAAAAATAAAAATGATTGTTGTATAATAATTTAATTCTGATTCTATAATGTTAGTGCCATTTTGTCTTCCTAAAGTACTTACTTAACGTTTTGGTATTACATATTATAAAATCTCATGATGTATATTTTACAAATTTCATGTTAGAATCTGATTTCCTCTCTTATATATTTACCTGTATTGATTTTCTTATACTTAGATAAAAATAAATCATAATTATTAGGACTTATTTTATTTATTTTGTATTGCGAGAAAACACCAAACACGCTCACTGTTTTTTGTGGACTGTATGATGGACATCCTCAGATCAATACTCAGTGTATCTTTGGAGACACCAAATAGGCAGAGGTATGTCAAAACATTAAATTTGGCACATGCCCGCGTTTTTGCAAGTAGTTGGCCACGTGACAGATTGCAAGCCCATCGCCATTTATTGGAACAGTACAGTTGATTAGATCAGTCATGTTTCGTCGTTTAACCGGAATAGTTTAATTACTGTTACATAATTAAAACTAATAAATGATTAAGTAACAAATAAAACATTTTACAAACAAAATGATCACAACTTGTCCGTCAAATATTCTTAGATTATATAATATGCTATGTTTGTCACTAACTTGAATATTACGTTCTGAAGTTAACTTAAAGTGACCAACTTCCAATATATTTTTCGCCAAATGTATACACACTTTTGTCAAATAGGGTTTGAATTTGATATAGTTAAAAAAAATTGCATTCTATTAGAACGCTACGCGAAAAATAAGGGACAGCCTACTTTGTAATTTTTGTATATAAACCTTCCGTTTTCATTGTTGTATCTAACTGTTTGGTTTATATATAATCGTCTATTTTCTTTTGGTTTCTTAGTGTGTCTTGAAAAAACAAAGAAAAAAATATTTTTTTGAAATTACGAAAATGTTTATCGCGACGCAAATAGCCGGTATATGTATTTGCTGTAAGAGGTGTTTGTTTGCCATTATCACTATCAGAACAGTGTGTAGCCTATTTAAATGCAGTTTCTTGCAAACGTTTTTGTATGAACTCAAGGATGGTACTTAGGCTCGCACTTACGTGCGCTACCAAATGGAATACACATCGCAGGTTTTAAAATGTTGTACAGTACATACTACGATTTAAATCAGATGCTTCGGCAAAGTTCGTGTTTCCGAATTAGTACGATTATGTAACCAATGTCCGGCCGTCTCGCGGCTTGTGACGGCTCGTCAGCCACCAGCGGTTACGATAATTGCATGCCCTATTACTAATTCAATTCTGAAATACAGTTTCTACTAGTTCAGGAGTCTATGGATTCATATACAATTTGTAACATTTTATTATTTAAAATAAATATTTTCTATTTCTATTAATTAACCTTTTTATATTTTTTGTTCTTTGGTGTCGTTAAATAACTGAACTTTTAAACAATTGGAAACACTTATTTTATTTTCGGTTTTTAAGATTTCACGATAGCACTAAAAAATTGTATACATAATTGTTGTAAAATCTCTAGATAAATATTACTATTGGGCGTTCGTATTTCCGATTATAGACGAAATTTGCCGATGCATATCATTTAAATCGTAGTAATTTACAATGGATTCAAAGATGGCGGACACTTTTAAAAAAAAGAACGTTGTTTTTGAGTAACTTGGATATGATGACTACAAAAATGTGTTTCGTTTTGATATTTATCTTAGATAGCATACGCATTGACCTGGTGCACGGTGACCAAGAAATAACATTAATTCCACAGATGGAAATGAGGAAAAAGAAAGGTCTTTAACAGACGAGCAACTGTCTCTCCTAATAGACGAAGTCATGATTAAGGCAGACTCTAACGGTGATGGATTCATAACATTCGCGGAGCATGTGATAAGGCTAAGGCGACACCCGCCGAGGGAAGTACGTTTCGCGAACGGGGGCTATGCTTATGTGTGAATATAATATGCATTAGGTATTGTATCGTTTTATTCATCTATATGTACGGTTATTTGTAGGTAAATCACGCTAAAGCTTTCAGGCTCTTGCGTGATTCACCATCAACCATCATAATTCCTATCATCAAACCCAACAACGTTTGTTCTACAACTTTTGCATTTGTAGTGCAACCCACACACCAAGAGGAATATTCTTTAAGATATTTATCGAATCAAGATATTCAATAGTCAGTAATCTTAAGTAACTAGTTCCGCCTAATCTCTTTCTCTTTCTCCTCGTTGAGTCCAGCAGAATGCGTAACACAATCTAAGTACATAAGAAAAAACAAGAAGAAGCGGACACGTGTTTCGCTTATCAACGAAGCGAAGAATATATCTGGTTATTTGAATACTTGAGAATGAATTTCCGCAAAGTCACGACTGAATCAATTTATCGATCTCACTCGAACCACCACACAGGGTCTACGCTGAGTTACAAAAACATTAAAAACTTTCGAATCGGTGACTGGATCGACAATTTTGTATGGGAATCTTGATGCGATACCCATACTCGCAGTTTTTTGCGCACTCAAAATAATACAGTAAAAATCGATCTTGATGCGCCTATTTAAATTTGTATTGAAACCATTTAAATTTCATTCATTGCCTAAATCATTTCCGTGCTTCGGCGGCCCTTAAAACTCCAACAAAAAGAGTTTGGTCCCTATAACTTTAAATTTAATTGTTCGAATACATCTGAGAGTCGATGTTATTTATGTTACAATTGTGATGTTCCAGCTCTACGTTAAAGCCCTACGTTATTACTGGGGTAAGTTTGTTTTTTTTTATTATTAACTGCCTGATCCTAAAACGATAAACGATGTACCTAGTACCTACCTACGTTTCGACGAGACATCACGAAGTTTGGTCTAATTTATCTACCCCACATTCACACCTAAAAATAACTGAACACCCAAATTTTCACATAACCTATACACCGTGTCAACTTCCCGCAAGAACTTTTTCGCAAAAAGTTCTCACTTGTGTTGGTAGCTCCAACACGAAATCTGTTAGTGTTATTGTGGCCTAACAGAGTGAGCAAAAAAGGACCAATGACACGATATTAAACAAAGGGTTAATGGTTTTATAGATAGATAGATAGAAAATGTTTTATTGCACAACATAAAAAAAGTAGGAACATAACGTTAATTAGCATGTTTTCCAGCTAACCTTTGTGTAATGAAGCTTCCAGCTATTTTATATAAAATTATAACTTGCAGATTTGATGTTTAAGCCTATTTATTATTTCCCGACAAATTTTCGTTTATTTCTGCAACTTTCAGGCCAAATGGATAAGAACCACAAGGCATACACTGATGAGCAGTTAGAAGGCGTGATGGAACACGCGCTCACGCACACAGACATCAACAAGGATGGATACATAGACTTCATCGAGTATCGACTCAGCTCGTACCGCGCTAAGATAGCTCAGGATAAAACTCTGAAGAGCACTGAATAGACTAATATAATAACTGTGCTGACTAATTAAACTACTCAACACTCGGAGCGATTACAAAATAACAACTTTAAGCATAATTATAAAGTGCAATCAGGAGATTGGAAGGATCCAACTGCTTCAATCTTGAATAGCGTTTCAGTATTTAGCCGTAAATAAATGCTTGAATCTGCCTTGCTTTTATCTTGCACGAGATAGTAGACTTAGGACTTTTAAAACAACATTTTCTTTTCAATCAGTTGGTTTTGTTTTTCACTTTTGATCTTTTGATTTCTTGTGCTAAGTATATAGTACAGTATATTGTATTATTATATTAAGTAGTTAATATTGAATGTATTTATAATTTCAAATTTTACCATCCCCGCCATCACAATCGAATTAGTATAATACATTCAAGGGTGAGTTTTTCTATTGGTAACTACAATATTTTTGTTTCTAACTTAAAGAAATTATTTTTTCTATTAAAGAAAAAATATTTCCGTTAATGTCTGCCTATCCGAATCTACTCTATGTTCAGCTTCTTTTGATAGCCAAGCATGGTGGTGATTCATTTGTTCAAGAGGGAGATTTCATCAACTTCTATAATATACATATTTTGTAAGCGTTGTCACACTCTTTCATCAAATACTTCTTACTCATTGTTTAACAACTCAATAACAATTATTTGAAAAACTCAAATTTGTTCACTTACAACGGATAAATTAAAGCCTGTAAAGTTTCAATAAAGGACTGAGGTCGCCATTTCTTATGTCGACCTTCTTTTGTGGCGATGACCGCGATTGTGTAACGCAAGAGGTGCTGGTTCGATTCCCACTGCGGGCCAAAAGTTTGTATGTATGTGGCTATTTGTTCCTGATCTGGGTGTTATGTACCACGATACTCGTAGTTCCTGATACCCACGACACAGGGAATCGTGGGTATCAGGAACTGGGTGTGGGTTCAGGACTATGAATGTGTCTGTTGGCTGTTTATTTATTAATTTTACTTTTCCAGACGCCGAGGGTAGAGAGTTCGAAGCAATGTCCTACAAAGACAATGATTTAGTGCACATGGTGGAAAGCGCGCTCAAGCAGGCAGACAGGAACGATGATGGATACATCACTTACGCAGAATTCATATCTTCTACTGGAGCAACTTAAATCTTTATACAAATTATCAGACAGTTGATTAACTGAACACTGCTTTGTCTCTTTCTGGTATATTGTGTAATTTCAAGTTCAACAGAAGAAATAAAACACTGTTCAGCTAAACAGCTGTTTAAAAGCTTTAATAAGTAGGTACCTAAGCTTGTTAGATTCCAAGTCCAGGAGACGCCCCCTTACCAACACCTGGGTTAAAAAAATCAAAAGGATAATTACGTGCTATCCAACTTCTGCCATAGATAAAAAAAAACATTGAAGAGGGATCTTTAAAACTGGAGTTTCTTTAGACTTTGCCTAGACCATATCCTTATGGGTTGTTTTTTTATATTTTATATTTTTTGTATTATTAAAGCAGCTACTCGTAAGAGCTAAGAACTAAGCTTAAATTATTGTGGTGTCTTGTCGTTATAGAGTTTATTTTTGCAATACAAGTAAATTACTTTATCAAGAAAATCATAGTTTCTACGCGAGGCAGGAACAGAAGCCAGTAAAATTATAGATTGGGTGATTCAGATAGCTGGTAAGTACAATCGTTACATCAATATTTCCTAACATTCTTCTTCTTCGTCTTCGGTTTCCTTTTTATCGTTAAAAATATCTTCAATTTCTTGCAAAGTCTTATCTTTAGTTTCAGGTAAATATTTGAACAATATTGATGCAACGATAAGCGATGAGATTGCATAAAATAAAAACGCACCGGATATGTTAATCGTTCTAACGATAAATGGAAATATTTTCAGCAAAGTTGATGTTAAAATAACGAAAACTAGCGCTGAAATCATTGTACATGAACTCTTATATTTAAGAGGGGTTAGTTCACCGTATATTGAGGTCGAAAGAATCATGGGACCGCAACTTATCGATACTGAAAATATTGTTAACAACGATATTGTTAAAATTCTATTCTCTGCTATAATCTGTAAATCGACTAAATATAGATAAATAGACAAAATAAATAGGAATAATATACCTACTGCGCAAGACGAAAACAAAAGCTGCCGCCTTTTTAGTATTTTAGACAAGTAACATCCTAAATACATGCCCGTTATCGTCACTCCATCTAAAATCAGCATTCCCGTATACGCTGTGGATTCACTGTCTGTTATTTTTTTAATAATGTCTATGGAATAGACCATGCATACCACTTTGCCAGAGAAATGGTATTGCATCATCATAAGAACAGATAGAAGCAATGGCTTGTAAAACTCCTTTTTAGTTAATGTTTTCACTACATTACCAAAAGTTATATTTTCTTTACTACTTTTTAAAGACTTTAGTTGAGATTGGATCAATTGCTCTAACTCTTTCTCTGATGTCCTATCTGTGCCCCTTAACCATCTATGAGCGATCGCACACTCGTCAAATCTTCCTTTACTTGCTAGCCATTGAGGTGACTCTGGCCAGAAAACAACTGATCCACAGCCAATAGATAAAAATATTCCCAGTAACGATATATACTTCCAATACATAAATGTTCCCATCGCGTTGGCAACCCAGATCCCCCAAAAAAGTGTTGCCGATTTCAAAGCCAAAAATATTCCCCTATATTTAGGGGAGCTGTATTCCGATACAACAATAACAGAGAGCGTCATGTTAGAAGCATGGTTAATTCCCTGCATTATTTCACCGATCAGAATCTGCGTTGTATTAATACTGAAATACAGGACCGAGTAATAGGTTATCGTGTTTAGGGAGACGATAGCGAAGGGTATTTTTCTCCCGCACTGTCGGGTAAAAACGCAGAAGATGACAACCCAGGGCAGTGCACTGAAGCCGAAGACAGAGGCTGAAAAATTAAAAAAAAAAAAAACAATTGAATATATTGATTTTGTCCTCTGGGAGAGCTTACACACCAGAGGACATGCATAATTTTCATAGTTAACAACGAGTTGTCTCAAAATGACCTACACAACCAACTAGCCATTTCTACGCTGACCGCTTCCGTGGAGTTTGCTGCATTCCTCAGCTGCGGTATCATCACGGTGGGGATGCCAAATGATAGACCGCACAGGAAGTATAACATCCATGCAGCTGCGCAGATTAATATCTAGACAAAAATTACAGAAATATAATTCGTATTTGGTGGTCCGAGCATAAAGCCAAATGCTACTTACATAAATGTACTTTTACAATTTTCCAGTCTTTGAAACTTATCCACTTAAAGACTCCTCCACACAGCTGCGTTATAACATGTTTGCTGTATCCATTTTTAGAATGGTTTTTATTAAGATGCATGCGATAATATTGGCGAATATTATACCTGTCACGTTAACCACTTGCAAAAAGCGGACATGTGCCAAATGTCCGCTTTTTGCAAGTGGTTAACGTGACTAGCCCCTACTACTAGGTAACTATCCTCAAAGATCTACGCACGGAGTAGGTATGTATCCGAGGATGTACATCATGGGAAATACAGTCGTGAGTGTGATAGTTTGTTTTTTGTATCAAAAATAAATACAAAAAACAAAAATACCATTTCATCATCATGTATTTTTGTCCAAGTACCTATAAGAAAAAAATGGCCAGTGAACATGATATAAAATCTTATCACATATCTATACACAGGCTGTTAGATCGCTACCGACACAAATAACGTGATACGATATCCTAATCACACTCTCACATAGTGTAATTCAGATTAAGAGAAATGTATAGCAAGTTATGACTCGACCTTCTGCGTGTGGCAGGCATTGTGTTCAGGACGATTTAAAATGCGTCTCTTAATGAAAATCGTGCTAGATAGGTACCTACCCAATAGTAGGTAACTTACTTGTCGTAATAGATATTTCCACGATTCGGCATTTTCTATCGTGGCTGTATTGACCGCTGTGTATTGATAATCCATCTGCAAATATCTTAAATGGAATAACAATTAGGTAAGTAGGTACCTAGTAATAAAAAAAATACATATTTATACAGACGAATAAGACAACTACCTTCCTACTAGGTACCTATTATAAAAATAGAAATAAAACGATTACTAGGTACCTACATAATGATTACATAAACTAGGAAAGGAAGACTGTTTTCTTCCTATAGTAACTAATAGGAATAGTGAATAAAGAGTTCAAGTCACTGACCGTATGCAGATTACCCAAAAGATCGGCGACCTAACCACTGATTAACTAACCTACCTAGTTACTTCTAAGTATTTTTGTTAAATTTTAAAGCCCCCGAAGTGATCATAATTTCTAAAATCTTTTGCAGCGCCCCCTAGTGACTTGTTGACCCATTATCGTTAGGGACTGCGGAGCCCTAGAGACACTTTCAAATTTACTTTCATTCCTAGACGGGACCGTAAACGCCCACTTAATTGCTTTAATGGTTCTCTAGTTACTATGGGTTTACCACAGGGATCAATTCTTGGACCATTTTTATTCTTAGTATACATTAAGTACAATACAACCTCATGATCGTACCTCACAAGATTCTACCCTATATTGTGAGGTACGATCTGAGGTTGTATTGTTGCTGTATATATAAATACCGTGCTGCAGAAGAGGGTTGTTCCAGCAATTTACAATATGGGCCCAGAGAATTACTTCGTCAGAAGTGTAAACAAATAAATATAATGACATTTCCTTGTCAATACATCTATGAAAATCTGATGTATGTTTACAAAAATATTAATTTGTTTAACAAAAAAAAGTGATAATCACAATTGTATTACCAGAAATAAAGATAAACTCGCTGGAGCTACTTGTAGACTCCATAAAGTTAGTAAATCGTTTAAGGGGCAAGGTGTAAGCTTTTATAACAAACTCCTAAGAGATATACAAAAAATGACAATTAACAAATTTAAAAACGTAATTAAAAAAACTTTATAATAAGGCATACTATAACATATCTGATTATTTAGATGATAAAAACTCTTGGGATTGAAAATGCTCCAATTCGTTGTTTTGTAAAAGGATCATGAAAAAAGAATAACTAGCCTTGTCTTTCTTTCCTGGCTTGGTCGCGGAGAAATAGGCAGTAGATAAAACCGACGTTTCAAAGTGATCCTTGTGATTTTAATGAATAAATGAATTTTAAATTTGACTTTATCAAGTTATTATACGTAAACGGCACTTTTATCGTAACATAAAGAGATGGCGCTACTCACTTGTGGTTAAGGACATTCATCCTGAAAATAATATTAACTTTGAAAGTGTCTCTAGGGCCCCGCAGTCCATTTTATTCGTAGGCCCTTGCGGTAATAACCCGACTTGTAGCGGTAAAAGTTATCAAAGTATCACTTTTTTCATAATCCAAAATTTATTGGGGACTTTTCAATGGTATGACTGCCCCATTATACCCTAAATTAAAAACGTTCAAATCACCTTTAAATTAAATCACTGATACAAAAATGTTTTAACCAATAAATTAGCTGCTATCTAAGGAACATATTTGAAGGCACATCGATTGTAAAAAAACCGCATAACAATCCTTTATGCTATTTCGGAGATAAATGGTCAGACAAAATAAAGAATCTGTGCATCGCAGATAGGTAGGTATAGGCTCCTGTCATCGCCAGCAAAAGGAACGAATGGTTCTAATTAGGTAGGTACTACCTACAAAAGATCTTTTTCCGATATTGATTTCAACTTTACAAATCTGTGCGCTGGATGGAGAGGTAAAAAGAACAACGTACCTACCTATTGTTTTATTAACATGTACCTACATATCTGCTAGAACGACCTACTTTTTTTTCATTATAATTATGATCTCATGTGATTAAAGGAATAAACGTCTTACACAAGCAAACAAGATATTTCAGCTTTGAGTTCAATTTATTTGCACTTATTTTAAGAAGATTTCACTGACCTGCTGTTACGGCGGCAGCAAGCGATGCATTAAACAAAGGATGGTTATGGTTGATAAATAATAAGGCGGTAGGTACATTTAAATAATTAACATTGGGTCCCTGAGTTAAGGCCGTGATACACATGCCTGGCATATCCAGACACTGGCGAGCCGACATGGCTGCTACTGGCATTCTCTGTCAAAAAAACATTCCTGTGGTAGAATACACAAACCATTATCAAGAAGACAAACAATTTATCTTTTCTAATAATAATAAAGTTGAAGAGTTTGTTTGTTTTTTTGTTTGAACGCGCTAATCCCGAAACTACCAGCCGGTTAAAAAAAATGCAGTTGATTGCTCAATTCTTTAGGCATATTTTAGGACCGAAAGGAGCCCTGCAAAAGAAGTAATAGCGCGAGCGATGTGACACAGTGGGTCGGGGTCGAGGGCTAACATTACATAGTATGTGATATAAAATGTTCGTATGCTACAACTAGAGTCACCTACCACTGACACAGGCACACTTACGAATGGTAGCTAGAATTACAGCCAAGCCACCACCGCCGCCACCGCCGCCACCGCGTCAGTTTGACCGGACCCTTATTTATGCGAATGGTTGGTTTAGGATTATTCAGGTTTATCATGTCATTGACATTACCATCAGTGACATTGGTTTTTGTTAAGTTTTAATGACCAATCTTAATTCTACCTACCTTTTTGTGCATGTTTTAAGTCTATTCTGGCGCCGATTCTCTTGTACACCAACTAAACTTAATTTAAACTGTTGCTCTCTTTTACCGATAGTGCACGCAAGAAAGGGATGGCAAGAATTTTGCTCTTGTCAAATTAGTTTACGTGCTTCTTCGTGTTAGCATAAAATGTATATAAATATTGCTGGTCAATTTTCACTCATTTTTCTATCTAGCCCTAAATATTTATATTTGAAGGTTATACAAACATTGGTATCGGGAATCGAATCCGGAACCTTCTGCGTCTCAGGCGGGCCTTCGCCCACTGCGCCATAGAGGTCAAATGAAGAGGCATGTTTTGAAATCACGAAATCAATAAACTTGTATGGAAAACATAAATCTGACTATTACACAACCATACTTACTTAACACGTCATCTGTCCAGTGTACCGAATACAGTATGTACAGTACGTGTACTGTATTCGGTACACTTGACTGCCGAGTGAGTCCGTCACGTCCGCGTACCGTTGATTTGAAAATCGGGCCTTAAATATGTATTTTATTTCATTATTGGTAGATCTTAACAACTTAATTTAAACTATTATTAATTTTCTGATCTTTAATTATTATTTAGCTAAATTATTTCTTGCTAGTCGTTTTTGGTAGGAACATCTTTGTCTTCGAAATCTTTATCTGAACGAACAGAAACTTTAATTTCTTTGTCGATTTTTATCTCTTTAGAAAATCTGTTAACATCTTCAATGCTGTTGTCGTCGTTTTCAAAATCCTGTTTAACACTTTCTGAAAAATCTAACGATGTTGTATTATCCTTAGTCAGAGATCTTCGGAAATCATCTGTTTCAGCTATCTTGCCTTGGTATTTCTTTGCAACGTACGCAGTGAGTATTTTGAGTAAATGATCAAGTTGAATTTTCGATTTATCGTCCATTTTGTCGTACCGATCAAAAACAAATTGAATCGTCTTTTCCAACGGTTTTGAAAACTTTTTAGTCTTTTTCGCTTTGACGTATTTCTTCAGTAACTTTTTGAATTTCGATTTATCCGTTTCGAAAAAACCGTTGAGATTTCTGAAGAAACTGGTGAAAGCGCTACTTTCAGTGCTTGTGATGTATTTAGCTATTTCGACTTTCAGCAACAATGGGTCTGTCGTGGTCCATTCTTTAACAGTATTTTTGATGAACATTTTTAGTTTAACATCTTTTAACATCTTGTGGAATCTGGGATTGGTTACATAGTTCCTTATTATTTCATCGTTCAACGCTTTAGCTAGACTTTTTACGTCCTCATCCTCATAATTTATTACGACGCCTCCTAATTCAGCCAAGAATCTTGTGAGCCTATCGCCATTTTTAGGGAGAAGTAATGAACTTTCGTCTTGAGCTCTGAATACTGGTTTTTCTCTGGGACGCAAAACATTTTCTAGTTTATCGAGGAAACGGCGTACATTGTTCAGAATAGTAATGTTTTGTTCCATGTCGTTTGGTTCGAATAGGAATGACGTTTCTAAAGCGAGATTCACGCTTTTAGGAGGAGTTGGAGAAGCATTGCCTGAAAAAATCTCGATATTTTTTGTTAAACATCTTTTTACTTCGTGTGAAAGAGCTATTACCATATTTATTGTTGCCAAGCAGTAATGTTCGCATTGCTGTGTTCCGGTTACCAGGATATGTGTGCCGGTGAAATTACAGGCACATGAGACTTTTCACCACCAAGCCTCAAGGTCTTTGGTTGCGGTAACCGCTTTCCAACAGGTAGGTTATATGCTAGTTTTAACAGCCAAAGACACATAAATACATAGCTTTCTCTGTGTGGTGGTTATCAGGAACTACGAATATCCTGGTACCATAACACCCAGACTGGGAACAAATATATCTGCAGAATTTGCAAACAAGTGGGAATCGAATCCGCACCTCTTGCGTGCAACTGGCTACTCGCTCGCCACCGAATTCGGGAATTACCCTGTTTATCTCAAGCAAAAGTTGTAGCTTTAATTAAGTGAATTTACATTAAATTACTTAGTGCATAACTAACTGGTCACGCTTAGTTAGGTGAGAGAATGATTAACTTCAAGCAATTTATTGCCTCAAGGTCGTTATTAGCACTGAAGGTAGGTAAAAATAGTCTAATCAAATACCACGTTTACACATGCGCCGCGAGTGGCAAGGCGAATGACGAATGGTGACTACTTAGTGGCAGAAAGACGTATGTGTGAAAGAGACTCTCGAGACTGTCTGTGACCGCTGTGTGAAGACAGCGCGATTGTGTGAACGGTAGTTCGCGTCCGCACTTGTACTGTACATTCCTCGAGACAACTCCCGCGGTCAGTTGAGGAACAAATTAATTATTAAGTTTATTCCAAATAGAAAATAACTTAACAGTTAACATTAAAGTAGTTATTTCTATCACTAAATATCAGTAACAGAAAATAAGGTTGAAAATAAATATTTAACGCACAACCCCCAGATTCGGGACAAATATGGCTGGTAGAAAATGTTTTAGCATTAAGTCCGCCTATTATTCACTTTTCATAAAATGTGCAATAAAGTGTTAATAATATTTTACGGAATCGGAGTATTTTCCCGCGGCGGGAATCGAACCGGCACCTCTCGCGTCTGAGCCGGCATCTCGCCCACCACGCCACAGAAGTCGAAAAGTAAATATATACACACCGATCAGAAGAAATAACAAAATCACATCTATAAAAAGTTGTATAGCGGCCATTTCGTTCGAGATTTTACAACGACAATAAAATGAAAAATAAAATTGAATATTCCTGATATTTTTATGTAGAAATCGAGTACCTACCTACCTCAAAATTAATTGGGGATTTAAAAGAAAACGAATTCATATATTTGAGATTGTTGATCATTTACTGAAAGATACAGTAATATTACATACAAAAAGTACAACACTAAAATAGTAATATAAAAAAAATTGAACTAGTCCATAGTTCAATTGTTGTCTAAAAGACAACCTTTTATCACTAATTAGTGATATTAAAGTCACATATAAAATGCTTATAACTGCTAGTATATATGTGACTTTTAACATATTTTAGCTCAAATGTGTTTAACAATGTGTCATAAATAAATGAGTGATTTGAAACATATTTTAGCTAAAATATTATACATAGAAATAAGTAAAAATAAGTAAAAAATTAGAGTAAAATTCTCAATATCCTCACGGCACCTTGATTACAGCCACTCGTTTTCGTTTGCCAGCGCCTTCTTCCTCGACGCGCAGTCCGCGCTCGCGACTCGCCTCATAGCGGAGGCACGCCACTTCGTCAGACATCAAACCAACCGGCATCTCCACCTGTAACACAGGGAATACGATACAGGGAATCCTAGGTGGGGTCTGGACACATTACATAAAAATATTGCGATCATTTTGAAAAGTAGAAATATTTTTGATTCTTGAAATATTATAAAAACCCCGTAAGAAATATTATTACTATTTAGAATTAGAAAACATAATATTTTATTGATGTGTGTGGCTGTTGGGTGCTTATTTATTTTATGGTGATTTCTAGACCTAGATTAGTACATCAGAAAGAATCAATACAAATCTCGGACACAATATGAGCATAAGCAAAACTGTGGCGCTTACGACACCGGCAATGACGAGTGCGAGAACCTTTCCCGACATTTTATTACTAATTTTTATTGCGGGCTCCAGGTAAGGCATCAATACTTGATGGAATACGTTTGTCCTATTAGCGATGTCTGGAAAAAGCTGTAATTATTGATGGAATAAGTAAAGGGATTTATACCTTTGTATACTCAGTCCTGTTGGCGAGGTCTTGGCAGAGCTCACGCGCGCCTCTCTCAAACTCATCATCCACGCGATACTTGACTGTCTTCTCGTTCGGCTTCGAGTTGAACACTCTTCGCCACATATCCACTTCAAACTCCTGTGACTTCTTAATCTGTCCATCGAGCTCTGCGAGCAATGTCCCGATCTCTTTGTTGTTCGGCTCTAGTTTCAGCGCTTTCTTGTAGTTCTCAAGCGCTTCTTCCAGTTTCCCTAGCATTTGGTTCGCTTTGCCTCTGTAGAAGAGTGCTTTGCAGTGAGTGTCGATGTGTATGATTCTGTCTACGTTTTCGCACATGTCGATGACGCGGTGCGGCTGGAAATAAATGTAATGTTGCTAACTAGCTTTTGCTTTTTCAAGAATATTAAACAAGTTAGGTCTCATTGCGAAACGTGGTCTAAACTTGAGTACAACTCGAGCTCTGTCAGAGCCACTAAACCAAGGTTTATCGAAAAAAGAGTATTATTGCGAAGCGACTAAGGTCTACGATTCAAATATAAAATAAAACCGCGGGATGTCCTTTTGATTTAAAAAACACTTCGAAACTAAAAAAAGAAACAATTCTGATTGGTTACCAAAAGAAATTGGTTCTCAAAAAGAGGTTGAGTTATAATCTAGGTGACCGCCTGGTTTATCTTTTAGCAGTTATTTGTGGTCAAATCTATTTTTGTAATTTCAAATAGACTGTCGGCTATTTTACTGTAACATTAAATTTTAAACCATGTTTCTTTTGTAAATTCTTTTGAAAATCAGTATTCAAAAGTCTAAGGCTTGAGTTCATCAACAAAATAAACGGATCGTCCGTTACGAAGTACGATGATATTCGTTGAGTTTAGCAAATAGCATTCATATTTTCTATTGCGTCTGTGGCAGTTTATTACATGTCCAGGGGTCTTAGACAAATACCTCACGGTTAGTTTTCCTTTCACGCTAACGCAAAGGCGTTAAGGAAAAACTTATCTCAAAAGCTAATGCCATTTCCATACAGCAAATATGCCAATTACCGTTGAATTTTCTGATTTGCCTATAAGGCTTGGACGGTCAAGTCTAACCATCGATTATGATAGATTCCTATGAAAATATGTGTCAAAAAGCTTTGATTAGGACCTAAGTACCCGTTATTGTGTTGATGAACTCGGGCCTTTGTCTTTCTCCGAGACGAGTTATACCTTATTCAACTTGTAGTAGCAAACAGCCAGATTCACAAACAGCTTGATTTTGACATTGTTCAGTTCTCTTCTTTCCTGCTCTGTCTCGGGACGAGAGAGAGAGAGAACGTTCATGGCTTGTTGGTAGATTGCGATGGCGCGACGATAGCGCTGAAAGAAATAAAGACATCTGTTCAGTGTAGTGAAATGTGTGTTGCGTGCGGTGTAATGTTTACTGCATGGGGTGAAAAGTGTGTTGCGTTGGGCGAAGTGACTATTACCTGGGGTGACATGTGTGTTGCGTGGAGTGTAATGTTTACTGCATGGGGTGAAATGTGTGTTGCGTTGGGCGAAGTGACTATTACGTGGGGTGAAATGTGTTTTGCGTTGGGCGAAATCACTATTGTTTGGAGGGAAATGTGTGTAGCGTGTAGTGTTATATTTACTGCGTGGGGTAAAATGTGTGTTGCGTGGGGTGAAATGTTTACTGCACGGAGTGAAATGTTTATTGCGTGGGGTGATCATTGAATAGCGACGTGCTAAATATAAATAGGGTGAGGTGAAATGCTGGTCGTGAAGTACTGAATTAAGTACGAAATGTCAGCAAATATGACGAACAAAAGCCGTACAAATGTTTCAATATGACTTTAAAATGTTTAGTGAGGGGTGAAAGGTATTTGTTAACATAATGATAGGTACGCTACAAACTTGCTTTTGGAAGAGATCTTTGGCCGTGTCACGTAGGCTTTTAATGGTGCGAGCGGTGGTGGAGTATTTGCTCTGCTCTTCTGACGGCAGAGAGTTGAACCTAAACGGAACACATTCACTATCACCAGAAGAACGAACACCCAAAACAATGTATACGAATAATAAAGCTGAAGAGTTTGTTTGAACGCGCCTATGGAACTAACAGTAGGATCTGAAAAAATATATGTCTATGATAGCCCGATTATCGAGGAAGGTTATAGGCTATTTAACATCACGCCGAGCAAAAAGAAACACAGCTAGTAAATAAATCAACAGTCACACACATAGTCCTGAGCTCACACTAGGATTCCCTGTGTCGTAGGAATCAGGAACAACGGGTACTATCCACCACACCACCCAGACCCGGTACAATATCTTCAGAACATGCTAACATTTATATCCGCAGTGGGAATCGCACCCGCTCCACTTGCTTCGCGTCGTTAATGAGATTTTTTTGTTTCATTAACTTCGATCAACCATAGTACTATAATCCGAGATCACAAAAACATTTGTCCCGAGCCTTCACCCACTGCGCCTCAAAGGTCGTCTAAATTTATGATTATTATAATCTTGGTATATCCACGTACGTGTCGTGTGAGTGCGTTTCTTTGACGGAGTACAGCGCCACGACGAATAGTGCTGGCTCTGGTCGGATGCGCGGTGGCACGCCCGCCGGACCCCAAGCCACCTGCAACCAGAACCAACAGTCAAACAGACCGGCCGGCACCACTGACCCCAGTTACACCGAGAACTTCGATGTGTTTGTGGATGGCCGGAAGTGAGCTGAGTTTTTGTGTGAATGTTGTTTAAGTTATTAAGCCTGTAATTTAACAGTGATGCTGTTTTATTCCAACTATCGTGAATTTAATTATTCATATTGTGAGATCGGTGAAGGTACGGACTAAGTTTTGACTAAAAAAAAACGGTGTAAAGAAGTCCCAGGGATATTTTTTTTCTTCTAGACCATACCTGGGAATCCACTGGTCCTTGAGATATTAAAGCTCGAAGTCTCAATTTTTTTTTCGAGTTCTTTACGGAAATGTATTCCAAGTTATTATCAAACTTTCGTCGAAACAAACATTATAAATAAAAACTATTTTTCTTAATAAATTATGCATTTGAAGTTGCAGAAATGCAATGAATATCAAACTCGAACGCACACCACAGACTTGTCTCGTGCGTGTGTCTGCGGGAGCACGCAACAAACACGCGGTCAGCATGCAATACATTGCGCGCTACAAAAAACATAATTTTTTATCCCTAAAATTAATAATAATACATAAATAAATCTGGTCATTTTTCACACAGCATCATCTAGCCCCAAACTCAGCAGAGCTTCTATTATGGGAACTACATGACTAATATACTACATAAATACTTTTTTTATCAAAACATACATATTATACATAGAAAAAACCCAGACCAGAGACAAACATTTGTCAAATATTTTCTGTTAAGATGAAAATTATGCGTAGATTTCGGCTTGGTGATGGATATTTTTGAATATTGTCTGGATCGAAAATTCAAGTTTAATTTATTTTATTTTTGGATTTGATGACCCCATTCAGAAACAGTACATAGGATATTCCACCGCGGTTCGAATCGCTCGTGGTGCGAAACGACTAGAGACCTGTTCTGTTTTGTTTGTCATATTAAACAAATAAAATATAAATAAATATGTATGATCTGTTCTGAGAGATTATGGGGGAGACTATTGGGTTCTGAGTTCTTCGGGACTCATCCACAATCATCAAATTCATTCACAAACATTTTCTTATGTCAAATAAATATATTTTACTTTATTGGTAACCACTACGAACATGTAAACCTATCATAAATAATAATTATTTATTAAATTTATCAATTAAATCATAAGCACTTCTACTCCAACCATACTTAAATTTTGGTTAAATTAATTTATTAATCCTACTTATACTATTATAAACTTGAAACTTTGTGAGGATGAATGTTTGTTACTCTTTCACTCAAAAACTACTGAACTGATTTTGATGAAACTTTACAGTATATAGCTTATTCATCAGAATAACAATTGTATTACTTTTTAACCGGGTACCAAGCGGGCGAAGCCGTGGGCAGAAGCTAGTAACTATATAAAAATAATATTATACTATACTATACACAGTCCTGGGGCTACATTCGTACAACCCAGATGAAAAATAAAATAAGGTACACTTGTCCCTGAATGTCACTCGGTGACTAACATTTGAAAGGTCAAATGATTTTAACTCCGGACATACCTGTGGCTGCAGGAGAGCTAGGAAGCGCGCGGTGGGGCCTCGCACGTTGGTCAGAGCTATTTCGAGGCCGGGCAAGCATCGCCCGCCGCCGAGATGTATCTTCTACAAAAAAAATAATAATAATATCAGCCGTATAGTTTTAAGAACACAAACTCTGCTTAGTTTGGGGCTAGATGATGCTGTGTGAAAATGTCCAGAATTATTAATTTATTTATTTATTTTATACATAAAAAACACATAGGTCCGAGACAAATATTTGCAGATCATACAAACTTCCTGTCCCAGCGGGAAGAGAACCCACCACCTCCTGCGTCTCAGGCGGGCCCTCGCCCACTGCGCCACAGAGGTCGTCAAAATAAAAACATGTGAGGACTGACCTCACGTGGGCATCGTGGGAATCAGGCATACTATGAAATATCGGATTATATAGATGATGAAAACTCTTGGGGATAAAGTTGCTGCAAAATGTAGATACTTATTATGATGTAAAAGGATCATTAAGAATAACCAGGCTTGTTTTGTTGCCTTTCTTTCGTGGCTTGGTCGCGGAGGAACAGGCAGTGATTTTAATGTATTAATGAATTTTGACTTGGACCATGGCTTCAGGAACTAGTACCGTGTATTGTGACGCTGTGGGAATCGAACCCGCAACTCTTGCGTCGCTGCCGGCTTCTATCCCACCGCGCTATCGAAGGGAAGTATTTTTATTATTATTTGGTGTCATGTGCCTAGTGGGCGGTATCCCGATTTCAGATCCGGAGGTCGTGGGTTCGAGAAACGATGGATTTATCCATTTAAAAAAAAATGCATTTATTAATTGACTAAACTCCTAATAGTTAGATAGATAGATAGATAACTCTTTATTGCATACACCATGATTAAAAAAAAACTTTACATCTTAAAACTAGGTTGTATTGATACAACGGGCGGCCTTATCGCTAAGAGCTATCTCTTCCAGGCAATATTCGGAAGGACTTGATTTAAAAAAATGTGGAGAGAGATGGTGTAACTGCAATAAAAATAATTTACAACAAAATATAATAATACATATTTAATCAAATATATGGTATAATGTCAAAGGTCTAAATCTAAGGTCAAAGTCTTACCATAGGATTGCTATCATTGATGGTGAGTGAAGAGTCAAAAGGTACTTTCCCTTTCTCCCAGTATGCAGCGTAATGTACTGTTACCTCAGAATTCTGAGGGACCACTGGGCCATCGCCTGCAAAAACATTTTTTTTTTACAGTTACATGTCTTAATTTGCGAATAAGCAACACCAGAGGTATCCGCGCATTGTCGACCCTGAGACATAATGAACAAGCAACACCAGAGGTATCCGCGCATTGTCGACCCTGAGACATAATGAACAAGCAACACCAGAGGTATCCGCGCATTGCCGACCCTGAGACATAATGAACAAGCAACACCAGAGGTATCCGCGCATTGCCGACCCTGAGACATAATGGTTGAAAAGTCTCTGTACCTGTAATTTCACACATACTGTTAAAACCGGAACGCAGCAATAATAATATTTGTTTTTAGACAAAAACAAAAAAAAAAAATTGGAAACATTTTTTTTTAGTTGACGTTTTATAATTTGTTTTATACTAAACTGTCGAAATGGTTTGGGGACCATTGTTTCTATGACATTCGTGAATTTATGAACCATAGTAATTTATATCAATAATGATATAAATTACTATGATTTAATTTTATTAAATTAATATGTTTAAGATAGGTAATAGATAATTACATTTACAATTCAAATATTAAGGCATAAGTACTTACTGACATTTTATAATATTATTATATTGATCTACCTATTGTCATTTGCACACCATTTATATGGTTGAATATATAAGGACCTATGAAAATTGTAACATCATGTATAGTCTTACCTATATTCATACAAATAAATGTTGTGATTTCTGATTTATAATCCTTCTGATTTAATTACATAAAAACCTTTTGGATTGGCTTCTAAGACCAACCTTCTTCTATGATGGTAATTTTGACAGCACCACTGGGATAGCATGGGACGTCTACCATCTTGGCTTCCAGGTCCGCAAAGGACAGGTACTCCGGAGAAGACAGCATCATCTCTTCCGTTCTCTTCTCGACATGGGCAAATATATCCTCTGCATCGCTGGAATGAATAAAAATAACGGATAACTTAACAACCAACAGTCAAATACACTATTCTGACCCCATTCGAATTCACTGTATTATGTGGAACTGATCTATGGTCTTCAAATATTTGTTTCGGGTCTGGTATGTATATTATGTATGTAAAATGTCAGTACTTATGCCTTAATATTTGAATTTTAAATGTCAATATCTATTACCAATATCTATTACCTACTTTTAACAACTTAATCTAATAAAATTCAATCATAGTTATTGGTCATACGCCAACCTCTGTGGCTCAGTGGGCGACACGCCTGTCACGCAGAAGGTTGCGGGTTAGATTCCCGCCGCGGGACAAATGTTTGTATCTCCAAAACTTTGTCTCAGGATCTGGGTGTTTTCTATGTATAATATGTATGTATTTAAAAAAATATATATTAGAAGTACATCAGTCATGTAGTTCACATAATACAAGCTCTGCTTAGTTTGGGGCTAGATGATGCTGTGAAAAAAAAACTTCAAGATACCATGCTACCACAACAGCCAGACCTCAAACAAACATCTACAGAACCCACAAACAATTGCCCCGCAGCATGAGTCAAACCCAGCACCAAATATTTGAGTAATAGCATTAAAAAAAAATACACCCACAACTGTATAAAAAAATACATAAAGAACAATGTACAAAGGTGAGCTTAACCCTAAAAAAAGTTTTCTTCCAGCAAACCTTTGTGGATAGGGACAGCTGATAAATAGTGGTGGGTATGTGTACACAAACTGAATAATTCTAATAATAGTACTAATGACATAACCAAATTATTATAATGGACATCCTCAGATACTTATTCAGCAAATAGATCTTTAAGGTCACCAAGTAGGGAGAAGTCAGAGGCAAATCCAAACATTACATTTGGCACAATCAAATCAAATCTATTATATCTATTTTACAGTACCTGTCTTCATCATCTTCAGCATCAGGTATCATGTCGCCATACTCTGTGAGGTCTATTCCATTCTTAGTTCGCTTGAAGTCCATATCCAGGTGGAACTCCCCGTTGGAATTCATGAGATCACTGTAACATTTAAAGCACAGATCAGACTGTTGAATAAAAATAAATTTCTGGAAATAATAAAACAACTTAAAATAATGGGAAGTTGAGAAAAAGTAGAAGAAATTTTTATTATAAAATGTATATGGGATTGTGTTTGAAGTACCCTTACCCATTAAAAAATAATCATTTAAATCAGTTTACAATTGGTATATAAATATTAAAATAAATAATGCTGAACATTTTTCACATAGCATCATCATATTTTTCTGTAAATACTTATAATTATGTATTATACATAGAAAACACTTAGACCTGAGAAATATTTGCAGATCATATAAACATTTGTCCCGTGGCAGGAATCAAACCCGCATCCTTCTGCATCTCAGCCGGGCCACTGCACCAGAGAGGTCATCCATGTGAATATTGCGTAACATACACACAAAGAAAAAACATACAAATTGAGACTCTCCTACTTTTTTTAGGTTGGTTGAAAATAAGATGGTCTAGAGGAGATAATTTTTAAGCAACTAGAATAAACGGTCTTATGGTTTAAAAGTTGAAAAAAGACACCTGTTAAAAGGATTTCAGCCAATTTCTTAATAGTTACCAACATAAATGGAAGAGATCACTCTTAGCGATAAGGCCACCCATTGTATCACCACAAACCTAGTTTTAAGATTATTCATAGTGATGTTTTTAATCCTGATGTATGCAATAGAGAGTTATCTATCTAAACAAAGTTTTACCCTCTTATTCATAATCAACTTTAGCAGTGTAATAAAAGTCATCTGCCTCTATGCCTTGTTTAGTGTTATAAAAAGGTAGGATTAGAGTTAGCGACCTAGAGTCAGTGAGTGATTATGAATAAGAGGGTCACACTGTATATGCAACTGAAAAGTTAATAATCCGCTAGTTATCATACAACACAATTGCTAACGATTGCATTACATAAAGTTAAACTGTTTTGTAGAAAACCGGTATCAAACTAACAAACATTCTTACGTACTTACAATGTGAATTCTTGTTCGTTACTTACTTTAGATCTAAGCCCTTGGAAAACTGTACGGGATTTTTGAATATCTCTTCCATGTTTAAGTACAAAAACTGCAATGAGCAACTTTGAAAAGTAAGTCTCAAACTTTATTTAATAAATTCGTTTTGAAACGAAACAAAGTAAACAGGGATCTAAGTATCTATTAGGAGATTACAAGACCGTTATAAAATATTTTATTAATCTGTGAAGACAATACAAAAATACCAGCCATGGCTATTTCAAACTTTTTTTCCCTTGTATGGCCCGCTATTATGTATCAACTACTTTTTCATCTGTCTGATGGCATTGCCAAGGTTAGATTTCGTACATACGATTTATCGAACGTACGATAAACTAACTAACTAAATAACTATATCCTAATTCAAGGATCGTAAGCAAAAATACAAAAAAAAATTTGAAGGCTATTTTAAATAATTACCTTTAGAAATCATTTGCGCTTCATTCGACTATTTATTTATCAGATGTGTTTTGTGCTCGGGACTTTCCCCAATTGTATATAATGGAGGTTAACCTAAATGGATGAATTCAAGTTAGATTGATGACAAAAATTATGACTACGGACTACGGTATACGGTAGATTGCAGAAATCGATGTTAATATTGTATAAAATTACAAGTTGATAATTATTACATTTGTATTTAATTGTGTCTTCTTAATTTTTTTAAATTTTCTTGGAGAAATTTTCTTGTTATTTTGTACATACGATCGTTTTTTGATAAAGTAAGTTAGGTACTATATATATTTACCTTGTATCTGAATCTAGCCCTGCGATTAATTCGGTGTAATAATAAAGCAGCATTTTAATATGTTTTTGGATAGTGTGCGCGCACAGATTAAAAATGTTTTGTTCTTCTGCGGGGAAAATTATAGTCTGCTGTAATTCTGTCAGTATCGTTTACTTTTCTATTCTCAAAATTTTATGCACAATCAAGTTTAAGCGATTCGAATAATTGTTACCCGTCACGTTTTGCCCGTCAGGCTACTACGGTCTACTTTGGAGTCTGATCAAATAAAGGATATTGGTAAGCGGTAGACATAAAGATGTTGATGGAATTAGTTTTGATAAGGGGTTATTTTCCCACCATCGGAAATACCAGAGGGTCTGTCATACATAATAATCGATAGAACAATTGGAAATTATGGTATTGTCCCAAAGCCATCACAGCTCTTAAAACCCCCAATGTATGTTTCAGCACTATCATTATTGCAGCACCCTTAGTAATGGATTTTTCCTTTTACAGAAAATGGCGGACCCAAAGCCTCATCAACTGATGACCTGCCCTTACAACAAGTCCCATCAAGTTGAGCAGTACAGAATGCACATCCACCTACAGAAATGTGCAAAACAGAACACAAATGTGCCTGTGAGCACATGCCCCTTCGACGCAACTCACATAATCCGCGACGTCGAGATGGATGTGAGTCCATGTCTTGCAGAAGTCTTTGTAGTCCAACTCTATCACAAATTTAAGCAGTTCAAGTATATCTCTAGCCATTCTAGTCAATGTCTAGCATTTGAAATTTAGCACTAGTACAAGTCTAGCACAGCCATTATAGTCACTAGATTAGACTCATACTAACTAGTCTTGCTAATTTCAAGAGCTCTTTTGATAATTCAACTAAAATGCTTATTTATTACCCATTGGTTTCAATCTAGTTGTTGATTTTTTATGCCTGAGATACAGAAGGTTGAGGTTTCGATTCCTGCCGTGGGACAAATGTTTGTATGATCTGCAAATATATATATGTCTTGTCTGGATGTTTTCTATGTATAATATGTATGTATTTACAAAAAAAAAATTATATAAGTAGTATACCAGTCATATAGTTCCCATATCACAAGCTCTGCTTATTTGGGAGCTAGATGATGCTGTGTGAATATGTCCCAACATTATTTATTTTTATTATTTTTATTGATTTAAAGCCTTTATCAGATTTCTTGTTAGATGTTTATGCGTTGTTACTGTCTAGATCTGTGTGCCCACATTCAAAGGCACCTCATCCATGTAGTAGCACTGAGCGATTGAGATAATGGCGGCGATTCTCTAGTACACCATCTAAACTTAATTTAAATTGGTACTCTCCTTTACTAGTGCACGCAAGAAAGAGAAGGCAAGAATTTTACTCCTGTCAAATTAGGTTATGTGTTGCTACACATAAACAACATAGAATACATATATTATGTGAGAAAAATAGACACAGGAGAAAAATTCCAGACATCTCTTTCTTTGTGTTTATAGTCAGCATTTTTTGAAATCACATTCAAACTTAGATGGAAAACATAAATCTGACTAATTTGAAAGTCTAAAATTGTTGCTCTTTTTTTTTTGTTACTGTTATTTAAAAAGAGATCAATAGACAACATTTAGTTTAGTTGATTTACATGAAGCCAATGCCAAAATACTTGATGCCCATCACACAGCGAATTTACTAAACATAACCATCTTTCTTGCCTTGCGATTCTCGTACCAAGCATCAAAATACTGTCTTTCTCAACAGCACCACATCCGTACCTGTACGAAACGCATTCTACTCGACTCACAAATGTACATAACTGATGATGACCATCGGCCTGTTATGGATGTACCAGCTCCACCAACTGTGACCACTTCTTCTGAGAACTGGGATGATGTCAGTATAGTACTGCTTTACTGTTTTATGAATATGGAACTCCTTACCTTTTTCTTTATGATATGGTATATAACCATTTCTTTTCCATTGAGGTTTACACAAATACCTCACGTTTAGTTTTCCTTCCACACTAACGCAAATTTGTCAAGGAAAAACTTGGCAGTAGTCACATGGCATCTCAAAAAGCTAACTTCATTACCATACGATTCGAACTTTCTGAAGGCGTTAATGCCGACAGAAAGTGGTATTTGTCTAGACGCCCTGGTGGTGAAAGAGGTGCTGGTTTGACAAATCCGTTTTGAAAATGTGATATGATATTCAGCTTAAATGCTTGCGCAGACCCTTAAGTTTGAATTGGTCATCCCACTGAGATCACTTATTAAGTCCCAAATATTTTAGTCACCAGCGCTGTACGAACTATAGCGAAAATGGCAACGCGTCGCCGATCTAAGGCGAACACCTTCGGTGATTACCATCGCCTATCGGCATCAGTAACAGCACGGGCATCGCTCGCCCTAAAGACAAAGCTTGGAAGTCATGTGCCAGTAATTTCACCGGCACCCTTCAAACCTGAATGAAGCAGTGCGAAAGAAAAACCTCAAGCTTATGTGCGAAGTGCACCGCCATCCATTCTTATAATGCCAGATTCCGCTCCATCCCAAGGTTGCCTGGAAGAGATCGCTTCTAAGCGAAAGCCCATTGTACTTTTTGTTGAATTAAGTTTTTGTCCATTTTGTTGTTTCAGGATAATGTGGAGAGTTATGACC
The DNA here is from genome assembly GCA_961405105.1 of Perizoma affinitatum. NCBI lineage: Eukaryota > Metazoa > Arthropoda > Insecta > Lepidoptera > Geometridae > Perizoma > Perizoma affinitatum. The sequence continues at coordinate 16,190,080 of OY560186.1, read as the reverse complement.
CGCTTAAGGCAAAAAAAGGAGCTCCAATAATTATTAAGAGCATTAAGGGGGCGACGAAATCGCAAAGGAAAGCAGCTCGCAAGGAAGGTGAGCTATGGATCACTAGCCTCTGCCCACGGCTTAGCTCTCGGGGTACCATATAAAAAGTAGCCTATGTGTGCCAAATTTCATCCAAAACAGTTCAGTCGTTACGGATATTTTTTGTAACAAACATCTTAATTGCCCCCTAGTGAAGGAGTGTCATGTAACACTGGCCTACACGCTCGCTCGCGTATTATCCTCATAAAAAGAAGCATATTATTATATGTTATTGGACTATAGCTGTTCCAAAGAGGTGCGATCATGTTTGTATGGAACCTGGTTTACCTAACGTCCGCCATTTTGAAAAAAAAACCTTGTTTTTGCGGCCCGTGGTGTGAATCGACAGAGAAAGTGATTAGATTACAAACAAAATGTATTAATTCAAACAGTTTTTTTTTCAATATTGCAGACGGTTGTTATGCCTGGTTAAAAAAAATAATACGTGTTGTTCTCTATTTTAAGTGTAGTACTTATGTTTTCACTCAAAAAAGAAATCTATCTGTTCACAGGTCGCCTCGCGTACCAGGCCGCCATGAATAACCAAGAACAAACATATGATGAGTGAAACAGCATGTCTACAGGTTGTCGTAGAAAGTGTTACCATCCCTAAAAGGATAAATTTAATTCGCCCAAGAGATTTGTCTTATGTGTACATAAGACAAATCTCTTGGGCGAATTTGGGAATAGTTTTTTTTGTGGGTATCTCTGTCTACTTACGCCGGGTTCCAATTACAATGACCTCTCAATTCTTTGTAAAAAAATATTTTATTTTTTTCTTCAAGGAAAAACGAGGCGTCATCATTTTGTGACTATAATAGTTAACCCGATGACAGTAGGAAAATTATGACTTTTTCCTTCTTATGTGTAAATAGGTATTATCAAAATTTAGACAGTTTTTCAAAGAGAAACTAAACGTCATCCTTTGTTTCTATCAATAGATGGACATTTGGGTGGTTTGACAGATTTTCTATGGAAAATTGTCATTAGGCTTCTGATTTAGGAGCTGTCAAAGTTTAGTGCTTACAGGCCTAAGACTCGCCTAACGAATACCAAGAATTGGAAATTTAAGGTTTACACTTAGTCAACCGTTTGTTGGTAGGACCATACTTATTCTAGGATACCTACACCCATTCCATTGGTCCTGTCACTGGTTTTCTTTGACACCCTTGTCAATGACTGATGTATAGTGGTACTAAAAATTACTGCAGTCATGCACACATTTGTCCCGCAGCAGGTATCAAACTCGCACCCCTTGCTCGCCAGCCGGGCCACTAAGCTCTTCAAATGACTGCATTTTCAGTGTAAAAAATAATCAGCCTACTTAGCATGAGCACCCAAGACTGTCTTGTCTACGAAAGAGAAGACAAACACTTTCTGTCGCCTATTCTGTCAAACAAAAGAGAGGGACATCATATTTTTAATCTGTTCGGCGGTAGACAAAACCGTTGTCTTGGGTCTTCGTTCTAAGCAGGCTGGTAGTTACTTCAACTTGCGTTCAGCAATTTTTCAGTATTTTTAAATTTCTGATGTAGTTGTGTCTAGTCATTATCATGCCTCTAGATAATTTTCAAATTACAGTACCTTTTCTACACTGATAAAATTATAATGTTAATTTCAATGCCTCCCTATTTATTACTCATCTTTTGTTTAGCACAACATAAAAAAATAACAACACTTTTTGTAACACAGTTAGGATGGTGGGATAAATTAAACTTAAAAGTATAACTGAAACAGAAATGTCCCACGCACCTTACTGATCCATCTACCTAGACAGTTCAATGTCGCACCAAAAAGGTATCAGCTCAGAATAAAGCTAGGTAGGTTACCTACTTAACTGCAAAAACCTATTGTGCACTTCAGTTTTGGATACAATCGTACTTCGAGAACCTAGTGTCTAGACAAATCTAACATCGGGTATAACATACTAACTACTAACATACAATATTCATATTGTAAAAACGGTAATGTTCACGTACCGCACTATCGGTGAAGGCACCGACTATGTTTCGACTCATTCCGAGAGTCTTCATCAGGGTGAGTGATCGCGACGCTCTGCCTCCGCGTCGCTTCGTGCATGACGAATACCGATATTGCGGTACGTGAAAATTACCGTTTTTACAATATGAATAATCAAATTTCTAGCTAGTTCTATTTAGACCTTCTTAGTTTGTTAAAATAAATCTAAGAGACAACTAACGCCGTTGATTGTATAAATTGAGATCTTGTAATATTGAAATAGATGCTCCACGCCGTCTTTTAAAACGTACTTAACTCCTTACTGTGTTACCTTTATTTTATAATCATTTTTATATTTTGTGCTGTATAAGACTTGTTATTCTTGTCATTAAACTTTTTATTATAATAGTACTTAAACAAATATTTTTCAAATTCAAGCAGCTTATTTTGTGTATTCACTATCAGAGTGATTGAGTTTGATTAGGGATTGGTCAAATACTGAAACGCTGATCAAGATTTAAGTACAGTCGGAAAGAGTCTTTATGCAAGGTCATTTTCTAATCGTCCTAAGTCGTGATTAAACTATAAGAAGCGTTTTAGTATTCGGCTGTTAAGACAAGTAGAAATCAAACGATTAACGAAGTTTATGAACATGTTTTTTTTTATTTAAGGGCTTTGTCGATGAGTGTGTATTCAATAATTCAAACATGCCCATATTTAAATAGTACCTATATAATTGGTTGGAATGTTTCCAAAGCGCGGCCTGAGAGCAGTCGCTGATATATTTCAGGTACATGATTAAAACGACACTTAAACATCATCTTAATGTCAACGGCATTCCTCAGGTAAAGATACATTTGATTAGCGCTTTCTTTAATCCGATCGATTGCTTCTTGTCTAAGGGGCGGTATGATATTTTGTGGTAATATTAAGAACAAAATATAAAATCTCTTTAAATGTAACATTTAGGGATAAGGTTCGTTTAAAGTGAATGCCTATGTACACTGAAGCACCACTGCAGATACATTGATATGTATCTGCAGTGGTGCTTCCACACTATTGGGCTTTCATCTTTCGTCGTCTCAAACTTTCAATAATAGTGCAGCACTTAGTTTTGTTGAATGTCATAAGACGCATACAATTTGGTGTAGCTGGGTAACTACTGCTTTTACGCAATATTTTACTAGCGTGTCGTTATTTTTAATATACCTACCCAAATTAAGCTCTACATTGTAATTCTCATTTGTACCAACAACAGAAATCATCATAATTAGGTAGTGGCCTATTTATATGCGAGAGTGCGAGAATCGACTTGATTATCGCCATCGATAATCGCATGCATATTCTCGCCACAAAGCCCTCAAAGGCCTCAAATGATGACTTGTAAGTTGTAGTGTTAATTTAAAAATGTAATTTGATGTGAAGTTAAAATAATTAAAATGTATGTTTACATTATGTAACGTTTAAGTTACCAATAAATCATTTACTAAGAATTGAAAACGCCATCTTTGATTATGAAATAGACGTAATTTCAATCAGCATTCCCCAAATTAGTCAAAACTGAACCCTATTCACGAATTTTTGATTACCTACTTAATTAATCTTATTTCTACATACACGCTTAATTTGAACGTTACAATATGCTTAGTGACCTGTGGTTGTGGCTATTAAAAAGAACTACCGTTGAAGTCATACTAATCGATTGCAAAAAAAACAATTGCATTACAATCTGGTATCTCGTTCGGCGGAGCGGCAAAAGCATATATTTGCCGTAAGATGTTTGTCTGCTAGCGTTGCTCCGCCGAACGCCGAAGGGCTCCTTTCGCCGCGGTTAAACAACACAGCTGATTTTCTAAAACCAGTAAACCTAGGTCGTAGACGAACCTGTATCTACTTAACGTAGAGAAATCTGAATCAAAACATTTTTTTTTTCTAGTAATATTTATTATAATTGCTAAAACTATGTACAAATAATTACAAAGTAAACATTTTTTTAAGGATAATATCAACAAGATTTAAATTGCAGGCATTTCAAAAATTAAAATTGCCATTTCCGCTTAAAACTATATATTCCAGAAGATTTGAGGCTCAAAAATTATCTGATGTTCAATAAAAAATTTGGTGCTGATGGAAATTACAGGGACATGAGACACCTCATTGTTGGCAGGCAAAGCATTGGTCATCCCTGGTGTTTTCTATAAATGAGTTCACTTAGTTCGGTTGGTACTGTGGTGCCACAAGCTGAATGATCATCAAAAAAATAACCAAGCAGAGTTTGTTGCCTGATTTAGACTCGGTCTAAATCAGGCAACAAACAAAGGAATCTGCTTAAATTCACTTATTTCACATTGTGCCTAAGTTGACATTACTATATGATCCTGTGATTTCAATGAATAAAAACCTATTTAATTTGACTTTGTTGTAGATGTTATAATAATGAATAGGCGATGGTAACCAATTACTATCAGCAGCCATAGCATTAGCACTAAGACAACCGTCTTCTTCATGGAATAGTAAACAAAAAATACTTTAGTTTACAAAGTAAGCAGAGCTTGTGTTATGTGAACTACATGACTGATATACTACTTAAATACGTTTTTTTTTGTAAATACATATATATCATACATAGAAAAAACCCAGATCCTGAGACAAATATTTGGAAATGCAAACATTTATCCCGCGGCGGGAATCGAACCCGCAACCTTCTCAGGCGGGCCTTCGCCCACTGCGACAGAGAAGTTGTGAAGGTCGGAGAGCTTGCTCAAAGTAAGGGATTACCGTCACCTTAACCTTTGCAACACCAGGGATATTGCTGATGCGGTGCCAGTCCTACAGACAAGTTAAAGACTCATGTTCAGCATTAGCAGTACCTATGGGCATCTAAGACCTGTTTTGTCAGTGGAATAAAATTACAATTACTTCTGTTTGCAGATAGAAAATTTTCTGTTTTACATCATGATTCATAGGCAATGCATCTAGTGTTGCATTTGTCAATAGGCAATGGTAGGCTCCAAAGAATTATGGCTTTTCCATACTCTGTATAAACTCTTCATCCATCTGTTGGAACTTTTCTTTCATGTCTTCAGGAACATCTACCTTAGTAAAATCTTCCGTGCCAACCTCATCCTCTTTTTGTATTAATATATCAACAACATTTTCACAAGCAAGTAATGCTTTTGCATCTTTCTCCCATTTATGGTACTCTCTCAATATGTAGTAAACGCCATTATCTCTTAAAACCTCTCGGCCGCTGCGTTTCGTACACAGTTTGTTTAATGTTTCTAAAATCATCTTACAGACATCTATGTCTTTATCACGCTGTTTTTCTTGTGGTAGATACTGGAGTGCTATTGGTAACTTGTCCATTTCGTCATCTGGGTAGTCTTCGTTGCCCATGATTGGGTTTAGAAGGAATGTTAGTAAATCAAGATCAGCACGCAATAAGACGTCATGAAATTCAGTATCAAACGACAGATTTCTAATAGTACCGATAGCTCCGCCTCTTCGAATGGAAGATCGCTCATAATTGCAAAATGGAAGTACTTTTATCAGTGGAGTGTGTGGGTTTTCTTCGGTGAGCCATTTGCGTATCCTATGACTGCACGAGAGATTGCTAAGCACAGGTGCAAGGTAATTTAAATTGGAGCCTTTTTTGTTGAATTCTACATCAACAAAGGCGTTTAGAATATCGTTTAAACGCGGTAGGAAAGTGTTTACACATGGTTCTAGTTCGTTTTCCAGCCTTGTGATATTGGATAGTATCATGCAAGCGGCATCAGCATCTTTTTTATTTGGATTCAAAACATAACCTATAAGTATTTCCAGAATGTTACAGGCTTTCAGGACGTGTGTAGCTCCCGTAGGACTAGATGTAATGTTAACAAGAACGAGCAGAGCGTTCTTAGCTACTTCTTCATATTTATCGTCGGTTAAATCAATGACATGTTGAATAATTTGGTTGTTTTTCAAGAGAGTATTGATGCCGTCTTCACTCGCTGAAAGTCCTACTAAATGGTCCAACGCGATGTGTTTTAGGTCCAGACGGGATTCGTGTTTCAGGAACTGAAGCATTTCTTCCAATACATCTTTCGACATTTTGATAAACCGAGGTAAACTAAAAACCACATACGACAAAAAACAAAAAAAACTTTTTTTTAGTTTTGACGTAACACGTGTTGATGACAATGACAGCAGAAGTCGATTGATTTTGATAATTTTGTTGAAATAATAAAATAAATAAATAATGCTGGACATTTTTCACACAGCATCATCTAGCCCCAAACTAAGCAGAGCTTGTATTATGGGAACTACGAGACTGATATATTACTTATATACTTTTTTTTTGTAAATACATACATATTATACGTAGAAAACACTCAGACCTGAGACAAACATTACAAACATTTGTCCCGCAGCGGGAATCGAACCCGCAACCTTCTGCGTCTCAGGCGGGCCTCGCCCACTGCGCCACAGAGGTCGTCCTCTGTGAATAATGAATATTTATTTTAGTCCGTAATCGATAAGCGATCTAATGTTGAATATTTGAAGCAATTTACTAGTTCTAAGCTACAAATAGCTAGTATTTATTTAGCAGTCAAGCAGAAATCGTTTTGTTTCGTTAGAAACTGTGTGAATGAACAATCTCAATTTCTCATTATAACTCCGTGGACTCTATAGTTATTTATTACATAGCACGTCAATAAGAACCGCAGCAGGGCACACAATTCTCGTAAAATAGATAATAATTATGTCGAGGCTTCAAATATTTCCAATCAAATCGGGCGCATTGGACATTTTAGATAAATATTTCTGTAGAGATCTCAGTGATACGTTCCATTTCATTTATTTTTCTGATTGATTTGCATCGCTAACGCAAATACAATGGAACCGTTATCCGATAAAAAGAAGGTTCAGATTTTAAATATGCACCGTAAACGTATGTGATACCTACATTAAGAATTATAAATAATTATCTGATAAAATGTTATTTATTATTATACATTAACTCTTCGTTGAAACTGTATCAATTTGCGTGTAATGAAATCAGCTGCCTTTAGCGCTTTTTGCTAGTAAGAGCGTCTTTTTTTGAATTTTGCTAAACATTAAAACCAAATGTTTAACTGGTGTCACTAAGTATTAACTGAATTGAATTGAATATGTACTCAGATGAGTACATATTCAATTCAAAAATTCGGTGCTAAAAATTTAAACAAATGTCAAGATATGTCACTGTCAAAGTGTCATGAAAACACTCCAGGGAAGCAAAACACTTGGGTATAGAATATTGATTAAATAGTTTGTTCACGTAGTCCTTTTTATATAGGAAAAGTTTGTTGCAGTTGGTCAATACTATTTTATTAGGTTTTATCTATCAAAGATTACTCCTATCCTATCTAAAGAGACCTACTCCTACTATTGCTTAATTTGGTCCATGAATGTGGTTGTGTCGTCAGGTGTTGTGCGCATGTATTCTGCGCGTGTGCGCGTGGAGCGCGGCGCGCTGCCGGAAGGCGCGGCCGCAGTGCGCGCAGGCGTGCGGACGCGCGCCCGTGTGCCGAGACACGTGCTCCGATAAAGACTTCTTGTCCTAAAGATGTAAAAGGCATGAGTCATTTTAAGGCGTAGACAAGAAACACTTTCAGTTGGCGTTAACGCTGCGGAAATATTGATTTCCTGATGATATACCCACCCTAAAGGCTTTTCCGCAGTAGTCACACATTTTGTCGCGAGCGTTCTCCTTCAGGCCTTCGTGTGCGCGCTTTACATGTCGCGTCACGCATCTGCGAGTCGCCAGATACTGTCGAAATACATTAATATAATTAAATAAGTCATTAAATAAATAATTATTCAATGTAATAATTATAATTTCTACCGTTTTATTCGGTACGGCTACGGTTTTATTAGTATGTATTGAGCTATAAAATGACGCTTGCTCCAGATTAAAAAAAAACCCTAAGCAAAAAAGTAATGTAAACTGTTTAAACCCACCTTATCGCAAACTGGGCATTTGTGTCTCGGCTGGTTGTCGTGTCTGTATGCGACGTGATCGCGCAGTTCGCCGCGAGAACGGTATTTTTTCTCGCACAAAGAGCATGCGTACCTGAAAATTTTACATAACACTTAAATATGACATAGACAAAACATATAACCAAATAATAAATGTAAATGAAATGTCAGCCAATAGGTGTTATCAGGATGCGTTTCAACCTGAGTGTGTCGTGCGCGGCGTGCGCGCGCGCGTACTTGAGATGCGCCGCGTAGGTGGCGCGGCACGCGAGGCGCACGCCGCACGGCGCGCACGCGAGCCCGGCGCGCGAGGCGTGCGTGCTCATGTGCACAGCCAGCGAGCTCGTGCGCACCGGCTTGCGGCACACGGGACACGGCGAGCAAGGGTGCCCACCAGCATGATTCCTACCGACAGAAACACTTATTTTTCAAACATACAGCTTGAAACCGCTTTGGAGAAGTGGGTGGTAGGCAGTCCAAGATCTCTAGTATCCAACTTACTTGGTATTTGACAAAATTACATTAATATGTGGTGATATATTATCTGTGCAATAGCCTTGGAGGGCGGGAAATGCGCGAATCGTTTCCAGATGGAGAATTATGTAAAATAAGAGTTTGAATAAGGGGGCCCTTATTCATTTTTTAATATTTAAAAATAACGATGTCCAACTTCATCTAAGTTGGACATCGTTTTTTTTTAAATATAACTGCATATAAAAAGTGATGTGATCGTGGTCGATCGAATCAATACAAATGCAAACCCATTTGTTGTCCGATTCTTCTAGGCTGGTAAGAAATTAACTCACAGAGCATGCCTCTCCAAGTTGTGCTTAAAGGTGAATATTTTCCCACAAGTGGGACACTTGTGGCCAGCGCGGTGCGATTTTTGGACGTGCTTCCATTTAGCGCCTTTATTTCTGAAAATTTGTTCGTGTCACTCAGAAAGCTACTATATTCCAGTTATTCCACTTGTTGATAGTAGGCAACATTGTTTTGTTTTTTGTCTACAAAAACCTTGAGTACAGCGCAAACGATATTGTTGGAAATAGTCTAGGGAAAAAGCGGGAAACACCCCACTAATGGCTTCTAGGTACTTTGTGAAGTCGTCAGCTCTACATGTTGTCAAAAATATAATAGGTAGGTAACTAGTTAGTTATCATAGAATCTGGAAAAATTCAATATCAGAGAAATCTCCATAACGGGAATAAACAAATAATATAAAACATCCCACAAAAAACTGAAAAAAGGTTATACTCAAATAATATTGAGGTAGTATTCGGTGTAGTCGTGTAGTCGTGTAGTCGTCAGCTCAACATGCTCGGCGACTACACGGAGCATTGAAAGCGCGTGGTGTTTCACACGTTGTAAAAATAATGCATGGTTACTCACTCAAATGTCATATCACACTCAGAGCATGGATATTTTCGCGGTTTGTCTAACTTCATAATATCCTTTTTTGGTAGTCTCTGAAAATAAGTATATAACACAAATAAATACAAGCGCTCAAGACGTGTTGAGCTATAAGCTTTGTTAGGAAATAGGTTAGAAAATAATTCTAATTGCTTCCTATTTTTTAATTATATTTTTTGTTTGTGGCTTTCATATCACTGCGGTCGTGACAGGTCTATTGTGATTATCACTGCTATAACTCAAGAGACCATTACTACAGGAGCCCGTATATGCTTTTGCCATAAGAGGTTGTTTGTTTGCCTGTTATCATTTCTTCTTTTTTAAATTTCGTCAAGGATAGTTGTGAGATAGGTTTTACCGCCACAAGCGCAATCAATGATATAGAATATATGTTTACAATTTTGCAAAATTATTATATTGAAAGTTCTCGATTTAATGTTTCACTAGAAGACTCTTGCTTGGTTCGGTTACTGGTATGAACACAGCCCTAATATATTACGCGTTAGAAATGATACGTGTATTCGTTCAGTTGATGGCGACAGCATACCAAGTTAGCGATTATACGATGACATCGAGTACTACCTCAATTTTATATATTTATAGCCTTATTTTCATTTTTCTTGTTTTCTTTTTATTCCAGTTCCAGGTGCTACGTGAAACCGCAGTATTTGTATTTGGTAAAATGAAAAGAAGACATCAGCTTTGCACTAAAACATGTATCCAGGTACTTATAATAAAAAGATAAAAAAAACTGTTACCTAAGTACCTATTAAAACATAATGTAGGTAGGTAAGGTATCTCTAACTAACTGGTCTGCGATCCCGAGCACCTTATGTAATGCCTCAGCAGTATGCTATTTCACAACATGATGGTTTCCCGGCTACGGTATTTTCCGGTACTTTAGCTATAGTTATTTTGAGGACCTAGGTTAATCGATTTTTTTATTCCCAAAACCCCCTAAACCTGCAAAATATAGCAAAAACATTTAAGCCTTTTTGGAAATATTTGTTTTTTTTGGAGATCACAGACACCATACTAAAATATGTTATTCAAATACGAAAAAAGTTACGAGTTAGCTTAAGAGGCTTCATGTTGCTACCCTTTGAGTAAGGATATTATTTCTAGAAGGGAGCTTATATATAATATATAAAAAACGTGCAGATGTGACAACAGATGATGAAACACGTATAACAAACCTTTTTCTTTGCAATAATCTCACTGTGTTTTTCATTCAGATGTCCAACCATCAAGTCTTGTGTCAACGTTTTGTGTGTACATTGCTTACATACATAGCCCCAGTAATGGTCCTTTATATGAGAGTCCAATGTATCGTCTTTGATGTATGAGAGACATACATGACACAAGTTGTAGTTAATTTTCTAAAAAAAAAATATTTTCTTTCTCACGGCCAATTACTGAAATGCTGTTTCCAGCGTGCACCGTATGCTTGTTTACCACTTAAATTATAAAACAAAACTGAGTTAAAAAGAGACGCTATATATAACAAGCCCAACACAACATTTGAACACGATTTAAGGATAACAAAACTTCTAATATTGGATTTGAAATTTTCTAACTTTTCGAATTAGAAAATGATAATTTGACATTCAATCTGTCACTGTATTTCCATGTGTCCAATAATAATAATCCAAATAATTTATACAACACATTTTTTAAGAAATTTAGTGATGTTTTTATATCAATTTTTACATCGAAATCGATCATAGTCTCTGATGGTAAAAAAATCAGTGACTGGGCAACAGCGGGAATACAAAGCAGAATAAAATTGTATGATCTTTGTGCTGAAAAACAACATAAAAAGTCAAAAATTATTATAACATTTTTAAAAATGTTTGTCGTGAAGCAAAAGCTCGTCATTTGAGTTTAAAAATTACAAATAGCCAAGACAAAGTGAAAGCCACTTAGAAAGTAATCAACAGTGAGACTGGAAGAGTCACAACTAAGAACAATAAGTTTAATTTGAAAATTGGCAATGCCATTGTCAATCAGGATGGTGATGTAGCTAATTCGTGCGAAAACTTAGGCGTTAGGCGTTTTTTGTGATTTGTCCAAGGCATTTGATTGCGTAGACCATGACACACTAATCAGGAAACTACACCATTATGGTATTAGGGGCGTTGCTCTAGACTTTCTCACTTCATATTTAAGTGATAGAGTACAAAGAGTTGACGTGAATGGAAAGCGTTCTCCGGGGTCTCTGTTTGCTATGGGTGTACCGCAGGGATCAATTCTTGGACCATTTTTATTCTTAGTATACATTAATGATCTACCCCATCTTGTGAGGGACGATCATGAGGTTGTATTGTTTGCAGATGACTCGTCACTTTTATTTAAATTGAAGCGACGACAAACCGACTTTGACTATGTAAACAAATGCAGTCTCTAAGGTTGTAAAATGGTAAACAAACTTCTATTAAATGAAAAGAAAACAAAGTGTATTCGATTTATACTACCTAATGTTACACAAGTTAAAGCAAATATCAAAATCAAAGATGAAGAGTTGTCTCTTGTGGACACCACCGTATTCTTAGGTATCACCCTAAATAATAAGCTTCAATGGGGCCCTCACATTGATAAGTTATCGAAGAGACTTAATTCTGTGGCATATGCACAAAAAAATCCGTCTTTATACAGACGTAGACACAGCTAGACTAGTTTACTTCAGCTACTTCCACAGCATTATGTCGTACGTATACTGCTGTGGGGGAGTGCTGCAGATATAAATAACGTTTTTGTGCTGCAGAAGAGGGCTGTTCGAGCTATTTATAATATGGGCCCCAGAGAATCACTTCGTCAGATGTTTAAAGAAATATATATAATGACATTTCCTTGTCAATACATCTGTGAAAATATGATGTCTATTCACAAAAATATATTTTTTTTTAAGAAAAAAGGCGACAATCACTATGTTAATACCAGAAATAAAGATAAACTCGCTGTTGCTACTTGTAAAGTTAGTGAATCGTTTAAAGGGCAAGGTGTACACTTTTATAACAAACTCCCAAGAGATATACAAAAATTGTCAATTTACAAATTTAAAAACGTAATTAAAAAACAACTTTATAAAAAGGCATACTATAAAATATCTGATTATTTAGATGATAAAAACTCTTGGGATTGAAAATGCTACAACTCGTTGTTTTGTAAAAGGATCATTAAACAGAATTACCAGTCTTGTTTTCTTGCCTTTCTTTCCTGGCTTGCAGTATATAAACTACTAAATACTTTTTTTTAAATACATATAGTTAGGTATTATAGAAAACACCCAGACGCAAGACAAACATTTTCTAATCTTACAAATATTTGTCCCACAGCAGGAATCAAACCTCAACCTTCTGCGTCTCAGGAATGCCTTCACTCACTACGCCACAGAGGTCGTCAACACATACATAGTATATGGACACTAGGATTCCCTGTGTCGTGGGTATCAGGACTAAGAGAGTACCGTGGTACCACAAAACCAGAGTTCTTAATTAAAAAATAAGTACCTTAGTATGATGCTGTGAATTGTGAGTATTCAACTCACTATCACTCTTAAATCCAAGAACACAAGAATCACATTTGAATCCATTTTTCAACTCCAACCGTCTATTTTCAATAACTACCTTCAATTCTTCCTCAGTCATGATAGTTTCGGAATAAAATTTCTTAATTTTATCAGTTTTCTCGGACTTTTTGTGTTTTTTCTTTTTTGGTAACACTTTTTTGATTTCATCAAAATTATCGTTACTTTGCTCATCCTCAAAGTAATATTCTACACTGTCTGTAACTTGTTTTTCATCTTCAAAACTGTTCATAACTTTGAGTTCATTTTCGAAACGGTTTTCTACTAAATCTACTGTATTTTCATCCTTGATATCCTTGACTTGTCCACAATCTATGAAAATCTCAGTGTGAATTACTGCTGCTGGATTCATGTGTATTGATAGATGTGAGAGACTTCCTGCTTCCTGAAACTTCATCATATCTAGCCAACACATCATCATACTTATTAATTACAAGGTTGGTCATATTTTTTAAAACGGTTATAATTATGCTATCACTAGCTTCTGCCAACGGCTTCGCCCGCGTGGTACCCGGATAAAAGTAGCCTATTCTGATGTACAAGATGTCCAGAAAGGGTATCGGGTATTTGTAAGTTCAATAAAACAAAAGTTATTTGTATGCAATAAAAAAGTTTATTGTTTATTATTAGCATATGAATTGGAGAATTATTTGGAAAAGATGATGTTATCCAAATGATGACCGTTACGTTGCTGGCACTCTTCTAAACGGGAACGAAGATTGGCGATAACACGTTGACACATAGCTATCGATATTGCTGCCATTTCTGACCTGATGTTTTGCTTCAACTGGGTTAGATTCGTCGGATTATTTTGATAAACCTTACTTTTAAGGTATCCCCATGCAAAATAGTCAAGCGGGCTAAGGTCGGGGCTTCTGGGAGGCCAGTTGATGTTACCCCTTCGCGAAATGACTTTATTAGGGAATAATTCGTTAACAACTTCCATTGAGTCATTTGAGGTATGGCAAGTGCCACCACGTTCTTGGTTTGAAACCTGCAAACTCCTGCAACTCTGGGACCAAAAAATTTCGCAACATATCGCAATAACGGTCACTATTCACATTAATTGCTCGGCCTCGTTGATCTTCATGAAAATAAGGACCAATTATGCCTTTAGCACACATAGCGGCCCAAACAACGGCCTTTGGGCTATGCAGGGGTCGTTCATGCTTTCGTCTCGGATTCTCCACTGCCCAGTACCGACAATTCTGCTTATTAACATGACCATTCAGGTGAAAATTTGCTTCGTCACTGAACAGTATGTTGTTAAAGTTGTTAAATCGCTGCAGCATTTCGTTCGCAAAATTCAGTCGATTAGCATAGTCCGTATCCTTTAAATCTTGAACCAATTGAATTTTATAGGCTTTTAGATGTAAGTCTTTCTTTAAAATCGAATGTAAAGACGATTTTTTGATGTTCAACGCTTGGCTTCGCTTTCGGATGGATAAAGACGGATTTTGACGAACCGACGCCTCAACTTCTTTAATTGTTTCTTCATCGCGAACTGAACGATGACGACCAGTGTTTTGAATTTTAACTGTCGCACCTGTATTCTCGAACATCCTGATCCATTTCCTAATGCTATCGTCACTTGGCGCGTGGCGTGTACGATATTCCACACGATAGAGACGTTGAGCAGTCACTATTGAAACACCATTACGATAATGCGCTCGTACGCAAAATGCGCGATGCGTCCCCGAGTACTGTTCCATCGTGACTAAAACTTCACAAAATGGCGGACGCCACGATCCCCTCCCCGCTCCCTTTAGACGCCCCGTTTCGAATATGGCGCGAAAACAAATACCCGATACCCTTTCTGGACACCTTGTGTAAGCTATATTACTGTAGTTTATTCAAAATCCGTTCATTAGTTTTAGCGTGAAAGAGTAACAAACATCCATCCTTACAAACTTTCGCGTTTATAATAGTAGAAGGATTAAAAAAACACCCAACATTCAGTTCCATAGTCCTGATCCCACACTAGCATTCCCTGTATCGTGGGTATCAGGAACAACGCGTTCGTAAGAAACATGTTTATTCGTCGACTTACAGTGCAAAATTGTTCTCAACGAATAGCCCCTTTATTTTGAAAGGATAATATATATAATAAATATATATATTATATATTATGGGTATAGTCCCATAAATACCTACCAGACACATACATAGTCCTGACCCAACACTAAGATACCTTGTATACCTGTTGTTCTTCTACGAATTTCATAGTTTTGAATGTAATCACAATGGGATAATAATTATATTTTATGTCCCATGAAGGTCATGTAATAATGGAGAAAGATTTATTGAAATTGGATGAGTAGTTTCAGATATTACCCCCTACATACAAACCTTACCTCTTTATAATATAAGTATTTAGAAAATTCTTTACTGCACATAACAAATGGATGACAAAAAGCATTATATTCCAGATATTAATAAACAAGTATAATACAAACTACTCACAACAACATACAACTGGCTTTGAAATAGTTTTATTAGGTGCGTGAAGAGCCAAACTAGATTAGCTGGAGAACAGATAGTAGTACCTTTTTATTTCTGCCATCAGCAATATCCTTCAAAACTTTAAGAGCCATGCATGTTTGGGATCGGAACTGCTTGATTTTGTTGATAATGGCGCGACATTCCCAACACACTAACCAACTAGCAATGTCTTTGAAAAACCCTTCCTGGAAAACATTTAAAGACAATCAAGTAACTTATATAATGAGTTCTACAACTTGTTGTGATAATCTGTATCTAAAGGAGCTTTGTTCCTCGCACTAGGTCTCTGGTGACCTTGTATAGCTAGGTCATGAGGACTCTCCTCGGACATATAAAGTCACACCTGTTTCCTGGAGACCTCTTTTACTTTATTCATCCTATTTTTTTGTACATATGTTATATGTTAATTCCTACATAAAAGATGTAGCGACTTAGGTTTAATGAATCTGTTACCTATGCTACATGTTTAATGAATAAATAATGTTAACTTTAAAACCTTGCATATTACCCTGTAAGCATCTGCGTCGCACTGCAGAAGCATGTACAAAAGATTTACGCCGTCCGGCACTCGGTACAGTTGGAATAAATTTCGATCTCCGCTGAGGCAGGTACAACATCGTCGCTTAGAAATATTGTGACTGCTCATGGTTTGCGCATTGAAATCCTAGTAAAATTACAAATACGGTGTCAGAAGGATTTCTAACTTCTCGACGAGAAAAGCAACAAATCAAATGAAGTAGCTATTGTAACGGATAGAACAATATTTTTTTTGTTTATTCTTACGGTTGGGCTATTCACTTATAGGTACATATAAAGAATACGGACAGAACTAACTGGCTATTTACACGGAATGAACTCGTTTAAACACAAGATGGCGTCCGCATAGAATGTGTCAGGTGCATAGTAATACTCTATGGTGTCAGGGAACAGTTGGTATTCGCCAAACCAATCAGCTAGAGGCGGTTTTACATTCCTTAAACCCGCCTGATACAAAAATTTTTGTTTATATTATATCCCTACTTAGGTATTCAGCAAGTCACTAACAGAAAAAACAATAAATATTTCATTGCATAATTTATTATTCCTTTAAGCCTTAAGGGTTATTTCCCCGGCCGGGTCTTGGCTTGATCTTGAGATGTACTCCGCGGGTGTGGGTGGTCAGCGAGCTCTTCTGACTGAAGGCGGCGCCGCAGATCTCACAGCGGAACGGTTTCTCGCCCGTGTGCACGCGGATGTGGTTACTCAGCATAAATTTAGTCTGAAACAAAGGATATCCTTAACATAAATTGGCGTACGTCCTAAAGAGGAGGAATGAAGCGAAAGAAGTATCGTAGCAAGTGGAAATCCTTGGTGTCTGCCTACCCCTCCGGAAAACAGGCGTGACTATATGTATAAAATAAATAATGCTGGACATATTTCACACAGCATCATCTAGCCTCAAAGTAAGCAGAGCTTGTTTTATGGGAACTACATGACTGATATACTACTTATATAAATTTTTATGTATATTTGTATGTATGTATGTATGGTACCTAACTAGAAATTCTCTCGCAAGGAATATGAAGTAGGTAGATAGATAGATAAACTCTTGATTGCACACGAAATAAAAATACAAATACAGGAATTCATAAACAGAAAAGGGACAGTGGTCGGTCTTATCACTAAACGTGCTCTCTTCCAGACAACCTTTTGATGGACATGATAAAATGTGTACAAGTAACCCTATTATACAATTAATTATATTATATACCTACATACATTACATATATACATATCCTATACAATATAAATATATAAATAATAATGTGATATGATAAGTGTGTAATCATAAAAAGGATATAACTTATGCAATAACTATAGTTTCAGTATTAGCCGTATTTTCAATTTTTAAACATAATACTTACATTGAATCCTCGTCCACAGATATGGCAGATCTTGTTCTTTGGTTTCTCAACGCCCTCATGGTCATGCATAATGTGCAGCTTTAGCTTACATTGAGCTTCGAATCCCTGGAACAGACAGAAAATGGACTGTTTTAGCTTTTTACGATTATCATACATATTCAATTACACACTTCTGAATGGATTAATCGCATAAAAGCCTTTGAAACATCAGGCTATTTTGTATAATTAAAAAAAAACGCGATTTATCTGTTGAATTAATCATGGTTCCCGCTGCGGCACAAATGTTTTACAATTAATGCTTATCTCGGGTCTGGGTGTTTTCTATGTATAATATGTATGTATTTACAAAAAAAAGTATTTATGTAGTATATCAGTCATGTAGTTCCCATAATACAAGCTCTGTTTAGTTTGGAGCTTGATGATGCTGTGTGAAAAAAGTCCACCATTTTTTTTTACCTATAAATTACTCCTTTATATAAAACTAGCTTCTGCCCACGGCTTCGTCCGCGTAGTACCCGGATAAAAAGTAGCCTATGTGTTATTCTGATGTCTAAGCTATATTACTGTAAAGTTTCATCAAAATCCGTTCAGTAGTTTTAGCGTGAAAGAGTAACAAACATCCATCCTCACAAACTTTCGCGTTTATAATAGTATAGTAGGACTTTATATAAGCTTCCGGTAGCCCGCCGCGTAGTAGCCCGGATAAAAAATAGTCTGTATGCCTATTTCAACATTTCATACAAATCAGTTCAGCTGCTACAGAATTATTCGGTATTCAGAACATGTCTATTCGCAATAAACATTCTCAATACATTTATTGATTTCACATGGTAGGTACATATATGGTGTATAAATGTATGTAGGTATCTCACATGAACACTACCAAGGGTATAGCAACCTAAAAGCAGGCCGAGATTTTGTGTAAACAAAAACTAGTAGGTATGATAAAAAACAAAGATGAGGAAGGCAAAGTATCAAGGTATCTAACGTTTGGAATAAAATAATTAAGTAGGTTTAGTTATTTTTCTTTTGTTATATCATTAGTCAAGATAGGTACTTACGTCACTTTATATTTATTTTCATTATTATTTTTAAAAAAGTTTTCAGTTTCTTTGTCTAATAAAAATCTAGATTATGAATTTATGTATACTTTGGCATGCCGATGTTATGTAATAACTATAATGAAGTGGTCAATTAAATAAATATCAAAATAATAGTGATTGTAAAAGTTGGTTAGCTTCCTTTCTGTAATATAAGTAAGATAACGCGGGTATGGAGAAATTCCGTATAAGCTCCTACCTTGCCGCACTGATCGCACTTAAATGGTCGTACATTGGAATGCCTCGCCAGCGTGTGCTTCTTCAAACCGGTCGAATTCACGAACTTGGCGTCGCAAATTTTGCAAACGTGGCTGTAAAAAAAATATGTACACAAGTGTTGCAGATATTTCCAGCCCGCTTAGCGTGAGCACCCAAGACAGCGTCAGGGAATCCTGGTGTGGGGTCAGGACTACGCGTGTGCCTTTATTTATTGACGACCTCTGTGACGCAGTGGGCTAAGGCCCCCTGAGCGCAGAAGGTTGCGGGTTCGATTCCCGCCGCGGGACAAATGTTTGTATTATCTGCAAATATTTGTCTCGGGTCTGGGTGTCTATGTATAATGAGTATGTATTCACAAAAAAAAACAGTCATGTAGTTCCCATAACAAGCTCTGCTTAGTTCGGGGCTAGATGATGCTGTGTGAAAAATGTCCAGCATTATATTTATTATTATTAAGTCTTTCTCGCAAATACCTTACACGCGATGTAAAGAACTCGCATATGCGTTTGCCAAAAGAGGCAGTTTGTTTATCTGTTATCATTTATACCTAACGATTTACCTGATTGAAATGCGGTTACGATTTGGATGACTTCATGGAAAGTTCTTTGATAGGTTTTACCGCCGCGATTGACAAGCGGGTTGTAACTAAACAAATTGCAAACGCTCTGGTAGAAACGTCGCGTCAGGGGGTTTTAAAATTTTGAAAAAGATCTTTGTCATGGTGAGAATTTAAAAATTATAAAAAAAGTCTTGAAACTTTGTTCAAAATCACTACGCGACTCGGCGAAACTCACTTTATAGCATAAAGGCGAGCTTAACTCTAACAAGAGTTTTTTTTTGAGCAAACTTTCGAGGAGCTGATAAATATTGTTGACCGATTAAAGATAAAAAGCAGATAAAGTATTAATTTTGGTAGTAAACAAGGGGTTAGTTGGGGCTTTAAGGCCATCTGACATGCCATTAGTTCACTAATGATATTGACTTACCGGAGTACAGTGTCCGGCGCCCGGTGTGGCGCAGAGTATTTGAGGTGCGATTTGTAAGACGCCGTAGAGGTGAATCGCTTGTCGCACTCGGCACAGTACGCGGCCTCTGGCACGGCGCTGTGTTTGCGCATGTGGCTCTTGATGTGGCGAACGCGCGCGCCGCAGACTGTGCACGGCGTTTTTGGTTTGAAGCTATGCATCTGTCTATATACCTAAGCTTTAGTAAGAAAAATAGATCTAGGTATTTCAAATCTATTCTGATAATCTGTTATTGGCCTTATACATAAAAAAAACAAACAAACAAACACGCTCACGACTGTCTTCCTCATGGTGGACATCCTCAGGTATTTACTCAGTGAGTAGATCTTTGAGGATACCAAGTAGGGGGTAGTCAGAGGCACGTCCAAACATTACATTTGGTACATGCCCGCGTTTTGCAAGTAGTAAGCATTCCACGTGACAGGTTGCAAGCCCATCGCCGTTTATTGGAACACTTACTGTTAGCACATGCCTTCAGAAGTCGGGGTTTCGCCCACTAGGCCAATTATGCCTTATACATAATTAAAATATATGTCATATTAAAATATAGTTAAAAACTTCTTTTTATCGGTAATAATTATAATAAATAAATAATGCTTGACATTTTTCACGCAGCATCATCCCCAAACCAAGTAGAGCTTGTATCATTGGAACTACAAGACTGATATACTACTTATAAAAATTTTGTAAATACCTAGAAACTCCCAGACCCGAGACCAATATTTGCAGACTAACAAACATTTGTCTCACGGCGGGAATCGAACCCGCAACCTGCTGCGTCTCTGATATTTTACATTTACACATTTTGCGAGACGATTAAAGTGCATATTCCCATACTTGTTTATTTCTGATGACATTGCAATATTAAAGTGTCAGCGAACTGATCTGATGGTGAAGACGAAAGGTGGATGACGGGATTTGAGCCCCACGACCTTCAAATCTAATGCCGGGTCACTTCTTCCCTGGCTTGGTCGCGGTTTTAATTAATAAAAAAATGATTTATGACTGGACACTCCACCACCAGCAACAACTTTTTTACTAATACTTTACTTACTGCGTATGAACTCTGAGCCCGTTTTTGGTTTTGAACAGTTTGTTGCAAGTCTCACACTTGAGAGGCGCTTCATGAGTGGTCTCTCGGTGGAACCTGAGACTTGACGGTGATCTGAAATAACCTACTGATATTATTAATAAGAATAAAATCCAAAACAAGCAAATACGTAAAAGAAATAAAGCCACATAGTACTTAGAAATAAGCGGCCAAACTGGGAGAGCAACCGGTCTAAGATTAGCTAAAGATTAAATCAAATTAATAATGAATAATGCTAGACATTTTTTAACTACTAATAACTAAACTAATTAATTCAAAAACTTTAATTAATTTATTAAATAATATGATTAAAGAGCCGTGTTGAAGCTATTGTGCGGTACCACGACTTAAGGACATCAGTTCGAACCCGGTTGTGCACCAACTACCTCTTTACAGTAGCATAATAATTTTATTTATTTTTATTTCATACATTGCCTGTATGATATTTATATTAATTTAAACGAATTTATTTGACCTAAACCCTTTCTGAAATCATTGTGTCCTGTCTGTTTTAATATATTTTATCAGTTATCGTTCCACGTGAATCAACCTGTCACGTGGAACGATATCTACTCACAAAACACGGGCATGTGCCAAACATCAAATTTGGACGAGACTTTACTATTTCCTACCAGCCCGCTTTGCATGAGCACCCAAGACAACGTTTTGTCTACGTACGAGAAGACAAAAACTATTTCTGTCGCCTATTCTGTCAAACAAAAGAGAGGGACGAAATATTTTTGTCTTCTCGGCGGTAGACAAAACCGTTGTCTTGAGTTTTCATGCTAAGCAGGCTGGTATCCTCAAAGACACACTGAGTATGTGCCTGAGGATGTCCATCTGACCCTACCGAGTTCGCTGGCGAGGAATCGTCGTAAATTCACTTTATCATTTCAAATTCACGTAGTTTGAGCTGACGTTTCTATATGATTATTGTGATTTTGACTTTGATGGTCTGATGCCATCTCAGAGGTTGCGGGAAGTCGGTGGATGGAGGTGGTCCTCAGTCCTCAGTCATCTCGGCACTCAATGGGAAGGCCTATGTCCAGCAATGTTGATGTTGGTGGTTAACTTAATATTGCGTTGAGCAAACCTTATAAACGATGTTAAAAAGATCCCTCAGTGGCGCAGTGGGCGAAGGCCCGCCTGAGACGCAGAAGGCTGCGGGTTCGATACCCGCCGCGGGGCAATTATTTGTAATGCAAATATTTGTCTCGGGTCTGGGTGTTTTCTATGTATAATATGCATGTATTTACAACAAAAAAACATATATAAGTAGTATATCAGTCATATAGTACCCATAACACAAGCTCTGCTTACTTTGGGGCTACATGATGCTGTGTGAAAATGTTCAGCATTATTATTATCTATCACCAAGCCGAAATCCTACATATCAATGGGATATTTTTTTCTACTAGGCTATACCTGGGAATCCACTGGTTCTGAAGATATTGAAAGTCAAAGTCTGAACTTATTTCTGAGTTTTTTTTTCGGAAATTAATTCCAAATGTTATTATAACAAACTTTCGTCCAAATAAACATTATCAAAATTTCTGAAATATATTTTCAAATTACGCATTTGAAGTTGCAGAAATGCAATATAAACTCGAACGCACGCAGACTTGTCACGCACACAAACACGCGGTCAGCGTGCATTACATTGCGCGCTGCAAAAAAACAGCATTTTTTAATGCCTTAAATTAAAAGTCGTTTCTTAGCAATTATTTCCCCGTATGTTACTCGTTAAGATGAACAGGGTGTCTAGACAAATACCCCTTTCTGTTGGCGGTAACGCCTGCGGAAAGATTACATTGTATGAAAATGACATAAGCTGTGTCTGACATAAAAAATCAATGACTTATTTATATGTTCAAAAGCACTTTCACGAGTCGAACGATTCGGTCAGAAATCAGAGATCTGAGGCGCGATTCTGGGATTTGCAACATGCTAAAACCGTGATCGTATCGATCATTTTGAACCGTTTTCCAGCACGTATTTACCAATTCCGATCTTGGGTAACATGTTGCAACGACAAATACGGACGGTATTTGAATTTTTCAAATACCGTCCGTATTTGAAACATTCGAGACGTTTGGGAAAATCTTTTCTAATGTTTTTAACGGTTTTTTTAGAAATTCCGATCTCGAGTGCCAAAACTGACAGCTTAACGCATGGAATTTGTAGAAATTCGTCAGACGTTCACGGTTTCGTATCTCGGCAACAATTTTGTAGGAGAGACTGCCTGTCGACCTAGCAAATAGATCATTTTCTTGTGGATATCGTAGTTCTTTTTGTTTCGAAAATGTCATCAAGATATTTTCTAGCATGGAGATGGAGACAAGAAGATGAACGGGCTCGTGATGGTGGGTACCGTTACGTAAAAGAAATGAAAGCCAATCTACGGGAGTTCTTCAACCCTGTCGAGGATCACCTATTGCGTAAATATCGGAGATTTTTTCACCGGAATAACCCTAGAAGTATTAATGCATTTTACTTACAGTTCCATATATTCCACCATCGTTTCTAATTGCGATGGACTCGTACGCATTATTTTTTCTTGTTCTACTCAAAAATTAAATATTTAAATAAACCGTGCGTAGGGGAATCCCTATTTTGACAGAATGACAATGACACTGACAAATTCAAGTAACAAATTCCATAGAGATCTGAAGTTTTTTAATTTTAAATTCGAGTCGTCAACCTTCTAAAAATGACTTTTACACAATTTTCCTAATACGTCATCGAGGGCTCGTTAACCCGTTTTGCACATTTACATGCAAGTAAAAATCAAGTGACTCGTAAAACGTCAAGCCGAATAATTCGGTCAACGTTGGCTCGTCCATGGTTTTACGCAGAAAATGGTAAAACTTAGAATTGGGGTACTGGGTGTTGAGACAACAACCACTTATTGGCGTTAACGCCTGCGAGGAGAATTAATTGTATGGAAAAGACAATAGCTGTGTAAATGTCACATGACAAGTTTTACCTTAAAAAATTTGCGTTATCGTGAAAAAAAAATAAGCGCGATGAACTTTGTCTAGAAAGATTTCGGCTTGGTGATCAGTCTTTTTACACACTGTATAATAATAAAGAGTGTGAGAGTAGGGATTGATACTAACGGAAACTCAACGCGGCATATTCTGCATGTAAACCGCCTTATGTCGTGCTCTCTAGCGTCGTGTGACACCATTTCAGATAGTTTGTGACCCACGTACGAGCACGACTTGCATTGATACCTACGATAGTGGCTGACGACATGCTCTCTGTAATAATTCAGTTTCGAAAACCGTGTCTCGCAAATACCACATTGGTGGCGACCCGCTTTCTGAAAAAAAAACACACAAATTAAACCAATAACATAATAAATTATATATAAAAAAGTTAAGTACTTTCTTTTTAAGAAAGTACAATGGGCGTTCTTATCGCTAATAAGCTAAGAAATGTAGGGAATTTAAAAAATTATAAAATTTTGGATAATTAAAATAAATAATGCTAGACATAGCTTCACAAAGCATCATCTAGCCCCGAACTAAGCAGAGCTTGTATTATGGGAACTACATGACTGATATGTACTACTTATATATATTTTTTTTAAATACATACATAATTATACATAAAACACCCAAACCCGAGACAAATATTTGCAGATCGTACAAACATTTGTCCCGCGACGGGAACCGAAACCGCAACCTTCTGCGTCTTAGGCGGGCTTTCGCCCACAGTGCCACAGAGGTCATCTAAAAATAATAAACATTGTCATTCCCACTTCAGCGTTCATGTTATTATGCAGAATTGTCATCACCCTAAGAGCATGGGTGAGTAGACTTGAGTTACATACAGCCCTGGTGCTAATTTTAAAGAAACTTACCTCTGAATGTCTTGTTCTCATGTGGTTTTCATATAACACCTTATGAAAAAATCCAACGATACACAGATCACATCTGTATTTAACTTTGTTTTTATATCTATCGGCTTCTCTATCTCTTTCCCTCTTCGCTTGCATCTCTTCTTCTGTCATCTCAGTTATAATATAGTTGTCTTTTGTTACTATTAATAATTTACTTTTTTCCTCATTTCTATCTGCTCTCTTCTTATCTATATGTACTTTATATTTTCTTTTTATAGAATTTTGGCTTTTTGTATGTGCTTTTCTTGATTTAGAGACTTTTGTCCGTAATGTGTTGACACATAGTTCTTGGACTATGATTTCGTCATTATAGATATCATCATTTTCATTTTTTATCATATCAGTGTTTAATATTGTTTCATCACATTTAACACCTTCTATTGAGATGAGAAAGTTATTTACAAACACATTCTGGTTAATACTACCTTTATCTTCAATAACTTCATTTTCTGATTTGATAATTGGTACTGAAATATCTGTTTTTATGATGTTTTTCTGTAGTATGTCATCTTGAAACATATGCTCCATGTTTTGGTCACAGCAGATGTCATTTAAGTTAATACTTGAGCAGGTAAGATTAGTTAGCGGTTTATGGTTCATCTGAAAATGCATTTTATATAACATTACAGTTATATTAACAATTTAAGGGTTTCAAAGCCAAATAGCAAGGAAACCTGAATATTTCTATGTTTATCAGTTCTGCATCAGTGTTGCACCACAATATCTCCCTCAGATAAACAGGATTAATTCCTGTTTATCTTAGGACTGGGTCCTAAGAGGACCTAAGAATGTTACCTATTGTAATAGAGAGAGCAGAGATGTTTCACTATGTGATTTAGACTGTGACTTTCAAATCCGAATCGGGGAAGCTATTAAGGAACTAAAATCACCGATATAGCTCTTAAAATTAGCAAGCTGAAGGAATAACAGGCAGGTCTTTTTGCTCTCAGTCCCGACAACCACTTGGGAAGATTCTGAATACTCCTACAGAATCTGACATACCTTTCTACTTGTCCAACATTCTTGAGCTTTTAAGACTTGCAATTTGAATTTTTCCAGTTTGTGAAACATTTTTAGACATTCCCAGCAAACTGAATCAATATTCATCACCTGAAACATTTAAAATGTACATATACATGTATTAATGCATGATTAGATGAAGCCAGACAGACAGCCAGCTGTCTGGTTAACTGTAGTTGCATGCTTAACAACCTAAGATGCAGCTTGGAAAAAAAATGGAAAAAGCAAAGGACACTTTTTTCTTTGTGATAGGTAAATCAATTCATTAATTTGTATGAAACTAATTCCATGTCAATACTTTTTGCCAAACTATACTTCAACTTCTAAGTTATGGAGTATTATAATATCTGTGCTTATGGCTACTGTGGCTAGTTGTCACAATTTTTGCCAGTGTCTGAATGATACAAGTTAATTTAATAACAACATAAGAGGTTGTGTAGATAATAATAATATACATATTGTTGGTATAAAAATGAGCAACCAGAATTTTGTAATCAAATATTATTTATTTGATTACAAATATTATGATATTTATTGGACTGTTTACATGTTGAAATTAAATTGAGGCAGGATAGATGTTAAGTTACGAACGAAACTAACCGGCTGTGTATTATTATGCTAATAGTATAACACACTAGACTACCTACAGTATAATATATATATATATTGTGTTTAGTTTAAGACAAACATTGAAAAACATAACTGTACCAATGTAGCTTAACTACTTACTGTTTGATCACCGAATATCATTGCGTATTTGTTTTTATCTAAATATACGAGTTTTCGGTCTCCACTCAGACACGTAGGACATATTTTATCAAACATTTCTTAGCTTTTCTATTTCTCTCCAATGTTTTTCAAGATCATGAATTCGTAGAAAGATAGCTGTCGTATGACATTTTCAAGTACATAATGAGAAAGTAAAAATAATACTCAAAAACATTCTAAGTAAGGAAAGACGACAATTAGGATTACACAACACAAACATCAACAAAGCAATCGATCGTAGGACAGGACGAAAGCATTATTTCAACGTACCTAGTACAAAAACACACAATATGCATTGGCTATTTACACGTAGGAGCTATTTACACTACAAGTTTACAGAGATACCTATTTTTACACCTACAAAAGTTGAAATGTAACAGGTTTGACTACTCAACACTAGATGGCGTGAGTTCAAAATGTAAAAGTGGTATAAAAAAATACCGCGCTGAAGTGTAGGTATAAACAGTTTTGTGGATATCGTAAACGAGCATTTATCACAGGACAACATTTTCTTTGACTTGTTATCTATCTCACCCAAAAATCGTTAGTTTGATGAATTTATATAACTTGGGATGTAAGGG
The DNA here is from genome assembly GCA_961405105.1 of Perizoma affinitatum. NCBI lineage: Eukaryota > Metazoa > Arthropoda > Insecta > Lepidoptera > Geometridae > Perizoma > Perizoma affinitatum. Next base: position 16,162,925 of record OY560186.1, on the reverse strand, counting down.
AGCAACATTTCACCTTCTGAACCTAAACCAGCACCCTGCACGCGGTACATCCTGCAGAAACAAACGAGGCTCTGACGACCGGCTGGTGGCGGTATAGCCCTCCCTAAACTGACACATTTAAATCTCCTGACCACTGACGGGCAGCAGCGTCAGTGGTGCGAAAAGCTGTGCCCTGCGATCGCCAATCCGCCTGCCCAGCGTGGCGATTTTGGGCAATAACCTTCCAATGTTAAGCACCTTGAGTAAACGGCCCCAGTTCCCAGCCGCCCCGCTATTCTTGGCCAAGGTGGCGGCCATGGTAACGGCGGGGCAGGGGGTGCTAAGAATCCCCGGGATACGGTAGGCTACCACAAACAAAAACAACTGACCTTAGCTACGTATAATGGAAAGACACTACGACTCGACGAACATTTGGTGCATCTAGAGACGGATCTGAACTACATAAACTGGCACATACTCGGGTTAAGCGAAGTCCGACGAAAGGGGGAGGACACCTTAACCTTGGAGTCAGGCCATCTTATGTATTTCCGTGAGGGAGACCAACTTTCCCAAGGTGGCGTGGGGTTCCTCGTTAATAAGGTCCTTACTGATAACGTTGAAGAGATCTCGAGTGTATCGAGCAGGGTAGCATACCTGATACTCAGGCTATCAAGACGATATAGCCTGAAAGTGATACAGGTCTACGAACCGACTGGAGCACACCCAACTGAAGAGATAGAGGATATGTACGAAGACATATCCAAAGCTCTTCATAACACCACCAAAGCTCACTTCAACGTCATCATGGGGGACTTCAACGCTAAAGTAGGAGTACAGACTCACGGTGAATCGAGAGTAAATCAGTGTGGAATCCGAAACCTTCCAAAAGAAACTGGAAGATCGATTCGCTGCCGTGGAAACCATAGAAGACGTTGACGAGGAACTCCAAAACATACGAGTCGTGAGGGAAGAGGGCGTAAAATTCTGCAGCATGAAACGTAATGGGTAGGAAGTCTGGACTCTCGGATGAGACTTTGCAGTTAATGACAAAACGACGGGAAGACACAATGGCTACTTCGTCAGAGCGTTCGGTCCTCAACAAGCAAATTGCAAAGCTGGTTCGTCGTGACCTTCGGTGCTCTAGCACTCGCCGTATTGATAAGGCTATTGAGCAGAACCGAGGGTCTAAAGTGTTTAACCAGCAGCTTGTTAGGAGTCATCTGACGAAGCTTAAAACAGCGAATGGCCTAACCGTCTTGTCCAAGCCGCAGATTCTCGCTGAGATTGAGGACTTCTACGGCCGGCTGTTCGACTCACATGCTCCCCGCTCTGAACCCAATATTCACGATTCCAGAGCCACACTAACGCGCCACTTTACGGATGAGGTGCCGGATGTTAGCGTGGATGACATCGAGATGGCTCTTAGGCAACTTAAAAACGGAAAAGCCCCCGGTGATGACGGAATCACATCTGAGTTTCTGAAGGCAGGTCCCAGTTTTAAGGGAACTTCAGTAGCTCTTCAACTCTGTCATTTACCGTGGGAGAACTCCAGAGGCGTGGAACAGGAGTATTGTTATCCTTTTCTTTAAGAAAGGAGACAAAACACTTTTAAAGAACTATAGCCCATCTCACTCCTGAGCCACGTCTACAAGTTGTTTTCTAAAGTCATCACGAATCGTCTCGCAAGAAGATTCGATGAGTTCCAGCCTCCGGAACAGGCCGGGTTTCGAAGCGGCTACAGTACCGTGGACCACATCCATACAGTGCGGCAGATTATACAGAAGTCCGAAGAGTATAATCGGCCCCTGTGCTTGGCCCCTGCAGCGAATCCCTGCAGCGATGCCAAGTGGACTATCGTTATAAAGAAGTGTTGAGATGTCTGTACGAAACCGCGACCATGAGTGTTTAAGTACAGAACCAGCAGTTTAATCCCATCCAATTGCGCAGAGGAGTGAGACAGCTGTCATATCTCCAAAACTGTTCACTAACGCATTGGAGGATCTGTTTAAGACGCTGAACTGGAAACATATGGGAATCAACATAAATGGCGAGTACATCTCACACTTACGTTTGCAGATGACATAGTCCTGATGGCGGAGTCGCTGCAGGAGCTACAGGGCATGCTAGATGACTTAGCTGACTCTTCTCAACGAATTGGTCTCCGGATGAACATGGATAAAACAAAAATATGTTCAATGGGAACATTAACCCGGAGCCAATCGTCGTACAAGGCCACCCACTTGAAGTTGTTCAAGAATACGTCTACCTCGGGCAAATTTTGCAATTGGGTAGACACAACTAGAACGAGAAGGAAGCCAAGAGTAGGATCCAGATGGGCTGGGCAGCGTTCGGAAAACTACGTCGAATCTTCTCGTCATCTATACCACAATGTTTGAAAACTAAAGGCTTAAACCAGTGCGTCCTACCCGTGATGACCTACGGTGCCGAGACGTGGACACTCACAGTAGGGCTAGTCCACCAGTTCAAGGTTGCACAGCGAGCTATGGAACGAGCTATGCTCGGGGTTACTCTGAAAGATAAAATCCGTAACGAGATTATCCGACAGAGAACAAGCGTCATCGACATAGCTCAGAGGATTAGTAAGCTGAAGTGGCAATGTGCTGGTCATATATGCCGAAGAACCGACAACCGTTGGGGTAAACGAGTTCTTGAGTGGAGACCGCGTCTGGGCAAACGTAGTGTGGGGCGCCCCCCGGCTAGGTGGAGCGATGACGAAAGAAAGGCAGGGGGCAGAAAGTTGATGACAAAAGAAGAAGACCGAGTTCAGTGGCGCGTATTGGGAGAGGCCTATGTCCAGCAGTGGACTAATGTGGGCTGATGATGATGATGATGATATAACTTCGTTGGTGTTTCTAAAAACTATGTTCGTTCTTCGTAATGGAATTTCATCCTTCGCTTACTAAAATTAGGTCAATTAGGTACCTCATAAAGTTTAGGTAGGTAAAACAAGTTTTTTATATTATTTTGAACTTTATATTAGGTTGGGGAAAAAGTCTTTTCGCATTATTGTATGTATGAACTTGTAATAAAATCTCTTTGGCTATACTATTTGTATCTGGCTGGTTTTGGTATCATTAAAAGTTTAAATTTTAAAGAAGATAATTCCAAATTCAAATTAGGAAAATGTGTGATTTTTATTTGTTTTTCGTACTGTCAAGATGAGTGAATCTAATGAAGAAATTCGATACATTTTAAAATTTTACTACAAAAAAGGTAAAAATGCAACGCAAGCCGCGAAAAAAATTTGCGATGTTTATGGACCTAGTGCAGTGTCTGTGAGAGTAGCACAAATTTGGTTTAAGCGTTTTCAATCCGGAAATTTTGATGTCAAAGATGCACGTCGCTCTGGTCGCCCTATTACGGATAAAATGGATGCCATTTTTGAAAAAGTGGAGCAAGATCGGCATATCAGTAGTTACGACGTAGCTGAAGAACTGGGAATTGACCACAAAACAGTTTTGGCGCATTTGAAAAAAACTGGGTACACAAAAAAGCTCGATATTTGGGTACCTCACGAGCTCACTGAAAGAAACCTAATGAACCGTGTTCTCATTTGTGATTCTTTATTACGACGTAATGAAACCGAACCATTTTTGAAGAAGCTGATAACTGGTGATGAAAAGTGGATCACGTACGACAAGAACGTGCGAAAAAGGTCGTGGTCAAAGGCCGGTCAGGCTTCACAGACTGTGGCGAAACCCGGGTTAACTCGCAACAAGGTGATGCTGTGTGTGTGGTGGGATTGGAAGGGCATTATTAATTATGAGCTGTTACCACCAGGCAGGACCATCGATTCTGAACTCTACTGCGAACAACTGATGAGATTAAAACAAGAAGTTGAGAGAAAGCGGCCGGAGTTAATCAACAGAAGGGGTGTGGTTTTTCATCATGATAACGCTAGACCTCACACATCTTTAGCCACTCAGCAAAAATTAAGAGAGTTTGGCTGGGATGTGTTAATGCATCCGCCGTATAGTCCTGACCTTGCACCTTCAGATTTCCACCTGTTTCGGTCTCTTCAGAATTCTTTAGGCAGTGTCAGGTTAACATCACGAGAGGACTGCCAAAACCACTTGTCGCGGTATTTTGAACAGAAGCCCCAAAGTTTTTATAGCAATGGGATCATGTCCCTGCCTACAAAATGGCAAAAAGTTATCGAACAAAATGGTACCTACATACTTTAGTTAAATGTAAATAAACTATATTAAAAAATGTTTTGAATTTTCTTAAAAAATGCGAAGAAACTTTTTCCCCAACCTATTATGTTGTAAACAAGGAATAATAATAAATTTGGATTAAATAATCCTTACAAATAACATACCTACAATTATTGAACAAGAAGTACATACGATAGCAAGCAATGAAATTTTGCGTTCGGAAGTTTGCAAATGTAGGATAGGATCTTCTAAAAATCGCCTCTCTTCTATGTTACTCGTAGTTTACCAATATACTATGTGCTTTTGGCTATGTAAATATTCAGATTATGGACTCATAATCTTGTTTTTAATTTTCAAAACCGTGTTTTAATATCAATCGCCTGCAGAATACAAGCCGAAAGTCAAAGTCATAGGTAATTTTCGAGTGGACAAACTTAATGGAAAATGCCCATTTAAGTATTATTTTGATTTATTTATTATTATAATATTGAATTTTGCGCCACAATTTGAAACGTGACATAAAATACCAGTGACCGTTTAGGGTTCCGTGATTGCCGTACTAACTTATATAATATATCTATAATACCTGTTTTACACAACGACCAACTTCATCTAAGTAATTTTCAATGGAATTTGTACGAAATTCTCCTTTTTACTTTTCCAAGTAGGTATATACGTACTTTTTGTACCTATGTTAGTAGACTATTACTCGTTAACTTCTCTGACAAAAATTTGCACTTTAAAGTTTAATATTTTGTAATCGGACCCTTGATTCGAAAAACTGTTTTTACACAGAAGAAAAAAATCCACCCTAATACTTATGTATTGTATATGTGTGCCAAATTACAGCTTACTAGTACGAAGAGTACTAAGCCGTGGACAGACAGACAGACGGACAGACTATGGCGAAACTATAACGGTTCCTTGTCGACTACGGAATCCTAAAAACGGAACAAAGCCTCACTCCGATATGCCTCGGTTTGTCTGTCACTTATTCTTCCTTCACACAAGCAATGGTAAAATAAACACTCTAACGGGGCGGCCGCTATAGATTTTTCTCATTCACATAATATTATTAGCTCGCGAAAAGTTTGCTGTAATTTATAGAGTATCTAGTTATATACATAACTAGCATTATGTCAAAAGTGGTGATTCACACAGACTGACTTATATTAAGGAGAACTCTTTTTGGGGCACGCGCGATATGCTGACTGGTTTTTTTTTAAAGGAATTTATCCGTGTATTGTTAAGTGTTCTTTTTTTTTGGCTTTGTTCCTACATGTAGGTATATAAAGTAGTCGAAACATGTCCTAGAGTATTTTTTTTAAACTGGCCTAATAAAAAGTCCAACAATTCATCAAGTATTTATGTGTCCTCCTAGTAGGAAGAATTTTGTAAAATAAAACGTTAGCTAATCAATATTTATGTTATTTATTTAGCAATGATAACTTTAATGAACGCTCAGTTTCTAATACACCCAAAAACCTTTGAAAGTTGAGTAATTATAAGAAATTATGTAATAGTTATAATTAATTACCTACTACGTAAGTAATACAGAGAGAGAGATGATAATTTGATACAGAGTGTATGTAAATATGTAACGAATTTTCGTAAAGTAGATTGTTTTTTTTTTTTTTGCAATGTACCTACATAAAAGTTCAGACAAAAACAATAAAAAACGTACATTATTAAATAAATTATTTTTCTTAAATAAGTAGGTGGGTAATCGTAATATTTTTTAAACACACATTATAAAGCAAGTATGTGTGTTTAAAAATATTACCAACTAAAGTACTACCAACTTAATCATAAATTGTCTAAAAAATAAATTACAATTGAATACTTAAATGTTATAGTTAGACGTCTATTTTGTACTTATTATAGTAATTACCTACATTACAAACACTCTTCCTACATTTGAAATAGTGCCGAATACTATTGAAAAGCATTTCTAGGTGCACCGGTTTTTAGCAAAAAAATACTTCTTTACAATAGACGGATTTACTTAGCAATAACAGCAATTACAAAATATTGAAGGAATACTTAATACAAATTTTAATATAATCTACCTATTTTTTAATGTTTGTGTATCTATTACATCATAATCTCAGAATAAAATGTGAAATCGTATACATAAATATAAACTTGACCCGTGCGTAAACATTATTTTATGTTATAACTGCTAAGCTTACACCTATTTCTATATTTTTTTAACTGAAACTTATTACTGAAAACTAGAAGGACGGAGAAATGGACGGAATTATCAAATATGGACGGACGATATCCTTTATAAATATTACTTTTTGTGGGTAGGAAGGAACCACAAAAGTAGGTATATATTTCTACAATAAAATTACCAAATAGAATGACCGTAGAGCCACAAATTGCTAATCATTTTTATATCTACATACTCGTATTATGATATTTTAGTGCATTAAGCTTTGTGCTACAACATCAGCCATCCTACCGTAAAAAAAAACAATGAATGAATTGTGCATGTAAAGGTGTAATTTGTTTATTAAATTTCACTCATTGAATTAAATTTTATTCTAAGTGGGCACTTGGAAACTTCGACCTAATAAAGTGTGACAGCAACTGACAAGTATGTAGGGCAGAGTCGTAGAGACCGTATAATGTATACACACAACTAAATAGACTACCTACTAACAACGGTTCTAAACAGAAAAGTATATTTTCCAAATATAAAGCTTCGATATCCTTATAGGTACGGATTTAAACCTAAACAATCAAAAATTATAAACAAACGTGCCATGGCAACTCTATCGTGGTTCAGGCCCGCGGCGTTATTGTATAACTTCAAATCAGATAAGGGTGAACTTCAAAGCAATTATCGTGGACGATAATGCACCCTTTGCAAATAATACAAGTTACCGCATGCAATCTGAAAACGCATGCTATAAATTGCATAGTGTAAAGACAGTTGCACATTGTTTCGATAGACCGAGTCCTCGCCACCACCTCCTATAAATAAGAGGAATTTTGTTCACCAGTTGATATCATAGAGTCCATACTCTACGATACTAACATATACCTATATCATATGATAAAGTAACTTTTCATGTCTACCGTGTTAACATTAATGACGATGCCGATTTTCATCAGAACACGTTGATTCGGTGACCGAATAGTCCATATTTCCATTTGAAACATGTCGATTCGTTCACCGACTCGAGAACATTTGAAATGCCTTCAGCTAAGTTATACAATAAAGCCGCCATTTTGTTTTAAAAGATGAGTGTTTAGACCCAGCTAACTACTAGATCGGTATTCGAAGCGATGAACACAACTGGACTGCATTGAAACGTGTTTTGTTCGCGTTCACTGCCGATCCAGCGCTGCATTTGTGACTGGATCGGAGCAATGGATAAATCAAATGTTTTAGTAGACTAGCATCTTCCGAATCAGAGCCACGACTATGACGGCGAATACTGATGTCTTGATGATATCGGCATCTGAGAACAAAAATCACTTGTTATAGAAAGGTTGCGCTAAAAAACGCGAAAGGTGGTAGGTACCTACTTTTATTAGTTTCTCGCGTCAGTGACTCACGAGAAAACCCTAAACAAAGAATATACAGCATGTCAGATTCGGTGGCCAAATCGTCCCGAATACCATACAAAAAATACGAATCGTTCACCGTAACTTCTGTGCTAACTTCTGTTCTGGGATGTACACACTCCCAAAAAATCTCGCGCTAACAAAGCTTCGTATCACCGCAAAGCTGGCGCCGACAACATGCCGAGCTAGCGGCTACAAGACTACACTGAGTACATCATGAGCCAATGAGATTGCGAGCTAATGAACGTCGAATGTTTGCAAATATCGCTGCGTGTTTGGCTTGACTAGAACAGTTATAAGGTTGTAAGTCAAGTTGAAAGTTATGAATGCATCAGAACCCCCTATCACAGAGATTATGTCGAAACCGAATTGATCGGATCGTTATTTTTTTCTAATAGATTCGGTCAAATACATATTTTAGTAGTAAGTTATTGGGTGTTCTAAATCTCTGTGTTTGAGGAAAATAAAACTGACCGCTGCAAGAATGCTCCTTCTCCTTGAATCCGTTCTCATTGTCGCAGAGACAGATCTTGTCCTGGGGCGCGTGCACGCGCAAGTGTGGCGGTGTGGTGCCGGTGATATTGGGCGCGCCGCAAATCAGCCCGTCGTTGCATTCGTCACTGTTCGCGCACACGTGGTAAAGAGCTGGAATGATACAGTATTTTGTTGGATATGTTGTTCAACTATTGAAACTATTATGTGATTGAAAAGAAGAAGAAACAAAATTGTTTTTTCAGTTATTCTTTTTCTATTTTTATCTGAAACGGAAAGTGGACGATGGAACTCTTCGATGGATAGACTGTCAATAGTCGGGCCTATTCTGATCAGCTAATGGTTTTATAATGATACATTTAATAAAAGTACTATTGTTAAGTATAAGTTAAGGAAAAGTTTTTGTGGAACCAACACTGTAGAGTCTGTGTGTTAAAACGTCATACAGCGTTGCACTCCATCTTACACAAATAATTAAAACTTTATTTATCACTGGATGTCATAAAACCACACAAAATACGCTATCCGCCAAAGTTTAGGTACTTACTTAAACAAACACTTTTTTTTCAAATTAGAAGCATTACTTACTTCATTTCAATAAACTTGAAATTAAGTAAGTAATGCTTAGCTGATAAGATCGTTATTTCAACTTAGCACGAGAGGTTAATAGTCCTGGTCGCACGAGATTTCCTGCTTGTATCGATTACGAGTTAAACTTTGCGTTTTTCTGACCATAGAGTAGTTAAATGAACCTGCCAATTAGGTTTTTTGAAAAATACAAAGAGAAGGAGAAAATCTAATCGCTTAGCATGGCACCTTGTCGTTTAAGATCAGTGAGTTTTGTGGCCGGCGCTGGTGGCATGAAAGCAATACGAAAGCAATGATTAAGATTAATGACTCTACTTAACAGCCGTCAAGCCATCAGGAGCCTCCATCTACTAGGTTTTAGTTTTTTGACAGCAAACGTGTATTTCCTATCGCACATATCACACACCAGAGGTTAGTTTAAACACTGTAAAACCCAGATTAATTTGTTTCTCATGTATCTCATTGTAAGTGAACCAAATGTTTGTATGAGAATAAAGCTCTTTAAACCTACATGTTCCATCCAAGTACCCGACGGCGACGTGTCAATTTATTTCAAGGCCTCTTCTAGGAACAATAGGGCTTCAAAGTAACAAAAGTTGTGCTAAACCCCTCTAAATTTTTAACCTTGTAACCTAAAAGTATGGAACAAAGTGTATCGACGACTTCTATGGTGAAGTGGGCGAAGGCTCGCCTGAGACGCAGAAGGTTGCGGGTTTGATTCCCGCCGCGAGACAAATGTTTGTATCATCTGCAAATATTTTTCTAGGGTCTGGGTATTGTAAAATATGTACGTATTTACAAAAAAAATGTATATAAAGTAGTTATATCAGTCATGTAGTTCCCATAATACAAGCTCTGCTTAGTTTGGGGCTAGATGACGGTGTTTGAAAATGTCCAGCATTATTTATTATATTAGGCGTTGATGAGGGGAACTTCGTGTATCACGACGCGTCGATTAATTGTATTGAGAGACTTCAGAACAAGTTACTAGTTTTCCTTAGTTTTTGTTCTGAGAGAGACTTAGCGGACTTGCGATACCTATTTTCACACTCACGCACATAAGCGTGAGTACAGATAGATACTTAGTTTTGCAAAACTCATTACGGCCAGAGCCTTAAGGGAGAAAGCACGTCACACATGTCTCTAAAAGGCTCTCATTGAGAAGAGTTGATATTAATAAGTTATTGTATGTACCTACGTATCATATTACACCATCTTTCAACTTCGAGCATAGTTTCACAATAAAATAATGAAACTAATCACTACAAAAAAATGGAAAAGAACCTAATCAATAGAAATACGGCAGCGCGGGAACTGCTGTGAGTTTTTGGCTTCACTTCGCCTCGTATGTACTACTTGAATGGATATGGAACACCGCCACTTCAGTAGCACTTAATCTCTATTCAAAGAAAGGCATTGCGTGGGTACCAATAACCTAATTATACCAATATAATATTATCGACAAAATCAAAAAGCTATAAAACAGTTATTTATCTAAATGAAAAAAATCAGGAAGGCTGTATCAGGGACGCATTACCGAGTAATGGCTTCTATCTTTTAAATAATGGTACTCAATAATGGTGCCAGTAGGTGCTATGCTTCCAAGTAATAAGCGATCTTGTTATAACATATTTCGTTAAATATGTTTTTGGTAAGTAACTTTGACTTTGGTCAATAGGGGGTCTTGACCAAAGTCAAAGTCAAAATTCATTTATTCATTAAAATCACAAGGGTCACTTTGAAACGTCAGTTTTATCTACTGCTTGTTCTTCCGCGACCAAGCCAGGAAAGAAAGGCAAGAACAAGGCTGGTTATTCTTATAAATGATTCTTTTACAAAACAACGAGTTGGAGCATTTTAAATCCTAAGAGCTTTTATCATTTAAATAATCAGATATTTTATAGTATGCCTTTTTATAACGTTTTTAAATTTGTTGATTGTAATTTTTTGTATATCCCTTGGGAGTTTGTTATAAAAGCGTACACCTTGCCCTTTAAACGATTTACTAACTTTATGGAGTATATACGCAAGTCGATATTGTCACAGATTAAATTAGGCAATACTCACTATTGCCTAATTTAATCTGTGACAATATCGACTGCTTACCATGCCTCCAAATAACATTAAAAAAGGGAATTCAAAGAAAGGCCTCAACTCCTAAAGCTCACTCCGTAATAAAGCAAAAACCCGCGAGCAGTGAAACACGCAACGCCGAAAATGTGCCGTCCCAACCTAATTAGTATGTCGTGCTCCGTAAAGGTCAATCTTTTGTTTCTTTTGACAGCTAGTACCTACGTAGTAGTAGGTTAGCTTTTATTTATTTTATTATTTCCTAAGTACATACATTATTAATTAATTAGGTTTCGAAAATTTGCATTAAACTTTTTATTTGTAGATCTGTCGCTAAGACAATGATAGTTAAAATAAAGCAAAATAAATATTTATTTTTTGCTAAAACTGTGTATAAATGTGGTAGGTAGTGTTTTAAAAGTTTCAACATCTTGCCCGTTTCGGACATACAATTACTAGGTTTCTTTCAGACCTACGCATAAGGCAGGTCGTAATTATAAGAGTAAGAACCTTACTTAGAAAGGTTTATAAACTGTTGATTAACTAAGAACTAGGTCTCTTTCTGATAAGTGTTTTTTTTGAAAAAAATTGAAAAATCCAAGGATCTTGAACAACGCTTCAGAAGAAAAATCTATCACGATAATTGTAGTAAAAACTTTTGAGCAAAGTCGTAAGTAGGTAAGTAGTTAACATCTTATTATACTACATTTAAAAAATAATAAAAAATCTACTTATACAATTTAGAAAATATTGTATTTTAGGTAGGTAGGTACTCAAAATCATTTTCAGGCACTGCCAATGCAATTTTAATCCATGGAATAGGTAATCAGAATTCTAAGAGCAAACGACAGATAGTATCAACGAGTTGCAATGGATATTATGAGTGCAATTCCAAAATGAATCATGACTCAGTAATAACACAGGTTGGTAGGTAATAATTGGGTACCAGTGTAATAACGTGGGCGATAGAATTACCCAGGTACATACATTAAGGACAATACGTAGCTAAGTTTGTAGGTCTGACATCAGAGTTAGAGGCCAGCTAAGTCTGACGCCAGACCTAGTTCCATACATTTTATACAGAACCCCGAGCATAGAGATTATCTATCTAACATAATGCTATTTAATCGTAGACGTCCCGTTATATGCAAGAGTTGTCATTTATCCTTCACTAGATGGCGCTATTTCAAAATCAGTACCTTTAGTCTGCGATTCGCACTGTCCGTTGAGCGGTGGCAGGTTGTCGCCGCAGAGGCAGCGCGTCACGGAGTCGTAGTGCGTCCGCACACAGGAACTGCTGCTGATTCCCGCGCATTCTGCCTGACGGGAGCACGGTCGGGCTGGAAGGATGGATTATTGAGAGCGCATCTATTCTGACATGTAGGTACGTCAAAGTCACTCTTGTAAAAAAACTGAGTTTGTTGCATTAGCGTCTATGCTGAGTACTAAATACGTTAACATATGTCAAAACAGTGCGTTTCAACGTGTAGCATAGACCATATACTCAAGTCCCTTGTCCCTTAAAGCTGTGAAAAAATCAAACTTCTAAGTTAACGTAAAAGATACGACCGTTTATGCCGCAAAAAACTTATAATTCGACACTCTCAAGAGAATCAAAATTTAAAGGGTAATTTCCGTTGACCTAGAACTAATTTGGCAAGTAATATCGTCTTTTACAGGAAAATCTTTACTAATCTTTATTTAAAAAGTACGTAATCAATCATCGAGGTTAAGCAACAGTATGCGCGGTCATAATTGTATGTACATTTTTTTTAATTAGTCTCCCAAAAAGTATGTAGGTATGTGTCGCTATTTTGCATATTTTATCAGTAACTAGGTAGGTACCTATTGAAGTTGGTAATATTCTTGATATTTATACAGCTATTACTTTTGCATATAGGTAATCCTAATAAATGAAAGACAGAATCACAATTGAGTGAAACTTTTATTGCTAAATTTAATTTTGACATCGGGTCGAATTTTACGTCTGATCGAACGATGAAAAAGTATTTTTGATATTTTTTCTAGACCATTTTGTTATTTTTGGCTCTCGTGTCTGAATATAACCCACTTACACTGCGTGTATTTTTGCATAGAGTGAATATAACCATAATCACACAAAAATGCCACAATAACAAACATTCAAATACATTCAAGGCATACAATTCTTAATTTAGTGGCGAAGTATTTTCAATTTACCTATAACTTTAACTTTGTCTCTAAAGATGGCGCCACTATAAATAACAAACATTCAAATTGAACACCCAAGGAATAAATATCTTAATTCAGTTTGAAAATGCCCATGGCTCGCCAGCGGTATTCAATGCCAAGCTCGCGTGACTCCCCATGCAAATGAGAAGGCCTACACGATGAATGACAACATGGATTCGCCAAAGGTTAGTCGGAAAGAGGTTTTACCTACTTATTTCTTTTATTTTTATTGTTTTGCGTCATTCGTTTTTTCTATTGCATGTTTTGTAACATGCTTCTATTATCGTCATCAAAACAGCCCTGTCAAAACTCTGGCCGCACTCATAGTGCTGGAATAAAGTTAGGTAGTATTTGTTCTACACCTAGGTAAAGTACTACTAATTACTGTTAAATCTTTGGTATAACTATGTGGCGCAGTGGGCGAAGGCTTGCTTGAGCCGCAGAAGGTTGCGGGTTCGATTCCCGCCGCTGGACAAATGTTTTTATGATCAGATCTGATGATGATCTATCGGGTCTGGGTGTTTTCTATGCATAAAATTGTATGTTCTTGTAAATACAAGAAAAAGTATATAACTAGTATATCAGTAATTTCGTTCCCATAATAAAAGCTCTGGATAGTTTGGGGCTAGATGACGTTGTGTGAAAAATGTCCAACCACATTATTTAAAGTTACATAGACCACGGAACGCGATAATTTTAGGGCGCATTGGCGCTGATGCGCTATTTCTTGGTGCTGGTCCCGTATCCTATATTAATTGTAATACAGGATCCCAACATCAAGAAATAATTTGATTGCGTGTGTATTGTTTGGCGTGTACGCTGGATTAAGATTCAAAACATAACTGCCTTCTCCCTGTAATATTAAGTTGTTCTCCATTTAAATATCGATTTTCAGCCAACACGCATGCCCCAAACGCCTTAACCTACTTTCTAATAGATGGCGTTGTCAGATATCATTCGGAAGTCCAGATTTACACCAGCCATTACCATTTTATCTAGAGCCTTCGAGCGAAAGGTCGTGGGTAGGGCTGCCTTTTTTAAAAACAAGAGTGTTGGCTTATTTTTCACTTTTCTATATGAACATCTTTAAACAGCGTAGTCAATCTTTGTAAACTGACAATAGTGATCACAAAAAAATGGTAAAAAAAAAAATTGTCTGCATGTGGTAATTTTCCACACATAATATTTTTTATTCGACATTATTTTAAGGCCACATGTACCTACACATTATGGGATGTAAATTTATTTTTTATTTTTTAGTCTATCCTTTCCCTTGGTAAAAATAAAAAAGAAATTAAATTATCGCCAAAACTATAAAATTATATAAAAATATAAAATTATCTAATCAGAATTACATCAGAAGTTTTAAGAATATTTGTAGGTCTACATAAATGTAATGTAATTAAAGGAAATAGAATTACCAAACTACCAAACACTATTAAGGAAATTAATATCGAGGGCCACGTAGAGAATTACATGTGTAATTTGTTTAACGATTATCTTATAAATATAAGTAGTGGAAAAAAATGTATTGGAGGTGTGAAAGGACTTGTCTATCATAAAATCTGTAAATTGTACGATTTTCTTAAAGCCGGTGGATGTTAACACTACTTCTAACAGTTAATGCACTGAACAACACAACTGCGGTAGGAATCGATACCATCGCCCATATTGTGAATTTATCATTGTTTGTATTTCCTAAGCAGTTAAAATCCTCAATCATAAAATCCCTGTATAAGAAAGGAGTTAAAACAAAAATATGTCATTACCGCCCGTTCTGTTTTGTCCGAAGTTTTTGAAATTCTTATGTTACAAAATGTTTTTCGCAAAATAGATCCACCACACTAGCAGCCTAATGTTTAATGGAAATGGTGACTGAGTCCATTGATGCTTAAATACCAATTTGTGCTTTATTTATAGATATGTCCAGGTCTTTTGATTATTCTAAAAAGCCGGAAACCTATAACGAGAGAATGAGAGAGCGTTTTAAAAATAAGCTAGCCCTGTCCTAATTTAGACTATGTACGAGTATGAAGAGCATCTATACAAACAAAAAAAATACGAGAGATCTGTATCGTATCACATTTGCAATAAATAAATAAATGGTTTCAATGCTTTAGCATCCTTGTAGTCTGTGGTTATGGGTAAGTAACCAATTAAACGTTATTTTTATTAAGAAAAAATGTTACTTATCATATTCCAAATAAATATACGATTAAGGAAACCCCTTATTTTGTCAATGTCAAATAAAAGTTTTTTTGTGTGACAGCCCAGCCCTATCTGAGAGGTCAAGCAAGGCCGGTCGTTTCCGCTACCGTGCCGGACGCAAGGGCTATCTTTGTTCCATTTCGATTATAATGTTTCAAAATAATGTTCAATACAATTCTGTTGTGGCTTGGGATTAAGTTCACAAAGTACGCAATAAAATCTCTTAACTTCTCTCGTTGTGGCTAAGAAATTTATAGTTCTGTAAATGGATGGGGTTTACAGACTTAGGATGCTAAAGCATATGAGTGTGTTGTATAATGTCAAAGTGTAAATTATGAAAACAAGTTTATAAAAGCCATGTAAAAATACATTTTTCATACTATAATATTTTTTAAGAATGGAATATTTATAGTATAGGTAAACTATTCTAAATCCTACTATCCCAGTCTACTCGCCAGCCGCACCATCGAGATCGTCAAATATTGCAAGTTTGTTTGTAAATACCTGTTTTTTAAATTCGACTTATTTTTCAGAAAAACAATCATGTTCTGGACACTTTATAACTTCCTTCCTATCCTACTCCAGTTTTCTCCAAAATATTCAAAAATAATTCTATCAAACAACTAGCTACGTTCCTACATTGAAATTCAGTGTTCGCGCTAACACTGAATAACTCAAACCACATACTAAAAAGTACAATAAAGCTTGTAATTATAGAACATGTGTTTTAAAGTTATTTTCTACATTTTTACAGTTCAAGGGAAATGCGCAAATACATATATTATATACCTACACAATTATGTTAATAATATTCGTGCTAGTTGCTGTTTTGACTTCCGTTTTGCTTGGATAAAAGATCAAACGGGTTGACAAACTGAAATGGTAAGTAAAGGTCAGAAATGAATGAAAGTTACCCGCAACAATAGTATTGTAGTGTAGGTAAAGTTCAATTAATCTATGTTAAAGTTCTTCAAAAAGTACAAAAAAAGTGACTAGTACGTAGATAAATAAATAAATCATATACTTTCTTTTACTTTAAAAGACTCCGTAATTGCGACAGAGCCTTTATAATATATTATATTATATACCACTCAATCGTATCTACTTACTTTGGGTAGTACTTCGCAAAGTAAGTAGGTACGATTATACCTACCTATAAGCATCTAACCTTATCATTTAATGTTACTTGCAAAGGTAAGTTAGGTTAGGTATGTTTGATGTATCTCCAAAGGCCAAAGTTATAATTCTTACATAAAACATAACCCTGGTACGCGGCTGTCGGAGTTTAGCTCATCGCATGACACAAAATACTTATTTACGTATGTTTTGTATTTTTTTTATTGATAAATTATGGGAAATCAGTAGCTACCTTCATTGTCTAGGGTTAGAGCCCTAAAAAGGTTAGGTTTTATTCAAGGTTGCGGCATTTGAATTTCGAATTGATTAGTCAGGTAATAGAAAATCATACATTTGTTATGTTTGTGCTTATACCTAGTTTCAAGGAAATTGGACGGTTACCTAATTGATTAGGTTTACTAAAAAGTTCTACATTCAATACCACCTCGATGGCTGTGGAAGGCGAGTAGCCAGCTGCGATGCAAGAAGTGTGGGTTCGATTCCCACTGCGGGATAAATGATTGCTTGTTTTGCAGATATTTAGTCACGTAGTTCCTGATACCCACGCCACAGGCATTCCTAGAGCGGGGTCTTGATAATGTGTGTGTATGTTGGGTGTCAAAAAAAAAGTAAAACTGATTTCCCGATGCCAGTCGCTATGCCTACAAACGGCACATAAAACATAGACATATTGCTTTACAAAAGAAGAAAATTTTTGGTCGAATATATAGCGTACCTGGATGTTTCACTGTCAGCCTGAAACGGCTTCGCGTGAAGATAATTCCCCTCTTTATACGCATAATACTTTGCCCAACCACGAATAAATTTCACAAAACGTTTAACCCCGATCAATAGGCACCTCAAGTATAACGTTTTGAAGGTGAAAGCTATTTTTTTAACAATGGGACACTTTAATTAGTTTTTCACATTTGGCAACTCACGTTGCGTGGTCTAAAATCCAGAAAATCAGAAAAGGTCTTTGACCTTTGACGTGAAAATTTACGTAGGTTGTTTTAATTTTGAAAAGAGTCTGTAGAGACTTGATTTGAAGTGCCTCTATTAAAACAATAAGTCTTGGCAGAATTGTGACAAATGTCAAGTTGCAAAAGCCATAAATCAAGAAAAGAAGAAGAAGAAAACAATAAGTCATATTCATTCCGGTTTATTATTTTGACATGCACGTGAATGTTCGAGTTTTTACAAAGTATTCTTGATAGTTTTAGGAAACACATTTTGATAGTTGTGCTCACAATTTTGTTCTTGAATAGCATACGATAATTTACAAAATGTCCTTTTATTTCTTAATCTAAGGTTCTAAGGTTTAAAATTTGAACAATTATTTCATGTTAGGCATTAAAATTCCCTTTTATGTCACACAAACCCCAATTTTGTACATTTATGGTGTGTAGTAACCATTAATCATTTCTCCTTCATTATCCCATTTTGTAATTGTAACTTATTCAATTGTGTTCCTTTCCATCCATCAAATATGACTGTCGGAATGATTAATCAACTCCAAAAGAGCATTTTGGTTTCGACCTTGTCTAAACCTACTACGTCTTAAATCTACGTAACTGCTGAATAATTTGTAATTTAATGCAGTTTCTTCTAGGTAGAAAACGCTTGGTTATCGTCCAACAAAAAGATGATTATTTATATTATGGTAACAATACAATTTTATCAAATTCGGAAAACCGATTTCATACATAGTCATGCTGTCTCAATCGGACATTTTCTATCTTGTGGTGTAAAGTATTTTCATTCATTCGTTCAAGACCTCCTTGACCAATGAAATAAAGACTGTCCTAATTATGTTAGTCAGTGTACTGTAAGGAATTAAAAAAAAACAATAATATGTGATAATGAACTCTACTTACCGTATTTATGTCCTATGAAAGTCAAGTAGAAGAGACAACAGGAGAAAAAATATTTACCTTTCTAAATAAATCAAATTAATCTACTTCTAGATTAATAAAAAAAAACAAAACAAACAAACACGCTCACGACTGTCTTCCCCATGGTGGACATCCTTAGATACATACTCAGTAAGTAGATCTTTGAGGATACCAAATAGAGGGTAGTCAGAGGCACGTCCAAACATTACATTTGCTACATGCCCGCGTTTTGCAAGTAGTAAGCATTAGATGAATACATATACAAGAATAGATTAATACAAGAAGAATTTTTAATTTAATAAATTATGAATAAATAGATATGTACAAAACTACACAAAAAATGATTGTAAAAGAGTAAAAATAAATTAAGGAAACTCCGTTGAGCTAAGTTAATTACTACCTAATAAATGACTAAATAATTTATTAAGAAAATTAAGAATCTAGTGCAGAAAGAGAAATGCGTGTCAAGAAGAGAAGTGGCAAGCAAGCAATATTTAAAAGACCATGCATTTATCTGCGAGTCTCCTAGAAAGATTAAATGTTATGATTTTCATTCCAGTGTTTCGATCCAATAGCATGTATATAGCCAGCACTGGATTGGCATCACGATAAACATGCTTACAATCATCCGATGCTAAACCAGTGATTTGCCTCAAAACACAGGATCCGACTAAGTAGTCACATCTGCGCCTTGCATATATACGTCAGGCCAATTTGACACTACATAAAGTTCATCAACAACAACATTTCATCAACAATTGTACAATTTCATTTATAATATTTACAACTAAGCTGTAAATTATAATATTCTCAACTAATTTCATCTTTTTAACGAGGTACTTCTTCCCACTGCATCTTGATTTATTTTTTCGTTGCGTTAGTGGTCAGACACAAAACATTTTTTTTTAAGAAAAAATAAATTAACTTATATTACAAAGATAAATAGGTGAAATTGAGTGTTTGAACAACTTTTTGTTAAAATCAGATGGTTGTCTTTTTTATCTGTGCAAGTCTAGTTTGACAGTTTAGGGAGGACGCATTATGTCAATTTTGTTTCTAGACTGCCACATTAGGCTGTCACAGTTAAAAAAGACATTGCCTGGCCTGGCCATGGACAGGTATGAACTAGTCGCATTGAAACTCCATCGTTTGCGTTACCTGGCGGCGCGGTCGGCGCGACGTCTTTAGGCGCCTGGGTATTGGTCTTCCCAAAAGTAGTGAGTGCTTCCGAAGACTCGCCAGTCAGCCAGCCAGCCAGTAGCAATGGCAGAATGGCCGCAGTCGCTTGCCGCCTGCACCACATCTCGATACGCCAAAACTCTCGCATGATTGTCTATGCCTTTGTTATGTTCTATCCTTGGAATACTTCTCTCTGATTGGCTTGATTTTTTTTTTTGTTTTTTGTGCAACTAAGTAATTTGTGGCCAGTTAAATTTCGAATTGCAGCAATTTTTTTTAAAGTGGTTTGAACTATAAAGGCTTGAAGACAATTAATTAACAGTGCCAGAATAATTTTGATCATTAATAAAATTTTAGTGCTGTTTTGCGAAGAGATAGTAAAGTTTTTTTTAAAATACGTTTTCTTTAACTAAAATACTTATTGATCCTAAGCAATTTGCCTTTGCAAATTTTACAATTTCTAATTTTAGTTTTGCACTAAAGGTGTATTTAGTTTGCATTTTTGTTATAGTCGTACCTACCTACTTCGTTTATTTTTATTGACTGTTGGTTTGATCGGTCAGAATTCCAGACTCTAACATTTTTTTTTTTGTGGTAAGTATACGCAGTTACATGATTATATTTTTCTGTGTAGTAGGCATCTATTTTCAATATTACGTATTCCTTTGTATATAAGTAAATAGGTACTCAATTTAACTGCAGCATTGAGGGTTATAAAGTCCTGTTTCAGATCAAGATGTGGTGTGGAGCAGTTGGTTAAATTCGTGTTTTGAGTCATTCGTCTTCAAAAGTTTTAACCCACCTTGCCTTTTTGGTACATGTTTTAACATAAATTTGTAATAACACAAAGTTAACTATTAAGTTTGGTTTAGACAACAATAATAGCTCCATGCATTGTTCGTCCGTCTTTTTGGAACATTGGACTTAAAGCTAGCATTGAGTGGTGTTCTGCTAGGTAATGCTGAATTATTTTACCAACCTACCATGTTTTGTACAATGTTCTCGTCAATGTTTTTGTGTACGTTCAATAAAAGGCAATGATGTTTGTATATCATAAAAAGTTACTATAACTCACATCGCTTACGTATCTCGTCTGAAAGTTACAAAAGCATTGACGATATTATATTGGCGACAGCGCCAGGGCATGCTGTATCCTGAGCGTTATGTGTGTGCTTGGCCATTTTCCTCTTCTCGAAGCAGCTAGTCTCATTATATAAAATGTCTTACCAGGCGATGCAGTTGTCGTCAAAGGTTTAGGCGGATCTGTTTGCGCTTTTCCGAACGACGAGATACCGAAACAATCGGCTGACTGTACCGCTAGCCAACTGACCAACAGCGCAACTGCGAGCTGGCGATGGCACATTGCTTTTAGCATTATGACTTTTATGTCAATATAAAAGGATTTCAGATTTGCGGATACTGTTTCACGCTGTCTGTATAATGTATTTTGAAGATTATTCCTATCAACTTTATGCCATAAATGAGAAAGCAGTGTGTACATTGAGGCGGTTTTTTAAGGTCAGCCTGATGCAATGAGATGCGAAGCACTATTTGTTTCTCTCGATAACGAATTTACTAAATGTCTCAAGTTTCAAGAAATTTTACTTTATAAATTGCCCTACCAATACAGTCTACACTTTTATATAATGAGACAAATATAACTGCGTAACCGAATTATAATGAAACGAGGAGTAAATTTTGCGATAAACATAGGCCAATCAGTAAAATATGGTTATTATACATGAATATAATAAAATAAATTGCCCCATTATATAAAATCTTACCCGATGGTGGAGTGGGGGACGGCTTGAAAAGGGGGGATTCGGTTTTTATGACTCCAATAAGCGATTTAGACAGCATTTTAAAATTCTCACGTATGATATTCTGAAAAATCTGTAAATTTTATTTCAAATGAACCTATATTAAATTCAGTAATATAAGATCTGTTAATAATATTTACAACCGTAGTAATAATAATAAGACCAAACCATCGGTAGTTTTCTATACAATGGGACTATTTTATTTAATTATCCTATAATATAAAATTCCGTCGTAAGTAGATTTTATCATGTGCTTATGATTTTTGTGTAACAACACTGAATTTATAAATGTGTTTTCACTGTGTGACTGTGTTACAGTGATACCCCCAAATTATTGTTTGACCAAAAAGTATATTGTACAAATGAGTGGCGTCATTCCAAAAGCATTGAATTCGTGAATGAATATTTGAACTGCGCTTCTACTGGGGGTATTACTGATTTGTGTGAAGTGTGCACTACTTTGGCAGAGGGTGTCCCATTCTATAAAAAGTTACCAGGTGGGGAGGTCGGTTTTGGAGACGGCGGTTTCGTATTCGACACTCCAAATGTACTGAGCGCCTCTGATGAATCTCCAGTGAGCCAACACAGCACCAGAGGCATTATTAACGCAGCGGCTTGCCTCCGAAACGTCATCTCAAAAATTCGAAAGACGAACATTACGATTCGAATGGTAATTTCCATTCATTACATTTTTTAAATTAGGATCTTATTTTTTTTTTAAGTCTCAATCGAATTTTAAAAGTCATTTATTACGAGTGACTTATTATATAAATTGTTTGTATGAAATAAATTTCAATTGTAGTTTTGTTGTGGTTCTTTAGTAATACTATAGAGAATGGCTCAGTAGAGATATATTTTTATGAGTAGGTAAAGTAGATAGTTTACAATGATAAACATGATATTAAGTAATTTATGGAACGTATCGTCTGAAATAAAAAGTAAAAATTACCAAACAAGACGCGCAAAGTTCACGTCGTACTGTTTGATTTCAAAATTATAGAATTTGGAATGGCGAGTCTAATGTGACATTTGAATTATGCAGGAATTCTGATGCATTATATTAAAATCAATACTGAAAATATATAACAATAAGTAAGCAAACAGGTTTGTTACATTAAATGATATTCATATAATTTTCGTTCATGAACATTGAAGCTATTTTATATAAAGCTATTTTATATTTTATATATTCCAGTCATGTCTTCTGTATATAACCTACCAACAAAATGGGTATGTAGATAACCTAATTTCTTTTAAATTGAAAAAGTCCAAAATTAATTTTAAAACATAATAGGTCATAATAATGGTAGTAAAAGTCTGAGTTGGCTGTAAAAGTTGGAAGGTAGTAAAAAGTAAACTATATGTAGGTACACTAATTGTAGGCAGTAGAGTTAATGTACGTGTGTAAAATTTTATATATGTAATAAGTTAGTATGAATAATTAATATTATAGTGAGTTTTACTAACTACTATTAAGAACATTTTGTCATAAACAATTTCTAGGTTGTTGGTAAAAAAGTTTTGCGAAATTAACTGTTAAATGCATAAGGTAGGTCTTCTGTCGCACAAAATTAGACAGCAAAATATTTGTTTGTGTGTGTGTTTGTTACCATTTATCTCCGAAATGGTTTATCGGGTTTTTAGTTTTGTGGTTTTTTAGTCCATTTTTCAGTCTAAAATTGACTTACAATGACATTATCATAAAAAATATACATAAAAATCTAAGAATCAAGTACATTATAAGTTTTATAAAATTTTCGACACAGCTGACATGCCAGGAAATTATTAAATAACCACCATAGGTAACCACTATAAGATCGGTATAAAAACTAATAATAAGATGTTTACTGATCGCGAAAGTTTGAAAAATAAAATGAAATAAAAAAAGTAGTACCTCAGGTGGACAATTTGTTTTTATTACTGCAAAAAAATGTATCTTTTAGAACCAAAGTAAAAATTATTAGGTACCTAGAATAAGTAACATCGTAGCGTAATTGATATAAAAGTTATTAAGACAGTTACAAATGGCGAGTTTCAGATCAATATTAATTTCGCAAAACTATTTTCGTAGCGAGTGAAGGTCGGTGGAAAAGCGGCCGTGACGTAGTGCATAAATTAAACTATTAGGTATAATGAATGACTCTGTGGTCAGTCTAATTATTATTTATTTTGTTTTATGCCAGTTTTTGAGTTAAACTGGTGACAATATTTTTTGTTATAATTGAACTTATTAATATTTACCATGAAAAAAGGTTAAGTTTGTATGTATTTTACGCAAATCTTTTAGTAAACTTTTCTTCCTCACAAAATGTTTTTTAGGATAATACCTATTATGTATTCGCAAATTTTAAAATACAATTTTTAATTTTAACTCAACCACAACGTATATCATATATTTGTTTGGCTCAATTTTGTGAATAAAAGAACTAAAAACTGTTTTGTATAATACAAAACATTTTAAGATTTAAAAATTAATAAACTAACTACGAAATTTGCCGTATTTCAATTTTTAAATATACTTCAGCCACAACTAAATCCACTATTACAATAGTTACATAATAATGAAGATAAAAATATGCGTGCAAAAGCGAGTGCTGCTTTAAATATTTTTTAAATCCGCTTTAAAACTTCGAACGTTTTCTTTTTAAACTTTTTTTTAAGGTTATTTTTACACACTGTCGGTGACTGGTATAATAGATAGTTACAATTTCTGGAGGCTACTGAGTTGGAGTTGCTGTGCTCGCGGCCGACCGACGCGAGACTGAAGCTTGAAACTTGCATGCCCGATTTCTATATGTACAGGCTGATTTATTTTCACCGTCAGGAAACCTACGTCGACCTTCACAGTTTCCTGACGTCGGAATACCTATACGATTGGAAATTAACTGTTTAATGCATAAGGTAGATAGGTATTGGCACACAAAATTACCCAGCATAATATTTTTATCCGCGACTTAACTAGAAGGAGTACGTATTATGCGGTTGACAGAAGGGGTTGTTTGTTCGTGGGTAACGTATGTCTATGTAAAAGGTTTTAGCGCCACAAGTCGCTAGGGGGTGTCCCCTGTAATGATGGAAATATACGTCGGGGGGTTAAAAATTATAAAATTTACTATTTTGTTTACCACCGACCTTAAGAGCCCGTATTTATATGCGTTTGCTAGTATTATAATTCTGTGGTAGAGGTATAAATGTATCTCCTCAACGGTTAATAGGATTGTAATGCGTTTCACAATCGATGCTTTTAGGGCACTTTTTTTGGTTGAAAAACATAATTAATGTGCTATGTTTTTGAGCAGCCTGTGAATATAATATTGAGTTGAGTATCGTGTTACCCCCTCCCCGATATTACCATTTTATTTCGAGCCACGGCGACCGAGGTTCACTTAATTTTTACCAACCAACGTAAGAAGCCCGTATATGCGTTTTCCACTAGGGATTGTTAGTTGTATATATATATATATTTATTATCAACTTATTATTAATTTATGAAACAAAAATCCAATTAAAGCCAACGCATTAGCATTGCCATTCAGCGTGGCAATGAGACCAGTATTTTGGGAACGCTTCCATCTTAGTGATCTGGATCAGTTGAGCTATCTATAGAATCTGTATTTTTTGTGTATACCTACTTGTACATAGTTGTATGAATAAATGCTTATCATCACTTAAACAAATATACTTTTTGGTATGTTTGTTTAAGTGTAATTAAAGCCATATATTAAATTAATATGTGGGCTCCTTAGGACGCGGGTGAAAATACATACATAAATAAAATACACAGCATAATGACGTCTACGCAGTGCTAGTGCTACGGCGCAGGCGTAGTGGACAGGATAGCACTATGGTGTAGCTGTCTAAGCTGCGCTAGTGCTACGGCGTAGGCGTCGTGGACAGGATAGCACAATGGTGTAGCTGTCTACGCTGCGCTAGTGCTACGGCGTAGGCGTCGTGGACAGGATAGCACAATGGTGTAGCTATCTACGCGTTGCTAGTTCTAGTAGTACATTAAAAAACGGTGCAGTAAGCTCTACGTAGTTATAAAGCTCTACGACGTAGGCGTGAAGTAGTAAAGTGCTACGGCGTAGGCCAGTAGATAGAATAGTACCGTAGCTAACCTAGCTTTGTTCTCGTACAACCGTACTGAGAGTCTTTAAATATTATTAATTGTTGATTAACATTTATTCATACAACTATGTACAAGTAGACAGATGAAACAGCTAGCTATCCAAAGACCGTTGCAAACGATCTATAGATAGCTGAACTGATCTAGATCACTACCAGACGGAAGCGTTCCCAAAATGCTAATGCGTTGACCCAGATAAGAGCCTGGTCACTAAGTTAACTAAAGACCTTCGGATTTGTGTCATTTTAAATTCAACAGAATAAAACAAAACACTGTTAAGTAAAACAACTGTTTAAAATATATAAACTTGAAGCTAAACTTGATTGCCTTTTGAGTGGAGTTAGCTGTTGTGGCCTTTTTTACTACGACGCAATTTTAAATTGTTTGGCCGTTTGTTGGCTTGTTATTTTATTGTTATTTATTATAAGTTATCAATAAAATAGTTTATCCTATTAAAATGCAATTTTTTTGCAAACGATTTGTATGTTTTTTTTTTAGTTCTGTTGACGTTCCTATCATAACCCTTGTGATTTCAATGAATAAACACCCATTGACTTTTAATTTCAGTTATTCCAACAAATCTGTATTTTATTAACTCGTAAAACCTACCAGCATTAGAAAAGATGTCTACTTTTTTCAATTTCTCTGAAATATCATTCTTTAATTTATTATTTCCGGGGTGGTTTCTATTGCTTTATTGGATCGATCAGGGTTTTAGTTACACGTGAGCGTACGTACAATGTGTTACAAAAACCCTGATCTATTCATCTCTCCGATATATTATATTTTCGCTTTAATTCTTCTGACATACTCGTTACAAGAAGTCAGGTTATACTGGTCGTTATAACGGGTCTATAAATAGAACACAATGAATATAACAGAATGTTTTTGTTTCTCATTTAACGGGTTCGAATCCCAGCATAGGCAACCTACTTTTTATAAAACTATAATTACTGATTTAAAAAAAAATGTAAGGCTTGATTAAGTTAAACTTCCTTGCTTCAATAATTAAACTACTTGTCCTCTTTGTAGCATGGACACATTGTATACCCCAGCAGGGATCGACCTCGACCTTTCTCCTTGGCACGGGGTGCTGTAACCACTCAGCCACAGTGTCTCTCATAACATATATGGGCCTCAACGAAAGCAGGTAAAACCCCGACCAATGACTTAGTTTCATTAAAATAGGTCACGGACACTGCTTTACCCTTCCACTTTATTTCTAATAACAAAGTTACCGCTGTTTGGCCGGCTAACATTTTCCGTTTAGTTTAAACCGCGAGGACACTGCCGGCGGCTTCCTTAACAAGTACCATAAAATATACGTACTAAAAATAAAAAAACCGTGACATATTCCATCATATTGCAGAGCCCATTAGTGACGTGTGGCGATACAATTTATAAACGAACCATCCTTGAAGTCTTAAAAATAAATTGCAAAAATCCGCATTATAATCTTACAAGCTGTTTCAGAGGTATAGATATATAAATGGTAACAGGCAAAATGGTAACAGACAAACAAACAAACAACGAAAAACGGCTCCTTCCGTCTCGCCATCGTTAAAATGACACATAGGTAGTGAGGTTTCTCAATGATTTGTGCTTGAATCAAAAATTCGTTCAGAGAGCCTTTTAAAAATGAATGTTGTCTAGACTTAATGGAACATGACCTTAGAAATGCGCCGTAACGAAAAAAAAAAACCACTTAAAAAAATTGTGGACTGAAAGACATCCGCCTCTTGCTGACTACGTTGTGCCTGCAGAAGAACACCCCGAGAGCCACCAACTTCCCTGCTCCATCTTGAACTGGCTGAACAATCTCCGAAGCCAGGTGGGGCGAAAAATCTTAACATTACCATATTGCGGACATTTTTAATGATCTTTAAAAATACGATCGATATTCGTAAAAAAAAATTATGTGTGAAACTTTCACACATAATTTTGCGTATCCTTTCACCCTGTATCTGTATCATGGTACTTGATGAGGTAGGGTTGCATAAAGCTTCCGCTCGAACTAGTTCGACAAGCTGTCAAACTGTCAACGTCACTTTCCCTCGTAAAAGCTTTCCCCTAATTGGATTAACATGGGGGCTTCGTGTGATTATGTTTGTCGATTGATTGGTTTGTTTAGTAAATTGCATGCCCATAGATATTATAATATGTAATATATTTATAACTTATGGGGTTAACCCAGAACCCCATAGAGCCAACATTATTTTACCACACTGGTTCTTTTTCCAATTAAGTGATATAACCTTTTTGACGCATCCCTACAAAAAATATGAAGGCGCGATAGTACAGCATTCCAATTTCAAAAAGTAGCGTGAGACAAATACCTAAACGTATCAGCCAACACGAAACTAACCATATTCCAATAAATACTAAGCATAATATGCCTAACTATGTGACCTTTGGCATAACACGTAACATTCTTAGCCTCAGCTTTAAATAAAAAACTAAGAATACCTCACAAACTTAAACCCTATCACAGTGGACTAAAGATTTGAATTCTTTGCGAATACTTCAAAGACTTTTCCCTATTTTTAATCGACCTCCTTTCGTGTAGAGACTTCGTGCGTGTTCGCCCTTTGCTGTTAATTTGAATTGAGAATTCGGTGTTGCGAGGATTTCAAATGTTTTGAATCTTTTGTTGGGACATCAAGGAAATATAAGTTAATAATTAGGTACCTTAGTCAAGTGACAAGGTTACATTTTCGAACTAAATTAGCTGGTGCCAGAATAATAATGTGCATTACTTTGCACGTTTGTGGCTTTCATTAAAATCTCAAGAATCTTCGTAGACCTCGCGTACCTAAGCAGTAGGTTGCGGGTTCGATTCCCGCCGAGATGAATATTTTAGGGATATTAACAAATAAATAATCAATTCATTGTATCACCAGAATCACTATGAAGGTTTTAGAAAGTGACCGATAGTACGCCTATTCCTTGAGACCAAGCCAGGAAAAGTCAAGCAACAAAATTCGTAAATTTTCACGTACCGTACTTATAGGTGAAGGCACCGAAAAAGTTTCGACACATTCCGAGATTCTCAGACGCGACGCTCTCCCTTTGCGTCTCCCTACCTTCGTGAATTATTGCACGAAGCGACGCCGACGCGGAGGAAGAGCGTCGCGATTACTCACCCTTATAAAGTCTCTAGGAATGAGTCGATACTTAGTCAGCGACTTAATCGATACGTACGGTACGTGAAGACTCCCATTTTTATAATATGAATAATCCAAATAAAACCAAATTCGGCATTAGGGTGTCTTCAGGCTGACCACAATATAGCTACAAAAATGACGCCGGGCAGGATAGTGAGGCATGAATAGTCCAACAATTCAAAAAAAAAAACTGGACTTTTTTTCACACAGCATCATCAAGCCCTAAACTAAGCAGAGCTTGTATTTTGGGAACTACATGATATACATGATATACTTATATACTTTTTTTTGGTAAATACATTAATATTAAACATAGAAAACACCCAGACCCGAGACAATCATTAGCTAATCGTACAAACATTTGCAGGAGCGGGAATCGTACCCGCAACCTTCTGCGTTTCAGGCGGGCCTTCGCCCACTGCGCCACAAAGGTCGTCAATTAAGACGTAGTTTGCGTTTATCGAGTGAGTGACATAGAAACTGATGAAGAACCTCGCTTCGATGTGGCTGCGTTTTTGTCACTTTTGACAAAACGTTGGTGAAGTGAAATTTTTTGATAGCGAAAGTTTGTGTCGTTGGATTTTAGGTCGCTGAAGTGTTTATTTTACCGTTGTAAAATACATCGCTTATTTTACAGATAAATAAGCGGGAATCTAGCCCGCACCTCTTGCATCGCGGCTGGCTTCTCGCCCGCCGCCCCACTGACTTTTTCGAATATTAGCATCAAAATTTAATTTCAGTGTACAAACAAACAGCAATATAGGCATAACTTTATTATATAATATCATTATTAGTTGAACTGGAGCCTAAGCACCTATTTTAGGACCCTACGCGTAGATATTATCAGATTCGGCACGCGATAGAACCTAAAGTTTAAATTTTAATTATTGTAATCGTTCTAATGACCTTCAGGTATAAACCTATTCATCTTCACGAAATAATTAAAAATACAGGGTGTAGAGATATAAATATATAGGACTCTCAAAGATTGATGAAAAACGGGATTCTTTTGATGTTAGAAAGTTGTGTTCTTTTGCAAAAAACTATATACTGCCCACGGCTTCGCCCGCGTTTTACCCAGATAAAAACTATATACTGCCCACGGCTGAAAAACTATTTTTGCATTTTGGGCTAAATATTTTTCAAATCCGAATGGTAGTTCCTGAGATTAGCTCGTTCAGACAAAAAAGAAAAACCCTTCAGCTTTATTATTAGTATAGATTTGTACCTACTTTATCTTGTCTAAAAAGTTGCAAACTAAATATATTCTGATTTTGAGTTTTAGTAAAATTCCGAGCATAGCTCTCATAATAGCCCGTTGTGTGATCTTAATCGTGAATGCGGTCAATAGTTTGATTATCATTTGATAATAATTGAAAACAGAAAATAGGCCAAGACTAAATATGTATGAGTGATATGGCTATGCTCACGAGAATGTTATCCTAATGAAGTCATTAAAATCAAATCACTATTGATTATTCTAAATAACGTAGCAAGTATATACAAGTAAAATTGCAGTATAGCTGACGTGGACATTAAAAATGTATTAAAATAAAATTTGTATACTTTCTTACAGTTTGCGTGTAAGTTACAAAGTAATCAATTATATTTTTTTATAAGAAAATTTTCTTTAGTCTGACGAATTTTTAATTGGATAAAAAGTAACTAACTCAATATGGATCTTGGTCTGAAATACAAATTGATTATGATTATATTTCATATCTCACTGGACGCCTGGACTTTTAAGAGGCATTAGCGTGGCCTGAGCCAACGCTAAGAGTCTTTTTGTACGAATAAAAAAACATAATATTGTAATGTGGATGGCGACAGATCGATAATATAAAAACAATGGGTAAAACATTAATTGGGCTATTGCAGGAGTACATTCTATGAAATGGTAGATGAGTTATGCAGATGAAAGGCACCTGCCTATTCTGACTAAAATTCAGAACAAATCAGAGGCAAGTAACGACTTGCCGTCCACTAAACGGTCCACATCTTTGCCGCCATGGTAGCGTAGAGGCAACGTTGGTGTGAACGGCTTAAGGGTGTCGTGAGGTGTGCTGCAGCTTCACTTAACGCTATTATTATCATTATTTGATAACAAACTCTATTTATAAATAATCTAATTGTCGATTATTTATTATTATTGTTATATTACCAGCTGCTTGCGAAACGGGTTATCGGTCGTTCCTTCAACCTATCGCTGGCATTAGTTGCTAAATGAACGTTATAATATTCGTTTGTATTATGCTAAGTAATAACATGGACACTGAAATAAGACGCTAGAGTCTGTCAAAATAAATTATTTACTGCATTAGGTAGGTACATACCTACTTTACCTATGTATTAACTAATAACTAAATACACTAAAGCTGTCATTATCACGATGGTACTTCCAAAGATGTTGGTGGCTGATGAAACTGAAACAAAACAAATATTTTACTGATTGATTCCTATCATCATCAATCTACCATCAATCATCTTAAAAAACAAACAAACAAACGAATGCGCTCCAGGACTGTATTCTCCATGTTGGAAATCCTCGGTTACATATTCAGCTGAGGTTGCTTTGAGGACACCATGTAGGGGGTAGTCAGAGGCATTACATTTGGCACATGCCCGCGTTTTGCAAGTAGAATGAATGCTAACATTCCAAGTGACAGGTTGCAAGCCCATCGCCGCTTATTGGAACACTAACCAATACATACAATTATTAAATAAATAATGCTGGACATGACATTGGTTCTAGGGTATGAAGGTTTCTTCACGATGTTTTTTACCGTTTTGAGCACGTGTCAAGCCCATATAAATTGAAAAAATAGTTGGTGCGCGGTCACAAACCAAAGGCGTAAGCATAAATAGAACCTTTACAATATTTTACCGTAATCCACGATTCATCATCAATCCGACAATCACCTTTTATTTTTCTTATACCAGAAACCAAAAACATTAGTTAAAATGCATCCTTAGTCACATTTAACCTGTGATTCTTACACCATCAGTTAGTGAACTCTGCAGTGCGTCATTGTGTCATTGCCTCTGTGGCGATTGGCCCGCCTGAGACGCAAAAGGTTGAGGGTTCGATTCCTGCGGCGGGACGAATATTTGCATATGCAAATATTTGTCTCGGGATCTGGGTGTTTTATGTATAATATTTATGTATTTACAAAAAAAAACGTATATAAGTAGTATATCAGTCATGTAGTTCCCGTAACACAAGCTCTGCTTACTTTGGGGCTAGATGATGCTGTGTGAATTGTGTGAAATGTCCAGCATTATTTATTATTATTATTATTATTTATTATTGTACGTCAACCAAGTCACTTACATAACGAAGGAAATAACTTAAACAAGCATTCCCAGGGTTGCAGATGACAAAATGCAACGGTACGCAGTATGTGTTATTTGTCTTTTAATAACATCCATCATGGATACTTACTGCATGTCTGCTCCACCTCAGAATAGGGGTAGTCAAAGTCGCATTGACATAATCCATTCCTGCAGACCACTCGATCCGATATAGATGACAGGAAGCACTGGCTCGTCTGACTGCAGCCTTCGAAGAGATCTGCAAAAACAGTTTATTGAATCAAAAACCTTTTGAAAAGGCTACGTGGCTGACCAAAACTGAGATGTAGCGGGACGTTTTATATCATCTGAATACTAACTTTATGGTAAGATATTTATACAACAGAATACTAAAACTACTTTAAAAACAGTATAACTTTAATAATAAACTAGCTACGTAATATTAAAATAGGAAAAGAAGAATGTTCTCCACCTGTAGTCCTATCACTGTAGGTAGCGAACATTCTTCTTCAACTCTGTTCTTTAGAAACAGAGTTCAAGTCACCAACATTACTCGTTGCATAATGCTTATTTGTAGATTTTTATTTTATTTCCATTGCATTACAATCACTACTTAGACACGTCTCACGGTACCAGAAGAATAGATAACGAACTGGGCTTGATTTTTTGGTGATTATGGCTTATAAAATTATTTTAAAAAATAGTCCAAGCAAGTTCCGTCTTAGCATTTTTGTCATACTCAAACAAAAAACAAAAGACGCTCACGACTGTCTTCCCCATGGTGGACATCAAAGCATCGAAGCAGCGCTGATTTTCAGACAGAGCCTAGTTGTATCTAACAGAACTAATATTCGGGATGACATGATTGGTCCGTGAGGAAAACATACCAGTGACAGGCCAGCAGTTGCCGTCTCTGAAATGATAAGATCCCTCGCAGACGCATTGCCCGTTCACACACACGCCGTACTCTCCCATCACGGCGGTACACTGCACTGTATGGGAGCATTCCTCTTCGTAACCAAGTGACACTGTAAAGAGAAACAAGTCGCACTTGTATGTAGGTCACTTAGGGAAAATTCTTGTGTCTCACACACAGACACACACACATATACACTTACTCACAAAATAAATACGCATAAAAAATGTTATTTTCCGGAAAAAAAAAACAAAACCCGACTTCAAATAAAGGGTGGGATAAAAAATAAGGGGTGGGATTTTTTTTCATAAAATTTTCTAGGAACTTCCCTTAAAGTGAAATTTACCCATTAAAAAATAATAATTAAACTCGGTTCACAATTGGCGAAGTTATCACGTAACGTACACAATAAATCTACAGCATACAATCCCCTCATTATCTATACAACAACAAAATAAACATCCAAATCGATTAACTATTGACGACGATATCAAGACACGAACATAAAAAAATACAACGATTGAGAACCTCCTTTTTTGAAGTCTAATGGACTTCAAAAGCATACCTGGCCAGCATGTTTCGTTGTGCGCTATGAAATAGTCTTTGCACTGGCAGGTCAACACATTGGAGCTGTTGTAGCAGACCGTGTCTTCAATCACGCAGTCGCCGTCGAGTGCGCAGATACCACCGATAACTGAAAGTAATACAGACAGTTTCTTGTAGGTTGCTTTGAAAGAGCATGTTCGGGGAAATAATTCTTCCTCTTACTCACATGGCACGCGTTTGACATATTTTTTATCGGTATGTATATTATGTATTTAGGTATAATAGTATGTTATAATTAGTTATATTCATAGAATTTATTCGTACACCTTTTAGCTGTCCCTATCCTCAAAGGTTTGCTAGAAGAAAAGTATTGTTAGGGTTAAGCTCGCCTTTGTACATATAAGTCCTTATGTAAGTTTTTTAGTCTGTATTTTCTGTGTGTACAATAAAGAATAATATATATTTTTTTTAATAAATAATGGACATTTCCACACAACATGACTGTTATGTTATGGAAACAACATGACTGATACTCTAATACTACTTATATACATTTTTAAGGGTTCCGTACATCAAAAGGAAAAGGTAACCCTTACAGGATCACTTCGTCGTCCGTCTGTCTATCTGTCAAGAACCATTTTCTCAGGAACATTCGGAGGTATCAAAATAGATAAACTCTTTAATGTACATAACACCAATTTACAGTATAAACACATAAACATAATAAAAGTTTAAAAACAAAATACACAATGCTCTTATCGCTGAAAGCTATTTCTTTCAGACAACCTTAAGATGAAGAGAACTATTTAAAATAATGACGGTGTTATTGCTTTACTGAAAGTGTGGAGAATAAACATGAAATACAAATTAAATATTATTTTATATAATACCTATATATATATATGAATACATCATAAATATATACATATTACATACATAAACCCACATAATTGAACCTATACCTACAGAACATATATATCAGCAGATTAAATAAATAATAAAACATACTACACACACGACCTCTGTGGCGCAGTGGGCGAAGACCCGCCTGAGACGCAGAAGGTTGCGAGTTCGACTGCGGGAGACAAATGTTTGTACGATTTGCTAATGTTTGTCTCGGGTACTGGGTGTTTTCTATGTATGTATTTACAAAACAAAGTATATAAGTAGTATATCAGACAAGTAGTTCCCATAATACAAGCTCTGCTTAATTTTTGGTTAGATGATGCTGTGTGAAAAATATTCAGCATTATTTATTTAAAATTATTTATTTTTATTTAAAAACTTAAGAACATGACGAAGACTGCTATAAGTAAAATAGTTTAACACGATCTGTAACTCGTAAACTCCTTGTATTTTATTGTAGGTATGTGGGTAGCACTCACTAGGCGCGCAGGTGTCTTCGCCCATCAGCTGGTATCCGTTGCCGCAGGTGCAGTTTCCGTTGATGCACTCCGTGTACAGTGTTTCCGTGCACTCTTGGGTAGCTTGGCACGCGTCACCGATTGCTGAAACACACGAATAACATTTTATGTTTCTTTCTTTATTACCAGATAGAGGCACAGGGGTAAAAATCACGACGGGTCATTTAGGGTGTCGCCAGAAACACCAATAGTGTTTCTGGCACTATTGGTGCCAGATTTTGATATCTAATTCTAGAACTTACATAGATATATTATGACACACAGTTCTTCCTGTTCATCCCTAAGGACCCCTGTCTATATGCCCTGATGGGCACTATCTGTGCACATATAAGATCTCTAGGATTATTGTAAATTACTAGTTCATTTATGAAACACAATCTGTCCATAGTCGATAGAGATTGTGCCCTGAAGGAGACTTCAGGGCACAATATCTATCTACCCCTGGGATCTCTGGAACTATTGCAAATACCTAGTTCTATTATGACACACAGTTCGTCTACTCACAGGTAACTCTCAGGCCATAATCTGTACCTTACTCTAGGATCTCTAGAACTACTGTAAATTACTAGTTATATTATGAGACACGGTCCTTCCACTCACAGGTAACCCTCAGGCCACATTCTGTACCTCTAGGATATTAACATATAATGTAACTTACATAATCCAGTTGTGAGACACAGTCCATCCACTAAGAGGTACCCTTCAGGGCACGCGCAGTACCCCTGTCCAGTCTCATCCGCGACGCACTGGATCTCCAACTCGCCGGCCAAGCAGTCGTTGTCTACCTCACACGTTTCGCCAACCCCTAGGAGTAAAAGAGATGAGTTTAGAAGTGTGAGTAGTGAGTTTAGAAGATGCTTTTTGAAAAGTGGGGAGAGACAATGGTCAATGACAATGACTTTTGAGAATACTGATTTGACGCACATCATCTGAGGTTTTTAAGACTGATCTCAATCATAAAACTGTAACTATTATGGTAAGAAACTTAATATGTATGCACTGATGAGAATAAATTTACTTTAACAACTGTGTACAAATATGTAGGTAAATACTGTTGTAGACATATGTATAGGATATAGATAGGCAAACTGATTTAGATCACATCCGGACAGACGCGTTACCAAAATGCTGGCTGCATTGCCACCTTTATCGCAATGCTAATGCGATAACTCAGATAATTGTACTGATTTTTGAAGTCAGCATTTCTAAAAGTGTTTTACCTAGCAAATATTAACCAGAAATGTTTAAGTAATTCAGTAGGTAATCAATTAATATGGATAGTTAGATACAAGTAGATTAATGGAAAAGTATTTCTGTTGAAATTTTCTAGGTATTCTTCTTAACCAGTTTTTTTTTTTGCTCTTGTGTCCTAATATTCTAGGACTACGCGTATTTTGACATGGAGTGAGAAAGACTAGTAGTATTTTTAATTTACCTATCACCTGAACAGTTTGTCCATATAAAGGTGTGACATACATTTCAACTGTCCCTACTTGTGTTTTTGACATGTGTATCTGGCACGGTCACAAAGTAATGTGCGTTGAAATGTGAGTACAAAAAATGTACTCATTTAGTGTTAAATAAAAATGTACCTACTGTGTTGCCTGAAATAAATTGATTATTATAATTATTATAAAACCATGTCAAACAATATTAGTCAGACAGAAGTCCGAACACCTGCGTTGTCCCAATCAGTCGCGTCACGCCTTATTAGAAGTTATCCACATGTTCGATAAGTGAGTCAATCTTATCAGAAAAACTAATTATTGTACCTTATTAAAATGTTATAGAATAATTCAGATTCCATCACGATCTCTGCCTGCCTTTTAACTCATTTACAGTAGAACATGTCGGACAATAGTAGTCTTTTTTTTAAATCGTTTTCTACATCCTCAGGTTTTGTAAGAAATCGCCCATTGTGCATTTCTTTTCTTATATCATTGATTTTTTTAAAGATAGGTTTTCCTTTAAAATGGTGTTATGCACATAAAATAGTTTTATCTATTTTGACCCAAGCTCTGCTTACTTTGAGGCAAGATGATGCTGTGTGAAAATGTCCAGCATTATTATTATTACTATTATTATCTCACCAGCGAATAGCCTGCACATCTGTCTGCCTGCATCCCACACCGCTTGCTCCGTGTCGCAGGTGCAAGTCCGGAGTCCCCACTGTCCAGGCTCGCCGCAGACGGCGGCCACTCCAAACGTGTGACAGTTTTCATCAGTCGTGCAGGAGTCGGTGATGAGACGGGTCACTGCGAAAGGATAAAGCCAAGTTAGGATCAAAATCATACCAAAAACAGGATGAAAAATATAAATATCGAATTTTATTCATGCTTAATGTCCAACATACAATGGTGTGTGGCTCCAAGTAGGTTAGTAGGTACATCGGCCCTGTCAGGGCGTTGTAGAGGTAGGTATTATTTTTACAATTTATTTTAAAAAAATTGTGATTATTTACAAAATAAAAAATAAAAATATCAATAATCATACAAAATGTCAAAATTATAATAATTGTCAATATAAGAATACCTACTTATAATATATTTATAAACTACGTAGGTAGTTCAATAATCAAAGTAGGTTAAGTTTTGGGATTTTCTATAGATCATTACCTCCATAACAGTTCAGTTTCTAAGAAGATTCTTTAGAAAATAACATCAATATTAATTTGAATTAGGATAGTTTATAAAGATATGAAAGTTTACTTGCTGAAAGTTTATCTACCTTTGACACAGTCTCTCA
Organism: Perizoma affinitatum; assembly: GCA_961405105.1. Lineage (NCBI taxonomy): Eukaryota > Metazoa > Arthropoda > Insecta > Lepidoptera > Geometridae > Perizoma > Perizoma affinitatum. Next base: position 16,125,377 of record OY560186.1, on the reverse strand, counting down.
TGTTATTCTCGTAGAAGAAGTTGGCCGGGCACGAGCACACACCGTCGATCACTTCGGCCAATAACCCGACACACTGCTCTGCGGTCGAAGCTGAACCCAATTCTGTGAAGAGACATTATGCCAATAGGAAAGTTCTTGTAATTAAGGTAGAGGCGTCATCGTGCTGCCGTTGTCCCGTGTCTGCCGTTGTCCCGTGTCTAATAAACTAGGTACTTTTTTAGCTAAGCCAGATTCCCTAAATTACTCAAAAAAATCCTAATTACATTTTAGAGTAAAATTTGTGTCTACCACCAACAATTACAAAATAGACCACGTTTTCATCGAAACCACAATCTTTGGAGGTTCCACTACTATAGCATTCGTAAGTTGGGGCTTGCTTCGCTCGGTTTCATACATTTTTGCCTTGGTAAGGTTCTTCTTCGCATACTCTGTGATTCCGTAGGGCTCGCTTTGGTCACCTATTATAATTAAGCCTTTGTTAGGATTCTAATTTTTGATTGCGTAACAATACAGGCAGATGCCGATTCTGTTTTAAATTGATAATAGGACTATCAAGCTGAAAATACACAGTAGCTAAATAAACTTCTTACCGGCCAAGCAACTCAGACCGTCAGTACTGGCATAGTACCCCACAGGGCACACGCAGGCGCCGAACGGCGAGCATTCGAAAGGTGCGTCGCAAGCCACGGAGAAACTACACGCCGTGTAGTTGCTGCCGTGCTGTCTCGTGCCCCGGGCTGACGTCACCACGGATGACGTCACGTTAGCACGGGACGAGAACGTCGTAACTGGTGATGTAGCTTCAGCAGCTATGCTTGAAGAGATTCTTGTTTCTGAAAAAGTAATAATGTGAAAGAGCACTTAAATTGGACGACCTCGGTGGCGTGTTGGGTTCTTGTGATTCAAGAGGTGCGGGTTCGATACCTAGGTACTGCAGGAATTATGTTTGCATGTTCTGCAGATATCTATTCCGGATCTAGTGTGGTAGTACCACGATCCTCGTTGTTTCTGATACCCACGACACAGGAAATCCTAGTTTGAGAGTCAGGACTATGCATGTGCCTGATGCCTGTTTTTTTTTATATTTAATAATGTCCAGATTGATTATTTTTTTGTAAAATTTTACTTCCCGAACCTGCATCCATAATGAGAGATGATTTAAATGTCTCACCAACATTATAACAATATCACTAATGTTATAACTCACAAATCATGGTAAATAGCCCGTTTTTCGTGAATTAGATAATTTGCCAAGGTTGAACGTTGCAAGACGTCATGTTGTTTTTAGCATTGGCCACCTCTGTGACGCAGCATGCGAAGGCCCGCCTGAGACGGTTGCGGGTTCGATTCCCATCGCGAAACAATTTTTTGTTTGGTCTGAAAATATTTGTCTCGGGTCTGGGTGTTTTCTATGCATAGTTGTATGTATTAAAACATATATAAATAGTAAATCAGTCATGTAGTTTCCATAATACAAGCTCTGCTTGGTTTAGGGATAGATGATGCTGTGTGAAAATGTCAATTGATACTAAGACACGACACGACTCGAATAAACAGTATAACTTACCAGTGCTAAGCGCGCACGCTCGGGTTTCTATATTGCAAACGCCATTTGCAAATTGACAGTCCTCATCAAGCACACATCCCTCACCGACAGCTGCAAACAAAACATGAATTGGTATTCTCTTCTTCTTTGGAATCTTACTTCCTACTACTATTATAAACGCGAAAGTTTGTGAGCATGGATGTTTGTGATTCTTCACGCAAAAACTACTGAACGGATGAAACTTTACAGTAATATAGCTTATACATCAGAATAACACATAAGCTACTTTTTATACGGGTACAACGCGGGCGAAGCCGTGGACAGAGGCTAGTCTTTAACAATTTGAGAAATAATAAGCACTAGGAGGTAACTTAGTATATAGAATAAAATAATAATAATAATAATAAAAAAATCAATAAAAATATAGCTAGCCGTTTCATCTGTATTTTTTGTATATACCTACTTATAAAAACATAATGAATAAACTTTGAGCAAATTAGTTAATGTTGTATTGTATGGACTCTTCTTAAGCTTTTTATAGATGCCATTATGTATTTGTTCAAAAGTAATAGCTACCTACGTCATCAATGGTGCTTGGAGACGTAAGTCATCTTAGATTTTAGTTTTAGCACCAATTTATATTTAAGAAAGTACAACTCAGACCCAGAGGAAATGTGGGTCCCTCAAGGCTTCATTATGAGGCCTTTGTTCATTTTATAAAACTTTTGTAAGTATCTTTCTAACCGTATCCAATCTTCCTGCACTCGCCCCTCTGACGCTCGTAGTATCCCTGTGCGCACACGCAGGTGCCATTACAACGCAGGTTGTACGGGTCTCGTGGCACATCTAGAAAATCAAAATTCAATATTAAATTTAAAAGCATTTTTTTTCTGGATTTGCGTTATCATGCTGAATACTCGCTGTTTTACTTAGATAGATAGATAAACTCTTTATTGCAGACTAAAGCAAAATACAAGAATTAAAAATATATAAATATTAATGGGCGGTCTTATCGCTAAAAGCGATCTCTTCCAGATGACCTTTGGATGGACAGGATAAAATGGAATCAACGACGGCGGTGTACAAGTAAATCTATAATAAAATATAATATTAATAATAAATACCTACATAAATAACATATATTAGGTATCCTATATAATACAAATAAAAATAATAATACATAGGGAAAAAGATATAAATTTTCTTAAATGATTTTTGTGATTTCAATTACTCTCTAAATTTTTTTGACTTTGTCTTTGCCCTGGCTATGTCTATGCAATACCTAGGCACTCCACATCCTGCGTGCAGGAGGCGCCATATCCAGTGGTTCTCCAGCAGCGGCCGAGGAAATAGTGGAATCCATCCTGACAACGGCACTCGCCCTCTGCAGACAAACAATATTATGAGTAGTATGTACAGCAGCAAATTCAACACTCCTGATAGGAATATCTTTGGAATGTAATTGTTGTGTGCTCTACCGCTGAATCTTGGTTTTATGTACAAGCTTTTATTTGTATTGACGTGTTTGTGATGTAATCGCACCTAATGTAAATTTAGTTCTTATTTGATTAAACTGTGAACAATGAAGTGTTTTCTCATTGCACGAATACACGCATTAGCTCACATTATGTCCGAAAATAGCTCGAAAGATCATCTAGATCCGACAAATAAATAAATTTTGACTTTGAAACGAATGGAAAGAAACAAACTCGCAGCTAGCCTTGGTCCACGTGTTCTGATGAGAATATGAAGGTTCAAAGGAGATCAGAGTGCGATACGCTATTGCCTGTTTGTATCTTACCTTAGCAGAAACAGATTAGGAATATATGTTCCTAATCTGCTGTTCCTGATTAAAAATATCTCACCTTGCGCGTTTTCTGCCCCCCGGCATTCGAAGGAGGCAAACAAACGCGAGCATTGAAAGTCGGCAACGCAGACAGACGTGTGATACGGAGCCACTGCAAAGAAAACACAACCAAGTTTAACTACATTTCACGAAGCTGCACCAAACTCCAACAAGCCACAGCCACTCCAACCAAAAATTGATTGATTGCATCAATCTAGCAGCTACACATTATATAGTTCACTGGGATACCCTCTAATGACGTATGTTAACCTAGGACCCATCATAGGTGGGGTGCCATGTCGGTCAACCTTCTCGTGTGCCTGTAGGCTCTTGTCGCTTTTGGATCAGACGGATTCGGGGTGAACGGAAGCTTACGGGACGGTGTGCCTCATTTAAGCCCAACAATAACTTCTCATACGTGGGATCTTATTGTCGAGCAACTAATGGACTGACAGAGGGGGGGCAAGCATGGTGGAGGAGCACCATGGGAGGGGCGGGCCGTAACCTCTCTTGGCAATTCCTACTGAATGCTACTCCGAACTTGTGACCTCTCTTTCAACAGTTCCTTCATACTGAATGCTAATCGCTAAGCGTTGTTTCTACTCACAGTCGACGCATCGTGGGCCCGCTACCTGCTGTCCCGTGGGGCATGCGCACGCACCGTCCGTGCAGACGCTACCAGTCACGTCTGCGCACTGCGAGTCCACCGTGCACGTCCATTGGCCCAGCACTGAACCAGTGTGGAGGAAGAATCCTGGAGAGACGTCAAAGATATATCATGTCTGCTTAGCCCTTTCCAACCGGCTCTCTACGCTCGCGCACCCATGTGCAGCGGCGCGCATTTTCATCTAAGGGGAATCTGTCCGCTACGTTGCGCAAATCAAATGTAGATCCAAATTACGGACACAAAATATTCGGACACTGAGTACGAATTGACACATTTTTAACTAGTGTAAGATTTTATTATTCAACACGTCAAGTGCAAGCACAGACTACTAGGATGCTATGTCATAGTACAGGGCAATAGACAGGCTGCGACATTTAGTCTTTCAAACCGTAGTTTGAAAGCACCGTTTGTCAGAAAAGAGCGGAAAAGCAATATTTTCACTATAGGATGGATTCTGCTGCGACGCAAGAAATGCGTCTTCAATTCCCGCTTCGGGACAAATGTTTGCATGTTCTGCAAATATATATTCCAAGTCTGGGTGGGATTCGTAGTTCCTGACATCCACGACAGGGAATCCTAGTGTGGGGTCAGGACTGGCGGCATTGATGAGCAATAAAATCTTCACGTATTTTTTTATTCCGGGTCTGGGTGTTGCCGTGGAATATACTACGGTGCTCGCAGTTCTTGAAACCCACGACACAGAGGATCCTTTTAGTGTCAGAACTATGTAAATTATTGCTGGAACTTATTAATTATTTAACTATCTCCAGTTATAACTGGAGAGTCAAAAACACGCTCACCTATGGCAAGCAACACATTATTCCACATTTTCGGCACCGAAACTCCACCACTAATTCTTACTGATTCGACTGTAGTGAGGGAACGATTAAACTAATTTATTTATCGATCCAAAGATAAACAGATAAACCACCGGCTAAGTATGAGTCAGACTCGCGCACTATGGGTTCCGTCATTATCATTGTAAACAGCTTGTGAATAGAAATCCCATGAAGTGCCGTATCGAACGATCTTTGGTTAACCTCCTTATAGAGTGTTGGATTGACTTCTCACTACGTGTCGTCCGGTTCGTGATCGCCCTTTGAGAACCTTTGCTCCACAGCGATTGTCGGTTCTGTGAACTCTATGGCCACCCTTCAATATGCTGATTTCTAAGGGTTTAAAACTTTAAAGGCCCATTTACATGAAAGTTTCGTGTCTCAGAGAGGAATGTAAAAATATAGGGCGATTATCGCATAGCCTTTGAATATAAGAATTTTGTTTTTTTGCTTGAAATTTCGCACAAACGTGAGATATTTTGTCAACGTTCTTTTAAAGGGGCTTTGTAACACTTGGGTTTTTAATAGTTTATTAATACCTAGGTATTTGTCTTAATAAATACATGTTCCGTGAAAAAGGTAACTTGCTATGGCTCTAGCTAACAGATGACTTAGGACCTAAGTGTCCCGTTGGCATCTTTAGCGTACGGACCTCTACAAATTAAGGATTAAATATGAATACCAACAAGTTATCTTAATTAGGTTTTTTTTTTAATGATTCATATAGGTATCAACGATATATTTTTGCACCTGGGACTCAAAACTTTTAAGTACTCTCATGTACCTGTGTACATACCTAAAAGTAAGCATCTTGATCTTGATGCTTACTTAGATAATATGATTAGGTAGGTACACGCAGCAATATTAACATAATATATAATTCAAAAATAGGTACATCACGCAGCGGGAGTCGAACCCGCACCTCTTGCTTGCCCACCGCCACGAAGGTCATAGAACCGAGCCTATTTACGTATGTACATACCTAGGAACGTAACTATGTGATTATAGTTACCTACTCAGGTACTCATTACGAAAGTTACTAAAATACTACCTACTTATCTAAGTATTTAAAAAAGATAATAATGAAACGCCACCTGCGTTTCATCATTATCATTTCAGAGATAGACATAGTTTAAGCTTATCAGATAGGTACAGCTGTTTGATTAGATACATAACTATGAAATTACTTATTATTTACATGATTCAATTTACATATTAACAATTTACCTTTCTAGTTTTCAATATTGCGGGGCACAACGACATCTTTCGTCAAGTAATTGAACCAAAATATGTGAACTGAAAGTAGAATTATAGCTATACCTACTTCAGTCACAGATTTATTACATATTCTAATTACCTTCAGTGTAACTACTAGCACTCGCCAGCACAAACTAAGTTGAATGTATTATAGACAAAATTCTTGGATGCATAAAATAATAATATAGTTTAATTATGGCGCAATAGTAAATTAAAACGTCTACACTTTTAAGATGCGTGTTGGAAAGCTTTAGTTTCTAAAAATTCTAAGGATTTTGGTCGCCGCCGCGCTGCCACGCACTGGTATTTGTGCCAATGCAGTGCTGCTACTCGCCGCTAGGTGACACCAGCTGCCGTAGGAAATAGTGAAAGTATATCGACTATCAAATTGAATGTTTGATGCCCGTTTCGTACGTAGAAATAGCCAGCTGCCAAAGTGTAATGTGAATGTGAAACAAACAAATTGTCCCTGTTTATTGTGAAAGTGGTGCAGGTTGGTTTTCCATTCCAAAATCATCGTAGTGGTTGTTGGTGGTTATTAGGTATTATGTTCCAATCCCATCCAACAACGAAGAAAACTATAAAACCGCAAGCAAGCTGCTAGGCCAGCCTTTGGATTATTAACGAAAACTTAGATATCTCTATTCATTCTGATGTGATGATAAAACAAGGAAATGTCTGAAATATGCTCTGCGTGTCTCAGCCGAGATAGAATACTAGTGCCGTTGGATAAAGTGAAATATGTCTCAATATTTGGTAACGAATCAGTGAGTATTTACATATTTTATATCTATTGATAACTTATGATAGGCTGGCTCATGACAGTTATGATTGCTGGACATACCTCAAAGAATGTTGCATTCTTTGAATAATGGTCTAGAACCAGGTTTCCTATGACTATAGAGGGTTTTCGACCTCCTGTGCCTCCTGGTTCTGTCAGACATAAAAGTTTGGAGGAGTTAACATTTTGAGTGGGTAATACACTAGATTGAGCTATGTAATACTTGATAGGGTGATGGTCAGGTGATGCTGGTAATTTTTACTATAAACCAGACATTAATAATTTATTTGAGCATACCATACTTAATTGTGCATACATCTGATATATAATAACATAGTGTACCAGTCAATAAAAGAGCCGGTTAAAATACTTTAACCGGCCCTTTTATGAGCTGGTAAGATACATATACATGTATCTTGAGCAGAGTAAAATACATGTTGGGTGACTATATATAATATGTATGTATTTACAGTAAAAAAATGTATATAAGTAGTTTATCAGTCATGTAGTTCCCATAATACAAGCTCTGCTTAGTTTGGGACTAGATGATGCTGCGTGAAACTGTCTAGCAATATTTATTTATAACTTTAAAATGAGTGATGGACTTTAATGTATTTTCCAGGTGCTTATGAGTGTGGATTCAGTATGCTGGGAGTGCTCAGCAATGTTCCGCAAACTGTACAAGTTTCGGCTGCAAGTCTTGACTGCCCAGGAGTCATTGAAGAGTGCCTGCGATAAGGTACTGGGGCTAGACAAATACCACTTTCTGTTGGCATTAACACCTGCGAAAAGATTGAATTGTATGAAAATGACATAAGCTGTGGACATATGACACACAAACAGTTGTAACATGACAGCGGCTAAGTTTTACCTTGATAAATTGGCGTTAATGTAAAAGGAAAAGTAAGCCTGAGGCATTTTTCTAGACACCATTTGCATCTTAAGCCTTAAAACATAGCTACTCCTATCTTCCTGGGTGTACTACTAGGGCTGATAAAGAAATAAAAAACAAACATGCACACAACTGTATTCCCCATGTTGGATATCCTCAAATTCATAAGGATCATTATAGAAACGTCTGCTTAAAAACTACTGAATTTACGTCGTGCGCGATCAAGCCTAGGTAGCCTTGGAGCTGGCTTTTAATGGGGTGAAGGCACAGATCTAATATAATTTGCTGGCTATGGCTCCAGGTTCTCTCAGTAAGCTAAAGCTTTGTTTAAGTCTGACAGACTTAAACAAAGTCTTAAGAAAAGTGACAAGAAATGACAAAATCTGTCAAATTAAATTGATGCTAAAAGTATTTCTGCACTAATTAATATTATACAGGAGTAAGTTTGAACATAGGTGCCCTGAAACTACACATCTGAATTCAAAAATTATTTTACCTATGCTTAGAATGGACCTGCAGGATGGACATAGGCTGTTATATTATTATGTTAAGTGCCTTTAATGGAGACTGACAAAACAATTTTACAATGTAAGTCAACGAAAAAACGGTCTAGCGAATGCATTTCTTACAAACACTGCCTTAATAGTAAGAGCTATTTTTGGTCTGGGTACCACGCGAGGGAACCCGTGGTCAGTAGCTAGTAAGAAATTAATCTATTTAAGGTAATATTGGTGTTCAATCCTAGAATATATAATCATATTAATTAATATAATTTCAGATTACAAATCTCGCTCCATTAACAAATATAAAAAGCTCAAGTTTAAACCTCAATGATATATGCTGTGATCAAAACATTGATCACTTTGATCAAAAACAGTTTGAATGTATGGGAGCGATCAAAACAGATCTATTAGTACAGAATATCAAATCAGAAACATATGTTGATGATGAAAATATCAACCGAAATGCAACCCCAAACAAATTTTTCATCACTATAGATGGTTTGAAATGCAATGAAGCCAAATTAGCCAGCATAGAGGCGTGTGTAGATGTAACCAGAATAAAAAATGAGAATGACGAAGACAGTGATGATATAAGCGTCTCAAATTTAGAACCAGTGACATCTGTCGCTAGAAAACGAAAACTCAACCATGCTAAAAGTAAAACCAAGAGAATGAAAACTGAAAATGCGAAACGAACGAAACAAACACAGCAAAGAGATGTGAAACTCGCAGTTTCAAAGGACAACTACATTGTAACAGAGATGACGGAAGAAGAGATGGAAGCAAAGAGAGAATCAGACAGGCAGGCTGATAGGTACAAGAATAAAGTTAAATTCCGATGTGAATTGTGCATTTCGGGGTTTTTTCATAAGGAGCTGTTTGAGAAACACATGAGAATCAGACATTCAGAGGTATGTTTCGAATTCATTCATGTCGTGTCAGAGACTCGTATTTTCAATCTACTTCAAAAAAGGAGTAGGTTATCAGTTCATCTTTTTTTTTGTATTTATGTACGCGGTATCTTCGCCAATTTGAACCGATTTTAATGTTATTTAATGGGTTTTCAAGTCCCATATAAATTATTGCTAAAAATACCCAAAAGAATGAAAACATAAGGATGTCAACTTCCCGTAACTTTGGTTTTAGTTTCTCCTGAAAAACTTATACTTTTTTGTAATTCGTTCAGATATTTATTAAAATGGGTCTAATACTTCCCAGAAAGCAGGAAATTACCAGTGTGATGTCTGCGCGACTCGCTTCAAGACCATCAGCTTGTATAGGGAGCACCTGGAGATCCACTATCGGAAGTACCGCTGCAAACTATGCTCTTACGTCGGATATACGCTAACGGAAATGGTGTCGCACGACGCTAGAGAGCATGGCGTCAAACGGTTCTCGTGTAAACTGTGCAAGGAAGAGTTTCCGTGAGTATCTTTATCAATATATAGCGTGTATATACGCTAACAGAAATCGTACCACACGACGCTAGACAGCATGGCGTCAAACGGTTCTCTTGTAAACTGTGCAAGGAGGAGTTTCCGTGAGTATCTTTGACACTGTAAAGCGTTAGATATACGCTAATATAAATCGTATCACTCGACGCTAGAGAGCATGGCATCAAACTGTTCTCTTGTGAACTGTACAAGGAGGAGTTTGCGTGACTTTGCTTTTCCACTATATAGTGTTGAATATACGGTAACGAAAATAGTATGACATGACGCTAGAGGGCATGGCGTCAAACGGTTCTCGTGTAAACTGTGCAAGGAAGGGTTTCTGTGAGTATCTTCGGGTTCTAAGGTCGACAGTTGTTGTCGGGAGGATATATAAATATGCAAACTTTCGGAAAATGTCGTAAGCGCAATCTAGACCGTTCGCTTTATATTTGAGGATATAAAGCGAATACATACATACACCACATAAAAATCCGCAGAGGATATCTGCAGATTTTTATATAGTAGCATGTAGCCACGATATGCTTCATAATAATGTCTCATTTAGACTCCGTCCCTATCCGAAATTATTGGAAACTTTTATATCGAATTCAGTTACGGAGCTCCATAACAGCCCAGAACTCAGTAGTTCGTTGCCCTTCGGTGACGTAATGCAGAGTAGTTCGATCATGTGCCGAGAGATGTCGCTACAGTACTTTGTAATATTTATTTTTACTTTTCAGGCTACGATCTAGGTTGAGATTCCACCGAGAAACAATGCATGAAGCTCCTGTGAAGTGCGAGTCTTGCGGGAAAACTTTTAGGACCAGAGATAGTCTCCGGATACATGTAAAGTAAGTACCATCATTTAATTTAAATCTTCTAAAAGAAAACAAGAGTCATTGTAATAAAAAAAAAAGATATTTTAAAATTAAATTATTACAAAAAGACCACTTGGCGTTGGCTCAGGCCCCGTTTAAGGCCTCACAAAAGTCCTTTTTTTTAAAAGCCCACCCCTTTAATAAAAAATGGGAAATAACCCTCTTGAAATAAACTTTTACTCTAGCAATAGTCCAATGTAATAGTAATTATTTTCCAATGTAATGGTACTTAAGTCGCTTTATATTTATTATTTTTAAAATAATAAAAATAAATAAATAATATATTACAGACAAATGCATAGTCACAATCCAAAAACGGCGTGTCCAGTGTGCGGCGCGCGCGTTCGCAACATGAAGAGCCACTCGCGCGTGCACGAGGCGGCACCGGAGGCCGCGTACTGTGCCGAGTGCGACAAGCGGTTCACCTCCACCGCCTCTTACAAGTCGCATCTCAAGTATTCCGCGCCACACCGCGCGCCGGATACTGTACTCAGGTATAACGAAACTAACCTCATCTGCCCACGGCAACGCCCGCGTGGTGCACGAATAAAACATAACCATGTGTACTCTTTAAAGGTATAATAATAGTAAACAATACTTTTTATTTCTTTAACTAAATATTCTAGTTTCTTAACTATATAAATTATTATTTATTTAATAGCTAGATTTAATCAAGGCCTCTTTCCGATGTAGTCCTTCAAGTTTTTCCACGTCGCTATATTTCTCATACGTATAGGTAACGAGCCTATACCGGTTTCAAATTTAATTGGAATCGGTACAGCCGTTACGGAGAAGTAATCAATTAAAATACCTTATTGTAGACCATAAACAAATAACAGAACAAACCAAATCATAATGTGAAAGTATATTGGGCGGTCTTATTCCTTAGAAGCGATCTCTTCCGGACAATCTTTGAATTACAAATACACTAGCACACCTGCCTCAGAATAAAAGAGTTGGATGTTTTTTTTTGTTTTGTAAAAAAAATAATTCGTTTATGGTATTGTTTCCAGCCACGAATGCCGCGTGTGTGGATCTCGATTTGTAAACGCGGTCGGGCTGAAGAAACACACTCTGAGACGGCACTCGAACGTACGACCGCACAAATGCGACCGCTGCGGCAAGGTAATCTTTTTCGCTTTCCCTTGCACCGGATCTCATTCTTGCACCTCTGGTTCTGGTGCACAGATGAGTGTACCGCAGGGATCGATTCTTGGAGCATTTTTGTTTTTAGTATACATGAATGATCTACCCCAGCTTGTTAGGGACGATCATGAGGTTGTATTGTTTGCTGTGGAGAGGTGCCGCAGAAGAGGGCTGTTCGTAGTTTATTTACGACGTGATCAATTATTTTATAGAGGTATATTTGTAATGGGTGAAGGACTTTTCGTGGAGACCAATTATGCAACGTATTAACGCTACCACGCGGGTGAAGCCGTGGGCAGTACCTAGTGTGCAATAATAAATAAATAATGCTGAACATTTTCACACAGCATCATCTAGCCCCAAACTACGCAGAGCTTGTATTATGGGAACTACATGACTGATATACTACTTATATATTTTTTCTGTATATACATACAAATTATACATAGAAAACACCCAGACCCGAGATAACCATTACAAACATTTATCCCGCAGCGGGAATCGAACCCGCAACATTCTGCGTCTCAGGCGGGCCTTCGCCCCCTCCGCCACAGAGGTCGTCATACACATACTATATTTTTTTTAAATACATACATATTATACAAAGATAAAGAATCATCTATCTATCTTGTTTCAGGGCTTTGAAGAGGGCTGTAAACTAAAACAGCACATACTTCACGCGCATGAGGGCGTCGAAAAACCAAAGGACAAGATATGCCACATTTGCGGAAGAGGATTCACTGTGAGTGCTTGCTCTTTCTATGTCCGCTGAACCGACAACCGCTGCCGGATAAGGGTTCTCGAGAACGAATCGGGCGATTCATTCAAGGGAAACCCTCTTAAGGATGCGGCGAACGCAGCTCGCAACTTCAATTCGAGACACGTCCAAAAATCGGTCCGAGTATCGCTATCTCTTTTTGGATGATGCAGGCCCGCCCGTGCTTGCGCGATAGCAATATTTAACGTTCAGAATTTGTTACTAATTTGGTGGAGTACCGTAATACCAACAATTATGACTGAAAATTTGTATTTTTCTGTAACTAGACAATTATATTGTCTATGTATTTAATCAAACAATATGTAAGATATTGTGTTTTTAATACGAAACAAATAAGATGAAAACATGTAATGTTTGACGTAAAAATATGCAAAATGCGATTCGTTTACATTTCATTTTGGGTAAGTATTTTGAAAAAAATATATATCCAGGTAAATACTAGTCGAATACAAATAATAGCATGATATGGTGGAAATAAGATCTTATTATAAATGATTTTGGTATTACGTTTGTATGGACAATTCCTGGCATCTAATCAATCAATGACTTCCTTTTCCTTTTATACAACTAAAGTGGCAAACAAGCAAACGGCCCATCCATATAATCGAACCCGCAACCTTCTGCGTCTCAGGCGGTTCCTTGCCCACTGCGCCACAGAGATCGTCATCTATTTATAACAAAATGTTACCATGTTTCAGACAAAACTAACGCTGAGCAACCACATCCGCGTGCACACGGGCGAGAAGCCATTCCGCTGCGAGATCTGCGGCGCCGCCTTCAGTCAGAAGAGCTCGCTGACCACCCACACCCGCGGAGTACATCTCAAGATCAAGCCAAGACCCGGGAACCGGGGGAGCAACGCGTAGATAGATTCAGTTCCAACAGCCATCGTGAATTGTATCATTCATGTAGAACGAGAATTTACACGTACCGCTGAGACCGGACCTTTTTTTACGGTACTATAAGTCAAAGTCAATAAATTATACATTAATTCATACAACTATGTACAAGTTGATGTATACATGTACAAAAAAATGAGGAAACAGCAAGCTATTTAGACAGCATTGCAAACGATCTACATATAGGCTCAACTGATCCAGCCCGCTTAGCATGAGCACCCAAGATAACGTTTAGTCTACGAAAGAGAAAACAAAACCGTTGTCTTGGGCCTTAAGGGCCTGCTAAGCAGGCTGATCACTAACAGGCGGAAGCGTTCCCAAAATACTGGCCGCATTGCCACGGTGAATGGCAATGTTAATGAATTGACCAAGTGGTTTTTATTCATTGAATTCAAGGGTCGTATAGAAACGTCAGCTTTAAAAGTACGTGACTTTGAAATTTTATTATGAATTTATATATATAAATCAAAGACACAATTTACATTTCAATAAAATCCAGGCACTTGAACACTAACTTGGAAAAATATTTAGCGTACTTTAGCAACTGTGCTTCGTACCTATGTTACGGACTGCTAAGTTTTGATTAAACTTAGCAATAAATAACATACCTAGTAGGCCAGAAACATTTTATTTAACGCCGATTCCTCGCTCGCGACCAAGCCGAGAAGAATCAAACAACGAACTCCGCTTGTTTTTTTTTTTAACTACGCTTTAAATTGGATATATTTATCCAACATACTGCTTACTGACAGGTGGGCCCACCTATCGGATTTCTTGTTTGCCTCCTTGCTTGGTGGTATAAAAAAGAGTCTTAAGAACAGTTCTGCTAAGTGAAGATACTCGCGCGATCATTCACCCAGATCTCGACCCCCGGAATGAGTCGAAACTTAGCTGATAGTATGGTATGTGGAAATCTCTGTTTTACAAAATGAACGTACATAGTTAGGTATTATATATTGACAAAATAATTAATGAATGAAAATACTTTATTGTACCTTATAAAATAAACAATAACATATTGATTAAAGGTACAATGGTTGGTCTTACTGCTTTTAAGCGATAAGACCTTATATGTCTTCCTGACAACCTTTTGGATGGAGAGGATTCTAAGTAATTAAATTATGTTAAGCATAGAATTTGTTTTCTTCAGACTACCCAAACACCCAACAGTCACATACATAGTCCTGACATTACACTAGGGTTCCGTGTCGTGGGTATCAGGAACTACAAGTACCGTGGTACCACAACATCCAGACCTGTAACAAATATCTGCAGAACTTACAAATATTTGGGCTGCAGCGGGAAGCGTGTCTCTGTTTTGATTCCAAAGTCAAATTAAAAAAACTCTTAACATGTACCTAATATATTTATCCAGAAGCCCCACTTATGGCTGTTGGATAAATTGTGAATACTAATTCTGAGTGGGGGAACATCTGCACTGATGTCCCGCATTGGGGGGTATTGTGCATTATACCCCTTCTAACCTGACTTCAACCAGCCCAACTCCTTGAAATAGCGGATAAAGATTCTGGGTCTCTCTCTAAAATATCCTATTTTAGAGATGTTTTATGTTCTGGATATAAAAAATATGGAAAGAAATAATAGTAATTACCGATTATTTATTGTATGTACATATATGCCTTTACAAAAAATAAAGATTATTAACAAAAACAATGGTACCTATTCACTTTTACATAATTCAATATCAAATATAACCTGTATCTAAGAAACTGCATTTCATAATCATTTGTAGGACAAACGCAGTGGGCGAAGGCCCGTCTGAGACGCAGAAAGTTGCGGGTTCGATCCCCGCCGCGGGACAAATGTTGGTATGTTCTGGTAATATTTGTCTCGGGGTTTGGATGTTTTCTATGTATATTATGTATGTATTTACATAAAAAAATATATATTAGTAGGTATATCAGTCATGTAGAATAGAATAGTGTTCCGTTAACACAATTGCTTTGGGGCTAGATGATGCTGTGTGAAAATTATAAGTTAAATAGCCTCTTCTCAAAGTCGAAAATGACTATTTACGTACTTGCAGTCATATTGATTTCAAATTAGATTCATCGGCTCCCATATTACATTTTCGCTATCACCTTGAGTAGGGCAAGAAAAAAAGCAGCCCCCCTATTATTATATACCTACCTAAAAGTCACTTTGTGACAAATGTTTAACAAACCAAAGATCATCACAAGCTGGTGTTGTTTTTTTTCTGCTGTCTCCACTTCAAGAATATTGTGAAAAAGTCAATAGGGGGCTTATTTCCTCTACATTTAATAAAAGGAGGGCATTAAAAAACAGTAAAACCTATAACCACCAGAATGTCAAATTTGTAACATAGATAGTTGGTAACTTATATAATTTGTATTTTGTATTACACAGCCTCTATCAAATCATAATCTTTGACAATAAATGCCTGTTTCATACAAACAAATGTATATGCAAATACATAAGGTAGTCCTGCTGATAATAACACATAAACATATTTATTGATGGGGGTTGTATGTCCGTATGGATAAAGCCAAAACCCTCGTCTATTTGCATCTCTTATGTGGTGAGACATAAATGCTAAAATGAGCATGTAAGTAAATATGTATATATTAAGCTTTTTTTCCACATAACTATATGTTAAGAGTACTATTGTGATAAGCAGCAAGAATGTGGTGCAGTGGAATATCCCTCTTTGCTTCAAGTTGGTTAGATCCTGAAAAAATACTAGAATTAGAATTAATTTATAGATATAAATGTTGTTTAGCAATAAGCAACAAAATATCTTATTTCAATTCTTCATCATTTTAAATCAGATAGTTTTATTTAAATTGATGAAGAAATCATATTTAAAAAATGGTACAAGGGTTTTATTAATTATTGTATATAACAAGATTGCGTAATATCCCAAAAAATATCCCGCTGCGGTTTGAACCTACCACTTAGTAATTACATTGTTACCAGCCTGGTTGAAATTCTTGGGATGTTTCAGCTTGAATTGCTTAACCAAAGCCTGTAGGTTACAGGGGAAACTTTGCAGTTATCTAAGCCTTTTCATGTTCATTAAACAAAGTTACATTAAGTATAATCGACGAGAGGTGTCACTTTGAAAGTGAACATTATTTATTTGCACCTTAATGAGAAACAATTTGCTTAATCAATTCGGTTTTTAAAGTGTTAATCGACACTTAAGGGAAATCACAAGATTTAATACCGAAAATTCAACCAAGTTGGGATGCTAAAGTTAGTGATTATGAATGAGGGTAAGTACCTTTAAGTAAATAGATTTTGCGACGAAAACATGGTCAATATCAATTAGCGACGATACCATGGTACAGAATATAATATTGTAAATGCATGTTTGGTGAGGAATGTTTAAATGATGAGTAAAAAATAAAGCGGCAGACAGGAATCCTATTGTAGCATGGACTGTACTATCTGCTGCAACTCGAAATAACAACGACTCTGAGTATTTAGAACGGAAAACTACATAATCTCCGCATAATCCAGTAAAAATTATAGAAACAGTGAGAAGTGACTTCAGTAATCTCATTCTGAGTATGTTTTTGTATAAGTGTTACATTTTTTAACTGTTAGGATTGTTAAATCATTTTGAAAATTGATTACACCATTTTGCTATTATTTTTGGTAATTTTCAGCAATTAATTTTAAGGATTTCACTGGGTTTCATAATCAAAAATAAAATTGATAAGCTTGTGATAGATTTGGATTTAATATTTTGTTTACATTTTTTTATGCAAGTGTCAGGGTTTCCAACTTAAAACATAAAAATCCCACAAGCTTCAACATTCGATGTAAACTTACCCCTCTTCTAGGGTTTAAAAATTGAATTTTTTACCTTACCTCATCTTAATTCTTACCTCATGAATGCCAAATGTATGTTCATATTCTGAATGTTTAAAATAAATTCACAACCAATATTTTTTGTCATTCTCAGATTCACAATACACTCATCATATTAAAATCCCACTTTAAACACAGTGTCAGTAAAACATAATTCTCAGCTTGATCAGGCATTCGCAGTCAATTCCGATTAAGAAGTCCCAATTCATCATCATCCTCAATTTTCCCATAAATGAGAAAAAAAATATTTTTTGATGTGACAGTGTTACATCAAAATACAATGACAGTGAAAGGGTGCATAATTATTTTTAAATTGCTGCGATAGCTTGGGTCAAGTATTTTTTTATTAAACCACGACAACAACTGACGGCGTGCCATACAAGGATTCCGTTTCTACATAAACTAGTGGTTGGTTCCTTTTTTTCCAAACTGGCTTAACCTATTGTTAAACGGTTTTGTGAAATTTGATTGTATGACTTGAAGAATGGGTTTTATCGCTCCAAATTTCTAGGCTATTTTCATATAGAAAAAATGTCATTTTACTTTCATAATAGGATCTCAGGAGGTTGTGGTACCTACGAGATAGGTACCTACATAATATAACTCTATAGAATTTCAGAATAAAATATCTTTAAGATTGGTGGAATTAAAATCTTTTTTTTTTTATTTGAGCTGGTGATGTTGTGGCCTTCTGCAGACACGTATTTTCCATCTGGAGCTTAGAGCATTTGGTTTTGGGTAATAGGATCCAGTTAGGATACCTAACTGTCCAATATCATTGAATATCATTTGTCGTCGGTTTTCTCAAGGTGCATCCCGGTTCGCATGCATGGATGCATGGGTTCGATCGGAAATTCAGGCAATAGCCCACCACGAACAACAAGAATAAAGAAAAATACTAGTGCATAGGTTTTTTTTTGTTACACTAAGGTCCAAGTTCACCATACAATAACGGGTTAGATCAAAGCCTTTTCATAGGAATCTTTCATCATAATCAATGGCTAGACTTGACTGTCCATTTTTTTATTTTTTGTGATTTTTTGTGGATGTAAGCTGTAATAAAGCTTACCTGTAAGTTTAGGTTAAGCCTGTAAGTATACCTATTATTTGGTATGCAATTAAGTATTTTCTATCTATCTTCTTAACTAAATAAACATGATCGCTTGTTTCTTCAAAGCCGATTTTGTTTTTTTTTTATATCAAAGTCCTCTTTCACCTGTCCCATTTTACCTATTTGCAAGTCACTCACTTTTGACAAGTCAGATGATTTTCACATGCACATAGTTCACTCGGAGCCCTAACTTAGGTTAGGGGTAACTACATAGATGCATAATCAGGTTTTCTTAGGAAAACCTGATTATGCATCTATGTAGTTACTATCTTGTGATGAATTGATGATCATTTGACTTGCCAAACGTTCGTCACCGAGTGACTTTCATATCTATTATGAGGGCAGATTATGTTCGGCTTCAAAGGGGATAGTGAGATTAAAATTTTAAAATACCTTTTTAAGGTGATTCTTAGAGGGAATTATGGGGGAAAACTCTCTTCTCCAGCCCAACTCTGTATTTGAAAGTCAAGCTCATATTCTGTGGCCATACCGATAGTAAGCAATAGTAACTATGTGCAAGTGAAAATCATTTAACTTATCAAACGTTCGTCACCAAGTGACTTTCTGATAAATATACAGAATAGGGGGGCAGACACTTTGATCACGAACCTAGATCTGTACTTTTAAGGCATTTTGGATCGATTCGCAACGAATCTCCAATATATATACAGGCTAGTCATTCAGAATGGCCGTTCGATGACACAGAATCTATAAAAAAACTTTACACTTATTTTAAATTAAGTAATAAATTCACCCCAAGCCCCAACTCAAAAGGTGACAAAAAAGCTCGGACCCTTTTATGCAAATCACAATTTTATGTGCAGAGTGGGTGTGAAACCAATATTTTATTTGTTTATTAGGGTTTATGTGTTCATTTAATACACGCAGAATATTTCATAGTATCTAAAAACTACACACCGCTAATAATAAACAATCGACTACTAGCCCGTAGAATTTCGAATAATGTATTTATTTTCTACATCCACACTAAAATAACCAGAATGTGCAGACCTCGTACATCTATCAATTGCCTTGGATTCAAAGGTCTAAGTCATCTGGAATCTCGGTAAAAGACGGCCAAAGAATATTGACACTTGACACAATCATTTTGTCAAAGTAACGTAGCTCACATGTGACTGGTTTCTTTTCGCTCTAAGGTTTCGTTTCGAACAGGGGCACCGACTGTGTGAGCTCACTCAATAATCATTCTTCCATTCCACCGTATCAGTTTATCAGAAATAGCAGTGCATAACGTTTTAGTAAGAAAACTATGATAAGATACAATATTTGTGATAAAAATACAAAGTCTGTTAGTTTATTAGTGCTTAGCTGTGTCGTTATAAAGTAGAAGTTAGATTACTATCGTTTTGCTCGCGGTTTTGCTGTGATCGTCTGTGAAGTGTTTTAGAGACAAAAAAGGCTAAAATATGCGTGAAATAGTACATGTTCAAGTAGGACAATGTGGGAACCAGATCGGTTGCAAGGTGCGTATTTTATAATGTGGAATTATTGATTTTAGAAAGTATGTAAACGGGTTATTTTCGTGACCCAACGCAAATAAGTACGCCTTGATTTGTCGCGGCGGCGGCGATCATTTTTTCATTTTTAGGTTAAAATACTGCATGCCATCTGCATTAATGGGAATTTACGTAGTTAAATGTACTTACCTAATTTTGTACTAATCAAAATCAGAAAATGTACAAACTACTCCCTACTCCTTCCAAGTGACAGTCATGTTTTGTGAGATTAGTAGCAAAGTAGGTTACCTACATTCATTTGTTTCTATCCTATAAAGGGCATATTTCTATAGTAGGTACGGAGTAGGAAAGAGAAACGGATTTTTTCAAAATTCTGCAGTTTTCTTTAACAATTTATATGAGTTCAAGTAAGGTTTACCAAATAAAACAAAATCAATACCAATGAAGGTGAATAGAAATGAAGGTCGCCGACTGAACCGTCCTGGCTAGACTTAAAGTAATAATAGAGGTCAAGGTTATACTCATTATTTTTACTTTCGTCGATTTGATGAGCTCGTTTTTAAAGAAACAAAAGCCAAAAGATCGATTTTATAATTCTAACGACAACTATACTGCTAATAAAGACGACAGAAATATTCGGCCATATTTCGGTAATCGGTAGACAGCGCTTAGCAGAATATAAAAAAAAATTAAATGGTAATGAACATTTCAAATAAACATTACAAAAATATTTTTGGTAGGTTGGTACTACAGTAGGTATTATAAATTAATATCTGTAGTACTATGTACCTTACCTCCTTGGTACCTATACGGTATAGTACTAACTACCAGCTATAAGATATAGTATAGGTACTAGGTATAAGCTATACCTACCTAACCTGATGTAAATTATGTAAGTTTGTAGAAATATACATTTACTCGCGTTGGGTATAGCTCTGTCTGTTATAATTTTTCACCAAAACGGGGTTTGCAGACACGCGCCTTTGGAAATTGAACAAAAAGGCATAAAATACAACGGATTTTGCATGCACAGCGACGATCCTGCACCTACCCACCTAGGTATTACATATTATGCATTTGACGTATTTTTTTTATTTATATAACATCTTTAGTCTTTAGATAAAAATACAAAAAAAAATATATAATTCTAATAGGTTTTATCGCTACACGTAGGGGGCGCTGCAGTACTCACATGATGAATTGCCGTCGAGGGTTTTACTTAATATAAGTTTCTAATAAGTATGTAGGTTAGTTATGCAACACACAACACACAAAAACAGATTAGTATGTAGGTATTTCTGGGTGACACTTGCTGAGTTCTTTTATGCTTTTCGGGCCAATATACTCTGACCCTTTATGTACCTACAATCCTATCAAGTAACTACTACTAACTATCCTATCAGGTAAATATCAAGGAACTACTTATAAAAAAAAATGCTGGACATTTTCACACAGCATCATCTAGCCCCAAAGTAAGCAGAGCTTGTGTTGTGGGCACTACATGACTGATATAAGTACTTTTTTTTTTAAATACATCATTATACATAGAAAATACCCAGACCTGCTACAAATATTTCCAGACCATACAAACATTTGTCTTGCAGTGGGAATTGAACCCGCAACCTTCAGCGTCTCAGGCGCCCACTGCCCCACAGGGGTCGTCAAACTAGTAAATAAATACCGAGTCCTGACCCCGCACTAGGATTCTCTGTGTTGTGGGTATCAGGAACTATGTACGAGTACCATGCTACCACAGCACCCCAACCCGGAATAAATATCTGTAAAACATGCAAACATTGGTCCCGTGGCGCGGGAGCTACTCAAACCTCTTGCGTCGCAGCTGGCTACTCGCCCACCATGCCATCGTGGTCGTAAATTGTGTGTTCATTCAACCAGTTCTTTTTTTATTAGAAAGATATTTGTATAGAGCTTTTGTTGTATTGTAATGGAAATGGTTATAATGGGAACAATGTAAATGTGGCGGCAGTCTGTCTAGTTGCACACAGCCCATTAAAAGTACCTGGGTGTTTAGACAAATACCACTTTCTGTTGGCGTTAATGCTTGCAGAACAATTAAAATGTCATGTGACTTCTGTCAAGTTGATGCAAGATGAAGAATGCTCAGAATGCTCAGCAGTAGAATTACTAGATCACAAATTATACATTATATGTATTTACAGGTCACCACACTCTCGGTGGCATATAAAAGCATTCTTTAAAAGTCTTTTTAAAAAAGTAAATCAACTTTAAAGAATACTGTTTGATTCTCCCTCTATTTAAAAACAGCCAAATTTCGGTAAACTCCTCTCCATTGCTTTATTTTTATTATTCTTGTTGACACGACATTGGCAAAATTGTGCCAACCCTAACCACATTAGCCATATAACAAAAGTTGAACCTTAAATTTTAATTTCTAGGAGTAAGCAGGCCATCAAGCGAAACTGGAATTGACAATATTCTCCATAATTTTAAAGGCAGCAAGGGTGAAATCATAGTACTTGCACTTTCAGATCACAAAGCTCAGATCATGAATTTTTCAGTACTGGTATACAATTAAACATACTTTAGTTCAGAAAACCATACTAAATTCAAAGAAAATATATATGTAATATAGTTTCCAGGTGCTCTTAAAGCCGAAAATCTAAATGATGGCCTATAACAAATTCAAAGATTAAATATATAACAAAAATAACAATAACCTACCGACACAAAATATTACTAAATTGAATATAAATGTTAAAATTATAGAAGACCCAAGGAAAATTGCCAACTCATAGGCAAATTGATGAAAATTGTAAGATAAGATATAATGACAGATCAAATTCTATGTACATGACACCAACAGTACCTGTTGACATTTTTAAAATTACTAAAAAAAAAAAAAACTGTCCTGCAATACAGTGTAATTATAATATATTTGGGCTATGAAAGCTTTTAGTTTAGAAAAATTAAAAGCTTTCATAGCCCAAAAGCGCTGTATTCGCTGTAGAATCAGTACAAACTGATTCTTGTAGGGAACATTATAAGAGTCTTAAGATTCTCACACTGATATTGATGTACATAAGTGATTTTGCCATATTTGTGAAAAGTAACTTGCATTTATTTGAAACTGGCAGCGGAGACGTGAGGGTTGTTTGCGTCATCGCTCTTGTAGGACACACCTTATGCGCATGAGTGTCGCCATACATAGCACACTCATGCGCGTGCTACGTATGGCGACAATTATTTATAATAAAATACCGTTGACTCAATTGAGTTTAAACATGCCCTTAATAACATGCTCATTGAAAAGGCATACTATGCCATTGACGAATTCTTGTAGGATAATATTTTTTATTACTTGTATTCATTATGCATGTAATTTTTTTAGTATTTGTTTTTTTTATGTATAGATTTTATAATATTTGTGCACCGTCTGGTAGAAACTAGCTTGACTAAAATTAATAATAAATGTTTGAGAGCTTTGATTTGTTTAACTTTGAGAGATGATTTTACGAAAGGAGATTGACAAAACATGTATATAAGGGAATGAAATAATTGGAAAGGGTAGACCCCGGCGAACGTACTCTGATCAGATTGGAGACGTTCTGGAGAAAGGTCAGATCAAGTACCTAAACCGGCGAGCATGTATGAAGAATGTAATGAGAGTGAATGAAGCTATATGTATGTCATGATCGTAGCAAATTGAAATCAGTAGTCTCTGCCTACCCCTTCGGAAAACAAGCGTGAGTTGATGTATGTATGTATTTTTTCAACGCAATAAGTTCTTAATTTATAAGGTCCTTAACTATTCATATAGTAACCCACTTTATTAACCTGATAGGTTTAAAACACCTTTATAACCTAGTTTTCACAGACAATTAAAAATGTTTAATTTCAATAAATAATGCGTTAGCGTGAATGGAAAACTAAGGATGGGGTGTCTAGACAAATACCTCACGCTTAGCTTTCCTTTCACGCTAATGCAAATACGTCAAGGAAAAACATGACAGTAGTCACGTGAAATCTCAACAGCTCATGCCATTTCCATACAATCTTTCCACAGGCGTTAACACAGAGAAAGTGGTTGTTGTTTAAGTATATTTTTGGATAGGGTAACTTTCGATTCGGAGGTCGTGGGTTTTAATCGTGTCATCTCAATTCATCCACTCGAATGTATGAATCACAGCCGTGTTGTGTGTATAGTGGGCGGTACCCTGACTTCAGATAATGTAAAAAAAACACATAACAGACAGGACTATGTGTCCTAGTGAGATTTCCTGTGTGGTGCCTGTCGTGGACATTAGGAACTACGAGTATCGTGGTACCACAACACCGAGACCCGGAACATATATCTGCGGAACATAACTTATTAGAGCACAGCAAAATAAAAATATAGTGTTGAGCAAACAAAAAGCGCATTGAATAAAGTTTTGTGTTAATTATTTCAGTTCTGGGAGGTGATATCCGATGAGCATGGTATCGACCCGAATGGTATCTACCGGGGAACCAACCCTCTTCAGAAGGAGCGTCTCAATGTTTACTACTCTGAGGCTTCCGGCGGTAAGTCACGTTTCTCTATTGCAAAATATATACTGGCCGAAAGTGGCCGAAACATCGTCAAATCACGTTTTGGTCATTTTCACTACCGTTTTTGAATGTTACACACTGAATCTATAAAGCCATAATGTGATTAGGCGGCATAGTTACACTGGCTGAATTAAGTCCAAAACGTGAATCGACGGTACTGTTTTTATGGAGAATTTTTAGGGCCGAAATGTAATTTTAAATAAAATTTTGAATTAAATGGTAATACCGAATTGAATTAGCGGCAAATTAAAAAAAAATCCTATATGCAATTTCATCCCTATTTTCATCCTTAGGAGTGGGATTTTTCATAAAATGTATATGGAACCACTCTTGAAGAATCATCAAAATCGGTTGATAATTGGCGAAGAAATCGCGTAACATACACAGAAAAAAAATATACAGACGAATTTAAACTTCTCTTTTTTGAAGTTGGTTAAAAAAGGGTTACCCTCTGTTTCTCGCTGCTTTTAGCACGCGAGTGATTATGAAACAGATGGTAAGTCTAACTTTATACATACTTGTATCGTGTTTTTGCAAAATAAACTATGTACATTCCATAAACTATTAAGTTCAATAAAGAGTGGAAAACACGTAGGGGATTTCGCCATCCATAAATTACGTAACACGTTTAGAGGGTGGGAGGGGGTCTCTAGCGAAAACACTTTAGTGGGCCCTCCACACAGATGTGACCAAGACGGAGATTGAATCTTCTAGAATCATGAAATTCGTGTGACGTAAATTACGGTTGGTCCATTTTTACATTTTGCAAAAACATTCTTGTTTCAGATAACTATGTGCCGCGCGCGGTTTTGGTTGACCTGGAGCCCGGGACTATGGACTCAGCACGCGCCGGGCCGTACGGCTCGCTTTTTAGACCCGACAACTTCGTGTTTGGTCAGAGTGGCGCCGGTGAGTAATGCCTAATGTATAAATCCGGGTGTATTTAATCAGACCTCACGTGAAAATTTGGATATTTAGATCTTTGTATGTTTTTTTCTAAGTAGACAGGTATCTCCATAATGGCTGTACTGATTTGGATGAACCTTGGAACAGGTATAGTCCGTGTTGTAGGCAGAGGCTAGGCTGTTGTAATACCATGGGAGGTACTCATCGTTCCTGGTACCCACGTCACAGAATACCAGACTGAAAATATAAAGTATTTTCATTAATTTATCCATTAGGCATTTATTTGGATGAACATTTCAGGTAACAACTGGGCAAAGGGGCACTACACAGAGGGCGCTGAGCTGGTCGATTCAGTGCTCGATGTCATCAGGAAGGAGGCTGAGAACTGTGACTGCTTACAAGGTAAAGCAAATTTAAGAACTTCATCTTCATCTTCTTATAACATACCCTTATTCCTTAAACTGTATCATCATCTTCATCTTATAACATCCCCTTATTCCTTATACTGTGCCATCATCAGCCTGTAGAAGGCCTCTGCTGGGCGTAGGCTCCCCTTAATGAGTTTTATGGCGAACGATCTTGAGCCACCTCTGTCCGACGATTTCTAAAGGCTAAAACCGTCTCTGATTGTTTTATACGTGAGTTGTATTTAGTTCGTCGCTTTCACACATTTTCATCATTAACAGAACTTCAACTTTTGTTTATGGCTGCTTTGATAAGGGTTGCCACAATTTTGGCAAAGTCATGTCGAAAAGTTAAAAAAAAAATAAGGCGATGAGAAGAGTTTACCGAAATTTTGTCTGGTTTAAAACAGTTATATTTTAAACATGAAAGTAAATACATGAAAAGAAGGGACACCACTAATAGAGAGACATCATTAACAGAAAATAATATCATGAAAGAAAACAAATGCCATCCTGACTGTTTTTGACAATGAAGTTAGTAAATAATAGGCACTTCTCCAGGAATGTTTTAATCTAAGCACTTCACTGTTTGATTATTTTGATTATGATATTTAATCTTAGATGAATGATTGGTATTCGCTAGCATAGCGATGACCATTAATCTAAATATTATATTTTTGGTATTATAATATTTTTTGTGCACAGAGCTAGTGGGTAATTTTCCCCCCACTAGTTCTGTATACAGACCTACTTGGAATAAGCGGAAAATTCCCCCTTTCAATATGATTTTTTCATAGCATTGTGATTCAAACTTCTATTTATATCCCTGACAAAGTATAGTAAACATTTTGTTGCAAAAACACTGAGCATGTTTCCTTATAAGTAAGAATAAATTAATGCCATTATTTATTCTGTGTAATACTTTATCGGACACCAAAATCCAACTGCACAATGCTATAACCGTTGGAAAAACCCACGCAATCCAAAAAATATTCATTCATTTTTAGGTTTTACTGTCTTAATATGTTTGTGTTATTATTTATTTTTACACTTTAATGCACATTCTATAAAGTTACAGTAGGCGGATTTAATGCTAAAGCATTTTCTACCAGCCAACCTAATTTGTTAATATGGCCAGTTGGCTTGCTGCATTGTGCTACATTGTCATGCTGTATTCATCATCATCAACAGACAGAAGTCTTCTGCTGGTCTAAGGCCTCCCATAAAGAACGATTGTCAGGGTTGACATAAGCTATAATTATTCAAAATGCAGCCTATGTCCACCCTTAAGGTCCGTTCTAAATATTGAATGAATGAAAAAAACTCTATTGTACACCGTAAGAAAATGAAACAAAATATCAAAAATAAAAAACACAGACACAGTCTTATCGGAAGAGGTCGCTTTAAAAGAAATTTAAAGAAAGATTTACCAAAGACGACCTTTTTTTCTTTTAATCTGATGAGTAGTTTCGAAGATTACCTCCTACATCCAAATGTACAAACTTTTCCTCTTTATAAAATTAGTGTAGACAGACAATGATGTTTATACCCTTGCACACCATCTAAACTTAATTTAAACTGTCACTCGCTTCACTGAAATTAGTTAACATGAAGAAGTTAACTGAAATTAGTTATTCTTCGTGTTTATAGGCAGCATGTTTTGAAATCACGACTAAACTAATATCTGTATGGAAAACATAAATCTGGATAATTTTACAGCACTAAAATTGTTGCTATCTCCTTCTTTTGTTACTGTTAGTAAATGATAGCAATAAATTATTTTATCTAAAATTTAGTTTTAGTTGGTGTAGAATAGTTTTTCTACAAGACAATCGCCAATAGGTATTGTGGTATTTATTTAATTCTTTATTGCACTAGAAATAAAAGTGTACAAAAGGGCCCACCCTTTTGTACACTTTTATTTCTACTGCTTTTCTATTTACTGCTGAAAGCATTTTCTACCTGCTAACCATAAAGGTATACAAAGAAGGTTGAAGGAGCGATGGTGGTATTACTTCCCCGGACTAGCTTTTTCAATCTATCTATTCATGCAGGGTTCCAGCTAACTCACTCGCTGGGAGGTGGTACCGGCTCAGGCATGGGCACGCTACTCCTCAGCAAGATCCGCGAGGAGTTCCCCGACCGCATCATGGCCACCTTCAGCGTGGTGCCTTCGCCCAAGGTATCTTAACTTTAGAAACCAAGTCAAAAAGTCAAACTAGATTTTTATTCAATTAAATCCCCAGGATCTGCTATATATACTGCCCTCCTATTCGAAAAGGACGCGTAGACAACAAACACGAAATCGAGAATAACATTAGAGTGAAAAAAAAAATGTGTAGAAGACTACTGCTTATCGGGGAATCGGGGATGGGGATGATCATATTAATCTGTTTCAAAACTTCCCGTTATTTGAAGTAGGTTTTAAAATATATATATATTCTTAATACTTATTATAATTGACAGGTCAGCGAAGTGGTCCTGGAACCGTACAATGCGACGCTCTCAATGCATCAGCTCGTGGAGAACACTGACATGACATTCTGCATCGACAACGAGGCGCTGTACAACATCTGCTTCCGCACGCTGCGGCTCACGAGCCCGAGCTACGGCGACCTCAACCACTTGATATGCGTGAGTTTATAACAGCGCCATCTATTGTCGCCCTCTTACAACTATGCTAGAGAATATGGATATGACTTCTGCATTCTGAGCCCAAGCTACGGTGGACTCATGATGTTAGTGTCATAATATTGAACCATTTCTGACAAACCGGCAAAATAATGTAGTTAAATAGGATTATAATTTCCCATACAAAAAGTCAACAGACCCTGTGTGGGGATTACTGACCCCAAAGTCAGTAATCTGCATACATTACTGACTTTGGGAATTTTCACAATTTAAGGTCGTTTTCAGCATATAACAGCCCGGAACATTATTTTTTTCTATGGACGTCGCTGGTTGGTCCAGCCTGTATACAAAACTGAATTAATATGAATATCAGATCAATAACTAACAGCGCCATCTTTTGGCAACTCAGATGCAACTAAGAGTAGTAGAGCTTTTGTGAAAGGGTTCGTCCGGAGAAGTGCTACCACCATGCCTATTTCACAAACTGAAATGCTCTCATTGCTGTGTTCCAGTTTAAAGGTTATGGTTGCCGGTGAAATTACAGGCACATGAGACTTTTCACCCGTTCCCATAGGCTATGGTAACCGCGTACCACCAGGTGGGCTGATTTTTAATCTTTTAGTATTTAGTATAAAAAAATCTCAGTTTGTCAATATAGTTGTATTATTTGTTCTGTTTAGATGACGATGTCTGGTGTGACCACGTGCCTGCGTTTCCCGGGGCAGCTGAACGCGGACCTGCGCAAGCTGGCCGTGAACATGGTGCCCTTCCCGCGTTTGCATTTCTTCATGCCAGGTACTTACATTTCTCAAAGTAGCTGTGCCACGCAAGGAGATGATTCGAGGATGTGCTGGTTTTCTCTTTGGTGTTTTCCTTCACCGTGTTCGAGAGAAGCACATAAGCACATAGGTATATATATAAGCTCAGATAAACCTCCCTGTTTGTACCCGACCAAGTAAAGATAGGATGAAAGTTTATATAGTAACTTACGTCACAAATACATTACATTGTACTGTACAACAGTTGTACAAAAGGTAGGTTTAATTTTATGTAGATAGGTTATTTTTTCTGTGTTTGAAGTATTAATTTATTGTGTAAATAAATAAAAACAAATAAAAAAAGGTGGCCTTCATTCTAAAAGAACTTATCAGTGGGGATTAAAGTCGTGATCATATTTTATGTTTGACTTTTTATCATTATCATGGTTTTTTTTTTCAGGTTTTGCGCCTCTCACTGCTAGGAATTCGTTCGACTACCGCGCTCAGAATGTCCCCGAGCTTATGAGTCAAGTGAGTTATATTTAATAATAATAATGCTGGACATATTTCACACAGCATCATCTAGCCTCAAACTAAGCAAAGCTTGTATTATGGGAACTACATGACTGATATACTACTTATATACCTTTTTTATTTAAATACATACATATTATACGTAGAAAATAACCAGATCCGAGACAAATATTTGCAGATTATACAAACATTTGTCCCGCAGCGGGAATCGAACCCGCGTCTCAGGCGGGCCTTCGCCCACTGCGCCACAGAGGTCGTCTAATCGAACTAGAGTAAATAGTAATATTCACAGACAATCTCATTAAATGCTCCACATCCAAAAGTTGCATGGAAGAGATCGCTTCTAAGCGATAAGACCATTGCAATTTAAGTTATGTTTTGTTAAGTTGTATTTATTTATTGTTATAAACAATTGTTCTTATGGTGAACAATGTGTAAAATCACAAGGATCACTTTGAAATGCCGGTTTTATCTACTGCCTGTTCTTCCAAGACCAAGCCAGGAAAGAAAGGCAAGAAAACAAGGCTTGTCATTATTTTTAATGATCCTTTTACAAAACAATACGTACCTACATTGTGTATCGAGTTCATCATTTTCAATCTCAAGAGTTCTTATCATCTAAATAATAATACTAACCAAAAGGCAAAAGACAATGGCGCCGATTCTCTTGTACACCAGATAATGATATGCAGATGGTTCGATTCCCGCCGCGGAACAAATGTTTGTATGATTTGCAAATATTTGTCTCGGGTCTGGATGTTTTCTATGTATAATATGTCAATACAAATATATAGACATAAAAAACTATCTTCTAATTGCAGATGTTCAACCCCGGGAACATGATGACGGCGTGCGACCCGCGTCACGGCCGCTACCTGACGGTGGCTACCATCTTCCGCGGGCACATGTCCATGCGCGAGGTCGACGACCAGGTCATGGCCATACAGAACAAGAACTCCAGGTAATCATATTTTAATTAAAGAACTCTAGGTACATATATAACGATTCTTCAATTTCAGAACTATAGGTTCGCTATGCCGGCTTAGACGCAAGAGGTGCGGGTTCGATTCCCGCTGCGAGATTCTGGGTGTTGTGGTACCACGATACTCGAATTTCCTGATACCCACGACACAGGGAATCCTAGTGTGGGATCTATATGTATGTGACTCAATTCACAATTTGTTATTCTGTTTTTTTTATCTATAGATAGCTCAACTGATCCAGATCACTACCAAACTAAGGGGTTCTAAAAATACTTCTGGTTATTAAGAAAAAAAAATTACTTGTTCGTTTTTGCCGTAGCTACTTCGTGGAATGGATTCCGAACAACCTGAAGGTGGCGGTGTGCGACGTGCCGCCGCGCGGGCTCAAAATGAGTGCCACGTTCATCGGCAACACGACCGCCATCCAGGAGATCTTCAAGCGCATCTCCGAGCAATTCACCGCTATGTTCCGGAGGAAGGTAAGATAGAAAGATAGACAGATCTTTATTGCATACACCAGAATTAAAAAAAAATACACTTTACAAAAATCTTATTTGTGCCCAAGCGCCCATTTACTTTAGTAAATACATACAAATACAGCCACCACACTAGTAGCCGTGAGCATCTTAACGTGCCCTCTAGAGCACAAAAATGCTCAGTTCGAAACGACTATCCCTCTGTAACCATAAATGAATACCTAGAGTCCCATACACATGAAATTTCTCTATATATCACCTGCATATTCTTCAAAGCCAGAAATAATTGTTGCAGGCTTTCCTTCATTGGTACACGGGTGAAGGCATGGATGAGATGGAGTTCACGGAAGCTGCCAGCAACATGGCCGACCTCATCTCCGAGTATCAGCAGTACCAGGTAAATATATACTCTCTTAGTTAATAAATATTGCTGGACATTTTTCACACAGCATCATCTAGCCCCAAACTAAGCAGAGCTTGTATTATGGGAACTAAATGACTGTTAAACTACTTATATATTTTTTTTTAATACATGCATACAAACAAATGTCTCGGATCTGGGTGTTTTTATGTATAATATGTATGTATTAAAAAAAAAAATTTTTTTTTTTTTTTAACTAACTTTATTATCAGTATAGCTTATAAAGAGGTAAAGTTTGTATATATTTGGTAATATCCGAAACTTTGCAACGTAAGTGGACGAAAAAACGTTAGTTTAGTAAATATAGACATCTAGTAACCATTGGAAACGATCTACAAATAGTTCAACTGATCCAGACTTAACTAAAGACCTGATTTACTTTGACCAGGCGGAAGCGTCCCCAAATTGCTATTTGCATTGCCACGCTGAATGGCAGTGCTAATGCGTTGGCCCAGTAAAGCACCAGCTTAAATTAAATTATTATATTTACAGGAGGCCAGTGTCGATGACGAAGAGATATTTGACGAAGATGAAGAAAATCAGGAATTCGACGACAGGGACGAGGTCCAAGTCGGATAGACCATACACTAACGTGCATACACAGTGCTGCGGCATGCATACATACACCGACATTTATATTCCACCAACTAAACGCCTATTATGCATAATTGCTTCAACAAAAACATAAATTTATAAAGTGCTGCACAATACATGCATCACAATATCTATGCCCTC
Source organism: Perizoma affinitatum (assembly GCA_961405105.1). Classification (NCBI taxonomy): domain Eukaryota; kingdom Metazoa; phylum Arthropoda; class Insecta; order Lepidoptera; family Geometridae; genus Perizoma; species Perizoma affinitatum. The sequence continues at coordinate 16,093,051 of OY560186.1, read as the reverse complement.
TATAAAGTGGTATGCATAACTGCTTAACATTAGTGCTGTAGCATTTTGATGTATCAACATTTATATTCTGCCAACAAAGCGGCTTACGCGTTATATGCTTCAACAATACCATACATACATCAAGATTTAATGTTCTTGAATACATGACGTAGTGCTGCAGCATACATGCTTCAAAAATTACAGTTTCACCAGCATAGCGGTTATTTACACATCACTAGTTCAACAAGAACATGGACATAACAACATAGCATAGCTGCAGGATACATCAAAAATATAATTTTCATCTAACAACTTTTAAGACAAAGTGGCCATTTACGATTAAAGTAAACATCGCTGATTAACATGATAAACATACACAGACCGACATAAATAAATCAAAAATAAAGTGTTCGCCAATACAATACATTTTGGGAAGGCTTGGCCAAAAGATCTTGGAAAGGTCTAGCTGGTATTAAAAATCTTGTAAGGGCTTAGCACAGAAGTCCCCCACTTCCTTTCAAATAAACCAAAAACATATCCATTTGATTTTCAGTCGCTGGAACTAAATTTTGTTCCTAACATTTCAAAGAACTTTCGGCTTTTCTTTTTAATTTAAGTACAATTTTTCATAAACGAAAACTTTTAGAACAGTTCTAAATAGTACGCAGGAGTTTGATGTTTTGGTTAAGGCTAGCCGCACACGCTCGTTATCAGAATTTGTTTTCCCGATTCGAAAATCCAATGCCGTAGACGTTTTGTTCTTAATGCAAGCAACCTTGATAAAGTCTGATTTCGAACTCGGGCTAGGCAAATGTCCGTGAGCGTTAGATAGCCTCTTCTAAAAAGTCGTTTTGTTGGTAACTGAATCTACAAGTTGTATAAAAAATTTGACAATTCGGTCACTGACTCGATTTTAATATACCTGTATTATGGGATGCCAGGTTTGACAACAAATTGTTTGACGGAAAAAACGTAAAATGTTTCAAAACTTGAATGGAAATCTAAGTCTGCCAAAACGTCCGCCAGACGCGTTTATCAAACTTAATAAAATACGCTTTGGAAATGTTTGCCGAACGGAAAAAAGAACGTGTGCAACATGTTGTTTCGGTGTTCCTGCATTTGAATGCTTCGATTCGGTAAAAAAGTCAGGAAATCGAATTCGGAGTGTGTGCGAGCGGCCTAACTCGACTGCGCAAAGGTTTTTTTTACGGTAGCATTTATTTAGTAGTAAGTATTGATGCGCATCAGTTTAAAAGTACACACACTGTTTTAAGCAGTCGAGTTCTGTTTTTTATTGCATTTTTTCAAGTATTAATGTTGATCAATCGGTTATTTATTAATTATGCTTAGAATAAGTCGCTTATTAGATGTGAGTGTGCTATATTTTTGAATTACATACCTAAGCCTTTTTTATTGATTAAATTGTTTAATTTTACTTTGTCTTTTGATTTCATCTCCCTGTACCCAGATCATGTAAAAAGCTAAGAGGTGCCTCTAAGCCAAGTTAGAAAATTAGTTATACCGGGCTTATACAAGCGTCGCGAGTGGCGAGGCGAATGACGAATGTTGACTACTTAGTTCAATAAAAACCGCAACATACCAAAAAGTACCCATATGTGCAATGGGACTCTATTATTAGGTACAGTCACATGGAAGGGATAATAATGTACATGGTCAAGATCTCTGTGCACCTCGCGGGAGTGCGATACCCCTCCCGCTACGTTGCTCCGATCCCCTTACCTTGCTCACCCTGTCGTGTCAGTAAGGTTACACAAAACATTGTACATACGGTGTTAACACGCGTATCGATTATTTGGTAATATTTTCGTGTTACTATTGTTTTTTTTTATTAAGTTCGTTGTCATACGTTTTTTTACGTTAATACGTTTTCATATATGTACAAACTGTTTATTGACTGAAATCTCAATATACATATATTTTACTTAAATTTTATTCATTGTACAAAAATAAATTAATATTTCTTGCGATAAAAACAATACGGCAGGTACCTACCGTACCTGTTTTTCAAACCGATTGGCGAAATGACGTCGTCGCAGCCAATTTATCATATTTTCAAGATGATGTCATATTACCATTAAATTTCATTTAAAAAAATCTGCTAAAACTCTAAAATTATCTAAGCTATGATTTTGGATAGGTTTTTCCAAAATCAGGAATACTGTTAGTTACGTATAACACAACAATTTCTTTAAAACTCTTTTTGGGGTTAAACTCGCCTTTGTATATCATTTAATTCTGCCTTTAGATGAGTAAGATTTCTATAAAAAGGTTTGTTTGTAAAAAAACAAAAAAAGAAACAAGAGCTGAATTTTTGATTTTTTTTTTAACCCGTCCCTACATTTATTAGGGAGCAACTTCAAAATTAATATCTGCAGAACATGCAATTATTTATCCCGCAGCGTTATTCAAACCCGCACCGAGCTGCGTCGCAGCTCGCCACTCGCTCACTGCGCCGGCACTCGTAGACGAACTTTTCGACGAACGAGTGCAAATACGAACGCGCATGTGTAAACCGGAATCAGAAGTCAGACAGATAGAGAAAATATGACATACGTATAAATAACTCTGTATGATATTAGTTTTAGCGTGGATTAGTTTGTTAGTGTGTTGCTTGCTTGGAGAAACTTGGAGATTATTTAATTTTTGCCATGGATTATAAACAATAATTTTCTTTCTCTGAAAAAACCATTGTTTATGTGTTCTGTTGGGAATTGTGATTTTGTTGTCCTATTCAAAAAATACTATTGGACCGTTTGCACTAGAAACAGACGGCATTCATCTAAAATGTCCAATTTCGACGTGTGTAGAGTATGTCTAGCCTGTGATAGAAAAACTCATGCGATTGAAAGCACTCATCTTCAAGAAATATTTGAAAACCTGACCAAGACCAAGGTACGACTGATTATTTGGCTAAGCTATTTTTTTAGATTAGACTAACTGGAAGAAAATGCTAATTGCAATAAGTTCGCATAAATACCTACTTACCTATTTGTTTAATCTTGTGCAGGAAAGAATTTTATATCTATCTATATTTAGCAGGAAAACATAATTCACAATTCTAGGGGCTGCTAACACAGCCTCTAGAATTGGTGTTGTAATTTCCTACCTACTCTCCGAATTTAGTCTCTCTAAGACTGATAAAGGTGACAGTTAAAAACAAAAATGTATATAAGTAGTATATAAGTCATGTAGTTCCCATAATACAAGCTCTGCTTAGTTTGGGGCTAGATGATGCTTTGTTAAAATGTCCAGGATTATTATTAAAAGTTACTTAGCTGAACCATTAACACCATTTTAGAATATTATTACGACTATACTACATACTTGATGCTTATGAGGAAGGACCAACATGATGTCAGAATAGTAAGAATAGTAAAGTATGTGGTATAGTTTTAATAATATTCTAAAATTATACCAAACCCTGATTATTTAAATTCCATCATTAACAACATTCTGAAGGCAATAGCTAAACAATGGGTTAGCCTGTTTTATAATCATTTTCTTTGAGTGATGAGTTAATTATTATATCCTTACCCAAACTCTTGCTTATTCTGTGGTCTCACAGAATTATATTTTTAAACATTAAAAATATAATTCTGTAAAGAAATGACTACCCATATTTTCAAAATTATGTTTATTTATGGCTTGCATAGCTTAGTTAAGTCACACTTATACTTAAGAATCATGTTATCTTTTATAAATTATTACTATTTTACTCATAATTGATATATCTGGTCTGGGAATGTACTTTTGAGAGTCATTAACGGGGCCTGAGCCAATGCTATTTTTGTACATAATATATAAAACAATACATATAGTATTGAGAATGGTGACAGATGCATTACATTGGAATCAATGGGTTTATCATTATTTTGTTGTTCATTTTCATTAGTATATGGTGATGCAAGGTCGGATATGGTAGGCATGGTGGTCGGATTTGACTCTTAAATTTGATCAGTCTCCATCATTCACTTTCGTAGGATTGTAGTTATTCCGAGCTAGTAAATAATTGAGCCGGTTACTTTTAATATTTCCAGCTGAACAGTGAAGATGGACGACCAAGCACGGTGTGCTTTATCTGCTGTTCCCTTCTCCAGAGATGTCTTCAATTTGTGGACACATCTCAGAAGGCCGAGGCAGTCCTTACACAGATTCTGTGCAACAACTTTGAGGTAGGTTCACAGGATGCTAAAAATTTTCTGCCTCTACCCTTTGTTTAATGTTAGATAAGGACAGGGTTAGATTTTTATGTAAATACATACATATTATGTATGAAAGCTGCCAGACAGAAGTGGAATTAGGCTGGGCATGTCTGCCGCATGCCCAATGAACTCTGGGCAAAACTTACTACCTGATTAGGATGGCGGGATGAACTTGACTTGTTTGAGAAGGATTGTTCCTCATTAGCACTAGACCGCGGAAAGTGGAAGGGGGATAGGGAGGCCTTTGCCCTGCAGTGGGATGACGAAGGCTGATAATAATAAATCATAATACATATTATACATAGAAAACATCCAGACCTGAGACAAATATTTGCAGACCATACAAATATTAGTTCCGCGTCTCAGGCGGGCCGGAGGCCCACTGCGCCACAGAGGTTGTCAATCTTTAAAGATACCAAGAAGGATGAAGACAGGACTTTATGGTAATAATAAAAAAACAGCCAACAGTTACATACAAACCCACACTAGGGTTCCCTGTGTCGTGGGTGTCAACAACTACGAGTACCTTGGTACCACAACACCCAGGCCGTTGACCTGTTTGCATGTTCTGGAACTATTTGATACTATTGTCCATCATCAAGAATCGAACCCGCTCCTGTTGCGTCTCATTCGATCCACTTGCCTGCCGCACCACGAAGGTCGAATAGGCCTTAAAAATATTTATTTTTCAGCTGTCAAAAGAGACAATTAATTTACATAGAACTGAAACTGCAAACAACTTTTTTATAACTCCAATTGAAACATACTTCACAAATGACGATGACAGCAATTACATTGGAATTGTCAATGTCAAAAAAGAAAAAAACATTGTTGATTACATTGAAGTTACTTTAAAAGAGGAAACCGGTGCAAGACCAGAACAGCTGATTGTTGAAGTACAGGGAAACAAGCAAGACAATGATGGTATGGGTCAAATCATAACGGAAAAAGCACAAAATAATGACAAACAACCAAACAAACAGTTGATTGCGGTAGATAAGAAAACAGACATTTTTTATTTAGAACCAGTCATTTCGAGAATAGCTCAGAACATAGAGAAGGAAAAAGTGGTAAAGCAAGAAATATTTTCGGAGAGAATACTAGTAAAAATAGAACCATACATTGAGGATTCAAATGAGAAACTATTTGAAGTTAAAATAGAGCATAATCCTGAAGAATTAGTTATAAATAAAGAATTAGTTAAAATAGAACAAGACATTGAAGGAAACATCTTAAATAGTGATAGGGAAAGTGATACCAAGATACCGGATAGCAATAAAAGCATATTCATAGATGATGATGAAGTAATGGTGCAGGAAATCACGCAACAAAGCATTTATATTGAAGACGATGAAGGTAAGACAATCAAGACCATAATTTTGTACTTTCTTGAAAGCTAACCAGCTCGATGTGGAACTTGACCCAATTTTGGTGATCCAAAAATTTGGGAAACTTGAGGATATCAAGTAGGGGGTGGTCAGAGTCACGTCCACAAATAACCTACATTTGGCACATGCCCGCGTTTCGCAAGTAGTTAGTATGCCACGTGACAGATTGCAAAACCATCGCCGCTATTTATTATTATTTAGATACAAATGTTTTTATTTTTTCATTTACAGAAAACCCCACAGCGAGTAAAGTGATTGATACCAAAAAGAACACTGAAGTCGCCCAAGAGGTTTTATGCAAATGTGATATATGCAATAAAACGTTTAAAACAATAAAAATTCTGAAAAGGCACATGCTGCAACATGGTAAGAAGGCGTACACTTGCCACTACTGCGAGAAAAGCTTTGCCACCTACTCCGTGCTGAAAAGGCACTTATTAATCCACACCGGAGAGAAACCCTATGCGTGTGACACATGCCACAAGAAATGCGACAGCAAAACCGAACTACTCGAGCATATGAGAGTGCACACGGGTGAAAAGCCATATTCATGCGATCAATGCAACAAGCCGTTCAGAACGAAAAGCTACCTACGCTTCCACGTCAGAGAATTCCACGGTGAAAAAGATAAACGGCAAAAACTACCCGCCATACATACTCCGCAGCAATGTCCGGTCTGTGAGAAAACAATCCTAACTGAAAAGTCATTCAAACTGCACATGGCGAAGCATTCCGGGAAAGGGCCGACTTGCGAGAAATGTGGAAAGTCATTTGTTAATAAGAACTCATTGACCGTTCATTTGAGACTTCACAGCGGAGAGAGCCCGCACTCTTGCACGCTATGTCAGAAATCATTTCATACGAGCTCGCACTTGAAGATTCACTTGCGGACGCATGCCGGGGAGAAGGCGCACGAATGCGACGTTTGCGGTCGCAGGTTCAACGAGAAATTCCATCTGAATTCTCATAAAATCATACATGAGGGTAAATCGGTGGAATGCAAACTGTGCAATCAAACTTTTGGTCGGAAGGAAACTTATTTGTTTCATAAACAGACCCGCCACCCCGGACCCAACAGTATGAATTTCGCCTGTGATTTATGCGAGAAAACGTTTCCGGTCAAATCTTATCTGAGGAAGCATATAACATGTGTACATAAAAGTATATGGTGTACTTAAAATAATCAGATATGCGTCGGAAGTCATGTGAAATCTTCGTACCGCGTTTACATAGGCGTTGAATTTGGACTGCTTAGTACTAATCAGTGGCGGAATAATCTGTGTGTGGGAAACCAAGCGTGTATAGAATTGTTTACGCACTCATTTAACTTTTACTGGGGATGAAAGTGCGGCAGTTACATACATAATACCCATGTTATTTCAAGTTTCAAGCACGATGATTGGATGTATGGTATGTGAAAATTGCCGGTTTACAATGTAAAACAATTCACAATTCAACAATTCAGGTAGTTCTTGAAATAAAACATGTAAATAGTTTATATAAGGTAAGGTGGGGTAAGACTAGCATAGTTTTCTGCTAGAAAGGAAAGATCGGTTTTTATGGCTAACGTATTTGACTTGCCTCTGGAATAATAATGTAATTAATACTTCAAAACTATAAGCTTTTAAGAAATAATGAATCTATTTCCGGGAATGCATTCAGAATAGATATTCTTAATAAATTGAAAACCAGTAAAAATAGTTAGTCTTGCCCCACTTTTTTTTTACGAATAGCATACACTTTTTGTAATTCCTACTGGAAAATAGTAAATGTAAAAAGTACTTTAATTTAATTTAAACTCTATCACAACGCTACAAGGTTTACTTTTGCGGCAATTCGTATAAGAAATGAATTGGGGTAAGACTAACACACAATCGGAATCAGAGGCACAGAACCTTTTGAGTGACATCAATAGCTTCATGTCACTTCGTACTTTAGACATACAAAAATTTACATGAAAAACAAGGAATAAGTTAAACCAAACATTATATTTAAGTATGAAATAAAATGACTTCTTTATACACTTAGGTACAGAATAATCTTTTTTTCAAAAATAATACTGAACTTTCATTTACTGGATATAGGAACAGAATCCAGGAACATCAATTTACTTCCTTAATCAGGATTAATATCTACTGAACATTAAAGCCTTGAAATAAAATTTTAAATGATAATTTTATCTACGATCTACCATCGGCTCGTGTAATTTACATACAGATTCGTGAGGGTTTGTCATGCAATCGTAGCTCGTCCATAGTATTCTTCAGTAAATCATAATACGAGTAAGTATATCACCCAGGGATTGCATGCTTTTTTGCGTGAGTTTTCCACTGCTTGTGGCTTTTTAACGGTCAAATTGTGGCGTTTCTTGAACGCTAAAAACCAATCTTCTACCGGTATGCCATTTTTGAAGGGAGTTTCGATATAATTTTTATTGACATAGTCTCCAACAACTTCCATTATTTCTGTTCTTGACAAACCAAAGCCATATTTTTCCATTTCATGTAAATTATTTGGCAAATTTTTTTCTGTCTCTTCAGGAATAGCTGTATTTCTCCCTAAAGACTTTGATTTCAAACCATTTTTTTTTCAAACACTCGGGCTAAGATGGTTGGACGTGAAATTATATATGCTATAGCGGCTCTATAAGCTGTCAGCTCGCCGTTCTTTACTTTATCTACAGCTTCTAACCATTCTTCTTTTGTATAATTAGTTGCCCTATCTGTTGTCCGAACATAATTTCGTACCATCTTGCTATCTGCAATGAACAAAAAAGTTTTATTTGCTGCTGCATTTCTCCGACGATTAAGTTGAAACACTTTTGACCAGAATCAAGGTTAGCTTTTTTTTTCGTTAAATCTACCACATCTGTTTCATTAACATCAATTTTAATTTTGCTAACGCGGGTAAAAACGGGAGTAGTTAGTGCATTATAATTATTTGTGGTACTTATCTATGATATAAATTTACCGTAGAAACTCGAAAGAAAAATACCATAATAAGAAAATGTTGATTATAACTGACTTGGGGCAAGACTAACGTATGATTGTCTTACCCCAGAAATACTGACAGTCTTCCCCCGCTTTTATATTTTTAGGTTAGGTTTTGGTTTCGTAAAATATCAAAGGAAATCTTTAGTTTAAAACCATAATATTGGAATAACTTAAAAGACAATATTAATATGATACTACTTACATCTCAAAACATCTCAATTTAACACTTATTATCACCAAAATTTTAAAAGTTTGTCAGGCCCAACAACGTGCAATTTTATTTTTTAGCAGCTGACATTTAGATTTCGGTATGTTGGCGCCATTTACCGACAACAGCCACATCTGTGTTTTACACCGAGAACCTTTTCATCAAAACTGTTTTATCGACATAGCCAAATCAATAATAACGCGGTACTTTTCGAGATATTTGAAAGTGATAGTCTTTCCCCGCTGGTAGTCTTACCCCATCAAACCTTACCTATCATTTTTTTTATATTGATTATAATCTTTGTAGAAAGCTTAACCTACCTATGTATGTGAGGCTAATATGTGAAGTATGTAATTCACCTGAATAAAGAATGAACAATGTAAATATTAATAATTCTGTGCGATATAAATACCTACCTGGTATTTATTTCGCACAGAAACCATTCCTTATTAAAAACATTTAATCATTCACAACAAGTTTATTACTTAAAGTCCATTCCATTGAATGCGCCATACAAGTCAGAATCAAGTGAAGTGAAGGTTGTCTGGGAGATATTGCTATTTAGATATGAGACTGCTAAGTAATATTTAACTTTTAGACAAATCTGACCAATTCTATTCAAATTAAATTATAGTTTTTAGTATTTTTGCTTGTTTTATAATAGGTATGTACATTATTTATTATGTAAAATGTAAACATATTTACAGCAGCCAAACACAAACAACAAGTAGGAGTAAATAATATTTCTGTACTATATAGCTGTTATCTATACATGATGTCCCAGATTAGGTTAATTCAGCCGTAAGGGGGTTATTCTTCACATCATGACTGTTTTCATTGTAGAAATTGGTGAAAATCAGTTGTTTTCTGTAAAAATTGAATAGATATAGCTATTTTAGGTTCGGTTTCCGCTGTCAAACGTCTTATTCGTTTAATTACGGTTAAGGTTGGTACAAAGTAATATTAGACTTTAATTCCAGGAAATTGACCATTTTCATGGGCAAAACCACCTTTTAGGATAGCCTGTATTGTACCGATCTATACTACATACCTAACGCTGCTATCACACTGCAGCCATTCAGTAAAATATAAATTGAATGAAAAGACTGAACTGTTTCGTTCAATAAATTCAATTATAAACAATTGTTCACTTAAGTTTTTTTACAGCTCAATTATTTCGACATATAAAATTATTTTGCCTTCTTTAGGTAGGTACCTATAACTAGGTAATATCATGGATGAAACAACAAACAATCACTTGCCGTATAAAGAATTTTTAAGAACTAACATTTTCATTTTTAACAATAACTACGTTGCTTCTCCGCTGGTCAGTGATACTGCTCAAAGGGTCGAACATTCGCGCCCTCCTTAGTACGTTCAATATCTTCACCTGAGCGTAGTGCTTCTGCTCGTCATTTAGCTTCTTCAGCATAGGCACCAGCATTTCAGTGAAACACACGTCCTCGTCGTAAGTTTTGACTATAATCTCTTCCTTTTGCGCCACAGCTGGCTTCACTTCTGGTTCGAAGGCATCTTCAAACTCTGATAGAGAATAGTTGCTGCTTGCCACCTCGACCTCTATCTGTGGACATCGATATAAATAGATTATCCTGATAAAATAGGTACGTCTTTTTTGTTCCTTTATTATTCGTTTTTATATGATGTACTGTATTGTGCACAATACACAATGTGCACAATGAAAGAAATATAAACATTTATTTATCATGACATAAAAAAATAACTAATTTTGGAAGTTAGGATGGTGGGATAAATCATGAAAATTATCTTTATCTTTCTTCTTATCTTAGTATTAGTTAGAATAACTTATTATAAGTATAACTGTAACAGAAATGCCCCACACACCTTACTGGTTTTCTGTCAATAAAGAGTTTAGTATCTTTCTATTATAAATGCGTAACGGCTGGACCGATTTAGGATGAAATTAAAGGTTCGGTCAAACTAAAGCGGTGACGGCGGTGGCGATCAGATTAATTCGATCTTCGACAACCATTTCCCTTTGATCGCCATTGCTACCGCGTTTGAACGGGCCCTTGGAAGAAATAATTCAAAATCATTCACCCGTTCATTAATTCATTCGTTCATTCTCATCCATCAGTAAATCCGTAGGACTGCTTTCACACAGCACTCAGTTGGGCAGTATAATCAAGTTTGATTAATTATCAGAAAGTAAAATAACCTCCTTGATTTTTTTAACCCTTTTTTCCAAGCTTTACCTGTTGGTTGTCCAAATCGTTGTAAGAATAGTCATCGTCGCGTCGTTTCTCGAGGTTCCCGTGCAGGAATGAGAGCTCATTGAAGAATCTGTATGGTTTCTTCGGTTTGATAATCCCCAGTTCTACTTTCCGTTGCTTTCCCAGCTCTCTGCCAAACGAGTCGCGGAGGTTACGCCATTTTTTTTTCACTTCTACGGCTGGAAATCCATTTTTAAACGCTCTTTACAATAGTCATAGTCATGGCCTTTATTATTTATGCTTATACTTAGTTTATATTTATACACCCTACAGACACAGAAAAATATAGTCCTGACGCCACACTAGGATGTGTGTTGGGAATCAGGAACTACGAGTACCGTGGTACCACAACACCCAGATCCGAAACAAATATCTACAGAACATGATTTTCAATATTTGCAAATCACACAAACATTTGTCTCGCTGCGGGAATCGAACCCGCACCTCTTGTTTCCCAGTTGGCTTCTCGCCCACCGCGAAATCGAGGTTGTCAAGAGGGCTTATAGGGTCATCCTCCGAGATCAGAAATAAAACGACGACATCTGTGGCGGAGGCCCGTCTGAGACGCAGAAGATTGCGGGTTCGATTCCCGCTGTGGTACAAATGTTTGTATGATTTGCAAATATTTGTCTCGGGTCTGGGTGTTTTCTATGTATAAAATGTATGTATTTACAAACAAAAAGTATATTCGTAGGTCAGTGAGTCAATGATTTACGTGCAGACTGGCCGCGGTGTAAAAGTAGCTTTGTGCAAACAGATCGGGAGTCAAGCGCGAGTCTAATAAAGAGTCAAGGTTCTGATCATTGTTAAATTCTTATATGGAATTGATTATTGTATATTTTTCTAAGATTATAGCTATGCTATACTTGGTGCCGTTCTTTTGATAAGATAAATCGATACCAGAGTGCAAAGTATTAATGTTTTTTTTTCGTGACCTATGCATATACGTTATTTCTTACCTCTGAGTGACTTCGCCGTCGACCCAAGGCCAGCCCAATTGTGGAAGAGATTTTCGCAAATCTCGTCCCAGAGATTGTCTCTCAAATCGCGTTCGTTCCTTTCGCCTAACTGTGACTGTCTATTCCATAAAATCGGTCTGATTTTAACCTCTCTGATTAATGTATCCACATCTATTATTATGTTGGAGGTGCAATTTGATGTTTTTTTCCTTTTAGAGCTTTCATCATCTTCGCTGGATTCGGAGGAGGACTCTTTAGGTTCCTTATCGACAAACTGCGTACTTAGAAAGGAAAGCTGTTGTTTGTATCTGTATGGTTTTTTCTTTCTTATTTTACCTTTTTTTGCTAATCTTACGTTGGCAAGTTCTTTTGCGTATGTATCTCGAAGATTGCGCCATTTCTTCTTTATTTCTTCAGCTGTAAAAAAAAAATATGAAGGACGAAAATAACAAACAAACAACATACTCACGACTGTTTTACCCATAATGGACATCCTCAGATACACACACATTTTATTGAGGGTACTAAGTAGGGGGTAATGAGAATCACGTCCAAACATTACATTAGGCACATGCCCGAGTTTTGAGATTAACAATAGGCAGACTTAATGCAAAAATCTAGTAGGTACCTGAGTAGGTAAGTAAGTAAATAATTTGTGTCCAGTGAAAGTTAGTTACGTATCTAGGCGGCCGTAATCGCGTGCAGTCTAGTAGGTACCTACATAGCAAGTGTGTTCTTATAATATAGGTAGTTAGGTTCGTTAATATGTCAAATGCATACAAAATAAAGACGTGTGTGCTCTAGACGCTTGTAGACATGCTATGTTTAGGTCCTGAAGTTGCCTCATATAACTTCTAAAGCTATCATTGGATAGTTCGCCTGGTCTCCAAATAGTTGCATTAAGTATGTTATAATTCGTATGAAAATGATTTATTTCATTGATATAATATAATTTAATTTAATTTACTACTATAGTTATAGGTACCTATTATGTAATACCAACTCAATATGGATCTTGGTCTGAAATAAATAAAATATTATTATTATTGGAAATCCGTCGGAACAAATTTGTGTTAGCAGTTTTTACAAAAAAAATATCTTTATTTCATATTTCTAGGTCTCAAGGTTAAAAAGTAAGAGGGGTGCACAACTTTAGCTTAAAAGCCATATATGTACTAGGCCAGGGCCTAAAATAAAAAATGTTACATATAGAAAAAGTGAAGCCTAGTGGGCGATACCCCGACTTCTGATCCGGAGGTCGTGGGTTCGAACCCGGTCGTGCACCAATGGATTTTCCACTCGAAAAATTTATGTGCGCATTAACACATGCTCAAAACGGTGAAGGAAAACATCGTGAGGAAACCGGCATGCCCTAGAACCAAAAATTCGAAGGCATATGCCAACAGTTAGTGTTCCAATAAGCGGCGATGGGCTTGCAACCTGTCACGTGGAATGCTTACTCTGGCAAAACGCGGGCATGTACCAAATGTAATGTTTGGACGTGCACTGACTACCCCCTACTTGGTGTCCTCAAAGATCTACTCACTGAGTAAGTATCTGAGGATGTCCACCATGGGGAAGACAGTCGTGAGTGTGTTTGTTTTGTTTGTTTGATATTTTATATTAATACGCGGATGCAATGAAAATAAAATGTCATCCCCATTTTACATTGGTGCGTGAATAAGTTACTTTTATATTATATTTTCACTTGAATAAGATTTGAAACGAGCAAGAAATCGGTGTGGCAAACGGACGGACGGATGGACATTACGAATATTATAAGGGTTCCATTTTCGTCATTTTAATTCGGAACCCTAAAAATAAATGGCTATATACCTAGGTATTTGACAGGCGTACGGTTCTAGATTAACAAGGTAGGTCGCCTATCTCAGTACTAAGATAGGTAGGTATGTACGTTCGTTACGTATGGATATCTGTGGTATGGGTATACGTGTTTGTTTACCATAAGAGGTTCTTTTACCATTTATTTTTAGGTTTATCTCCGTAACGGTTAATGGCGAACACTGTTAGTGGTGTCACCTCGATTTGCAAAGGGGAAGATACTCCTATTAGATCGGATTGATCTATCTAATCCACTTGCCCGGGACCGAGGACCGAAAGTTACCTATATATTATTTTCAGGTTGCGTTAAAACTTCGTTTGCGCGATCTAGACACTTCGATGGCCATCTGTGTATTGTATGTGGTAGCTCTTCGTATATCAGTATTCGTTGGTCTTCATTGATGTGATCGTAGCTCAAATATTTGGCGAGAGATGTCGCTACAGGTTCATATGAGGTTTTTTGCAATCGATTTGTATATCTTCAAGGATGGTTAATGAAAAGTTTTTATTGCCACAAGTACCTAGGGGAACTGCTATCGATGAAGGTTTAAAATTTGAAATTTTGAAAAAAAAATCTTGCCAGAACATACTCACTTATCAAACAAAGCTTTTTTCGATAGCTTTGTTTGGTAATCGTAGGTATATAGTAGGAAGGTATCAAAACAAATATAACTTAAGTAGGTAGGTAACTACTTACGTCATCATCATCATCATCAGATATTATAATATCATTATAATACACTAAGGTACCTTCCTTAGAACCAAGAATCAAGAATCCGCCAAGAATCCGCCCTTGTGGTATTCAAATAAGTAGTAGCTAGTAGTTATGTGTTATTCTAGGTCACACACTAGGTAGATACCTATACCAGTTCCAAATTTCAAACAAATCGGTCCCGTCATTATGAAGATTATTGGCAACAAAGATCCAAACATCCAAACGTTTTATTTTTTTTAGCTACCTACCTATTTAATTTAATATAAAAATGTTACAAAACTTTCTTACCCCTTATTCTTTTATCCGCTGAACCCAAATCCTTCCAATCGTCAAAAACGGCTTCATGCACCTCTTCCCATAATTTCACTTTTCGTACGCGATCATTATATTCAACTGATAACCTATCCCACAACACAGGCCGCTTTTTGATCTCATCAATCAACAACTCTACATCGAGCAAGTGATTCGGTGGCGGGGAATCGTCGAACATTATCACTGAATTTTATAATTGGTACTGTTTTTGTTCGCACGTTTTTTCGCAGTACGCGTCAGCGTGACTCAAAATGTCCGTGCGGTGCGGTGACGCGGCGCAGAATGGCCCCGCGCACTACAGTACATGCGCCGCGCGGCACGCCCTCGTTGCGGTTTATTTAGTGTTGGGAATTTCGGCTTCGAGGTGTTCGGCCAAAGATTTGACTTAGGTTACTGTAGGCGTTGTCCGAAAGCCAACAACCGACGTAGGTACATAAAATAAGAAATATCACTACCCTGCTTTCTTTCACCAAGACATTTATTTATTTAATTGCCGCACCTTCAGTTCGCAATCGAAGTTAGGAAACTCTTCTTAACTTCTCAAGCTGTTTATTTTGGGGCTGGATGGGGCTGTGTGAAAAAATGTCCTGCATTATTGATTTATTTATACTTATTCTTCTAGTCAAAGTATGTTAACTTATTATAACATAAATATGTTAAATGTAAATATGTAAAAAGTTCACTCTTGGATATTTTAACTACTTTTCTTCAGAGTTATGGCTGCCGAATATTCGGTACACGGTCATTAGCTACGTACAAGTAGGTAGTACGTAGATACTTTGACATTTTAATTGAGATATCTTTAAGTTAAGAGTGAACATTTTCATTCAATTAATTCAAAAGTGCGTCTGAAAGGTTGCCAAGGTACTTACTACCTACCAGGAGCAACTTGTACGTAGCTCTTGATCGTGTACCGAATATTCGGCAGCCATGACGAGACATCGCACGATACTGACCGTGATTCGGTTACACAATAATACGCCGACAGTATTCAGTTCGACATTCGGCTATTTTGTACCGCGCTGGTCCACTCGCTTCATAGTGGTATGGGTTGCTGCGCTGCGGTGCGTAGCAAGTTCAGAAAAAAGTAGCTAGGCCGCCGGGCGTCTCGCATGTATCTTGAATTCGTGCCCCGGTAGCTTCCCACCGTAGATAGTAGGTTGCGTCTACTCTACGCTTCCCACAGTTCATGATTTTACGGATGAAAGCACGAACAGCCGACGACCTCGAAGGCTCTTCCCACGGTGCGTGACAAACGTATCCAGAGATTCCAAGCTTTCATTTAGGTGATCCGACGTAAGCTCGCGCGAGGGATCCGCAAAATAACGCACCGTGGGTTGCCACCACGTGCGGCATTTTTGAAATTCCTGCACGAGTTTGCAGAAATTCGATGGAAGGATAGGAATTAAAAAAAAAAAAACAGTTAATAATCATCTACCCACTGGTTGAGCGTAGCCAAACACAAATCAATAGAAAAATAAGCGAAAGTGTTTCGGGTTGATCTAAGCGAAAGCACATAAAATAGGTAGGCAACCTACATAATGAGGTATGTAAGGTAAAAAAACCTAGGCTTATGCACCTAATATGTACTAAATAAATAGAATAGGCTATTAAGAGTATTTTTTAATTCCCGCTCTAAGCAACATAGTATTTATTACATCTATGGGTATTGGGCAATGTTTTTCGCTAGTTTAGGCCATCTCTCAGAATACTTACTGAGTTAGTTATTCTATTCAACGATAGATGTCGCTACCCAAACACACTGTATAGTGTTAAAATATTTGTGGTCACGATTTTAGACAAAATTTTTGCTTATGCCTTTGTTTAGAATTTAGAGTTCATTCTATCCGTAGCATTTGGAATAATCCGTGTGGACCGACTCCGAGTAAAGAAGGAAAACCTGATTGAAATCAGGTTTTTCTTCTTTACTCTTTATTATAATATCTGTGCTCGTAGTTATTCAATTAAAGGTTTAATCGTCACACGTAACTTAACTTGGGGGCGCTGACATACATACGATATAAAAAACACAAGTTTTTTTTTAATTTTGTAAAAAATACTTGTATTTTACCAGGTAGTTTAATTACCTATAGGACCGCACCCAAAGACGACTACTTAATTTTATGCAAAAATTAAAAAGTAGACAGGTACCTATCATACCTATTTAGGTAGGTAGTAGGTTTTCGTTTTGCTCGATGTCTAGCTTTTTGCGTTATAAAACGAGGATGGGTTAAGATAAATTAAGGCGATATACACGCTGGATAGAAAAACGCAGACTTCGTAAAGTTTTGATGTAGGTAGGCTAGGTAAAACACAGAGATGGTATAATGCTACTAATGCTGGTCCTTTCCAAGAAATAATAAAATACCTTTATGACCTTCCAAAACGTTCACTCTTTTCATTCAATCAAATTATTTGACATCGCGAAATGTTAAAGCAGCAATAAAGCAGCATCACACTCTGCCATCATTATCTTGAGCACATATTGAGTTAAAAGAGTGAACCTTTAAAAAATCATTCACTTCTACATTTCAACGCTCTATCGAACTACTTACTCACCCCGCATCCATACGAAGTAAAAATCATTCAATTAACTAAAAAAACGGACTAGTGCGAGTATGACTCGCACACCGAGGCTTCCGTACAAGCTTGTATGTTCACCAAAATTAGCATTATTCAAGTTTTAAATGAAAGCAACTTACATTGCTCTAACGAAAATATAAGTCGGATTGAAGGACAAACTAAACTGTGTAGTTGCCAATTTTTTCGCCCATACTTCCATATACGTCACCGCCAACTCCCCAACTGCTAATGTAAGTTTGAAAGCGCAAAACATATTTGTTTATGTGACAACAATAACAATTTTTGAATTTTCTTGACGAGTGTTGTGAAACCTTGCTTCTTGCCAAACTTTATTATTCGAGGTCAATGGGAAGTGCCCTATCGGTTTTGATTTACTTTGCGAGTGTCCAAATTGAAATGGCTTTATTTTTTGATCGCGTTGACTTAGAAGCTTGATGGTTTTACAGCTCCAAGGGACCGCAGACCTACGTATTTGATATTAATTTCAACTTGATACCTACACGCGTTCCTGAGATAAAGGGTCTTAACATACAGACAGACAGAAAGTAAAAGCAGTAAAAAAGTTAACTCTCCTTTAACGAAAAAGTTGAATCTTTTCTTTACACTCAATTGAATGATTCAACTTTACTACAATGCAGGGCTGGACATCGACTGTGCCTTCATGGAGCGCTGGACGAGACAGTCGTAAATACAGTGGCTACATACCTACCTGGTAGTTTTAATTTCATTTGAAAACGCGTCTTCTCTTATTAATAGAAAATATTATATTTTTGTTTAATATCTGTAAAAAATATTGAATTTTATTGAACAGAATTACAATAAGCTGTGTTGTTGTCACAGACGTGGTCAAGGGTTGATAAAGACCAGTATATTCTTAGCACCGGAGTTGGATAAAAGCCTTAGTGCCGAAACCTTTGTGTTTATTCCGCATTGCTGACGCCCGCTCAACTTGCGATTTCTTGCGATACCGGTTCAGGATCAAATCAGATACACCCAGTACCTGCTTGATCGCTGTTTGCGGAAGACGTGTTTTGTTTGAATCGATTTTTACAAAGTGTGTCTTACGAGTTTACTATTCGCGAATGTGTGTTTTTGGTGAGAACAATAAACATTGAATAACAACGTTCCTGGTTTCACAAACTTACATGAGTAAATCTTTTCATTTCACGTACCTATAACGACTTTAAAATACGTGATAGTTTTTATAATATAATAAAATAAGTTAAACATAAGTAGGTACCTAAATAAAGTGTTTTTTTCAAATGTTTTCCTTGTACGTCTACTAGAATTTAATGAAGTTCTAAATATAATTTCCATTGAGCTTTCTATTTAAATATGTCCCAAAAAATACCATTTATGGCGAAAATTGGTCATCGCATTGCCGATAAGAGGTGAAAACGTGGGTCCCACTTTGAAATGGAATTTTCGGGATAAATAATTTTATTGTTCTCTTTGGATGTTTTTATTTTAATATTATCTATTCTAAGCGATTTATACGAAATTTTAGTGTATTCGTATTGGTGTTGACGACCACACACCAAGACAGAATTCTGGCTGCTGTTTTAGTTTTTACCTATATAGGTACTTACTTTTTTTATAAAAATAGAAAAAAAGTATTAAACCTTTTTTCTATTTTTTACGCAGTTGAAACTACAGATAGATTCGTGAGATTGTATGGTGAACATACAAGCTTGCACGGAAGCCTCGGTGTGCGAGACAGGCTCGCACTTGTCCGATTTTTTATAATTCGTGACTTAAGACAAACTTTTTATGTCAAAAAAAAACAATAGGTAGGTTTGTTACCGGTACCAACCTATTTATTATTCATTATGTATGCTGTATCTCTGCCTACCTAGCTTTAACTTGTATCATTATAGTAGGTAATGTACCTAGGTACTTGTATATTCGTCATGTTTATGAGTAATCTCTCTTGTTTACAGATTTAATTTAAACGATTAGCCAGTATGTAAGTACTTGTAACAGGAAAATAAATCAAAACGCGTGAAAACTGTTGCTTACAAGATGGATAGACAAATATGTACATGTTTATTCATACTGGCAGTTGGATTGTGCGCAAATGGGCAAAAAAACGGTAAAACATTTTATAAATAAGTAACTTTTTTGTATACACACCTAAAGTGGAAAGCAAGTAAACGGCTTACCTGTTGGTAAGCGGTTACCGTAACCTATGGACGCTTGCAACATCACTCGCGCGTTGCCGACCCTGACACTTAAATGGTGAAAAGTCTAATGTGCCTGTAAATTCACCGAAGGGTATGGCCCTTCTAACAGAAATACAACAATTATACTGCTTGTCGGTAGACATAGGTATCGTGGTGGTAGTTACCTACTAGGTACCTAATATTATTGATTTTTTACATAAATATAGCATTAAAACATTTCCTATCACCCCGCTTAGACAACGACAAGTTTCTACGAAATAGAAGAAAAAATATTTCTGTCTTTCATTCCGTTAAACAAAAAAGGACTAAATACTTTTTGTCTTCTCACCTGTCGACAACAATTGTCTTGAGTCCTCATGATAATCAGGCAGAAAACATAATTAAAAGTTTTTATACGGGTCAACACCGCAGGCGCTGATACAGGGGAGAGGAATTGGTTGCATTCAATTACGCGACTGCACTGTTGGTTTCTATATTTTTTCAACAAATGTTCTGAAAGATATGTTATCTATCATACAGAAAATGCCCCCTGAACGAATTCCTTGATACGCGCCTGCTCCAACGCGTTACCTTTTTATTATACAGCCACAGCCGAAACGTCAGAAAAATAATAAAAAGGTAAACGATAAAGACACGTATACTTATAATTTACATAAATATTCCAAGATTTGAATAAGGACTTGATCTAATCAAGATTGCGAATTGATCGCTCGCAGTAAAAATGTATGAGCCCACTTTATTTATTTAATAACATTTCATTGTACATTTTATAAAGTGACAATACATAAGCGGACTTAATGCTAATGTATTTTCTACAACGTTTAGTAGTACTGTAGGTATGCTAATTTCACACCGCAGCCAGTAGAGCAGTCAAAAAAAAAAAAAAAAGAGCAGTCAGCCCTTTATGTATAAATTAAATAAACTAACTTTTAATGTTTTCCCCATGGGAGTTTCCCGGCGGCTGCGCGGATAAATTCGTAATATCTACTAGCATGTTAGGTCAAAGGATGGGGGTCAAACTCGGTCGGGGTTTCCCTGACTGACGGATAGACTCATTGTAAAGGTATTGTTTCTTAAAGTATTTGTGAAAACACATAAAATTTTGCCCATATACTATTATTAAATAGTACAGTTATATAAGAAAATAAAAATCTTGAGAATCTTCAACAAAAGCGCCATCTGTTAGATGCAAAACAATTTGTGATCATTACAGAAGGGGACCTATGTGTGGACGAATACACAAACGCTGCAGGCCGGTGTGCTTTAGCGGACAAATGCCAAGCGGCCAAAGTTGATTTTCAGTGAGTAAATAAGTTTTTAACAGACTAATAAAAAGTTTAAAAATATTTACCACCTGTTTATAATATCTGTGACCTGTATGTCATGAGGAACTAGTGTTGTGCGCCCAGTAAGGGTACACACGACAGCCAAGGTTCAGCTACTCGAAACCAGATGGCGCTTATTAACAAATAAACTAGCATTCGGGTAGGTAACGTGCATACCTACGTCGTTGGGAGTTATCACAAGGAATAATTAAGTTTAAATTCATGAAATACCATCTATGTTATTACCATGTGATAACAATAAATGTACAGAGTGAAGAGTTTATACTACTATAAGCATTACAAAATCGTTTTGTTTTTCAGACAAAACGGGATTCGACCAACATTTTGCGCGTTCAGCGCCTTCGGCAACTCTCTCGTCTGCTGCAGAGATGGCAGCACTATACTGGAAGCCGTTAAGGGGACAACGGCTGAGTAAGCTCATTTATTTTTAAACATAACTGTCTACGGTGAAGGAAAACACCGTGAGGAAACCGGCATGCCCAAAAACAATAAAAAAAAAGGTATGTGCCATCTTTTAGTGTTCCAATAAGCGGCGCTGGATTAGCAATCTGTCACGTGGAATGCTAATTGCAGAACGCGGAATTGTAACAAATATAATTTTGGACGTGTATCTGACTACCCCGTAGTATCCTCACAGATCTACGTACTGAGTATGGATCTGGAGATCTCCATCATGAGGATTCGTTTTTTTTACTCGCAACTGACGCAGGAGCCCGTATATACGTTTGCCATCAAGTTATTTATTTGTCTATTCCGATTTGTAGATTTTCATTAGTCTATGATCGATTTGTAGTTCTTAGATAATTATGTTTTCTTGATATATTTTGAAACTATTCGTTTGCAATTTGAGTCCCTACTCACCATTGTGCTATCCAACTACGTACTACTTACGATTTACTTTATTCAATTTGAAAATTAAATTGTTTTCAGCCCGCGTCCTGTATGGGGTGGCAGCGACCGGAGACGAGTCAGCGAGCGAAGTGAGTTTCTATTTCTGTTTAGAAAATATTCTAGGGGAAGTAGTATGTACATGAAAACTTATCAATGATTGTACTAGTTTCAAGTCTAATAATATATATATAATTTCATGAAACACATTTGTAATAAAATTATTAGTTTTGGAACATCATTTAATTTTGATTTTGACGGTAGTAAACGTTTGTTTGCCGACAGTCCTAACTCAAGAAGTTTGGTTGCCTACAGTCCCAATGCAAGTTTTGTTGCCTTGTCTATCCTATTCTAATCAAGGATTAAAGCAACTTGTCCGCCGCCGCTTTTCTTAAGTAATCGCTCCACCTAGCGGGAGGCACCCAAAACTACGTTTGCTAAGACGCGGCCTTCACTCAAGAACTCGTTGATCCATGATGAACTTGCATGCATGCAAGTGGCAGTGGGCTGGTCATATATGCCATGGAATCGACAACCCTTGGGATGCTAATCCTCCGAGCTATGTAAATGACTTTCGTTCAGTAAGATAGTTTGCACGTTCTATAGTCTGGCTATTTCCAATAAACGTAGTGGTTATTCCCTATATGATTCCACTTTCAGAGTGTGAGGAGTACAGCCGGGGAGTGATAGAAAAGGTGGACTACATTCCTCTACTCCCGGAACCCGAGACGCTTTCAATATCGGCCGCGAAGTGCGACTACGCGGGCGTCGAACTAATAGTCGGCGGCGAGGATGCCAAGCAGGGAGAGTTTCCGCATATGGTGAGTAGTAAATACATAACATACTTAACTTAAGGTTATATTTCCAAAGCCGCGGAGTGATTGAATACTTAAATAATTATGTTGAGTATATTCCCATTAAAACAAGTCCAGCATAATCGGTATGTTTGGGACAAATTTAATGTAATAATAATAATGATGGTCATTTTCACACAGCATCATCTAGCCCCAAAGTGAGCAGAGCTTGCATTATGGAAACTACATGACTGATATGATATACTTACTACTTATATTTTTTTTGTAAATATATATTTTATTTTATTTATTTATAGAACACTCAGTCCCGAGACAAATATTTGAATTCTAGGAAACGTTGTAATGTTATATTTTATTTTTCATTATTTACAGTTGTAGAAGTATTTGTTACTTTTTTGGTTTCACATTGTGTCTTCCTTAACTTGATCGCCGCCATTTTTGAAATCTTCCTCAGATATAGTTTGCACATCCGTTATTATTATGTTTTGTGACCTGTTTAATTTGTCATAACAACGGTATGCTTTCGTTTCTGAAAATAATAAACAAGATCATACAATAAAATTAAGTAAGTTGATATGGGCCCGATGTAATTTGTTTATTTAGTTATTAACTACAATTTTATACAAAAATGTTGACTATTCCAAACTAAGAATTTAATTAAAAATCTGTTTTGTTAAACAGGTCATAGAAAATGCTAAGTATTTCTACTAGGTAGGTTTCTATGACGTAGAAGAATAACTATATAATTAATAAACTATCGTCCACATTTTCCCTCTTATTCAGCTTATTCCCTCGTTAACTCTTAGTTAACGAGTGAAGTTTAATCTTTAAACCCCGGAGGGTGACTTGCGTCATTAACAAGACTGGTTCAGGAGGCAACTGAGATTACCAAACACAGGAATTTCAATAGAGATGATAATTTATAATTATATATAGATCGAATAACATGTTATCAGCATCTGGATACCGTTAGTGTTGTCAGGGCTGAAATGTACTCTTATGTGACAGTAAAACCGGTGGTAGTGGTATCGTTCGCAATAAAATGAAAGAAGATAGAAAATATATTTATTAACCATGACAGGTGATAAAATACAGAACAAATAAACACGCACACACACAGAAAAGTTACATTAACAAATTACAAAAAAATAATAATAAAAAGTTTGTGTTGTGTGAGGTCAAAAGGTCCCTATCTTAGCATTATGCTGCACCAAACCTGGGAAAGGTATAGCGCTGGTTTTCAGACAGGGCCTGATTCGTGATGTCACGAACAATGGAGAGCATTATAAGAAAGAAAAAAAATATAAATAGATAATAAATTAAGTGTTATGTACAATACATAAATATATCATTATGTTATTATATAAAGATGAAAGAATGATGATAAAGAATGCTGTGAGAAGTTCCTAAATAAATTATTTGTTTTTCTGTGGTCTGTGCAGTGCAAGTCTATTTTAGTGGCCAAAATAGTGGCTTAAATAGTCTGGTTAGAGATGCGACAATCCGTGGTTGTACAACAAAACAACAAAATAGTGAGAAGGAGGGTAGATAGATTCGTCGCGCGATATGGTCGTGGTCTAAAAATACAATAATTTGATTACATTATTTAGCACACTCTGTGCATTAGTCTAAAATTATATTTAACTAGGTAGGTACTTATTATTTTTTATTGTTATATCATCGATTATACCAAAAGAATGGCATGGCGAAGAATGGCAAATAACTGATCATAGCAGCATTCTGGGTCTCTAGACAAATACCACTTTCTGTTGGCGTGAACGCCTGCGGAATGTATTGAAATGACATTAGCTGTGGAGATGTCATGTGACATCTCCATTGCATAATAATACCATCGACCTTGTATTTGCATGCACTTATAAAGCATATGGTTGTAAACATCATCTGTACATGCAACTGTGCCGAAATATAGGAAAAGATCATGGTATTAGTAAATATCGTTTCAGTAAAAATAATTATTGTAAATATAAAATAAAAAAAAATACCTGTCAAAAGAACTGTGTCAGGTCTTTGTGCGTGATCTAGCTTGTGACTTTCTATTAAATTTTCCAAATCAAAAGTCTCATCACATAAGTCGCATGCAAATGGCTTCCATCCTTTGTGCGAAAACATGTGTTTTTTCAAGCTAGACACTAACGTAAATGTTTTATCACAGCACCTGCAAGCATGTCGTCTCTGTCCCGTGTGAACACGTATATGCACCTTCAAGTCATATAATCGAGGGTACGTTTTATAACATGTTGCGCAAGCGTAACATTGCGTTTCATGCACTTTGTGATCTTTCAAGTCAAATATACTAGAATATGTTTTATCACATAAGTTGCATGCATAAGGCTTTTCTCTTTTATGGACATTCGTATGTTCCTTCAGTTTTGAAGCAAGAGAAAAAGTTTCATGACATGTTTTGCATGAATATAGCGTTTTTGCATGGATATTCAAATGAGAATCGTAATCTATGTCACACTTTTCAATGTCCATAATTAAATTATGTTTTACAAGTTTACCTTCTTCAAGTTCAGTTGGTAGATCATTTGTTATTTCATTCTTTACAGCTTTTTCTGAGAACACGTGACCACTTTTATTGTTCACATCTGTATCTTCGTTCATCTTAATTTCAGTTTTTATGACACACATTTCAATGTCCGCAGTTAAATTATCTTTTACAAGTTTACCTTCTTCAAGTTCAGTTGGAAGTTCATTTGTTATTGTATTCTTGACGGTCACTGTGAATGTATTTGCTTCATTGTTTAAATAATCATTTAGTTTCGTCTTTTCTTTCTTATCTCCAGTTTCTCCTCTTGTAATTAGTTGCCCTTGCTTTATATCGGTCACCGATAAGCTAGCTAAAAAGATAAAACATTGTCCATTTTTAACGCAGAAAATTTATAGCCCATTGTCCCATTGCAAATAAGATTCAAACCTTTCGTATTCTTTAGAAGGTTTTCTTTCTTTTAAATAAAATATATTTTAAAATACGAAAAGCCAAATATTTACAATGGGTACTTTGCGATATTATTTTGTGGATACCAAGTCAGTATTGAAACTTCTGTTCTTTGATTAGTTATGTATTCTTTTCCAACCACACCATCGTGCTGGTTGTTTAATATTGTTTTAATACGCCACACAAAGTGAAGAGATCACGCTTTCGGCCCACCACACCCTAAATTTGGGGTCTAGACAAAATCCCCTTTCAGTTTTCTTTGTTTAGGGTTTTATAGTAACGGTAGATAGATAGATAATAAATATATTCTTAGTTATATTCTTAGAATTGATCCGTTTGTGTACACATACCCAACACTTTTTATCAGCTGTCCCTATCCTCAAATGTTTGATGGAAGAAAACTTTCGTTAAGGTACATGCACCTTTGTACATGTCCTATTATGTAAGTTTTTTTGTCTGTATTTTCTGTGTGTACATTAAATAATAAAGAACAAATTTACAGTACAAAACACAGAAACATAATAAAAGGAAATAAAAATGAAATGGATCTAAGGTTCTCCAATGACGTGACGAACAGAACGACGCAGTGTATGAAGGCCTCTCATCCGATGGACCGAGGACATCTTTTTTTTTTCAAAGAGACAAACAAGCATAACGCCCTCATGCTGGTAAACCGTTACCGTAACCTATGGACGCTTGCAACACCAAAACTGTCACTCTCAAGTTATGTCTCATGTGCCTGTAAAATCAACCGGCACCTTGAAATACAATATAGACATTAAGGGAGAGGGAATTATAAGTAGGAACAGCTTATGTTACCTTTCGAACGGCGATTCCCTTCATGAGCTACCCTGACGTGTGCTCTCAGCTGACTTAACAGAAAAAAGGGTTTACCACACAGATTGCAGGCGTATAGTTCATCTTCATGCATAAACTTGTGAGTCTCTAGGTTAAATGCCTTCGAAAACCTTTTAGAACATAATTCACATTTATGTTGCTTGTGCGCGTCGTGAACACGGTTGTGCCATTTTAAGTGATATGAGCTTTTAAAGAATTTATTACATTTTCTGCATGAATACCTTTTGACCTCATGCTCTGTTCTAAGGTGCGCCGTGTAATCTTTCGAGAACACCATTTCGTAGCATATGTCACAGCTTCGCATTACCATATCTATATTTATGTTCATCTTATTGTTTTTAATTGTACATTCATTAATGCTTTCGACAACTGTGTCACTTTCAATACCTGAAATTAAATTAACAACGTATTTTTTAGTCATTATAAACAAAAAATAACATAGTCACTAACCCTATGATAGGATGTTGGGACAGTTACTTAGTCTGCTTTAAAGTGGAACTGAACAGAAATGCTCCACATACTTTCTTAATACAACAAAGCCTTCCGCTTCCGACATTGGGCTGTGATGGATGATCAGCGCGCTACTTACCTACACCAGCCCGCTTAGCATGAGCACTTCAAGCAAGGGAATGGTTACTCCACTGTTTACATACCTACCAATATTAGTAGCCAATCGCAGATAATATACCTACCTTTCCCCGACCCTAATCCTAACTGCACTGGCTAACACACCGCTGACTTCATGGACTTAACCCGCTACCGCGACCGCGACTCGCGAAGACACAAGCTTTATTGTACTTAATCCGCTAATTGATTATATCACATTTTACCTGAACAATCACGTCAATAAGCTGTCTTAATGTGTGCTGCAACAATTCGCGTGTGATACCTACCTACTGCCAAGGATTGCAGTGTTAAAGGACAGCAAGGCGAGTGTAGTTTCCTTTCCAAATCCTTTCTACTGCGATTGGTGAAATATTAGTACATACGTATCAGCCTGCCTATCCATAAAGATACACTTACTTACAAACTTTAACTTTATCAATCCGCTCAACCAAAAACATAGAAAACACGCAAAACCGAGACAAATAATTGCAGATCATACAAGAATTTGACCCGCGGCGGGAACAGAACCCACAACCTATTGCTTCTCAGTCATTGTTGCTCCAAAAAGGTGTCAGCTCAGTATACGCTAGTTAGGTAGGGTACCTATCTTCTACAAGTTTACCTTCTTTAGTTTCACCTGATTCATCATTTGGTTTTTCAATCTTTACAGTATCTGAGGTATTATCATCATCATCTTTCCTTGAAATACCACTTAACATTGTATCTTCTTTGACATCTTCTATTTCTTCCTTAACAATTAATGGATCACTTTCTTGATTAATAAAATCATTGGTTAAGGAATGTTCATCGGAAACTAATAAGCTGGGTGAATCCAGCTTCGGCAATGTAACATTACATTGTTTGTTGTCTGAAATAATACAATCATTGAGTTGAACATGAACTTGTAGTGATTTCACTTGCTGAATATGGCTCTGAGGATTTCCATCAGAAGAATTCCAACACACTGGCTTAGCCAAAAGAGAGAGACAGAGAGATTGCTAACTATTGTCTCGAGTGCAAATATGCTAATGGTCCTGGGCAAGTTTGGCTAGCTTTTGTTTAATGAGATACACAACTTCGATAAAGCTGGATAAAACCTGGATAAAGAGTAGCCTATGTGTTAATTCTAATTCTTATTCTAAGTGAACTAAGGTGTGCACTGACATCCTGCATTAGTGTGTATTGTGCATTATCCCCCTTCTAACCTGACCCCAACCCGCCCAACTCGTTGAAGTAGCGAAAATGGACCCTGGGTTGATGACAGCAGTGTTCTAGTATCCCTGACCTCCTGTCTTAGCCTATGTGTTAGCACTACACATTTATAAGACTTTACCCAAATAGGTTCAACTGTTACAGATATTTAGCAACAACACCTAAACTTTTATATTTATAATATAAGTAGTATTAGTACATACCTGTATTATCTTGAGGAGTATCACTAGATGAGCTCTTATCGTTTTGGCAGTCGAATTTACTCGGCACGCAGCCCCTAATCAAACTCAGCCGGGAAACTGATCCAGATTTATAATAATCCATATAGTTAATCATATCATTTGGTAGCTGTAACAAGTTTTTTTTTTTACTTTTGTGGATTTTCGATTCTGTCAATTTCTTCAAAGAATTTGTATCATTTACATTAAACGAGAAAATAAATCGTCCTTAGCATTATCATTATAGCGTTATGATTAAAATAATATCATTACTTAAAATACATTTTTCTTACGTCAAAATGGTCCGAGCAAAAGAAGATACGAGAGCCTGATGGAATACCTTCCGAGCCCAGAGCCCGTGCTAGTGCAAGCCATTGTTTTCGTAATACATACGATTTTGGTAATGCAAAAAACAATTTGTATGGCGTTTCATATGTATTACTTTTACATTGAGGCACTGCACAGTCCTTGTAACATTTATGCACTAGTTTTAGGAACATTTTGTAATCAACCGGTATTCTTTATTATGAAGTCCAAAATTTCTATTAGAGATTTAATTTTATGAAATTCGAAAATCAGAACATGGTAAATCTGAGCACAATAAACAATACATAAATGTAACAATAAGGCCGTGGCTATTTCAATTTCAGATTTGGATGCTTCTCCTCTCCCTCATCCATAATACTTACTAATGTTTTATATTGTCAAAACAGACGTATCTAAAAGTCAAAACAAAATAATTTGCTCCCGGGCGGGGTTAATATTAAAGGAAAATATTATGCTGACATTCAGCCAGATATTCCCCACAATCCCTGTTTTTTTTAAATTTCGTTAGGCTAATAATATCACCACTTGACCATTTGTCGTCTCAGATTAGAGCACCCTTGTTCTGTATTTATGGCCAAACTTAGGATCAAGGACCTCTCGATGGGTGAATGTGGACTGGATGAAAAAAACTTGGATAACATATTCTTCAGCTATCCCAAACTACGATGTTCCCTTTACGATATTCTCCCTCCTGTTGTCCCCGGTTCTACATCCTTCAAATGTCTATAAATGTATAGGTATATAAATATGCAATATTTACAAGGTAGTACTCTTTTACTCCGAGCTTGAACGTACTTAGCGATGGACTGCTGGCGCTGACAGTGAGTAATCAAGAAGTGAAGTGAAGTGAATCTTCAATCATCATGCTTACAAAACATTATAGGTACCTTTGTGATCCCAAAAGGATTATTCTAACAGGTGGAAGTTCATCAAATACCGCGTATTGAAACCAATTGAAACACTAACCGCATGCCTTCGAATAAAGTTAGCAGGTCTTACCAGACGGGTTAGTACGCACATGTATATTTTGCGAATATAAGAAATACCCAGGTCCTACAAGTACTTTATTCTTCTGTGGGAAAGTCTATTGATGCAACGACCGGGTACGTACCCACGACCTTCGGGCTGGGGTATCGCCCTCTAGACTAATAGGGCTCAGCTAAATAAGTTATAAAGGTTATAAGTAAAACTTTTTTTTATATTTCAGGCAGCTATTGGTTGGGCCAATTTCCAGGGTGGCTACTCATTCCTATGCGGAGGCAGCCTCATCAGCCCTCGTTTCGTGCTGTCTGCGGGGCATTGCCTTCAGTTTACTTCTTCAACTGTTCAGGTACCGGATCTATCTTTCAAATTCAGATAATATTTTTTAAGAACACTACAAAGTTGGCAGGTAAAAAGATAAAAAAAAAATGTTGGACATTTTCACACTGCATCATCTAGCCCCAAAGTAATCAAAGCTTGTGTTATGGAACTACATGACTGTTCCACTACTTTTTTTTAAATACATACATTTCATCTTAAGAAATACCCAGACCCGAGAAAAACATTTGTCCCGCGGCGGTAATCGAATCCGCAACCTTCGGCGTCTAAAAAACTTTACATAGGATCTTATTTAAACTAGGTTGGGAGTGATACAATGTGCGGCCTTATCGCTAAAAGCGATCTCTTCCAGGCAATATTTGAATGTACTTAATTTAAAATAATGTAAAGAGAGTTGTAGAGTAACTGCAATAAAAATATTTCAATATAGTACTTATCATATTAGAACAATAAATCAAATCCCACATATAACAAAAAAATATGACGTTGAAAATGTTATGTAGCCTACCTTTTTTAACTAACAAACAACCTGTGCCTGTTTGAATTTTAGCAGTGATGGATAATAAATAACTACTAAGCTAAAATACCTACCCGATGTTGTTGATATGCAGTAACGGATCCAGGGATCTCTGCCCTGGATCCGTAGTTAGTTGTTTTTCATGTTATTCCAATCTTTTAAATTCTTAATTTGTTACAGGATCCTACACCGGTCACGGTGCGCCTTGGTGACCAGAACATAGACCCATCTGTGCGTGACGGAGCCGACCCTATCGACGTAAGTTTTACAAAAAAGTAAAGTTGCGAACAAGCGTACCTACGGCGAGTTTTGGTAAGTTTAAGACATAATGGGTGAAAAGTCTTAATTATGTGCCTGTAATTTCACCAGCACCCATACCGGTGCCGGTCCATACTGTGTTCAGAACCAAACATATCAATCCAGCATCATGTTTGTTTGTCCGAAGATAACTGCTGAATCGTTATTCCAGTCTTGATGAAACTTGTTATGCAAGTAGGTTAGTTGTTGCGAACTTCTAGTATACCTACCTATTTTGTCCCCAGGTGCCGATAAGGCGGTCCCACAGGCACCCTGACTACAAGCCGCCGATAACGTACAACGACATAGCGCTGTTCGAGCTGGCCTCAGATGTCAGCTTCAACGCGGGAATCCGGCCAGCTTGTCTATGGACGCGCTTCGATCTTGGCGGGCAGGACAAGGCCGTCGCTACAGGCTGGGGCGTCACTGAAATAGGTACGGCTAGATGGCGAGGTTTACAGTTTGCCTGTAAGAGATCGCTCTTGACACTGACTAGAAACCCCCGATATCGTACAACGACATGGCGATGTTCGAGCTAAACTCAGATGCCAGCATCAATACAGGAATCCGGCCGACTTGTCTATTGATTGATATAGGTACCTACGGCTAGATTAAATCAAATTAAGTAAAATTAAATATTTATTTTATTTTTTTAACAAGATACATTTAAGTATGTTTTCTATTCAAAAATAGAAAATACCATAACAGTAAAAACTAAAGTCAATATTTCAATTAACAATAAATTTGGTAACAATGTACATAAATTAAATTTTAGTATCAAAATAATGTGAATCACATGGACACTTGGTGTGTTGATATTTTTTCAAAAATATAAGAAATGCTCAGGATATAACAATATATTTTATTAGGTATTTACTAAAACTGTTTTTTCTAAATTTAAAATTAGGAAAAAATAACCTGTATAATCGGTACTACCTACCATTTTTCTCAGTGTTCGGAAAACCAGTTTGAAATCCCCTCATTAAAAATGTCTTGTTCTAGGATCGAGGGAAACATCTAAAGAGTTGAAGAAGGTGTCCCTCTCGCTACTCAGCAATGAATTCTGCGACCCGCTGCTCGAGGAAATCCGGAATCGTAATTGGCCTAGAGGTTTTGCGCCGACGCAAATGTGCGCTGGGGAGCTGCGCGGAGGGAAGGATACTTGCCAAGTAGGTGCCTACTTAAGGGCTCACTATTCTGCCGTCCTAGTCACGAAAATGACTTAAGAAACTTACACCTTACGAAAATTGTCCTCATAACTACAGTTACTTTTGTTAAAGTCTATAAATATCGAATCAGCAATTTGATTTTTTGCTCGGACTTTGGTTGTCAGATCTTTGCATTCATAATTATTATTTGTGAGCGGTTATTTTTTTAGGCGCCATTTAATTGTAAGTAATAGCATTAGCTTTATTTCTTAAAAATAATGAAGAAAGTTGAATAGAAATACTTCTCTTCATCATATTACAGTATTATCTTTTTATCTGTCTTCTAAAAACACCGCTTTCATTTGCATATCCCCTTAATTTGTAAGAATGGTGATGCTTGATGGTCTTAGATGATATCTCAGATCTAAGAAAAAACATCGGTACCTATATTTTCTTTAATAAGTTATCTATAATAGGTTGCGTTAAAACTCCACTTGCGTGATCTAGACACTTCAATGGCCATCTGTGTATTAAATGTGGTAAAACTTCGTATATCAGTAGTTCGTCGTTGATGTGTCAATTAGCTCAATCATGTGACGAGAGCTGTCGCTAGTGTTCATAAATAAATGTTTTTTTTTTCGTTTCAGGGTGACTCCGGTTCTCCGCTCCAAGTGACGTCGAGAGACAACCAGTGCATATTCCACGTGATCGGGGTGACTTCGTTTGGACGACGATGCGCCGAGAAAGGTCATCCGGCTATATACACACGCGTTTCTGCCTACCTAGACTGGATCGAACAGATTGTCTGGCCAAATGAGGGAACGACGAACTAATGCCTGTTTCTAGTTTACAATATTGCATTCAAAAGAAATCAAATATTTTTATACAAAAAAAAAATAATGTACAGACCACTTACGAGTATTAGCTAAAAACTTTAGGTACCTAGGTATCTAAAACTAAATCAGCTTCGTGATATCGTGTTATATATAATAGATGTAATTTGAAATGAATAAATAAAATATCAAAGTCAAAATTCATTTATTCATTAACATCACTAGGATCACTTTGAAATGTTCCCCCGCGACCAAGCCAGGAAAGAAAGGCAAGAAAACCAAGCTGGTTATTCTTTTTAATGATCCTTTTACAATACAATAGGTACAAAAGGCAAACAAAGTCTTAAAACGGAACAAAAATATTCCTCTTACAAATTAATTCAGAATGGTTTGATTTATCTGAAATAAAGTGGCGCCCTCAATATTTTTTTACCCCGACCATTCTTAAAATCACAAGAATCCTAAAATTCACCGTTAGAGGTTCTTAGCTGTACACCATTGCAGTTCAATTGCTTTATTTCCGAACATTTTTTTATATCTCTAGGGAGTTAGTTATATCAAAATGTCCTTTACCAAATATCAAGGCTATGCCACCCAGTAAAAACAATCAAACATTGTAAATTCATCAATTATATCTGCAAGTCAAATATTATATTTTTAATCCAAAATGGTTAAAAACTTAGCGATTTTGGGGTCTTGCTTGATCGATGACGCCATAAACCAAATTGGTACATTCCAAGAATAATCCAGAGGAATGATCCCACACGGTGGAGTGCGCAGACTTATCCATAGATGCTAAACTCATGTGGGTTGCATTGCATACAATGAAAAAACAACCCATAACTTTAAAAAGAAGGTAGGGTTTCAATTTCGACATTTGGCTTCGAAACTCTGAAATTAAAAAGGGGCTAGAAAATAAAAAGAGTGATAGCCAAAACTAACTTTATTTTATTTTTATGTAATATTATCAATATCATTTACTAAGGCACATTGTTACAAAAAAAAACAAACTCACGACTGTACTCCGCATGATGGCCATACATACTCAGTGAGTAGATCTTTAAGGATACCAAGTAGTGTAGTCAGCACGTCCAAACATTACATAATTATGGCACATGCCCATCACCGCTTTTAGACTAACTGATGGCACATGCCTTCGTTTTTTTATTTCCACTGCATACTGGTTTCCTTCACGAAGTTTTCCTTCACCGTTTAGAGTACTGGCTGATAAATTTTTCGAACCAACGACCTCCGGATCGAAAGTCGACGTATCTGGTTCACGATGGTACCTATTATTGCATAAGTATATTTTTTATCAAACCGTTTAATAAATTAATTTCTTAGAATGAGTCTTCATGTGTTTCGTCAAACTTTTATTTAACGGAAATGACCGATCGCAAATTTCACAGACATATGGCTTTTCTCCTTTATGAGTTCTGTTTATATGACTATTCAGCAGGGGTATACTGTTAAATAGATCTTCGCAAACATTGCAACCGTAAGGCTTGAAACCCACGTGCAGCGAATTATAATGCCGATTCAAGGAGCAATAACCAGATAATGTAATTTTGCACAAGACACATTTAAAAGATGTTTCCGACGTGTGTATTTTCATATGCTTTGCTAAGATTCTTATGTCCGTGAAAGATTGGTTGCATCGCGCGCACGTGTGGAATCTCTTTCCTTTGTGGATTTTTAAATGACGAATCAAATCTTTCTTTTCTGTGAAAACTTTGTTACACAAATCACAGATCAGGCATTGTTTTTTGACAGCTGTGTGGAAAGAAGTTTTGTGCCAATCCAAGGATCGTTTTTCACAAAACGCTCTGTCACACAGGTCGCACTTAAACATCTTTTCACCATTATGCATTCTGGTGTGACATTTCAGCTGACCGTTTTGCGTGAACTTTTTATCACATATCTTACAGGCATATAGCTTTTCTCCGGTGTGCGTTCGAATATGATATTTCAGGTGCTCTTTCTTTTTAAATAATTGACTACACACGTCGCAGCCATATGGCTTTTCTCCGAAGTGGCTTGCTTGATGCTGTACTAAATTACCTTTAAAAGCAAATGTCTTGCTACATACATTGCAGCTATATGGCTTTTCGCCGGTGTGAATTCTCATATGCAATCTTAGATCTGCGAGTTGTTTGTGGCAGATGCTGCAAGGGTACGTTGGATTCTTTATTGTTTTCATGTGTCTTTCTCTATGAGTTTTTAATTGGAATACTAAGCGAAAACTCATCCAACATATGTCACAGACATATGGCCTTTTGACACCTGTCATATGTGTGCGCACGTGTTCTTTAAGATGGTACTTGTTAGCATACATCTTGTTGCACACGTCGCAGATGAATCTTGCTTTAGTATGAGTCTTCTGATGATGCCGCAATAAATACTTATCTCTGAAAGCCTTACCGCATATAGCGCAGGTAAATGGCTTTTCTCCAGTATGATTTTTTAAATGTAGCAACCAGCCGTTTTTATGATTGAACTTTTTCGGGCATGAATCGCATTCGTACCGTTTATTTTCGTCATGCACGTATAGATGCTGTTTCAAGTTCGCTTTCAGACGGAACCTTTTCTCGCATTTATCACATTTGTATTCAGAATTTGGATTGTGAATAGCCATGTGTTTTCTTAAAAAAGATTTTCCGGTGAAAACTTTGCGGCAGACATCGCAAGTGTAGAACGGGAACTTGCCCGTGTGAGTTTTCAAATCATGGTCCCGTAAACCTAGCGAACTGTTGAAGGACATTTTACACTTTTTACACTTGTATGTATCGCCCTGATGCGCTGTACGATTATGCTTTCTTTCATCACGTCTGTTCTTAAACCTTTTAGAGCATATTTCGCATTTGAATTCAACTTTTGCGGTGTGCGTCAGCATATGCATCTTCAGTTTCCGGAGTCCCGTAAACTGTTCGTCGCATTTTCTGCATTTGGAGATATTTTCGTGGCTTGATTTGTGCGCTTTCAGTTGGTCGGGTAAGCTGTAGCGATAGGCGCAGATGTCACACGGATATTTCCTTTTAGGATCGTGCAAGCGTTTGTGTTTGTTCAATGTATTGGTGGTGCTGCATTGCAGTCCGCAAACATTGCAGGACAAATAGGTATTGTCCTCTGGTTCCGTTTTAATGGCGAAAGTCTTCAATAGCTCTTGAAACTGTCGATCAGGTATTTTTTCAATCATTACTGTGGGTATCAGTGTATCTAAAACAAAATATATAAATAATTAATCATTTTTTTTTTACATATGATGATGGTCATATGTCAAATGGTCTGTTTTTTTTTGTGTTTTTTTTTGTGACCATTTGGTCTGTTTTAAAAAAAACAGACCAAATGGTCTGTTTTTTTTGTGTAAAGCCTTACGTATCTTCGCCAATTAAGAACCAATTTTAATGTTTTTTTTGTATGTCAAATATAAATTTAATAAAGGTAGATATTGAATAATTTTTAAATACGTGTTTTAAATCATCGATTGCAGCGCCCCCTAGCGACCTGCAGCGATAAAACATATCTAAGAACCACCCTTGAAGACATACAAATCAATTGCAACAAAACCGCATTAAAATAATTGTAATGCTGTTTTGATGCATAAATTAAAAAAAAATGGATCGTAACTATTACGATAAGAAGTTTCGGGGATAAATGGTGACAGACAAACAATCTCTTACGGAAAACGCATATACTGGCTCCTGTCGTCGCAGGTAAAAACAAACTTTGAAATAAGCATTGGAGCCATATCATTTGTACGAACAAATTTATATATATATGGCTTGCCCATTGCCACTTCAACTGCTAAAAGCTAATTCTAATAGCTTCAGACTTATTCTTTACTGTACACACAGAAAATACAGACAAAAACCTTACATATAGGACATGTACAAAGGCGAGCTTAACCCTAACAATAGTTTTCTTCCAGCAAACATTTGAGGATACGGACTTAAGTTTTTTTTTAAATAATAAATCCCAACAGACTCATAAATAGTCCTTACCAAACTAGGATTCCCTGTGTCGTGGGTATCAGGAACTACGAGTACCGTGGTACCAGAACACCTAGATCCGGATCAAATATCTGCAGAACATACATACATTTGTCCCGCGGCGGGAATCGAACCCGCGCCTCTTGCGTCGCGGCCGGCTACTACCGTACTCAGTTACTCACCGTCAGAGCCATACGAAAATGATTTCACAGGAGTTACAACAAAGTTGGATTTCATTTTACTGTTCAGTATAGTGACGGTACTTTGTGTTAACTGAAAAAAAAATACATTTTAACTATAAGTTACTACAGTAAAACAGATCTACATCATCATACCACCTGAGACGTCCACCTGATCATCATACCATCATACTGGCTGAGACGCAGAAGGTTGCGGGTTCGATTCCCGCCGCGGGATGAAATGTTTGTATGATCTGCAAATATTTGTCTCGGGTCTGGGTGTTTTATCTATGTATAATATGTATGTATTTACAAAATATATATACATATATAAATAGTATGTCAGTCATGTAGTTCCCATAATACAAGCTCTACTTAGTTTGTGGCTAGATGATGCTGTGTCAAAAATATTTATTGATTTTATCGTATACAATATACCGTGTCTTCTGATCCGGAGGAGGTAGGTTCGAACCCGGTGCACCAATGGATTTTTCCATTCGATATATTATGCGCGTATTCTGTCACATGGAATGCTAACTTGCAAAACGCGGACATGTGCCAAATGTAATGTTTGGACGTGCCTCTGACTACCCCCCTACTTGGTATCCTCAAAATGTCTACTCATTGAGTAGGTAGCAGAGGTGGTTCATCATGGGGCATGCAGTCGTGAGCGTAACATTTGTCATATTGTAAAAATTAAGTATCGCCAAAAAAATTGTCAGACTCATAAAACAATGTTTTATAGATAATATGACAATAGTGAAATACCTGAATGCCGTTGCGGGCAAGTTCCAGCAGGATTCTCTCGGACTTCTTGCATTTCTTGACGAATTTGCGACACCTCACCAGCTGGGAGCAGCAAATGTAACAAACGGACTGCGGCCTGCCGTCTTCCGTGCCGAGCTGGAAACAAAAAAACAATAATAACGTACCACTAATACTAACGAAGTAACAGAGGTATAAAAACAGAGGTAGGCCAAAGAAAAGATGGATGGATTGTGTGAAGGATGACATGGATAAGAAAGGAGTAGGTACTGAGATGACGGCTGATAAAGGAGATCGGAAGAATAAAACATGTCGTGCCGACCCCACGTAATGTGGGATAACGATAAGAAGATGATGATGATGATGACTACCGACAGTACATAATTAAGGGACGAGACGGTCGATATTTTGACGATCTCTGTGGCTCAGTGC
The DNA here is from genome assembly GCA_961405105.1 of Perizoma affinitatum. Lineage (NCBI taxonomy): Eukaryota > Metazoa > Arthropoda > Insecta > Lepidoptera > Geometridae > Perizoma > Perizoma affinitatum. The sequence continues at coordinate 16,054,705 of OY560186.1, read as the reverse complement.
GAGAAAGCCCGCCTGAGACGCAGAAGGTTGTGGATTTGACTTCCGCCGCGGGACAAATGTTTGTATCATCTGTAAATATTTGTCTCGGGTCTGGGTATTTCTATGTATGTATTTACGAATAAAAAGTATATCAGTAATTTAGTTCCCATAATACAGGCTATGTTAAGTTTGGGGCTAGATGATGCTGTGTGGAAAAGGTCCAACATTATTATTATTTATTTGTAGAGCATGCCACCGTCCCGAAGAATCGTTTCGACATATGCCTTCAGGTTGTTCGCATCTTGCCAACTCGGAGTACTTGGCACAAGCGAGTAGCCAAGAACATTCACCAACAACTTAATACATATATACATAGTATAGTATATATATATACTTAGTATGTAACTAATTTATTTTGAATACATTAATTTTGAAACCTAATTAAGTCAGCCTGTAAGCTTTATGCATCACTAATAGTCCTTATCTGATAAAGTATTTTCATCAGTATATCATAATAATAATGTGAAACATTTTTCACATCAGTTCCTGATACCAACCTGATACGGGGGGTATCATACCCATATATATCATACGACATAGCTGAGAGGATTAGTAAGCTGAAGTGGCAATGGGCTGGTCATATATGCCGAAGAACCGTTGGGGTTACCGAGTTTTTGAGTGGAGACCGCGTCTGGGCAAACGTAGTGTGGGGCGCCCCCCGGCTAGGTGGAGCGATGACGTAAGAAAGGCAGCGGGCAGTAAGTGGATGATAAGAGCCGAAGACCGGGCTCAGTGGCGCGTATTGGGAGAGGCCTATGTCCAGCAGTGGACTAATGTGGGCTGATGATGATGATGACGGGGGGTATCATCAGTACTAATGTAAAGTCTGGATTATACATATGACTGATGGGAGTTTATCGACTTTTATGAAAATACTTTTTAGCACACCAAATATTTCAGCTGAAATAAACAATACAAACTTTGACAATGTTGTACAATGTGCGGTCTTAGCACTAATTACTAATAAGCGATCTCTAACAGACAACATTTGGATGGAATGGACTGTACGGAAGATTACAAGGGGTTTCATACCTTGGTATCTGTCAGTTTTTCATACATCATTTGAAGAGGGGTGTCGACTATGAAGTGTGATTTAACATCAACGGCCAGGCAGGCCCTACACAGCGTGGCGTCAGGTTTGATCACTGCAAATAAATAGTTAAGATAAACGTTTATTACCTCTGTGGCCTCTGTGATGACCTGAGGGTGAAAATGATGGATGACATTTCTTATTGGACTTTATATCACGGTAAGTTGATATTTGAAGTTGTCGGGCTATTTTACTTTTATTTATTTAACGCCTTTAATTATGTAGATAGAGGCGCTCTGCTAAAAGAAATTAAAAACAAAATTCCAGAAATTTATCCGTTTCTTTGGCAATCTTATGGTTCACCCTCTAAATTAATCTATCGGCAAAACGTTATTTCGTCAGCTGTTGGATGTCAGCAGGGCGACCCTCTAGGTCCGGCTATTTTCAGCCTTGCCATCCATCCGATTATTCAACGTCTCCAATCCAAACTTAATGTTTGGTATTTGGATGATGGAACCTTAGGTGGCGACGTGGACACGGTTTTTGGCGATCTAAAACTCATCATTGAGGAATTTAGGCAAATTGGTTTAGAACTAAATTTTTCAAAGTGCGAACTTTTTGTTTCCGACACTTGTTTAGATAGAAATTCCGTTATTGATAAATTTAACACTTTAGCCTCTAACATTACCGTGGTAGATAAATGTTCACTTCGTCTTCTGGGTTCACCAATTCTTGACGAGTCCTTTCCGGCCTTTATTGAAGAAAAAACTCAAAATTTTGTGCGAAGTTCGGACAGATTGTTCAAAATTAATGCCCATATGGCTTTTACAATTATCAAGTTTTGCCTTTTTGTCCCGAAATTTACATACGCTTTAAGATGTTGTCAACTGTGGAAACACAGCGAGCTGGTGGAAGGCTTGGACAACATAATAAAGAACACCCTCTCGTCGGTTTTGAATATAGATTTGGATGGTAGGGCATGGTCGCAGGCCTCTCTGCCTGTCAAATCAGGAGGCTTAGGTATTCGCAAAATTTCAAGTGTAGCCCTTCCAGCATTCTTGTCTTCTGTATACAGCACTGGTTCTTTGGTTGAAAAAATTCTAACTCCTTCTCTTTCGGCGTTTCCTGGTAACAATATCAAAATTTCATATCTTGACGAAGCTAGAAATGCTTGGCATAGTGCTTGCCCCAATACTGCTCCCCCTAAATCCCTTTCGTCTCAACGGCAATGGGACGGGCCTCTGTGCGAGCTGACGCGGAATTGTATGTTACAAACGTGCTCAAACTCCACGGATCGTGCTCGTCTCCTAGCCGTTTCTAAATGGGAGTCGGGTCTTTGGTTGCAAGCACTTCCGTCAAACAATACTGGTACTTTAATGGATCCTTTAACATTCCGGGTTGCAGTTAGTCTACGGTTGGGTGCGCAGTGCTGTGCCCCTCATCAGTGCCAGTGCGGTACGGCGGTCGAACAGCTTGGTCATCACGGATTATCGTGTACCAGAGCCGCCGGTAGGATCTCTCGCCACGCTAGCCTTAATGATATCATACGCCGGGCTTTTACCAGCGTCAACGTTCCAGCTATTCTCGAACCGAATGGTCTACTACGTGACGATGGTAAGCGGCCTGACGGCATGACTCTTGTCCCTTGGGAGAAGGGAAGGCCTTTGGTATGGGACGCCACATGCGTAGATACCCTAGCACCATCTCATCTGTCGGGGACTTCAGTTAGAGCCGGTGCAGCGGCTGATTCGGCCGAGGATCTCAAGAGGCGCAAATATAGAAGTCTCGACAGAGCTTACTTATTTGAGCCTTTTGGGGTTGAGACTCTGGGTCCGTGGGGAACCGGGGCCCTTCGCGTTTTCAAAATTATTTCAGGGCGACTGGTCGAAGCGACGCGTGACAAGAGAGCTGGCTCTTATCTGGGTCAACGCATTAGCATTGCCATTCAGCGTGGCAATGCGGCCAGTATTTTGGGAACGCTTCCGCCTGGTAGTGATCTGGATCAGTTGAGCTATCTATAGATCGTTTGCAACGGTATTTAGATAGCTAGCTGTTTCATCTGTATTTTTTGTATATACCTACTTGTACATAGTTGTATGAATAAACTTTTATTTTATATAAGCAATAAGGAATTAGTGAGGATGTAGGTTTTTGACATTAATATTATAATTATTTCTGATTGTACTCACCAAATTAACTAAATTTACCAGAAAATTAGTTATGTACCTATCAATTGACATAACAAAGTGTTCTAAAATTGTCATCTGGTTTGAAATAAAGAATATATAGATAGATAGATAAAAAGATAGAAAATACTTTATTGCACACCAAAAATTTCAGCTTAAATAAACAGTACAATTTTCAACATTGTTGTACAAAGGGCGGGCTTATCGCTTATAAGCGATCTCTACCAGACAACCTTTGGATGGAACAGAATACTAAACACTCATTTCTTAACCATAGTAACTACATAGTACACTTGGTTTTGTCAAAATGCTTAATATAAGTCCTTTTTTTTTTTGGGGTTTTTTTTTTAAAGTGTGTGAAGCGATTGAAATCAAAAAGTACCCCAATTTTAATCGTGAAGACTATAGACTCTCTGCGTCCTGGAATCCCGTGATAAATAGGTGTTCGCGTCGCGATCCGATTGTGCAGTGCGGGGATACGGTTAGTGTAGTGTGTCGTAATGTGATTCTGAACATGAAATGAGGGTAGTTGCGGCTACTGCCTTTGTTTCTCGACGATAGCTCCGTATACTCCAGTCATCCCGTGACCACGGCTGTTGCAATACAGTCGAAACGTTGGGAATATAATAAAAAAGGTAAACGCGATAAAGACCCGTTAAACTTATTATTATATTATATTCTACTGTGTTTTTTAATTTTTTGTCCTAATTGTCATTTGAACTTGTCTGTGCTGTATCCGTATGTGTTGAATTAAAAACTATCTATCTATCTAACTTACCCGTATCGACTCCCACAGTCGGCATAAGAGACTCCTCGAACAGCAACTCTTCTTTAACTTCGATTTCTTCTTTTACTGTTTGTGTGTGTTTAAGACAACTGTATACCTCTACGGGCGTCAGTGTGTAATCATGTTGGATCCCTTGATTCAATACAGACATGGTCTCTGGCAATATCTGGAATAAGTTCATTTTATTTTATTCACTAGAAATGCCACAGACGGACTTGACTTTAAAAAAAAGAGGTTTCTTAATTCAACTGTGTTTTTTAATATATATCATACATAACTTCATTGTTTATGAACTGATTTAAATTAATATTTTTTTGTTGGAAAGGAGATATATTTCCTAAGCACCCTAGGGGTCGCAGTGTGATGTAAAAAGCCTATAACCGTCCTCAAAAATTGGGCCATCAAATGCAAATAGAATTTCTCAAATCTGACTTTTAGTTCCAGAGATTAGCTCGTTCAAACAAACAAACTCTTCAACTTCGTAATATTAGTATAGATTTATTTAATAAAATTATAGAGGAGCAGTTTTCGCTGATATGTCTACATCATAGTGTTTGATCAAAGTCTTTGTTTTGAGTTTTGTTCTCTTTTTTTACCACTGATTTGTCCTTATGTAGTTGTAAGCATTACTTCTGGTAATGCATGCACGGGGCATGCATTACCAGAAGTAGCAGAAAAAACATCCCCGGATTTATTTTTTAATTTCGCAATCAATAACCTTAACCTTATCGAAAAGTTGACAACAAAAGTTCTTCTACTCCAAAAAGTTGTGAGATCTAAATGTAAAACCAGGTTGATTAATTTATTCAGTACCTGTTCAGTACCTATGGGAGCATCTATCCAACAACTTTGTTGTTGCCGGTAAAAGAGGTGTGTAAGTTATTTTAGGACATTTTTACAACTATACCACATAATTTACTATTCGCCAAATTAGTTCCTGTCTCACAACCATTGAGCGCATTTGCAGATGATCCTTATGAAGAAGGACATCTAAACAGTCCACAAACAACATCAGCAAGAGAATAGTAGAATATGTGGTACAGTCATAATAATAGATTACTATTGTGTTGATACCTCAATGCCATTATCAAACAGCTGAGTCAGGATTTCCTCCGATTTCTGAGACTTGATCTGAAATCGACAGCATCTCTGTAGTTGTGATAGACAGATGTAGCATACCATGTCAGGCTTTCCATCATCAGCAGCAGCAGGCTACAAGAAAAGTCAAAACTCATTTATTCATTAAAATCACAAGGATCACTTTGGAACATCGGCATCATCTACTGCCTGTTCTTCCGCGACTAAGCCAGGCAAGAAAAGCAAGAAAAAGAAAATATAAAACAGCCTAATTAAGTAAGTCTAACCACATTGGAAAATGTGGTGGCCAAACAACTTTAGAATCACTACTGGCACTATCAGGCATATACTATTATTCATATTAATAATTGATAGAGTGGACGAAGCAAACAAAGATCTGATTCTATTTGGGCAATCTGGCGTTTGTATGTATGTAAGTATGTTAGTTTGCCTAATGATAACTGCCGAACCGTTTGTTCAATCTTGATAAAATCTTGTGTGTAGGTAAGTTTGAAGCTGCTAAGCTGGCAAGGGTCTAGCAAGCAGTCCAAGAAACAGCACATTTTACGCTTTAAACTTTTTCACAAACCCGTTTGGATTGAAAAAAGTTTTACCTTGGAATTTAGAAGATTCTCATACATTAGCTGAAGTGGAGTGTTTTTAATCGAATGAGATTTTAAATCACCGGCTAGGCACACTTTGCATAGAGATATTAAGTCAGTCATTTCAAAGTTAATAATAAAATATATGGACGGACAAAACGCACCAATACTTGTTAGGTTTTATTCACAGACCATTAATAGGAATTAGGATTGTTAACGCATGTTTTATTTATTTGAACGATTCGATTTCGGTCGTGGCTATAGCTATGGCAACGGCTATTTTAATTTTATATTTCGGAGCTGCCTAAATTGACCTTACCATGACTTAAAAGATGATTAATTTAGCAAGCCATAATGTTACTGTGTATTTAATTATATTTATCTAGTAGTTTGTATAACGCATTGCACTCTTATGTTGTATTTATTATTACGTTCACCGCCAACCATTCATACAATTGCATACCTACATTCCGCTCCACCCCAAGATTGTCTGGAAGACCGCTCATTAAACTTTTAGTTACTATATTAAGTTTTTGTTTATTTTGTTATCATGTGGTGTACAATAAAGTATTTTCATTCATTAATTACCTAGAACTTTTAAATGTTGCGGTTATGTATTTTAATATAATATTTGGAAAAATTAATGAAACGCAAGTTTAAGTAAGTACCTACACAGCGTTTTGTTTTAATTTGTTAGATTTGAAATGCAAATGACACAGAACTTGTAGAGATAGATAGGATTACGGGAATTTAAAAACAATTATGTAGGTATTACGTTACGTATATGTTTTATTACAATAAATTGTTAAATACATTTTAAAATTATTTCTTATGGAATAAATAGTATTTGATCAAATATTTTCTCATAATTATGTATGGCATGATTCTACCCGATAACAAGAGTCAATTTTACCAACCTACAAGGCGGCACTTAAATGGATGATGCTAAGGTGAAAGAGGACCGAGTGTGTACTGCTGGCAGAGATTAGTGAACTTTTCGATTAAAATAATTAAAAAGTCCACTCACCTAAACACATTGAACTGTCTAGGTAGGTGGATAAGTAAGGCGCATGGGGCATTTCTGTTCCAGTAACATAACTTATCCCACTTTGTTGTGTATTTTATGTCACGCTAAATATTTTTTTTCTTTCTTTATTTCTAAATTGAATGATTTTACTAGCGACCTAGCTATGATGTTGACGTTTTGCGACCAGTCGGACAGATATAGACAGTCATGAACTTTTTCTATAACAATACCATAAGAACTCCACTCATTTGAACGATTCACCTTCTTTTCATGAATTAAATTATTTTACTTGTTACATGCCGCATCAACTGTAGATAGAGTTTGTTTCCGGGTGGTTAGGTCTGAATGTCAAAATGTACTGATCTACATAACGTACGTATTTCAAAAAGAACTTTTTATCGAAATGACTGATTTTCTATAGGTCTTCATTATTAAATGTCGGAAATCCGTAAAGCCTGACACAAAAGGTACATTCAGCTACAAAACACATTATATAAAAGTACGGTAATTTCGTATACATCGCCCTCGAAACAGCTCTCAATTCAACGATATACATACTCCTTGGTGTGCGATGAAAATGGTTTTACTGGCCACTTATGACTTGACTTTGTAATGACACTTGAAAAACAATACATTCTCCTCACCTCGTCATTCCAGTATTTATACAAATTGAGTAATACATCATTTAATTGTGTTGTGCGTTATTATGGATAATAATACCTTAAAATTTATAGAGAATCAAAAAGGGAAACCTACTTTGGTGCACGATGGGCATAGGTACAACTTTTCGAACACCAATAAATCTGGGACTAGTATGTGGAGGTGCATCAATCGAAGTGAGTGTTCGGCATCGGTCACACTAAATGCTGAAAAAACTACTATAATGAGGAAAAGTAAGCACGCGTGTCGGTCGCATTTTAACGAAAACCAAGTGGATATATTTGTTGATACCTGTAAAAAGGCGATATCTACAAATATGAAACCAGTAAAAAAGGTTTTTGAAAAACATCTTTCTGACTTTCAAGGTTCAGGACAATCAATAATGCCATCGTTTGAGGAAAAAAAAAGTTCCCTTTATAGAAAAAGGCATAATATTTTAAATCAAAATATTACTGAATTCAATCGGTTGGCCGATGTGAAAATTCCTCAACTGATATCTGACAATTTCCTCGTCATTGAAGATGGTATGGAAGAGAAGATCCTTGTTGATCCTTGAAGAGAAGACAAAAACAAGCCAGAAAATTATTCAATAATGACAATAAAAACAAAATGAAGTATGGCGATGGAACTTTTAAAAGAACTCCCCACCCATTTTATCAGATCTTTACCATTCACACTGACATTAGCAGAAACAACGACACAACGAATATATGTAGTACCTTTTGTGTACGTGCTTTTACCCAACAAATCTCAGGAGACGTACATCAGGATGTTTAATCTGTTGAAGGACAGATTGGGTTTAAGAATAGAGTTATTTAAGTGCGACTTCGAAATCGCTATAATAAATGCCGTAAAAGAGGTTTTTCCGTCCGCTGTGATCAGCGGCTGTTACTATCATTACAGCAGAGCAGTATGGAAACAAGCTAAAAAATTAAAGGTAACCGCTACTATGGAAAATAGAGCATTAGTTAGAATGTGTGCTAATTTACCTTTATTACCCAAGGAAAAAATTCATAGTGCGTGGGTATCTTTGGAAGCTCTGCTCCCCCAATCTCCAGAAATGATAAAATTTAAAAAGTACTTTTCTAAGCAATGGATGAGTTTGTGTGCGTCTTTTATTGGATGCGGAAATGATAAGCATCGTACGAATAATGCTGTCGAGGGCTGGCATAGGAGATTAAACGCACGTATGCCGCACAAACCTACCCTAATGAGATTTTTATATAAACTAAAACAAGATGCGAAATTTCAAGACACCAGAATTCTAAATGCATTTTTTAGTGGTGCTACTAGACGACGGCGTGACATTTTATTTGACAAGAGCTATAAAAAACAGTTATATGAGTTGCAATCCGGTGAAATCACTGAAATCCAATTTTTAGAAAATATCACTACTTTAAAAAAGCGTTTACACTAATGTTAGTGTCAGCATCACATTAGTATAAGGATATGTGTTTTTGTTTCGTTTGCCTATTATCTATAGAATGTGATTTTATTTTAATATTTTAAAAATAAAGTGAGTGACTGTACATACTTTTGACAGTTTCATTTCGGACATCTAATAATGAAGACTTATAGAAAATCAGTCATTTCGGGAAAAGTTCTTTTTGAAATACGTACGTTATGTAGATCAGTACATTTTGACATTCAGACCTAACCACCCGGAAACAGCAGTTTGTGGTACCTGTTGAAATGCGGTGAATAAAAATCCTGGCGTGAATAGAGGAGAGTTCTTGTAGCTATCATATAGATATCTTCAATACGCTCTCTCTACAAGCCACTAGTAACTTAAAAATATAATGTACTTAATACAATTTTTTTTCTCCGAAATTGACGATTTTGGATTTATGGAATAAGTTTACCAGGGGAATATTGAAAGTAGCACCCGTGACGGAAAAGTTGAGGAGTAATAGGTTAGCATGGTATGGGCACGTCGTCATGAGCAGGGAAGAATGTCACATTATGAGAAGAGTGCTAAATATGAATGTGGATAGAAATAAAAGCAGAGGTACACCAAAGAAAAGATGGATGGATTGTGTGAAGGATGACATGGATAAGAAAGGAGTAGGTACTGAGATGACGGCTGATAAAGCACAGTGGAAGAAGAAAACATGTTGTGCCGACGCCACGTAATGTGGGATAAGGACAAGAAGATGATGATGGTCAATCCGATTTAAATGTGCTTATTGCAATCGTTTTCCATGACTTCTTAATTCTTTATTGTACCTACACACAAATAAACACTTACAAAAGGTAAAATTAAATTACACGTACAAAGGCGAGCTTAACCCTAAACAGAGTTTTCTTCCAGCAAACCTTGAGCTAGAGAGAGGTATTTATAAAAGTAGGATAGGGTACAGAAACAAAACCCTAAAAATAACTATATTAATATATATGTACATATATAAACCATGCTAAAATATATAGATACTACAAAACATATACAATACATTTTTTACAGAGACAAATAGTGCTCTTTAACTTTTCTCCGGAAGACATAGATTGAAGGACTTTCACATATAGTAGGGCATTCCAACGCTTAACCGCATAAACAGTAAATGATTCGCTGTAGCGGCTAGATGAGTGAGAGGGAGTTTTAAGTAGAAGGGACTTAGAGGACCGACACGGCATACCACGAGGGACCAAAAATTGAAAACGCTCACGGAGATAAGGGGGAGATAGAGGGCTATAAAGAACCTTATAGAGAAGTGTCAGAACGTGAAGATCACAACGACGACGAATAGCCATTTGAGTTGGGATCTAAACTTCAAGAGTGGTTCTTAGATATTTAACTGGAGGGCGTTGCAATACGTAATTAAACACAAAAATGTAAGAGGAATTACACTTTTTATTTTGTCTCTATTCACCAAAGGATCGTTTCAGCCAATAATACTAGAAATAAAAAAAATACTGGACGTCTATTGTTTAGGACAGTGCCTACCTATCGTGTCTCCTAGCTCCACTCTACATGTTTTCTATTCAATTTCTACTTCTAATGGCTCTCAGACTATTATATGACTACAGGGATACACCCAATATACACATACATAGTCCTGACCCCACAGTCCCCCCCTGTGGGCACCACTACACCCACCCCCTGGCACAAATATCCGCAGAAAATGCAAACATTTGTGCCGCAGCTAAAAATCGAACCCTCACCTCTTACGTCACAGCTGCTTACTCGTCCGAAATAGTAGTTACTACGAAATACATGCAGGTAGGTAGGTAGGTATACAAAAAAATTACTAATTTATTGATACTAACTAATACTAAAGCCAAAAAAGCCTAAGCAGAGACTGACCTAAGTATATCTTAGTGAAAGTTCTTGCATGGAAACTAGGCTATTTTATATATGACCTAAGTATATCTCTATGTCATATGGTTCTTCTGTAATAACTTGTTCCAAATCTCTGGAACTACCAGTCAGATTGATAAATTCTATTTGCATTTGATAGCCCAATGCTTGAGGAAGGTTATAGGCTATTTAACATCACGCTACGACCCTTAGGAGCCGAGCAAAAGAAGTAATAGCGCGGAAGAGCGATGCTACGCGTTGCGTCAGCGGCCAAGAGCGGCCGTGGCACAGCACAACAGTGACATACAATGTTATGGGACGCGTTGTATACATAATTTAAGATTAATATATCTAACTTAAGATTAATATTAGTACCTAGCTAACTTAAATTATGGCATTTTACTCCTAATATTTACATTTCAGATCTATATTTGTTTAAGTACATTATACATTGCTTTAAAGGTGATACAATCAAAAGTACTTATGCAGTACTAGAATTACACATTAACGGATGGTTAGATCGTAATCAAAGCATTTTGACACATGTTTTCATAGGAATCTGTGAACATAATCAATGGTTAGACTTGACTGTCCGTTTATTTTGTTGGTGAACTCAAGCCTCAGGGGCTTTACTTATAAAGATGTTTAAGCAATTGTTTTGTTAAACAGTATTTTGTTATCTACGTATGAATTTTAAATGACATGTATCAGAAAGAGGTAAAGCAGTGTTCAGTTAATCAGCTTCCTAAAATTATTTATAAATAAGGCCCTCACTATTGATAAGGCTTGTTTTGATCAGCAGCGATGTAGATTAGGTAATAATTTAATGAAGTCATCAACAGCCTGTTAAAGTCCATAGCTGGACGTAGATCTCCCTCAAAGAGTGCCACGACGAACTGTCGTCGGCCACCTCCATCAGTTTTTAACAGGTAGATAGAAAAATCTTTATTAAAAATCGTTAGTTCTTATAAACTAAGTCATCGTGATACAATGATATATCTATTTGTATATGTATATATGTATATGTACAAAAAAAAATGTATCAGTAACTGTTCCGTTACTGATTGGCGAATCAACGCACAGCCTAAACCATAAGTCATAGAAGCATGAAACTTGGAGAGTATATTCCTCATATGGTGTAGGGGTGCAATAAGAAAGGAATTTTGAAACCACCTATCAATTAATTACCTATCGCGAGTAAAACCGCGGGAATCGGCTAGTCAGGTATATAAGTATATCAGTCATGTAGTTCCCATAATACAAGCTCTGCTTAGTTTGGGGACAAATTATTGCATAATCATTTGTCCCGCAGCGGGAATCGAGCCAGCACCTCTTCCGGCTGCTCGCCCGCTGCACCATTGAGGTCGTAAAAGCTATCTATAGTATAAGGGCTTGTCATCCATCATGTTTATGTCGGTGAGTTTGGGGTCGCAGGCTGGCCACACCGGTTGTATATCCATCTCACTCGCACCCGCCTGGGGAGGCGAGCCCTGGAAAGAGAAAGGTGTAGTCAGAACTGCGGTTTGAAGAATTTTCTTCCTAAAATAAATCTATACTAATTATAAAGAGGTAAGTTTGGATGTAGGGAGTAATCTCCGAAACTAATAATCCAATTTCAAATGTTATTTCAACAATATTAAGAATGAACCTTCAGGGTGGACATCGGCTGTTTAATATCTCGATAGAATAAAAGTTATTTCGTGGAGACCAATTTTGCAACGAAAGTCGACGAAAAAACGGTCGAGCGAAAGCGTTTCTTTCGCACACAATAATAAATAATGCTGTTCATTTTTCACACAGCATCATTTAGCCCCAAAATAAGCCTCTTAAAGGTAAGAGCTTTCATCGACTTCTTTTTATCCGAGGACCGCGCGGGCAAAGCCGTAGGCAGTAGCTAGTAATAAATAATATTATGGACCGGTGTATATGAACTCTCGTTCATAGTCGTTAGACCTATCAATCGAGTACCAGGTTATTGCAACGTTGCCGCTGGGGCAATAGACCTTTCACCTGTATTAACACATGCCGCTGTGCCGCTCGAAAAATTAACCTTTGACCGGCTTTGACCTTTTTGCATTGTTCACCTGTCTACTAGCAGGTAACGGCTTGCAAACTTGAAGTTTGTATTGTCGATGTTGCCGCTTGAAAAAAAACCTTTGACCGCCTTTGACCTTTTTGTATTGTTCACCTGCTAACCACCTAACAGCTTGCAAACTTGACATTCGTATTGGTCAATTCTCGATGTTGCATCTTGAAAAGTTTACCTTTGACCAGCTTTGACCTTTTAATTGTTCACCTGTCTGTATTGCCGCATGAAAATTTTACCACTGAATTGGTCATTTGCATATTGTGACGTGTGCGATCTTTTATCCCGTAACAATATCTTGGTTATTTTTTCACTTTGTTTCTTAACTTCCTTTCCTGGACTGGTCGAGGAACAGACAGTAAATATGACGTTTCAAAGAGATCCCTGTGATTTAAATAAATTTTGACTTTGACTTTACTTTCAACTGTTTTTGTTTAGACTTTCACCTTTTTGTGTTATTCACCTGTTCGGCATAACATGCGGTTATGCCACATGAAACAGTGACCTTTGATATGGTCAATTGCCAATGTTGGTAATAAAATTCACCTATTGAATGTTAATACCTGTCTGTGTTCCCGCTTGGTGCGCGCGCGTTTTGGCCACGGCTTCTTCAAGTGCACGTAGGTGACGTGCGCGCGTTTCTCGCTCGCGTGCTTGAAGCCCTTGCCGCACATCTCGCATTTAAACGGCTTCAGGCCCGTGTGGATCTGAAAACAAGTTAAACCTTTTTTAAACGACTTCAAAAATATAAAAATAGGATATATTTTTTTTTTATGTTTTTTATCTTCGCCAATAATTAGTTAACCGATTTTGATGATTCTTTTGTTGTAGTATGGAGAATTATCCCGAGTTTTATTCCTGAGGGATTGCTACTTTTCTCGTAGAACTCAAAAAACATCATCTTATGGAATCACGACTAGCCGAAACATTTTTTGTGGGGTATTTTATGATTGTTTTTTATTTGAAAGAGAGTCATCCCGATTGAGCCAAATAACGTAAGTCGGTTTTTTTATATTACAGACACATAAATGAATGTGTTATATTATATGTTATACAATCTACCGTATAAAATGTATTGCAAAGAGGCGTCTATCTTATTTTGTAATTTTAAACGCACTACCGACCGACTCTTCATTACACAGGTTAGCTGGAAGGAAATGCTAATTAGCATTAAGTGCGCCTGTGTACTGGTTTTATCTTGTGAAATAAAGCATTTCTATTTATCTACCTACACTATGAAAGTTATTCATAGTGCTTACACTATGGAAGAGAAGAAGGTAGGATGTGGGGGCGGAGGTAAATGAGAGGTGTGGAGGTAGAGAAAGAAGAGAAGGCGTAGGTGCAAGATGAAAAGGAGGCGGAGATGGAGTAGAATGAGTAGGCGCAAATGGCGGAGGATGAGGAGGAGGAGGAGGTAGAGGGTGAAGAGTAGGCGAAGGTGGAGGAGAAAAAGAAAGCTGAGGTGGAGGAGGAAGAGACGGAACTTACAAACATGTGCCGCTGTCGGTTGCTGTGCGTGGAGAAGTGCTTGCCGCAGACGCCGCACACGTAGCTGGTGCGCGCGGCGCTGTGCACGCGACGGTGCGCCACGAGGCGCTGCTTCATGCGGAAGCACTTGCCGCACTGCTCGCACTTGAACGGTCGCTCGCCCGTGTGTACCCACGTGTGGTCCTTTAACAGGGCGTAGCTCTGGAAACAACGATCTTAATTCAGGAGACTATTAAGAGAACAAGCGACTTCATGGAATGTTATAACTGACCTGGAATATCCTACCGCAGACCTCACACATGCAGGGCGACTTCATGGAAGGGTAATTGGTGCGGTTCTTGTCGGGGTGCATCCGGCGGAAGTGGCCGTGGTATGCGCGCGAGTCTTCAAGTTGCATCCCACACTGTAACATTACCATTTAAATTAAGTCAAGCTCGAGAAATGTTTTAGAAGAGTTGTACATGCTCGCCCGCTCTATATGATCCTTGTGATTTCAATGAATAAAAACCTATTGACTTTGAATTTGTCCCACAGCGGATATGGAACCTACACCTCTTGCATCGCAGCTGGCTTCTCGCCCACTGAAAGCTGATCACAGGATATGGGTAAAATATATGAGAACATAATCGCAAACATTCCTACCCCCTTAGACAACAACCACTTTCTGTCGGCGTTAACGCCTGTGCGGAACGATTGGATTGTATTGAAATGATATTAGCTGTTGTCACGTTTTTTTTATTATAATCTTTTTTTATATTTTACTAGCCTTGTCAGTTAATAATCTTGCAACTGAATTTTAAACCAGTTATCCCCAACCGATTGTGCTGAAATATTGCATTACACATTTGGTTTGGATTACAATGCATGGTTAGCAAAGACATCATTCTAAATCCAATATGGCGGAGAAAAACAAAGATGGCGGACCAATTATTTTTTATGCACCCTCATGATATGGGTATCAGATGAAAGGGTTTGCTAAGAAGAATACAAGACCACATTTTTCATCAGCTAATTCATCGGAAATATTAAAATTAAACTTGTTTTTAAAAGGTTTTTAATTAATAATTATTCCTTGTCAATTTTGCGTTAGCGTGAAAGGAAAACGAAGCGTGAGGTATTTGTATCTAGACACTCTGGTGGAATCTGCTGGACGCTTACCTGTTCACAGGATATGGGCCCCTCGACCTTCCGGATCTGACTCGGATATATGCGTCTCTTTTCATCATCGTCCGTCTCTTTGCTGCGTAACTTATCCCTGGGGATATAAACAACATTAATTTATACTTGATGTAGTCGAGATCGTACCGCCATCGCCTTCACGGCCGGCCCTGTCAATTCAATTCTATTCATCTTTTGACAAATTACATGTTCTTAGATAAGTCATTTAAACAAAATACAGATATAGCTTAATAAAAATCAATTGATAAAATCGTCGTAGCCTTTCGTCCTCGGCCACCCAAGGAGTACCGGTATGTGCCCACATTTCAGGATACATCAGACCTTATTGCGATTCAATTCAGGCAAAGATGACAAAGCTTTAACAACGCCATAGCGTCCTCAATCGCAAAGCGATAAGTGACATCTTTGACTGAACTGAATCGCTGTAAGATTTAATGGTTAGGACCCTGGTCCCTGGCCTTTAAGTTAGGTTTTAATGAATTGAGTGAACTTTTAAGGAGAGTACTGGGCAGGCTACCTGTCCGGCAGGTCGCGCGACTTGCGTCTGCGCGTCGGCTTGTTGTTCTCGCGCTCTGCGCCCGCGTGCCGCGCCGACACGCTCATGTGCTTGCGGTGAGCCTCCGGAGACACGAAGCGCACGTTGCACTGCTCACAGTACGGCCCGTCCTCTGCTATCTAGAGGTGTTTCATTAAATAAACTATATTTAGGCTCTTAGATTATTTGTTCCATGTATTATGTCTTGTAATGTTGTGTGTGTCAAATAAATAAATTCTTATATATATATATATATGTTATATATATATATGTTTTTGCTTTTTGCTTTAGTGTGCAGTGGATATTTTATGTATCTATAATATGTAATATTCTAAAATGATACCAAACCGCGATAATTTAAATTCAATAAATAAATATACAGCTTCTTTGAGTCGTATCAGGACGGTGATACCACAACAGATACTTGTACAAGTATCACTGTTATTTTATACTGTTAAAATGATCCGGAACACAATTTCTTTAAGTTCGTTTCGCATCTAGATGTGAAAAATAGGAAATGAGAAATCAACCAAGGAAAATGTCAGGCCGATAACGACCGATACCGCACTTGAAAGTACTTTTTTATAGTGATGGGACAGACCTAAATATAGGGTTATCGAGGATAAAACAGATTTAAGAAATGAAAAAGTGTATATTTTTTATCCTTGGAAACATTTCTTTACTGCACTGTCACTGTAATATTTTCTAACATTATTTGCTGGGTAAATCAACTTGTTTACAAAAACAGAAATCTTGCTGTTTGACGGCATTTGATTTTTTTTACATGAGGAAATGTTTGTGCATTTTTGTCCAAACTACTATCACTGTTCAGCGTTATTTTCCTTTTATATTTACGTTGCGCCATACAACGTAATAAAATAACGACACGCACAACACTGACTTGCGGCTCGAAAATTGCGCTCCGTGCGGCAACAGGTAGGCAACAGTCTTATACCACAATAGGCCCGCCGCCGCAGGGAGCGGGTGTTTTTCACCGTCAGTGAAATGGTGGTCAAAAAGGGCCCGCCGCAATGTAAAACATGCCAATTGTATCCACGAGCCGAAATCTATATTTGTCTTTGTCGAGAATATAATCGTTCCGCACTAGCGAGAAAGATATGGTTTTCACCGTGCGCACCAGCGGTAAGCACCGTATCGGGCCGATTTAGTGTGATCCGCAGTGAACGTGTTAAGAGACACTAATATAAATATATATAACTGTTCCGTTACTTCTCTTTGAAGATTGATCGATCAACACACAGCCTAAGCCATTAGTCCTAGAAGCATGAAATTTGGAGGGCATATTTATTTTATGATGTAAGGCAGCACTAAGAAAGAAATTTGGAAAATTCTATTCCTAAGGGGGTGAAAAGGGCTGAAAACCTTTGTATTCCATGAACTTACAAACTTTAAAGTTCACATAAATATTCTTCAATTCAAATGATAAAAGTCTGATATAATTATTTATACCCTTTTATCAGATATAGAGGGTGTCCTAGTTTGTATGGGAACTTTTTACCGAGTGGTCCTTTTTGCTTGAATCTCGGCATAAATATTATTCAGTACAAATGATAAAAGACAAATTAATGTATTTTTCCAAACTACCCTTTATTATAAAGAAATGTTGAACGCTTGGTGTGATTTGCTGTAAACTCAGTTTGGATACTTAAAATACAAAAGAACAGATTATGTATCAGGGTATTCAAAAAAAAGCCCTTAGGGTACAAAGCACGACCGGGTTCGAACCTACGATCTTAATTATACTTACGGTGGCATCATCCCCTCTGTGTTTAAGTTTCTTATGCAGCTCAATGCCTTTAGCGCTCACAAATGAGTATCCACACAGCTCGCACACGAAGTCTGAAGGGTGCTTTATGCGGACATGGCCCATATAAGTTGTAAACTTTCTGGAAACGAATAAAATGAACGTTTTTAAAGGTGGCAACATTTTGTTATATCCGACCGACTGCTTTTGAAATCTGGCATTTCCATGGGATTGGTGTAGTTTTAAAGATTTGCGCAGTCGGTATGAAATTAGAAACATAAATTCCCGTTTCGGTTTGAAAAACATGTTTATTGTACGGCTTCGAATAGGGCGTGTTGGCCTAATAAGTGGTACTCTGATTTTCTATTGGAAGGTCGTGAGTTCTTAGTTGTGTACCGCATCAATGGACTTTTCCACTCAAATACATTAGCAGGGAATTTGGCTTATTCGGTGAGATCAAAGTCAAAATAAAAAGGGTTTTATTCATTGAAATAACAAAGATCATATAGAAACCTCAGCAACATTACGAGAATTTAAAATTAGACAGTGAATTTATGCCAATTCCTCGCGCGCGACCAAGCCTAGTATGCGCGTAATCAGTAGGATTGGCGCAGTCGGTAGGATTAGCGTAGTCGATAGGATTTATAGATGCAGTCTGCAGGATCAGAGCAATACTCACAGGAACTCGAGGTTACAGTGAGGACACTGGTATTTGGTGCCTTTATGCCATCGTTCGTGCAACCGCGCGGTCTGTCTATGAGTAGTGACGTAAGGACAGAGGTTGCAGCTAAACCTCTGTAAGTGGTGCGCGGTTATGTGCTTTCGAAGGGCGTGGGAGTGTTTGAAGTAGGTTTTGCAGATATCGCATCTCTGATCGCCGCATTCCTGGGTAACAAAAGTTGAAGTCAATTAGTTTCGTAGTCTCGTCTGCGTGCCTACCTACCTACCTAATCTACCTCGGTAGATACCTACATACATTAACGTTTTTTTAAGTCATACTAACACAAATGGACCTATATAATTGTCTGAGTTAGCTCTATCAGACCTGATGGTATTCACACATCCCATTATACATAGGACCGAGGCTTTAAGCATAGAAATCAGTCAATTGCCCCACAAATGGTCTAAGGCATATCACATGACAGATTGACATTCAAAGTTTTAATTTGGGAACATTTCTTTTTCATCTGTGGTCAGTTAAACAAACACGTATAGCCACGTATTTTTTTTTGTTTATTTTTATAAATAAAATGTATATTTTAGAATTAAATTAAAAAAGCCAACAAATTCTTTGTATATCCATATGCCTTCATATGAATAAATTATTCTGATTCGGAACCTTCCCTCCTTATTTCAGATCAAACCAATCAACGCACAGGCGTTGATTGGTTTGATTTTAAGGGTAGATTTCAAAAGGGCTTAGTACGTTTTCATTGAGATTGTTTATTAAAATTAAAGTAATTTATTAACCCTCTCAGTCCGTCAAGAAAGCGCAGAGGGACTGAACACAAAAACGTCCTTTGAAATTTGAATTGGTCTAGGATAGTGGATATACAAAGTGTATCCTTATACACGTCAATTTAAACAATGTCACAACATTTGTGTGAGTAAAACAGATAAAATTATTTTAATTTAATTGTTTTATATACAATTAAATTAAAATAAGTTTAAGTACCTATCTATGTGATATAGAGTAGGTAACTAAGTTCCTTTTTTTTGGGTAGGGGTGCACAAAAGGCTTTCAGAAATTAGAAAGATGAAAATATGGAGACGAGAGGCGTTTCACTAGACATATGCACTGTTAACTATTTATTTATAAAGGCTGATGCAAAAAATAAGATTTTACAAAAATAAAATGTATTTTGTATTACGTAACCAGACCATCATGAGCTTATGGTCGCATCCTGCTAAATTAACGTTATTCGCAAAATATATTTTGCAGAAGGCGATCATTGCAAATAATTGCAACGGTCGCTTTCTGCAAATTTGTATGGTGAACGTTTTAGTCATAATTTATTTTGCATAAGGCAGCCAACATCAGTAGTCGGATTCTGCTTTTACAAAATTTGCCGATTTTTTCTATGACAAACGGCTCGTGTGGTCGCCTTTAGCACAATAAAGATATCTCGAATATTAAATGTGCTAGCTCATAGCATGTCTCTGAAAAATTTAAAGAACACAAGATCTTATATCGAGGGCAATATAACTCATTTTCGCAAAAAATGACGCTATTTCTGCTTAACATAGCTCAATTCTGCTTGAACTAATGGTTGTTTTTTTTTTGTACTTTGGTAAATAATAGTTTTAGTGAAATTTTACTTGTTATATTACGGTTTTTACAAATGTTGAGTATAATTTAGATGTGCTATACACAAAGGGAGTTGCTTACGAAAGAAACTAAGCGTACCTACCTACTAAGGTAGATACGATTATTAGTTAAAATTTGCTCCTAGTAAATTTGAAGATGCTGCAACATGCACAAAATTATTCCTAAAGGTGGTTCAGCTACTTACACTTGTATGTCTGACCATGTGACTGTTGTATGCGTCCTGATCCAAAAATCCTTTAAAACACTCTGTGCATTTAAAAACTGCATGCTTGTAATTATCTGTCTCCTGTCTTTTGATCACCTCGGCTAATTGCTCCTCGACTGTCAAATCGGTAATTGTAAACAATGTTTCGTTCAGATCCTGGTTTAGAAATGGCTTTCTTCTCCGATCTATTTTAGGTTCTGTGGATTTGATTTTCTTTACTTTTTTCTCTTTAGCCGGCTCTTTGTTTTTCTTATTTTTCTTCCTAGTTGCTTCTAGAGGTAGGCAATCGTCCGTGTCAAAGCCTTTATCTGAGACGACTAAGTCTTTTTCGCTGCCTGAAACCTCTGAATATTCTTTTGTTTCGTCTTTTGGACTGAAATCGTCAACGAAAATTTCGTTTTCTGTCTCATTCTCGTTTTTAATGTCAATTTCTTCGTCTACGGTTTTGATTTCGACGTCTATGTCTAGTTTAAGCTCTGCTTCTGTCGGTATGTCCATGTGTTCCAGGATTAAGTCATAGTGATCAGGAGTGAGGTACTTTTGGTGTAATCTAGGCGATAGTTGCGAGATTTCACTGGCTATTGATTTGAATGTGTTGTTTGTTAGCTGTAAGATAAATAATATTGAATTTTTATATTAATACAATCACATTAAATCCTCTCCATCCAAAGGTTGTCTGGAAGAGATTCGCTTCTAAGCGATAAGACCGCCCATTGTACATTAAATTTTTGTTTTAGTTTTGATAATATATATCTGTTTTTCTTATGGTATACAATAAAGTATTTTCATTAATTCATTAATTCATTTATCACACCTGGAGAAAGGGATCCAAAAGTTTCGAAACTCGATTCGTTTGAGAAAGGAGCTCTCGGTTGGTTTCGAAAATCGAGTCTTGTGGATAATGCTGTTACTTACATGTACACGAGTTTTGAATAGATTTAGCATCAAAGTATTGGCTTTGAGTGTTCGGTCTCTGAATTTTTCGCAGTTGTGTAATCGTACGGCGCATTCTGAGCACAGATTCTCCGGCAATTGGTTTTCTCCATGAATCTGTAAGTATATAATTAATTTCACTTTCACTTTTGTCTTTATTCACCTCTGGATCCCTATAAACCTCATATTACAGTAAGTTTAGTTTGCGACTGAAAAATAAATTCATTATTATTTCATTTTCTCTTGACAGAGCGGTCGTGGTCGTCATGGTGTATTATTGAGAGCTGATGAGACTCGCCTCACGATATCTCGCCATTTCTCTTTAAATTACTATTTACCCGTGAACAAAATCTAGTAGTGAATACTTACAGATAAACCGGTGAGTCGTTCGAATGCCTCTACTAGATTGTATTTCTTGATGGAGAATAGTCTACAGCTGCCGACGAGACACATTCTGCAGACCTGGGCAACAGGTAAAACTTTAAACTCACTTTTAGATTGTGTAAACTGACTATACCACAGCATTTGCACAACAAATTAGTAGAGTGCAGTGATTTTAATAAACTAGTCAAGAAACAATATATGTAAATTTATTCAAGCGAATAAATCTTTTATTAATTAATTCAGATGAAGAAATGACGCCGGCCAGTGTTTATGTGTCATGATGTCAGAATTGTTTGGCCGCAGCTGCCAAACAGGTAAACTAACAAGATAAAAAACACTCTGTATACAGAGCATGCTTAATCGCTACCTGTTGCTGCGATTTAATTATACAATAACATACAAATATAATAATTATTTTATTTACCACTAAATAGGTTACAATTTTGATATTCTGTTGGTCCCCACAAGGGCCAGCCTGTATGTATCTTTATAATATCTACGCTTTGTAAGGTTGGTAAAGATAATATTTATACACATTCATCTCTAAAATGTGTGATGACCTTTACAAATGACTAGGCAAGTTACAAGGGTTTTTTTTTTGAGTTGCATACAGGCAATTTCAAGGAAATAATTATTTCCCAATAATAATATATTCATATATATTCATCTCAGCAGATGTTTGAAATAAAGCCAGAATATTCCCAAAATATATAGAAGGTGGTGACTGGACTTAAACTATGAGGCATTCTTAAGAGGTGTATATTACCTTAGAAGTGATTTGTTCTCCAAAGGCGGTTGAAGTATTTGTAACCTGAAAAGCATTAAGGGATAATTCTGTTTATCATATCAAGGATTCTTTATGTCAGTAACCCAGGTATGTATGGTGGTTCTTATAAGGACCTAGGGAGCAATGGTAAAAATAAGCAGGGTTTTTTCAGGGTGATTTAAAAGATTCATTGCAAAGACTCCATAGAAATTGCAATTAGTGTTGGAAGAACACCAAAAAATAAGCGGTAATTGGCTCATAACCTATATGTAAAATGCTACTAGGCAAATTGTGGCAAATGCACATTATGGGCTCCTGTTGTCACTGTAATAAATTAAATTAATGATGACCTTGGTGGTGCACCAAGCGAGTAGCCAGCTGCAACGCAGCTGCGGGTTTTGATTCTCACTGTGGGACTAATGTAAGCTTGTTCTGTAGATATTTGTTCCAGGTCTGGCCACGGTGCTCATAGTTCCTGGTACCCACGACACAGGAAATCCTGATTATCAGTAACATGTGAAGATTTGATATAGTATATTGATGTTTACTTATTTAGGATGTTTATTTAGGATAAAACAGTTTAATAGAATCCTAGTGTTCAGGACTATGTATGTGTCTGTTGGGTGTTTCATTATTTATTTTAATGAATCTACCTGAGTAATGACCGGAATAGCGCCCGCTTTCACCTTCCGTAGCCCGCAAGTTGTCTCATACAAGTCTTCAGACAAGAAGTGCTTAGAACATATTGTACTACGTTCCTTGGGTTGCCAGTGCGGCTTATCCAGGGCCTCCAGCCAGGACCTACGCATCGTGGGCTCCATAGGGAACCTAGAATACATGTTGCTTGTAAAATAGGAAATTTTCGTGAAATTTGATATTTTTTTAATGTATACTTACGAGTGAAATGTAATCCCTTCGGACTTGAAATTGTTCCTCGAGTCATTCTTGCAGCTAGGAACCACGCACCTCATAATAAGTAGTTTTTTGTAGGAAATAAAGGAATTTCAAACCATTTTTATTTTGCCATCACTAAATGGGTTTATAGGTATACATTTACACAAAATGACAGAGAAATTAAAATAAACATTTTGTAATGTGATAAATTTTGTTGGTTTCATTCATCTAAAATACAATTTGGGTAATTTCATTTCGTAATTTTCGAAAAAAAATATTTTATATTTTTCGGCTACCCTAGGGATGCCCCATACGATGCGACGATATTTTAGAATATCGAGAAGCACTATACGATATATCGATATTTAATTCGACATTTTAGCCATTAACGTATCGTATCTGTGTAATTTTTTTATTTGTTCATAATTCAAAATGCACTCTACATAATAACAAAAAAATATTAACAGGCTGATACCCTTGGTTGGTAAATCAGTCGTCTCAATGTGAACTCAAAGAACGCATGGATGATATTTTCTTTAATTAGGTATGATCAACATTTTCAGAAAGTTGAAACAGGATAAATTAAAAAAATATTACTAAGCATAGTATAAGTGATGAACAGTAGAAAAAAAGTTTTTAAATTAAAGTGTAGTACTTAAATTCTTGAAGAAAGTATATAATTATACTCTAACGTAAAATTTAAAAAATAACGTAAGAAATTAAGATATACTTAAACTTTTTACGATGTTTTGCCTATACCGAAATACCCATTTTTTGCATTGATATACATTCGAAGTTATCGTATATCCATTGAGAGGCATGCAATACGGTTACGAACAAACGCATTCGATCGGTTCCGATGCGATATATCGATACAATAGACTTTTTGGGCATCCCTAGGTTACCCCAAACAATCTTATGCACAGACAATCATTCACATAAAAAAACTATAACTAGTCTGTGACAGTCTGGACTAAACTTCTGAGTCAAAAACTTTCAAAAACACAATAAAAAATGTTGTCAACTATATAAAGACTAAACTATAACTATATGAAACGTTACTTACGAAATTAATGTGCACGAGGAAAAGTGAACCTTTTTGTATGTACTTTAAAAATAAGAATGAAAATTCTATCTCTTTTTGGTATGTATGTATGTACATACATACCTACGAAGTATTTTACAAGCTAGAGGCAAGAGAGATAAATGATCATGAAATATTTACAACAGTGATATTATGCCAAGCAAATATTCAATCAATAAGTTAGGCTAAGCGGTCTCCAAAATTTTTGGCACTCTCGAACGGAAAATCCATTTGCTTGTAAACACCATTCTCTGGTAGGTAAGTCTGTGGATACAATTGCCATTGCCATGCCACAGAGAAAAAATAGAACAACAAAAATGGCGTTGCTTGGCGATACGAACTAATATCGAAGAAACAATCTGAAAATCCAACAATTGCTTGGAAATGTTGAGTAAAAAGTGCATCAAAATTGTTCACACATGATAGTTCACCACATAATGTACGGTTCTGACTGTGACTGAACTATGGACATCGTCTAAAACTAGTAATATTTACAATATTTCAAAAACTATGAGGCCCGTGGAAATCCTTTGATTTTGTAGGGTTTCCGCCTCATAAAATGCGTTGCAGCGTTCAAAACTGTAGCAACGATACAAGAACAACAAATAAAAGTCATGGAATCACGTTTCACTTGTAAGTAAGATCTTGAAATTGGCATATAAACTTCACATTCTAATAGGAAACCGATCGATTTTTTGCTACACTATGTACGTCTTTTCGGTCCCCAGCCCAAAATTAACTTATTCAAAACAACAACTATGTTGGTGACTTTAGTTCCTCTATGGTTTACCTCAACCAAATTACTGCTTGTATCATACATTACCTATATCCGCAGATTTGTGTATAGACCTTGAATAACGATTAGAAAGAATCCAATCTGTCTTCCATTAGTTTGCAATAATTCAAGTTAGTATAGAAACATTGTGTATTGATTGTGAATATCCAAGTTGGCTTCATGTAGGTTTACCAGAGATCAGGATTTGTCAACTGGACATATGGTATCACCTTAGCTTCATGGGTTGTATTGGTTATTCCCATTGTCCCCTGATCTTCGGCCCTATCAGAGAATAAAGAGAAGTTATTTTCCTGCAGTCCCCCGATTCACATATAATTGTGCCTGGGTCACCAGAACAGTGTGTTGTTGTGTGGAAGTACAAGAAAAGGAAAAAAAATGACCAGGAATATTAAAAATACATGTTAGTTTCTACTACTATATTATTTAACACTATTATTTTTCAAACAAGAAATATCAACATACACAGAAATGAAATGTTTTACATTTTTGCATACTTATCAATGTATCAATCCAAAAAAATATACACTGCTAATTGTTAAAAAAAACTACTTCAGATTTCCAAAGGAGCCAGCTCTAAGATCAGCATGGCTCGAAGCCCTGAGCACTCCGGACTGGGTTCCTAAAGAGAGAAGCACCATCTGTTCTGAACACTTCCACAGCGAAGACTTCTATCTGACCAAGACTGGGATGAGAAAGCTCAAGAATGGAACTGTGCCTGTAATAACCCTTGTAAGTTTAATAACATAGGTACCATCTTATTAGATAGACAGATTACTCTATATGTGCCAAATATAATGTTTGGATTAGACATGTCTCTGACTACCCCCTAATTGGTACCCTCAAGGATATGCATACTGAGTATGGCTCTGGCCTTGCCCTTCCAACTAACCCATTCATTATTGCTGTGTACAATAAAAAAAAATGCAACAAGATATTGTGTAAAGTAGGTACTGTTCCATATTTTTTTAAACATAGTTCTTAATTTACTTTATTTACTTTTGATGGTAGAAGCCACTGGCTCCTGATATACAGTTTTTACTAGTTTGGGATTCATCTACTAACATTTTATATTGTCAAATAAATATAATCTGACTTCTTTAAAACAAAATTTGTTTTTTTGATTCCTACCCTCATAATGTTTGCAGGATTCCTCTGAAGATTTGGAAGCGCCAGCCACATTACAAGTAAGTTCACAACTGAAAGTCATTTTTTATTTGTTAATTTAGAAGCTCTTTATAAACTTCGCACCGCCTGCTTCCGCATTGGTGTTTTTAATAAAATTACTTGTCTTCGTTTTCAACCGACATGAGGTGTTCAATGTGCTTGTTTTTTTTTTAACCAATTGATGATTATTTTTTTAATGGGTAGGGTATATTACAAGGGTAGTATATACATCCCATATACAAAAAATACCACCACTAAGGGTAAAAAATAAGGGATGAAATATCATATTGTACTTTTTATCAATTTACTTAAAAAATATTATGTTGGACAACATTTTCAGGTCTGCAGAATATGCCTTGCAATGGACACCAGATTATTTGATATCAGAGAGCAGAAACTCGATCAGTTCTATCTACAGATCACAGGAATTTTCGTAAGTTACCGTTTTTAGTTTAAATATTATTATAAAAAAAAATACATGATGAATTAATAATAATGAATTGAAGATGCAGCCTATGAAATAATGTTTCGCAGGTAACGAATGAAGACAGATTGCCTCAGCGCGTTTGCTGGGAGTGCGCGCATCGCCTGCGCTCGGCGGCGGCCTTCCGCGGCAAGGCGTTGCGAGCGCACACGCTTCTACTGGAATCACTGCGCAGCGACAAATACGTACGTAGTTTTATCTAACTACCTTCAAATAATTATAATAACAATACTATTGACAAAGCATTAACTTCGCCTATGTATTCATATTTAAAAAAATCACACAGCCCCAAACTAAGCAGATATTGTATTATGGGAACTACATTACTGATATACTACTTATATACTTTATTTTTTGGAAATATGTACATACATAATATTATACATAGAAAACACCCAGACCCGAGACAAACATTAGCTTATCGTACAAACATTTGTCCCGCAGCGGGAATCGAACCCGCAACCTTCTGCGTCTCATGCGAGCTTTCGCCTACTGCGCCACAAAGGTTGTCGATAAAGAATTTTCTATCTATCATATCTGTGGATTGTAAAGAGTCTTATTGGGTAGTATGCTTTTTATTATAGAAAAAATACCTAACCGATACGAAATAAACAAATCATATTCTTGGATAAATATAAATAAGCGTCTTTTAGAAACATCGCTAGGAAAAGATGCAGGTGTGCGTTAAATAAAGTAAACGTTAAATAAAGCAAACGCACACGATATCCTCGTGTGTGTCTGGGACTAATTCGTACAGATAGCGAGTCTACGGTAGGCGCTTAGTAGAGGACTATTTCGTCCCCCTTAGCCAATCAGCAGGTTATAAAGTGATAATAAACTTGTTTCAGCTAACATTAAGAGATATAAGAGCCATAAACCGAACGCAAGGTCATCTTCTATCTAGCCTAATAACCAAGTTTTACGACAGCAACGATACCGACCTCCACATACGTGATGATGAAATCATCAAAGTGGAATCGCACGAAGAAAACTCTAACGGATATAACGGCGACGGTAACGACGATTACAACGAGGTCAAGCATGTTATACCGGAAGGTATGAAGTTTATTTTTATATATAAATTTCATTTTTTTTTGCGAACGTGTTCGAAATTTTCGTACGGGAAGGTATGATGTTTATTTATAGGAATTGGAATATTTTTGTTATATAATAAATTATTTATTAACAACCCATATTAGATACATCCGTTTGTGTCCTTCATATAGTTAAATAATGTAAGACATTAAATGTCTAATGAAACTGACTTCCTCATGTGCTTACGTTATTTTGCTCACTCGGAATGACACTGTATCGAATAAAACACAAAATTAAAATATCCCACAAAAAAATGTTTCGGCTAGTTCCATAGAATGATTTTTTGAGTTTCACGGAGAATCATGAATAAAACTTTCATGGGACTACTTCGGGATCATTATCTATACAACAACAACATAATCATCAAATACGGTTAACAATTGACGAAGATTAAAAAAAGACTCCTTTTTTGAAGTCGGTTATAAAATTATATGTTCGCGTCACTGCTATGTTTATGTTATTCAGTGTATAATTTGTTTTGTTGATGGTTTTATTGTTTTTTGTTTTATTCTCTTTCTACTATACATTATACAAGCCCACGGCTTCGCCCGCGTGGTACCTGAATAGTAGCCTTTGAGTTATTCTGATGTATAAACTATATCACTGTAAGTTTCATCAAAATCCGTTCAGTACCAATATAATTATAAGCATTATAAGAATTTAAGCATTTTCACAAAACCAAGTGTACCATGTAGTTCCTATGGTTAATAAATAAGTATGAAGTATAGGTAGAGCTGGCTCTTATCTGGATCAACGTATTAGCATTGCCATTCAACGTGGCAATGCGACCAGTATAATGGGAGCGCTTCCGTCTGGTAGTGGTCTGGATCAGTTGAGCTTTCTATAGATCGTTTGAAACGGTATTTAAATAGCTAACTGTTTCATTTTTTTTGTATATACATATTTGTATGAATAAATGTAGATTTTGTTCAGTACGAAGTAAGTATCGTCTTTGCAAAATAAACTTCATTCTATGCTATTCTATTATATTCTATTCTAAGGTGAAATCAAAGATGAGAATAACGAAATATTCGTCGACGAATTTGACGATTTCGAGTCGGACGATGAAAAGACGCTAAGTGTCCTGTCGTCACAGATTTACGTCGACGAGCCTAAGAAAGCTAAAGTTAAAGAGAAACGGAAGCGGAAAGTGAAGAAAGTTAAAGAGAAAACGGTTAAGAAAACTGAACCAGTTAAGAGAAAAGATGATGATGAGAATCCAGAAACTACTATGGATAAGTATGTTCATTGTTATAATTTAGCCTGTTTATATCCTTGATTACAATTCAGTTTGGTATTAAAATTAAAAACAAGTACTAAGTATATTTTTTGCAGAAAATACAAACTTTCATTAATTAACGGAAGTTAATAAAAAGTCCAATATGAAATTTCAATCCCATTTTTTACCCCGAGGAATTGGATAAAAAAACATACAGACGAATTGAGAACCTCAATAAAGGATGAAATTTCATATTAGGCTTTTTATCAATTTCCCGTTATTTGAAGTCGGTTTTTATTTTTTCCTTAAAAATATGATGATTTTCTATTCTAGGTACAAAACGTCAGACATAAAACGACGCAAGCCCAATGACGGATTGGACGAATCCCTTTTCACAATCACCACACTGACCTACGAGGAGCAGATAGCTGAAGTGAGTTCATACATCATAAAAAATAAAGAATACATACATATTATATATAGAAAACACCCAGACCAGAGATAAATATTTGTAGATAATACAAACATTAGTCCCGCGGCGGGAATCGAACCCGAAACCTTCTGCGTCTCAAGCGGGCCTTCGCCCACTTCGACACTTAGGTCGTCCGTTAAATAACTGATTATCTTTACAAATATTATAAAGAGGCGAACGTACTCTGACCAAATTGAAGACGTTCTAGAGAATGGCCAGGTCAGAAGTACACTTAATCGCCGAGCTTGTATGAAGAATTTGATGAGGATGAACGAAGCGAAAGAAGTATGCCAGGATCGTAGCAAGTGGAAATCCTTGGTCTCTGCCTACCCCTCCGGGAAACAGGCGTGACTATATGTATGTATGTATGTATATTATAAAGAGTTAAAATATGTATGTTTGTAAGGGGACAATCTCCGAACTACTACATCCGATTTCTAAAATCGATAACGGCATAATATACAGCCTATGTCAACCCTAAAGTCGTGGGCGTATACTTTTTTTTAATTCAACATATAAATATTACTATCTACTGCCCACGGCTCCGCCCGCGTGGTACCCGGATAAGAATTTGCGTTCTTAAGAAACGCATCCGCTCGACCTCTTTTTCGTTGACTTTCGATGCGAAATTGATCTACAAGAAAAGTTCTCTTATTTTAACAGAATAATAAATATTCTGTTCGTGGGGAAGTCGTGGGGGGCCCACGACTTCATGGTGGATTGGAAACCATGAAGTGCCCAAAAAAAATGGATCTTTTAAAAAAATAAAAAAATTGTTTCAGGTTGAGAAACGTCAAGATTCGACGGCTTATAAGAACGCGCTGTTTAAATGTACTACGTGCTTCCGCGGCTTTCAGATCCGGGACCGTTACGAAGCGCACATAGTCCGACATAGTGAGGTGAGGTATATGCTGTAGCCATGTAGATATATATAATTGTTCTTAATAAAATAATATAAAATATGTTTTATTTCGAACGTCTAATTGATCCGAATCGGTTGTGAAGAAGAGAAAGAAAATAATTAGGTGCTATGGTTCTATGTTTTTATTGCACAAATCAAAAGTGTTGTATATAGGCGAACTTAATGCTTAGGTAACATTATCTTCCAGCTAACCTTTGTGGTTGTCTTGAGGTAGTGCTTAAATAACAAGAAACGTTAGTTACGCCACGACCGCTCTCGGTCCCCCAAATCCACCGCGTCGCATCGCCCGCCCGCACTTTTACTTAGTTTGCTCGGCTCCTAAGGGTCGTAGTGTGATGTTAAATAGCCCATAACCTTCCATAGATTAGGTTATCAAAGGCAAACCATTTTTTTCAAATCCGACTGGTAGTTCTAGAGATTAGCGCGTTTAAACGAAACGAAAGGCTTTGTTTAAACAAAAAACTTTCAGATTTATTATTATTAATAAATAATCCTGGTTATTTTTCACACAGCATCATCTAGCCCCAAACTAAGCAGAGCTTGTATTATGGGAGCTACATGACTTATATACAATTATTTTGTAAATACATACATAGAATACATAGAAAACACCGAGGCCGGAGACAAATATGATAGATGACTTCTCGTTCCAGAAATGTGGTATGTACGAGTGTTTCATCTGCAAGACGCGGCTGAAGGCGGCGCGCGCGCTTCGGAAGCACATCACGGCGCAGCACACGGAACAGTTCAGCTGCAAGGGCTGTCCGTTCCTCACTAGGAACAGGTAAGTCAGCTGTAAGGGCTGTCATAAAAACCTTTCTTTCCCCGTTTTTTTTTCTTATTTGGTAATATCCTTCAAACGCACTACCGGCCCTCTTTATTTTATTATAATATCTGTGACAATGGTTAGCTGGAATAAAAGGCTAATTAGCATTAACTTCGCCTATGTACTAGTTTTATATTGTGCAGTAAATAATTTACTTTCTATCTAACTATAAATGCATGAAATGTTTACTAAAAACGGGATATATAAACATGGTGTTTGTTTGCGTAAGTTCTGAGATTGTTGCCTATTAAGAATGTTTACGTAAGTTCTGTTACCAATGCTGGTTTTTTCTTTTTTAATGTAGTAAATTTATTGTAAGTATATAGGTGCGATATAATATTTAGAACTTTCTTTGGGAGGAGCCAAGGCTCCTGAAATACAGTTTCTACTAGCCTATGGATTCATATATATCGGCGCAAAGGCGTTATTCTGCTTCTACAATGAGTCTTCGGCGCAGAACCACGAGTTACTTAACGAATCATCACTTAGATTGTCAAATTAGTGTAAAATCATTAACTAATGGCTGATTATTATTTGATTGTTGTAATCAAATAATAATTAGGTTATTAATTCAAAACCATTTGTAAACTTAAATGATTAATGCTTCCAGGTAGTTTTAGCTTGTTCGCACAAGTTGTTTGCTCGAATCTTTGTTTTTGCATAAATACGGGCGACGGACCGAGTACGATTCATTCTCGCTCGAGCCGTCGGACCGTACAGACCTCGAAAGCCTCTGTATAACCAAGAATAAATTAGAAGAACATCTCCTGGAGTTTACTTTCGTCATCAACTATGAGCGACCAGCATTCTGCTGATGATAGTGACGTTAGCATTGCTGACGTCACACTTTTTAAAGACCACCTTGGAGCTTCTGCTCCGTCATAATATGACGGAGCAGAAGCTCCAAAAAAATCAACTCAATAAAATGTTACAAATTGTATATTATACAATTTGTAACATTTTATTTTGTCAAATAAATATTATATTTTTTCTATTTCTATTTACCATGATTTGTGAGTTCGGATGTTTCCCGAGATTTCGGCACGGTTGGAACATAATCAGTTCCTCCCGTGAGCATGGTAAATATCCCGTTATTTTAGTAACAATTTTGTTTGAAATGTGATATAAACGCATGGTTTTCTTTCAGGGGCGTTGCGAGAGAGCACGAGAAATGGCACGCGGGGACCAAGTACCAATGTCCACACTGCGCCATGGAGTTCGAGTGAGTTATTGGCGTCGATTATCTTGATAGATAGATCAGATACATAGATGGATAGATAAACTCTTTATTGTGCGTTACACCAATTTACAGTACAAAACGCAGAAACATAATAAAAAAACAAAAGTTACGCCCAATCTGCGGTCTTATCGCTGGAAACGATTTGTTCCAGACAACCTTAGAATGGAGAAAATAATGCCGGTGTTATTGCCGGAGAATAAACATAAAATACAAATGAAACATTATTTTATATAATAACTATATTCAAATATATTAATACGTTATACATATTACATATTTGAACCTATATATCAGCAGTTACTATACATCGACTGAACGGATTTTGATGAAACTTTACAAAAATATAGTTTATACATCAGAATAACACGTAGGCTACTTTTTATCCGGGTACCACGCGGGCGAAGCCGTGAGTAGAGGCTAGTAATAAATAGTCTAAACATATATAATTGTTTCCAGCAAGCTGACCACGTACATGGGTCATATTCGCATAAAGCACGCGTCGGACTGGGTGTGCGCGCTCTGCGGGTACACCTTCGTGAGCCGCAAGGGCGTCGACGTGCACAAGCGGAAGAAGCACAGGCTGCAGGATGACAATGTACGTTAAATATGCATTCATTTTAGAGAAGATACGATTCCGTCATGTAGTTCCCATAACACAAGCTCTGACTACTTAGGGACTAGATGATGCTGTGTGAAAATGTTCAGCATCATTATTATTATTAATTTACTTTTATTGGGTGTATGTTTGTCCGAGTCACACCCCGATTTCTTCCTATCGAGATAAAAATTGGTTTACAGACGTACACCCACTTTTTTTACATAGTTAAAATTATTATATTGGATACTTCGTAACGCAACCAACATAACTGTCTCATAATGCAGGTTTTAAAGGGTTATTCTCGTTGTCCATCAACGGGAATCAAGTGAATAAGAAGAAACTTTATTTTTTAGTTTATTTCACGCGATAACTAATTTACTCAATTATACCTGTCCAAAGATGATTTTTGTCACGATATCACTATCGATGACGCCACACCCGCCGAGGGGTGTGTATATAATAATATTGATATTTTGTAGACGCCACTTGAAGGACCCACGTGCGCCGTCTGCGACGTCCAGTTCGCGACTGAGGAAGCGCACGCCAGACACCTGAAGCTGTCCTCGCGGCACATGACAGAGAGCGACCCGTGAGTACACAGGCTGTCCCAGAGCTATGTATACATACAGGTTGTCGGACAGTCTGCCCATGAAAGTGAACATTTACCTGAAAATCATTTTTTTTTCGTGAGTTAAGCAGCGCCCTTCATATTGGCACATTGCTTAGCATTAATGGACATAGGCGGTAAACCAAATTGCCTTTAAACAGCTTACTCCTTGCACAGCATTCTAAAAGATTATATAACTAGAACATTTAAATTTATGTGATGATAGAAAAAACTATCTATGAAAAAAAAAACAATACTGTTGAAGTTATTATTTTATAATATTAGATACCACGTACTCTATTTACTATTCTCCTGTTGACGTTGTCTGCGAGTTCCCGTCTGAATCGCGTGGTTGCGTGGTCGTTGCTCATGAAGAAGGATAGTTGTAATAATATTATAAAATGATACGACACACACGCAGGTTCAATTGTCTAAAATGTCAAACAAGCATACGACCTACCTGTTGGTAAGCGGTTACCACAACCTACAAACGCTTGCGTCACCAGAGGTATCACTCGCGCGTTGCCAACCCTGAGACGTAACGGGTGAAAAGTCTCGTATGCCTGTAATTTCACCGGCACCCATACCTTTCGAACCGTAAAACTAAAACTGAGAGATTAAAACCGTGAGAGAGATGAGAGGAAAACTAAAACTAGTTGTATTTTAATCATCTTAAAATTTTATGTAATGTAATAATTTTAGCAACCGCCTCCGCAACGACTCGCAGAGCATGAACGCGGAGCGGAACGGCCGAGTGATGCGTCGCATAGAGCGGCGGCCGGTCATCCACCCGCGTGCGCCAGGCGAGCCCGCGCTCGACGGACTCGGCGCCCCCAGGCCCGTCACCTGCGAGCAGGTCATTAAAAACATTATATAATAATAATAATAACCTCTGTGACGCAGTGGACGAAGGCCCCCCTGAGACGCAGAAGGTTGCGGGTTCAATTCCCGCCGCGGGACAGATGTTTGTATGGTTTGTCACGGGTCTGGTTGTTTCCTATGTATAATGAGTATGTATTTACAAAAAAAGTGTGTAAGTAGTATATCAGTCATGTAGTTACCATAATAGTTTGGGGCTAGATGATGCTGTGTGAAAAATTACCACCATCATTTATTTATATATTATTAAGTAGGTATAAAATAGACAAGCGACAATCTTTATAACACAATGCGTTCACATTATTTTTGTTCCGTAGTGCGGAGTGCAGCTACGCGACTTGCGACTGTACGCGCAGCACTTCCGACGCGCACATCCCGACAAGAACCGCACCAAGTACCCCGCCATGAAGACACCTGCAATGTGCGAGCTCTGTGGCAGGATTTTCCAGGTCTGTACTAAACCGCCGTCCCATAAAAACTGTGACATGAACCGCATCAAGTACCCCGTCATGTAGACACCCGCAATGTGCGAGCTCTGCGGCAGGATTTTCCAGGTCTGTACTAAACCGCCGTCCCATAAAAACTGTGACATGAACCGCATCAAGTACCCCGTCATGTAGACACCCGCAATGTGCGAGCTCTGCGGCAGGATTTTCCAGGTCTGTACTACACCGCCGTCCCATAAAAACTGTGACATGAACCGCACCAAGTACCCCGCCATGAAGACACCCGCAATGTGCGAGCTCTGCGGCAGGATTTTCCAGGTCTGTACTACACCGCCGTCCCATAAAAACTGTGACATGAACCGCACCAAGTACTCCGCCATGAAGACACCCGCAATGTGCGAGCTCTGCGGCAGGATTTTCCAGGTCTGTACTACACCGCCGTCCCATAAAAACTGTGACATGAACCGCACCAAGTACCCCGTCATGAAGACACCCGCAATGTGCGAGCTCTGCGGCAGGATTTTCCAGGTCTGTACTACACCGCCGTCCCATAAAAACTGTGACATGAACCGCACCAAGTACCCCGCCATAAACTGCACCAAGTACCCCGCCATAAAGACGCCCGCAATGTGCGTGCTCTGCGGCAGGATTTTCCACGTCTGTACTACACTGCCGTCCCATAAAAACTGTGTCATGAACCGCACCAAGTACCCCGCCATAAACTGGACCAAGTACCTCGCCATGAACCGCACCATGTACCCAAACACATTTTTTTTCTAAATTAGCCTTTTATTGCAATTTAACACAGAGTAAGTGTTGAAAGAAACCTCTTTTTTGTAGGTTGGAATAGGTTATCGACAGAAAGATAGATAGAAAATACTTTATTGCACAAAAAATAATATGTTCATTCAGTAACTATAAACTTTGATAATGTTGTACAACGGGCGGTCTTTTCGCTAATTAGCGATCTCTCCCACCGCCAACCATCGGTAACCGCTTACCACAGGTGGGCCGTATGCTTGTTTGCCACTTCAAAGGGGGTATTGGATTCTTCTACCTTGTCAACAATGTGTGTTAATTTCAGAGCATGGCGCTGCTAAAGGACCACATGTGGGTACACACGGGCGAGAAACGGTTCAAGTGCGCCGGCTGCCCAAAGAGCTTCACGCAGAAGAGTAACCTGGTGTTCCACGAGCGCGTGCACAGCGAGCCGCGACCTTCATTCCCGTGTCCGCTCTGCGGCAAGCACTTCGCCTTCTACAACAACCGACGCCGGCACATGTTCGTGAGTACCAATCTCTCTGCGTTAAATGTGTTTGGTATCCAGAATCAGTTAATTACTAGCTTTTGTTCTTTTATTTCTAGAACGTAATGTCTCTGTTGTGCTAGTAAATGCGTGGTAATGTTGTCTTTAGATCCACACGGGGCTGAAACCCTTCAAGTGCGCGTCGTGCGGCAAGTGCTTCACGACGGCGGGCGAGCAGCGCGCGCACGTCGACCACGTGCACATGAAGAAGCCGTGGCCGCGGCGCGCACGCAAGGACCTCTACAACACGGACAAGTGCACCGCCGAGCCCTGACTCTATTCTATAACTAAGATGGGTGTAGACAAGTGTCAAAATACACACCTTAAAATAAGATTGACTTCAGATCTCAGTTATTTTTGATGCTATAGTTTAAGGCAATAATCATAGTTATTATCATAGTATTTATGGCTCAGTAGATAATAAAATGTATTACCAACTTGGACCTTATTTTTATAGTATGCTTGTGTTTTTTCTTATGACCTGGGTGTACAGGCGACCCCTAGGTGTTGCCGGATGTTCAATACGGAATAGTCGTTTTTTGTGGACATGTGCCACACAGAATAGGTCCTTAATTTAGTTTGATAAGTTTTTTTTATCGCAATTTGTAATCTCATAGCTATAGGACAAATATTTTTATTATTATGGAATTAATCAATTACTATACATAATACTTAAGTAGTATGCTAGAGAATTAGTTTGAATGTTATTTTTACTGAGTGATATCGTGTAGTGAATTTTATCATAATAAATCTTTATTAAAATACGTAAATTTATAAAATAAACATATTTTATTTCTACAGACAGCCCTAGAGTAGAAATGTTTTTGTCTTTCGGTTTCAATGTGCTTCGGTTTCACAGCATCAGACTGATCCCAATTTGTTTTGATACTTATCCTCATTGTCCTACGGATATAATATGTCTGCAGTGGAATGATAATCTAAGCAAGGCATCAATATCTACATTGTCACGTAGGTACTGAATAGAGTTGTACATACATACGTAAGAGGAAATAGCCACAGATTAAAAAAGTCTTGTTCTGACAGACAGAAATGAGCTCTAGATACAGTGGAACACTATGTTTTTTTTTATTTCGTGTAGTGCAACGGATGTTACGATTACCATAGGTTAAATAACCTTTTACAATGGGATTAGAAGATACTACGTATCCTTCACTTCACTTCACTTCTCGATTATGGCTTTTGTATCCTTCACTTCACTTCTTGAATATGGCTTTTATTTGTCACAGTTCTGCCATACACTGAACAAAAACGGAAGCACAGACGCAGAGTAGATTTTTTCATAGTTAGCCTGCTCCGTATGCATTAAAGCACAGTCAAGCTACAAAACCACAGACTATTTTAAACAAAAATCGTTTATAGACTCTGACTGCACAGACCACAGCAATATCTATCTATATATGTTTTTTATTATTTTATTTTTATTTTTGTTTTTGTTTTTAAGTTGCTCACCGTTGATCGTGACATCACGATGCAGGCCCTGTCTGAAAATCAGCGCTGCACCTTTCCTAGGTTTGGTGCAGCATTATGCTGAGACAGGGACCTTTTTGACCCCACACAACCCATCTTGTATTTGTATCTGTTTTTTAATGTTTGTTTTAATTTAGCTATTTTGTTACCTGTTGTGTTGTGTTGTGGTAAATAAATGTTTTTTCTTTCTTTCTTTCTTCTTTCTTTCTTTCTTTCAAATATTTTACAAATGAGCCGTGACGTCAAATTGGTAACGTTTTGACTTAATTTTCGTTTGAATTCCCGCCGTTCGTAACGTCCCTACAACCCATCCATATTTATATATGCCTACTTTAATAATCCAAGTGAAACAGTAGTGGTTAGTTCCTCTTCAAAACTAATATTACAGTTAATTAAAAAACACATACAGACAATAACAGCTTTTCT
Source organism: Perizoma affinitatum (assembly GCA_961405105.1). Lineage (NCBI taxonomy): Eukaryota > Metazoa > Arthropoda > Insecta > Lepidoptera > Geometridae > Perizoma > Perizoma affinitatum. Next base: position 16,016,386 of record OY560186.1, on the reverse strand, counting down.
AACCATGAAAATACATTGAATATAAAATTGGAAATACTACAAAAATGGTTGTATGAAATCGTAATTTGGTTGGCTGATATTATACAATATTTATATAGGATCGTAAATATAACTAAACAGCTAAAAATGTATAATACCAAATAGGCCACTTCACTTCACTTCTTGTTAATGGCTTTTGTAACTAGACATTTGTCACAATTCTGCCAATGTCCGTTTCATGATAGTGTCATATACTTTTGGAGATGTGAGGTTGAACCGGTAAAATAATGTGAGAATCAGCAAGATTTTTTACCTTACAAGATGATTTTACAATAATTTAGTATGTTACAAATAGGCAGTCGATGGTATATTGTAGTAGTTGGTTCCATCTCTATGTAGTATAGGTAATCTAGTACCTACATATCCTTTTCTCGCACTCTTGTGTCATCCCAGGTTCAACCGTTGCGTCTCATTCAAATACAGGAAGCAGAAAGAATTGATGTTGGATACAAAAGATAAAACATTTAAATAAACGAAGAAACAATGTCAACTTCTAAAATTGATAATTTGTTTAAGCTTTTAATTTAGCATTTAATGCTAAATTTGAGGTAAAAAATTCGCGGCAGGCGAATAATGTTTTTATAATCTCTGGAATGTATCTATCTGAAAAGTAAAAATATTATAAATAAATATTTATAATATATTTTTATGATAAGGCTGGCATGTAAGAAATTGGCAGAAAATTACATTATCGACACGTTCAAGCTAAATTTGTCAGTAGATCATATACAAAGATCGAGATTTTGACGATATGTTTGAAGGAAATTCATTTCTAGAATAAAGTACATGCATTGCAATAGGGTACATGTTCGATTAGCAATTGGCAAGTCTAGAAATTGACCACTTCGCTGAGAATCTTCATGGTCTATTAAGCGTTCCCACAAAATGTTCCTGTGTAATCTAAAGCGTGGAAATAGCCATAGAAGAATTAATTAAGTCTGTGACCACTACGTTGAAATAGCCCGCTCGGCTTGGCCCGATTTAAAATGCCGATTTTCTCGCTCGATATTTTTGTAGTTCATTCAGAGAAATAATGTGAACAGTGATCTATTTTCGGAGTAAATTAACTGAAGAATTAGAAACGCTATCGTTATGTCTAATTTATCACTGTGCAGGATGTGCTTATCCGATAATGTGAAAATTCAATCAATACGAAATTCCCCACTGCAAGATATCTATGAAAAACTTGCAAGTTGCAAGGTAAGTTTTTCGTACAAGTTTTTAGTACATCCTATTGAATGTTATAAAACTTGAAAGGCTACATTTTGTTGCCGAATCGTCTAGCTAATGAACTTTATACCAACTGGATTGGATGTTAGAATGTTTTCATGACCAGAAATAACGCGACCTACTTTACTTTTAGTCATAATGTCACTCACAAGACGGATGATGGAGGCGGAAGCTAGAAGGTACTATATTCCAGTAGGGATTGCTATTAGCTATAAAACCGTCCATTGTACCTTGTATGTATTTCGAAACCTTTGTTTTGTATTGTTTTAAGGAAAATCTTTTCATCTACTGTCTAATGCATCCTACTAACTTTTATTAATATGCTAATTTATTTATAGACATAACGATAGCGGTTTTTTAAGGATACTTAGCTGTTGCTTAGCTAATAGCTGAACAGTTTTTGATAAAAAATAATTTACTTTGTTACCTAGGACACATAGGCATAGGTATTTATAATCTAGGTATAATGCAGAGGAAGCCATGGTTAAAAATTTTCATAAATGTGAAATTATGGAGTGATATAATAGATAGATACCCATGGGTTAGACAGTCATTTATTCAAACACAACAAATTAAAAAGTATATAAACTACAAAGTTATTTTATGAACTAAGATAAAGATACATTTATTCATACAACTATGTACTAGTAGGTATATTAAAAAAAACCAGATGAAACAGCTATCTAAAGACCATTGCAAACAATCTATAGATAGCTCAACTGATTACTACCAGACGAAAAAAACCCAAAATGCTGGCTGCATTGCACACAGATATAAATAGCTATGCAAAGTAAGTATGCTCTGTGGGTTGGTGAATTATTGGCCTTCAGCCCTGCATATGCTACCACATGTTGATATGCTGCTGTGCTGGTTTTCAATGACTGAATTGATTTATAGGAATAGTTTGTGGTCTAAAACATTGTATGGCTTCTTTTTATCCAAGGGTGAAGCTAAGGGCAGAAGCTAATTTTAATATGATTTATATATATTATTTTGTATAAATACAAACACCTGATTGTGGCAGAGACAACAGATTTCCACTTGCTATGATCCTATCATATCTCTTTTGTTTCATTCATCCTCATCCAATTCTTCATACAAGCTTGGTGGTGTTAGTGTCTTCTGGCCTGATCTTTCTCTAGAATGTCTTCAATTTGGTCAGAATATGTTCTCCAAACTATCCCATTCACAGTCACCTTGCATACTTGTTATGTTAATCTTCATTCATCCATCCTTTCTACATGCCCAAACCAACTTAACATCTTTTGTATAAAAACAAAATATATTACCAATTAAGAAAGAATACAATTCACAGTGCAGACAATTGATAACATAGAATAATAAATAGAAAACAGATTTAATAATATCTCAAAAATTCAAACACGGCAGGCCTCCATCGGACCAGTCTGGAGACTTAGTTAGTATAGCCCCCGCATACAAAATGAGACGTTGCAGATTCAAGTCCTGACTAGGTTGAATCTTGTGATTTCCCTTAAGTTTAAAAACCAATTAATGTGGGATACTATTACTAAAGGGAATCTCTAAGGAAACAAAGAGAGGTCTATGTGTGTCTAAATTATAAGTGTGTAAATTTTCTACACAAGCTTGCATCTATGAAACAAGTCTCTACTTAGAGCTAGCATCTCAAAGCATTGCCTAGTCACAGGTATTTTAAAATGCAACACACCAGCTCTAAATTTCTATATAAAATTCTGCTAACTTACATTGTGTACGACCATTCTGAATAAACATTTTTTTAATTATTATTGTTTTTGTTTCAGCTCTCTTCAGAAGATGGAAGACCGGACACAGTCTGCTACATCTGTCTCTCTCAGTTACAGAGATTCTATAAGTTCCGGAACAAATCTCAGAAATCAGGAGATATACTCTCGGAACTATTATGTGAAGGCATTGAGGTAAAAGTTTCTTAAGCTTGACATAACATTATTTAACCGTGCTGGACATAACTGAAATTCTAAAGCGTCTTGACCAGATCTATGCATACTAAGGAACAATGTACATAAATAAATACTACTAACATATAATTCATTATATTGCTTTATTTTATTAACATGGCTATTTGCCCAATTTCATAACTAAATATACTAATAATAGAATAACAATTACATAATTAAAACGAGTAAAATAAATACAAAAGCGAAAACCACAATTACTTACTATAAAATTAACCACAAAAATCACATACCAATAAAGTATGTTGCCGTGCGATTCAAAGTCAAAGTCAATATTGCCAAGTCATTATATTTATCATAGAATTAAAGATGTTTTATATTTACACTGTCACTATAATGTTGCTAGGCAACTAATTTAATTATATAATAATTTATGACAAAGTTTTTGAATACATTCCATAGTATATATATATTAAAAAATAAGTGACAGAATTTTACAACTTATGTTATATGACATGATAATGTTTTCTATTCATCATTTACTAGCTGCTGCCCATGGCTTCGCTCTGGTACCAGGGTAAAAAAGCCGATAAAAAGTATCTCTTACCCATAAAGCAGCATTCATATTAAAAGCTTTCGCTTGACCGTTTTTTCGTCGACTTACGTTGCAAAAATCGGTATCTACGAAGAGCCCTTTTTTATTTTAACCAGGCAGCCTATGTCCACCCTGAAGGTTCATTCTGAATATTGGTGTTTTTTTTAAATTTGATGATTAGTTTATGTGATTACCTTCTACATCCAAACTTACAAATTATACTTCTCTATAATATTAGTATAGATTTCAGTAGGCTTGAAGTAAATGTTTTCATATTTCAGATTTGCTCAGAGATGGTGTCTGTGCTGAATAAAGAAGTACGGCATAGTTTCCGAGCATCCCCCGTTGCATCAGTCTCGTTCTCCAGTGAAATTACTCAGTGCCTTGTCAAAGAAGAACCGGACAGCGTTGAAGAAGAAATAGAAATGACTCCCAAGGCGAATGAGTTTGTAATAGGTGCGTCATCAACTATATAAAAAAAATCTTATTTCAGGCATAGTATTAGTACACATACAGATACAAGGCCCATATGATATATACCTTAAAACTAAAATACATAAACTTATTCAAATAAATAAACGCGGCTGGGTTTAATAATGGTTAAACATGTTTAATAAAATTAATTAGTTGTTTTGTTTTGATTCTCCACACTCTAACTTATAAGCATGTATTATTGGACCAAATAGAATAAAAAGTTCTTTTAATAAAGTATTAGAAAATACGTATTTTTTATCTAGTATTTCAAATACCATTTCCAAAAGTGTATCTGATTATACTTTACTTAAAAGTATATTGTAACTTTTAACCCACATACTTTTTATGAGGTTGTATGTAGAGTTTGTCTGTCGGGTGTACCCGTATATTCATCATGGACACAGATATTCATAGGAAATATAGTTGTGAGCGTGTATATTTTTTTGTATTCGAATAGTTATTCGAAATTAATTTCAGTGAAATTGGAAGCAGCCGTATGCAGAGTTTGTCTGTCGAGTGATCTCGGAACTCGGAGCATCAAGAACACACCACTTCAAGTGATCTTTGAGAAATTGACTGGTACTATGGTAAAGATAAAGATAAAGTTTTTTTATTTACCAAAAACATGTGTAAAGTAAGGTAACAGGTAAATACAATTTGTGAATCAACATGCTTGACCGTAGTCGGTATGCAAAAATCTTTAGAGAGTTGAAATAACTTGAAATATAGTTATATATCATAGTTAGGTATAGTTTATCATTGAAAAAAATCGCCAATATTATAATAACACTTACTAATCAATAACATTTTAAGTTTCTGTCTGAATAGTTGGACATTTAGTTCTTTTAACTGTTTGGGTAACTTTTGATACATTTTTGGAGCCATACTAACACATTTCCGCATTAGTTCTGTGTTAGCTTGATTTGTTTGTAGCCTGCCATTATCTCGTCTGTTTCTGCACACAGAACACAATCACTGTCAGACAGTCGAGGAAACAGATGGGGATTATTCTTAACATAAAGTGCTGCCTCTAATATGTAGAGGGACGGAAGTGTTAGTATTTTGTACTTAATTTTGAACATTGTTCTAAGGCACCGTTTCTGCTGCTTAAAAATGATCTCTTTATTTGTAGAGTTGTCCCAGAATATTAGTCCATATCTCAACACAGACTCCACCATCCCGTGATATGCCGTCAATAGAGCGTCTGTATTTACGGTCGATGACAATCTATGCAGAGTATATGATAGGCTACTGACTCGCTTACCTAACTCATCTATTTGTGTTTTCCAATTAAGTCTCATCAATCATAAGTCCTAAGAAGGTATGTTTGTTTATTCTTTCTTAATGGCTGAATTCACCTTGTTCGATTTGCGCCACACTATAATAGTACGGTGCCAAAAAAAACCGAAGTAGAGCTTGTTGCTAGATTCCGCGCGAGTTTTCGGCGTGAATTCACTTTAACATTTGAAATTCACGTAGTTATTTAATAATTGTATATGATCCTTATGATTCTAATGAATAAAAATATTGACTAAAATATTATATAAAAATGTACTAAGCTTAGCTAATGACTTAAATAAATAAACATCCAAGACTATGTAGGTATGCGTCTTTTGGATGTTAATTAATTTATTTTATTAATAATTCCTGAATCCTAGTGCGGACTACGATTCCCTGTGTCGTAGGTATCCGGAACTACGAGTACTTTCGTAACACACCAACCACACCCGGATAAATCCGCAGTATACGCAACCATCTGCCCCGCAGTGGGAATCGAACCCGCACCTCGCGTCTTAGCCGGCTACTGCCGCCGCACCACTGAGGTCCACAATGCCACTGTTTCAGCTGATCGCGCAAGATGGCAGACCCGAGGATCTTTGCTATATATGTCTTGCAGAGTTGCATAGATGGAAGAGGCTCATCCGAATGACCAACAAATCTGAAAATATCCTGACGGAAATTCTCCAAAGTGGCGCCCAGGTATGAGGCTTTTACCGATTTGAAAACGTATTCGCTCGATCGTTTTCTCGTCGACCCACGTCACAAATTGGTCTCCACGAAAAACACTTTCATTTTAACGGGATAATACACAGCGGATCTTCACCATGAAGGCCCACTCTAAATATTGGTGAAATAATTTTTGAAATCGGATAAGCAGTTTCGGAGTTTATCTCCTACATCCAAACTTACAAACTTTACCTCTTTGTATATTAGTAAAATATACTAAAGATAAAATAAACTTGTCTTTTTTTCAGTTAACGCAATCATCTCTTTTGAACCGAATACCCAAATCTGACTATTCGATAACCACATTGGACGCCATAATTGTCTGCGCTGAATACGAGGTGAAACTGGAAGTATTCGATGTGAAGGAGGAATTTATAGAAATTGACCTGCCCATGCCGGATGAAACTGAAGGTAATGTATGCTACCAATCTATTTCATGGCTGGAATATATCGAAGAAGACCGCCTATTGTACTTTGATAAGAATACGATTTTGTTTGTTTTGGAAAATGGTAATTGTTTCTCAAACGATTCATCGTTCCTTCAGGATCCGAAAATTCGTAGACAATAAACATACACACACGCTGACGACTGTGTTCCCCATTTTGGGCATCCTCGGAATACCAAGTAGGGGTTAGTCAGAGGCACGTCCAAACACATGTCCAATTTAGCACATGCCTGCGATTTCGCAAGTAGTTAGTATTCCACGTGACAGGGTTGCAAGCCCATCGCCGCTTATTGGAACACCAACTGTTGGAACATGCCTTTGAATTTTAGGTTCTAGGACATGCCGTTTTGAGCACGTCTTAATGCGCACATCAATTTGTTCAGGACCGAGTCCGAACCCATGATCTCCGGATCAGAAATCGGGGTACCGCCCACTAGGCCGACACGGCTCTTCAATTCGTAGACATTCGAATGCCTCTGCATGGTGCACGATAAAAGATTTTTTTTAACATTAAATTCGTGTTCGCCATCTTTGATCTCAAACTAGATGGCGAAAGTGTTAATTTAGAGACAACAGAAGTAAACCCTTTTAACTGCTATTAATTAAATCACCAGGTCCGCCACTTCTCGGAGAAAGCCATATCAAAGTAGAGCCGGAGCAAGAAACAAAACCAGCAATGAATTCCTCGCAGCATAGCCTTACAATATACAAACCTGAGTTCAATGAAACTGACAAGAACATTAATAACTCAAATCTCTTCGAGTCTTGTGACGTTTGCAATTTTAAAAGCGTTTCGGAAATTAAGTTGAAGAAACATCTACGCTTGCACGACCCGAAAAGAAAATTCTCATGCGACTACTGTTCGCACAGATTCATCTCGTCCAACCATTTGAGCAACCATAAGAACAGTCTGCACAGATTGAATCATGAATGTGCGATTTGCCATCAAGTATTCTCAGCTCCGAGTCAATTAAAAAGACACTCATTGTTACACACGGCAAAACAAATTTACTCATGCGAGAAATGCAACAAGATATTCGATAAGGAGAAGAATTTACGAAGTCATTACTATAATGTTCATCCTGGTGAAAGGTATTTCTGTGGGCAATGCGATTTTACAGCAACGAGCAATCAGTGGTTGCAGGATCATGTGTTGAGAGTGCACGGGGATAGTCCAAGCTTTGCCTGCGATGTCTGTCACAAAACACTCGCTCTAAAGAGCAGTTTGAAGCGGCACCTACTGAACCACGTTACGAAGAAGGCATATGAATGCAAGATTTGCTTCAAAACTTTTAGCACAAGCCAAAACCTCAGGGTGCATAATATGCTTCACACAGGGGAAAAGCCCTACACATGCGACGTATGCCAGAAAGGGTTCAGAGAGAAGCAGCGATGGAAACTGCACGCACTCACTCATAAAAATGGAGAAAAGCCGTTTTCTTGCAACATATGCAAGAAAGAGTTCTATCGGAAGGACGTTTTCAAGAAGCATATGACTATACATTATGCGCAGAAGATTTACGCGTGTCATCTATGCGATCTGAAATTCAGTAGCAGCACCTATGTTAAGAAACATATGATCAGCCATTCAGACGAGAGGCCGTACTCCTGTCAAGTATGCCAGAAACGGTTCAAATCTAGCGCCACTCTGAAATGTCACATGTCCGTTCACAATGGTGAGAAAATATTCACATGTGATCTGTGCAAGAAGTCGTTTACCAAAAAGCAATATTTATTAGGGCACATGAAGTATCATTATAAGAGACCTTTCGCTTGTAGTATTTGCGATAAACGTTTTCATACGAGGCAGATATTGCTTTTGCATACAAGGACTCATACGGGGGAGAAGCCGTACTCATGTGTCAGATGCGATAGGACTTTCACACAAAATAGCTCGTTGAGACGCCATTTAAGAGCACATTCAGGTAACGCGCCGTATTCATGCGACCTCTGTGACAAGCACTTCGCCGAGAAACTGTCACTGTTCACGCACAAAATCTGCGTTCACTCTAACATAGATAAATACATCTGCGATTTTTGCTGTAAAGTGTTCCTTGATAGGACGAACGTCATTCACCATCTAAAATTCCACAACTTTGAAAAGCCGTTCACTTGCGACATATGCCAGAAAGCGTTCATCAAACTGAGCACGCTGACGTATCATGTAAAAATGCATGGATTTGAGTATCGCTGTGCGTATTGCGATGTGACATTCGAATCTAAGACTAATTTAGACAGACATAACGTGGCGGAACACGGAGGTGTTAAACAATACGCTTGCAACAGATGCGAGCTACCTTTCGACGGGCTGATTAGATTGAATAGTCATATGAGGGTACACACAGGTGAGAAACAATTCGCCTGTGAATTGTGCGAGAAAACGTACGTTGAAAAGAGAGATTTACAGCAACACATGAAGGTTATACATAATAAATTACAATGTTTTGAATAATAGTCGTAGGATCTATTTGTAAATATATACACATATATAGTCTTTGTTCCACACTAGGAATTACTTGTACCGTGATACCTTAACGAATATCTGCAGAACATGAAAGCATTTGTTTCGCAGTGGAAATAGAACCCGCACCTCTTGCGTTGTATCGTTGCGTTCGATTACCGCTGCTGGGCAAATGTTGGCATTCTCTGTGGACATTTTGTTTATTTGTTTGTCCTGGCATAGGAGTTGTGGTACTCGTAGTTCCTGATACCACGACTCAGGGAATCCTAGTGTGTGGTCAGGGGTACGTTTGTGTCTGTTGGGTGTTTATTTAATGTTTAATACAAGTCTTCTCATTTGCTTAGGGGGAAAAATATAGAGTCCTTATAACCCATAAATGATCTAGGATTGTACTTATTTGTACATTGTGTATCTACGCAAAAATTACACGAAAAACAAGGTCTTATAAAAATCTTACGAAATGTAATCATGGTCATAAATTATATAATTTTATTAGTTTTAATTTATTATGAAACTGTTGTAAGTTAATTGTGTTTTAAAATATTATGTAAGAATGGATGAAAAGCTGAAATGAATAATCAGAAGTAGTATTTGGTGGCTGAGGAAAAAGATTTAGCAATATGGTTGCCTTTTGCATCTCTATTTACTATATTTTATTCTAATGTGCAATAATGCTAATTTACCTGTTATATATAGTTAATTAGGGTCATAAGATCTATAGTAGTTTAAACCATAGAATCAGGTATAATCTTTTGTCATTGATTATTTCATAACGATGTATGTTAGTTATTTTATGACAGTAGATCTAACCATCGATTCATCTCTAAGCACATATCAGTTCGGCATCGTATCGGCGACGCCGATTACCGACACCACGACGTAAGCACATAACGGTTTAGCGCTTACGCGGTATCGGCGCGACTACTACTGGGTGATAGCTTGTTGACAGCTATTTATTAATAAATAGCTGTCAACAAGCTATCACCCATAATCGCAACATCGGCAATTCGACCATTCACCGCTAGCCTTTTAGTTGCTTGCTGATTATTGTGCATTGCAGTATGGAGTTTCATACAAAGAATACTGAACGGCTCGAGTTGAGGTGATGCCGATCCGATCCAGGACAGATATGTGTGCGATAATCTTTATCTGCTTTTGACCTTACGGACCTTAGGTACCTACATTAAATATCTGTAGTTAGTTTAATATCTATCAAATTAAACACATTTATTACAAAATGCTGTTTTATTCCCTTAGGTAGTCGTACGTACCCCCCATTCATACCCAAACAACTTTAGGTTACTACACCTACGTTAGGGCAAAACTATGCTCGTTCTCACAGCTTTTCAGGGACTCTGCTACCATTGCTTTATACAAGGCTAGAAACTGGTAAGTTGCGGGCGCAACTAATCAACGCAAGGAACCTCTTCTGCAGCACAAACGGAATTTATAGCAGTATACCGTACGACATAATGATGTGGAAGTAGCTGAAGTAAACTAGTCTAGCTGTGTCTATGTCTATAAAAAAAATACGGATCTTTTTGAATGCAGAACTAAGTAAGTCTCTTCGACAACTTATCAATGTGTGGGCCCCATACAAGCTTATTATCTAGGGCAATACCTAAAAAAATGGTGGTGTCCACAAGAGTCTCTTCATCTTTGATTTAATATTTACGTTAACTTGTGGTAGCATTATGTAGTATAAATCTAATACAATTTGTTTTAATTTCATTTAGAAGATTGTGTTTACATTGAAACATTTGACATGTTTATCGTCGCTTTAATTTAAATAAAAGTGACGTGCCATCAGCAAGCAATACAACCTCAAGATGGTCCCTTACAAGATAGATTGGATCATTATTGTATACATACTAAAAACAAAAACGATTAATTCATTACGGGTACACCCACAGTAACCATATACCCCGGATTACGCTTTCCATTCATGTCCAACTCTTTGTACAACTCTGTCAATTAAATAAGAAATATAAAGTCTAGACTAGAGCAACGCCTTTATTACCATAATGGTGTAGTTTCCTAATCAAAAAACGACATGCGATTTCTCTCAAGTACCTACCTATCAAATATGTGCGATATTAACTCAACACTAGCATCAAAGGTTGAGCGACTCTTAGTAAATCAAAATTGATAAAATGCAATTGATGTCTATGCAATTTATTTAAAATTACATAGGCATTATAGTAAGATATTTTTTATGCGAATTCATTAATTACACTTAAAGTTATTGTCTTTTCTTTTGCTAGAAAATGAGTAGGTATTGGGGGGCGCAAAATTCAAATCTTGCCAGAGGCGCTCATGGCCCTAGCGACGACGCGCCGCTGGTCATCATGGTAGTTGGTATGTTCTTCTGTGGCTTTTTGTGGCAAACCGCAGAAACTAGACGTAAGGTTTGGCCTTTTTTTCTATGCATAGCTGGCTGAGTTTGGAAATAGATGTTAGCATTAATAGGTACCGTCGCCGTACTAGTATATCATTATAATATCTGTGCCCAAGGTGACGCGTCTGACCCTGTGTATGTGTATGGCTTATTAAAATACCTACTTTTTTAAACCTAGTTATGTCTCGCTGCTAACCAAAGGTCTTCCCGTTTAGTTTTCCTTCCATTTCCTCTGTCAATCTACATTAAACTAATATGTTCATATTAAAAGGCAGTCTAGATTCCTTCACTTATAAACTAATATAAATGATCTGTGATCGAATACAGATAACTAGATATTTATATGCACAGATATTCGACCATCTAAATTCTAGCGATGAAACTTTTCGGGTTATGCTTAGGCTACAGATTTACTAGAAATGTGGTAGGCATGCCGCTGTACTGATTAGGTTTGGTATACCTTGGTTTTAGCTTTCGGGAGTAGCTTTTTTACATCTGCGAACAAAATAATTAAAACTTACAGGCTAAGGATGCTAATGCTAGCTGTTAGGAGCAAAGAATAAAGAAACAGACCATGGTTAGGAATACTACATAATATCTTAAACTCTCCTTCCGTGTAAATAGCCAAACACACACTTCTTGATTATTATGGCTTTTGTTACTATTCTACCATTATTTGCCACTTATGGCCTTTGTCTTATGTCAATGTCAGTTTTGACAGCTGTAGCTTAAACTCACTAAAATTCAACGTCCGTCCTTTCCGCTTCCGGTTTTCATTCGTTCTTTCTTTTTCTTTCTGTCTCTTAATAATTTTTAATTCAAGCTAGCCGACCGAACGATATATTTTTCGTTTATTCGCAAGGTCTATTGAGCGGAATTTAAACAAAACAACCCGAGCTCAATGATTCAGTTCTAAGTTCATAGAATCTTTGCTTTAAAAGATGAAATAAATTTAACCTAATATTGGAAGCTAAAGACACTCTTTTAAAACAGCAATGTCCGAATGCAGAGCATGTCTCATCAATGATGTGCGAATGCACATCATTTCTAACACTCGTTATCAAGAAATATACGAGAAGCTGTCAGGCACAAAGGTAGGTGTTGAGCCATCTTAAGAGTTTCATTAAATAGCACTGCAGGGCGAAGCATTACTTATGAAGGCACTCTAGTTGTAGTTAAAAGCGCTTTGACGTACATACCTAGTAGGGCTTAACACTTGGCCTTTTTATTTTAATCATATCTTTTCTATCATTTGTCTATAATTGTTCCGGATTAAATCTTAATCATCAAGTAATCTCTCACTCAGAATAACTTCAATTTGTCATTTAATTTATATACTCACTAGCCTCTGCCCCTTACCTGGATCAAAGTAGCCTATGTTATTCTAGGTCACGGACTGTGTTTTTAAATTCATCCAAATCAAACCAGCCTTTTAGGATATTGTTATCAACAAACATCTTAAATTCAGTTAAAAGTTAAAGTTAAACCATGATACAGGGGGGTGAGGGTTGGTATTAATACTTTGAACTTAACACCTTACCCGGCTAACTCTGTTGTTTCTGACTGAGACGCAAAAGGTGCAGGTTCGATGACCGTTGCAAGACAAATGATTGTATGCTCTGCAGATATTTGTTCCGGTACTTAGTGTTGTGGTATTGCGGTAATCATAGCTCTTGTTACCCACGACACAGGGAATCTTAGTGTGAGATCTGGACTATATCTCTGTTTCATAATCACTCACTAACTTTAGCAGAGTGCTAAAAGTTGCCAGCCTCTATTCTTTATTTATTGTTAGAAAAGGACAGGGCTAGATTTAGCAGCTTCCTAAGTTAGCACATGATTATGAAACAGAGAGTTTGTCTTTGACTGTTGGATCTTGACCTCTTCAAGTGTTATACAAAGCCCTGCCCCAAATAGTGTCCTGACAAACTTGCCTTAAGCCACCTTCATCCACTGACTTCCCGCAACATTTAAGATGTTATTGGTCTATTGGGAGCCATCACTACATTACCGGGTTGGTGGTCACCACTTCAGGACATATATTCTCCAGAGGTTATGATAAATAAAATAAATAATAGTAAAATATTGTTTATTTTGGACTGCAACAAACCATATTTTATAGTAAAAAACCAAACAAAAAAATATTTGGTACTTTGTTAGCAAACTTAGAAAAAGGGTGCTGGAAAGTGGTCCATCGTGCAAGTTCTTGTGCCAAAAACATCAAATGAGAAATAAGTACTTATATAGGCAAGTTCGTTCTTCATGATCACCCCGACACTGTTCATATATTTTTTTTTTTTTTACTAGGTCCTCTTATTTAATAATTATTGTTTTTATTATGTTTCAGCTTATGACAGATAATGGAAGACCTAATACAATTTGCTACGTCTGCAACGCACTGTTGCAGAAGTTCTGTGAATTCTTCGACATGTCACAGAAAGCTGAACAGATGCTTACAAAGAGAATTCTTGAGGGTGTTGAGGTAATTATGAGAATACTTACTATTAAAAACTAATACCGGTATGTAAATAATTGTAATAAATTTTTTTGTTATACCAAGTATAAAAACCTTCAGTGGCAAACAAGCGTACAGCCTACCTGTTGGTAAGCAAATAACCTATGGCGTATCCTGAAGGTGTTCCTTTATAATATTTTATCTTTTAAGTTAAAACTCTGATCAAAACGTAAAATTATAACTGTTTAGTGCTGATAGTGTATTAAGTACCTAAGTGCCACTTGCGTGAGCCAGTTATCAAATTTAACTTAGGGTTATTTACTATGCAGGAATGTATTTTGTACTGTGTAATTGATGATTTCGACTATAACCGAGATTAAAATATATAAAATAAATAATGCTGAACATTTTCACATCCATGTCATCTAGCCCCAAAGTAAGCAGAGCTAAATATTTGAAGATCTTATGAACATTTGTCCCTCGGTGGTAATCAAACTCGTAACCTCCTGATCATACAAACATTTGTCACGCGGTGGGAATCAAACCCGTAACCTCCTGATCATACAAACATTTGTCACGCGGTGGGAATCAATACCGCAACCTCATGCATGTCAGGCGTGCCTTCATCCACTGCGCCACTGAGGTCGTCAAATTATAACATCGGCCTGGTCAAATTATATATATATTTTTTTTATTTGATCTTATTGACTTAAATCATGGTTTAAATATTCAGTATGTTTAAATGTAGAATGGTTTGTTACTGTTACTGACATCCACATTTATAAAATGACCTAAGTTTAATTTCATAAACACTCTAGTAGAAATTATTTTGAACTGGTCGCTGGCTCTTATCAACGCATTAGCATTGCCATTCAGCGTGGTAATGCAGACGACATTTTCCTTTGTTTTTTATTGTATATAAAAATAAACACATACATAAGGCAGAATGAAATGACATGTACAAAGACGAGCTTAACACTAAGAAGAGTTTTCTTCCAGAAAACCTTGAGCTAGAGAGAGCTTATTATAATAGAGGTAGGATCCGTCTGGTAGTGATCTGGATCAGAAACTATTCAAATATATTATCAAAAACTATTAAACGGATTTTGATGAAACTACAGTAATATCATTTATACATCAGATTAACACATAGGCTACTTTTTATCCGGGACAGAGGCTAATTTTTTTACTTAAAACTTGGGCGAATAGCTGCGACGCAAGAGGCGCGGGTTCGATTTCCGCTGCGGGCAAGTGTTTGTGTGTCTAGGTGTTTAGGTATTTATGTTTCAGCCGACTTCAAAAAGGAGATCATTCTCAATTCGTCTGTATTTTTTTTGTGTGTATGTTACGCGATTTTTTCGCCAATTGTGAACCGATTTTAATGATTATTTTTTTAAATTGGTACTTCAATGGTGGTCCTACATAAATTTTATAAAAAAATCCCACCTTTAAACGTGAAAAAATTGTGGATGAAATCTGATAAATAGATATTGGTGTTTTTAATGTAACTCTTACCTAAATACACAAACACATTAAATGATTTGATATGATTTTTCTACTTCACGTTACCGGTTTAAAAAAAATCCTTAAAAAAAATGTTTACTTGTCTGCCAGATATCCCAAGAGAAGGAAGACAAGATGAACATAATCAACTTAACAATGACAGCGACACAAGCCATGTCCTTTGTTGATGACGGGACGGAGGAGGAGCCCGAAGTCACTGTGACTGTTAAAGAAGAACCCGTCGAACACGATGAGTGGGAACAGTTTAAAGAATATATAGGTGAGATTTATACAATATTTTTTGATAAATCTATATCTATATTATCTCCTCTGTGGCGCAGTGGGCGAAGGCCCGCCTGATACGCAGAAAGTTGCTGGTTCGATTCCCGCGCGAGACAAATGTTTGTTTGATCTGCAAGTATTTGTCTTGGGTCTGGGTGTTTTCTATGTGTTATTTAATATACTTATATTATATTATTTTTGTTTGTTTACTAAAATAAATGTATTTAATTCAGTCATGTAGTTACCATAACACACGCTCTGCCTTACTTTGGAGCTAAATAATGCTGTGTGAAAAATTTCCAGCTTTATTTATTTGTTTATATGTATACATAAATAAAAATGATCTGCTGTTCGTTGGTATGCGCATCACTTGAGAGCATTCCACGTGGCAGGTTGCAAGCCCATTGCCCCTTATTAGAACACTAACTGTTGGCATATGCCTTCGAATTGTTAGATCTAGGGCATGCCGGTTTCCACACGATGGTTTTCTTCACAATCCACGGGTTCGAACCCACGACCTCCGAATCCGAAGACAAGGCCACTAGGCCAACACTGCTTTTAGGACTAATGTATTTAATAATATAAATACAATATCATTATTATAATTGAATTATACCATATTAATATTATATTATTTATTTACAGATTCTGGAGACGAAATACTAAACAACGGCGATACGGTTATGGACACTAGATCCTTGCACGAATACTTACCAAAATGCACATCTAAAGAACCCAATACAACAAACTGGCCTGCTTTCCAAAACAATGAGCATAATCAGAACGACATTCGCATAAAAACGGAAGCCCCTGAAACAAACAACGAAGAAAATAACCAAAATTATAAGCACACAATCGAATTTCAAAACTTTTGCAAAGCACTCAATATAATGCCATTGAAGCCAGACTTCAAATATCTCCCTGACATCAATAAAGGTAGAAAAACGAATGAATCTCGTCATACCTGTAGCAAATGCAACTACACATGCCCCCTCGCTAAGACATTGAGAAGACATATGAAAGTCCACGATCTGAATAACCAATACTCATGCGAGCTCTGCTTTTACCGATTCAAAGATGACAAAAAACTAGCATCACATAGAAATCGCTGCACCGTTTGCAATGTTTGTAACAAGAAGTTCAAAAACGTACACGGTCTAAGGATACATATGAGACTGCACACCGGGGAGCAACCGTTCTCTTGCGATTACTGCGGCCGAGGTTTCAACCAGAAAACCAACCTACAAACACATTTAAGAGTTCACGCTAGACACAAACAGTACCCTTGCGATAAATGCCATAAGACTTTCCCATTCGATTCTTTTTTGAAACGTCACAAGTTGATGCACGAAGCTAACCCGCTAGACTTTGAGAGTATGAATCGGATTGTGAACTGTCATAAACTTTATACTCGTAAGAAGAGCTCGGAGAGTCTGAGCTCATGTAGCGTTTGTGGGAAGGTCCTTCAAAGTAAGGGTCTAAACATGCACATGAGACTACACTCGGGAGAGCGTCCCTTCACCTGTGAGCGATGCGACAGAGGCTTCAACCAAAAATGCAATTTACTAGTTCACGTAGAAAGAGTTCATACGGGAGATGAAATGTTTACGTGTAAAGTGTGCTTTAATGTGTTTCCTCTGACCTCGGAGTTGAATAGACATTTTTTAACGCACACCAATGTAAAATTGGAGATTAAAAGCGAATTTTTGCACGAGCTACAGTTAAATGTGAAGCGCGAATTGGATTTGTTGAGATATACTGAATGGAATGTAGCATTAAAACGCGATTCGTTAAATGACACTGAACGGGATGTTGAGTTACAGCGCGATCTGTTAACTCACATTAACGGAAATATCGAGTCAAAACGCGATTTATCAAGTCACACTGAAGGTGATCTCGAGATAAAACGTGATTTTCTAACTCACACTGAAAATAATCCAGAGTTAACTAATACTAAAGAGAATATAGAGAATGACACTAAAGATAATCATGAGTTAACTAACCATGAAAATAATCTAGAGTTTACTGAGACTGTAGAAAATATAGAGTTTACTGTCATTGAAGTAAATCCAGAAAAATTAACTGACACTGAAGATAATCTTGAGTTTAATAATGCTCAAGATAATTTACAGTCAATGAATACTGGAGAAAATCCAGAGATTACTGATACTAAAGAGAATATAGAGACTTACACTGAAGATAATGAAGACTTAACTGACACTGAAAATATTCGAAAGTTAATGAATGCTCAAGAAAATCTAGAGTTTGCTGAAACTTTAGATAATGTAGAGCTAACTGTTACCGAAGTGAATCTAGAATTACATGACACTGAAGAGAATCTAGAGTTATCTGACACTGAGGAGTATCTAGAGTTGACTGACATTGAAGATAATGAGTTAACTGACATTGAAGAGAATCTAGAGCTGACTGACAGAGAAGATAATGAGTTAACTGATATTGAAGAGAATCTAGAGTTAAATGCCAATAAATGGAATCAAGGCATAAAACGCGATTGGTCAACTTATACTGAAGATTATCTAGAGTTAGAACGCGATTTGTTAAGTCGCGCTAAAAAGGATCGACAGTCAGAACGCGATTTGGTAACATGCACTGAAGAGAATCTAGAGTTCAAACGCGAGGTGTTATCTGACAACGAAGATACTGTAGAGAAGCTAGGTTCAACTGTAACTGAATGGGAAATGGAGCTAGTCGGCAATGAAGAGTATTTAGATTTCAAACGCGATTTGTTTATTCGCACCGAAGATAATGAAGAGCTCAAACGCGAGATGTTATCTGACACTGAAGAGGTGCAAGAGTTAACTGACGCTGAAGATAATTCAGAGTTAGAAAATAATTTGTTAACTAGCACCGAAGATAATCTAGATAATCGCAAGTTTTTATCTGACACCGAAGAAGAGCTAGATTTTAGTGACCGTGATGATAATCTAGAGTTCAAACGCAATTTGTTAACTGACATAGAAGATAACCTACAGTCGAAACGCGATTTGTTAACATGCACTGAAGATGATCTAGAATTCAAACGCGAGTTGCTATCAGACACTGAACAGGAGCAAGAGTTAACGGATACCGAGGGGAATCCAAAATTGAAACGTGATTTGTTAACTTGCCCTGATGAAAACCTACAGTTAAAACGCTATTCGTTAACTCATACTGATAAAGAGTTAACTGAATGTAAAGTAGGGTTAACCAGCACGGAAAAGAATATAAAGTCAGAACGCGATTCGTTAACTCGCACTGAAAGATGTGAACAGTTAAACCACGATATGTTAACTCTGAATATAACCGCACGCGATTATGAAATATTTCAACAAAAACACATTTTCATGATTCACAGGAAACTACACGCGGGAGAAAACACACCATATACTTGTGATATGTGTGCAACTAGAATATTCTCGTATTGAAGATAATAAAATACTCAAAAACAAACCACTACGTTTTATTATTAACTAGCTGTGGCACGGCCGCCCTCGGCTCGTCGCGTCGCATCGCCCGCCCGTGCTATTCATTCTTATGCTGGGGTCATAGCGTGATGCTTAATAACCTATAATCTTCCTTATGAATTGGGCTATCAAATAAAAAAAGAATATTTCAAATCCGACTAGTAGTTCCAGAGATAACGCGTTCAAACAAAAAAAAAACTCTTCAGCTTTAATACGATCTCGATGGCTAGGCGGGCGAGTAGCCGGCTGCGAAGCAAGAGATGCTGGTTCGATTCCCGCTGCAGGACAAATGTATGTTCTGCAGATATTTTTTCCTGGTCTGGGTGTTCTAGTACCACGGTACCCGTAGTTACCTACCCACGAATCCTAGTGTGGGGTGTGGAATATGCATGTGGTTGTTGGGTGGTAAAAAAAATGATAATCTGCTTCTGTCACTGAAGATTCCATGCGAGGAAAGCAATGAACTTTGTGTAAATAATTAGGAGTAAGGATAATTTCTTAATGTTTTCTAAGCTAAAAATAAAAGTTTACTTTAACTAGGTATATACTTTAAATTGTCCAACAACACACACAAAATAGAGGTATGTATACACTTCCATAGTTTGATTACTGTAAAGTGTAAACAAAACTTAGGTAGAACATTTATTATATTTTATTGATACCCTTTTAAATTTAATGTTTTACATAAGTCCGTTTCACTTTAAAATTATCAAACTTCGAAAAAAGCAGTGGTGCCATCTCTCGTTATTATTTCGAGCTGTTCGAGCCATTGTTAGGGCTTCGTGGGACACTTCTGTTCGTCCAATATTCAGATCATTAAAGATAATGACCTTACCCGCTCTCGTCATCTTTCACGCAGCTATCTACGCTCGTAATCACTTGGACGAGTACGCGAGACTAGGGGACGGCCACAGATACCCCATTAGAACTGCGAACAGACTGCAGGCTATTCGGCGCCGGCTAACAAAGTCGTCGAAGCTGGTGCATGTGATGGGGCCGGCGGTCTACAACCGTCTCCCGAATTACATAACCAGTGCGCCGTCGACGCAATCTTTTAAAATCAGGCTAAAAAACTGGCTTATCGAGCAAGCTTTCTACAAGGTTGACGAATTTTTACAATAAAAAACTAAGTATTTGTAACATTGTTACAGAATTATTAATTTTAATATGTACCTACTATTGTTTTGTTTTTTGGTATTATTTTATTGACATGTAACAATTTGTTATTAATAAATGAATCTGAATCTGAATCGAACTAATTTCGGAATTAGATCAGGATTTTTTTACCCAAGACACCTACAGCGCAGCTGAATATAGTAAGCGGACAATCAATTCGGACTCAGCGTCACTCGATTATGTATGGTGAAAGTACTTCCCCGGACGAGCTATTGCACAAGGAGCTCTTTTAATTTTTAAAAGTCACGCTAAATCACTGGGACCTCATTTTAAGGTAAATTCATTAGCTCATAAAAATCACAAGGATGACTTTGAAACGTCGATTTTATCTACTGCCTGTTCCTCCGCGACCTAAAAAATCTATCTATCAAATTTCAGTTGGGTCTTCAACTATCGATGATATTCTTCGTTTTAATAAGGTCGAATATTCCATGTACTTTCATATGCACTTTAAGATTATGGTTTCCTGTGAAGCCGCGACTGCAGATCTCACAAACATACGGTTTTTCACCTGAAATACAAAAAACTTGTTCATTCATTCGATGGATTTAGTTGTTGCACATCTTGGGTTGGAGATAGTTTTATATCAGTAAAAGTAAAACTAAGACATATTGATAGAAACGATTTAGCAGTAGTACGGTCCGAACACCCTGGGTTGGAGATAGTTTTATATCAGTAAAACTAAGATATAGGTATTCATAGAAACTTATGATAATGATGAAATGATAATGAGACGCGTGGTTTGATTGTTTACCGAACGCGAACTGTTTTTGCTGCATTTACCGACGTTAATGTGCTTGGATGACACAAATTAAGTGGGTCATAAGGATGACCTCAATGGTGCAGCGGGAGGTAGCCGGCCGAGACGCATAAGGTTCGATTCCCGCTGCGGGACAAACGTTTGCATGTTCTGCAGATATTTGGTCCGGGTCTGGGTGTTGTGGTGCCATGGTACTCGACACAGGGAACCCTAGTGCGGTGTCAGGACATTGTATTTTACCGTTGGGTGTTGTGTTTTTGTAACCATTATTCGAAAAGCGGTTTTTTTGCAATAAATTTATATTTTAAACGGGAATTTTTCGCGCACCGTACGATCAGTGCAGGCACGGACTATGTTTCATCTCATACCAGAACACAAGCGCCCCCTTCGATCGCGCGCCTTGAGAACCGCACACAACGAGCGGCAGCGCGTAGTGCACGACGCGACGCGGAGGGAGAACGTCGCGATCACTCACCCTGATGAAGACTCTCGGTATGAGTCGAAACTTAGTCAGTGCCTTCGCCGTACTGTACTTGAAAATTACCGTTTTTTCACAATATTAATGTTTATATGATTTAATGGAGAGTTCTTAGATAGGTAATATAGCCACACGTCACTATGAGCGTTGCAATACGTCACGAAATTAACGAGTTGGATTTTTTGTGTAAATAAAAACTCTGTATTATTTTCTTTTTAATAGTAATCGTCTTGTATGAATTCAAGCAAGGTTATATGGTACCTGTGTGCGTGCGTCGATGCTTGATAAGTGCTGGTTGCGAGTAGAATGCGCGCGCGCAGTGCTCGCAGCGGAACCGCGGCGTGCCGGCGTGCTTGTCGACGTGCGCCTTGTAATTGCATTTCGTCTTGAATTTAGCGGGACACATGTCACATTTGTACTGGTGGATATCTGTGTGGGTCAGCATGTGAAGTTTGAACTGGAACAACATTAAACAATGCTGGACATTATCACACAGATATTTGTCATGTCCAAACGACCGCCACTGGTGGCAGTTGGGACAGAAACTAATACATTCTCCTAACCGCCAACACTGGTGCCAGCTTTAATTGGGAATTACATACCCACAGTCCATGCCAAAAACCATAGGGGTCTAGAAGTAGACCATTGTTCCATAGACTATGAACGACCACAGACTCTATATAATAATAATATTAAACTTTTATACAACATGTACAATAAAGATTTTTATAATTAAGAAATTCACAGGTACCTTCGTGGAGCTGGCGGCTCGTATGTTGGCGCCGCAAACCGTGCAGATGACGCCGAAGCGCCGCTTGCATTCGTGCCTCGCGAGTGCATCCTTACTCGCGAATACGGTAACGCACGTCTTGCAGTACGCTTTGCTGGCGGTGTGTTTCCTTAACTTGTGCGACTGAAAACGACAGTTCAATTACTACGCACGGCAGCTAATTATATATATATATATATATATCTATATCTATACTAATATAATAAAGCGGTAGTGTTTGTTTGTTTGAACGCGCTAATATCAGGAACTACCAGTCGGATTTGAAAAACTACTTTTGCATTTAATAGTCCAATTTTTGAGGAAGGTTAGGCTATTTAATATCACGGTACGACAACTAGGAGCTGAGCCTGAAGAAAAAAAGTCAGAAAGAACGCTAAGCGAAAAAGAAGTTGAAGCGCGGGAGGGCTATGCGAAGCGGTAGGTCAAGGATCGAGAGTGGCCACAGCTAGTTAATATTAATAGGAAAAAATATCAGAAACTAGTCTTCGATTTAAAAAAAATCTTTCACCAATATTTAGAATGAGCCTTCAGGGTGGGCTATGAGCATTTCATCCCAAAATAAATATAATAGGCTTTTCGTGGGGGTAGTCAATGAGCCAAAGAAAAGTATTTTAATTTAATTTCTTGAATACATTAAAAAAGCAAATAACCAAAAAAACATTCATAGGTCAAACAAACATTGGAATCGAATTCGCAACCTTCTGCGTCTCAGGCTAGCCTTGCCCACTGCGCCACAGAGGTTGCCATAACACAAGCTCTACTTATTTTGGGGCTAGGTGATGCTGTGTGGAAATGTCCAGCATTATTTATTTACATAGGAGTGCTCCGGCTGTCACTTACGCGAATCCCAGCGCGATACTTGCTGACATAATCGCAGAGATCACATTTGAACGCCGGCTTGCCGTGCTTGCCCATGTGAACTTTAAGGCTGGAAATATTCTGGAACCTGCAACAAGGATATGTGGGTTATTCCACAAAGAAAACCTGGAATCCAAAAAGTTTTAACCCCTAAAAAATCCATTGTTGGGGGGAAAAGGGGACTCTAAAAAAAGAAGTCTAGAATCCCCATTAAGGGGGAAAACTAGAATTGAAAAAATTAACGTCTAGAAATCCCTAACGTTTATTGGATATGTTACATCTGAGTTAGGATAGTCAAAGCCAGAGTCGAAATTAATTTATTCATTAAAAGTCACAAGGATTACATTTAAACGTCAATCTTACCTACTGTCTGTTCCACCGCGAATAATATACTAGGGACAGGAAAAAACCATTGAGTGTTCACGAATTTGATGTTTAATAGTAAAAAACGCTTATGAATTGTCCACACATAAACTCAAGCCTGTCTCCCGAAGGGGTAGGCAGAGACCACGGATTCCCACTTACTACGATGCTGCCATACCTCTGTTGTTTCATTCACTCTCTTCTTCATGCATGCTCGGTTTAGGGTACTGTTGACCAACGCCGAGGAGACAAAACATATTTTATCCCTCTCTTTTAGTTGACAGAATAGGCGGCAGAAATAGTTTTTGTCTTCTCTATCGTAGACAAATCTTGGGTGTTCTTTATGCTAAGCGGGCTGGATGTCTTCAATTCGGTCAGAGTACGTTCGCCGAGGTTTTTAGTCGGTATGCCACTATCCACTAGCTCCCCTGTTAGTGGATTAGTTGGTGAGTCCGACAGACCCCTCTGGCTCTCCGCGGGCCGGAGGACATGCGAAATGCATTTTACCATCGAAAAAAAAAAGATCTACCCTCCGTCTAGGTTTTAACATAAGTTTAAACTTACGTTTTAGCACAGAGCTCGCAAGGGTATGTAAATTCGGCATGAGCATAAGAATGTTTTATGAGTTTTTTCACATTTTGAAACAGTTTGGGGCATTTTTTGCATTGAATCGGCGCATCCTAGAAAAATAAACATATTTATTTTAGGCATTTAATAAAAAAAACATAATAAAAAGTATAAAAATACCGACAGCAGTTTCATCGGATTCTTATCATAAGCAGTCTTAATTAAATCACGCAAAACTGAGGTTTTGTTATGTATGACAGACACAAATTTTTACTATAATAAATGGATATACAAAATTCAAATTCTTTATTTACACATAAAAATAAAACATTACAGATAACTTATACATCTAATTCGTTGTACTTGTAAATAATTAATAACCAAGTACATATTAAAAAAAACTGATTTATGATCGTCTTCACGCCATCAAAGCTAGGTTATGCTTGGGATCAACTACTTTTTTAAGCCTTTTCTCACCAACAAAACTAGGCTATGCTAGGGATCAACTTACTTTTTCCGCCATCTCATGCACCCGCATGTAATGGTACTCCAGATTAGCGGCCGAGTTGAATTTCTTAGAGCAGATGTGGCAGACCTTCTGGTCCTTTGGCACGTGGTCCATCCTGTGACCCAGTAAATGTGGCAAGTTGGCGAAGCGCTGCGGACACAAAGTGCAGGCGACGTCCATTTTGTGCCGCTCCAAATGCCGCGTTAGCTCTTCTTTGTCTGCTAATTTTTTGGTGCATAATCCTGTTATATAGGCGAATTAAATCTATACTAATGTTATAATTAGCTAAAGTTTGTAAGTTTGTATGTAGGCGGTAATCTCAGAAACTACTCATCCGATTTCATAACTTATTTCACAAATATTTTTAATGGACTTTCACGATGGTACTATTTTATAACCTATGGTTATAACATAGGTTATAAAATATTACCGTTAAAATGAAAGGGCTTTTCGTGGATACCAATTTTGCAACGTAAGTCGACGAAAAAACCGTCGTGCGAATGTGTTTCTTACGAACGCTTCTTTTTATCCGGGTACCAGGCGGTAAAAGAAGGGAGCTAGTGTTCAATAAAAAAGATTACATGGAGAAGGGATACAGTATGAGGTTCTTCGAACAGAGCGTTCTGAAATTTTGAAAGGGTCGGCAACGCGCGTCCATTGCCTCTGGTGTTGCAAACGTCCATAGGCTACGGTAACCGCTTACCAACAGTTGGGCCGTATGCTTATTCGCCACCTTGGTTGTATAAAACAAAACCATGCTCGTCGTCAGTTATATGTTGCAATAACAGAGGTTTGGAGTCAACTGAGGGTAAAATGTATTCTGAATGATACCTACTACTACCCACATTAAGAAATAACCAATACACACATTGAATCTCTAAATGTTTCAGACTTTATTGTTAAAAAAACAAAATGGCCGTGACCGATGCTAGTTTAAAAACAGCACAACACTTACCGCAGTGTAATTTAGAATCCGTTAACAATGTATCTTCCTTAATATTCCGTTTCCGTAACTGTTTCTTCACAGTTTTAAGTTCATCGTGATTATTACATTCGTCCAAGTACTCTGTCTCGTAAAATTCTTGTTTAATTATTATTGTTTGATCATTCTCAAGGTGAGAATGAGGTTGGGTTTTTGCATGTTTGGTGTCCTGCAATATTTTCAATATTACTTAAAATACCCGGCTGGACGGTCCTATACTCAGATACTGGACAAACTCGTATCCAACGGGGGATAGTTGGGAGACCCCAAGGGATAGAAATCCCTTTCCCCCGAAATTCGGCGCATACCTACTGTTATATTATAAGTGTGGTGAATATGTATGTAATTAATTACAAGCAGTAATTGATCACATACCTAATAACCACCTTTTATCCTTTTATTGTTTGAGCCTTTTGTCTTTTTACCGTTTGTTTTATAATGCTGGACGCTTCACACAGCATCATCCAGCCCCAAACTAACCAGACCCGAGAAAAATATATATAGATCATGCAAACATTTGTCCCGCGGCGGGAATCGAACCCGCAACCTTCGTGTCTTAGGCAGACCCACTGCGCCACAGAGGTCGTCTTTTGGATTTTGTATCCGTTTTTCTTTTATATTTCATTGTAATTTACTGTTTTTTTTTGTCATTTGTACTTGTCTGATCCATGTGTTGAATACATTTTTTATGTATCTATTAAATTATTCGATAGATAGATTAGGAGTACCTAGGTTTTTTATCATAAATTGCGACTACCCTTTAAGTATTAACCACCCATTAAAACGAATCATTAAAATCGGTTAACAATTGGCGAAGATATCGCGTAACATTCACACATAAAAACATACGAATAAAAAAACAATTTATCAAATTCGCGACACGCTTGCTGTCCCAAGTTTACAGTTTCTATTCTGCAGGTATCAGCAGATCCTCACGAGCCCACGTTATTTTGCTTACTCTTTCGAAAACAAAAGAAAAATCGCCCATAAAAAATGATTCTGCTAGTCTTGATTCCATAAGATGATAATGTTTTTTTAAGTTTTACGGGTAAAATAGCAATCCATCAAGAAAAAACCAACAACAAAAGAAAGTCAGCAACTGTTTTGTCGTGATATACACGTTTTTTTTTGTGATGGGAGTAATACAGTAGTAGGCAATCACTGGGCGGTTATTAGACTGAACTAGTTTAAAATTTGGGCGGTAAGCACTTAGTCTGATTTGTGAATTGAAAGGTATATTGGACCATAGGAGGTAATAGTATGCCCTCCAAAAAAATTATATAAATATCTTCAATATGGGACAATATCATTAGATTATTTACGAGCTGAGGGACAAATGTATGTTCTGCTGATATTTGTTCCGGGTCTGGTTGTTGTGGTACCACCATACTCATAGTTTCTGTTGTTCTTTGACGACTTAACAGCTAACTGTTAGCTGATATTTTTTTAAAACATTATTTGTAACCTAACCTTTGAAATAAAAATTACAATATAAATAACTTTTTTAAAAACAACTTAATCTAATAAAATTCAGGGTGATGAGAGAATTAGTCTCATAGTAGAAATACTTACCGGGCACAATAGCCCATTTAATGCCATGTCGGATGCAATGCATTTCTCCCGAAACTCAATGCAGAATGTAATCCCATCAAAACATGTATTGCAAGTGTAAAGATTCATTTCTTCTGACAAAATTATCTGAAAAATAGAGACAAATTAGTATTCTCATGTATCTGCATAATATATGTAGATCTGAGCATGTCCATCATAGGGATTATAGTTATACAGAAGTTAGTCCTATATAATATACAGCTTTATTATTAGTAAAGATAATTAACTGTTTATTTCAAACTACATAGGTACAGGTAAACATAAAACATACTTACAAAGTTTTAAAAATTCCAAGGGTTTTAAATATTCCACTGGACTCTAGTCCTCTTATTTGTAGTCACTCGCTAACTTTAGCAGCATGATTAAAATTTTATTGTCTCCTTTGTTTAGTGTGAGAAAAGGACAAGGCTATAGTTAGCATCTTACTAAAGTTAGTGATCATGAATCAGAGGGTCAATGTCTAAACTAATCCAGTACTAGTAGGTTATGTAGGTTAGAGAATAGGTAGGATAACTGTGAATGGATCTACAGTTTTGAACTTACATTCAAATTAGTCAACAAATTATATTTGTTTACGAAATTTTGGTCCATTGTAATCAATCCATTAGCCGTGGATAAACATGCTCTGCACATTTCCATGATGCTGCGGGAAAAAAGATGATACTGGTGATTACTCGTACATAATAAATAAACATGTGTTTGCTATTGCTTTCTTTTACAATACCAAAGAACAATATGTTGTGTACTAAAAAATAGTAGGTACTTGAATATATAAAGAGTTTAGCTATCTATTGCAATCAGAAATTATTGATGATGGATGGATGTAAAAAATACGTAGAGCCAACACTTACAAAACACGTTGTTTAAAAACTAATAATCAATTGTTATCAATAACAGGCTTATCCTACAGGTAGGTTATAATTTATCAATCACAGGAAATAACCACTACATTTACGTAATAACGTCGCTTTCATGTCGAATGTTGTCATTGGTATGTGTAATACAACACCACCTATTAAAATATACGTACGTACATAAATCAACAACAACAACAACAACAACAACAACAAACAACTAGTAGCTATTTTCACGAATGGACTAAACGTAAACGTAATAGTAATTTCCTCTTTGGAATGGATATGAGGATAATTGTTGATACGGCTTTGCGTTCTGTCTACGGTTTTAATTCTTAGTAAGCCTGTGGATTGTAGTACCTAGTCTGTGATACGGATCAGAGTATAGAGCGCTAATAAGGATCATACGGATATCAGGCGCGGTTACCATGGAATGTAGGTATGTACCCATACCGTACAACGTTTGACAATCACTTGAAAACCATTTCCCTTTGTTTGCCACCGTCACCGTAGCAGTTTGACCGGAACGTTTTACTCACTCATCCATCACACGTAATAGCAATAAGTGCATCTGGAATCGTATTGACCATAATGCATTCGCTTTCAAACTCTTTGTTTAGGGTGTTTTTTATTATTGCTCATTCATACATTCAATACTATAATAAACGCGAAAATTTGTGAGGATGGATGTATGTTTGTTACTCTTTTACGCAAAAACTACTGAACGGATTTTGATGAAACTTTGTAGTAATATAGCTTATATATCAGAATAACATAAACATAAATTATACTACTATACTACTTTTTATCCGAGTACCACGCGGGCGACGCCGTGGACAGAGGCTAGTTGTTCATATTTTATCCTTCCTTACTTTCCAAAGTAGGTACCTCTATTTCATAATAAGCTTACCTACTTTAATGTTTTAAAGTAAGTAAGTAAATATGTTTAGTTTTAATATTGTGTTTTGTTCACTTATATATGCCATGTGTCACCATAAGCCTGCCAAATATGTGGTTACTGTAGTAACCACACAAAAAAACAAAATACAATTGTGCCAAAGGTCAATGGAAAGAAGTATTGTAATCCTAAAAAGAGTAGACAGAAAAATAAATACTGACATAAGAAAAACTACAAATGCTTTGAAACACTGGAATAAACTTACATGGATTGGTCTGACCACGTTGCAAGTATGACAAATGGGCAAAAAAAGGGCAGGACCAACTAATAAGAGTAACAGGGGAAGACCAAAGGAGAGATATTTGGATGTGATAAATAAAATAGCTATTAAATAGATCAAGGCAAAAAGTGGAGGCGTTTGAGCAAAATGGAAGAGGCCTTTACTCGGCAAGAGGTCCTTAATAGCAAATATTTATAGGAGATACAAGCTTACCTACTAAAGATTTATAAAGATTTTTAAACAGTTGATTAGACAGTGTTGTAAACAAAATAAGTGAAGTATTTACTTCAACAACAACAACGTTAGAACAATCTAAATTATTTGTTAATTTAATTCAGAAATGTCAGAAAAAATTTAGCTGTTTACAAAAGTCATAATCAAGAAGTCGTATATTTAGCTGTTATTTGAATGTTTGTGATTTAGTTCGATGCAGCAGAATACGTTTTATAGGCAGAATCGACATCATTATTAATGTTCTTCCCGTGCCGGTTTAGGAAAACCAAACTAAATAGCGTGGTTTTACCTATTTGCTGAAAATATTTGCAACCAAGAAGTACTATTTTATGGGTCATCGCAAATTAAAAACATAGGCCACAGACTTGCTAAGGTAAGGATACTTAAGCGCACATTTTTGTACCATGAGTTTGCTATGACATGCATGTATGTATTGTTCCGATTGTGGCGTTCACAGACATTTATGGATGCTTGGTGTATTCTTAAACTTAAAATTTTGTTTTATGGCTTACGGTGTTTTATACAATAATTTGATCTAATAGGAAATGTCATGATAACGGTGCGTCTAGCGCGTCGCGTCGTGTTTTGTCTCGTTAGCGTCAAAACCAAAGACATTGCATTTGCGTCATAGATCGAAGTCATACAATCCACCATAGTAGTCTGTGTCCTTTTTGGTCTGTTACTAAAATCTTTGGTCGTTGTTTTACAATTGTGATATGTCTACGCATGATCGTTAATCGCATGATGCTTGCATGGGTATTTTATCTTAGGAAGGAACTTCATGTACATGTTTTGTAGTCTTTCGCAAACCTTTTTGTTTGTTTCATAGGCAGAGGATTCTCTGTCGGTTTGTTTAGTTTCTGTGATGGAATGGAATCTCTTGTGAAAAGTAAGAATATTTACAGGATAATTCCTAAAAGAAAATGTCGCAAATTGTGTGCCGGATTTGCTTACGCACAGATTTTTCAAGAACTGATGCTATCGACGAGAAGCTTACCTCATTTTATGAAGAAATTTGTTATTTCAATGTAAGTCTATTTTTCAACTGCCCACAGCAATCTGATTTTAGGTTCTTAGGATCAACTCGTATGAGTTTTAAACTGTACCAAGACTCACTCAATTCGTGTCACCAACATACTGGATAAAACACACCAAGTATACGGATTACTTGACTTACTATTAATGATGATAATAAGTTTTTCAAACAAAAAACAAACTCTTCAGTTTCAGCTATTATTAGTAGGTAGATAGATAGATCTAACTCATTTTTTAAACTTTTTTTTTACGTAACTACTATATAAATGGATAAAAATATTCCCTGGTTTGAATCACTCAAAAGTTGGTGAAAATAAACTTTAACGTAATTAATAAAATACATTTTTTTTTTCAAAATTACCCTTTGGCAAGTTTGCAATATTACTAAGATTGTAAAGTTGGTATTGATTTTTTATTCCCTGTGAGTGAATCAAAATGAACAACATGGTAAAAATAAACCATAAAGCAAACATCAGAGTTGTTATACATATTGTCTGTTCACTCAAGATAATAAATACTACAACCAACCTATCAAAAGTTTTGCAATCAGTATGAAAGATCAATTGCGCAGTCATAAGTATTCTACTTACTATAATAAACATGAAAGTTTTTGAGGATGGATCCATGGATGGATGTTTGTTACTATTTCACGTAAAAACTACTAAACAGATTTTGATGAAACTTTACAGTAATATAGCTTATACATCAGAAAAACATGGTCTACAATTTATAATGCTATTATGTGATTTGGCCATAATATAGTGATAAGTGATACTTATTGTATATTAAGTCAGTAAAATTATATTGAAAATATACCACTAAAAATATACACTTCTACACTTATGTAGAAGTGTCACAACTAAACCGATGAGCAGTTTTTGATGAAATTTGATATGGACATAGTTTGAAGCCTGGAGAAGGTCATATGCTAGTTTTATCAACATACCATGCATGCGCAGCTGCAGCAGAAGCTATTTTTTATTAAGAGTGTATTCCCCCATGAATCAAACTGTCAAATCTGACATTTATAAATACAAATATCCTAAACTGTACCTATAACAGTATCCATCTTATGTACATGCTTTGTTTGTCAACCAACTTTAAAATTTTTATTTTTAAAATTTTAAAATTTTGATTGTTTTTTAATGGGTAGAGTATATTTTAAGCATGGTTGATAATTCATTTTATGAAAAAATACCAACTCTAAGGTTGTGAAAATAAGGGATGAAATTTGATATTGGACTTAACTTCCCGATATTTGAAGTAGGTTTGTAGGTTTGTTTTTAATGAAAAAAAAAACTTAAATAACCTTTCCTGATATTTTTTATATCATCTTCCAGTCAAAACAGGGAGCATCTTTCTGTGAAATATGCGAGTACCGTCTGAGAAAATTCTACAACTTCAAGTTGCAATGCTGGCGGGCTAATGAGATACTCAAAAAGTTCGGTCGGAACAAGGTACATCAATACTTTTCACAATACGGAGGATGTGGGTTCGAACCTAGTCTCAATGATCAACAATGGATTTTTCAACTCAACAAATTTGTGTGCATAAATAAAATGTTAAAGGAAAACATCCTGAGGAAAACGGCTTACCTTAAAACTAAGTGTTAGGTGTTCCAATAAGCCTTACATCCAACATGGAATGCTAAAGACTTGGAAAAATCGGGCATGTGTCAAATATAATGTTTGGATTGGACATGTTTCTGACTATCCTCAATCATTGAGTATGTATCTAAGAATGTCCATCATGGAAAACGCAGTCGTGAGCGTGTTTCTTTTCAAAAATCTTGTGGTGTCAATGATTCTACAAATTACATTGGCGATATACATGCCGCCACACGATCTGTTATTTTTTCATAGATTTCATGTGTTGTCAGCAAAAACGAGTACCGTGGTACCAAAACACCCAGACCCCGAACAAATGTGGAATCGAATCCGCACTTCTTGCAGCCGGCCACTAACGCGCCGCGGCCATCGAGGTTGCGAATTCGGTCAATCAAGTCGGAGATAATTATTTGTGTGAAACCCTGTTCAGCTGGGTATCTCTAGTTATAGTCTAGTTTATGAATGACAAAGAATAATTTTTCAACATTCAGCCTCGTAAGTGCTGAATGATGGAATTCAGGGGACTGTTCACTCTCCGACAATTAATCCCACTGCTATTTAAAAGACAACAGGCATATAGCCCACTCAATAGAAAGCATTTACCGTCGCCTATTAACGTCTGCAAGATCAGGTCTTGATTAGTTATTAAACTCTGGTTTATGCCTACATTATATTAGAATTATTTTTGTTCACAGAATAATGTGCAAAATCTTAAAGCGCTTTTACCACCATCTTCTATGGGGTTCCTCACTCCAGGAAACAGAAATGTTGTGATAGTTAGCATTGATACAAAAACAAGTGCTGGTCAAACATTGACGAAACAAGACGAACACTCAAACAAGTCAAATTCTATACCAGATGTCATAAACCAGGAGCATGATTATACCAGTGAATTAAAATATGATTCACAATCAGATACACAAGACTTTAAGACGGATGTGACAGACAGGAATTTTATGGATCAAGATTTAAATGATTCTGATTTCGATGACACTTATATCAAGGAACAAGATATAGAAGACACTTATGTCAAGGAGCAAGATTTTGAAGACATTTATATCAAAGAACAAGATTTAGAAGTCACTTATAACAAGGAAGATGATTTAGAAGACACTGAGTTAGGAGGTCATGATTCGGAGGAATATGATTTACAAGATTATGCTTCCGAAGAATATGATTCACAAGATCCTGATTTACAAGACAGTGATTATGAAGACACTGATCTAAAATACGTAGATTTACAAGACACTGATTTAGAAGACACTGATATAAAAGACACGGACTTAGAAAATACAGATTTACAAGATAATAGCACTGAAATAAATGATTACAGTGTTAATGAGAATTATTTAGATCTTGAATTTTTAGATAGTGATCTTGAAGAAGACGAAATTATTGAGACTAGCAAGCAAGCGACTGAAATAAAAAACGGAAAATTCAATATAAATGAAGATCAGGGTAAAGAATTGCCAATAGGATTTATGGCGTTGAAAAATAAGATATTAGGGCTTATTGAACGAGGGGAGTTTGAAGACCTGAAAATAGACAAAGCTATGTTCTTGGCTATGTTTAAAAAAATAGACAAGACTCGACTGACTACCAGTGGTGAGTTAGATTATATGTTACATTAGCTGTGCCACGGCCGCCCTCGGCCCCGACCGCGTTATTACTTCTTAGACTCGGCTCCTAAGGCTCGTAGCGTGACTTAAATAGACTATATGACTATGACTAGTTCCTCAAGAAACAAACCAAAATCTTCAGCTTTATTATTATTATAGAAGATGGTCCTAATATCAAAAGGACATGTTAGCCAAATGTTATTTAATATACACATATAGCACATATAAAACATTTTAGAATATTATTACGACTATACCACGTACTTTACTATTCTCCTGCTGACGTTTCGTTGACCGTTTAGAGGTCCACGTTAATTTTAATTCCATCATATAAAACATGTCATTGAATTAGTTAAAAACAACAATCATGTCATTATTCTGAAAATTAATAAATGCACTATCTTTGATTTTAAATTTAACCTCATTTCCATAATCCGCATCCCCAAATTAGTCAAAACTGAACCCTATTAATGAATATTAAATTCGTGTTAGCCATTTTTGATTTCATACTAGATGGCAAAAGGATGAATCGGGGGACCACGGAAAAAAAAATCCCGTTGTCTCCCGATCTTCGGCCCCATCGGGGGACAACCGGAAGTTTTAGGAAATACCTACATAATAGAAACTTATCCGAAAATTACACAGCAGGGTCATTTTGCGGATAGGACGTTTGATTGAATAAGTAGGTAAATTTATTTAAATGACATATGTATCAATGCAATTTTTAGGCAATGCGGTTTTTCAGCGATAAAGCCTTAATAAAAAAAAAAACATTCCTTCTCGTTGCGGCGTTGATTGTCAAAGCCATGGAAAAAATATATACTTTTCCGACTTACAGCTCAATCGGATGTGTCAGAGTTACGGAAATATCTGATGCAACTTATGAAAAAAATGGATCCGAAGTATGAGGAAGTCTTCGACATTACATATCTTACAACTATTGAGAAGAAGAAGGAAGATTTCTACAAGAGAAGGCTCAGCAAGGTAACTCTAGTTCATATTATTCTGTCTCCACTTGGTCGCTAACTATTGGGATCATGATGTTTTGAATGATATAAAAAAAAATGTTTGTTATAGCTTGAAGCCACAGAGCTTATATTAAAAAAAGAAAACTAAATTGGTGCTGGTGGAATTGCAGGCATAAGGGACTTTCCCCGTTGTCTCATGGTTGGCAATGTGCTGCAAGCGTCCATAGGTTATCTTACGGCCCACCTGTTGGTAACTGCTTACCAACAGGTGGGCCGTAAGATTGTTTGCCACTTCCTATTCTATCCTACTTACTATTATAAACGCGAAATTTTTGTGAGGATGGGTGTTTGATACTATTTCACGCAAAAACTACTGAACGGATTTTGATGAAACTTTACAGTAATATAGGTGTCGGGAGGTGTGCTGCAATTTAACTAAACGCTACTCCCGTGCTTTATGCCTCTATCTTATTATTTATTTATATATTTATTTATTTAACCATTTCGTTATAGTAACATAACAATTGCAAGTATTAAAATTGGCAAATTATACATAATTATGTTCTAATTCTTGATATGTCAAAGTGTACATAAGTTCTTGATCTAGTTTTTTTCCACTATGCATGCAAATCAGAAAATGTAATAGTCCAATAGTAATATTAATATAATAATACTAAATGTTCTAAGTATTATTATATTAATATTACTATTGGATTGGTTAAGCGGAAGCCGTGTCATTTCTAATGACAATTTATAGTACATATCAAGCTTTTGACGGATACCCAGTTTATATGTCTTAACAAGTCTGGTTTTTGGAATGTGTCATTTTTATTTGTTTCGGGTGTTACAATGGTGAATTTATTTTGATTTTGATTTTGTTCATTATTATTATTTTTGTTATTTTAAGGAGTACCTGATGGCGCCGTTCAAATGCAAGCTCTGTTATAAGGTGTTCGAGTGTCAGCCGAGTTTGGATTACCACAACAGATGGCATGATGTGAGTAATTGTATTAATTTAAAATAATAAAATAAATAATTATGCTGGTCATTTTTCACACAGCATCATTTAGCCCCAAACTATGCAGAAGCTAACTCGAGCGTCCAAACTTGAGGGGTTTACTAGAAGCCACTCCTGAGTTTCACAATACACCTCCTGGCTCCATCTTCAGATCAGCTCCAAGATACCAAATTATAGTATTGTCATCCGAACTACATAATATAATGCTGGTTAATTAATAATAATAATAATCCTGGTCATTTTTCACACAGCATCATCTAGCCCCAAACTAAGCAGAGCTTGTATTATGAGAACTATATGACTGATATACTACTTATATACTTTTTTTTATGTTGTATGTTTGTACATACATATTATACATAGAAAACATCCAGACCCGAGACAAATATTTGCAGGTCATACAAACATTTGTCCCGCGGCGGGAATCTAACCCGCAACCTACTGCAACTCAGGCTGGCTTTCGCCCTCTGTGCCACAGAAGTCGTAAAAACGAATCAACAAATCGATGCAGCCGCTCTCAAGTGATGCGCTTACCAGCGAACAGAATTTAATTGTTATTTATATAGATAGATCATTCTAGAGTGGTTATTCCTCTTGTAAGCAATCAATATACTCAACTATGAACGGTATCAGAGAAAACTGTATCATTTTATGTTCCAGCCTATGCGCAAGCTCTCCTGCAATATATGTACGATGCGATTCCGTACGGGGAAGAGTCTTCGCGGACACCATGCCAGCAACCACGACACCGTCTACCGCTGCAAACAGTGCCCAAGCATCATTTATTACTTGTTAGTAACAGTTTCCATTGAATTCATGAATATCCTTTACTGTACACCGTAAGAGAAATAGATATAACTTTAACAAAACTAAAAAAACTTAAAGTATTGTGGGCGGTCTTATTGCTTAGAAGCGATCTCTTTCAGGCAACATTGTGATGTGTGTGATGCAGAATTGAGCTACGTTGCATCACATCAACGGAGAGCAACGGAACTACTGATATACGAAGCATAGTACTGCCCTGCTATTCGAAAAAAGCGCATAATACACAAACTCGGAACTAGAAATATTTGTGAAATAAAATATGTTTAGAAGCACCCTTTTGCTTATCGGTAACTTTGTTCAGGAACAAGATAGGAGAAAATTAAATTTAGGGTCGCCTTTTAGGGCGGCGGAATACACAAGAATGGCCATCGAAGTTTCTAGATCGAGCAAAGTGGAGTTTTTAACGCAACCTAGAACCCGAGGACCCCTCTGATTCCCACTGAACTCTCTCAACGCCTCTTCAAGGTCAGAGTGAACAGGTATCTTTGTCCCACACGGCACAGATGGGACTAATTAGCACAAAAATCTTCTCTTTGTCAATATGTTTTTGTTTAAATCTTATCGACCTCTGTGGCGCAGTGGGCGAAGACCCGCCTGAGACGCAGAAGGTTGCGGGTTCGATTCCCGCCGCGGGACAAATGTTTGTATCTGCAATTATTTGTCTCGGGATCTGGGTGTTTTCTATGTATAATATGTATGTATTTACAAAAAAAAAGTATATAAGTAGTATATCAGTCATGTAGTTCCCATAACACAAGCTCTGCTTACTTTGGGGCTAGATGATGCTGTGTGAAAAATGTCCAGCATTATTTATTATTTATATATTATAGGTTTTTATAGTGTCTATTTATTATTTATTATTTAGTGTGTACCTGTCCTTTCTGTGCTTTGTTGTTGCCAAATAAATACATTTCTTTCTTTCTAGACCGACATGCTACATCGTCGGACTATCATCACTTACCACCAGCCGCTGAGCATGAGCATCCAAGACGACGTTCTGTCTACGAAAGAGAAGACAACAACTATTTCTGTCGCCTATTCTGTCAAACAAAAGAGAGGGACAAAATATTTTTTGTCTTCCCGGCGGTAGACAAAACAGTTGTCCAGGGTCTTCATGCTAAGCAGGCTGGTGAGATTATGGCTAAATGAAGATCTGTAATTGTTAAAAAAACAACTTTTCAGTCCAGCGATGTTAAACCATTACCAAACGCATCAAGAGGGTTACGTTTACGCCTGTGATCAGTGTCAGAAACGTTACAAGTAAGTACTACCTACCCCTGCCCCTACCCTACCTACCTACCTACCTATTTACTTACCTAGCTACCTCCAACTAAGCCCGTCGTAATGCTTACACGAGCTTACACGAAAAGTTATTTTACAGTACATAATTGAAACTACCCGGGGTCTCCTAGTGTGGGGTCATACTAGGGTGTCTAGACAAATACCTCACGCTTAGTTTCCCTTTCACGCTAACCGCAAATTTGTCAACTTGGCAGAAGTCACGTTAATTTCCACAGCCAATGTAATTTCCATACAATTATTAACGCGTTAACACCAACAGAAAGTGGTATCTGTCTAGACACCCCGTGACTATGTATGTGGTATATGCGCGTTGCAGGAGTCGCAGCAGCCTGAGCGCGCACCGCATCAACGTGCACGCCGCGTGGACGTGCGCGCACTGCGGACGACGCTTCGTCTCCCACCTCGGACTTAACGTGCACACCAAACTCAAGCACGACGTGAGCATTTAATATTATAATAATAGGCATAAATAATAAGAATAAGAATTTATTTCTTCACACACAACATTACGAGACATAATACATGGAACAAATAACAAATAATCTAAAAGCCTATGTACTACAACATAAATAAAAAAAAAAAACAAACAAAAAACAAACACGCTCACGACTGTCTTCCCCATGGTGGACATCCTCAGATACATACTCAGTGAGTAGATTTTGAGGATACCAAGTAGGGGGTAGTCAGAGGCACGTCCAAACATTACATTTGGTACATGCCATTTGGTACAAAACGCGGGGTTTTGCAAGTAGTAAGTATTCCACGTGACAGGTTGCAAGCCCATCGCCGCTTATTGGAACACGAACTATTCGCACATGCCTTCGAATTTTTGGTTCTAGGGCATGCCGGTTTCCTCACGATGTTTTCCTTCACCGTTTTGAGCACTTGTTCATGCGCACATAATTGTTTCGAGTGGAAAAATCCATTGGTGCACGACCGGGTTCGAACTCACGACCTCCAGATCAGAAGTCAGGGTATCACCCACTAGGCCAACACGCCTTTACATAAATAAAGAAGATAAAAATATAAAATAATTAGAAGATACGTAGACATAAATCACGGGGTAGCGTTTATTGAAACTGCAGCACACCTCTCGACGTCCTTTATCCGTTCACACCA
Source organism: Perizoma affinitatum (assembly GCA_961405105.1). NCBI lineage: Eukaryota > Metazoa > Arthropoda > Insecta > Lepidoptera > Geometridae > Perizoma > Perizoma affinitatum. The sequence goes on along the minus strand of OY560186.1, from coordinate 15,977,267 downwards.
ACGTTACCTTAACGCTGTCTACGTCGGCGGCACTTATAGGGGCCCGTTTAGAGGATCGCGAGTCATTAACTGATTTTTAGTTGGCAGGTGTTGCCTGTTCTTTATAAGGGGTTTGCTACGCTTACTCGATCAATTAGAATTTAGGTATGCAATGAGATTTATGGTTATGGTTATACCCAGAGATTTTTTACAAGATCAGCACCCAATTGATTGACTTTCTACAACCTAATTCGTTTTAATCTGTTCTCTGTAAGGGGCTCGCTACGCTCATTAGGTGTGAGGATTGCAAGGAGACGTTCACGAAGGCGGACGAGCTAAGCGAGCACATACGGAAAAAGCACCCAATCGCACTCATAAACAGGTCAGTCTCATGTTATCTTATATTTTTTACCTTTGTATAATATGTTTGTATTTACAATATATATAAGTAGTTATCAGTCATGTAGTTCCCATAACACAAGCTCTGCTTAGTTCGGGACTAGACGATGCTGTGTGAAACTTGACCAGCAATATAGCAATATATAGATATGTATATAGATAGATAGATCAATTGCACACCAAAGTAAAATACAAAAACACAGGAATTAAAAAAATAATATAAAAGGTACAATGGGCGGTCTTATCCCTTAAAGCGATCTCTTCCAGACAACCTTTGGATGGACAGGATAAAATGGAATCGAAATATGGCGGTGTACAAGTAAACCTATATAAAAATATAATATTAATAATAATAATTACCTACATAAATAACATATTTACATATCCTATATAATATACATACAAACACCCAGTTTGTATGAATATTAGAATATTATGAATATTATGTGAACTGTTTTTTTTTTAATTCTTGTGTATGATGCAATATAGAGTTAACTCACTATCTAATTTTAATACTTATTATCTGCTACTTTTCAAATGGAAGACACCATACCAACCATGTTCTCCATAAGTCCATCGCTTATTATCTATATATAAAACTGTTCCGTAACTGACTGATCGATCAACACATAGCCTTTAAGTTATGTTTGTACCGATAAACCTTTATTTATTTTTATTTATTTATTTATTTAATTAGAACGGGACAAACCCAATTACACTAATTATTTTTAACAAAAATCATAAATTATACAATAAATTGAGAAAAAAAAAAAAAAAAAGAAACTAAAAAGCACATAATGAAAAGTAAAAAATTAAAATTACTTAAAAATAAATGAAATTATAAAATACATAGGTACAACCACTCATACGCCATTCTCGCAGTACCTCAAGCATACCAACATGAGTTCCTTCCATTCGTCCGCAAATATATCAGAATCGGGGTAGGCAGTTAGTAGTTTATTGAGAGCGGTGAGGGTGCGAGGTAGCGGGGAATTAGCGCGGGCTGCGGTGCGGCACATTGGTACCGCAAAAAGCTTGTGCCTTCTGCTACGAACGTAGTTGTTTGGGAGGTGGAAGCGAAGTAACTCGTTGCTCAGATCAGGAGCGTCTATTACGTTGCGGAACACCTTTAGTACAGTCGTTATCTGGTCACATGCTCTCCTTGTTTCCAGTGAATTGTAACCCAAATAACCTAACAAGAATTTAGTCGGATAGAGGAAGGGGTAATATCCTGCAATACGCTTGTACAGGTATCTGAGGAAAGCCTTTTGTACCTTTTCCAAGAGGAGTGCATACGTAACCTCATGTGGGTTCCATACACAGGAGCTAGACTCTAGCTTGCTTCGAACCAGAGCACTGAACAGAAGTCGTATGACATGTTCACTCCGAAAATCTCGAGCATTTCTAAGCACAAAGCCTAGCCTTCTGAACGACTCCTTAGCACATACAGCAATGTGATCATGGAATGTGAGACCTCTGTCAAACATGACTCCCAAATCCTTCATAACTGTTGCTCTAGTAATCGAGTTCCCATTGATACTATAATCAAAGGATATAGGGTGCCACATTCGGCCAAAGGTCATCACAGAGCATTTGGAGGGATTAAATTCCATTTTATTATTGATGCTCCACTGATACACTGAATCAATGTCCTGCTGAAGTGCCAAGCAGTCGGAGACAGATCGAATGACTGTGTAAAGCTTTAGATCATCCGCATACAAAAGACACTCTACACTTTGAAGAACACTTTGTAGGTCATTAACCATGAGCAAGAACAACAGTGGCCCCAACACTGAGCCTTGACTGACTCCGGATCGCGTGTGATAGGGCGAAGATTCATAAATTCCAAGCCTGACATACTGTTGGCGATCACGCAGATAATCGGCAAGAAGCCGTAAAAGATAAGGGGTAAAGCCTATGGTACTTAATTTCGCCAAAAGTATATCATTATTCACCCTATCGAACGCTTTCCTGAAGTCGAAATAGAGTACGTCCACTTGCCGCCCTTTGTCAAGTTGCGCAGAGACGTACTCCACTAAAGTTAACAAGTTAGTATTGACTGACCTCTTACGTCTAAAGCCATGTTGTGCATTGCATAAGAATTTCTCGACCTGCGTGTATATTAGCTTATGAAGTACATTCTCGAAAATCTTAGCGGGTGAGGACAGAATGGCAATGGGCCGATATTCTTCGATGGCTTGTTTGTTTGAGGTCTTTGGTATGGGAGTCACTCTTGAAACCTTCCACTGAGGAGGATACACACCTGACGTCAAAGCTAAATTAAAAATGTGGCACAGAGGACCTACAAAGTTTTTCCTTGCCCTTTTGAAAATGACTGGTGGGATACCATCGGGCCCAATGGAGCTACTAGGTTTTAATTTGTTAATACCACAAACGATATCCTTGGGTGGTGGTTTATGGAACAATAAACTTTATTTTATCTTATCTTATCTTAAGGACGCTTGCAACACCAGAGGTATCACTCGCGCGTTGCCGACTCTGAGACATAACGGGTCTCATGTGCCCGTAATTTCACCGGCAACCATTGCAGAATTGGTCTCCACGAAAGCCCTTTTAGCTACTGTAACCAACAGGGGGGCCCACTACGGTTGTTTGCCATTTTAATTTTATTAAAAAAAAAACTTTATAGTATACTATTTAGCAGTATACCCTACCCTACCCATTAAAAAAATAATCATTTGAATCGGTTCTCAATTGGCGAAAGTAAAGCGTAAGATACTGACAAAAAAAAAAAATGTTTGCCAATTAGCCAATTCAGTTGATAAAAAAATGATATTCTTTTGATTTTCAGGTACAAATGCCAATTTCCGACATGTGGTTTGCGCTTCGCGACTCTGGATAAGCTAAAGGACCATAGGGTGGTACATCGAGACACGAGTTGGGCCCAGGCGGGCCCTCGACCAGCTGTCCCTATAGGGCCCAACGTCGCTTACAGAACTTGCCCAATCGTAAGTATGTTCCCGCGATAAAGACGACCTCTGTGGCGCAGTGGGCGAAGATCCATCTGAGACGCAGAAAGTTGCGGGTTCGATTCCCTCCACGGGAAAAATGTTTGTATGATCTGCAAATATTTTTGGGTGTTTTGTATGAATAATATATATGTATCTACAAAAATAAAAATATATAAGTAGTATATCAGTCATGTAGTTCCCATAACACAAGCTCTGCTTAGTTTGGGGCTAGATGATGCTGTGTGAAAATTACCAGCATTATTATTATAAAAAAAATATATATTCTTTTGTTTTTTTATTATGTGTTTGTGTTTTTTACCGTAAAATGGTGTTATGCACAATAAGATTAACTTAACTATCTATCTACCTTTAATTTAACGTCCTTTTGTTTATTTACTAACGATACCTGTACAAACATACATTTATTTGCGCATTGACACTTGCTAAAAACTGTGAAGAAAAATATCGTGAGGAAACCGGCATGGCTAACAACCAAAAATACGAAGGTACATGCTATCAGTTGTGTTCCAATAAGCGGAGATGGTCCTGCTAGCTGTCGCGTGGGATGCGAACGAATTGCAAAAACGCAGGCATGTACGTGCCCATGTAAATTTTGTCGTGCCTCTGAACTTGGTATCCTCAAAGATCCACGCACCCAGTATGTATGAGTTTGTCTATTTCCCACGGTCATCCACAAACAGTCGTTAGCGTGTTTATGTGCTAGATTTTTTACTTTGTTTTTACAAGCTTTTATTTAATTTTATGTTTGTTTGTTTGTTTAGGTCAAATCTTGCAAGCTGAATTAGAACCACTTCTCTTATCCTATGGAGTTGTTTTTTTTTTCATGTTAGTTCAGTTCCGATAACAATGCATTTTTATGGTAAGCATGACCTGAATCCATATCCAGGATTAGCTTCAGATAAAGGAACTCTACAACGGTCAACTGGTTTTAAGTTTTACCATGACATTGTTGCTGCACTCAGGGTTAAAAGCTTGTTTTTAAATATATTTTTTTACAATTAATTTATTATGTTTTTCGTTTTGATTTCAGTGCTCCGTTGAAGTACCGATCCTGACCAACTATTCACTATACAAACATCACAAGAAAGAACACCCGGGGCTTCCGTACGTGGCTTCAGCCGTCAACAAGCACTTGTGCGAGCAGTGTGGGAAGACATTTAAGGTATAGTATCCTGTTATTTTTTTAACACATCCTTATGTTGCCCCAAACTAAGCTGAGCTTGTGTTATCGGAACTACATGACTTATACAATAAATTTATACATTTTTTTTTGTAAAATATATAAAACACCCAGACCCGAGACATATTTGTCCCGCGGCGGGAATCTAACCTGCAACCTTCCGCATCGCAGGCGGGCCTTCGCCCACTGCGCCACAGAGGTCGTCACTAGTCTAGCATCCTGCTAGTAACCGACGACGCGCGACACAATGTAAGAAGGCCTTCCACCCGATGCACCGACGTCACCTCAAGCTTGTGCGGTCGGAAATAGAAAACCTATTCTGCTAGCCGTAATGGGGGATAAGGTCAAGCACAGATGATGACTTTAACATTATTGGCCGAGCGAGCAAAGTGAGCAAAGATCTCTGTAGTGTACTTGGACAGTGTGGCATTTGTATGTTTGTATGTCCGACAATAACTGCCGAACAGGGGTCTTGACAAATACTTCGCTGATAGTTTTTCTTTTACGCTAACGCTTATTGGTCAAGGAAAAAACATGGCAGAAGTCACGTGACATTTCAACAGCTAATGTCATTCTCATATAAATCAATCTTTCCGCAATATCCTAAAATGTCTATTCTAAACTTGTGTTATTTTTTGCAGCACCAAAAAACTTATTTAGAACATCTTAACATGCACGCAGGGCTTAAGCCTTACGCGTGCCCGGAGTGTCCGGCTCGCTTCGCAAAGAGATCTAACCTGACTGTGCACAGCGACCGCCACCGGCCGCCGCGGTTCGCATGCAACCAGTGCGGGAAGCTGTTCATAACGAGCGCCAACCTTTACCAGCATACCCGGGTATACTATCTTAACTTATAAAATCGTTTGTCAAAGTCAAAATCAATTTATTAATTAAAATCATAAGGATCACTTTGAAACCTGACTGACCGACTGGTCTATCAATGTAAATAAATAATGCTGGACATTTTCACACAGCATCATCTAGCTCCAAAGTAAGCAGAGCTTGTGTTATAGGAACTATATGACTGATATACTACTTACATACATTTTTTTTGTAAATACATACATATTATTCTTAGAAAACACCCAGATCCCGAAACAAATATTTGCAGATGTTAATATTTGTCCAGTAACGGGAATCGAACCCGCAACCTTCTGCGTCTCAGACGGTCCTTCACCCACTACGTAATATGTAATTATAATTTAATGCGTTCGTATGTAATTATAATTTGACAATACCTCTTAACATTAGCATAATATTTAATTATACTTTACTAGCTTCCACGGCTTCGCCCGCATGGTACCCGGATAAAAAGTAGCCTATGAATAACACATAGGCTACTTTTTATCCGGGTACATAGTAAACTTGATTTTGTCAAATTGCTTAATATAAGGTATGATAAATTAGGTCAAATAGTTACATAATAAATCTGGTCAGTTACAAGCCATTAAAACAGACTAGCACCGTGATTAAGGAAGTGTTAGGGTCAAATTAAATCCATGCTATTTATTAGAGTATCATACATTATATGTACCAATGCAATTCAATTTAATCCTACTATTATAAACTCGAAAGTTTGTGAATATGTTTGCTACTCTTTCACGCAAAAACTACTGAACGGATTTTAATGAAACTTTACAGTAATAAAGCTTAGCTTATACATCAAAATAATATATAGGTTACTTTTTATCCGGGTACCAAGGGCGAAGCCGAGGGCAAAAGCTAGTATGTATATAAGTTAAGTGATGTTTCTATTTGTTTGACAGATACACGTCGGGGAGCGTAGTTTTGTTTGCAAGCTATGCGGCTCCGCATTTCTGCTCAACGCTTCGCTGCAAGAACACATACGGGGCGTGCACCTACACATACGCCGCTCTAGAAACCGCAGCAAGGAGGCAACCACCGATTGAAACATAGAACTGCCCTCAGAATTTACTATAGTTTTAGTATAAGATGTCTATTAAATAACTATTTGTCTAATATTGTTGTTATTATTCAAAGTACAATATGGTTGTCTCTTTCCTAAAAAAATATTTTCTGGGTCTCTTCAAGAGTCTGGGTCTAGATGGGCCTGCGGTCTAGTCATCTCATAGACACACCAGATAAGATAATGGTCAAATGAAGTTAAAATTACTCTTTTAATACTCTTAAAAATACTCTTTTCCCAGTGATTATCAGTTCTGTACTTGAAGAGCGAAGAAGTGCACGTACGTTATGTCGAGTGCAAAGAAAAAGCTTATTCTAGCCTACTATTTATACAAAAAACAACAGCTACAAAAAAAAAGGAAGAGGCTATCTATGGGTTCATCCTATTTTATTAGAAAGAGAGTCTTATGGGGTATTCCATACTCTCATGGAGGATTTAAGGAAAGACGGAAGAAAGTTGTTTAACTTCTTTCGAATGACTGAAAGTTTTCGCAAATTATTAGAACTGGTATATGATGAATTAATACATGCTGACACTACAATTATAATTATACAATAATAATAATTATACAAGTACTAGTCATAAACACAAAAAAGCAGGTGTGACTTTATGTATGTGAAATTTTAAGAAATAAGGTTGAGCTATTGTTGTCGTCTTGAAAGAAGCATAGTGATGGATAATGAAAAAAACAATGTGGTGAAAGTGAAGCGTGTTTTCAGCGCGCCGCCATGCATTATGAACTTCGTATTTACAATGTAAATAATATAGGTAGTTTCGATCCTTTAATTGTGGACCACGTCGATAACGGTTTAGAAGTTTAATTTCTAGAATAGAGTAAATAAATAAATAAAATAAAAATAAATACACACCTAGTCATAGTCACCAACATACATAATCCTGATGCTACACTAGGATTCGCTGTATCGCAGGTATCAGGAACTACGAGTACCGTGGTACCACCACAACCGGATCCGGAACAAATAACTGCAGAAAATGCTATCATTTGTCCCGCGGCGGGAATCGAACCCGCACCTCTTTCGTCGCAGTCGGTTACTCGGCCAACGCGCTATTGAAGTCGTCATAGTGTTGGAGTGTGAAGTAATAAACAGATTATACATTATTTACCTCATTAATCGACCTTAATTATTGTTTGATATATTCAGTAAGATTATTGGTCAAAGGCGGCGGCGCGGCGTTTCAAAAATTAACCGTGTCTATATTAATTAACTAGATTAATTATAATGTTCATAATTAACTACTAGGTAATTAAGAACAGTTAGATTAGTTGTTAGTAATAAATAGGTACTTATAGCATTATAATTTGTTGTAATAAAATGTCTTGAAACGCTTTTGTCTTAAATGTTTAAGGTGCTATTTTTTTTAAAGTCAAGTGTTGTATTAGTGAATTCCAATTTGACCCAACATTAAAAAAAATCCTGATATCTAGTTAAGGGGGTTTAAAAACACTTCTGTATACGAAACTTAAAAATCTATTGTGCCCGTCACCTTTGTCTTGTGTCCGCCATCATTATTTTATTACATAACAGACGAACTCGATGGTATGACGTGCGAAACGTTCTTGTCGTCTGTCTTTGACCTCACGACCAGTCCTGGTGCTCAATAGATAGGGTTGACGATTGAACCCCCAGTCCACAAGATACTATTATGATGCAACGACACTAACTAGGCCTGCTCTAGAATCTAGTTAAAATTCAGGGCACCGTTGAAGTGCCAATTTTTAACCAGTTATATTTTAACTGCGATGTTGATTGGACTTCGTTTGTCAAGGCGAGACGCGTAAATATTGTCTGGAAGTGATAGTTGCATTAAGACCGCACCTTGGAGAGGTAGGTACCATTATTTGAAGTTCTAGTGAAAGAGTAGGTTGTCTGGAAGTGATCGCTGCGGTAAGACCGCACGTTGTTAGGGTAGGTACCATGTGTCCTGGTGAAGACGGAAAGGGAAAAGGTTGTCTGGAATTGATAATACCGCACGTTAGAGATACCATTATTTTTGTGTTCTAGTGAAGGTGAAAGTGGAAATTTTGTCTGGAAGGAAGTGATCGCAGCGATAAGACCGCAACAAGCAACGCAACGCATACCGGTAGGTAACCTCTTTATGTATGTACGAGATAGATAGATCGAAAAATCCTTTATTGCACAAGATAAAACAAGGACATAGGCGAACGTAATGTTCTTTTAGCTAACTTTTGTGTAATGAAGAATTAATGGGCGGTAGTGCGTTTGAAGGATTACCAAAAATAAGGGAAAATTTTATTAAATTAAATGCTAGCTACTTTAAATAGAAGTCAACTACATACATAAATGAAAATAATTCATACTTGATTACATATATCCAAATAAATACTTACTAGCTTCTTCTGCTCACGGCTTCGCCTAAAAAAGGTAACCGGATAAAAAGTAGCCTATGTGTTATTCTGAGCTATATTACTGTAAAGTTACATCAAAATACGTTCAGTAGTTTTTGCGTGAAAGAGTATCAAACACCCATCCTCATAAACTTTCGCGTTTATAATAGTAGTAGGATTTGACAGAGAGAGATAGTTATTTTGTTAGTTTGCCTGTTGAAGTTAGCTTGTCGTATTTAGCTATACCTACTGGCGATGATGTAAGTTGCCTTGTCAGATATATGCGTTTGCAGTAAAAGGATGTTAGTTTGTTTGTCTGTTACAATTTATCTCAGGAACGGCTTATCCGAAAGGTTGTTTGTTTAAAAGAGAAAGAAACACATTTATTTAGCACGACATAAAACAACAACAATTTTTATAGTTTTTTTTTTTTCTATTTAAGTGTCTCCGAATCGACATATCCGATTTGAGGTACGGTTTTGTTGCAATCCGTTTGTATTGACTTCAAAGACGGTTCTTAGATTGTTTTGTTTAAGCCACAAGTTACTAGCTGTGTGAAAATGTCCAAAATTATTATAATTATTATTTATGAATTTTGTCCGCTAGATGGAGTTGGATGTGCATTTAACTAGAGAGGGTGACGAGAGATGGGGCTTCGATCTCATAGGAGGTAGAGACCACGGCACACCACTCACCATAGGGCAGGTACAGTACAAATAAAACACGCTCACGACTATATTCCCCATGATATATCCTCAGATACATAAGTATTCAGTGAGTAGATCATTGAGAATATCAAGCAGACTAGTGGGTAGTCAGAGGCGCGTCCAAACATTACATTCGGACAAGCCCGCGTTTTTTGCAAGTTAGCATTCCACATGACAGGTTACAAGCACATCGACGCTTATTAGCACACTATCTGTTGGCACATGCCTTTGAATTTTTGACTCTAAGGCATGCCGATTTCCTCATGATGTTTCCCTTCGTTTTCAGCACGTTTTACCACCGCCAGCTGCAGTAGAAACAAATAACTAAACACCCAAGACACGCATTCATAGTCCTGACCCCACACTAGATTCCCTGTATTGTATCAGGAACTACGAATACCGTGGTACCACAACTCCCAGACCCGGAACAAACATCTGCAGAACATGCAGACATTTATCCAGCAGCGGGGATCGAACCCGCACCTCTTATGCGTCGCAGCTGGCTATTAAGGCCGGTAAAACCATGTATGTATGAAGTTTAAATAATTATGTATCCGAATTACAGCCAGCTCAACATACTTATTCTTCAGATTATGTTATTATTAACCGCGACGATAGGAGATATAAACATTATCTCTTACTGCAAACGTATGTACAGGGTATGCGTTTGCCGTAAGGGATATTGCTTGGTGAGCTGTACACAACTAAACTTAATTTTATCTATTGCTCTCTTTTACAAACAAAAAAAAAAGAGAAAGCATAAATTTGAGTGCTGTCAAATTAGTCAGATTTAAGTTTTACTTACAAGTTTAGTAATGAGCATACTTACGAAGAAGCGCGACAGGTAAACTAATTTTGATTTAAAATCTTGCCATCTCGCTCTTGCGTGCACTTTCAGTAAAAAAGAGCGACAGTTTAAATTAAGTTTTGTTGGTGAACTAGAGAATATACCTAACAACCAATGTCCACCCTGTAGGTCCATTCTAAATATTGGTGTTTTTTTTTTTAAATCGGATGAGCAGATCGGATATTAGGAACCTACCCCCTATATACTAACTTAACCTCTTTAAAAATATTAGTATAAAAACTAGCAACAACCATAATCTAAAATTATTCATTCAAATATATAGTTCATTCAAAATAATAAGGAAAATATATTTAGGACGACCTCCGCAGTGGGCGAAGGTTGCGGGTTCGATTCCCGCCGCGGGACAAAATGTTGGATCTGGGTATATTTGTCTCGGGTCTGGGTGTTTTCTATGTGTTATATGTATGTATTTACAAAAAAAAAATACATATTGTCATTTGTCATGTAGTTCCCATAACACAAGCTCTGCTTACTTTGGGCACAGATATTATAATGATTAGAACTACGCTAATCTATCTATTGTCATAGATATTATAATAGTATCGTGTAACTGGCATCAAGTCAACAATAGGTCGATCTTGATTCTTGGCTGACAGTGATCTTGTGCAAGCGATAGATTGGCATGTATTGACTATTGACAGTTTTAAATAGCTTCTATAAATAAAATTTCAGCATCGCTTCGTTATTAGTTCGAATGAGGTAGCGGCCAACTCTACAGCCCAATTCTTGTTATTATGTTACAATTGTAAGATGATTATTTGACGACCTCGGTGGCGCGGCGGCCGAGCTGCGTCAAAAGAGGTGCGGGTTCGATTGTTGCAGGACAAATGATTGTATAGTACTTGTTTGTATACTACAAACTTTCGCGATTAACGGGTCTTTATCGCGTTTACCCTTTTTAAACGCGATAAAGACCGCCGATTTTAGCCGTGCTCACGCCATAATGTGAACATGTACTTTTCTGAAGATGAAATGAGGGTAGTTGCGGCTACTGCCTTTATTTCTCGACGATAGCTCCGTATACTGCAGTCACCCGTGACGTAGTATAGGTACGGAGCTATCGGATGCACGGATGTTGCAATAGAGTTGAAACGTCGGGAAAATAATAAAAAGGTAAACGCGATAAAGACTCGTTAAACTTATAAAAATGCTTGCATGCTCTGTTCCGGGTCTGGGTGTTGTGGTGCCACGGTAGATGTAGTTCCTGATACCTACGATACAGGGAATCCTAGTGAAGGGTCAGGATTGTGTACGTTATGATATGTCTGTTGGAGTTTATTTTTATTATATTTTTAAGCGAGTTAAAAAAAAACAGGTTTTTTTAAGTTTGTTACTTGATATCTTCGTCAATTGATCACCGATTTTGATGATTATTTCGTTATTATATAGAGAATTATCCCGAAGTGGTCCCATAAAGATTTCATTCCTGAGGACTAGCATTTTCCATTTAACTAAACATTTCCCGTAAAACTAAAATATCTTCATCATCTTATGGAACCACGACTAGTCGAAACATTTTTTGTGGGCTATTTTTCTTAGCACACAAATAACTGGTTTTTTATTCGAAAGAGTGTCATCCCGAGTTAGCAAAATAACGTAAGCACGTGAGGAAGACGGTTTTTTGACATTATGCAATGATTAAATTAATTATTAAATTATTTAATCAAATGTCAGTATACAATTAGATCACCTTTTAATATAAATTTTGTCCGCGAACCAAGCAAGAGATCGCTTTCGATTCCCGCGAAGGTTTATTTTTTGGGTTATTATAATTATTTTGAGATTTCCCTTAATCGTGATTCAAAGTCCAAATAACCGATTTAATAATAATGTGTTCCGGTTTGAAGGGTATGGTTGCCGGTGAAATTACAGGCACATGAGATCTTTCACCTTGATATCTCAGGGAGGCAAAGTGTGAGTGATATCTCTGGTATTGCAAGGCTACGGTAACCGCTTACCATCAAGTGGGCCGTTAGTTTGTTTGCCTCTTTATAAAAAATCCGGTTAAAAAAAATTACAGCTCTTGCATATTAGTCATCCCTCAAACTTGACTTAATATGCGTTTGCCGTAAGAGGTTGTTTTGTTTTGCAGGTGTACCCATCATCACCGGCGCAGGCGGCTGGGCTGCTTTCTGGCGACCTGGTGACTCGGCTCGGCGACCGGCTAGCGAGCGAGCTGACGACTCGCACCGCGCAAGCCCTACTCGACGACGCTGTGGGGAGCCTCTCTTTAGGAGTCTGCCGGTGGGTATATCCCTCCATATCCTACTGTCCATAATAAGTTGAAATGAAAATAGAAAGTGAGTGTTCCAATAAACGGAACATGAATATGATTTTTCGATATGGTTTTGTGAACATGAAGTAAAATTGTCCCGTTTAAGTTTTTGGGAATAGTCTCTGTGGCATATACCTAATAATAGCACTTCATAGTACAGTCGATGGCAAAAGTAGATTAAATGTTTGAATAGTTTTAAGATGTTCATTTTCTTTGGGTAGGGGGGTTCAAAGTCAAAGTCAAAATTCATTTATTCATTAAAATCACAAGGATCACTTTGAAACGCCGGTTTTATCTACTGCCTGTTCTTCCGCGACCCAGTCAGGTAATAAAGGCAAGAAAACATGCCTGGTTATTCTTTTTAATGATATAAAACAATAGGTACCTACATTTTATATCGAGTTGGAGCATTTTCTATCCCAAGAGTTTTTGTCATCTAAATAATCAGATATTTTATAAAGATAAAGTTTTGGTTTAATAACGTTAAATCGACTTAAACTGTAATATCGTTATTGTACTGATCAAAATTAATTAAAAGAATCTACAGCTACCACAACTATGTTGGTAGGTATAAAAACACTGTGTGCTTGTCACTAATCTTGGTATAATTTACTTTGACCAACTGCTATGTAACCATAATTCTGATTATGAATACGGCTAAGATGGATCTTTAAATGTAACCATTTATTACTAGCTGTAACCAGCGACTTTGCACGCGTGGAGTAGTGTTTAAAAAACATCTTTTCATCTCCATTTCCCCCCCTTAAATGTTAAAATCCAAAAATCCTGAAACACATAATTGCCACCCCTTAAAATGTTATCCAAAAACCCTGAAACGCGTCATTATTTGTATATTATTTATAGCTGCTCAACATAAGATGAGTAGATATATTTCAAAATTTTAAGTACCTAACCGATACACCCATAAAAATAAAAAAGTTTTAAAATACCTATCGCCAACCATTTCCCCTCTTTTAAATGTTAAAATACAAAAGCCCTGAAACACGTTTTATTTATTACTGCTACTGAAAGCTGTATTTTAAATTTTCATGTTAATAACTTCAAAGACTTTCATACAAAGTACAAACCCCCATTTCCTCCCCTTAAAATGTAAATTTCCAAATATAATTTTCTTAGTACGTTTTAAAATAAACCTATATTCCAAATAAACTAGTTCAGCTTAATGTCCTTTACATTGAATTGTTCTAAATGACATCGCCCTTTCTGGATGGTAATAAAAAAAACCTTACAACCTAACCTCGGATCTGCCCAAGAAGGATTTTTCAGTTGTGCCTGAGTAGGGTCTGATGAAACGAATATTTGTGCAGATGTTCCGATGACTCAACTAAGTAGTTGTGCATACTGATTGGTCCGTGAGGAACTCGCTGTCGGTTGGCTGTTTATTTACTTATGTTTTTTGTCGCTGACTGTACATGTGGGTAGGTATGTTATTTGATCTGGCACCATCACTCCACAACTAATCACGGTCAGATAAATCAATACCGTACAAGATTATAAATAATCGAATGTCAATCACATATTGATGCGACCGCCCTTTACCCGTTAAAAATCATGGTTAATCCGATGTTTTCGATTTCATTTGCCTCTCGGTATAGGCCGAAAACGAACTTATTTATATTATTATTTTATTTATTTTTACCATTTAAGGGTCGGTAAAATGAAGTTCTATCTTTTATATAATAATCAGTAAGTTTCCAAAATAAATAATTGTGTTTTTGTAAAAAAAGTCTTGTGCTAAAAATCAATGAATTTAATGTTAATATTTTGAAACGTGTGGTGGATATCGCTGTGGATTGATTTTGTGAACGAAAGACTTTAAAAATGAGTAGTGAGTCTAAAAGTGATGTGTCTTTGCTATCTATAATTATTTGGAAATATTATAGAAATGATTATTATGTAAAGTATTTTACCTTGTCATATAAACAACTTTTATTTATTCTCTTAAGCTAACCTGTAATACCTTCCTGTTTCTATACTCTGACTAATTCATAATTAAAGTCCACTTTGGCCTCGACTTTTTTAGAAACCTGCCTATTCGACATTTCAATTAATGTAATAAAGCATGTAAATAATTAAATGTATATAGATAGATATATAAACTATTTATTGCACACTAAAGCAAAATACAAAAACACAGGAACAAAAATAAAAATAAAAGGTACAATGGGCGGTCTCATTGCTAAAAGCGATCTCTTCCAGACTACCTTTGGATGGACATGATAAAATGGAATCAAAAGAAGGCGGTGTACAAGCCTATAAACCTAATATATAATATTAAAAATAATTATAATTAATAAATACGTTATAATATGATAATTGTGGAAATAGAAATGCTTAAATAAATAAATTAGTATGTAGGTAATCATATATATATATTTATAGGTAAAACAATGACCTAGATACTAGATAGATAGTGACGTTACTTTATTATCTTGTTCCAGCGGCCTATACGACCCAGTCCTCGACGATTTCGAGGGGATATACGAGCCGATAGAGCGAGCCGATTCCGACCTACGATCGGAACCTACTGAGGTATCTCCTCCCCGCTGCATAGACCTGCCCGAACTCCCCCTATCGGACCTTAACGACTTCCGTCCAATCACTGAGTCGCGTTCCCACACCGCTTCCCCTTTCCTCCCTCAAACGAAACCTTACAGACCCTTCTCAACTGAACCTCTCAAAGTCCCGCCGTTAGAAGACCCTATTATTCTCAACCCTAAGTTTAAAGATGATTTCGCGGATATACTCGATGGTGTTGATATCGATAAAGTGGAAACTAAGTATAAGCTGCCCGTATCAGAGCAATATGATCCGAATTATAAGAAGAAAGTTGACGGAATCCTGGAGAAAAGCACTGAAAGAGAGATTCAAATAAATAACCAAATTGAAGCTATAGAAATCCGAGCATATGAAGTTATCGAAACCGAAGAAGTGAAAAAGGGACAGAAGGAGGTGCAGTTCACGAAAGAAGAAGCTAGGTTCGAGGAAGAAATCAAATTAACGAAAGAAGAAGCTAGATTTGAAGAAGAGATGAAACTGGAAATAGACATGGAAAATATTGAGCGCACGGCTCTGGACCTCGTCAGGGAAAGTATCGAACGCGCCGTGTCTGTCACTGAAGAAATACAAGAAGCCGTTGAAGAAGAGCTCAGAGCGTCTGCTACTCGAGATATCGTAGAAAAAACAGTAGAACTCAATACTAACGAATTTAGTGAGCAACGAGAATCTGAATTTAAGTCAGACGTGGTTCGAGAGTGCAATAAAGTTAAAGACAACAGTGATGCTAGCACAGCCGAAGTGAAAGTAGAGAGTTCTGAAGAAGAAAATCAAAAGCCTCCCAAGGAACTCCTGTATGTTAGAGAAAATAGACACAAAGTAAAAACTCACGAAGTTAAAACAGAAATGAGCGAATTCGTAAACAACGATAGCGAAAATATGGCTAAAGAGACTATGAAAGAATCAGAAGGCAAGCAGAAAGCTTTTAACATAGGCTTACAGACCATACCCAACATCAAAGGAATGGTACAATCATCGTATCACTTTGATTTACTCATGAGAACATTCTTTATCCATCTCACTGACGTAATGGTGGCTATGTCGAGATTTATTTTGACTCAACCTGCGACAGAACTGGAGATGAAAGCAGAACAGGTGATAAAAGATAATCTCATTATTGGATTAGGACAACAAACTGTTAAGCGTGATGTCGAAAGCCAGGAGTTCCATAAGTCAAAACAAACTTCAACGGATGTAAGAAGTAATGTTGAAGTTAAACGCGAATTTAACGCTAGAGATGTAAAACAAGAAATTAAGAAAAGTGATTTAAAAACTCAAAACCATCTTGAAATGGAGTTCGAAGAAATGGAAAGAAAAAGACTGTCTGGCGCAGAGATGGCTCAAATGACGCAACGTAAGTCCAAAGAACTAACGCATAGAATGGACGCCGTGATTTCTGAATTCGAAACTAAAACTGGTATAGAAGAGGCGTCTGAACAGAGTAGACGGTCTCGAAGCAGAAGTCGCATTGAAGAAGAAGTAATGAATGAGAGTGATCCTCTAGAATGGCTCGCGAAAGTAAACAGTAAACAATCATCTCAAGAAACAAATATTTCTACATCGAAGAAAAGCTCATCGTCTCACACTGAATCTAAAGAAAGTAGGAGATCTAAACACGAGTCCCAAGAGATAAAAACGAGAACTAAGCCCGGCAAACAAATGTACGTAGCTGTCGTAGAGTCTCACGTTTATACAAACAAAGATGCTATTTTGGAAGAAATGTTAGAAACATCTTCAGTTGAAAGCATTGAAGAAAACACTCAAAAACAGCAAGCGGTTGAAATCGTCACACAGGCACTTGACGAATCTGTGACTGCCAAAGAGAGCTATAAAAAGGCTGCCGTAGAAACTACTGAAGTACGTTTAGAAGCATCGAAAGAATTTACTGAAACAAAAGTGTCCCAGCATGAAGCTAAACAAGAATTGCTTGCCACAGTCGCGTCAGAAACGACAGAAACATTTGAAAACTTGCAAGCTAAATCGTTCAACATTTTAGAAGTGTCAGCAAAAAAGGCTGTTGTTGCTTCAGAAGAGAACTACAAAACAGCAGTTATTCAATCAACTGAGACTCTTCTTGAACAGACCAAAGAACAGATTACTGAACTGAAATTAAATGAAAAACATGCTACTAGCAACGTAGAGCAGTTAGCTATAGCTGTCACTGAATCCACTGACCTAGTCATCGACGATTCTAAACTAGAAGTATTTGAAGCAAAGGAACAGAATACTAAAACAGCTGTTATTAGATCTGAGGAGAGCTTCAAAACAGCTGCAATAGAATCTACAGAAGTCGCTTTAGAAGAGGCTGTTGAAGAACACGCTATTACCATAGAGACAGGCCACGCAACGATCAGAGAGACCAAAAACTTAGCCGTAGCTGGAATTATTGAAACGAAAATAGAAGAAAACAAGATCATAATCCCTAAACCAGCTGAAGATGAATACGCATCACTGAAAATAATAAAACAAGAATTCATAGACGATCCGTCTGTGGATATTACTGAGATATCCGAATGTGAAGTCACAAAAAAGAGCTTGGAGATCGAAAATTACGTATCTCAAGAAACGACGTATAAATCTGAGAAATTACACATAAATACTGATATAGCTCGGACGGTGCTAAGCCAATCGGTTCAGAATGACGAGAATAACAATATAAATACTCCTACCCCTTCCACTGTCCCCCCAACTCCTTTAACAGATGAATACATGTTTAAGCTTCAAATCCCGTTACCCAAAAACACAGGTCCGGTTATCAAAGAAGATAGCCCCGATCACGAAGATCTATCTATAGTAAAAAAGAAATTGATTCCACATATAGAGACTATTCTAGATGAGCCAATAATTTATGACCCACCCCTGTCGACCCCTACTGAGGATAAAATTGAACCTGTTTACAATAAACTTGGATTGAACGGAGGTGGTAGAATTCAACCCGTGTACACTAAACCGGGGCTGAAAGGGGGCGCCAGTGTTCCTTGCTACAGAAAGGTAAGAATATGCATGTTAGTACTCGTTGTTCCTGATACCCACGACATAGGGGATCCAAGTGTGGGGCCAGGATGTATGTGCCTGTTGAGTGTATTTGTATTAGAATAATTTAAAAGAAAATCAATTTGAATTCACCTTTCAATGTTTTAATCATTGCTTGTTATGAATTTTGTTAGTTCACGGAAATTGTAAAGGCGGTATGTTTTTTTATATTATTATTTAACGTTTTTGCGCACTCCTTTTACTTGTTAAGTATGCCGGAAAACCAAGGCAAAGCTGTGGGTTCGAGTCCCGCTGCCTTACCCATTTTGGATCAGATAGTGAGACAAATCGATTGCAAACCAGAAACATATTGTAAGGAAAAAATTAAAATCTACTTCAAATAGTTCAATATGAAATGTTATCCTTTCCGTTTTCACAACTGGAGATATCACGTAACACATACGCAAAAAAACGGTTAAAAACTGCATTTTTTGAAGTCGGTCAAAACTGCATTACAATCCGATAAGCTTCGAAAATAAATGTTAACAGATGAACAAAAAAAAAACCTATATTTATACTGCATTTTATTTGACCTAGAAAGGAAAAAAATACATTTATTTAATGAAGAATGTAACATATTTCACCCTAGTTACTTTTAAACAGGAATATATTCGAGAAATCGAAAGAAAATCGTCCCTCCTAGCCTCGGCCATCGATCAAACCATTAAAAGCATAGAGGAATACAAAGAGGAGGTCGGCATAGACAGAATAGAGGCTGTAGCGGAAGTGGAGGCCACGACGAACGGCGATGAGCTGAAGCCTGAGGATGAGCTGCTTGGCTTCAGAACGGTGGAATTTGATACGGAGAGCTTGCCGAAGCAAAACACACCTGTTAATATACCGGTAAGTTTCGTAAACAGCATAGCAATGCTGCCTGCCTGCATTGCTAATATTAACTGCTTAAAAACACAAATACAAAATAATATTTATTTACAAACTAATTTGGTTATAATTTTGACATTCTGGTGGCACGAGGGATAGTCTGTATCGCGGGAAGCCGGTTACAAAATAAATCAATAAAACAAGCTTTTTCGTTTTTATCCCAGCAAACACTTTCATTTTATACCTACATCATTGGGGTGCATAAAAGATAATTGGTCCGCCATCTTTGGGAGTCCGCCATATTGGATTTTAAATGATGTCACGTAGCTAACTATGGATTGTTCTACATTTCAGCACAATCAGACGGCGATAACTGGTTTAAAATTCAGTTGCAAGATTTGATTCATACATCCTAACTTACTGGGCAAGTTAAATTAAAGCTTGTTATAATTTAAAAGTTTGCAGAAAGCTTGTAAAATCTCGTAAAAATTACCACAAGAATGTATAATATACCAAAAATTCAACCTCGGCGGGACACAAACCATTCCCATCCCATCCCATATAGCGTCCTATTCTAATGTTAGCTGACGCTTTCTTATCTTCTTCTTTACGTCATATAGAGAGCACTTGCTTGGCAACAGATTTTTTTATAGTGGTAGCGTATGAAATCTTTCACATAGATATCTAATACTTCTGTTAGTTAATAAATACTAGCTACTAGATAGTTTTGATCAAAGGGAAACCGTTAGCAGTAGCTACTGTACTTCGCCCGTGTTATCCGTAAAAAAGTATAGACGATGAAAAGTATTGATCTACAAGAAAAGCTCTTCTTTTAACAGGTTAATATAAAGCCAGTGTCCACCCTAAATGTACATTCTAAATATTGATGAAAGAATTTTTGAAATCGGATGATTAGTTTCGGAGATTACCCTACTTAACTTTACTTTTTATTAATATTTTAATCAAAATTAACTTGTAGGTTATGCCCGACCAGAGAACTCCTCAGCCCTATTTGAATGAATCTGGTGAGCCGCTAGGCACCGCGCAGGGGATCATAGATGGACTGGAAGATGCCACCGTGGACGAGAAAGTCGCTAGTGAGTATCTTCCAGCTATTGATCAGCTATTGGGAGATTTACTTTTCCAGCTTATAACAAATAAGATGTTTCAGCCAAGTCAAAACCCAAGCAAGTTTGACAAATTCACAATAAAAAAAAACACATAAGTTGACGTTTTTCTGTGATCCTTGTCGATTCAATGAATAAAAAAATGTTGACTTGACATTAGCTATTAGTTTTTTGAAAATTAGTATTTTCCAGTTGTTAGGAAATAGTGATTTTTCCATCGGTTGGGGTATTTAGTTTTTAGTTAAAAAGAAATTTAGTTTTTGCTGCTTGTGGGAAATTAGGTTTTTCATTGTAGGGGGAAATATGGATTTTCCAGCTGTTTGGGAAACTGATAATTTTCTTGCTGTTGGAAACATTAGATTTTCCAACGGTGAAATGAAATGAAATGTTTTATTTGCGAGAAATATGGTAACAAGATCTCATAGTAAGTATTTTCTCATTTTCAAGATTTTCTTATTTTGAGTTTTGCTTTATTTCCTTTCAGAGGAACTAGGAAAGCCAGGCATGACAGAGAATAAAATAGCAGAGTTAATATCTGGAGAGTCTGAGATGTTGAGAGAAGCACACGTTATGGGGTAAGTTGATTATTTGCACTCCAGCCACACACACTCTAATCACACTAGCAAAATAGTAATGGGGAATCAATTTGACAAGAGGCTAATTTAGAGGCTAGTTAACTAAAACTTCAAAATTACTTATACACATACTTTTAAGACTTTATTTAATTGACGACCTCTGTGGAGATCTGTGAGTGACACAGGTGAGTGGGCGCAAGCCCGCCTAAGATGCAGTAGGGTGCTGGTTCGAATCCCGCGGCGAGACAAATGTTTGTATGATCTGCAAATATTTGTCTCGGCATCTGGGTGTTTTCTATGTATAATAGGTATGTATTTACAAAAAAAATATATAAGTAGTATATCAGTCATGTAGTTCCCATTATACAAGCTCTGCTTAGTTTGGGACTAGATGATGCTGTGTGAAACTGTCGAGCATTATTTTTATTTTATTTATTTAATTCTTTGACTAACATTATTTCTCAATGAGTTTATCGTGTTCTATTGGCACCACATTAATGAAAGATCATCAAAAAACAGAGTTTGCTGCGTGTTTTTTCTAGATTCATTTATTTTATAAGTTGACGTTTCCATTTAATAATAATAAATGTAAAATAAAATACAACAGGTTCTTAAAAATAAAAAATCTTTATTAGATTACGAAAACAACACACTTTTGATCGCTTCTACTTGGCAACTATAAGTTAGGTTTACTTGTCCCTACACTAGGATAGGATATGATCCATCAATGTATTGGCGTCGACTTTCACTTTGACTTTGACTAAAACCGATTGAACCAGGCTATCGCGCGTGCTCTCAACACACATGAACAAACCGGACGATTGCAGCGTTGACTTCAACAAGATCAAACCACTTATGGAGTCGCTGAAGAACTCTGAAGTGATCGCGGCGCTGAATGAAGAGTTGAAGAGGAGGGAAGAGGAGAAGAAGAAGGATGAGAGGAAGTGGACGACGTTCCTTCAGAAGCCGCAGCGGCCTGCGCCGCGAGCCAAGTGCGGGTACTACGGCTACCTGCCGCAGGAAGAGAATGAGCAGGTGTGTAACAAAAACCCGGTCCAGTCCATTCAAAAAAATATATTTCGGACTACACATTTTTCTATATTGGTTAGTAAGAAGAGTAACAAAATAATTAGGTACTATGGTAGTAGACAAAAAATAATACAATCAAAAATTAAAAAAAAGGTGCTGGGTATGACGTGCAAGTATTAAAGGTGTTATCACTAAATCAACTTGAAAATCACTAAAAATATTTGATAATTGAAAAATATTGTATACAAACTCATACCTACCTAAGTTATACAACGTACCTAAGTGTATTCATCGCTTAAAATAAACAATTTTAATGTTTATTAAATATATATTAAAGTTTATATATATTTCATAAATATTCTGAAAGAGTTTGTTCGGGCAAATCCTATCATAATATGTACCTATTTCTGCCGACATTCTGTGTTCTGGTTTGAAGGGTGTGGGTGCCGGTGAAATTCAAATAAATTTAAAGTACCTACTCAACTTTTTAAACTATCATGGTTATTAACAAAATGGATATTTACCATAATTTGTGAGTTTGAATGTTGTCCGATATTTCGGCACAGTTGCATGTACCATGATCACGGGAGGAACTCGGGTTTAGAATGTTAGTGGCATATAAATCGATCTACCCACTTTCACACTCTTGACATGAGCCGAAACATCGGAAAACTCAAAAAATATAGTAAATATCCCGTTTTTTAGTAAAAAAAATTAAAGTACTTATACATAAATACGTAAAATACCTATCATCGCGTCTAGATGTACGATAGATGTGGCCGCACTGCAGGCGGCATGGCAGCAAGGCGTCTAGGCGGCTTGGCAGTTAGGCGTCTAGGCGGCTTGGCAGTTAGGCGTCTAGGCGGCTTGGGATGGCGTACTGTAGGCGGCTAGCTACGTTTCATCGCACTGCAGTGCGGCGAAATATATCGTATATTGTAATCGATCAACTATTTGGGCCGTATGCCATGATTCCGCATACCTTATCAATTTCCTAGACACCTAGCTGTCTGATTGAGTCGTTAAATCGATGTTCAATGTCAAATCACCGTTATATTAAGACTACATGGATAAGTGATCGTTAATAAAAAAACAGAAGAACAAACACGCTAACGACTGTATTCTCCATGATGGACATCTTCAGATACATACTCAGTAAGTATGTAAGGAGTAGTCGGAGGCACGTCCTTATATTTGGCCCGCGTTTTTGCAAATAGTTATTGTTCCACGTGACAGGTTGCAAGCCCTAGTGATGCTAATGGTAATTAATTTAATTAATTAAATATAATCATCGTAACAGTTTATGACATATTTGTATAACTGAGGGCTTTCATGTTTCGGATGGCACGTTAAGCAGCCGTTATGACTTTGGTCGAGAGCGTCTTTATTTTCGTTTTTTGTTTGTACAATATTTGTATACCTTCATTAGGTAGGAACTAGGTACATACAGGCTGTCTTTCTGTCGAGTGATTTCTCGACGAAATAATGCGATCGACATGCCATGACGTCTGGCATGTTCCTATTAATTCATATTTCAAGGTGTTTGGCCATCATTCAATGTTATTTTCGTCAAAACAATTGAATTAATTTTCAGTCCTTTATTTGGTGACTAAGTTAGCGGTTGTGTTTGTGAGTGCATACTTTTTATTTATAGATAGAAAGATATATAGATAGATATACAGGCATACATATAGTCACGCCTGTTTCCCGGAGGGGTAGGCAGAAATCAAGGATTTCCATCTGCTACGATCCTGGGCCTCCATCCCTTGCCATCGGCTGCCAGTTCCTAATAAGTATTGATGTTATATAGAAATGTTAGAAAATCTATAACAAAATAAAAACTTGATAAAAGACCTTAACTCGCTCTAGATCGCTCTAATACCCAACCTCGATTTCTGGTGCGGGAGGTGCAAGAGATTGGAGGTGCGGGTTCTGCATATATTTGTTCCGGGTCTGGGTGTTGTGGTAGCTCCTGATAGTTAGTGATACCCACGATGCAGGGAATCCTATTGTAGGGTCAGGACTCTGTATGTCTCCACACTTCCTTCCTTCCCCTCTTCGAATGTTTTGTGTTTGAATCGGGCTTTCATTATAATATAATGATCATCTAGCCACAATGGAAACAGAGCTTATGTTATGTGAACTACATGATTGATATACTACTTATATACATTTTTTGTAAATAC
Source organism: Perizoma affinitatum (assembly GCA_961405105.1). Taxonomy (NCBI): domain Eukaryota; kingdom Metazoa; phylum Arthropoda; class Insecta; order Lepidoptera; family Geometridae; genus Perizoma; species Perizoma affinitatum. The sequence continues at coordinate 15,953,222 of OY560186.1, read as the reverse complement.
ATACATATTATACATAGAAAACATCCAGACCAGAAATATTTGCAGATGCAAACATTTGTCCCGTGGCGGGAATAGAGCCCGCAACTTTCTGCGTCTCAGACGGGCCTTCGCCTACTGCACCACAGTGCTTTTACTTGTAGATTTAATATTTTTTTGTTTCTTTTCAGGGGCCGTATAAAGTTAAAATAGTTAAGCAACCTAAACCAAAAATAGCGCCAGATTATAAACCTGAGGTACATTAGTTTTATTAATGGAAAGCGCAATAACCCGAAATTTATACAAAAAACATAAAAAATATGTAAAAATTTTCGGTTACTGCGCTTTCTTAAGACAGCTTTTTTGTTAAGATACGTTATTTTGAACGAACCAACTTAATCATATCTAATCTACTTATTGATTGATCCATATTAATTAAGTAATATTATTTATCTATTTGATTATGTAAAAGGTGTTGAAAAAAGATGTTTCCCTTAATTCCAATAATACGTATTTGTTACAGAAGTTTAAACCTGTTTTGCTCTGTATGTTTTTAATTCTTTTAAGTGTTCCAATAAATAAGTTTGTTCCAAAGCTTTTCCTTTTAATATTTGGTCCTTGCTTTTCACCTATTGTTTTTATTAAAACTAGAATACTGAACAATATTGTCGCTCGACTAACTTTAATGACAAAATATTAAAATATTTAAGAGTAGCAGAGCTTGTGTGAAAGGGTTTTTCCGGGGAAGTGCTACCGCCATGCCTATTTCTGCCGCCAAGTAGTAATGTACTCGTTGCTGTATTCTGGTTTAAAGGGTTATAGTAGCCGGTGAAATTACAGGTCCATGAGATCTTTCATCTTGATATATCAGTGTCGGCAACGCGTGAGTGATACCTTGATAAACTTCTATATTTTTTAAAATTTTCCAAAAATATTATTTCGTTCCTTGTCCTAACACAAAACAAAAAAAAAAACAGCCAAATCAGTCGAGTCGTTCTCATGTGATGTTCTTTTATACATATCATGATTGTTTTTTAAGATAGATATTTTAGCCCTTTTTGATGAGACATGTCACGTTATATCTTTTGGCGGTTTTAGACAGTCGCCTAGTGAATTATTCTCCTTTAATTTCACCCGTGTTATTTTGACAGCCGGTAATATACTGAAAAGTTAAGAAATGTGCATGTTATTAATTTATTAATCGATCCTCAGTATGCATTGCAGTACATCCCATCCCATGCATGTAAAGCCAGAGACAGTATTTGCGCAACTATGACACATTTTATGCATTCTATTATATTTTTAATGTAGAACTTTTTCACATTTCCAACGGTTCCACATTTCCATTATTACCACATTTTCAACGTCAACTGACCACCGAACACGTGGGGAAGGTACTGTGTAAACATTCCTACATTTACAACATTTCCACATTTGCAACATTGCCATATTTACAACGTTTCGAAAATGTACAAAACTAATCAAACTCATGCTCCATCTATCACTATCAGCCACAAACCATCCTATTCGCAGGATTTCGAAACAGGCCCACTACCCTGGGAAGAGCGTGCTCTAACTGAGCCACCGCCACCGCCCGTGGCACTTGAAGACCCTATCCTTGTGCCGGAAGACGGTCCAGAGTTCCTACAGGCTGTGGACCCTCTGTTGGAGAGCCAAGTTCCTGATCTACAGGACACTGGTTAGTACCTCTTCTAAATATACAGGGGTGCATTCAGAGGGTCTATGGTGAGTGCTATACTTGAAGACCCTATCCTAGTGCCGGAGGACTGTCCATAGTTCCTGTAGAATGTGGACCTGTAGATACAAGACACTGGTTATTTTTTATCTTCTAAATATACTGGGGGTGCATTCAGAGGGTCTATTCTGAGTTTATAGCATGACAAAAATGTGACTGTATCGACAAGATTTCCATACAAAAATAGTCGAAACGGTTACCGAATTTTGTGGTTCGACAAGTTTGTATTTGTAATCTAACATAAGGAACGTGACGTGTGATAGTCGGATTTTCGACAATGTAACAAACAGGAGGGTTTAATAAGACGGATTATTTCCGTTGTTCTTCGATCTGATTACGCCCGAATACCGCGCCATGTTAATCCATAATAATGGCTTTACCGAAGGATGTTCGTATGCAGAAATCTTTGGGTCTATGGAGAACAGGGTTGGTCGTGAGCCCTCCATTTGCGAAGGGGAAGATCTTCCACCGAGCTTTTCAATGTGGTCCATTTGCCCGGGCTCCTTGGACTTTATATAAATATATATATATCCTAGGTTATTTTTTTAGGAGTGAACTATATACTTTCTATTAGTCGACGTTACATTATAGAAGGATGTAATGTCGACCTCAAACAAACCCAAAAACTTATAACAACTTATATAATATGTCATATATAATATGTCATATATAATATGTTATATACGGTGATATTTTATTCCCTAGGTATAATTTTACCACCAACCCAGCCAGAAATTCCTAAACCCATACTAGAAACCGAAGAAACACCACCAGAAGAGGAAATAGAAAAAGAAGTAACGGAAGAACAAGAAGTAAAAGAAGAGAAGAAAGAAGAGGAAATGAAGGGAGAAGTGGAAGAAATGGCTGAACAACTGGTGCAGAATGTCAAGAGTATGGTTGGTGAGTAAAGTATGTCAATTTGTGTCAATAGTTGTAAATATTTTGACTTATCATTTATAATATAAATTTTTAAACTATCATGGTTACGAACATATTTTTTTACTAAAAACAGGATATTTACCATGATTTGTGACAGTTAAATCGGTGGAAGTGGTATTTTTCGCAATAAAAGAGTGAGAAAGAGGGTATGTAGATTTATTTGCCACTATATTCAAAGACTTCAGTTCCTCCCGTGATCATGGTACATGCAAATGTGCCGAAATATCGGAAAACATTCAAACTCACCAATCATGGTATCTAAATATTCCGTTTAATAAAAATATATAATTTATAATTTTGATCAGTGTAAATATATTGTATGTACTAGGCTTGTTAAAATCGATTTAATACCACAATTGGCTTGTGCTAACCTCGGTGGGGCACAGTGGACCGATATTTTAAACCCGTGGATCTCCTTGGTGGGGCAAAACAGACGTACCCTTTATATATTTGACAAAATAATAACAGACCATTTTGTTGTCTTTTATGTTATTTTTTTTTACATTGATTGTCATGTAAATATGATCAACGGTTTTATAAATTATCTTCAGACATATCTTTTCTCACATACACGCATGCAAATGCTGAGACGTTCAAGTTGACTGTTTTGCAATGCGTTGTTTTCTCGATAACCAGATAACCGCTGTAAAGGAGCATTGTCAAGTAAATCTATATTGTCTTTGGTTATGCAGATCCGCACGCGCCAATTCAACAGCAGCTAGCTCAGATGCGCGCGCAACTCGCGGCGTTGGCTCAGCTACCGTGCGTGATCCAGCAATCCCTGGAGATGCTGACCAACCATCTGGCACACATCACCCAGCAGGTAGGCTGAGAGATGCCAACAGAATCAGTCTCTTAAACATAATCACTGATTATTAACAATAAGAGGGTGTCTTTACGAGAGTTTAGCTCACATCACCCAACAGACTGGAAGGTTTTTTTGAACACCACAAGGTAAAAAAATAAACAAAAAACTTAAAAAAACTAATAGTACAGTGGGCATTCTTATCGCTTAAAATCGATCTCTTCCACGACGTAATTAAATCTGCACACCCTCTTGCAATCAAGAGAAGACCAAGAGAGAAATGATTATCTCTTATCGAACCTAAGTAACATTACCATCACATGATTTTTGAGGTTTTCTAAATGAATGAATGAATGAATGAAAATCATTACTGTACACCATAGACAAACAATATATCTTTTCGCTTTTCAGGAAACTCGTCAAGTCACGAGCGAGCAAATGAAGTCCGAATGCTTCGAGGAAGTTGAATGTGAGCTATTTCTACCAATTTAATCAGTATTTTTATATATTTTTTATCAACCGAAACTAAAAAAGAAGGATTAAATAGGTATTCAATTGTAAATATTTAACTAATATTTTGTAGGCTTTTAAAATTATTGTTAATAACTTTTTAGTTAAAGTTTGTTCTTTAAATTGTTTTTTTGTTAATTCATTACGACGTAATTAAAAAAATAAGGAAGCGACAGATACGGTGTACATCTTCTAGAAGAAGGCACAATATTTGAATTTAAATAAGTAGGGCTTTTTTGAGTTTTTTGATCGATGCACTGAAGATATCGAGATGCTTATAAAAGTGATTTCTGTGTCTCATAGCTTATCTAGTTTAAACGTCTTTAAAAACTATTTTTTATAAAACTTAAGTTGCGGTTATCGTAACCTATGGACGCTTGCAACACCAGAGGTATCATATTACATAACGGGCGAGAGTCAGTTAACGGGTCTAAAATATTACCTGATTTTTAGTTTTAAAGTGTGGTTAACACTTTAAAATTAAATAGCCAAAGTTTAAGATAGTTTTGTTGTTTCCAGTGAGAGATGGTGAATGCGCCGACAATCAAGTGCAATGCCAGGAAATCGCAGAAAACGACGTGGGACACGTGACCATCGAAGAAATCGGAGCGCAGGACCTCGAACAAAACATTATCCAGGTAGATATAGATAGATAGAAGATACAAAAATACTTTATTGCACCTACAAACTTTAACAACTCAGGATCGGACCTGTTACTTCAATGTTATTGCAATCAAGGTTAAAATGATAGCCTTGATCTGATGCTGTAGCATCACCTGAAATCCGGAGAATACTCGACTCCTCATCAACTTCAACTGACTCCTTGTATTCATACTTTAGGATCACAGAAGGCTGTGTCGACAAAGCCCCTTTGCTTTGTCAAATCAATGACGTCCTCGATGGCGCGGCTTATTCCACGAATCTCCCCTGAAAATCGCTTATAGGGGGGAAACTGGAATCTAAAATCTGGTGTTGTCCCAATCGGATAGGAATAGAATTAACAAAGTACCTAAACTGTTGTACAATTTGATCTATTTGTGACGTCTGTTACCGAATAAAACTTTATCTTATCTTATCTAAAAAAGTCTAGAATTCCCCCTTAAGTGGGGGAAAAGAAAACGATAAAATGCTTATTTCACTTTGCCTCCTTACCTCCTTAGGGGAGAAAGCGGGCGAGAAGCCGGTTGCGCCGTCAGAGGTGCGCGGGTCAAATGTTAACATGTTCTTCAGATATTTATTTATTTGTTTTTATTTTTGAAATCTTACATGAAAAGTATTTAAATAAATATAATAATGCTGAACATTTTTCACACAGCAAATGTATATGTAAAATATAAACAGATAAATTAGACGACATTTAGAAAAGGTATAATAGAAATATAAATAAAAACACACCTAAATACCTACATACAAAATATCAGTTGGGTGTCAAATCTAAACAAACAAATTAGGTACACTAAGTAACTTGTTTTTGTGTAGAATAGATCAACCAAATGTAGTTTCGAGTCTGGGTGTTTTGTTATCACCGTACCGTACCGTACGTTTTTGTGTCTAGCAAAAACCACTTTCTGTTGGCGTTAACGCCTGCGGAAAGATGAATTGTATGGGAATGACATTAGCTGAGGAAATGTCATGTGACTTCTGCCAAGTTTTATCTTGACTTTGCGTTAGCGTGAAAGGAAAAGTAAGCGTGAGGTATTTGTCTAATCACCCTGTTCATAGTTCGTGACAGCCACGACACAGAGAAATGTGTCAGAACTATGCATGTGACTGGTGTTGTCTTTATTTTTTCAGGAAGAGATCCCCGAAGCCAAGATCACTCTAACAGCGGAAGAGTACGCCGCGCTGAAGAGGGAAGAGGAAATGATACTAGAAGAACAGATCAAGAGCGAGAAACTGAAGAAGGTATGTGCTTTCGTAAGTTTTCACTGTTTTTTTATTGTACGTTTTAGAACCTTTGACATTTTAGGTCGTTCGCTACATTATGTGGGCGTATTAGCGTGTCGCGGATTGCGGGTTGGTTTTGACAAAACTCACGAGCATTGCGTGGCGCGGGCTGTCCGTAAAGTGGGGTGTGTGCTACGGATACCCATCGCGGGCTTGTTTTACGGATAGTTTATGAGCTATTCGTATGAATTTTGTGCGTTAATTCATTCCAATTTAAGAAAACGGGTCTACTCTGATTTCCAGTTTTTATGGTGAAAACGTTTTGTAATTTTCAAAATATGAAATAATAATTATGTAACTTACCTATTCGATGATTATTCGAGAAAAGGTATTTTTTAAGTTAATCATTCTTTAGTCTGTTCTTTCTCTTGAAAGGATATATAATAAACAGAGAAAAAAGGGCGCTCTCGCTTTTAATCAAGTGTGAAAGTGGAAGCGACGCACATGCGACGGCGTATCAACATTTAAAAAAAAATGATTTTTAATTAATAGTAATAAAAATAATAATGCTGGACATTTTTCACACAGCATCATTTAGCCTCATAGTTTGAGGCTAAATGATGCAGAGAGCAGAAACAATGATGAGCAGAGCTTGTATTATGGGAACTGTTATACTACTTATATCGTTTTTTTGAAAATACATATATATTATACATAGAAATACCGTTCATTTGAGAATTCTTTATCTATAAGCCTTCAACTCGTACACTGACCAAATCGGAGTTCTGGAGAAAGGTCAGGTCAAGAGTTCCCTAAACCAGCGAGCACGCATGAAGAATGTGATGAGAGTGAATGAAAAAACAGAGGTACCTACGTCATAATCGTATAGCAAGTGTAAATCCGTGGTCTCTGTCTACCCCTCCGGGAAACAGGCTTAGGTGAATGTAGGTATGTAATAAGGTTCCAAAGCAATCTAGGATACAGTCTGGGAATATGTTTACTGTGAAAACCTTACGAACATAGGTACAAGAGAGGATCGAGCAGGAGTCACGCCAACTCAAGCAGCGCGCGGCGCCGCGTGTCGGCAAACCGAAGCCCGTGTTCGGACCTCAGAACCCTGAAGTGAGACCCTTGGTGCTTCCTGGAGGAAGGCGGTGGAAGGGACCCAAAGATGTCTTCAACGACCAGTTCATAGCTGAGACCCTGCAGGCGCAGTCAGAGATCATACAAGGAAAAGTCATGGGGTACTAATATTTAGGGATTGAAGCTCATTTTCATCAAGCAATGTACTTCGAGTCTATTGCAAACATAATGCAATGTACTGCATGGTTTTTTTAGCCAACAGACAGTTACTTTATCCTGACACCATACTAGGATTCCCTGTATCGTGGGTATCAGAAACTACGAGTACCGCGGTACCACAACACCTTGGCCCGGAACGTATATCTGCAGAACATGCAAACGTTTGCTTTGTATGTGTATGCATATATGTGTATGCAGCGGGAATCGAACCCGCGCCTCTTGCTCTTACTATTGGCATGCCGCGCCACTGAGGTCATCGATAATTTCGATCCTGTTGCAAACAAGTAACTGGCAAGTAAAAAAGTGTGCGATCAGTTAACACGATCATTCATCTGGGTTACAAGAAGCCAGACAGCTGGTAAGTTGCGCATACAACTAATCAGCTGTCTCTCTCATCTTGATTTCAGTCAGATCAACTTGCCTGCATCTCGACTTATAGACATAACTGTGTTACTTGGGAGCTGTCTATCTGGCTTCATGACTGGCATTAAAATTATACTGCTGTCACACGGCAGTTGTAAAAACTTTTGGACTTAATCAAAACTTAATTATAGTAAAAAAATAAGTTTTTTAGATTTGGTTGGTGAAAATGAGCACTTGAGTAGCATCACCATTTTAATTTATCCATTCGTAATTTCAATTCTGAATAGAAAGTGTTTCTTTAGTTTTGATAAGCTTTGTTTACAAACTTATTTCGAAGCCGTGTCTACCCGATGTATGGCCGAGTGCTAAGGCTGTCCTCAGATCGTCCACACCACAGTTGCAAAAACGACAGCTGCTGCAGAAGCTTGAAGTTGTGTTATTGCGACCACCAATTAATAAACATAATAAACTCCCTACAGATACGTGGGAATTTAAACGTGACCACTCTAAGGTTTTCTATGACGTGCTACCAAGTACTTCTAATAATGTAGGTGTAGGTGCACGGTATTCGTAGGGTGTCGTCAACACCCGGACCAGTGACAAATATCTGCAGAATATGCATAGCGATTGCGATGTAGTCGCGTTTTTCAGCGACAGACAGATCGTTCGGTGGAATGCTAACTACTTGCAAAACGCGGCATGTACCAAATATAAACCAAAAAGATATATTCACTAAGTATGTATTTAAGGATGGCCATGGGTGATACAGTCGTGAGTGTTGGTTTTGTTTTTGTTCGTTTGGCTGTGGTGTGGTCGTTCATTCGAACGAATGAACTGGTGGGTTCATTTGTTTAGCACTCGGCCGAGTGCACTGTCCCGGTGTAAACTTAGCTTTATATAAGTTTTATTATTGTTTGACAAATCATGATGTGTACCAATAGTAAATCATACATTGCATTCTAGGTTTGAAAGCGATCGCCTCCCATACGATGACAGGTTTGTCATTTCATGAAATTACGCATGTTGTCGGCTGCAGCATCGCTCGTTCACTACAAGAATAGATAAGTGAACATGCGAATATGCGACCACAATTTTACATGTTGTAAAAAGCTTTATACCTACAGTTTATTTTATGTATATAAATATATACCTAGAATACCCATTTTCTATTACACCTCTTAACACACTGTAGCCGTTACACTAACACAACGTAGCCTCTACGTTGCCTATCGTTGATGGCACTTACGTAGGGTTCCTTTAGTGAACGGCAGGTCACATTTGCCACACCTGGGGCCTAAACAAATACCACTTTCTGTTAGCGTTAAAGCCTGCGGAAATATTGAGTTTTATGGAAATGACATTAGCTGCGGGAATGTCACGTGACAGCTGCCAAGTTTTACCTTGACAAATTTGCATTAGAGTGAAAGGAAAAGTCAGCGTGAGATATTTGTCTAGACCCCTGGGGCATTTCTAATGCGTTCGGAAGCACTTTATAATGCAGCTCATTATAAGTTTAAATTAATGTGTAGCATAGGCTCAACCATGTAAATTTACGTTGTGTCGCATTGTTGTAATTAGTGTATTTAGTTGGCTAATAAATATGAACATATGTTGTCATTTGTAATTTTGTATGTATTTAATATTCACTGTAGTATGTAGCTTGTGTGAACATATTGCATACTGTGACGTAGGATGTTAAAGATGTTAGCTGTTTACCTCGTTAGACGTGTACTTATACAATGTAGGATGTCTAATATGTGGACGATCTAAGACGTCAGAGATCTACGCCGGCTACGATATAGAAATATCGTAGCTGGTTCTACGGATGTAGGATGTCGTCGTCTTCTTTGTAGTGTATCTACGTCGAAAGATGTCCTAGGCCCTAGGCTATCGACATCATAGTACTTGATAGGCTGTTTACGTCTAAGATAAACGAAGGCCTATGGGGACTCGGGATACCACAGTCACAACGCAGGTCGTTAAACATAATGTAAAGTTTATTTAGGTAGGTAAACAGAACACGGAAATATTATAGAATACAGAATTATTTTATATTTTAGGAACAAAAATGATGATAGTCGGTCGCATCATTTTTGTACCTAGACTGTCTATATCGTAGAATGTTTACGCTGTAGTTTCCTCATATTGCCGGCTGCAAACATGGTAGTATAATTTACGTCGTGGGATATCTACGTCGTGTCATATCGACGTCGTAGGTTTAATATATCATATGATATTCTACGTTATCGTTAATTTACCTCGTAGATCTCTACGATTGCCAGAATTAAATATTTCTGTACAATGCTTACGTCACTGTTCCGTCCATAGCTTGCTGTAGATAGTGTGCGTGTGTCTTTACGTGTGTTTCTCTGTTTGTTTGCATGTGTGCGGTCGCGGTGGCAGATCGAGAATTGGAACAGCATATGGCCTTGGCAGGATTCCAAATCGCTGTGTAGAAAGTATAGGTATGTAGCTTTAACACAAAATTATGACAAAACCTTAAGGGCCTACACCTCAAGGCAACACTGGTAGGGTTACACCTACGTCTAATGCCTTAAATTATGACGCTAGTCGTTAATTATAACGCGAAATGCAGATGTGACCAGAATCGAATCAAATCAAATCGATATCGATAAGATTTCCATACATGTATTGTCGAAACAATCTTCGTCTCGACTAGTTTTTAACGTATTTGTGAGTCAGCGTAGGCCCTCTGAGTTTAGCCAGTGTGATTTGTCGAAAACCGTTGTAAACGACGTTAAACGCAAACAAAAAACCGCTAGACGTTAAGGGATCGCCTAGCATGTAGCAGTTTTTCTTCATATGAAAGGAATAGCCAAATTATCGAGGCTCTTCACGCGTTATTGTGGCTCTACACTAGCGTTTATCATTGTGTTCAGTGGCCGAAGCACGGTCTCTCGCAGTTATTTATTTTCGAACAAAAATGGAGTTAGCGCATGTAAATAATACAATATTTCTCGGATTCGTGCAAGGCGAACTATGACGCTAGTGCAGATGTGACCAGAATCAAATCAAATCGATACAATCAAGGCGAACATCCCTTTGGGATTATTTTGTTACAAGTGATTTTTACCCCGGATCAGCTGTTTACTTTCCGCCACCTTTCTTTATTTACATAAAACCGTAATCAAATATATAACGCACTAAATGTCCCTACTCAAGTAGCACAAAATTTTCAAGGTTATTTTAGTGCCGTTATTGTACGTGTATTTATTTTATTATAAGTATAATAAAATAAATTTACGATTGTATACTTTTAATACTAATACCTATACTTTTAACAAATAAAAATGTTTTTTTCATTGTCTGATTGTGCCACGTTCCAGGGAATCGAACTGCCACCTAGTTGACTTGCATAATGTCCGGGAAAAAATGGTGGAATTATTTAATAACGTTACCGACGGGGCGTAAGTTAGTTTGATTTGTATCATCGAGTCACTGCAATGGCATGTTATTATCATACATGCCATTCTATATTTTATCTATGGCATATATTTTTTTAAGGTATTACGAGTATGTAGGCGTCGTAGCATATGGCGTTTTGGCCGTCCGGTTCTTATTATTAAATGAATGGGAAAAGCGCGCGTGTCGTGACAGACATGCCGGTCTCTCTTTCTTACGGAACCGACCGATGACATTCCGTCTTCGATCAACCATAGTACTAGATCAATAATAATAATTATAATATAATGCTGGAAATTTTCACAGCATCACCTAGCCCCAAAGACAACAGAGGTTGTGTTATAGGAACTACATGACTGATATAACTACTTTATAATTATTTTTTTGTAAATATAAAGCTCATCAACAAAAACAAATCGCTCAAGCTGTGCCCACGTTTGTACACACTTTTTTTAATCGCTGCTGATTGGGAATCTAGTACCTACTATGGTTGATCGAAGCTTTCTGTTTCAATTCTTACCAGGACGGATAAAAATCGGTTTGCATGTCTGCGCCTTAAAACTACTCAGTGGAACTCGCCACTAATTACCATTGTTTTAAATGAGTGTTATCGTATGTGGTAAAGAGCTTCTATAATGAATATGTAGTTTCTCCCTTTTGTTCGACCTCTTCAACGGTTTTTTAAAAAGATATCTTATCTAAATGGATCAGGAAATTTCTGGAACTCTTGTCCAAAAATCCCCTTAGCTGCCACTTTGAGTACCGAAAGGGGATTTCTGGACAAAAAGTCCATAAATCCCCTTCGCAGGGGATTTACGGAATAAGCCACCATATTATGTAAGAGATGTACATATTAGTTTGTATACAATTTGATTTAAAAATAATTAGAACTTTTTTGTTACTCGCCACTAAAACTGGAGAACAAGAAGAAAAATACATCGGACGTATAAAAAAACCTGTCTCCCACAGAGGTCGAACAAGGGTGTCATGGAGAATAACCCAACAAATCGACGAAAAACTATGGTAATTAGCTGTATTTTCATTTAAAAATACTTAATAGGATTGACATGCAGCATAACATCTGCACACCAACAAACGACCACTTTAAGACATTGCATTTGCTACATATCATTCAAACTTTAAAGTCATATTAATGAAACTTACAGGGTTAATTAAAATTCACGCAAAAGCTCTCAAACCATAATTCCTACCATAAAAACTAACTTATGGAATTTTGACTTATTTTCTGAACCTTTTTAAAGTTATATTCTGCAAGTTTTCATGAAATATGGGCAAGTACCTACTTGACATGACTAATATCAACTGATTCTTGACGTAAAGTGGGTAGGTACTGACTGGACACGTAACTATGAGTCGTTATAGGACTTTTTATTTCAAGAAACGGGTGATTTTAGATTGTGTTTTACGACTTACCCTACCTATTTGTGAGTTTGATGACCGTCCTATTTATGATTAATATTTATGTTTGGTAGTTTCAAGTTATATAGTAACATATAATAACGTTTTGTAGGATTAACTTCATGAAATATGAGAATCCGCCGGTGAATCTCGATCACCTACAGAACTCTGACGTGTACAAAGCGGTCCACGGTATGGAGGGTCCCGTACGTCGCGTCGACCTGCTCACGCCTGTCGTCTGCGAGGCAGACTACCGTGAAGTAAGCAAACTGCATTAGTAGGTACGGTCACAGATATTATAAAGATCCCAGAAATGTGTACAATAGTTTGCGAGTTGTTGCTGGAAACTAAGGTTATTTTCGATAACATACTGTCAAGAATGGTAGACGTTTCGTGTTGAAAAAAAATCGAACTTGATCCACAGTTGGAGCGGCAGGCTATATAGTAGCCGAGGTCCCCCCGGGGTAAAAATTCCTTAGGTCTTGTAGGAGACCAATCTCTATCGGCCGTCCCCCGTATGAGACTACGGGAATAAACCGTAGCTACAGACGGCGCCGGCCGTAGAATAACCAGTTAATTGTAAGGTTTTATTTATGATTAGTTACTTCATAGAATTGTGTAATTTTGACCGAATAAATAACGTTTCTGTTTTCTGTGCAGAGATGTCGATCCATGACGCCGAGCGCGCCTCGCCTGGAACACTTGGACATCCCAGAACAGTTGCAGCCTTAAACCACCTTCAACGCTTGCCATTTTACTTACCACGTCCCAAATTGAATCTGAGATGAACATCCCCAATTCACTTTAAATCTTCATTTATCTAACGAAGATGCGGATAAGATTGTAACCTTTGGAGTAAAAAGTGCGTCCGCCATCTTTGATTTAAAATGAACGACATTTTCCTCCAGCCTTGGACCGCCTTCAAGTCATACCATACAAGTTGAACCTGAGATGAACATTCTCAAATAACTCAAAATCCCCATTTAGCCAAGGGTGCAATCAAAGATGACGAATAAAATGGTTTAGTTTGCAGTAAAATATGTGTCCGCCATCTTTGATTTATAATGAACAACTTTTTCAAGCAATTGAGAATTAGAATCATAATATTGTTTATTGATATCGTATGTTTATTTATAGCTTGTCCATTTCGGATGTACAATTATATTAGCTAAAAAGGTTAAATACGGAGAAAAGAGATTAAAGCTCATAGTAAACAGGTAAATACATTTTCACCCTAAAATCAAATGCAATTGTTTACTAAGTATATAGTGCGTCCACTTTCTATTGAAATAATAAAAATGGTGTTTAGTTTACATTGACAAATACTAATTATATATATATTTACCTATGGCAAAATAGTGTATGATTATATTTGACTGCTGGGATATTATGGCGAATATTTTGATAAGGTAAAAAACGAGACAGTTTCAGACTTTACCAATGTTTTCTTTATAGACAGGTGTATGTTAATATTCATGTTGTTTTTATAATAAAGATTATTATAAACAAAATATGAGGTATTTTTTTATAAGATGACCACTATAGCCTTTTTTGCACGGAAGACATAGTACTGAAGAACATGGTTTATTTAATTTAATTTGATTAAATGCCACGCTGTGAAAGCACCGTTTCAATTACTTTGTAACACTTAAATAAGATAAGTCTGAGTATTTTCTTATTTTTATTAAAACGTCGCCTCCTTAAATAACACATTTGATTAAAAAAAAAGACTAGCCCAATAAAAAAACAACACTACATCCTTATATTTCTAAATGCAGGACCGAACTCAAAATAAGCTTTCATTAATTTGCACATCAGTTTTAATATGTAACAGAATAATAATAATAAAAGTTTGCTATTATAAAGGTGCTTAAGGAGGTACCCTAAGCAGATAATATTAGAATGAATGAATGAAAATGAATGAGCACCTTAGCCTTCCCTCCCCCCACCTGGATCCGCTACTGCTACTATACTAGTAACTTTAAGGTATTTTTTTGCAAAAACACCGACGCGTTTATATATTATAAAAGCTGTTACCGTCGTCGTAAGTAAAAATAAATATAAACATGGTATCATTGGTATGTGCCAATGCAATTTACGACTAAACTTATCTTAAATAAATTACATATCACCAAATATCTACAAAAGCTAGGAATAAATAATTAGGAATATATATTCATGAAACTAAAGTAATATATTCTTCATATAAAAGAATGAATGAATGATTCGATTTATCAGAAAGATCAAAGGCACCCTAAATTTTCTACTCTTTTTTTGTCAGAAGTAGGTAGATATAAATAGTCTTACAATGTCATTTTTAAGGAACTAGACATTAAGATGTGCAAAGATACATAAACTTGGCCACTCCTATGCTCCGTCCATTATATTATTTTCTGTATGACACATCGGCTAGGTGTTATCTGCATTGATTTATCCACCCAACCCCTTGAATCCTAGGTTTTTTTTATAAAAAAAAACAAAAAAAAAAATATACAAATTAAAATTAGTAATTTAAAAAAAAATACGAAATCTGTTTCCATTATTTAAGGGATTTTTTTTTATAAAATCAGATTTAAATCTTCGACCGGGTGCCTAGGTTACCGTTTTTATTGGTACAATTTCAGTACTATTGATTAAAAATATTAGATTATTGAATGAAAATATCTTAGTAAATAATAAAACTAGATTTTCGATTAGATTAATGTGGTTAAGTTATAAGACATAAAATGTCTAAAAGCCGACTTCAAATAACGAAATTGATAAAAGGTCAATATGAAATTTCATCACCCATCTTTTCACCCAAATTTGAGGAGTTCCCTCATTTATTCATGGATTCCATCATTAGATTTGGATTTTGATAAAAACGGAACCAATCTGAAAGTATATACTTTCCAATAAAAAAATAATTTTCCAGACGGAATTCAGAAACATAAAAAAAAATACAACCGAATTGAGAACCTGCTCCTTTTTTTAGTCTTAAAGGTTAAACAGCCCATAGATGTCTCTGCGAGTTGAGAGGGTTTTCCTCGGAGCCCTAACTAAAGGCCAAACTACACAGAGCGGAAACCTGCTGCTGGATTGAAAGCCCTAAAAATTACAGCACGGATTCCCATCTTCACCCGTCTGTGTCTCCCCACCGCAGCAGGTATCTCTCCGTCCCTTTCCCGCGAGAGGTTTGTCTCTCTCGTCCCATACGACGACGCCGTCGCATTGGCATATCCGCTTCGGGTTCTGGAACACGCCAGCAGAGCGCGCTATAACGCCGCACGCTATCCTGAAATATTATAAAATAAAAGTTAATCTCTACAAAATTTGAAAACCCTGATATAAAGGGTCACAGATATTATAATACTCAGGGTCTAATTAAATAACGCAAAACCTGACACCCCAAATGATTTATATTAAAATAAATTTATTCTAAATTTAATAAATTTATTTGATAACTTATTTGTTTTAGTTAAATATTGTAGAAGATTAATCGTAAAAGTTCTGCCGTCTAAAATTGTTCACTGGTCAAAATAAACACCCTACAGCCACGCAAATAGATATGTACTCCTGGGTGTCGAGACAAATACCTTACGCTTACTTTTTCTTTCACGCTAACGCAATTTTGTCAAGGTAAAACTAGGCAGCTGTCACGTGACATTTCCACAGCAAATGTAATTTCCATACAATTCAATGTTTCCGCAGGCGTTAACGCCTACAGTGGTATTTGTCTAGACACCCTGACTACTACCTACTTATTGCTCATGTTTTTGTTGTGCACTTTTTGAGAACCTAGTGTCAAGACAAACCTAACGCACAGAAAGAAAACATTTAAAGTGATAATAATATTAATACTGAACATTGCGCCACAGAAGTCGTCATCCTCCTGGGAGAAGGTTGAGGGAAGTCGATGGGTGCCACACCACCCAAGCCCTGACTAATATCAGCAGAATATGCAAACATTCGTCCCACAGCGGGAATCGAATCCTTTTGCGTCTCAGCCGGCAAACCGCCGCGCCACCGTAATCGTCAATGCTGTTATATTACGTACGGTCTGCCGCTATCTCCGTCTATACTGGAATTCGGCGAGGATCCCCTTCCCAAGTCATCAGGTCGCTCCGTCACCACTATGCAGCGACCGATGATGTCCGAAATCTGAAACATTATACGCTAGATTATATCATATCCCATATATTATTCAACTTCGGCAGGAATCTGTTGGGAACTTACTTTAAATAAAGGAGGTTGAAAAAAAGTCCTATATGAAAATCTATATAGGACCACCCTTACCCATTAAAACAGAACCATTAAATCTGGTTAAAGACGAGGGCTTTTAATTCAATATAAAAAAAATAGTTCCCATCGGAGCGATAGATGGCACTGACGTTCCAAGTACCGTAAGGTAACTTCAACTTTTTTTTTGTTAATGGCTTATGTGGTTAGGGTTGCCACAATTTTGCCAATGTCAGGTCGACAAGATTTAAAAAATAAGGCGATGGAGAGGAGTTTACCGATATTTGGCCGGTTTAAAATAGAGCGAAACTAGAACAATTTTTTTTATTTTTTTTAATATAAGTTGATTTACGTATATGAATAGAAAGGAACAACACAAATACAGAGACAAAACACACATACTGTACATTTAACATTTTGAAAGGAATTTTATTTTATTATTGGATATAAATTTACATAATAAACATATAAAAGGGGAGAAGACAAGGGATAGTATTAATTTAGAAGAGAGAGGACGAGGAATTTCTGGAGGGGTGACATCATATAAAGATAGCCGTAGCTTGGGACAAGAGAATAAAAGGTGATCAACATTTCCTTCATCTAATCCACATTCACACAAGGACACCTGACCCTTATTTTGGCTAGAAAAACTGGTGTGCAAGCATGACCTAATCGTAAACGACAGATAGTGGACGTTGTTATTTTGTCAGCTTTACGGAACTTAAAGAACCAGGGCTTTTTTGGAATTTCGGGTTGAATATCACCATAGTGTTTACCTTTCAGAGTTATGGAAGTAATCCACATACGGGACCAGGAAGTTGACAAATGCGAACTAGGAACTAAACAAAGGTCGTGGGAATAATTATGGAAGTATTTACCGTAAGGTAGGTACGACGGTTGTTGTTTATGTTGCTGCTTGTCAAAGTCACACAAAAACCGTCAAGAAAGAGACTGTCGAAAAAACATTTTCATAAAAACACACAGATCAACATACAGATTAATTGAAAAACTTCCTCCGTTTTTTGAAGTCAATAGGAAATAATCTTTAGTTCGATTCTTACCCGCACTACAAAACCACGAGTTAAATGACGTAAGAGTTGCAATTATGCTCTACAACGCTTTCGTTCGTAGCAAATTGGAGTTTAGTTCAATAGGCTGGGATCCGCGTGAGGCCAAATTTACGATTATAGTAGAGAGGCTCCAACGTAAATTTGCTAGGTCTATCTACAGGCGAATGTACGGCTATTACCCGTATCTTTTCCCCTCCCTATTCGTAGCCGGTATGGTCGGCTTGGATACGCTTGAGCTGAGACGTAAGCTTCTGCTTGCTTTCCACTACTACCTAGTACTACGTAATAAAGAGAACAATCCGACCATATTGAGCAATCTGCCCATTATATGTCCCTGACAATTACCTCCGCTCTGGCCGCCGTCGTCACCTGTTCTTCGCCTGTCCCACGGCACGTACTCTCCATGCCAACAATGCGCCGACATTAAGGGCAACTAACTTTACTTAATGCGTTCACACACGAGTTCCAGTATGTCGACATTTTTTATGACAGCCCGTCATCAATCTTTAATTCCCTAAGATTATATTTAATACCTAAGTTTGTTAACATTTTGGTGTATAATGTAATCTTAATATTTTCTGAAATAAATAATTCTAATTCTAATGACCAAAATGACGAAAACAAATGTATGGTTGTCTTTTTTTTTAGGCCTGTTAGCAAACAGCAATAGTGACAGGTCGCTAGGCCACCGCGTGTACGTTCACTAGCCATGACTATACCTTTAGCACACTATCGACGATCCGGAAAGTCGCGCGACCCGCGCGGTTCGCCTCTATGTTGCCGAGGTCGCCGGCATGTCGCGCGTTTGGGGGGTCACCTACAGTCCCATGCCTGCTGTTATGCGGATTATAGTGATCGCCCACAGAGCTACAACCCTGGAACATTATTAAAAATTGGAAAATGGGCGCTCCAATGGACGATGAAAATAGTAGATTGTGTCACAAGGGACCAAAATGATTGTATGTATTGAGGGCGTGAGCGATTGCTTGAATCCAGAGCGAAGCGAAGGATTGTAGAGTAGGATCCCGAGCGTAGCGAGGGTTTCTAGAGTAGAATCCTAAGCGTAGCGAGGGATTCAAAGTACGTCAAGCACGAGGTTCAATAATTTTGGTACCGTGTGGCACACTCTGCTTTTCATCCCCCTCTATGAGAAAAATAAATAAGAGATGCTTTGAGTTGTGCCGAATATTTATATTTACATAACCAAATTACAAATTTATATTAATAAATAAATATGCTTTTTGTTGACTTTTCCATGTAATTAAATTTTCATAGGCTTTTAGATATTTTTCTCTCGATTTGTTTCGATTGTTTATGACAGTTTCTGCATTTAATTTTTAAACATTTAATTTTGTTAATATTCCACTTTCACTTCTAGAACTCATCTTTTATTCAGTTTTAATAAAATTAATATTTTGATAAAAAGTAATAAAAAAACGAATAAGAAGTTAACACAATATTTTTTAATTTGGATGACCAATGCCGCGACGTCAGGCGCGCTTTTTTATTACCAGCCAGGACTTTATATAAGCAAATTGCGTTCAAACTTTTTAATTAAATAAAATAGTGTTCCAAATTCAAAAGTCATTTTGTCACTGTTATTAAGTGCGCCGGAATGACCCATTTTGCTCGCATTTATCGAGGAACATAATGTCGTATTACGAATAGATGGGATGAAAACCATATTACAACACTTAACAGATAGGCCACCTCGTTAGTATGAAAGTCTTTAATAAATTATAGGCATTTATTATAAAAAATCGCCAATACAAATAATTGATCTTTATCTCGCCATTATCTCACCTGGGGTCAGATAAATATCACTTTCTGTTGGCGTTAACGCCTGCGGAAAGATTTAATTGTATGTAAGTTATAAGTTGTTGAAATGTCACGTGACTTCTGCCAGGTTTTTCCTTGGCTTAGCATGAAAGGAAAACTAAGCGTGAGGGGGTCTTGACAAATATCACTTTCTGTTGGCGTTAACGCCTGCGGTAAGATTTAATTGTATGGAAATGACATTAGCTGTGGAAATGTCACGTGACTGCTGCCAAGTTGTTCCTTGACAAATTTGCGTTAGCGCGAAAGGAAAACTAAGCGTGAGTTATTTGTCTAGAACCGTCCTTTTTGTAACTCTAAAGGATTAGAGGCAGACAATGTTTGGCACGAGTGATTATGAATAGGAGTAAGTGTCTTTTTCATTAATTTTGTACATATCTGTTCCTTCTGTTGTCAAATAAACCACATTATATTCTATTGTTTATTTATTTATTTAACTAACTTGGCTAAGATCTCCGTCTTCGCGAATATGCAGGCCGTGTTTTCCGTGCGGCAGATGGTCAATGCTGCCGTCAACGATGAGCGCCCACGTGCTCTGCTGGAAGCGAATGATGCCGAGCGCTCCGTCGCCGCTGCCTTGCGACGACACCATCGCCACCGCTGATTGAGCATCTAAGGGGAAACATCGAACTCGTTGCGACATCTCTTGCCACTTGACTAAGCTACGTTACATCGCATAAACGCAGAGACCGGAACTAATGATATACGAAGAACTACCACACACTATACACAGATGGCAATCGATGTTTCTAGATCGCGCATTTAAAGTTTTAACGCAACCTGAGGTCTAGGCAAATACCACTTTCCATTGGCGTTAACGCCTGCTGATGACAAATTCGGGTTAGCGATATTTGTCTAGACTCCCAGAACATTATATACCGACAAACAACTGTCGGCCCTAGGAGCCCGGGCAACTGGATCAGTATGTGGAAGATCTTCCCCTTTGCAAATGGAGGTCACACCTCCAACACGGTGAGAATAGAAACCCGCAACCTTCTGCGTGTCAGTCGGGCCTTCGCTTACTGCGCCACAGAGGTCGAATTATACAGTGTGTATCACGGCCATGCTACATAAAGGACTTTAAATATGAAATGTAGAAGTTAGGAAAGTTTCACTTACGGAGTTTCTTACACAATTTCCTTTATTTTTAAAGTAAGCTTGCCTAAGTCGAAACTCAAACATGCTTAAAACATTCTGCATTTTTATGATGAAAATTGAAAATGAAAATCACAAGTATAATTTCCTTTCCCCTCCTATTTTTTTTATCTATCTGTCTAACTGTGTACATGAGAGCAATAAACCACACATATAATGAACAGACTCTTAGCGATTAGGCCGCCCATTGTATCACAACTACCTAGTTCATATGGTTGTAGTTAAGTGGTGTTTTTTTAAACTGGTGTATGCAATAGGAAGTAATCTATCTATATATATCTATGCTAGACGTAAATAGCTAAAGAGAGTACACGGCGAATCACTGTGGCAGGGTCATAGTGATTCGCCGCTTTTCAGGCTTTTCTGTACTGGTGTGGAAAACGATGTCACAGATGTTACAATACTAGCCGTATTGTAACATCTGTGACGAAGGTACCAATGTTTAGGGGCGACATGTCGGTCAACCTTCTCGAGTGCCCGTAGGCTCTGGATCTGGATCTGGTCGCTTATGGATCAGACGGGTCCCGCCCCCGTGGCGGAAGTGAAATGAGTGGGCATTTCCACCCTTATAAAAAAATACAATTTTTTTACATTTAAGCCCAACACTCATTATTAAGTTAAGTCATGTTTATGTACCTGCACACCTTTATAGAAAAAAACCCTGAAACACTTTATCAGTTATTTATGCTCAGTAGATAAAATAAATAAAATTTTCTTGTTTCCAATTTTAAAGAACAAAGAAAAAGAACAAAGACTTTCATGCAATGTTCCTCCCCTCATTTCCCCCATTTAAGTGCCAAAAATCCTTTCTATCTAATATAAAAATCCTAGCACATGCTTATGTTATAAAATTGTTCCAAATGTCAGCTTTCTAGACTTAGTAGTTTTGGCTACATGTTGATAGATCAGTCAGGACAAACAATTATATAAGTATAGATATATTAATATGTTTCTTACCCCCATATCCTTGCAGCACAGTTCTTTTACCGGTGTTCTTAGCTACAATGTCGAGAACCGTTTGATTGGGCAATGTTGTCTCAACCATAATGGCTCCATCCTTGAATATTGCATCTCTGACTCCTTCGCGAGTCCTCAAGTGATTCAGAGTCTTGTTTATTTCATTTTTATTGGGATTGGGGCCAAAGTCTACAAGAACTTCCAGCTGGAAGGAAACAGATCTTTTAATTTATGACCTCAATGGCGCGCTGGATTGCCAGCTGTGAGACACGAGATGTGGATTTTATTCCCACTGATTGACAAATGTTTGCATATTCTGCAGATATTTGTCACAGGTATGGGTGTTGTAGTATCATTGTACTCATAGAACCTGGTACCCACGACACAAGTAAGAAGTGTGTTGTTATGTATGTGCATCTGTTGCTTGTTTATTTATTAATTTTTCAACAGGGTTCTGTTAGCGTTAACTTTTACTGGATCCACTTTTTGCATGTTAACAGGATAAACCTGTTAGGTAAGGTACCTAAGCATGCCAGTTAGCATGGTTGGAGCATTTTAATGACCATTAGCATTTACAAGAATCATAGTTTGGTCTCTGCGTACTCCTCCGGGAAACAGGTGAGACTATATGTATGTATGTACTGGCTTACTGTAATCAGTCATCAAAATTAGGCAGCCTTTGATTTTAAATATAAATACTTAGCATTCATTTTAAATTATCATTTCTGTAATTGTTATTTGCAGTAGTTACCGCTTAACACAATGTAGATCATTGTCTTATTCCAAATGAAATGTTAAAAATAACACTCACAGCTGTATACCCCATGATGGACATCCTCTGTGAGCAGATCTTTGAGGATACCAAGAAGGAAGTAGTCAGAGGCACGTCCAAACATTACGATTACCTAATCATACCTACTTATCTTATAGATCCCACACACGGGCTGCTCCAGTCTCTACATGCAATCTCTCGATATCCCATATTATGTTATGTTCAAGGTCATCTAAACCTTTATACCTAGACCCAGAGGCTGATTTATTTTCCGATACAAATAATAAATATTAGGATTCAGTAGTAAGTGCTGCAAAGTAGATAAGTTACGTACTTCTTATCAAACCAATGTACATAGTGCCTACCTTAAACTGCGATAAACATCATTACAACTATTATTTATGCACAGTCACTCGTGATTTACTTTTATCTTTACACATTGAACACACATAACACATAAATATCAATACCTATTTATTTATTAAACGTACCTTTGAAGTAAACATTTTACAAAAATCTATGTAATTTTTTTACTGGAAAGTACTCTGCGTATTAGGTTTTCACTATTACAAGTTTTTTAGCGTTTACCAGACATTCAAGTAGGTATTTTGTAGTTTCTACAAGTAATAATGCTGGAAATGGAATTCAATTAAACATAACACACATGGATACACACTCATGCACAATAACAATGATATATTCGACAAGTCAAGGCCATTTTTTTAAGGGTTGTAGGCAACTTTACTGATTGACACACAAGCCATAATCAAGTCAAGTCAACCTTTAGTTGGGTCTTTATGCCAATCTTAGCAGTTTTTGTGGACTGTTGAAGTCGCGCTTCCACGCATGGCCAAAGGGATCTGTCACAATGAGGACTTGTCCAAAAAGTCTAACGCATTTGAACGTTAGATTAACGAACGAATTTCGGTAATCCTAGAAGATCAAAAAACGCATTTATGCTAGTTTAGCAATGGGCTAGTTTTTTGTTTTGAATGTGTCTATTAAATCGCATAAAGTCGTTTTGTTAATCTAAGGCATGGACCAGTAAAATTTAGCACGATTAGCTGTCATTCATGTCATGTCTGTCATCCAGTTAAGTCAGATAAGTGTGTTGTAGATAGCCGATCAGTACGTAGTAATAAGTAAACATTTTTACTCTTTGAAATAAGTTTACTAGTAAATAAGAGTCCATGTATTGTACGTCCATGGAATGCACAACCATGGAAAGCACACCCCTGGAAAGTACAGTAGGCCACACATCAGTGGAAACACTACATAACTATAGATACAATAGACAAAATTGTTTTATAGAAAACACATTTGCATTGTAAGCAATCATAATACAAAATTTTTAAAAAATATAAGTTTATACGAATCATGTGCAGCCTCAGCTGCGCGCATTAGTCATTGGCCGAAAAGCGGCCAGCCGAGTTTTACGGTAGTATAGTATGTGGATTTACGTCTGCCGTCTACCAGTCTGCGTCAATTTAAAGTATTGAATTGAGTTCCGAAAATCGGTTTACCTAATATTGAGTAATTGTTTTGTGTCTATTTTACGAGGATTGCAAATAAAAAGCCTACTAGGCTTTTTTATTTAGAGCAAATAATTTCATTAAAATGAAGTGGCCTAAATCTGATGGAAATAGAAAATTGGGACCGTGTATCGGTAAGTCATTATTATTATTATTATTTCGTTTACTCTATTCTTTGCATCCCGAAAAATTTTGTAACACAACATATTACGAATGCAGAAAAAAATCCTGGTTTTCTTCCTTGGCTTGCCTTGTGTCGGCGTAGTTGCTCGCTTTGCTCGGTGACGGCGGTCGTTTGACTCAAGCGGTTACAGCTGACCGTGCGTTTGACGATTCAAATCGAGCCGAGTTATTTAATCATATTCCCATGTTATTCATGTAATTTTCCCAATGATTCTTATATAGGTACGTTTTATATTTTGATTTCGATAAGGGTTTGGCGTTTGTCTGAGCCTCCTGCTAAATAGGTAACAAATGAATACATACGGGCATAAAGATTGAAAACCCTGTATTTTTCTGCTAAGTTCGCGAAATATTAATGGCTAGCAACAATAGGGAACTAATAGCTGCTGGCACGAAGCTAAGCTAAGGTCTAGCGAGACGAGCGGTGATCACATCGTTCACCGATGTTATTAAAGATGAAAATACCCAAAATTCACTACTGCAAGAAGTGAAGGTGAGCGCTCTAGATTCGTGCCGGTACGTGTGCACTAGCACGGTGGCGCGCGTCGCGCATTGCGTTCACTCACATTCCTACTACCTACCCATATTGTTTGCTGTCGTTCGTAAATGCAGACGTTTTACCTGAAATAAAACGTTTATTAGAAATACTTACCTGATCCGAAGTCAAATATTATTATAGTGAGATATCGCTATCGTTTCCGCTTCCTTTTCTTCTTTTCTGTGTGTATAGCCTTCCTTTTGCTCACTCACACCACCACAGGCAGTGACATCTCGTGGAGAGGTCCGTCGATTTGGTTTCTCATTACGGTTGTTTTTGCGTAAAATTCACCAGGCAGTATTTAAAAATATTTGACTTCGGATCAGGTAAGTATTTCTAATAAACGTTTTATTTCAGGTAAAACGTCTGCATTAGAAAACTGTACCGTGATCCGAAGTCAAATATTATTATAGTGAGAGATGTTTGTTATCGCCTGGTGGTGGTGGTCTACGTCAATGTGAATAAGATAGAAGATAGGTACAACCTATGCAGTTGTCAGAGTAATAACTCATAATAATAGCATATTATTATACCTACTAGATTTTCATTAAAGCTTGAAACAATACCTATTTATTTATTCTTTTTACCTATTTAAAATCAATAAGGGACCTATGTGTCGTGTTATTATTCTATCAGGTATAAGCAATTAAAATGCAATAGTGCATTTCAATATTTATTGTGAAAAAATAATAAAATAAAAAATTAACACAAAGCGTCCAATGTTTTGGAGTACATATGATCAATAAGTTAGATAATTGCCTGAAAAGTCGGCGTTATATTTTGATTCACCTCTTTACTTGATTGTACAATCTGTCTGCAATAGAATTTTTTAAAAGTATTCTGAGATCTCCAGTTGCCTCTTGAAAGTATGTCTTGAACTGGTGTATTATCGATCCAACTTTTAGAAGCAACTGCAGCTCTAAAACTACCAGCTGAAGCATCTAGACCAGCATCTTTTAGTAACTTTCTAATCCACCCAGAAATCACACATCTGGAAGCAGCCTTGGGCTGGCCGCATGTAGTTATAAAGAGATTAAAACAGTTCGCGGTTTCTCTTCGGCTTTTACCAAAATCAATTAACCGATTTATCCAATAGACAGGATCTAAACTTTTATTATCAGGGTTAACATTAAGTCTCCAACCAGACTGACGATAATTAACAGAATCAGTTTTAGATCCAAAAACTGGCCATAAAAGAACATGGTCATTGTGTACAATACAATTTTCAGGGTTTATTCTAAGAAGAGTTAAATCATGTACTCTTCTTCCAGAATACAAAAGCAAAATAGCTGCTGTCTGCTTCGATATATGGTATAAACTATCAACATTACAGTCTATCTGAGACATAACGTTAATAACTACGTCTACATCCCATATAGGTGGTTTAGTCGGAGTTGGATTAGACAAAGCTATAGATTTTAGTATCCGTTTTACAAAAGGATGACCACTAAGTCGCTCAGATAGTTCTGGGTCACAAAGTGTAGAAACTACAGACTTATGGACAAGAATAGTGTTATAATATGACAATTTTTCTTTGCAATATAAGTCAGCTAAAAAACGCGCTAGGTTAGAACCCAACGGCTTACAACTATTTACTTTATTTTGCTCCGTCCACTTGACCCATCTAGACCATGCTGGCTTGTATGTCCTAACTGTTGACGGACGCCAGCTGTTCAGGAGAAGATTTCTTTGTTGTGGTGTCCACTCCATCAACTGTCCGCTCCAGCCCCACATCTCCATACTTCCAACTCCATTTCCTGCACGTTCTGAGGAGGCTTGCCCGTCGAAACATCCACTAGTACTCGATGAAGATCTCGGATTCTCCAGGGAGCTGCTGTTGCTCGGCTCCGTAAGTCTGGGCGCCAAAAGACCTTCTCCCATCTTGGTGCTACTATTAGATATATACCGCGACACTGATGAAGGTGTTGAAGAACCTTTGGAATTAGAAATGGAGGGGGGAAAACCCATGCTAGTGGATAAACCCATGTTTGTGACAGAGCGTCGTGAAATTCCGCTTGAGTGTCTCTGTAATCTAGAGTGCAATAGCTGGACACCACACGAGTTAAACGTGTTGCAAACAGATCTATGATCGGTGTGCCCCATTTGTCGAATATTAGTGTTGTTACTTGAGGTAACAAGTGCCACTCCGGCATATTCTGATGGCGAGACAAACGATCGGCCTCGGCGTTGTATACCCCCGGGATATGGAATGCCACTAGGTCTATCTGATTTATGTCTAATAGCTGAAAGATCTTGTAGGCCAAGTTCAGAAGGTCTTGCGATTTCGATCCTCCTTCGTTGCGTAAGTAAGCTACTGCTGTTTTGTTGTCTGATTGTAGGTGAATTGAGGTGTGTTGTAGGTTCTGACCTTGTTCTTCTAAGACTTTCTGAATTACTAAAAGCTCCTTCATGTTCGAATGCATTTCTTTTTCTGCAACATTCCAATTCCCGGACATCTTTTTGTTGTTTATCTGAGCACCCCAAGCTATGCCGGAGGCATCTGTTACCAAGAAATGCGTCGGATGAGAGGCGTGTATTAGAGAATGCTCTCCTAGATGATCGAGCCACCAAATCAAATCTGTCTCCGATTCCTTGTTCAAAGTCACAAACTTTGAACTGAGATTGTTGTGGATGATGGTTAGTTTTTAAAGCTGCCGATAGTTGAGCCTTCCCCGAGTGATGACAAAACTGGCAAAATTCAACATGCCCACGAGACTTTGAAAGTCGAAAAGTTTCATCGTACGATTTTCTCGGAGTTTTGTGATTGCTGCCCTTATCTTGCGACATTTTGACTGTGGGAGAAACTTCTGATTTAGCCAGGGGTTCCACACAATACCTAAGTATTCTATGCTCTTTCCAGGTGTTAGCACGGATTTTTCGAAGTTTATTTTCCAGCCTAGATAGCTTAGCATATTCACAGTAATGGCAACGTGCTCTTTTAGAATCAAACGACTTGTGTTTGCAATCAGATAATCGTCTAAATACACGAGAAGTCTGATTCCTTTTTGGCGTAGCCTTTGGGCTATCCAATTGCTTACAGCGGCAAAGGTCTTTGGTGCAGAGCTTAATCCGAAGGGTAGACAATTCATTTCCAGTATTTCTTGGCGGTATAGTAAGCGTAGGAACCGTCGATGTGATCTGCTGATCGGAACGTGAAAATATGCCTGTGAGAGATCTATTTTTACAAGCCAATCGTTTGGCTGTAAGAAAGCTGGGATCTTGTGAATGTTGATCAATCTGAAAGGCGTTGTCAGCACAAAACGGTTTAATGATCTCAGATCGAATATTGGCCTCATGGAGCCGTCTGTTTTGGGCACGAGAAACATGCGCGATATGAAACTCTGGGACGCATGTACTGGAACCAGTATACGTTGTGCCTTCATTTTTTTTATAATTGCTGACATTTCCATGGTTTCGTTTGTTGCTTGAAGGATGTTGAATCGATTGGGAAAATGAAGAGGAGGTTGATTCGAAAAGGGGATACGGTAACCTGAAATTATTTTTAGAATGTAATGGGGTGCGCCCATTTCTTTCCACCTTTTCTGATAATGCCTCAGCTGGCCGGCACGGAAAGGACGCTTTGTGTTAATTTTTCCGATTACTTCTCCTATCCCGGTGGGATATGGGAGAAGGGTGTCCATCACCAGCGCCTCTGCGCGGTGCTGGTCGATCATTGTTTCTTCGACCTCTTGATGTTCCGCCTCGACCCCGAAAGGGTTTTTTAGAGTTCACGGCGCCACGAGGTCGAGCGTACCCTTCTCTGTATGCAGTCTGACTCTGATATTGATGTCTACCAGATGTACCTATCTGAGCAGAAGTTACTTGACCGGACTGCGTAGCAGGAGCGCGGTCTTTTGTACGGGGCCAAAACACTTTTCGGGAATCTCCCATTTTTGCCAAGGCAGACGTGAATTTTTCAGCTTCAAAAAGATTGCTACATGATGGGGGTATTTTTCGTAACAAACTCTTGTGCATGGGATCCTTTACCGATGCCAAGATTGCTTCTCTCCTATGTTGTATTATCTCAGCTCTGTGGCCGCAGACCAACTGAAGAGCGTCATTCGATATTTTTGTAAAATCTCCTGTCACAAAAATACATTCGATCTTTTTATGAATTTCATCATAGTTCAGGTCAGGCGAAGCCTTTGTCCAAGATAAAAAGTTGCGAAGCTCCTTCTCAAGATGATCTTTTTGTTTGATCAATGCGTAACTAATAGAAGCAAATGCTTTGTCGGCGTTGGCGGTCGTGCGAGAAACATCATATCGTTTAATCTCCTCGTTTGGCTCAAGTTCAGTAAAGCCGGGGGCATGCCGATAATTTTTCTGTACATCCGCATATCGTACATTCTGCCACTCGGCATCATCTAATCGCTGAATACCTTTTAAAACTTCTAGGAATGATGAAGGAGTTTTTAAGACGTCTGGATCCTTCAATTTCGTGCCAATTGGTAGTGAGAACTGTAGTTCACTCTCGTCTAAATCCGAGCGGTTGTCTTCATACAGGTTTCCACTAACATCGTCATCGATACGATCATCGACGTAGTCATTATCATCTCTAAAATGATAATCACTGCAAGGTTCGCGGGGTAGTCTCGACTTGAGATCACTGATATCTGCTATCAGTTTATCTAATTTACGACTCTTACTATGCGTATGATGCTTGCGTTTTTTACGTCGATGACGGCGTGAATGTTTTGCAGAGCTCGAAGAGCTCGTATCAGAACTGCTACTCGAATCATCATCCTCAGAAGGAGGAGAGTTTTGTCGATTCCTCTTATTATCAGGTTTTGAGTTTTCATCCCTTAGATCCAAAATTACAGTATCATTGGTTAGATCTACGCTTGCTCTATCCACCTCACTCATTCCGTAGTTATCTTGGAAACAATTTAATTCGAATCTATAAGTAGAAATAAGCTACTATTACTTCGAGAAAAAAGGTAGGTATCAGAAAAAAACTAAAAACTACCTACTTTCATAAAGTAAATTGAAACCGGAACAAAATATATTTAAAACCAGCAAAAATATCCATCAAAATACACACTTATAGCAAACGGTTACACCGTTATAATAAAGAAGTAAGATTTTGCAAAGCTTTTGCCAAAATTATTTGTGTTTCATATTTTTCATTTACACCAGGAAAAAAAAAAAAAATTTTGTAACAAGACTTACCGGTCCGTTTTATTCCTGCTATCGTGCAAATTGATCGAAACACATAATAATTCAGTAAGATTCCACTAAATTCATTAACTTTTCTTGCAAACAAGAACAAAGGAATAATATAATTCTAAAGAAGGTAGACTCTTTAAAACGTTACTCCATAGAGATAATACTTCGTACAGTACTTGGTTACGCCATCATAATGGAATTTAGTGAAAACAAAGAAATGATAAAAACATTTTATGGAATAAAAATAATTGAAATTAAATTTTAGCACTCACCAGTGCACGTCCGTTCGTAGCGAAAACAACAACGTCAATGAGAAACCAAATCGACGGACCTCTCCACGAGATGTCACTGCCTGTGGTGGTGTGAGTGAGCAAAAGGAAGGCTATACACACAGAAAAGAAGAAAAGGAAGCGGAAACGATAGCGATATCTCACTATAATAATATTTGACTTCGGATCACGGTACAGTTTTCTAATGAACTTTATTTATTTATACTACATTCAAAACTCACTAAAATAATATGTTTTAAAAAAATATTGAGGTATTAGTGGTAATCGAATTACCTATTTTATATCTTACTAAAAGCAATGAGAATTGAAAAGTATGCAAAGGTTGGAAAATCTTACAATATTCTTATTAAAATTTTATTTTCATACCTACTTGTTCCGGGACGGGATATTAATAAATAAAATTAAATTTCAATAAAATAAGTAAAAGGTGTAGGTAAGGTGAACAACCGAAATTACACACACCTAATATTAGGTATTAACCAATGAGAAGTTTTATTATTATAATCTCTTCTAAAGATATCAGTGTCCCTGAACATTTTTTTTAACAATAATATAAATGATAGTATTTACTTATAAAGTTTTTTTAATTAACTTGAGTTTGTTATTGCAGGGAAAGTGCATATATTTTTGGTTCCGGAGATAGGAAGAAACGGGAGATATCTCGGCGCACCACCGTACGCTCAACCAACGAGTTTCGACGAGCGAGCAAGATGCCGCGGCGTCTTGCTCGCTCGTCGAAAATATCTATGATTGTTATTATTATAGTGTTATGTATGTATATTTTCAATAAAAGAATATTAATAAATGTATTTAGTTATTTTATTATTAAACAAAAACTTTCACGGAAATCCAACGAAAACGATTCAGTAGATAGACGTATATGGATACAGTTGGGTAGGTACATCCTTCTTATATTATAAACACGAAAGTAGGTAGGTATGCATGTTTGTTCGTAATCATAGTATGTTTCTTGTCGTACAACCTATTTGGTTTGAACTTATATATGAACGATGCGTTAGCATCTCTAGTAAGTCTGTGTATCAGATATAATTCACGCAAACTTTTTGAAACGGAAAAATGTATGCAAATGAATTGTGTTTGTTTTGCCAAGACATTAGTAGGTACTTGGTATTCTTAGGGCTGTATTTTTTTACGTTGAGTAGCGTTTCAAGATGCTTTTCATTAATCGGCGTAATATATGCCTACGTTTTTGACTAAAAATAGTGCGAATGAAAACTAGGTTGGCTTGATATAGGCACCCCGACACATTCCATCCCTATAAACCATCCTAATATAAAACAACATCTAAATACCTACTAAGTCCATTTCTAGCACGACAATTCACAAAAAAACCTATAGATAATACGTAAAACGTATAAAACCTTTCCCCCCGTGTCGGGATAGTAATACAGTGTCACAAAACTCAAAGGCACTAACTAACTCTAAGCCAAAAAGGTAAGTTTTTTGAATCAATATTTATAGTAGGACCCAACTACTCGCTGCCAGTCAACACAACAGTTTCTGTATTTACATGAAATATTGATTAATCGAAGATCGTATTAATTTACAAATGCGACGGAAAAACAATAAACGTTTAGTTTTTGTATGGAATTCAGAGTCTTTCAATACGTACGGTAGAGGCGCTTATCAGATTTCTATACAAAATTTAAGTTGAGACCTGAATAGTTATATTTATGTCGAATTAATTTTTGTTTTTTTTTTATTTCTAAATACTTAATGCAAATTATAAAGGTTAGAAACTTACATAATAAACTAAAATCTGTGCGTAGATAGTTGAACTTATAAGCACACCGAATATTATTTTTTTGTCATTCGAAAATGTTCTTCCGTCAATTTGAGATACTTATCAGTTATTTTAATATCAAGTACGTTGTGATAAGAACAAG
Source organism: Perizoma affinitatum (assembly GCA_961405105.1). NCBI lineage: Eukaryota > Metazoa > Arthropoda > Insecta > Lepidoptera > Geometridae > Perizoma > Perizoma affinitatum. The sequence goes on along the minus strand of OY560186.1, from coordinate 15,921,218 downwards.
ATGGAAGCAAGTAGATAGGTGGTTAGGTACCTACCTACGTAATGTATTTTAGTAATTAATTACCCTTCTCCAAGATGATAATACACTTTTGTGAACTCCTCAATGCAATCATGAATAGTTTGGTACCTAACAATATTATATCTAGCCTCTACTTACAAACATAACAATGAAGGTCGGTTAAACTGTAATATTATACCAAAAATATATATATTCATAGGTACGAAATCAATAGGTCTGTCGTCTCGGAACTTCAATGACACGTATCTTGCACGAGGTGGGGATGTCAGTGGAGTGGTAGTCTTCAGCGCGGTGCAGAGTTTACACTGCACCGCGATATGCAAGCCAGCAAGCCGATATTATTAGAAAGTACACTTATTGACAAAATAAGAGGATTCTAGAGTAATATAATGAAAATAACTACACCAATTATCGATTTACTATTTAAAAATAATAAAATTAAATAAAGCTCGTCTCATTATTTTTTTAAACTTATATACCAAATACCTATTTATTTGAATGTATGTAGTTTAATTTACGACGATAAGCAATTAAAATTACAAGTATATTCGTTTGAAACTATAAACTGAATGCGTCCACAGATTTAGGAATAATATTTTGACTTAAGTATATCGTAAATACGAGACGGCGCTTCACATCCCGAAAAACTTCATTTCGGAAACCATTTGATTTAAAACGATTATTATTTCCACGTTCAATCTACAGAGGATTCTGCGTCTTCGTTCTTGGTACAGACGTGGAACGCTATAACGGGAATCGAACCCAGGACCATGCAGGATCCCATGCCGTAGAAGGTCCAGGAATATCCGCCGGTGACGTCGCGAAGAAATCCTGGAATGTTTTAAAGTAAAATTTAGTACCTACTTAGGTACTTCATTTTACTTCGTACCTAAGTCGGTGTGTAGGTGCCTACTTAGCTACGAAGTAAAATTTAGGTATGAAGGTTTCCGTATCACCACACAATGTTGACAATAGTTCTTTGTTAAATAACTAGGTCTTTCCTTTCATTCGTCGGTTTTTGGTCTCCTGAGTTTTAAATTTTATGTTATTTAATAATCTGAGTAGGTGCAATCGTAAGTTAACCCTATGCTAGCTTTGTCTAGACACTGGGTTCTCAAGGTGTTATTGTATCCGAAACAAAATTGCACGATAAAAATATGAGTAATCAGTAGATAGCTAGACATTGAGATGGACATTATAATTAATAGCTACACCTGTAACAGACAGCATAGGCTTATCTATTAATTTATAAAAAATCAGCGTAAACGTATTATGTAAAAAAAAATCTAGTTCTAAAGTTTGCCGTGTGGGTATTTCCACGCATTCACCCGCGAGGACGTAAGTACTAACCAGCTGTGGGAGGCACGGATACCGCAGCAATGCTCTGGAACATACGCACGAGCCCGTAGGAAGAGGCGATGCGCGCGGTGCCGAACGCATCCGCCAGCAACACCGGCACCAGCAGGAACCAGCAGCCCAAGCACAGCCCGTACGCACCTGGACATAGGAACCCCTGAGTTGTGTGGCACTACAAAATGAATATACCGCAAACCAACACATACAGACAGATACCTTAGAGCTGACTCTCACCACCATCCAGCACACCTAGCCTCTGTACCACGAACTCTAATTAATAGAGCTTTTAGGCTGTGTGACCCACAATACGTGGATGCTGAACTGTCACATGTGAAAGAGGTGTTATAGAGAAACGGTTATGGTTGGAGATAAAGTTTTCGAATCGCAAACATATCTGTAGAGAGAGCTGTAGCATACTTACCATTTGATAAGGGAATAACAGATAAAATCGGGCATGTCTTACGGCGTAAAAACAGTATAAAAACAGTATAAACAGTGTCTACAAGATTCCTTGTGACTGCGGTAAATGCTACATCGGCGAGACAAAACGGAACATATCTACAATGCTCACCGAGCTGTGAAGAACCTAGATATCAATAGTTCCGCCATAGGTTAGGTTACAGATTACTTACAGTTTTCTGACTTTTTTGTACATTTGCTTAGTAGCTGCTATGTTTTTGTTAGTTTGCGACCGCCAAAATCCTGTACAAAGATATAATATGGTCGCATACTCCAATTTCAGTTAACCGCGGAAGACGTCAGTTTGCGGCCGTCTCAAAATGTATGGGAATTTAACGGTCACTTGATATTGTTTTTACGATCACTTGATGTCAGGAAGTATTTATTGATACAGTGAGCGAAGTGAACAAGATTTCCGAGTCAACTTGGACAAATAAACCACCCCTATATAAACTCACGCAATACCTGAAAATGACCTTGCCACTTTCGACGTCGCAAGAAGGTATCTTGAATTTTTGAGGCATCTGTTGCTAGGCACCAGTTTTGGCGAAGAGAGCCGAGCGTAGCCGACGCGACGACTACCGAGGGCAGCCGAATAAAAACATCTCGCTACAATACTTATTTAAGCCTCTTACCGGATGCCACAGCGAGGGCCCACCAGGAAGTCAGACTGGGCAGAGAGAGTACAGCGAGTCCGGCGACCAGGATACTGACGATGTACGCTTTCCGCCTGCAGAACAGATGTAGATCACACAGCCAGCCCAGCCCTAGCCGGCCGCATAGATCCAGAACAGCGCTGATCGCGACCAGGCGACCTGGAAGAAAGATATTGTTTATTCTTTATTGTAGACAAATAAACACATTCAGTAGCGGATCCAGGGAAGGGGCAAAGGGGCTCAAACCCCCCAAAAAGCATTTGGGTCCGCCCCTGACAAACAAAACTGTTGTAGTGTTTACCTTGATAAAGCCTACCTTAGCTGGATCAAGCCCCTCCCAGACCACCCTCTGAGTGTCATAGCTATGACTCTCGGACGCTTATCAGTTATTCCCGATCAAAGGTGGGCCAAGATCGTTCGTCATAGAACAAAGAGATCCAACAATGGACTTCTTATTTTGATGATAATGACTAACCTGCAGCTGTTTTACTGTGTCCGGCCTGGACGGTGTAAGCTGGTAGGTAGTACAACGCATACGGCGACCCGCACGACATCAGAGCCACGGACGTGCATAGGAGGCCGAAACGCCAAGACTTCAGGAGCGACACGTCTAGATATCTGAAGAAAATACAATGGAATTAGTAATAATATTGTTTTTCCGTCACTCGTACCTCTATCTTGTTTTAAGTTAGTTGGTTTAGTTAAACTTTAGGTTTAGTGATTTTCTTTATTTATGCTATTTTTCAATCGCCTTTAAAAAAGGAGGAGGTTCTCAATTCGTCTGTTGTCAAGGTTACGCGATATCTCCGCCAATTGTTCTTATACTTCAAGGGTGGTTCCATATAAATTTTATCATAGAGGAGGAAAAAATCCTCCTCTATGGCTGATAAAAGGGGGGTGAACTTTCATACTGGACTTTTTTATCAACTTCTCGTTATTTCTAAACTGCCCAAAAAGGTACCTAATTTTTATGACAGTCGGAAAGGCCGGAATATTTAAGAGATCTCGGGAAATTTCAAATAAACTCAGGTAATTGACATACCTGGAGATTTTATCAACACAGCTGGTCTTCTTCTGTATAACAACCTCTTCTTTCTGCTCCTCTTTCTCAGGCTTCGTGACAGTTTCCAGCTTCGTCTGGATGATCCGAGGAGGAAGCGGGGGGCGTATGTAGAGAGAACTGAAATGTATAGTCTTTCGTCATCTTTCTTTTCAAAATGAACCTCATTTCCATAATCAGAATCCCCTAAATTCGAGTTCGCCGTCTTTGATTTCAAACTAGATGGCAAAAGCGTGAATCGGGGGACAACGGGAAAAATATATTGATAAAGTAAATAAATAATGCTGGACATTTTCACATAGCATTATCTAGCCCCAAAGTAAGCAGAGCTTGTGTTACATGACTGACGTACTTCTCATATATTTGTTTTTGTACATACATACATATTATACATTGAAAACACCCAGACCCGAGATAAATGTACAAACTGTTGTCCCGCAGCGGGAATCAAACCCCCAACCTTCTGCGTCTCAGGCGGGCAAGGCCTTTGTGGCCCACTGCGCCACAATGGTCGTCAACCTCAACCATTCATTCCAGACTAACCCTATAGTAGGTATATGAAGTTCACTATCAAATAACTGTATTGATGTTTGAGTAGGTACGATGAAAGTATTGACAAAATACAGTTAGTAATAATCCACGGTCTCATTACGAAACGGTGTTCAAATAGACTGTAGGCTATTATATTTAATATAATTTGTTTACAGTTCTAAATAACTATTTGCGTTCAATTTGTTAGGATTCAAAATAGTATATCTAATATAATATCTAGAACGGACACTTATGTCTCGCATACACACTTTGACTTATGAGACACAAAGAATCACCTCGTTAACTGGGGTAGGTTACATGAAGTTCTCATTGACTCACTATTAAAGCATCCATCTGTTAGCTTTGTGCACGCTGTCGGTCGATAGATACATCACGAAGTGCTTTATGAGTCATCCTGACTCATTAATATAATATCTGGTACCGGGGACTTATGTCTCGCATACACACTATGACTCATGACGCACAACGAATTACCTCGTTAACCTAAACTCGTTCGGTTATAGATAAAGCTCGCTGATGAGGGCTCGTTAAAGAGAGTGAAGATCGTATCACGCGTACACACAAGAATCTCGTTACTGTATCTCTCTGTTATAATAGCTTGCTAATGAGTACCTGGCTTTACATGAAGTTCTCATTGACTCACCGATGAAGCTTCCGTCTGCTGGCTTTGTAAACGCAGGTGCTGTCGGTCGATAGATCCTCCACGGAGTGCAGAATGGAGGAGGACCGAGTCGGACGCAGTCGCAGCTTAGCCACCTCGCGAGGCAAACCTAATCATACAAATGAAGACCTATAATGAGATAATCTCTCACGTGTTATAAGAAGGTACCTACGAACTAAGGTCTTCATTGCGGCTCGTTAGTCAACTGAGGCCGCTCGAACTTATCCCGCGGGATCAGTTGACCTAATGAATATTTTGAATCGGGCAACTGATCTCATTGATACATTTTATGATTTGTATAGACACGTAAAAAAGTGTTTCGATGTTAGATTTAGTAAAACAACAACGCTACCACAAACGCACAAATGCATTGCGCTCAGGTAATGTGCAATTGAAGGTCAACTTGTCGGCTTGTGCATTCAGCCAATCACGGATAAGAATCTGATCAAAATAGGATGCCTAAAACTATCGAGGAAAAAAAAAAATTACAATGCAATAAATCAAGTACTCAGCGGCCAACTCACGGTAGGGCATTGTAATTCTATTTCGTTTTGATTTTTACTTTGACTTTAAATCAAACGGCTGTGGTTTTAACTAGGTTTAAGATAATATTAATCAAAAGACTGATTCGTAGATTATTTAGTTTTATTTGTTGATTTTGAATGAACACAACCAATATAACTGTCATTTTTGTTTTTGACAAATATTTGCAGATTATACAAACATTTATCCCGTGTGGCGGGAGTCGAACCCGCAACTTTCTGCGTCCCAGGTGGGCCTTCGCCCACTGCGCCAGCGAGGTCGTTATTAATAAGATACTCCCTCACGTTTTATAAGGTACCTACGAGCTAAGGTCTTCATTTAAAATCGTTCATAGTAAAAGCCCTGTTGGTGCACTGCAATATTGCTCTAGAATCTAAGCACGTTTCTGTACTTCGACTGTAAGACAGGTACAATAATTTCACAAAAAAAGCGAAATTTCCTGTTGATAAGTAATAAATGCCAATTTTTAAGTTTAATACATAGATACTAATAACCACAGAAACATAGCAAGCATCGCTAGTAGACGCTATTAAGTATATGCATATCTGTTCTTATGGAATTCCATGCCTTACTCACCCACCACACCAAGAACGTCCAAAACTTCAGAGTCTTCCGAGTCAGACATACAGGGCCCAGGTAACGGTGGACGCGAGTTCTGAAAACAGTATTAAAATATTTCACGCTCTTCATTTCCGAATTTTGATCTCTCCACTTGATAACATCACATCTTATCGGCATTAATAAAGTTAAATCTTTCTTCTTCTTGCCCTTATCCCACATTCTGTAGGGTCGGCACAAAACGTTTTCTTATTCCTTTGTTATGTTATATTTTTTGTTACGTTCCTCTATCAGCCGTCTGTTCTACACTCACTCCTTTCATACCCATGACATCGTTTACGCAATCCATCCATCTCTTCTTTAGTCTACCCTACTCTCCATCTACATCCATATTTAAAACTCTTTCGTAATATGACCTTCTCTCCTCATGACATGCCAAGGTAAAATAAGGTTAATTCTAATTAAATAATTGTGTGTGTACGTTTTTAATTATTATTTGATATCATTCCTAAAGCATTGAGGATTCATAAAGGTCAGTTTCTGTTCACAACTTTCATTATGTCGATACGCTACTATATGACTCATGGCACGGAGTATGACTCGTGACACATCGATTTCCGTTGCTCAATAGTATATAGGCGTTAAATGCTGGTTTAAAGCTACTGACTTCTTGTCTTGTCTCAACAGGCACTAACTGCTCTCGGTAAACAAGTAGGCACCTCATGATGCACGCACATGATTTTCACGAATCAAGATTTTTGTAAATCAGAATTCCATCTAACTCAAAATATTCGTGAATTTTATTTATTCAAAATTGATTGTATTCTGTTTTGTGTGCCATAATAAATAAGAATTATGACAAATTGAAACACTGGGGTTGATAAAGTTCTGTTTCAGGTCTGTAGGCGTTGTGTTGGTTCAGAACTATTGAATTCTGTGCCTGATCTCAACAGTCTCTGACCGGTCATTTCAGTGTACCATGACTCATTAATTATGACACACGACTCATGCTACGTATGACTCACCTCGATATAACTGGGGTGCATAAAATTCCGTTTCTCATCAGTAAGCAGGTTGTGTTGGTTCAGAGCTAGTTCCGTATCTGGTCTGAATAGGCTTTGAAGGCGATTATCCTTGCATTGTGGAAGGGATTCTGTTTTACCTAGAACATACATGAAATTCAATAAAATACTCGTAGTTAGGTATTGAATTGAGTAAACATAAGATCAATTCGTAATGAGTATTACGTTTTAACTCAATACGCATAAAACTGACAAAGAAAAGTGACACACGGACAGTCAGATATAACCTAAATAAAACGGACCATTTTCGCTATTTGGCTTCGGAACCCTAAGAACCCAGATTTTGATCCATCTTCTGAAATGGTATCTAGAATATAGTGTGTCTATGTACCTCTTTGTATATCAATCAATGATGTAATGTGTATACATACATATTATATATCCAGTAATACGTGTGTTTATGTACCTTCTTGTATATCCATCAACAAGGTAGTATGCTCGGTTGTGGTGGTGGTCGGTGGGGAGTCAGGTGGGTGACCGGTCGGCGCAGGCCGGTACAAGCAAGCGGCTACGCAGACGTGTAGCATACCACCCCCTGAAACCAAAGCGAAAATAGAAAATGGTAACCCGCCGCGCCGCCACCGCCGCTCGCTTGCGAGCAGAGTTTTATACGAGGATTATTTGTATTTCTACAACTTCAAATGCGTAATTTGTTAGGAAATTCGAAATTAGTCAAGTGGAAACTGGTACAGAGCCACGCGCAGTACGGGGTTCCGTAGTTGACCGGCACAATATGTGGACTAAGAAGGAGGCTAACAACAACTAATAACTTCAGTTACGTAATTATCAATGGAATATGTACGAATTTTTCCTTTTTACTTCTCCAAGTACATTTTCTGAGTTGGTCGATTATTACTCGTTAATTTGTAAAGCCTTAGTTCAAGATCTTTAGTGTAAAAAAAAAAAAAAAATGCTGAACATTTTTCACATAATAGCATTTTATAAATTAACTATAAAAACTAGTTTACGGTCTTTCGACTAAAATTCTGTCAGAAATCCTGTCCTGTATGACGCAATAAAAATAAGTGTTCTGAACATTTTACATTTTTTTATGCACCCCAGTCTAGGGTATAGTTCAGAACTCATTTCCAAATTTCAATAATAAAATTTAAATTTTTTTTTTTATTAAAATCAATTTACAATTTTCCGAATTTGTAATTATGTAACTACGTTTTATTTTTGAAAGGGGTATTTGTACATCCGTCCCGTTAAAGATATGCAACATTCATAATATACCATACACGGGCGTGGGGAGTTTACAAAGACACGGACTAAACTCACCGAGTAAAAGCACGGTACCGTGCAGTCCATACATATCCACGAGCTTCTCAATCAGCATCGGGAACACGAAGCTGCCTGCTGCTGTCCCGCTCACACATATACCGTTCGCCATGGCTCTGAAAAGAGATAGCAAATAGACGTAACAGATCAGTAGATAGCGCATATTATAATCTGTAGGTACCTATTTTAATTATTTTTTTCATTTTAATGCCTTTTGTTGTTTTCAAAGATTGAATACTTCTTGCGTCTACATTAAATTTTTTTGGTTACAAGCTACCCCCTAATTACCTAATGGGAAAAAACTCACTATCGCAGTCTTAGCAATGCCTGCCAAAATGAATGCCGTTATATTGTTCCCATAGCCATTCCACTAGTGTAAAAGTAGATTTCGTAGAAAGTATTTGCTACAAGCTACGCCGTAGTGTACGTAGCTCGTAGCATCGCTACGTGAGAACTTTAGAACCAGTAGTATTATAATTATTTATAAGTTATCAGGTTTTTAAAAGGGTAAACGCGATAATGACCTGCAAAACTCATAATTATGTTTATCTACGCGAAAGTTTGAAAAATACCCGTAGTATATTTCATCTACTATGAATCAAAGTACATAGATATAAATCATAAACGTTTAATCTAATTATAAAATAAAATAATCATTTAATCTACCCCCAATAAAGTTAGCATTAGATGCTAACTTTAGTGAATACCTACCTGTGTTTGTCAAAATATTGAGAGACTATCACAATTCCTGGAGTAGTTGACAGGCCACCGCCAATTCCTGAAAGCAGCACAATTTTTAATAGATAAATTAGGATAATAAATTCAATTCTCGCTGCAAGACAAATGTTTGCATGTCCTGCAGATATTTGAACTTAGCTGTCAGAGTCATTAGAGTCAACTGTGCGCACTTTAAACCTCACTGTGCTCAAGATATAGGATTTTTTGCCAACATTTTATTTTTCTTCATAAAACGTTATATACGCACTGCATGGTCAAGCGACGCGTCCCAAATAGTTGTTTGCCTAGATGTTGCCAACTTATCAAAACAAACTATACCTCCCGCTTCTCGTTCCGAAGATAAAAGTGGATAAAACTTCCCCTGACGAGATCTTCACAATGAGCTCTACTACTTCTAATTATTTTGCTAAGGATACTGTGTTCTCTCACCAGTCATGACTCCGAAGCTGAGCAGTAGATGTAGCAGACCCTGGCTGAAGTATGATAGTGCTAGCCCTGTAGCGCAGAAGAGGCCTCCCGTGAACACAACGAGACGACATGAGTACTTCTCGCATAGCGCTGACGATAGAGGAGCTGAGGATATGAAGATCTGCATCAAGAGAAGGAAACAACATGGCTGGTCTAATGATGATGATGGCTGAAAAATGATGATTAATTGATAATAGATAGTTGGTGATGATGACCAATAGATAATGATAATTTTATCGGTTTATCGGTAAGTTGATGACGATGATCGATAGTTTATGGTGAAGACTGATTGTTGATGATTAAATGAGTATATATTTATTCAACTGTGTACAAACAACAACCTGGATCTATTGAACAATAGGTCAACAGATCTAGATCATTAACAGACTACAGCGTCTTCAAAAGGCTGGCTGCATTGCCACGTTGATTAAATTAAATTAAATTAAATTAACGCATCTGCAATGCCCATGTCAATAGGCGACTGTAATCGCGCACCATCCGGGCCCTATACCGATTTGTCTCGTCATAACATAAAAAAAAACAATAATTTCATGACATATTTTATTATCCGTACCAAAAAGCATGTATGTGATAGACTTATCAGTCATCTAGTTCCCATAATACAAGCTCTGCTTAGTTTGGGGCTAGATGATAGTGTGTGAAAAATGTCCAGCATTATTCATTTATGTAAGTACTTAAGTAATTGAACATAATTATTACTAAGTAATGATGAACGATAGTTTATGGTGAAGACCGATAGTTGAGGCTCATAATGAACTAGATAATGATGATGACCGATAATTGATGTTAGCGGATGACTCACCAAGGGCCAAGCACAGTGTTGACAGAGCGGCCGGTATCCACGAAGCGACGCTCTCCGAAGAGTCAGGAAACGTCTCCATTATCTCGACGTACAGGACTCCGTAGGACTTGAACAGACCAGCCACCCAGAACTGGACCATGAACGCGCCGAAGACCACAACCCAGCCGTAACCGCCGTCGGGCGGTGAATTACTGGAAATAAACGAGAACATCAAAAACATATTCGACAAACTGGATGCCATCTATTTTTATTCGTGCCCATGAAGAACTCGCTGTTTAAACAATCAAATATGACAATAATAAGTCTCAAGAGTTTGTTTGTTTTTTTGGATCTCTGGAACTACCAGTCGGATTTGAAAATTCTTTTTCGTATATGATAGCAAAATTTTTGAGGAATCACCCTTAGGAGCCGAGCAAAATAAGTATAGCGCGGGCGGCCGTGTCATAGCTAGTAATGTATATTTCAACAACCCTCGACCGATCTAGCTCTTATTACAGCCAAAATAATTATAAGTTCAGAACAGCACTGAACGGTTCAAAAGTTATTCTCAGCCAAACTTTATTTTCGCGATAAGTTGGTTCGTTAGTAGTGATACTTGCTCAGTAGACTCGGCCACTGTGTGTAGTGTCCTAGAGGCAGCGAGCAGCGGGCGCGCAGTCAAAGAGGACAGAGTCAGCAGAGAGTCTTCCTCCTGCTCTGTGGGCGACATGGCTGACAGGTAAGCGCCGACTTGCTGTGGAGTCAAAGTTTCATGAAGAATATATCGTTAAATAGCTACCTAGTAAAGTTAATGTCACATGCTTTTCTGGCAAGGTACCTTAATACTTAAGTACTTACGATTACTGATAAGTAATAGGTAATATTTTTTATGTTATTTATGTTATCTTAAAAACCTAAGTTTTTAAAACCTTGTAAAACCTTTTTTGCAAAATATTAGGTTGGGGAAAAAGTCTTTTCGCATTATTGTATGTATGAACTTGTAATAAAATATCTTTGGCTATACTATTTGTATCTGGCTGGTTTTGGTATCATTAAAAGTTTAAATTTTAAAGAAGATAATTCCAAATTCAAATTAGGAAAATGTGTGATTTTTATTTGTTTTTCGTACTGTTAAGATGAGTGAATCTAATGAAGAAATTCGATACATTTTAAAATTTTACTACAAAAAAGGTAAAAATGCAACGCAAGCCGCGAAAAAAATTTGCGATGTTTATGGACCTAGTGCAGTGTCTGTGAGAGTAGCACAAATTTGGTTTAAGCGTTTTCAATCCGGAAATTTTGATGTCAAAGATGCACGTCGCTCTGGTCGCCCTATTACGGATAAAATGGATGCCATTTTTGAAAAAGTGGAGCAAGATCGGCATATCAGTAGTTACGACGTAGCTGAAGAACTGGGAATTGACCACAAAACAGTTTTGGCGCATTTGAAAAAAACTGGGTACACAAAAAAGCTCGATATTTGGGTACCTCACGAGCTCACTGAAAGAAACCTAATGAACCGTGTTCTCATTTGTGATTCTTTATTACGACGTAATGAAACCGAACCATTTTTGAAGAAGCTGATAACTCACACATCTTTAGCCACTCAGCAAAAATTAAGAGAGTTTGGCTGGGATGTGTTAATGCATCCGCCGTATAGTCCTGACCTTGCACCTTCAGATTTCCACCTGTTTCGGTCTCTTCAGAATTCTTTAGGCAGTGTCAGGTTAACATCACGAGAGGACTGCCAAAACCACTTGTCGCGGTATTTTGAACAGAAGCCCCAAAGTTTTTATAGCAATGGGATCATGTCCCTGCCTACAAAATGGCAAAAAGTTATCGAACAAAATGGTACCTACATACTTTAGTTAAATGTAAATAAACTATATTAAAAAATGTTTTGAATTTTCTTAAAAAATGCGAAAAGACTTTTTCCCCAACCTATTATATCAATTTAGAATGTTATCATTCTAAATTACTTTTTCTTCAAGAATTTTCAGACCGCTTTGTTAAATACCTTGAGGTATTTGACAATTTGTCTAAACACCCAGATTGGTAAGGACCCATAGTTGATACCAATTGTTGTCTCAAATGCATGGTTTGAGAGAAATCGGAGTGTAACATACAAAATAGTTATATCAGAACCATAAAAACCACAAAATCAACTACAAATTATCTATCCAAGCGGAGTAGAGCGAATGCCGTGACCCTTCTAACCGTGGCTCTACCTAACAATGGGTCATCACCGTGCCCTACTCACCGTGGTCATATTCAAGGTGTTCTTACTCACGGTGGTTCTTTTCTACGTGTTTGTACTTACCGTGGCTAGCGGCAGCTCGAGCATTAGACTGGGCGGCCTTTCAGGACCGGGCGCAGACTGCACTGACAACAGAGACCCAGCGTTGTCCGGGGAAAGGGTCGCCTGAACATACAGATATTAGTTTACCAAAATGTGAAAACTCCCGTCGTTAATCCATTATATATTACTGCGTCATACCCCAGTTATTATAATAATAAACTAGTAGTCATACTAAAATGAAATAAAGTGCGGCGTTAAAGCACATCTACCCTCTTTCTTTATATACATTTTCTTTATATTTCTTTATTAACAAAGATATCTTCCTTTTCCATTCTTACCGGAAAGGACTGGCTCAAAACGGGATGTCTGACAAGGCCTTACATCAATGTGACCACAGCCACAGCCATGACGCATAATAACTTGAATTCAGTAGATATGGAGAACATGGTGTTTCTTCAATTTGCAAAAAGGAAGATCAATCAAATCCACTTGCTCAGGATCCTAGCACCGACAGTTGTTTATCAGAGGTATTATATATGTTCAGGTTGCGTTAAAACTCCACTTGCGCGATCTAGAAACTTCGATGGTCATCTGTGTATTATATGTGGTAGCTCTGCGTGTATCAGTAGTACGATGCTATTCGTTGAAGTGATGCATTATAATCATGTGGCGGGAGATGTAGCTACTGTAGATATGGAAACGCAGTTTTAGCCGTGACCGTAGTCCCGCTATTGCGAGAAGGGTCTAATATGGTAAATAACTAGATGATGTGTCATGACATCCTCTTACCTCTGCCATCGTGTCTGTGGACAGGTCGATGGAGCAGGAGATAGGCGCCGTGGTTGTCGGCGGCGCTGAGCATCCGAGCACTTGCTCGTCCATCTGCGACAGCTCCTGGACAATACAGATTATAATCATATGTACTTACATATGATTATAATCTGCAATAGCAATCTTATACCGGCTACTTAGCCGGTATAAGATTGTAACATTAACATTAGGGAGCAAAATAATATTTTTACGGCGAGGGCGCTATTTTGAATACGCCCAAGGAAAAAAATAGTTTGCGGCCGAGTGCGTACATTCTACTTTTCATCTCCGTCTATGAGAAAATGAAACAAGTCACTCCCTTATATATTTAATTATAACAACTAAAAACTTATAAATAGTGTATATAGGAATATATTCGAAACATTAGCGCAATTTTTACTCTGGTCACTCTTTCGATGTATTTGAACGCCTCGAACGTTAAAAAATTCATATTCCAAATTCAAACTCATTAAAGTCCCCTGTAAAAGTCAAATACAGAAAATACATATTTTGCTTCCACTTATAAAATAACTAATCGTCGTTTTTCGAATAGATGGGTTGAAAATATTCGCTTTTGGCTCACTGTAGAAAGCCTACCCATCTAGTAACAGGATAATTCAAACATGGGGTGAACCGTGAAAAATTTGCAATCGGTCATTCGCCCGAATGACATAGCTAAGATATTGCACCAGCCATAGGTAGATTTGGCTTCGGAGACACTTCCATTCGTAAAACGACGCGTAATTGATGTAAATACGCTTTTGAGTCAGAAATCGGGGCGTAACTTACGAACGGACAGTGGGTCTACGCGTCCTTGAACCTCACGTAACCCTGCCACACCCTCGATCTGATAAGGTAGGTATCTGACAGCAGTCTTCCTCGTCATCAAAAAAAGTTTAAACCTTCAAGCATTAACCTTCGAACGTAAAATCAATACTTAATTATGTCTACTTTCTTGGAACGATCGATAAACACGGCCGTCTCACGTCTCACGACCGTCAAAAGTGATCGCGGACGGTGCTCATGAGAAAGGACCTCTAAACGGTCAACGAAACGTCAGCAGGAGAATTAAAGTACGTTTCTGTAATAATATTTCATATAATATTGAATAGCTGTACCTACCTAGGTAGGTATTTGGCCAACAATAAATCAATGAAAGGATATTTTACATTGTACGTATAATAATAATAATAATAATGTTGGACATTTTCACACAACATCATCTAGCCCCAAAATAAGCAGAGCTTGTGTTATGGGTACTTACTACATGACTGATATACTACTTAGTATACTTTTTTTTTAATTACTTACTTATAGATAGAAAACACCCAGATCCGAGACAAATATTTGCAGATGCAAACATTTGTCCCGCGACGGGAATCGAACCGCAACCTTCTGCGTCTCAGGCGGGCCTTCGCCCACTGCGCCACAGAGGTCGTATATTTAGAAAGAAAGAAAGAAGAAGAAATGCCCATCATTGGGATTAGAGTCGTGAGGGTGATTATTTGTTAATTTAACGAATTCCTTAGTTATCCACTCAGCTATTTAAATTCATAGTCACATCGTAAAAACGTTACAAACATGTTTCAAGTAATTAACTTTTCAGCACGACATAAATAACAACAAATTATGCAATGATGGTGACGCAGTTAAGAAACAAAAAACAACAAAATATCAATTAGCCTACTCGTAACAGTTAGGCCCTACTTTACAACAACAGCTGCCTGAAATCGTAACATCTATAGTAGGTCTGTGAAGACACCGATTTCGTTCTGTAAGGTAGCTAAATGTTGGTAACTACGTAGGTAGATAATTCCAATATCTATTAAGTATCTTTGGACTTTGGATCAATAGAACGGTAACCACGGCGACGCCGATTCAATACCAGCCAATGCCAGGCGCTACCTAATCTATAGAAGACATCTTTTTAGTTCTATTGGTAGGTAATGGTAGGTAGGCTACCTATTGATAAGTTCAATGCCAATGAATTTAAAGCACGCTATTGGTAGTTTATGTTTTCAAACGACTAATTTAGGTAGACATGCCAAGAAAAGAAAGTTATGGTAGCATTATAGAAAGATAGATAAAAAATGCTTTATTGCACAAGATAAAACAAGTACATAGCTATTTAGCATTAAGTAGGAACTTAATGCTAAATAGCATTTTTTTTTTAAACAAAAAAAAATGTCATTTTTTCCCTTAGGTACTGAAAGATATACGATATAAAGACGACCTCTGTGGGGCAATGTGGGCGAAGGCCTGCCTGAGTTCATGTAGTTCCCATAACACTCTGCTTACTTTGGGGCTAGATGATGCTGTGTGAAAATGTCCGGCATAATAATTTATTTATTTACACTTCCGCACAAACAATGTAGTGCTAGGAGGACTTAATGCTAAAGCATTTTCTACCAGTCATCCTGGGCGTGCAAAAAGATGGTTTGGCGTGTCCAGTATGACTTTAGATAACATAGAAAAATAATATATATAAAATATAATAGTAATATAAAATATATATATATATATATATATATACTTATAAAAAAGAACTTAAATATCGAATGGTAGTGGCATCATATGGGGTAGTAGAGACAAAGTAATCAATTGATTAACTTCCCAAGAAAGTATTCCGGACCGATTTTTTAAAAGATTCCTTAGAGTCAATCTGTTTTATTTTGATGGGCAAAGCGTTCCACAGCCGAACTGCCACGACTGAAAAGGAATTAGTCCGAAAAGAGGTATTATGTAAAGGGGTGTAAAGGAGAAGGTTGTCAGCCGACCTAAGTTGTCTGTCATGTGCGTCAGTCAGGAATCTGAAACGATCCTTCAAATAAATGGGGGTGTGTGGATCTTTTAGAACGGAAAAAAGGAGACATAGGATTCTTACGTTTCTACGGTCACGAATGGAAAGCCATTTAAGTTTAGCACGGAAATGACTAACATGATCGTATTTGCGCAGATTAAAGATAAAGCGGATACAGGTGTTAAGCAGACGATCGAGTTTACTGAGAAGTTCCTCAGTCAGGTCGATAAAGGCAACATCAGCATAATCAATAATCGGCACAAGAAGTGAGTTAGCAAGATAAATTTTAGTCGAAAAGGGAAGGAAGTTCTTAAGGCGTATTATGGAGTGCAAGGTAGCATAAAACTTTCTAGATATCTCTTTTACATGAGGTATCCAGCTTAAATTGGTGTCAAAGATAACCCCAAGGTTCTTAACAGTAGAAGAGAGAGGAATAACAGAGCCATCATAACAGAGGGAGGGTAAGTTGGAAGCATTCATATTACAGAGACGACGAGAGCTACCAATCATGATGGCTTGACATTTGTTGGGATTGACTATGATGCCAAAACGATTCGACCATGAAAGAAGGCGACATAGATCGTCATTGAGAGCACGGAAAGCATCATCTATTTTATCTACCGTAGCAGAAGAGTAAAGTTGGAGGTCATCGGCATACATATGGTATTGACTGTGAAGGTTTGGAGAAAGCATATTAATAAAAAGAGAGAAAAGAAGCGGAGATAGTATTCCTCCTTGGGGTACGCCGGCCTCAATCTTTCGCCAATTAGAGAAGACTTCGCCATCACGTGTTCTCTGGCGACGATCACTTAAATAAGAGGAGAACCAATTAACAGCTGACGGTGATATATTAAGTTGAGGGAGAAGAGCTAATAAGAGATCATGGTCAACAGTGTCAAAAGCACTACTAAAGTCGATAAGCACCAAGAGTGTCACCCGAGATCCCGAATAATAATTATTATTAACACTTAAGTATGGAGAATTAACATAAAATACAATTTAAACATTACAACACATATTTTAAAAGGTATCTTATTGTTTTTCAGCCCAAGGAAATATGATAAGGAAATTGACCTATCTAATGTTAGGGTTATGAAAAAAAACGTAAGTACCTTCCTAACTACCCCTTTTTAATAAACCGCGCACGATAAATTGGTAGTTGTCAAAATACTCTAGGCCTAGTATAGAATAATTATTTTTGTATGGTGCGGCCAAAGTGTTGTGTGTTTACTCCTTTTTGGGGGTTGTATTGGATTTTCATGAAAATAAAAACGCGTCAGAATAAACTCAAGTCTCTGTCCTGTCGATTGTCTATTAGTAGGTATCACAATAGGTAGGACAGACGGCAGGCATTCCGGGTTCAGATCTCTGTGACCTGAAAGCTAACGTAGCCGATCGATACCGTCTGTGTCTGCAAACTGCAGAATATTCCCACTCTGGCTGCACTTTGTCCCATTTCACAATGTAACAAATGTACCACCGAATTATCAATTATTTGACGAACTCTGTTGCGCAGTGGGCCCACCTGGGTTCGATTCTCGCCGCGGGACTAATGTTTGTATGATCTGCAATATTTGCAGATCATACAAACATTTGTCTCGTGTCTGGATGTATAATATGTATGTAGTGTTTATCGATTTTGACGTTTCAAAGGAAAAATAATGATAAAGAGAACAAAAAAAAACAATAAGTACATGAATTTTTGCGTGCAAAAATCTTTTTTTTAATAATCTACTAGTTTCTGTCTATATGTTCCGGGTTCACATCGCCTCGCAGTGACCTCAGACGGCCCGCCCCCGATCGATAGAGCGGGCTTTCATGCTCTATCCATTCTGAATATTCTGTCAAACGTAACGACGCAACAATTTCACTTCATTATAATGTTATGTTTTCTATACAACCTCTTGTGTGAGGTGACTGGCCACATAAAAAAAGATCAACACCCGCCATTTTTAAAAAGTTAAAATCCTATTTTGTTTTGCTACTGCCGAACTAGTGCCTATTGCCAATATGCAACTACATCCTACTACTTTTATAATTGCAAAAGTTTGTGAGGATCGATGTTTGTTACTCTTTCACGAATAAACTACAGAACGGATTTTGATAAAACTTTACAGTAATGTAGCTTTATATTTACATCACAATAACACAGGCTACTTTTTATCCGAAGGCGAAGCCGTGGGCAGAAGCTAATAAGTACATAAGAAGTCAGTGGATGCAGATGGGCCGAAACTGTACGTCATAGCTCGTAGCATTCTGTGAGGAAAATTTCCAGCAGTATACTTCTACAGGCTGATGATGATGGGTTACTTTTCAATAGGTAATCGTAAGCTAAGAGTTAACAACATTTTGTGTAATCACAATTTCATTTATCCACCGGTCTTTTCAATAAGCTTCACCGCCCTAGCATGGCTTTACCTTATTCATATACTCATTCTTTACTTTTTCATAATCAATTTGAATTTGGAGTACTTTTATCTCAAAAAGATCTGCTAGTATGAAATCTTTTATCTTGCCTCTTTTTACTTAAGGCCCCTCAAAACTAACACAAAGGGCCCAGTTTAGTCGTATTATCTTACCTATAATTATAGCCTACTTATAAGAAAAACATAAATACAACACGCATATCACTAATCCATCTATTTAGACATATTAATGTCGCGCCAAAAAGGTATCAGCTCAGCATAATTTTAAAAAAATAATGTATTGTGATCCTT
The DNA here is from genome assembly GCA_961405105.1 of Perizoma affinitatum. Taxonomy (NCBI): domain Eukaryota; kingdom Metazoa; phylum Arthropoda; class Insecta; order Lepidoptera; family Geometridae; genus Perizoma; species Perizoma affinitatum. The sequence goes on along the minus strand of OY560186.1, from coordinate 15,902,358 downwards.
GTATTTTATCATAGAGCTTATGACAGCTCTCTAACAAAAAATGGTCCTTTATAATTTAATTTTTATAATGCTAAGTAAGTATGTAGGGAGAATGATTATCGAAATACCTACCTACCCATTAGTATTTATGCTGTAGGTACCTCCAACTGACTCAGTACTGGATATACGTAAAACCTTGTAAAATAAAGCATGTGTCACGATGACCTAATTTTACAAAACCGTTGCACCAAAGCGACTGCTAAGTAATCTGTTAGGTCATTGCTAGGCCTTCCTCAATGATACCTACCAAGGCGTGGGTTAGATCAGGATTCTAGAACAAAGACTGTTAATTCACCAAGAAAGTGACATGATGGTATGCGATATATCGTCACCATCACTAATCCGCCCATAAAATTATTTCATTTCATACCATGAGGATGTATGCAATGAAATATGTTTATCTATTGCCTATCACAAACAGATATAGTCATATACATTATTTGAAAGTCACTCAATAAATGACGTATGATAAGTCAAATGATAGATAGATAGAATATTACCAATTAGGTTTCTGCTTAAGGATTGTGATTTCATTTCTTTTTCAAAGTTTGCAAAATAAAAAGTTTTCCTAAAAACTTCTAATAAAGTTTGTATAAAATATAGTAAATAAATGTATTGACCTATTTAAGCTTATATAAGTACCTGGTTAGAAAATAATTCTAATTTTGTTTATATATCGAAGCTATCTGCTACTGATATTGGGAGAGGACGGAAGATCAGCGCGCTACTTACCTACACCAGGTCTGCGGCGCTTTATGCTGAGTCCTACCCCAATTTGTAGCTACTTACCTCATCAGCAGTGTAACCATCTTAGTTATATACCTTATTAATAAGTAGTTGCAAATACATGATTTATCTTTCTATCTATCTAAATGCTATAATGTACAAAGGCGAACTTAATGCTAAGTAGCATCTTCTTCCAGCTCACCTTTGTGAAATGAAGAGTGGGGCGGTAATGCGTTTGAAGGAGATTACCAAATAAGAGAATAAATAAATTAATGAGTTCTCTAGACTCGCTAGATGCCAGAGAGCGCAAAAATCCTGTTGCAAATCCCTACTTCATAGTTATTCAACCACGGGTAGTTTTAGCTCTGTGGAGCACTCATTTAGACAAATGAAACTTGAAAACCGTCCAAAGCAAAAACAACGCGAAAGTTTGTGAGGATGGATGTTTGTTACTCTTTCACGCAAAAACTACTGAACGGATTTTGATGAAACTCTACAGTAATATAGATTATAGATACATCAGAATAACACATTGGCTACTTTTTATCCGGGTACCACGCGAGCGAGGCCGTGGGGAGAAGCTAGTGATTTGAAAAAGTATTATCGAGCTAAGTCACTAACAGCTGTACATAGCTGTACCCCGACTTCCGATCAGGTCGTGGGTTCGTAGTCGATGTGCAATGAACACATGTACAAACATATTTTTTCTATTTATGTTTGTACATGTGCTCAAAACGCTAACGTAACGCTTATGTGTACTGTAGGTGCCAACTTAAAACTATGTACCTACTTGTAGGTACTTACTACTGTAATAAGTACCTACTTAAACATAATCTAAGTACGTAATATTTAAAATGGCATTTATAAAATAATATACTTTTGTTTCTGTCTACGAACTATGTTGTACAACCTAACCTCTGTCCTATGGCGTAGTTCGTAGCCATAGTTCGTAGCAGTCGTAGAACGATTGATTCAGTTGAACTAGAGATGACCATGGTTCATCGATGACGTCATTCGTTATCAGGAAATAATAAATATCATGTGCAACACCGGGCTTCCACGTGGGACGCGAATGGCGAGGCGAATTAGTACTAATATGTGGCCAAAGACGTATACACTGACTAACAGTCTGACTTACTTCAACGCACAGCCAAAACTACTGAAAGCTGAAATTTAGAACATAGGTATCGTTTTATTAGAAAGCTTACCGATCTGTTCTATTTCGTTAAAAAAATATTAGATTTTCAGTCAACTATTGGCACCATACAATAAATGAGAGAAACGAAATAACATAGATGTCAAACGAAATTGGGGCTGGATGCATGATTTCATTTTTCTATACACGTTTCGAGATTTAAGCTGCCTTTAGAGCTTAGTACTTAGGTACTATTATGTTTTAATGTGTAATGTGTCTATTTGTTTGTACGACATAATATGGTAAAATGCTGTGGACGTTGTTATAACATCCTATAATCCTGTTAAGTAATTGTGTTTCGCAATAAATATAGGTAGGTAATTATATATTAAATGTTTTGGCCGTTTATATGCTGCCGTGACATATCTTGTGGTGCTGAAGTTAAAAAAGATAATACTTTTTAATGTACCTACAGTTGTAAGGTTGGTTTTGCGTTCTTAGTTCTATATTTTTCTACATTTTCCTGGGTCTGGGTGTTTTTTATTTATATTATGTATGTATTTACAAAAAAAAACTTATATAAGCAGTATAACCTATTATTCATGTAGTTTCCATAACACAAGCTCTGCTTACTTTGGCTGTGTTATTATTATGCCTATTATTTAGGTCTTAACAGCTGATTCTATCGTCTATAGTTTCCGCATTTTCCGTTCTTATCATGAGTTTGGAGAAAAACATTATCATATGATTGTATGAGTGAGATGACAGCTGGGCTTACCTGATTGAAAGTAAACTCTCTGGGCAGCGACATATCTGGATATCCGGGGGCAGCGGCAAACAAAACTGGTCTTCAGATTCCGTGGATTCTAGCTCATACCGATTTAAATAAGCGGCATAAGCCGAATACTGCATTTGTTCTTTATTATTAATACTCTTTAAGGACGCCGTTTTCACTAATTTATTTAACCTCTTCAAAATAATTACTTTACTTTAATAGTAGATTTGTAATCACGGCGCGGTCAATAACATTTTTGGAACACGAGGAAGAGATTAAAAAATTTGGATTTGCTCTTTGGCACTGCGTTCATAGAAGGAATAACAACTACGTTTTAGCTAGGACGTTGTGCAAGTGTACGGTTTTCACGGGGTTGGATGAGGAATGAGAGCGGGCATGCGCTGTAGCGGCGATCAATAGTAGTCGGGAAGATGCGAATGGGAAGTAGACGTCGTTTCGCATCAGGGCAAAGGCCTTTCCATTTTCTGTATCGATGCAGTGGATACTGCATTAGGGCGTGTCCGTCCAAGTCAACGTACCTAAGTATACGTATTTAGGGAAACATTTGTAGAAGCCACCCTATATCAATAGTCTCATATGTAGTTAATTTTTATGGTGGTGATCCGCATATTAAATTTCTACTTTATTTTTTAAGTAATATAGAATTACAAGGACATGACTGTATTTTTTCCCTCCCTAGCCCTACTAGTATAGATTAATTTATGAATAAAAATACTTTATTGTAAGTAGGTACACCACAAGAAAATTACCTACAAAAAAAAACTTTAAAACTAAATGTACATTGGGCGGTCTTATCGGTCTTCTTTTGGAGCACCCTGCCTGCGGTCGGTGACTTGAACTCTGTAATAGCACTACAGGAATAAAAACTGATTTATTTTTAAGCGAGTTCAAAAAAAGGAGGAGGTTTACAAATAGGCTGTATGTTTTTTATTATCGTGTGTGATTGTTACCTAATATTTTCGCCAATTGTTAACCGATTCTGGTAATTCCCCTGTTATTGTATAGACATGTATCGTATTATCTTAGCTAAAAAATGCTGTAAATTCTAGATATTTGTCTCTCAGACTATACAAAACAAGACAATCCTAGTTATTTTTCTCTGATTGGCTAACTTATATCAAGTACATAAGTAAGCTTATAAAACCTTGAACAGCTGAATTACCTACCTACTTACATTGACTCGTAGTTTAAAAAACAGGTTTTTGTTTTTTGTTAGGATCATTACGCTGAATTAATCCCTAACGAATTCCCGTTTTCACAACGTTTTACTTATTAAAACGTTGAATTCCGTTTGTTAACTTTTTTCATAGACCACATTGATTTATCTTTAAATTCATAGTATATTTTATAGGTATTATTCTTTTTTTTTACTACTTAAGACCATGTCTATCATTACCCTTCGAATATAATTAATATTTGTTTACCATTAGAAATTATCCTACTTTTAATTCCTATTCTATCCTGTTCATTATATCGTACCATCCATCCGCTCCTATTTATATAACGGCGTGTAGGTATAACATCTCGAAATTGGGTCATGCTAAACTTATAGGTACCTAACTATCTTAATTATCTGCAAATGTTTGTTTTGGCTCTGTATGTATCTACAAAAAAAGTATATCAGTCATATAGTTCCCATAATACAAGCTGCTTAGTTTGGGGCTAGATGATGCTGTCTGAAAAATTACCAGCATTCATTTTTATTTGATTCTAAGACGGTTTTATTGAAAAAAATGGTGGTAATAATCGGCTGTTTTTAGTAAAAAAATAAACAATAAATCAGTATGTCACATATCTTGTTCATTTTAATTGTTAGTATTAGAGGGGACACAAAGTCTAGAAGGCAGAAGGTAGATTTTAGTTGTCTTTTTTGCATAACGCTTCGATTACAAATTTAGAGTGCTTCCCTGTTCAACCCACAATTTTTCTACCCAATATTATTTTAAGCCGTTCAACCCAAAACATATGCTCCGTTCTACCCAATCCAAAAATCTAAGTCACAGTGTATTCTGAACAACTGAACTGTGACTCGAACAACTCGTAATTTATTGACTCAGAATAAATTACGGTGTACAGACACTGTAATTTATTCTGATTCGAGTAGTACCTATACCTATGTAAAATTTAATTATAAAAGGAAAAGCGCTTTTTCGAAAAAATGCAATTTATTATTTCTCATGGATAAATGATGCTTAGTAGACACTACTACAACTAATTGTTGTTATAGTACTAATAGGTAACCTAGTTTACATACAGGTGTGTCTTACAAAATAATAGGACCTTAAGCTGTTAGAAATGTCTGTTCTTAGAGAGAATTTAGGTAAATAAATCGTCCTAGAAATTTTACGACTTAATTTAATCAAATCAAAATTTCGATTTTGAACAATAAAACTTTCTAGCAGCAAAAGTAAAATAACTTTTTTTAGAGTCCCATTATCTGCCACATTCTGTATAATAAAAGTATGATACATACAGCTTGTTATAAGAGCTAATATTAGTTAGGTAGGACATACATACATAATACATCACTCTCAAAGATAAGTTCGATTTGTAAATGGTACACAGACTATAGGGACATGGTCACATTCTACATCTCAAAGTACACCAATATTATTAGAATATATAAAAGTTACACATTTCACTGTCCCATACTGAAATGCGACTTTTTATCAAGACTTAATGACCGCTGGAATTTAACTCTGCTTCCATGTCAAAATTCATTTATTAATTAAAATCACAAGATCACTTTGAAACGTCGGCGGTTTTACCTACTACCTGTTCCTCCGCGACCAAGCCAAGAAGGAAAGGCTATAAAACAAGGCTTTTTAATTGTCGCTGAACGATGAAGCTTGAGTGTTGAACAGTATTTATATTTACATATTTGGCTGATCTGTTTAAAACGGAATAAGCGCGCTAAATACGAACCCTTTTTTATACAAATAAAGTGTCAGACAAGCTTACGGCCCATCTGTTGGTAAGCGGTTACCGTAACCTATGGACGCTTGCAATACTAAAAGTATCACTCGAGCATTTACCGTAATCAAAATTTCATTTGAAATGCTACTTTAATGTAAGTATTATTATTTTATGTATTTTTTTAACTTAGGCACTTAACTACATTGTAGCTTACCCACAGATAATTAAATACGATAGATAAGTGAACTAGTTATAAGATTTCAGTCCCAAAGTTTACCTTAAATTAAACCATTTCATGTACATAATGAAAAATGGCGACAAACTTTTTCAATGTTGACAGCAGATTCGCGTTAAGCATCCACGCGGATACTAATACCACATATATTAAAATACTAAAACTTTTTAAATCCACGTGGGTTAAGTGTCTCATAAGTCCCCGTTAACAGGTAAAGTAATTGTTTATATTAAGGCTGCATTCAAAAGCAGCTTCGGTTCAATGTGTCATACACATAACCTACTGAAAATTCCATCGTCACAAGCTTTCTTTAAATGCTTCATCAAAGCAAGTTTGGGTCTCTGTCGTGTTCAGGCTTAAAAGAACATCCGATGGCACGCTAGATCTGTAATCTGCTGTCTGGGTCTCAGTTGAAGTTAAGTTACCACTACGGGGACTTCGGGGACTAGATGGTACACTATCAAAAGCTCCGAAGGGGAATTTAGGTGAGTCGCAGAAGCAAAAACATGTTTGCGTTCCTTTAATACTCATATCGAGAGATTCTGTCAAAGTCTCCTTATGAGAACGATTGACGAATAACCCAAACTCAAGGGGAAATGTCTGAGTTTGGATATCAGAAAGGGCTGTCTCTGAATAGAATAGCGAGTCATCATCGTTGGATTTCATTGACAGTAAGTCTTCGAAGCCAGTTTGCGTAGAAATTTCACTGTTCCCGTTTTGCCAGGAGGGTAAATGGACATCATTCTTTATACTATCCCTGGGATTCAAGGTTTGAGTGGCGAACGATCGCTTCGGACTGTCCGTTTCAAATAAGCTTTCAACCGACGCCATTTTGGGCTTTTTAGTGACAGTTACCGTAACGGCTTTTCGCTTTTCAGCTTTTCTGGCGTCTTTATATTCCTTGTGCTTTTCGGGATGCCGTCTCATTAAATGAACGAGTAGCCGGTCGCGATTATTATACTCCTTATTGCAATCTTCGCATAAGAAGGCCATGTTGCAACTGTTGTGGTGACGATTGAATTCAGCAGTAGTTGCGAAGTTGGACTTGCATTTCTCACAGTGGAATATCTTGCTCCTATGTACCTTATTAAAGTGTTGATTCATATATTTCCTTCCATTAAAATATTTGTTTTTTCCTGATTTTTTATGGTAACTGCAGTCTTGTTGCCAGCAATGGTAATGGTACTCAATTTCATAATCTTTTTTATGCTCATGAACTTTAATCAGGTGGGTTAAGAGATCATTTTTCTTTGTGTATGTTTCTTTACAGTTGTATGGGCAGGGGAAATAAAGATTCTTGTCTTGATCGGGAGCTATGACGGTGAAACATAGTGCTTTCTCATTGAATTCGAAAGTTATGATATTTTCATCATGACTCTTTGATTTAATCTGAAAAAAAAATACAGATAAGAAAGAGAGCAAACAAATTTCACTGTGCCAGTGAACTAGTGGCCAGATTTGCTTGGTGTTTATTGACTGTCTGAAGGCTGTTTTAGACAGGACTTAACAACCCTCGGAAGGTTTTGTATTTGATTTGATTTTGATTGTAACATTTTGAGGGCTATGCCCTCAGTCAGTCATATTCCTATAACATTTACTGTTGAGTTAGCAGAATGTTGCTAAGCTTTATTGTTCAGTTATGAACTATCAGGTAAGGTGTGCTTGGGGAACATCCTTAAATTGTGCTATCAGTGCTTAGCCAAAATTGGCAGTAGACAATGACCTTACAATTAGTGGAGTAGTTTCAAGAAACAAACAAAGAACCTCTTCTGACAAATGCATATATGTGGGATCCTTAAAGTGCAGGTAAAAAGATGTGGTGTTTTATAAAATTATATGCAACCATGCACCATGAATTATATTACAGTTAATTGAATTAATTTAGAATAAGAATTTAGGGATTTACTTAAAAAGTTGTTCAAACTGATTTGCATTAGCAATTTGCTTGTAAACGGACTAACTTATAAAAATATCTAAAAAATGTCTAATTAGGATTTTCAAAACATATTCTCTTGAGGTTTAGACAAATACCTCATGCTTTCTTTTCCTTTCACGCTAACACAAATTTGTCAAGGTAAATCTTGGCATGATATTTCCACAGCTAAAGTCATTTCCTAACACCAACACCCTGGTCACATCAAGGTATTCCACTATTGTCCTTTTCTGTTATGTGTCATTTCAAATTCAACAGTAGAAAACAAAACTCTTTGTTCAGCTAAAGAACTGTTTAAAAATCTTTATGGGCTCTTAGTTACCAAAACCAAACATAGATAATTACCACAGTGAAATTCCGCAATACTATGTCAGACTTTTTACACTGCTGCTCGAAGAGTTTGCACTGCATAAGGGAGTCTTCACATGTTGTGCATATTAGCTCAGACATACCATCTGATCTCCGCAGCTGTAAGAAATTGATTTAAATTTTAATTTACCTGAGTAATGGCCAAATCCACCCCTAAAGACACATTCATCGTCCTAACCCAACACTAGGACTCCCTGTATTGTGGTATACAAGTGCCATGGTACCACAACACCCACACCCAGAACAAATATCTGCAAATATGTGTCACCCAGCGCGAATCGAACCCACATCTACTCGCCGCTACTCGCCCGCCGCGCTTTCGAGGTTGTCTTAAGCAATGTAAGCTGTATTTTTTAACAGTCTCGATTTAACCGCGAGTACGTTTCAGTATTAGGCGGCAAGCAACAAGAAATGTTCACTGCAAGTAACAAAATAAGATTCTCAGTGCAATATAGTAACCTGTATCCCAGCGTACTTCTTAAAGTCATCAATCAGTCCCCATTCCCTGATGTCCTTCATCTCTCCGCAATCAACGAGGCAGCCACGGCAGACTGCAGAGTGGTCGCCCAGCGGCGTTTCTAGTTTTACATATGGAGCACTCATTTTCCTAAGTCATTTATTTAATTTTAGCAATATATTAGTTTTTTAGCCTATTTTCTTCAACAAGAACATTATCATATCAATAGTTATTTTTCTTAGTGAGCTATTTTCACGTTAAGAAAAAAATATTTCACCACTGTTGTGTCAGTCAACAGCCAATGTCATGTGTGTCAGCTGTTTTTCACTACTAAAATTCCAAAGAGCCTAAACAAAGCTATCTCACGCTTCGTTCGAAAAAATATGCGTTTGTTAGTTAGATTGTATGTTTTATTGGCAGGCTTCTCACGTGCAAAAATATTTTCTCTAACCAATTCCTACCTACTTCTGCTTCCTCGTGTCACCTATTCTTTCTTAGTCGCCTTGCGTTAAATCAATAATCTGATTGAGGTACGATGCCCCCGAAAAATTCCTACCCACCCACCTTCCTAGTGACCGATGATGACAGAACCAGTGTGGTAAATTTTCATTCGTGTTTTATATATTTTCATACTACAACTATACAAGACAGCAGAACAGGGAGACTCTCCAGCAGCTCACCACAAAAAAAAATCCAAGGAGGTCCGGAAAAAATACCAAGGAGTTTTGATTTTTCAAAGACAAGGGAAAAAGTATCGAAAAATAAAATTGAAATGTCACATTTGGCATTTTTTGGCTGAGCTAAATTTACAAGAGTATGATTGTCTCATAAAAAGGTAAATTACTACATATTTTTCATTATTTCTTCGTATTTGCACAATATTTAAGGTAATTCCCGGAAAAGCCGGTATTTATAGCCATGAAGTTGTTTATTTTGCGTTTCGTTTCGCGGTTTCGCGCAAATCGCTGATCCGCGGCTAAGTTAACGGCGGTCGCCATTTGCGCCACGATTGCTGGTTGTTGGTCTTGTGTGTGGAATTGGTGAAATTATAGGTTATAGCTAGAAAACGCGAGATATTAGTGCATAAAATTATCTGCAGCGGTCAAGACTCCTCAAAGTCTTAGCCAAATTCCTTAGTAAGCACTCTGAGTGCGTATACACTGTAAGTACATCCCCATTACCAATCCTACGTAGCATGGATAATACACGTGTTGTAATAGTATAATTTTTCACTCAATTTACGAATCTACGAGGTGCAATTTATCGTCGACTTTGTACTCTGATTCGCTTCAAGTCGTTGATGTATTGGAGTCAATTGTGACAAAAGTATTTTCGTTTCTGGGTTGATCTATTTTTGGTTTGGCTGAATGCACTATTTTCTAGTGCTAATTTCGTGAAAAAGTTTAATGTTCTTTTGCCGCGTAAAGGTGTAAACAAAAAGCGTACGTGTAAGTTTTTTATGACCTTTTTCTAGTGCTAAATAGAAAGTTTACTATTATGCAAATTAGGCGCCTTTCTTTTGTTGACATACAAAATCTCAATGCAATTTGAAATGTTTACCTAAACTGTTTTGTTTTTGACAAAAAGTGATGTGCCAGTAACCTAAAATAGCTATGCTATATCAAATAATAGACTATGTAGGTACCTAAAGAATTCCAACCTACTACTGAGTTTCTGCCCTAGGTAGGTCTAAATCTAAGAACAGCTGTGTAGTAAAACAATGTTTCACATAGTCTAATAATAGTTTTAGTATTAGGTTCATCTCTTTTTAATACATAGTTGCAGGAGTTTATTGATACAGAGTTAGTCACAAGTTGATTATGAAATCCTGGTAACATTTGCTTGGTTGTTTAGCAACAAAACATTGATCCTACCTTTTTGTCCTAATTTAAACATACATTGGTTTGATGATGTATTAATTTAGTCACTGAAATGTAAGACCAGAACCTGGATCTAACATTGTCATTTGAACTATTTAAAATAGTTAAAATCATGTATTTTTTGTCTCATTTCAGTTGCAGAGCACACCAGAAATGAAGATTGTCACAACACACACAGATTACATTGAGAATCTTATGAAAATAGTGCCTACAACTAAACAGAACTCTTTACAAATTCAAATTTAGAACTCAAACAAAAAGTGTCTAGAGATTTAACTATTATATATATAACTGAACTATATTCCCTCAACAAACATCACTATAAGAAATATATTGTGCCAGTAATAGTTAGCAGCTAAAAGTAGGTGTTATTAATTGTTTTCTTTTAAAAATTATAGTTAATGGATATTGATTGTGTTAAGTTATAGTAACATATTGAAACAATGAAGATACCTGAGACATCAGCCAACATTGGAGCTTATTATGGGAATGATGAAAATGGACAGTGGCAGGTGAGCATTAAATTACTCATTCAAATGAGGGAAGTAACCACTTTCATTGACAAATACATACTTGGCAGGAATTCTTTTTTATAGAAATACTACTTATAATTTGACATGTCAACTTAAGATGGGGTGAAACCTGGATTGGAAATGCCTTTTGTAATGCAGATTAAATGCTTGTAATACAGCTAATAGGATGGATACAAATCAGCTTTGTTTTCTATTTTTTTAAACTGAAGTCAATATGTTAATTTAATATTGTGTTTGGGGTTAAGAGTATATATACTTTGTTAAAAAAATGCCAAAATATGAAAAAAAATTATGTCACATCGGCCTGCCCGGACTCAAAAGGTTTCTACGAAAAACTGACATTTATTTGAAGCCCTAGTGACCTCTTTGAAGAAGAACTCTTCAGTTAGCCATGTTCAATCTATTATTAATTTAGATCACTGTGGAGAATCTTTTTATTGTAGCAAAATTTTTTCCAGAATAAAAGGATCACACAGACAGTGCTATGTATTATTAATTGTTTGTTATCAACATCACATTCCAAAGTACCTACTTATGTCTTTAATTTCTTAACAGCTCAAGCATGTGATAAGCATAAAGTGTCTTTTGTTGTGGGCATATTGTCAATTTACCCGAGGCGTAGACTGCCTGTATATGCATATACTAGAAGAGGTTTAATGAATGAATAAACATACTTCATTGTACACCTTATGAAATGAACAAAATAAAACAGAAAACAAAATATACAGTTATATTATTAAAAGGTACAATGGCCGGTATTCTCGCTTAAAAGCGATCTCTTCCAGACTACCTTTGGATGGAGAGGATATTGAGATTTTAAGAGTGGCTGAGGGTATACAGTTTGTTTGTTTGTAAACATTTATCAATGAAACTACTTCACCGGTTTTTAAGCCGTTTTTTGCAATTGTTTTGAATGCCTTAAGTTTGGTTCTTCAAGGGAAAGAAATTACTAGGGGGCCTGAAATAGACCATGAAGTGTAAAACAGTGTAACCAATTGTCATGCAGTTTTTTTGTAATTGTTTTGTATGACTTTAAAAACGGTTCTTAGATAGGTCCACTATCTATTTGCGGGTTTGATTCCCGCCGCGGGACCAATGTTTGTATGCTCTACAATTTGTTTCTGAATTATTATTTACAAAAAAATGTTAAGTTTTTTTTTTAGTTAAAAAGTAGTATATCAGTCATGTTGTTCCTATAACACAAGCTCAGGGGTCTAGACAAATACCTCACGCTTACTTTAACTTTCACGCTAACACGAATTAGTAAAGGTAAAACTTGGCAACTGTCATCTGACATTCCCACAGCCACCAATGGCATCCCCATACAATTCAATCTTTCAACAGGCTTTGTCGCCAACAGAACTATTTGTATAGACACCCTTACTTTGGGGCTAGGTGATGCTGTGTGAAAAGTTTCCAGCATTATTTGTTTATTACTGTAATAGTGACATCAGCATCAATGTATTTTTTTTGTTCTCTGTTAGATAAGACAGCTCATTGTACATTAAGTTTTTTTTTTAGTTATATCTGTTTTTCTTATAGTGTACAATAAAGTATTTTCATTCATTCATCCACAGTCTGTCGATGGACTATAAGCGGTATTCCAACTTACATTAGGTTAATTTTCTTAACAAGTGCTAAAAACCGCGTTACAAACTGTAAGCTGTTTTAAAGAAAAATGGCAACAGACAAAGAGACATACAATCTCTTACATATCCCCAAACACATATACCGATTTCATGCATCATATAAAAAAGAAACCTCAGATTAATCATCATTAACAGCCTGAAGGTAATAGCCCCTCAAAGCATTATCCCGCCAAAGCAAAGTTGGCATTATCCCGCCATGGCTTTGACACAGCCAAACTAAACTGATCATAGACAATGTATTTTCAGCCGAACGGCGTGATCATAGACAACGGCGTTGGCGGCGGCGTGGTGGGCAGTGGAGACGCGGGAGTACGCCCCGTATACCCGGTTCACATCCCGAGACACATGCCTGGTAACTATCACTCTTATATTAGTAATTTATGTGTAATATTGAAACTAAATTTGTAAACTATTCAAGAGTTGTATTATTAGTTGCAATTTCTGCCTGCAAGCTTACAGCTCTCATTGCTGTGTTCCGATTTGTTGGTAAACAGATTACCATACGGTAGCTGGTGGAATTACAGGCACATAAGATCTTGATATCTCAGGGAGGCAACACATGACTGATACCTTATTGCAAGTGTCGATAGTTTACGGTAAACGCTTGGTAAACAGATGGGCCGCTTGTTTGCCTCTTTAGTAGGTAGTATAAAAATAAACGGAATTGATTTGCCTTGTATAACAAGTAACAACCAATATTATAATATGAGGAAATAAATTAAATCTGAAATTTTATTATGTCCACTGTTTTTCATGAATTAACTGTAGTTTCAGAGCTAATTTAGCTCTTAATTTAGTCCGTTAATTGTTTTGATTTTAAAGGGGACATGCAATTAAATACCTGCCTAAATATTAATGGTAATTGCTCCCCACAGCAGGTGGGTTCGAATGATTGTTAGTCAACATTAATGCATAGAATTAAACTTAATAATAATAATAATAAGCCTTTATTCAGACAAAACAATATTTCTTTGTTCATATATATTCCTTTTGTTCCATTCATTGTATGTCCATTTGCCAGGTGGCAAAGGCCTCCTCCAATCTTCTCCATTCTGGCCTTCCTCTGATCATGTGGTTGCCAGAAGCATGAGAAATGCTGCTATTTCTTACTTTGTTCATTCTTCTGATCCCTACCATACTCCTATCCATGGCATTTTGGCATATGGAAAGTTTGCTTGATGCATTTCTTGTTAAAGCCCATATTTCGCTCCCATATGGCAAAATATATGGGATGCATGTGTTAAATAGTTTGCTTTTCGTTGAAATGTGTAGGTTCTTGTCCTTCATTATTTCTTTTAGGCCCCAATATTTTTTCCAGCTGTTCACAATTCTTCTTTCAACCTTTCTGTTTGTGTTGTCTTCTGAAGACTCTCCAGATGCACCTATATTCGTTATGTTCGAATGTATTCGTTGTTATGATTTGATATGTTGTCACCCTCAGCTGGGTATGTGATGGCAGGCGCATACTACCCCCCACAGTACGCGGCGCCCGTGCCACCGCAGCCGGCCGACTTCGAGGACTACATGTGGATGGAGAATGAGGAGGAGTTTGACAAACAGGTGAGTTAAAGGCCACGGTTTCATAAGCTTGCGATTGGTACGAAAGGTACAGTCTTGTACCGTTGGGTACGGAAGGCTAACACGGCTCATAAAACAAACATATACACAACCGGCACAGAGAAAAAATAAATAGTTAAGAGTGGAATTTTAATGTTTCTGTAAAAATCGCAGGTGATACAGCAGCTGGAAGAGGAGGCATTAATGGAGCAATGCATAGAAGCCATGCTTGAGGACGAGAAAAGAGAGAAGCGAGGAGGCGCGCGCAACCCTCGGCACGCGCCCAATCCAGACGTACCCACGTTAGTAGTACCCACGTTATCGTAACTACCTACCTCCCTCCTAGCCATGTAGGAGGGAGTGAAGCGAGCCGACACGCGCCCATCCCAGACGCAACCACTTTAACGGAACTAGCTGCCGCTCACGGCGTCGCCCACGTGTAGCCATGTAGGAGGGAGTGAAGCGAGCCGACGCGCCCAACCCAGACACACCCACGTTAACGTAACTAGCTGCCGCTCACGGCGTAGCCCGCATGTAGGCATGTAGGGTGGAGTGAAGCGAGCCGACACGCGCCCGATCCAGACGCACCCACGTTAATGTAACTAGCTGCCACTCACGGCAGCTAGTTTGCAGACACGCGCCCACAACTAATAACGAATGAATTTTACAATACAAAATAAACAAAAACTTGGAGCGGAATTTCTGTAATTTTCTAAGAGTGGGATGGCAGTGCACACAAAGTTTTATTACTGTGTCTGTAGCTATTTGTAATTATCTAGTAGTTTGTATATCGCGTTGTATTTATTATTAAATACAAGCCGCCAAACCACTGTTCAGAATTATAATTAATAAATATATATATATGTAATAGTGAAATACTAAGTTTTAATCACAAGTTTAAAGACAACGAAGATGATGTATTTGTGATGTTTTTTGACAGGACAAGCACTTGTAATGGAAACCCCGGCCTGTCGCTAGAGGAAGCGGTCTCGAGGTCCACCTTGAACCCGCTAGCCGCTGAGTTCGTGCCCACGAGAGTGAGACTACCCCCCGCCAATCCAAACCCAGGTAAAACGCGTCTCCTGCTCAACCTTCCAAGACTGGACCTTCGAACCATCGTGGGGACACTCACTAGGCACTCTTAAAAAAGCATCTCTTTAACATTGGAGCTAACGACAGCCCACTCTGCAGAGGTTGTCTAACTGAAGAAGAATCAGCAGCCCACGTAATCCTGGAAAGCGCGGCCGTAGCAACCCAACGCGAACAAATCCTCAACAACCCGAGGTCACTCTGCTAAGCCTGCAAAGATTCCAGAAATCTTCTGAGCGGAGTTAGGCTAGTCATTTAGCCAGGCTTACGCGCGTAATGGAAAAATGTTGAGTCCTAGTGCGGAAAGTCCACCTACATACATACATTTTATCTATTCTAGAAGTAAAACCGGAAAGCATAGAAGCGCCCAGCACAGAAGAGAAGGAACCAAGCAGAACAGAATCGCCAGAGAGTGATACCGTCCCGGAAACCAAACCTGAACCCATGGAAGATACAAAAACGGAAGGTAAGAGACTATGTACTTGCCTTAAGCGATTAACTCTTTGACAACCGATACCGAATAGGCTTGGGCACAGTGGCTGATCCAGGATTTTGGTTTGGGGGCTCGACCCAGCTGAGGGTAGACTCTCCAGGATTTTGGTTTGAGAGGGGCATGAGCCAACTAAGGTAAGCTTTGTCAAGATAAACACTAAAACCGATTTGTTTGTCAGGGGTGGACCCAAATGCTTTTCGTGAAGGCAGGCGGGCCTTCACGAAAATCGCACGTTCACGAGACGCAGAAGGTTGCGAGTTCGATACCCGCCGCGGGACAAATGTTAGACAAAATAGATGATACTGTGTGCATATTTACCAGCATTATTTATTTATTACTAGCTGTATCCGCGGCTTCGTTCGCGATTGCCATCCCTGCCGACTAATTATCCGCATTTGACCATAGTTTGTCTCATAATAAGCAACGCTGTAGACTGCGGTGAAGCACTCTTATCAATAAAGGAGCTTTTTACTTTGGATTAGAAAACTCCCAGGTTGTATTTCTCAGAAGACAGTAACCCAGGATTCAAAAAAAGAATCATTAAAATCGGTCTACATCGCGTAACAAACACACACGATAAAAAAAAACATAGTCGAATTGAGAACCTCCTCCTTTTTTTTGAAACCGGTTAAAAACTACAAGGAATTGATTTTTTAAAATTTTTACTTGAAAAAAAACGTTCAGAATTTACGTTCTGGGTGGCGTTACTAACTTTGACAATAGGACTACCTACTCAGTGTACACTACAAAGTGCACTACAAATCTTACGCCAGCTTAAGATGAGACATGTACTCGTTCCTATACTGTGTATAATGATCGTTTGGCAATATCTGACTCCTTTGGAATGGTTTGACTTTGACAATATGCCTTATCCATTAAGCCTATACGAAAAAGCTTACGCCAGCTTAAGATGTGACGTACTTTTAAAGATTCCTGTACATTCCGGGTTTCAAGTTATTTGGACCTAATACTGAGGGTTGTTATGTCTATATTTTCTGAATTACAAAACCGATGACTTTGAAATATTTACGGGACAATCTTTAAAGTACCTCCTTTCTAACAAAACAAGAATGAATGAAATCGCACTACGCGTTAATGAATTTTCAAGAACACATTTTCACTTACATCCCGTCTCCCAAGGGAACCGTGCTGAATTTCGGGATAAAAAGTATCCTATGTCCTGCTCCGTAGTATAAACTCAAATCATGCCAAGTTTCATTTGAATTTATTCAGTAGTTTCGGCGTGATGCGCATTCCAGATACAACCAGACAGAAAGACAAAAATGAAAAAATAATACATTTTTGGATTCAGTATTGATTAGAGAGTAACCTCCAAAAATGTTTTTAAAATATTGTACAAGGTGTCCAGAAAGGGTATCGGGTATTTGTAAGTTCAATAAAACAAAATTTATTTGTATGCAATAAAAAAGTTTATTGTTTATTATTAGCATATGAATTGGAGAATTATTTGGAAACGATGATGTTATCCAAATGATGACCGTTACGTTGCTGGCACTCTTCTAAACGGGAACGAAGATTGGCGATAACACGTTGACACATAGCTATCGATATTGCTGCCATTTCTGACCTGATGTTTTGCTTCAACTGTGTTAGATTCGTCGGATTATTTTGATAAACCTTACTTTTAAGGTATCCCCATGCAAAATAGTCAAGCGGGCGAAGGTCGGGGCTTCTGGGAGGCCAGTTGATGTTACCCCTTCGCGAAATGACTTTATTAGGGAATAATTCGTTAACAACTTCCATTGAGTCATTTGAGGTATGGCAAGTGGCCCCATCTTGCTGGAACCACGTTCTTGAGTTGAAACCTGCAAACTCCTGCAACTCTGGGACCAAAAAATTTCGCAACATATCGCAATAACGGTCACTATTCACATTAATTGCTCGGCCTCGTTGATCTTCATGAAAATAAGGACCAATTATGCCTTTAGCACACATAGCGGCCCAAACAACGACCTTTGGGCTATGCAGGGGTCGTTCATGCTTTCGTCTCGGATTCTCCACTGCCCAGTACCGACAATTCTGCTTATTAACATGACCATTCAGGTGAAAATTTGCTTCGTCACAGAACAGTATGTTGTTAAAGTTGTTAAATCGCTGCAGCATTTCGTTCACAAAATTCAGTCGATTAGCATAGTCCGTATCCTTTAATTCTTGAACCAATTGAATTTTATAGGCTTTTAGATGTAAGTCTTTCTTTAAAATCGAATGTAAAGACGATTTTTTGATGTTCAACGCTTGGCTTCGCTTTCGGATGAATAAAGACGGATTTTGACGAACCGACGCCTCAACTTCTTTAATTGTTTCTTCATCGCGAACTGAACGAGGACGACCAGAGTTTTGAATTTTAACTGTCGCACCTGAGTTTTGAATTTTAACCTCGAACATCCTGATCCATTTCCTAATGCTATCGTCACTTGGCGCGTGGCGTGTACGATATTCCACACGATAGAGACGTTGAGCAGTCACTATTGAATCACCATTACGATAATACGCTCGTACGCAAAATGCGCGATGCGTCCCCGAGTACTGTTCCATCGTGACTAAAACTTCACAAAATGGCGGAAGCCACGAACCCCTCCCCGCTCCCTTTAGACGCCCCGTTTCGAATATGGCGCGAAAACAAATACCCGATACCCTTTCTGGACACCTTGTACAATGTACAGGATTTGACCTGTTACATTCTTATTATAATATAGATTAATTTAATGAAGTGAAAAACTTTTCCTTGTGAATCTTATTTTCAATGCTTAACTTTACTTGAGCTATGATATTTTCAGAAGCGCTCACACCACCCAAAGACCCGCCGGAAGTGAGTGCGGCGGACGTGCAGCCCATACAGAAAAAAACAAGAGATCAACCCAAAAGGCCCGCCAAGGTAAGAGAGGTTAAAAGGCTCAGCATAATGACTACCTACTTAGCGCTGGTTTCCCTGCGCAGTGACGTCACAGACGCCAGAAGCAAACACTGCACTCAAGAAATGAAGTGAATTCATTGGTCTGGAGAAGATAACAACACCCCTTGCCCTTGTCCCAGATTATGTGGGGTCAACACATGTTTTCTTCCTCCACTCCCTTCTATAGAACTGATACAGTAACAAGATATTATGTAACCATATGTATTCGTTACTAAAACAATCAGCCTCGCTATGGTTCGGTATCGGCTACGTTAACGTTGCTCGTTACTTTTGATACAATCAAGCACTAGCATGAATCATCGCATCGAATCGCGTCGCCCGTACCATATTAATTTTGTTCGTACTTTGAACTGACATTTATATGACAAATGCGAGTAACAATATGTTTTTTTTAAGTAACGTTTCGTTACTTCGAGTCGGGAACGAATACACGGTTTGCTACAGCTCTACTCCTCTATCAGCTGTTCTCTCATTACTCACTCCTTTCACAGTTTTTTTTCTTTTAATTCGCCTATCACTGCTCTTTTTACCATGTTATCTGACATCTTCTTAATCGTTTGCAGATTGTTCAAGAAGTGAAGAAGGTGAAACCGGTCGTCGTGAAGTCTGAGACGAAAGTTCAGCCCAAGAAGAAGGAGGCGAGAGAGGTGAAACTCGCCAAGAGCGAAGCGAAACTCGAGGAGGGTGCCATCTCTCCGAGCGAAGACGCTGTCGATAGCGCGCCTCAGGTATGCATTTGATTTATTAAGTACTATTACACAGAGATAAATGGTCAGGGACACACATACAATCTCTTTGGCAAACGCACACATGGATTCCTTGCGTTGCAGCTAAAAACTAACTTATTTTCAGCATCAGCCCCCCACACCGACAGAGGAACCCGCCTTCCCCGGTCTGAAACCCATCAACTACGCTGCAGCTGCTAAAGCCATGAAGCCGAAACCCAAGACCACTGCCATTGACAAACCCATAGAGAAGAAAGAAACAAAACCCATAGAAAAGAAGGAAATAAAACCCGTCGAGAAGAAGGAATCAAAACCCGTCGAGAAGAAGGAATCAAAACCCATCGAGAAGAAAGAAGTAAAGCCCATTGAGAAGAAGGAACTGAAATCTGTTAAAAGCGCCCCGAAGGTAAGCAAAGATAAAGTTAGGAAGAACTCAGCCAAGTAGGCGTGGCTTCATGGCCGATGCCGTATGTCAATTTGAACCGCTGTTGATTTAACTGTGCAATTGAATATTAGAAGTATAGCTATGTTTGTTATATGCAGTATATACTTGTAGAACATATGGAATAATCTTTGTAGGAACTGAGAAATAGCTATGCTCGTCAATCACACACAAATAACAATCATATATTCAATCAAAAATCCATGTTATATACAGACTTTACTATCTACTGAGAAGTGTATTTAATGTTATTTTGATACCGTACTGTATAAACACTTATATTGTATATGATTGTTCTAGGAGCATTAATGAGAAATAGAGATCTGTTGATTACGATCGTGTATTCAATCAAATCCATGTTATATACAAACTCTGCTGTTGATGAAATGGTTTACATTAAAAATGTTTCTGATGATTTTGTAAGTCAAGAAAGTTAGAAAGACCCTTAAAAGTTGGAAAGTCCCCTAAAAGTTCAATGTCAAGTGCGCAGTTAAGCTGACAGTGTTATTTTCTTCCCTGTTTTAAGACTATAGTAATAGTTTCACAAAATATGGTTTAAAAGAAAAAGAAAACCAGCAAGGTGATTTAATCATTTTCTCTTTTGATAAAACTCTTTTAACCGTCATGTTATTTGGTAAAAGTGATTTTGTAAACTGGCAATGTATGTTTTTATATTGATATGTTGCCATTGTAAATTTCTTAAAATACGCCATAATATATTATGGTAATATGTACAAAACATTTAGATACTAAATTATCGAAATAATTCATTTGCCGAGTGTGTCGAATGATTAACGTAAACATTTGCTGTCGGTGAAGAGTACCGCACCTTAAAAAACAACTCACTTTGGTATAAGTAACAAAATAATGTAACTGCGTGAATTTTGAATGCGATTAGTGAACTTTTTATTCAATTGTTTATACATTTAAATGAAGAAGTTCACTTATTTCATTCAGTTTTCTCAAATTTCAAGCGGTAACAGCTTGATATTCCTTTTCCGTATTCCAGAAACTTAATATAGATTCGAGATATTTTACTTTAAAAACTTGTTTAAAGTCAACTCTCAAGCAATCAACGTGAATGATTCGAAACACTCTGCCTATGGTCTTAAGGCTTGCGCCCATCGAGTCGAGTCGAGTATTAGATTTGGGTAACGACATCCTAATATTTCTGTGGAATGCTTTGATGGACGTTAGTCTAATAGTGTATAAAAAATTAAATAGCTCATAAATTTTCATATACAAATGTTATGTACTGGTAATTATTATTATTATCGAAGTTAATACTTTAGCTGTATATTTTTCGCAGTTTGGAAACATTTTTAATCTTATTACTGGCAACGAAGCTCCCAGTTCTACTAAATAGTAGTTATTTAAAACTGGCAACTCTTCATCTTCATGTAATAATGGTGGATTTTCGAAATGCAATTTATAAGTTTGTATAATATTTAAAAAGTAAGTTTGTTTGATAGTTTTTTTGGAGTTGAAATTATATAAATAAATTATAAAGTTATTATTAAAGTAATTTTAGAGTTAGTTTTAATATCCTATAATGAAATAATTAACTAATAAGGCCTATTTTTTTCGCCCCAAAACCAATTTATTTGGTAAATAAATTTAATTGTAGCATGTGATATATTCTATCTTGCATTTTATTGATTAAAAAAAATATAAAAATAAAAAATAATGTATAAATATTGAAGTATGTGAATATTAAAAACAAATAAAAAAAAGTCTAGGGTTATCGGCTTGATTATAACCACGCTATTGTTTTTGAGGGTGAACGGAAATGCCGATTTTATTTTAAAAAAATGACAAGTTTGTATTAACCATAAGTTGAAATTAATACAAATTTAAAGCGTTCGTTTGTCGGTTAAACGATTCTTTCTTGGTCACTGCGTGAGTTCGGTGGCCTGACCAAGTTGAGAACATAAAGAAGGAAAATATGTTTATTTGAACCCAAAAATACATACAGATGGTTTTATATATAGTATAACTATCAACTTAGCTTTTATATATTGATGTAAGGTGGCCCTGAGAAGGGTCTAGTGACGAATGGTGGAAGGCTTCAGGCCTTTCGTGCATTTGAAGCAACACAAGGCATTTAAACTGTTCACCCTCTTAATATCTGGCAAAATGGTATCACTCGCATAAAACAGCCGTTTTTGAAAATGTCACTTATCTAATGTATCTCGGTCCTTAAAGGACGATAATGGTAAAGCGATGTTCTAAAAACGTCACTTGTCCTATGTATCTTTGTCCTAAAAAGGACGACAATAGTTATGTGATGTTCTTGAATACGACTGTGAAACTAATGTCCGTCTACACTAAGCCTACAGAGTAAGTCATGTCTTAATCACGGATTTCTATATCAAAAATCCGTAAGACACGCTTGATTCTATGCTTGAGTTTAGACGGGTATTGACACTATTAGCCTAGTTATAGGTCAGTCCATAACTATATATAGATTTAGTGTTAAAAATATGTACATGAGTAATGAAAGTGCATATTAGTGCACCATTTTTTCTGGGTTAGTTAAATTTGTATTGAAGCTTTTTGAGAATATTGTGGTTGATAGTTTAAGTTAAAAAAATATGAAATTAATGGTTGGAGATAATTTTTGTTATTGAAAACTAACAAACAATAAAGTTATGCCCGATACAGGTTCTAAGGTCAGTGTGAAGCTTGATTGAAACCTGATCATAATTTGGAAGCATTCAGCTTAAAAACGCAAAGGTTAGTACTGGATATTAAAACAAATCCATGTTATATCCAGGTTCTACAGGTCATGTCGGTATATATGTCCTGTAGAACCTGATTTATTTTTTATGTTTTATATTATGAGTTCACCGGATTCACCAGAATCCGATTAGGATTGAAATCACTTTAGTTTCAAATGAAACTGTCCCAACTTTTGCGAACCGACCAGTTATGTCTGGTAGTGGGAGTCATCAAATTGGTAACCCATTTGTTTTTTAATTGTTAAAATGACTTTAAAAAAGAAGGAAGAAATGTCAATTTTCTCAAAAAGACTCCAGCAATAGATTTAAAAGTTTGTTAGTGTTTAAAGTTTTAGTTTATAGAGAAAATTATATGCGAAATAAAAAAAAACTAGATTAAAATACTCTAATAGCGCAACAGTACTATCTTATTAAAAAAATATACACTTGAGAGCAAAAAAATCGCACATTCATGATTTTTTGACATAACTAAAAAAAAAACAAAAAATATTATGTTTCTGTAATGCAGATTCATAGTCTATTTTAATACCTATCCAGTGGTATCTGATTTGTCTTTCAATCATTACATAAAAATGCTTTTGTGGATCAATAACAAAAATGCATGTTTAGTACAAAATTCTTTATTCAAGTATTGGTGTCAAAGTTATGAAATTAAAAGATAAAATTAATTTAAAGTTTGTTATTAATACCGAGTGTTCCCTCCCCTAGCCTGAATCACTGACTCCATCCGTGTTTTCATTGATGTTACTAGACTTTTGATAAAGTCTTGAGGAATAGCCTCCCATTCCTCTGCGATCGCCTGTTGCAGCTCCTGTAGAGTCGATGGAGGAGCATCTCGGCCTCGAACTCTTCTTTTCAGCTCGTCCCATAGATGTTCGATGGGATTGAGGTCTGGGCTTCGAGCTGGCCACTCCATAACGGTCACATCCACCTCTTGAAGGTACTCGATCACTATGCCAGCAGTATGCGGTCTTGCATTATCTTGCATAAACAGAAAGTTTTCGCCGATAAACCCAGCAAAAGGTACGACGTGGCTCTCGAGTACTTCCTCAATGTATCGTATGGAAGTCAATCCTCTTGATTGGCGACCAGTATTCGGTCCGGTGAAGAAGGCAAGCTCGGTTTTTGCTTCCATAGACATGCCTCCCCAAAACATGATTGATCCACCGCCATAGGCGACACGTTCTGTTATGCAGCATTGGGCAAATCGCTCTCCCGATCTTCTATACACCTTCCCCCGTCCGTCGTTGCCATGCAAGCACATCCTGCACTCATCAGAGAACAGGACTGCACTCCACTGCTCTTCGGTCCAATTCAAATGGTCTCGAGCGAACTGAAGGCGGGCTTCTCGGTGGGCTGGGGTCAATTTCGGCCCGTTTGCTGGCCTGTGTGCAGTCAGGCCACCTTCTCTCAATCGTCTTCTGACTGTCCACCGGCTAACTTCTACTTCACGAACTTCTTGAAGTCGTTGGCCCAGTTGAACTGTGTTCAAACGACGATTTCTTAAAGATGTCGTTATAAGAAAGCGGTTATCACGCTCTGTTGTAGCACGGGGACGGCCCGATCCTTGTCGCCGTTGGTAGCCACCAGTCTCTTGATACCTCTGGTATACACGCCGAACGGTAAATCGGCTCAAACTCAATTGTCGAGCCACTTGACTTTGCTTAAGCCCCGATTCAACAAGGGCAACCACTTGAGCGGCTACTTCTGGTGTAGTATCCATTTTCGTGTTCCGTTTGAAGCCAATATCAATAGAGAACCTTTCACACTGTACGTTGGTATGCAAATGATGACCATTCCCTCAATATGCACTCTTTTATACCTGCGATAAATCCCGCCGCCGGCCTTACCTGGATCGAGCGACATAAGGGGGTCTATTGTTTTGTTGCTAATGAGTTATTTTTAAAGGTAAATGTCAACCCTTTATCAGTTCTGCGAATGCCTAGATTATGCACTTTAATTTAATTTGATTTTAATTTGCTGTAAGCTCCAAATAAAAAAAAAATTGAACTTTTAAGTAAAAATGTGCGGATGTGCGATTTTATTGCTCTCAAGTGTATGTTTCTGTTCAAGCTTTACAGGGTAAATCTACTCATGTTTTAGGTAAGATTACAGATGTGGGCTATTTGCCTGGCACGAGTGAGGTTTGTTTGGTTGTCTTTTAAACCAAAGATTGCCAGCTTTGGTTTAAAAGAGTATTCATTCTCACTTTACGCGCTCCCCGAATATAACACGTCGGTCATCTTTAAACTTAACTGACTTTTGAAATCGAACCGTTTATTATACTGATTATTCAAGATCGGGTAGGGCAATAGCCGATAACTGTTATCCTATCGCTGAAAAGTTCAGGTACTGATTTAACATTAGCACTTTGTTTCATAAGATGGTACCGTATGCGAGTTGTGCGTAAAAAAAAAACATTGACTGAAAACTAAAAAAAAAATGCATTTTGTTTGACAGTTATACAGTTGAAATAACGTTTATTTGTATGGTTTATAACTTAAATATTACAGCGCTGTGACAAAACAAATAACCCTCGGTCGGGTAATAAGGAACTATTCACATTGACGCGGAAGGGATGGAATGGAAAAAGATTTTCCCGTTTTTTCTTACAAACAATATGCAACTACATTTTTTTTAACAACCGTTCGATTGACGTTCCTTCACTTCCACGCTAATGTAAATCGACGCTAACACAGAATCAAGAAAAATGTATGTTATCAAAAATGATAAAAAACACTAATCATAATAGGTACCTATGTTTATATTTCTTTGTTCTTTTTCGGGCTCCTAAATAGGTGCCCGACTTGGCCCTTTTTAAGACCGGCCAAGCGTAAGTAGGACTCCAACTTTGTCTGAAATCTTCATTTAAATGTTGACATGAGATTTGCTTTTTTCAATATATTTTAAAAGCGTTGTTATTTTTTTATATTTTTAAGTTTAGGAATTTGCTTATCGCGTTATAATCGACAAAAATAAAAAGGAAATAAAGCTGACCTTTGTTGTAATATTCGGTTCATTCTCATTTTTTCCATATAACTTTTTTTTTTGTTTTCAACTGATTTGTAAAACTTTATCCAATTCTAAACGTACATTTAATTTTGTCGATTATACCGCTGTAAGCACGCAAAGCTCATATAAGATTGTTTTAGTTAAAATTATAAGTCCTATTAATATTATTTTACGTATATTTAACGGTTTTAAGTCACAATTTATTGGATATTCTTGAATTTCTGAGCCTAAAAGTGTTTCTAACAATTTTTTCTCACACACATGAAATTCAGTCACGGCCGTGCTCATTTTTACCAGCCCAGAAATGTGTATAACTATGGACCTAGTACTGTACTACTAATTACCGTATTTCTGATTTTGTTCCTTTGTTTAATAGTTCTGTTTGCGAATTTACCCTCATCTATCTTATCTACCTGTGTCTATACTGTTGTCTGACGGTCTTTACGCAATTTTATGGCTCAGTAATTCAGAACTTTTATTTGTATAATACTGCCCCTCTATGCACTGGAAATGCATTCAATAGTCGTTTTTGTTGCAACACATTTCATGTGGTTCTCAATAAAATATTATGACGGGAATTGCACATTGTATTTTTATTTCTAACGCCAGCTTTACCGATTAAACCACAGGCTTTACAACAAATGGTCCGAACGGAAAATTACTAATGTTTTGTCATTTTTGTTGGAACTGAGACAAGTGCCACGAAAGGACACTAGACAAACTTTCTCTTTTCTTCTGGCATGTAGGTAGTAGTTACTTTACATACTGAAGCGACTGATGCTGTTTTTCTCGAGACTCCCAAATAGCTGCTCCCCTATTTCCCCATAGAACGACTCACCTACGGCCACAATATATCGCAAGACGCGAAACCAAGGGTACCTATTGGAACTGAGATTAAAAAAACAACGCATTAGAACAGTTATAATATTTATTTCCATTTAGACATATAACATGGTAAAGCATTACACAATGAAACCACAACTCGTCTCGAGTTATTCTATCTGAACACACTCTTTGCCGTTTTGCACCACAATTTTGTTTCATTACAATAATTACTCTATAAAGAAAAAGGTATAATTAAGACAAATCAGGTAGTTTTTCGAAGAGCCTAGTTGTTCAATTGTATGAAATATTGGGAAATCCAATATTTCATACAATTGAACAACTAGGCTCTTCGCGTATTCATTAATACGGCGCTCAAGAAAAGGACGCACAATCCACCGTGTGTGGCCATGATTGGTCAGTAACGAATTGATGAATGACGTGACTGCACATCGCTGACGATTATATTACATTCCATTTATCTGATAATCTTTCTCCGAGTACAGATTATAATAATCTAGAAGAATTCGATGCATTATCCTTATTCAAATATTTTACTTAATATATTATCGATTAAAAAATTCTAGATTTTAAATCATAGATACGCATTCACCTATGAAAGGGTTCTTAAGGCCACTTAAATATCACGAATTGTTGGGAATTCGAAGAATTATATTGAAATTCGACTGAATTGATTGCTCTTTTCCGTTCCGTTCAAATCAATGAACTTTTGAATGTAAAGAAGGAACGTGTTGATTTTTTTCATACTAACTTCCTGCTACTCCCTGTAGAGGTAGAATTTAGGAAAATTATTTCGTATTGCACTAGGGGTGTACACTACACTAATAGGAAACTATCCTCCCCTGAAAATAAGCAGTCGATCTCATGCAGGGAATATTAATAATGTCATGATTGCTTAGTTGGTAGACATCACGCTATCAAATCATTTAAGTAGGTACTATAGCGTAATTTTTTTTCAAGTCAATTTGCTAAATAGGTACATCTCAAAACTAGAAATTTATATTTAAAATCCATCATTATTTAGGCTGCGTTCATGATCAAAACCTTACCTACATTATCTAAATATACCTACAACACCCAACGCGCCGATTCCACGCTCATTGCCGAAGCAATGAAGCCTATCGGCAAAGAAGTGTTATATCTAAATGCAAAGCGTGAACAATCACTTAGAACTAGGGTTCTGATGGCGTTACTGAAAATGTCGTAGCGTATTCGTTTCTAACTGATCTACTAAGTTAAGAGGCAGACCGCTGCCGAATTAGCACATCAAATTGATTGGTGACACTGGGTGCGGCAATACATATTTGGTAAAGGACGAATAAGATGATGTAACGCCATCAGAACAAATCTAAAATTGCATCCCTTAGAACTAGAAGGTACTAAAGTACATTGTCAATAATTTCTACAATAAAAATCACTAATAGGATATGAATAATATAGTGTCCATTGAAAAAGCACTTGTGTGAACCAAAGATTTTGCAAAACCAACTACTCCACATGGACGTTTACAAACTTTTAGTTTTGTAGAAGTTTATTTTTTATTTGTGACCTGGAATCCTTAAAGATTACTATGTCAATGTATGTTCTAGATGCATATGTCATGTATCACAATAATTAAGCCACATTTTTTAAAGTCAATAAAAATTCTTATGTTAATAACGGCACGAACGTGAAACCAATATAGGATATATTTAAAGATCTTTAAATATTTTTACAATACCCTATACCTTTCCACAATGTTATGTTAGTAGAAACATTAATAAAATATAACCATTATTTTATACAAATGAATACAAAACAATCAGTGATTGAAAACTTGCCAAGTTATTAAAAAAAAGGTAAATAGGGGAGATATTTGATAAAATAGGGAGACTATATTATTTAAAAACATGGGTTTTTATTATTTTAATAAAGTTTGTGTATATTAAAATTAAGTACCTATTCTTAAAAAACTAAAAAATGGCACCACACCTGGTATAATTGTTAGATTTTATTGGTTAGCAATCTATTATTGCACCATCCTTCGTTAGCTTGAAACAATTATATAAGTACAAACTTAACTTAAAATATAATAAAAATACTCAAAATAAAAGTATGTAGGTCTAAGCCATAAAATGTGCATCTTAATTAGTATTTGTTAAAACAAATGCCACATAGGACCGCGTCGAAAACCGTCAAGACTATGGGGGTTTAGGCAAATTAAGCAATTTAAGTTAAAAAACAATAATCAATTTATCGGGTTTATGCTGAAAAAAGGCACATTAACATATTTTTAAGGAAAACCCTATTTATATTCTTATCAAATCTAACATTCATAACTAAGTGAAATAATTTCATTAAATCTCTGTCAATTCTAATATAAGTTTCTATTGATAATTTGTATTAAATATTTCATTATAAAATTAAAATATAATATAATTTTAAGGTAATAACAGTATATTTAGTGCATTAGTTAACAATCACATACTGAACTCTATGCTAAGGTTAATAAAGTGTTATATTTGTGTATAGGTACTACATCATTATGGCACTATCATAGGTGCCTGTTTCGAATTGACTGAAGCTTACATTAATTATTGTTAAATTAGCCATAGTTTCTTTCGTCATCTGAAATATAAAAAAAAATAGTATAAACATTTTTATAAGTAAAACATATAGTTTTTCTTTGATCTCACGACGAAATCCAGTCAATTGGTAACATAATTGTAAGGGCTCATTTTAAACAAAATGTTCTCAATCAACTCATTTAATTTATACCTCCTTACCTACATTTTCCTAATCAGCTCATCAACATTTTCCCCATCGACTCATGAACACCTTCGACTCAGCTAACTCTCCCAACTGCATACTTTACATATTGTTGTCATTGAGAGTTGTCACTCACCTTACTTCATGGCCACATTGTTGTAGAAGTCCAAATCGTCAAGTCCTTCAGGTTCGAAGGCGCGGATCTGCTCAAATAGCTCGCTGTCTATGAATGTATCGTTCGTGGCGGGGGTCTGAGCGCTGAAGTAGCTACTTTATTGTATTTACATTTTCATTATCAATAATAGATTTATTTGGTGTGTATTTGTGTTTTTGTTTTCAACAGAGTTGATGTGTTATTTTTTCATGTTTCATATTTTTTGAAGAATGTCGTGTTTTGCGTTGATGAACGCATCGGATATTTTAAATAAAAAATGTGTGTTTTATGTAGTGTTTTAGTTTATGTGTTCCATGTCGCCATCACGTCGCACCAGAGATCGGGAAAGAAAGAGAAAATGCAACACGTTAGACAAGGACGGTCGTTGAAAAAAAAAACAAACAAGTATAAAACCTACAACTTACACCGTCGCCAAAAGGCAGCACAGACAAAAAAGGAGCAGTTGTAGTGTCTATGGTACAATTTAATTATTATTTGTTAAATATACAAATATAAATAAAAAATAAATTAACAATAACGACCGTCTGTGTTGCATTTTCGCATTGGGAATCAAGAAAAAAATTGTCTCTGTTTTTTAAACAAATTCAAAACAAAAACAATTTTCTTCTAAATAATAAAAAAAACATAGTCTCACATTATAATTGTATTACAAACGGGCAGAAACATACATGCATTCAACAGTAACACCGACATGTATAGATTTATATATTATTATAACAATAGATGCAAATTTTGCTTGAGTCAGAGTTTTCAAGGTCGGAACAATATAAAGACGAATACACACAATCTCATGTATTTTTCAGTATAAAGATGTTGTGCAACAACTTTGCATATTGGTCAGAATTATGAGATATCGCATAGCCGCATCATAATTCATGTCGTCGAGACTTAAGTGTAACATTCAAAACTTTCCAAAACACTACCTTAACTTAGAATAAATCATTTAAATCACACTTTATTCAACAAAATATGTATGTATCGGGCCTACCTACGAAGAGCTGGCTCTTAGATTTTCATTAGATTTTATGTTTAAGTACTATAAACTATTTAAAAAAAATATTTATTTTAAAAAGTATTATACCTTTATCAGGTAAATCTTAAGATTTTTACTGTTTTTTTTGGGATACTATTAAATGTTGTATATTTCGAAATCCAGCGGTACATCTGATTTAAATGATTTATAACAATTAATTACATCTACCTATAATAGTCACATCCATGAATTGTTTAAAAGTCTTAAACATTTAATATAATATAAATTCGTTTTTATAAACTATATAATTTATAAACGCCAATTGGGAACAGAATTATGATAAAAATATTAATAATATAATCTAACAATAATTGATCGATGTACAAAACATTTAGTGATTTTTTAAGAATAGTATAAAACTTATAAGAGAGAGCACTGAAAGAGCCTAAAATATATGGTCCACCATTTTGGATTATTTATCATGATATATAAAAAAATCATAAAACGGTTAATAACGGGTATATTTAACTGTAATTAACAATTGAGAAATTTATACATTCAGCTAAAACTGAAACGAATGTTTAAATTTATCTAAACTATCATGACAAAAATGTACTTAACGAAACTAGCACCGAATTATACAAAATAAAGTCAGTTTTATTGTTTGTAATCGAAACAAAAACTAAACAATTAAGTTTTACTTAAGACCTACCTAATATTAAAGATAACGAACTACTGCAAAAATACTGACAAAAATATATTTAACCTAATGAGACCAATCAAAACATTTACGGAAAAAATCACACATACATTTTTGGTCATTTCCACCCAATCTCATGCGAATACTGATTTTTGGAATATTTTTGTCAGTTTTTAATTACACAACACCAACTGTTTCCTAACTTACCTTATATTTAACGTAGAATACGTTTGCATTTTTCAAACTTCAAACATAATTAAGTTTTACTTGCCTTTATCGTCGAAAATTAAAAAATATGTATTTTAAATTTTTTGAATTTTCTGATGTCTTACCATCCCGTGACCGCGGCTGCTGCAATACAGCGGTAAAGACCCGTAAAACTTAAAAATTGTGTTAAATACGTTTTCGCATAAAATATAAATAATACATCGATCAAATGACTCATAATTACTGATAATAAATTGCTAAGAAAAAAGCAATATAATTTAATTTGAGAGCGATAAATAAAATTGAGAGTGATTCCACATAATTATGGTGTCTGGACTTATTTACTTATAATAATAATAATATGTCAAATTTATTTAATAATTATAAGTGCAAAAATCTGAATGTTAACAATTTATAAAATGCAATTTATGGACCCAGAAATTCCGTGTATATATAATATAGATATTTTATATATACAAGGAAAGCTATTTAATTTTATTTATAAAATTAAATAGATAGTTTTATAAAATCAGTCGCTTCGTCAAACTATTATTATTTGATTTATTCAGGTAAGCATGCCTTATTCGATGCGCTATGTCGCTACACACTTGCCTTAGAAGTAAGTTGAAAGTAGATATGGACGCTAGTATACAGTTCTGTTTTTGCTGAAAAATTCAACTATAAGTTGATTTTTTCCTGTAACTGTAAATTAAAATCCTAAAAATCTTGAAATTTTAAATTTCATTTAATTAATAAATATACACTAATGTTTTAATTATAATGTTCTTTTTGAATCCCTGCTTAGACATCTGAGACTTACTCCAAAATTGGTCATCATCTACGAATTCTACGAACCCTGAACAACTTCGTATACCGTACAGTAACTACGATAAAAGTTTATACACTTCGGAAATCTTCGGAAATAGTTTAAAACTATATGCATTTCCAAATTGTATTGGAACTAGTGAAATCTCGTGCAGTTTAAGATATCCGAGGCGTATAACTTTTAGTACGTATTATTTTCTCCAATTTTAATAACAATTTCTATTTTCAATACCAATTTTTTTTTTTACTATTCGTAGTAATTTTTAATTCTAGCTAGTTTTTATAGAACTTTTCAAATATTCTTTATGTACTCAAGTATTTCCAAGAATATAGATACAAAACGTGGTTTTAAATAAATAACCTAACCAACCTTTTGTCAACCTATATCCCAACTCTGGCCAAAAACCCCCACCATCTCTGTCTCTCGAAATTTTCACCTCTCTATCGGAGATAATGTATTAAGGCCCAGTCAAACTGTCCGCGGTGGCGGTGCCAAGTATGTTTCAGTCATGTAATTCCCATAATACAAGCTCTGCTTGGTTAGTAGGCTAGACGATAATGTATGATTTTTTTTAAACAACCCTTTTACGCCACCGCAACTTATAAAAATAAATACATATTTATTTTTAAAGTTTTCTAATAGGCCGCGTTGAAAACCAAATAAACAGCTATTTTTGTATATGTAAAACACGATATCAGACTTATGTGGGAATTAATTTAAGGAATATTTATGTTAGAAATACTGATACATAATCGCCATATATTCTAAGCTGGCAATATAAACTAAAAAAACACTTGAATGAATGTTTGGATCGTTACTTATAAACCAAACTGTAGAAAATAAGGAATAATAAATACAGTCCAATATTACTTGTGCGAAATAAATGCGTTTTTTTGAATATAAAGGAATATAATTGCAAGTCAAAATAATACTGATTATTGTGCCCGGTTCAATACTAAGTGCATGTCACGAATATTCACTTATCTACTAATTTACTAACCTAACATTTATAATTATAAATAACACCTTAATTCGTATTACTTAAATTCTAATAATTAACGAATAATAATAATTAAAAATAATGATTCAGTTGATAACACACCAGACGGATAATACTCACGTTATAAATATAATTTTAATTTCCACGTGGGCAGACCCTCCCACCCGATGGATCGATGACATTGTTACCGTTGCTGGAGGTCGGCGAATTGATATAGTCGAAGATCGTTCGTCATGGCACTCTTTGAGGGAGGCCATAGATGTCCAGCAGTTGTTACATGCTGTCTACATGCCGTTAATGATGATGACATATTTTTGACAATTATAATGTTTAGACGTGCCTGTGACTACCCCCTACTTGGTATCCTTAAGGACCTGCGTACTTATAATAAGTACACAGTTCCTTGATCTGAATCTGAGGGTTACATTCAAGATAATATTTTTTTACATGTTTAGATTTATCTTGCATTGTATAATCTTGATAATTTTCCAGCCTGGTGTGGCGTCAACTTTGAAAAGTCAATAAGTATAATATATTTTTTTTATTTTAAACCTACCCTCAAGGGAAATCACAAAATTTTCCAGCCAAAACATCCCAAGAATGTAGACCAGGTTAGTATCGATATCGTGGCTAAGTTGGTATAGCACCCACTTACCAAGCGGGAGGTAGCTGTTTCGAGTCCAAACGAGGTTGAATTTTTAGGATGTTAATAATAATTTATATTGCACTAAAATATATTTCGAGACATCGTTGCAGCAATCTTTACAGTTGAAGTATGGAGGTGCTGCAGCTATAAAAAACATTATTTATTATTCCTAATAACTCCAGAAAATTATAATACATAGCTCTGACACCACACTAGGATTCCATGTGGCGTGGGTAACAGGAACTAAGAGTACCGTGGTACCATAGCACTCAGACCCGGAACAAATATCTGCAGAACATGCAACGCTTGTCCCGCGGTGGGAATCGAACCCGCACCTCCTGTCTAAGTCGGCTACTCGCAGCTGCGCTCGTCGGGAATCTCACTCGACAATTTCGCAATGTTACGTATTTATTTCTTAACTTGCTTTAAAAGTACCGTCTTGTTTAAAAAATATTATGTAGTGTTACTTTAGAGATTGATCTAATTTTTTTTAGTTTTATAATCGTAATAATGTAAACAATTTGTGCCTTGATACAAATAAAATAAATAAATGCTTGTTGATAGTTTAAAAAAAAGAGAAAACTATTTTTATAAACACAAAAAAGGAGTTATTATGAACAAAATTAAATACTAATAAAAATTACAGACTAAGACTACAACTTAAAGTTAAATCATAAAAAAATGCAAATAGCATATTAAAGTTAAGTTTAAAAAAATACAAAAATTACAAACAGAAAAAAGTAAATAAGGATGTGACTATTTCATTATACTAATAAAATAATAAAAATACCAGCACTCCTTCTGATAATATTAAAAGTCAATCATGTACCTATGGGAGAAAAAAAAACAAAATAATAAACTAACACAACCAAAACAAAATAATATAGGGACTTTACCGTTAGGGACCGCGAAGAAAATGGAATGCGGATCCCTAGAGACTAAAAATATTTTAATTCCTAGAAGGGACTGTCCACGGCTACTGCTTTTATGGTAAAAACCTTAACGCGATTTTGACGTTGACCTTCGAGATTAGAATAGAGTTTGAGATAGGTCCCAAGCTATACTTAAAAAAAAAACGAAAATAGATTGTATTAGAATTGAGATTGAATCGATAAACCCCTTGGTTTGCTTAAGCAGACTGGGATTGTGGTCGAGACTCATAGTATCTTCTACCGTATCTTGGATAGCAATCTGAGTATTTTCCAAACTATCGCGATTAAATAACACAATTATAAGTTTTTACGGGTCTCCGTAATCAGACTAACCTGCTTATCATGAAGACCCTAGACAACGGTTCTGTCTACCGCCGAGAAGACGAAAAAAAGAGAGGGATACAAAAATATTGTATCCCTCTCTTTTGTTTGGCAGAATAGGCGACAGAAATAGTTTTTGTTTTCTCTTTCGTAGCCAAAACGTTGTCTTGGGTGCTCATGCTAAGCGCACAGAG
Source organism: Perizoma affinitatum (assembly GCA_961405105.1). Classification (NCBI taxonomy): domain Eukaryota; kingdom Metazoa; phylum Arthropoda; class Insecta; order Lepidoptera; family Geometridae; genus Perizoma; species Perizoma affinitatum. The sequence continues at coordinate 15,867,131 of OY560186.1, read as the reverse complement.
CTCTAAAGAAAATGTTTGGAGTTTATCGAATAAAAACCACGCCATATTATCCACATGCAAATGGAAGAATGGAGCGCTGCTCTGGTGGCAAATATAGATAGATAGATAGAAGACCCGTAAAGAACGTATAAGTGAGTGTAGGATGAATGTTAATATGCTGACCTGCTCTGCACGCTGGGCGTGTTGCGGTGCGAGTCCGGGGAGTGCGCGTACGCGGGCGACGCGGAGGACATGTACGGCGGCAGCGTCGTCACCAGCACCGGCTTCACGTACCCGTTCTTCAGCATCTCGTTCTCTGACAAACGAAACATTCACTGTTTTGGCGACTTTTTTTTAATATTTCATATTTATTTATTTATTAATGTCTTATGTACACAGTTTAGTATATGTGTTAAAACAATACATAAGATAGTATCCCGTTGAAGATTGAACACTTTGTTACTGTCTAAACTTATCAAAATGAAGACACTTCGTTACCACTGAACACTTGGTTAAACTCACCCGGCTTAGTATAATACTTGGAGAACACGTCGTCCTTAGCGATGTTCGGGTAAAGGAACTGCAGCTGAGGCAAGTCCAGCACACGGTCGGCGAGCGAGCGCAGCATGAGATCGCGGGACGTGAACGGTTGGAGACTGAACACTTCGTTACCCTCTGAAAGGTAAATTCAATTAGTTTTCAATTAGATAAATTAAAAATATATTGGCTCCAACTAAACTTAATTGTATTTGCCGCTCTATTTTACTAACAGTTACAAAAGAAAGATATAGCAATTATTACTGCTATCTAATTAGACAGATTGGAGTTTCCAAGTTAAGTCGTGATTTCAAGTGATTCTGACTATAAACAAGAAAAAAAGCGACACGTTGACTAATTTGTCGGGAGTTAAATTCTTGTCATCTCTTTCTAGCGTGCACTATCAGTAATAAAGAGCTAGATAGATAGATAGATAACTCTTTATTGCATACACCAGATTTAAAATTAAACACTTTACAAAGAATCTTAAAACTAGGCTGTGGTCATACAATGGGCCTTATCGCTAAGTGCGATCTCTTCCAGGCAACCTTTGGATGGACTTGATCTAAAGGTATGTGAAGAGAGGTGATGTAACTGCAATATAAATTTGCAAAAAAGATTGTAGATGTGTTGGTATTACACAGTATGAACGCATTGTGTGGCTACTTACCACCAACCCAGGCGATGGTGATCCCTCCCAGTTCTGAATCGGAGAAGCGAAGCAAGAAGGTACCGGGGGGGCACTTCGAGAGCATGTCTTCCGCACCCTTCTTCTGAATAAAGCCGCGGATGAGTCTGTTGGAGTAAGAAATAAATTAATAAGTAAATAAAAGACTGTTGTTGCGTTGCGTGCAAGCAGCCCGCTGAGACGCAAGAAGTGCGATTTTGATTACAGCCACGGGACAAATGTTTGTATAATATGCAAATATTTGTCTTGGGTCTGTTTTCTATGTATACTATGTATATAAGTAGTATATCAGTCATGTGGTTCCCATAATACAAGCTCTGCTTAGTTTGGGGCTAGATGATGACGTGTGAAAACGTCCAACATTATTTATTTATTTAAATAAATAATGTTGGTCATAAGGGCCTTCATAACCCAGTATGCTTTGAACGATCTTGCTTCAATCGCCGGAAAGTACGGAACTCTTGGTCTCAGGCCGCACTCTCTTGAAACACGTGGGATACGAAACCCTTGGTCTCAGGCCGCACACTCTTGCTACACGTGGGTTACGGAATCGTTGCTCTTGGGCCGCACACTCTTGCAACACGTGGGGTACGGAACCCTTGGTCTTGGGCCGCACACTCTCACAACACGTATAGTACAGAGCCCTGCGTTTTGAATGTGCTTGTGGGAGGCACACTCTCGACACACGAGAGTAGTTCACTCACCGGTCGCACCACAGCGTCCTCAGATAATCCCTGGTGACCTTCACGACCATGTAAAACCACTCCCAGAAGGTGAAGTTCCGTTCGGGGAGTGCGTCCTTGCAGAATTGCGTCCACGACACCGCCATGCCATTCAGCTCCAACGTGTTCATCGGAAGATTCGTCCTGACAAAGATAAAATTAATATTTTTTCCCTTCATTTATTTATAATCTCAGGTTTATGCCTGGGGCTTTTACAGGCATTCTCGGAGCCGAAGCTAACACTGAGAGGCCTTTCAGCTAAGCTAGTTTATTTTATATAATAATTACAAGGAGGTATTAACCATTCACACCTGAAGATCTTCTCGGCCAGGAACCGCAGATTCTCCTCCGAGAGGTCCCCGCCGGTGGCTGAGCAGAATTTGATGCGAAGCGTTTCGGCCAGCAAGCCCCATGTCACCTGAAATAGAAAATTATCGAAATAAGTACATACATATGTCACTTTTGCAATCTGGAACGTGGGACGCTAGTATGCCATCACATCCTGTATACTTATGTTGTCGTTACCTTGTCGGGTACGTGGAAGGGCACACGACCGGGCGCCGAGAAGGCGTTGTCCCAGGTCACGGTTGCCCAGCCGTGGGGCTCCTGGTTGCCGTGGACTATCACCACCACGGGAAGGGAGAGAGTCCACACCTGTTACAGAATAAGATAAGATACGATATTATATTTTTTATTCAGGAAAAATAAAAACTGACTTCAGATAACGGAAAAAAGTCATCCCCCACAGTTTAACATTGATGGGATTTTTTTCCTCATCAATCATCAATTTATATCGGACAACACTTTAAGTATACCCAATCCCATTAAAAAATAATCATTAAATTGGTTCACAATTGGCGAAAATATCGCGTAACATACACACAAAAAAAACATACCGACGCACTGAGAACCTCCTTTTTTAATACGGTTAAAAATAATAATAATATAGAACGGCTTTATAAAATTTGAAGAAATGCCTATATTATAAATATAGGACCTCTTTAGAAAAAGATAGAACCGCCCAGGGGTTCTTAATCAGGATTAGTTTGTATAGTATCTACCTAAAATAATTTGTAAAACTAGTTGGGAGGAAGGCTTAATTATTCGAGCTAATATCCCAGGGGTCTAAACAAATGCCTTACGCTTAGTTTTCCTTTCACGCTAACGCAAATTTGTCAAGGAAAAACTCGTGACATTTCCACACCTAACCACATAAAGAACGAGAAAGTTACAATTATATAATTTATTTATAAAAAACCAACAATAATTGAGCTTAATGATTGTGAGATAGAAGAAATAAATAAACTTCGAACCTTAGAAGAAAGATCTTATCTTGTGCAATACAGCATTTTCTTTGTATATATGAATGAGCACGCACCTGGAAGACCAGCTCTCCGCCGCCCACGTTGAACTGCGACTGGAACAGCAGAGTGAGCTTCTCATCCATCACGCTCTCGGTGCCTTTCTTCTCGGCGCGCTTTATCTTGCGGAGCTGCATATTCCTGTCGGCGATACAAACAGAGTTTACTTATAGTCTTGGTCTCTGCATAAAACTCATACGCTTCATATTATGAGAGATAGCGTTTGTAAGCCTGACCGGACCACAGTCTCTGTTTAAACATTCATATAAACACAAATCTCTTACCATCGCAGAGGTCTGGGGTTCTAGACAAATATCTCACGTTTAGTTTTACTTTCACGCTAACGCATTTGTCAAGGGAAAACTTGGCAGAAGTCACGTGACATTTTGAACACGCGCCCGCGAAATGTCAGTCGCATCGTCTCCCGCAGGATCACCAAGCCTGTTCATACCGCTGTGAAATTCCTCACCTGAAGCTAATGCAGAGCTACAGCAGTCATCGTCATAGAGTTTAGTGTGAGATTTCATTATGAAGAAACATTTCTTACAAGCACATAAAATGTCTTACCACTGCGTAGATTTGAACACACGCCCGCGGTATATCAGTCGCATCGTCTCCCGCTAGACCAAGCCGCCTGTTGGTAGCGCAGTGAATTTCCTCACCTGAAGCTGACGCAGAGCTGGCGACTGGTCGGCTGGTACTCCATAGCGCCGGAGTTGTTGAGGATCTCTCCGCATTCCACCGGCTGCTTGCCCTTGACGGCCTGGGTCTCGCTCTTCAGCAGTAGCTGGGCCTGCTGCTCGGATATTATAGCCACCTAGATGCATACAAGCAGAAATTATCCTATTTATCTGTGATAACGATATGGGTGTTTTCTATGCATAATATGTATGTATTTACCACAAAAAAAAAACATCTAAGTAGTATATCAGCTTAGTATGGGGCTAGATGATGCTGTGTGAAAAATGTCCAGCATTTTAAATTATTATAATTAAAGATGTATAGTTTGTATTTAAGGTTTTTTCGTAAGGGGTAATACACCGCGTCGCATCGCCCGCCCGCGCTATTACTTCGTTTTCGCTTAGCGTTCTCTCTAACATTTTTTTGCTCAGCTCCTTAAAAACGTAGCATGGTCTATCTATAACCTTCCTCAAGAATTGGGCTATCAAATACAAAAATATATTTTCAAATCCGTCTGTATTCTATTCTATAATACACTGAGATAGCTCTCAGAGAAAGGTAAAAAAATATCAGATTTTTTGAACCGTCAGGTCAAGAGTACCCTAAACCGGAGAGCATGCATGAAGAATGTGATGAGAATGAATTCATTCATTGTCATCTCTTTATGCATGTGATGCTTCAGCATAAGAGATAGCTACTCAAAATCCGAGGTATCTGCCTATCCCTCCGGGAAACAGGCGTGAGTGTATGTATGTAACTCTTAGATCACCTCAAAGGTTGCGGGCAGCAGATGGCTGCAAATGTATATGTAAGCATGTTTTCTTAAAATTTGCGTTCGCCATCTTTGATTTCAAAATGGCTGACACATTTATAAATACTTACACTGACTCTGGGCGGTGTCATGTAAACGTTCAGCTGACCCCCGACCAGCAAACGGACCGTAGCCGTGAAACTGGGGAAATATAAACCAAATTAGCTTAGATTCAAATTATTTCGAATAGAGCGGGTTCGATTCCCACCGCGGGAAAAAATTTTGAGGATCCGATGATTTCTATCATGGGCGACAGAATTGTGAGCATCATTGTTTTTTTTTTTGTTAATCCTTACCGCGTATTAGTCTTCATAACTTGAGGCGGTTGCTTCTCAATAACGAAGGTAGATGTCACCAAAGTAGACAGAAGTCCAGTCACCTGATAAAAATAGATAGATTGAAAATACTCAATTGCTCACTAAGTAATATTCCAGCTTAAATAAGTATCAGGAACTTTGACAAAGTTGTACAATGCGCGATCTTATCGACAATTAAAAGAAAGTTTTTTTTTTATTTTGTAATGTATACAAAATAAAAAGGCTATCAATGTTGGTACATTGAAATATATATATAACTGTAATTATGATCACATCACAACTAACTACAACATCTGGATCAGTTGAGCTATCTATAGATCGTTTGCAATGGTCTTTACAAAGCTATGTTCAGCTGTTTCATATATATTTTTTGTACAATAATTATGTATTTTTTAAACTTTCGCGATTAGATAACATAATTATGAAATTAACGGGTCTTTATAGCGTTTACTTTTTCTTATTATTTCTTATCTTTTTCTTTTACTTTTTAATTATAATTATTCTAATTATGAATTTACTTTTGACCTATCATCTAGCTTTAATTATTGTACTGACACTCCACCTATTGCTGATAACGGTCGGAAATGTTTTCGACGATCCCGGAGTAATCAGCTGCGAAGCAAGAGGTGCGGATTCGATTCCCGCTGCCGGACAAATGTTTTCATGCAGTGCAGATATCTATTCCTGATCTGAGTGATCTGTAGTCATAGTGATGTCCACGATACAGGATGTTCCTAGTGTGGGTACAGCACTATGTATGCTCTGTCGATATCTGTTCCTGATCTGAGTGTTGTGGTCGTAGCCCACGATACAGGGTGTTCCTAGTGTGGGGACAGCATATATGTACATGTCTGTTGGGTGTAGATATATTCGTTTGTTTATATGTTGAATGTAACGCACCTGCTTGCTCATCTCGTCCAACATATCAGCTAGATGCGGCTGGCGTAGCTCCACGATCGTTTTGGTATTGATTCTGGCCACGTTATTGACCTGGCATAAAAAAAAAACAGTTATTACACCCCTAAAAATATATCTGAAAGACAATCATTGATTTTTAAAGTGTCCAACACTCACACTAAAAATCAACCCCGGTGCTTCGAGCCGAAAACTCCCTAGAATTCACCAGGCTGGTAACGATCTCGTGGCTTAGTTGCTAAAGCACCCATACCAACCGGGCCGTTAAGTATCCGGCCGTGAAGGATACTGTTCAGTTGGATTGCCGGCTGCTTTTTTTATATTACTAAAGAGGCAAACAAACTTACGGCCCACCTGTTGGTAAGCGGTTACCGTAACCTATGAACGCTTGCAATACCAGAGGTATCACTCACGCGTTGCCTCCCTGAGATATCAAGATGAAAGATCTCATGTGTCTGTAATTTCACCGGCAACCATACCCTTCAAATCGGAACACAGCAATGCATTACTGCTTGGCGGCAGAAATAGGCATGGTGGTAGCACTTCCCCGGACCAGCCCATCCACAGAAGCTCTACTACTCTTGTTCGTAGCTGCTGTAACGCACCTGCTGGTGATACCAACACACTAAAAACCAACAAAAAAAAAAAAAAAAAAAACGCACCTGCTGCCTCGTGTTCCAGATCAGGTCTGCCAGCAGCTCGCACCACTCCTGGATGGTGTTCAGGTTGGACTGCATGGGCACTCCGTTGCCGCTCAGCTGCTGCTCGCGTTTCCATCTGAAAGATGAAACAAACTCAAAGTCATAAATAAATAGCACTACGGTTTTTACGCGTTGAAAACATACAAAAACATACACATATAGTCACGCCTGTTTCCCGGAGGGGTAGGCAGAGACCAAGGATTTCCACTTGCTATGATCCTGGCATAATTCTTTCGCTTCGTTCATATGCCCAAACCAGCTCAACATACCTTTCTCAACTCTCGTTACTACATCTTCATTCACTCAAACAAATAATAATAATGGAACTAGACATTTTTCACACGGCATCAGCTAGGCCCAAAGTAAGCAGAGCTTGGTTATGGGAACTACATGACTGATATACTAATTACATATATAATAGGTTGGGGAAAAAGTTTCTTCGCATTTTTTAAGAAAATTCAAAACATTTTTTAATATAGTTTATTTACATTTAACTAAAGTATGTAGGTACCATTTTGTTCGATAACTTTTTGCCATTTTGTAGGCAGGGACATGATCCCATTGCTTTAAAAACTTTGGGGCTTCTGTTCAAAATACCGCGACAAGTGGTTTTGGCAGTCCTCTCGTGATGTTAACCTGACACTGCCTAAAGAATTCTGAAGAGACCGAAACAGGTGGAAATCTGAAGGTGCAAGGTCAGGACTATACGGCGGATGCATTAACACATCCCAGCCAAACTCTCTTAATTTTTGCTGAGTGGCTAAAGATGTGTGAGGTCTAGCGTTATCATGATGAAAAACCACACCCCTTCTGTTGATTAACTCCGGCCGCTTTCTCTCAACTTCTTGTTTTAATCTCATCAGTTGTTCGCAGTAGAGTTCAGAATCGATGGTCCTGCCTGGTGGTAACAGCTCATAATGAATAATGCCCTTCCAATCCCACCACACACACAGCATCACCTTGTTGCGAGTTAACCCGGGTTTCGCCACAGTCTGTGAAGCCTGACCGGCCTTTGACCACGACCTTTTTCGCACGTTCTTGTCGTACGTGATCCACTTTTCATCACCAGTTATCAGCTTCTTCAAAAATGGTTCGGTTTCATTACGTCGTAATAAAGAATCACAAATGAGAACACGGTTCATTAGGTTTCTTTCAGTGAGCTCGTGAGGTACCCAAATATCGAGCTTTTTTGTGTACCCAGTTTTTTTCAAATGCGCCAAAACTGTTTTGTGGTCAATTCCCAGTTCTTCAGCTACGTCGTAACTACTGATATGCCGATCTTGCTCCACTTTTTCAAAAATGGCATCCATTTTATCCGTAATAGGGCGACCAGAGCGACGTGCATCTTTGACATCAAAATTTCCGGATTGAAAACGCTTAAACCAAATTTGTGCTACTCTCACAGACACTGCACTAGGTCCATAAACATCGCAAATTTTTTTCGCGGCTTGCGTTGCATTTTTACCTTTTTTGTAGTAAAATTTTAAAATGTATCGAATTTCTTCATTAGATTCACTCATCTTGACAGTACGAAAAACAAATAAAAATCACACATTTTCCTAATTTGAATTTGGAATTATCTTCTTTAAAATTTAAACTTTTAATGATACCAAAACCAGCCAGATACAAATAGTATAGCCAAAGAGATTTTATTACAAGTTCATACATACAATAATGCGAAAAGACTTTTTCCCCAACCTAATATATATATTGTAAATACATACATAGTATTCATAGAAAACAAATATTTGCAAATCTTAAAAACTAGAAACCGCAACATTCTGATATTTATTTTTTCCATTTGCATGTGTTAACTAACATTGTTTTATAAGTTATTTTTTGTCTACTAACAAAATATGGGTCGTTGGTCTGAAATAAACATTCTTTATTATTGATGTTGGATCGCGAATGGTGGAAGAGAGGAAGGCATTTACCCCGCAGTGGGACAGCATTGGCTAAATAATCTGATTAATAAAGTTACAAACAAGTACGCTCACCTGCGGCTAGACAAAAACCTTACGCTCAGTTTTCCTTTCACGCTAACGCAAATGCGTCAAGGAAATACTTGGCAGTAGACATCTCAACAGCAAATGTAATTACAATACAATTCAATCTTAACGCAGGGTTTAATGCCTGCGTAAAGATTGAATAACAATTGATTATGGTGACAGATTACTATGAATACATGTGTCAATAATAAAATATATAGTTTTTAAAACAAAAACTAAAGAACAGGACACCAAATGCAATCTATCGGACTCGTCAAAACGAATCATATGAGCCCAAACTCGAGGGGTTTACTAGAGTTCCACTATCCACCTCCTGGCTCCATCATCAGATCAGCTCCATGATACCAAATTATAGTATTATCATCCGAACTACATATACATACAAAGTTTCATTTCGATACGAATATTAGAAGTAGGTTAAAAATGACTTCCAAGACTAGATTACTTTGTTTGGTAATTAGTTACAGTTACAGTTAATTTAAAAGCGTGTTAACATAAGCGTGACAAAAAGCTTAAATTATTACCTAACCACCTGTCATTGTGTTGGTAAACTCGGGCCTTAAATATTAGTATCGACTGAGTATTAATTCTGGTAGTGATCTAGATCAGTTGAGCTATCTATTGATCGTTCTCAACGGTCTTTAGATAGCTAGCTGATTCATCTGTATTTTTTGTATATACCTGCTTGTACATAGTTGTATAAAGTGTATATGTAAAAAAGTGATGTCGGTGACTTTTAAAGATGAAGATTTAGAAAATGCCTCACTTGATGAGCTCCTCATCCAGGACTTGGCTCTGCAGCTGGCGAAGGTTGGCAATGTTCTCCTTCATGTGGTCCACCAGCTCCATCTGAGACTGGCTGATCTGGGCAACCTGAACGCAACATCAAGCAGCTTTTATTCAACCTGCATGGTTTCATAGTTTTTTTATTTGTTATTTGACAAATAAAAAAACTAGGGGGGGCCCTCCAGCAGTTAAAATAAATGAAACACAGATATTTGAACACAGACCCTCTGTTTTATAATCGCTCCCTAACACAGCAGATCGCTCTAACCCTGTCCTTATGTAATACTGAACAAAGGATAGAGAATAAAATAGAGTAACAATACAATAAACAATAGATAGAGGCAGACAAATTTGAGCAAGCTGCTAAAGTCAAAGTCAATATCAATAGGTGAACGAATAAATGAATGGATGAAAATACTTAATTATACACCATAAGAAAAATAGATATTACATATTAAGAAAAAACAAAACTTAAAGTACAATGGGCGGTCTTATCGCTTAGAAGCGGTCTTTACCATGCAACCTTTGGATGGAGAGAACTTTATGTATATATATATATATATATATAGTATGTATATGTATGTATATATATATCTTAAGTAGCTTTTTTGTGCATAATTTACCAGGGCGTTAAGTTTTCTCTCAGTTTCTTCAATCTGAACTCGCAGGCAGGCCACTAAATCGCGTCGCTCGTTCGTCATCGACTGTTGGAGGTAGTTCATGTGGCCTACGAAACAGAACACACATTTTTTTATGTTATTACGATACAAACCGGCGTACGACCCACTTGATTCGACTTGATGGTGCGCGGTTACCGCAACCTATTGCCATCTACAACACCTGAGACATTGCTGGGTGTCTAGTTGTCTAGACACCCAGCAATGTCTCAGGTGTTGTTACCTCACACTTTCCCTTTCAAGCTAACGCAAATCTGTCAAGGTAAAACTTGGCAGCAGTCAATTGACATTTCCACAGCTAATGTCATTTCTATGAAATTCAATGTTTCCGCAGGCGTTAACGCCAACAGAAAGTGGTATTTGTCTAGACACCTTGATGCGTTGCCTGCTCCGAAAGGCTCTTTTTACACTATTTTTAAAGCGGGTCAAGTTATAGTTTAGCGGAAACACTTGAATGCCTTCACAGCTCATTCACAGTTGTCATGTAAGGGGAAGAAAGGATCTCGTAATGACGATTAACGAAATGAACATAGACATAAAGAAGATTATTTTTGACGACCTCTGTGGCCTGACTGACTGACTGACTGATCTATCTAGCCACAGCCAAAACGGCTAAGCGGAAATTTGGAACTTCGGTTATTTTATAACGTAAGCATGTGCTAAGAAAGGATTTTTGAAAAACTGAACTTTGTACGAATATCTTTTCAAACTAAAAAACATGTAAATTTACATTTGCACGCATACTCCCATACAAAGAAAAAAGAACCATACTCCCATACAAACTTTGACCCCCGTCAAAGTTTGTATGGGAGTATGGTTCTGTTTTAGAACAGGTCTCCATGCGTGCAAAGCCGCTGGCTACAGCTAGTATAAGTATAGATGTAACTACTTATTTTTTATGATGTATAACAATTATGTGCAATAAATAAACTTATGAACTACAGTGTACGAACTCACCCTTATTCTTCAAGCACTCGTGATATTGCAGTGAGAATGACTCGATGTTGGCCTGCAAGCTCCTTATCTCCTCGCCAGCCATGTTCACCTTCTGACGCACCGTTTGTAGACCCGTTATCAACTGAAATGACAACGCATCTAGAGCGCAACTGAGATACACCATAATGACAATAGGTTTTGTCTACCGCCGGGAAGACAAGAAATATTTTCTCCCTCTCTTTTGTTTGACAGAATAGGCGACAGAAATAGTTTTTGTCTTCTCTTTCGTAGACAAAACGTTGTCTTGGATGCTCATGCTGAGCGGGCTGGTTTCTTTCGATTTTTGTTTTTTTTTAATACTACTAGAGGTAAACAAACTTACGGCCCATCTGGTGGTGAGCGGTTATCGTAACCTATGGACGTTAATACCAGAGGCAACACCCACGCGTTGCCTCCCTGAGATACCAATATAAAAGATCCCATTTGCGGTATGGTACTCCACGTGGTACTCGGAAAAAAAGTGGCCTATGTGTTATTCTGATGTATAAGCTATATTACTGTAGAGTTTCATCAAAATCCATTCAGTAGTTTTTGCGTGAAAGAGTAACAAACATCCATCCTCACAAACTTTCGCGTTTATAATAATAGTAGGATTTCCGTGAACGCGCTCTTTCACAAGAAGCTCTACTAGTTGTAGCTGGTTACCTCGCTATATTTGCGCTCGGTCTGCGGCTGTGCGGGGTACTGCGTGCCCATCGCGCCCTGGATCACCTCCATCTCGAGCGCAAGGCAGCGACGCATGTACGCGTACAGCTCGTGGGGCGCGTGACTGAAACAACACACAGTCGCGCGGTTCAGCTACGTTACGGTGGCGAAATCTATCGGCGGAGTAACGCATCCATGTATAATACTACTGTTTATACATTTTCACTTCTTTTTAGCAATAAAACGAGGTGAAAGAACAATGTTTACTTTGTTTTCTTGTCACGTCTATTTGTCTATGGTGTATCTGAACGAGTCAAATAAATAATTTATCTATCTATCAAACTACAGGTACGGCAACGCAGTACCAATAATATGTAAGTATTTACAAAAAAAGTATATAATGAATATATCAGTCATGTAGTTCCCATAACACAAGCTTCACATCTGCTTAGTTTGTGGCTAGATGATGCCGTGTGAAAAATGCCCAGCATTATTTATTATTATTTTATATTTGTAGCTGCAGTTTCGATTCCCTGCAGTGGGAATCGAAACTGCAGCTTTAACGTCTCAGCCGGCTACTCGATCACCGCCCCATAGAGTTCGTCGAAATTAGTCAAAAGCTAATGCCTGGCCAGGTATAAGGTATACCTGTACTGCATGTGGAAATTCTTGGCAGCCTCTAGCAGCTTCATTTTGGTGACGAACATATCTGGTGACAGCATCAGGTCCGCGTGAGACTGGATCTCCTGAACCAGTTCCTCAACGAAGAACCGCTGCTGTTCTTCTGCCTCCGTAGTCCTGGATTAGGGGGAAATTAGCATCCATTATAAGAGGCTGATAAAACAAAAATAAACACAGACTGATAACCACTAGCGGTTAGAGCACGAATTATGGGCGACAGGCTTGTAACTTGTCTGTCACGTGGTATGCCAACTACTTACAAAAACGCGTGGTATTCTCTAATATCAACACACTGCCAATCGGAATGAAACATATATTTTGATCAGCTAATTTGCTGGAAACATAAGAAGCCTGAGTGTATGTAGGATAGGAAGGAAGTACCAAACTACTTAACTGTTTACTATTTTAGTGCGTATCTGAGCATATCAATCACGGAAAATACAGTCATGAGTGTGTTTCTTTTTCTATTTCTTTTCTATTCTATTTCTTCGCGGCTATGATGTTGTGCGTTGAATCATGAATAGAATAACATAATTATTTTGTGTTATGCGGTTATTTTATTATGTTCTTTTTTATCTTGCTAATTAGTAGCATGTGTGTGAAAACATTGTTACTAAATAAGCCTGTTAATTTCGAGTAAAATCAACAGTTGCTTGGTTTTCAAGTCAAAGTCAAAATTATTTTATTCTTTATTGTGATTTCTTTTTTTTTTATACTACTTAAGTGGCAGACATGCATACGGCCCACTTGTTGGTAAGCGGTTACCGTAACCCATATACGCCTGCAACACCAAAGGTTACCCTGAGACACTCATGGTGTGCGTTTAAAAAAATATATGTTCAATGTCTTGTTATAATTATTATCTTCAACTCACCAAATCCGGGATTCGATCCATGGCGCAAGGCAGTGGCGAACTTCGATCGGGAAGTGATCCACGTAGATCGTGCGCACCTGTACAAGTTTAGGTAAAGTCAGCGACGAAAGTAGATTAGCAGTTTCGATTTTAATAACTTTAAGAAAGTTATTTGTGGTAGGTACCTAATAGATATTGTATTTTTTTATTTAAACTTTAGGGTTTATGTACTGACATTCTATAATTTATTTTGGATTTAAATTAATATTCAATGTACCTATTGAGATTTGCACATCATTTATAGCCTTACATATATTCATGCAATAAAAGTTCTGATATCTGAAACTCGTAAACTTAAAATAATGGTTCAAAATAATGGGCAAGAATCAACTTATAAACATTGAACGTCAAAAAACCGACTTCAATAACTTGAGATTGATATCAATTTCAATATGCAATTTCATCGCCCATTTTTTCACCCATCAGGAGTGTTTTTTTTATAAAATGTATATGGGACCACCCTTGAAGTAAACCCTATCCAATAAAAGTTGACAAAGTATCAAAAGAACTATCTTGAGACGTTAAAAAACCTATTATTATGTTTTTTAATTAAAATACTCTTTATGTCAATTTAATTACAAAATATTACCAAAATATATTTTTTTAATCTTGTCTTATCTATCTTTAGTTACCTTTTGCAGGCTCTCTGGCGGCAGCTGCTGAGCTCTAGCCCAGAGCGACATCTTGACTCTGAAAAAAAAACACACCTTTCTTAAAACTTTCTTCTTCAGCTTACTTATCTGAGGCATTTTGGTGAAACTAGCATGAACTTCATAAAAATCGATTCAGTCAATTCATATTGTCAACTTCGGTAGCACTGCGGGTGAGTAGCTGGCTGTGACCTAAGTTTGCATGATCTGCAGATATTTGTTCATGGCCTGGTGTTGTGGTACCACTGTACTCGTAGTTCCTGATACCCATGAAACAGTGAATACTAGGGGTCAGGACTATGTAGTGTCTGTTGGCTATTTAAAATTACTATTGTAAATACGTATTATCCACGTACCGTGCTACCGGCACGCAAAGACTACATTTTTATGATATATCTAAACAAAAAACCATACAGCCAACCTGATTTTCTTTAAGAATAGCATTATTATTATAAAGCGTATGTTGTCTTAAGAACTTTGATTGATACTTTTTAGACTTTATTTAATTCTTTGACTTGTACTCTTTTTCTATAAATGAGTTGACATCGTTCTATTGGCAACACACTAAAGCTGAATGAAGGATCATCAAAAAAATAACCAAGCAGAGTTTGTTGTCTGATACTTCTAGGCTTGGTCGCGCGCGAGGAATCATCATAATTCAATATAAAATTTAAAATAGGTATTATAGTTTTTAAGCTGATGTTTCTATATGATCCTTAACTTTGATGATGCGCAGTTACCGTCGCCTATTTACACCTCCAACGCCTGGGGAACTGAAGTTAGAAGGGTGCCGGTGAAATTACAGGCACATGAGACTTTTCACCCGTTATGTCTCAGGCAGGCAACGCGCGCGTGTTATCTCTGGTGTTGCAAGCGTCCATAGGTAACGGTAACGGCTTACCAACAGGTGGGCTATATGATTGTTTGCCACATTAGTAGCATAAAAAACATATTAATAATAATGCTGGTCATTTTTCACACAGCATCATCTAGCCTCAAAGTAAGCAGAGCTTGTGTTATGGGAACTACATGACTGATATACTTTTTTTTTAAATATATACATATTATATCTACATAGAAAACAACCAGACTTAGATATCTTGATAGCTATGCTATTTATTGTTTTTATTTCTAGACAAAACATTATTACGTATATAATTCAAATAAGGTATTTGATATTAATAAAACATCACAGTACTTAAAAATTCCTCACACCTAATTGATGCGTTAACCTTTTAAGAGGGACAAAAAGTCAATTATATTATTGTTAAGCAGAATAACACATGAATTAAAGAGAATTTAAGAACCAAGTATAGAAAGCATTGAATAAAAGATGCGACGTTAACTGTAGCTTTTTGCGTTCTTAAACCAGTTTTAACACCCTTTGTTTGTTTGTTAAAAGCCAATTAATGCTACTAGTTACTTTAAATGCTATCAACTTGTTTAGGTTAAGTTTTTCTACAATAAATTGAACTTAACAGGCACGATAACTTTAACAAGTGAGCACTAGTGGTGTAGCGTCCCCGACTTTCGATCCGAAGGTCGTGAGTACCGATCCCGTCGTGCAGCAATGGATGCTAAAAATGTATATGCCATCAAACTGTGAAGAAAAACTTAGTTAGGAACCCAGCATGTCTTAGAATCAAAAATTCAAATACAAAGTGACAATTTAGAATATTATTACGACTGTACCATATACTTTAAATATTCTCCTGCTGACGTTTCGGTGACCGTTTAGAGGTCCTTCCTAGTGAGCACCGACCGCGACCACGCGACTGAGAATAATCAATTTATTAGTAAATAAAAATTGACATGTCAGTCAAAGGGTAATATTAACGTAAAATATTCAAGTGAAATAAAAAAAAACAGACATTAAATTTTGCATGTGTAAAATAATTGATATTGTAGATTAAATTTATTTATTATATAATTTTTAATAGTCAGATACCAAGGTACTCATCGGATTTTCTTTATAAAATCCTCCACGTTACAACACCCTCTCGACAAGCCATGATTTTAATTTAGTCTTAAATAATGTCAGGCTAGGTGCTTGTATAACTATAGGGACGGTAACTGAGTCGTAATAATATTCTAAAATGATACCAAACCACGATAATTTCAATTCTATGACAGGTTAGATAATTTCAATTCTATGACTGAATCCTTTCATCATACTGGTTCTTACATCTGTCACTAGGGCCTTTTTAGGGCCACCATACCCCTAACTGGTCGGATCCAACTCGATCAAAATGTAGGTACCTATAAATTTCTAAAAGGATCATTAAAAATAATATAACCAGCCTTGTTTCTTGTCTTTATTTCCTGGCTTGGTCGCGGGGGGACAGGCAGTAGATAAAATGGACGATTCAAAGTGATCCTCTGTGATATATTCATTTAAATAAATGAATTTTGACTACGACTTTGAGATTACTGACAGGTGACCAAGAACCTATGACATCATCAAGTAAATTATAATCTAACATGCGAAATACAAGCAAACTTATTTTGCCTGCCCTAAAGTCAAAAGTCACATGGCAAGAGCCAACAATGAAAAATGGAGTAGCATAGGCACAGCATGGTGCCCAAAATATACTAAAAGAAGAACAGACAACATGAGAGACGAGATTGATGATTATGAAGGAGTACTGTGGTCTCAAACAGCAAAGAATAAGAAAGAATGGAAGAAGGGCCTTTGCCCAGCAGTGGGATGAACTTAAAAATATATTTTGTGTTTTATATTTATAATTTAAGGCATAAATAAATAAAGTCCATAGTAGAATATCATTTTTACTGAACACGAGATATTTCCGAGTACACCATGATTGGGATTTTTAAATCCCGTTTTTAATAATTTTAAATTTGGTGATCTTTTTTTGGTAAAAAGATATAAATAATATTAATAACTCCCAACAGACCCATACTAGGATTCCCTGTATCGTGTGTAACAGGAACTACAATAACCTTGGTACCACAACACCCAGACCCAGAACATATATATGTAGAACATACAAAAATTTGTCCCGCAGCGGAAATCGAGCCTGAACCTCTTGCGTCACAGCCGGCCGGCCCGTCTGGTTACCATTAAAACCAGAACACACCAATGCGTGGATTACTAGGTATAGGGGCAGGTATAGTATAGGGGCAGAGATAGATAGAATGTTCTTCTTCTTCACTTCTTTGCACGATTATAAATAAAGAAGCTTCTAATAAATGTGTATTAATGATGAATTACATATGAATTAAACGATAGCATATTAAAACCAAGTGCACAATGGGCACTCTTAAACTGAATGGCAGTTTTCATTCACCATAATTAAAGATTCAAAAGACTCACCAAATTATTGTCTCTGGATTCAATAACTTCTATCTTATGTTCCTATCCACTCCGAGTCTGAAATGAAGAATAAGTTCAACCTTTGAACAGCACACTGAACTGGGTACTGTCACTGTCAGAAATGAAAATAAAACAATGATACATTATTACAAGTTTAACGGGTCTTTATCGCGTTTACCTTATTTATTATATTCCCGACGTTTCGACTGTATTGCAACATTGTTCCTCACTGACAGTTACACCAAACTAGGTACCAGTCTAGTGTTCAGAACTACTACTAGTTTGGATATAAAGATTTTTAAAAGTTTAATTTTTCTTTTTAAATGCTAAAATAGAAAATGACACACTACTTAGCACACTGTTTAAAAATCTTTATTAGTAAGTTGGGTGAAGCCTGAGGAGTCAAAGAGAATTGGATCACCTTTTAAACAATACCAAATTTTTTTTTTTTTTAATTTACTATATCCTATAGAAAATAATGAAAAATATTTAATAATCAGGGACAATGTAGCTTTCAATTAGTGACAGGATTTTGTAGAATCATTCAGAGATAAGCCTACAAACAAACAATTTTACCTAATATGCTGCAATAAATAGTGCGGATAAAGAGGTTGACCACCTCTCGCCAGTTAACAACTGGCTGACATTGAAAAGAATATAAAATAATTTACAGTAACATTGCAACTATTGAAAGACCCTCTTATCAATCATGATTATGTTTTTTTGTTTCAGTGAAGGAATAATGAGATAGTACAGATAGCAGATGTACTATCTCATTATTCCAAAGCATGGACGAGAGTCCAATCAAACCGAGGGAATTGGAAAGGGTTGGTGCAGGCTTTGTGCCATTGGGCACACAGATCTAGACAATAACAATGTATTTCAGACCAACTATTTAAAAACAGCCTACATCTAAAAAAGGGCTTCAAAGAAAATAAAATTGCAAAACCATATTAACTGTCACTGAACACATATTTTTTATTTAACCATTGTTAAAACTGATCTAGCAACAAAACTATTACCTACCTATGTTATCTTTACTAAATAATGCATGCTTTTGTATTATTTTATTTTGTATTGATATGGATCAGTTATGCTATCTATAGTTTGTCTTTAGATGGCCCTACCATTTGTATGTAGGTATCTAAATAGTTGTTGATGTAGGTGTTATTCTTTCAATAAATACATATTATTTTATGTTGATTACATAGTGATAGTTGTTTAAAATATGAACTTCTAGGCAAGAAGCTACTAATAAGTTTAGAGCCAGATATAAACTTTTTTATCTATTCCTCTATCACAAGGATGCGCCCGTCACTGAGATAAGAAGCCGAGTTCATGATTGAATAATAAGGTACGAAACCTACCTTTTTAGCTCACAACATTCACAAGCACGTCATTTTTGCATAATTTACCACAACTAACTACGCTGCAAAGTTTTTAACTTATAACATAACAGTGAGAACACGATTTCGGGTGCAATAACACTGGAATACGTAGGTTAATAAGCAGTTTCGACTGCCAATTAATCCGTGTACCCGGGAATAACTTGTTCAACAAAATTTACCTGTATTGAGCGGGCGGCCTGTTTCCCGAGCGAATTCTCAGAATTTGAACAAACACACACACCAGCGCTTGTTCTACGTGACCTAAGAACGCACACACGCACCAAAGTTTAATTTTAGCTCTATCAACAAAAATTACTTTTGATTATTACCTTACGAACAAAATGTATGTTCTGTTTAAGTTTTTTCAGCTTTTGGCATTGTTACACGCTTTGTGTAGCGATAATGATTGGTTTTAATTTTGTAAGCCGGCAGCGAAACTCGCGATCGTGCGAGTGAGATGGAATACTGAGTAAAACAAAGTTCCAGGAAATTTGTGAAATATCACCCCCGCGCAGCGCGAGTTCGGTTTGACAGATGGGTGGAATGTTGCTAAATGCAAAATTGACTTTCCCTATATAATGTTAGAAATAAACATGAACAATATTATTGTATAATTTTCAGACTCAAATATAAATAAAAGCTAAAACTTGCCAAAAAATGCGATAGCCATTATTAAACTAGTAACAAAATATAGTGTCTCATAATTTTAAATTCATATTAGCAATTCCAAGGTTTATTTCTAAAGCCAGAGGAAAGGTTTGGGGTAGGGTGTGGATTGCCACTCCCAACACCTCACTTCATAGAGAGAGGTAGTTATAGATTTTTTTTAATTAAATATTATTATCATGTATACAGGGTTACAGGAAAAATCGTGCTAGATCCGTTAAGGGCGTGGAGTACCCATCATTTCTGACTTATTTCACTATGAAACACCCTACCCTAAACTTAACCCTTTTCGAGATATTCGACTTTTAATTTTTTTATCGAAAATTGCCGATTTTTAGGCTACTACATTTATTTTTGTTTATTTTGTGTATCTTATTATTATTATTATTGCATTTTTATATGTGTAATAAGATGCTTTAGGACGTCAATCATTAAAATAGTGCATAAGTTAATTTAATAGACCGTAGTAGACAAGTGAAAGTAAAGAAATAAAAAAAATATTAGAAAGTTTATTTTTCTCTAAGGGATATCTAAAAAAAATATTATGGCAATTGTTCGGCAGATTTTTTTTAAAATATCTACGTTTTATCAGCTATCTAACGAGGTATAACAATCTAGGGTTTGTATTACATTTCGTGGAAAAAAAGTAGTTGGGACGCTCCAGGTAGCAGTTCTAACGGTCCCGAGCCTATTGTCCTTCAAGTTAAGACGCACCGTGCGAGCGAGACAAGTGACGATTTATGTAGGTGCAAATGAAAGAAAAAATGTGTAGAGACCGGTTAGGGCTGGGAATACAACAGGGGGTATTGTTTTGATTGTCAGTCTGCTTTTGTGCTTCATACATAGTAGATGTGATATCGTTTTGCTCTTTTTCTCGACTTGGCTGTGATTCTGGACTATTTCTTCTGATTTGTGACTACTGTGCTTGTTAACCGGACTCTGATGTGTACCTGTGATACGGAAGTGTTGAAGATGACGTCCTACACACCTGAGGAATATGCTGATATGCTTATTTGTTACGGATACTGCGATTGTGTGTCTGCGCAAGCTCGCAACGAATACATAACTCGCTACCCCGGTCGTCGAGTGCCGGATATGGCCGTTTTTGACAGAGTTTATCGAAGACTTCGAGAAACTGGCTCTGTTTTGAGACGAAATGCAGACATGGGACGACCACGAATTGACGACGAAGAACAGGACAATGAGATAGTGCAACGCTTTCGAGCGGATCCGACTACTTCCACTAATATTGTTGCCCGTGATCTGGGACTTTCGCAATGGAGAGTGTGGTTTACAGTGCATACTGCTGGCCTATACCCGTACCATTACACGCCGGTAAATGTTATTGAAGAAGGAGACCCCGCGAGAAGATTGGACTTTTGCAGATTTATGCTGAATGCAGATGTAGAAGACCCAGATTTTCTAAGAAA
The DNA here is from genome assembly GCA_961405105.1 of Perizoma affinitatum. Lineage (NCBI taxonomy): Eukaryota > Metazoa > Arthropoda > Insecta > Lepidoptera > Geometridae > Perizoma > Perizoma affinitatum. The sequence continues at coordinate 15,846,244 of OY560186.1, read as the reverse complement.
TATCTTGTGAACGGATGAGTCTAAATTTGGCATAACTAACTATCACAACGTCCATAACTGGGCCCCGAAAGAACTAAGGAATCCCAATAAGAAAAGAGTGAAGGGGTCCCAACGAAGATTCAGCGTGAATGTGTGGATGGGCATTATCTCCAATCATTTGATTGGACCTTACTTTTTACCGGATAATCTAAATGGGGAAAGATACGAAAATTTCCTGAGAGCAGACTTGAGTGATTTGCTGGATGATCTGCCACTCAACCTGATCAGGGACATGTGGTTCCAACACGATGGCTGCCCTGCCCATTTCAGGAGAAGTGTCAGAGACTGGCTGGACACAAATTATCCAAACAAATGGATAGGACGAGGTGGGCCGTTGCCATGGCCAGCAAGAAGTCCGGACCTAACCCCCATGGATTTTCATGTGTGGGGGTGCATGAAAAGTCTAGTGTACAGCGAGCCGAATCCAGTTTCGTCTGTGGAAGACTTAAGAGAAAGGATTGTGGATGCAGCAAATAAAATGAGGACCACGTTGACCACTGGAGTAGTGAAGACTGGTCTCCGTAGAAGGATGCGACAATGTATCAGAAATAGAGGCGGCCATGTTGAACATGAACTGTAGAATAAGAAAAAAAAAAAAAAAAAAGTTGTGTGAAAACCTTTAATAAATGACATTTCATGCTTACCTATTGTTTTATTTTACTTTTTAAGGCGAAGTATGAATTTTCTTCTCCACTGTCGCCTATGAAACTATTTTTTTTTTTTTTTTTCAATGCATTTGAATAAAACCCTAGATTATTATACCTCGTTAGATAGCTGATGAAATTATATTGCGCAATTAGATATTTTAAAAAAGATCTGGCGAACAATTGCCATAATATTTTTTTTTAGATATCCCTTAGAGAAAAATAAACTTTCTAATATTTTTTTTTTATTTCTTTACTTTCACTTGTCTACTACGGTCTATTCAATTAACTTATGCACTATTTTAATTATTGACGTCCTAAAGCATCTTTTTACACATGTAAAAATGCAATAATAATAATAATAAGATACACAAAATAAACAAAAATAAATGTAGTAGCCTAAAAATCAGCAATTTTCAATAAAAAAATTAAAAGTCGAATATCTCGAAAAGGGTTAAGCTTAGGGTAGGGTGTTTCATAGTGGGGTGCCATGTCAGTCAACCTTCTCGTGTGCCTGTAGGCTCTTGTCGCTTATGGATCAGCCGGATCCGGGGTGAACGGAAGCTTACGGGACGGTGCGCCTCGTTTAAGCCCGATAATAACTTCTCATACGTGGGATCTTATTGTCGAGCAACTAATGGACTGACAGGGGGGGGGGCCTCCGCGTGTCCCTATGGGGCACTGTGGATGGGCCAAGCATGGTGGGCTCGTGGAGGAGCACCATGGGAGGGCCGGGGCGGTGTATGCTGCTCCGGTGGGCTTGCGCGTCCCAATGATCTTCAAGGCTATGCCGGCAGGTATACCCATACCGGACAGGCTTGGAGGGAGGGATCAGCGCAAGTGGAGGGGGCGCCCTTTTTTAGGGCGCGGATGAGGGCTCGGCGTGGCCCTTTATGGGCCCGTCGGGCGAGCGGGGAGTGTGCCCTTTTCAGGGCGCACTGTGGAGGGAGGGCTGGGGCGGCATTTGCTGCTCTGGTCGGCTTGCGTGTCCCAATGATCTTCAAGGCTATACCGGCAGGGCTACCCATACCGGACAGGCTTGGAGGGAGGGATCAGCGTAAGTGGAGGGGGCGCCCTTTTCAGGGCGCGGATGAGGGCCCGGCGAGGCCCTTTTCAGGGCCCGTTGGGCGGACGGAGTGTGCCCTTTTCAGGGCGCACTGTGGAGGGAGGGCCGGGGCGGCATTTGCTGTTCTGGTCGGCTTGTGTGTCCCAATGATTTTCAAGGCTATGCCGGCAGGTATACCCATACCGGACAGGCTTGGAGGGAGGGATTAGCGCAAGGGGAGGGGGCGCCCTTTTCAGGGCGCGGATGACGGCTTGGCGAGGCCCTTTTCAGGGCCCGTCTTGCGAGGTGAGTGTGCCCTTTTCAGGGCGCACTGTGGAGGGAGGGCTTGCGTGTCCCAATGATCTTCAAGGCTATACCGGCAGGGCTACCCATACCGGGCAGGCTTGGAGGGAGGGACAGCGTAAGTTGGAGGGGGCGCCCTTTTCAGGGCGCGTTTGTGGGGTCACTGGCGGAGATCGGGGAACTCCGCCGGCTTGCACGGCCCCACACATGGCCGGGGCTCGGCTGGTTTCCGGGCCACCCGTCGGGGTAAGATGGTGAATGCTAACGCGACCCCATCTTGCCCCACTATGGCGGGGGACTTAACCGGGGGGGTTTTAGTGGGTTCGAGTCCCACATACCCCCTTCCGTCATCCCCATGGCGGAAGGGAAATGCGTGGGCATTTCCCCCCCTCAAAAAAAAAAAAAAAAGGGTGTTTCATAGTGAAATAAGTCAGAAATGATGGGTACTCCACGCCCTTAACGGATCTAGCACGATTTTTCTTGTTACCCTGTATATATATATTCAAATTTTATACAGTGTGAACTAATAAAAAATTAATTGTAGGTACAGTTTATTGATTGATTATGGCGTGCGCTATCTAGAACACTAGCTATTAAAGATTATAATTTTCATAAAAAAAAAAAATAATTATGTCTCGTCCAACCTCCACTCATTATGCTAGGTTTACCTTGCGAACATCGCCTGCTGCCTAATCTCGTGGGACCTAGAGAGGGAGTTCGCCGCCTCTACGCGGGGGTTGTGCGATCGATGGCACTCTACGGAGCACCCGTTTGGTCAGGGAGACTGACGGGTGTTGGTCGCTGTAGGGCTATGTCTAATAGCCTGCAGCGTACCATTGCTATCCGTATCGCACGGGGGTATCGGACGATATCCCTAGAGGCGGCAACTCTGTTGGCGCGGTTCCCGCCGCTTGACATCTTAGCGGAGATAGACGCACGCGTGTATGTTCGTCTTCGCAACGATGACGGGGGCGGAGCCGCGCCTTCTGAAGTGCGGTCGGAAGAGCGCCGACGTGCGCTCCGGAAGTGGCGCGAGCGGCTCCATGAGCCGCGGTGTTCGCGCCAGCGCATCGTTGGCGCTTTTCTGCCGAACTTCGAAGGCTGGCCAGGGAGGGAGGTGGGTAACGTCACCTACCGTCTTACTCAGGTTCTCACCGGGCACGGATGCTTTGGTGAGTTCCTGACTAGAATTGGACGCGAACCGACACCGCAATGCCACCATTGTGGGTGGGACCGTGATTCCGCACAGCACACGCTGGAGGAGTGTTCGGCATGGTGCATGGAGCGGCGGATCATGGTCTCCAGGATCGGGCAGGACCTCTCTCTGCCAAGCGTAGTAGCGGCTATGCTGGCAGACGAGACGGCGTGGAAGGCGGTGGCCTCTTTCTGTGAGACCGTAATGGTTCGGAAAGAGGCCGCTGAGCGAGATCGATCCCGCTCGGAGGAGGCGGCGGCGGGGCGCAGGCAACGGCCGCCCCGCAGCGCCTGCCCCGCAAGGGGCGTAGCGGTATCCCCTGCCGAACAGGGGACCTTTCAGGCCCGCGGGTGGTCGTAGTGAGGGCTTTGACTATCCTCAAGCGGGCCTCGGGAGGGCGGCGGTACATCGTGGCATATGCCGCCGATAGCACCACGAGGGTGCGAGAAGGGCACCGGTGCGTTCCTTTGGAGATCCCGGAGCCCCTTGACATGCATCGACGCCGGCTACCGGGGGGTTTTAGTGAGTCCACTAGTCCGTGAACCTCACATAACCCTATCACACCCTCAATGTGGTAGGGTATCTGTTTGCAGATTTCCCCCTCGTTTACAAAAAAAATAAAAAGGTTTACCTTGCGAATTCCCTATGAGGTGCTGTCATGCCACTATATTCCCGCAAAATTAAGCAAATTAGCTAAATGCGGTTCACCCCAAAATACTTGTCACTCAATCCGAAACTACTTTTTTACGTTCCGTTACACGCGAGTCTAATTATAGTTAGATTAGTATGCTTTACTTGTAACAAATGTAAACAAATCTTGGAAGTTCATTTTGGAATTGATCTGATGATGGAACTCTTCAGTGGCCTCCTAGAGTCTGTTAACTATATTAGACGACCTCTGTGGCACAGTGGGCGAAGGCCCGCCTGAGACGCAAAAGGTTGCGGGTTTGATTTCCGCTGCGGGACAAATGTTTGTCTCGAGTCTGGATGTTTTCTATGATTAATATGTATGTATTTACAGAAAAAGATATATATGTAGTATACCAGTCATGTAGTTACCATAATACAAGCTCTGCTTAGTATGGGGCTAGATGATGTAGTGTGAAAAAAATGTCCAGCATTATTTATTTAATTATAATAATAGGTGTGGCCAAAATTTGAACTAACTATATGATTTCGAGATGGTAACACGCTGTGGTATCTGTCAAAAGCTCGTTATGTACATACAATAAATTGCCATTAGAAGTTACACGGTTTCCACTAAGCGAATTAAAATCTAAATTATAGGATTTTTTTGAATATCATCCTTTTTACCTTATTAATATATACCTACATGAGTTGTTATTTTTCTTAAAAAAAAATAACAACGTAGTGTATACATTAATATAAAATATCTGTGGCTTTCAATGACGTCGTTCGTCTCTGTCATATTATTGTTATGGTTTGTTTGTTTTGTTATATTTGTGGGTTTGAATGTCGAAACCAAGAAAACCATTGAAGGGCTTTGCTAACAAACTATTATTCATACAGTTTTATCACCGAGAAAAAGCCGCAGATAAACCAATTATATACCTGAAAAAAGCCACTGAACGTTTAGCTGCTGCAACATGCAGAGGCTTTTAGTTTGCATTATATTATTTTCGTGAGATCGATCCTATGAACTAGTTATTTATTATCTCTTTATTGCACATTTTAAACTAAAACGTTAACAATAGGCGGATTTAATGCTAAAGCATTTTCTACCAGCCAACCCAATTAATCGTGTAGTGTGGCGGTAAGCGTGCTACAATTTATTAATTTATAATTTTATTATCTTATGCATATAATAGATATTATTTTATAAATCTATTCAGATTACTTAATAAATATATTTATAGGCACTTATACATGTAAATAATAGTTTGAAGGTTTAAATAATAGTCATTGTATATTTTTTATTTTATTTTATCGTACGACATGTATGACCAACATCAACAAGTTTTAAACTAAGTACATTATTTTTATTTTATGTAGGAATTAGGACATTGAAGAAAACACTAATATACGTTTCGTTATTCTCAATTGTGCTGTCAGCATTGTAAAAATAAAAAACTACAACGTCTATCTGTCATTACGACATTTAGCGGCAATTTAAAATAAATGTATTTAGGCAAAAAAAAAATGTTCAAAAACATAGTTAAGTAAATAATATAAACATTTAAAAACCATGTGCTCAAGATATCTTAAAAAACAAACTGTTCTAATGGAAAAACCAAAGATCAAGAAAACCAAAACCATGTAAGCTATAGGGCATTCGATTTGAATCAAGCCTTATGTATGATATTTAAGAATATAATTACGACTATACCACGTACTTTACTATTCTCCTGCTGACGTTTCGTTGACCGTTTAGAGGTCCTTCCTCATGAGCACCGTCCGCGACCACGCTTGACGGTCGTGAGACGGGAACTGACTTGGCCTCGACGCTCTGCCCTTTGCGCGCGGCTGGATAGCGGCGGCACGAGCGGTGGAGTGGAGGCAGCTACCCGTTCTTCGTCGCATACATCGGTGACGTAAGGTTGCGTACACACCGCGCTGACCGTGTCACTCTCCAGACAAACCCGAACACTATCCTGATCAGCCGTAGTGGCATTCAGTAGCGGTCTCCAAGCAGGTGAAATCCCCCATCCCTGGTCTCGGTTGAAATTCGGGTGCCGGCTTATCTCGATTGCCTCGCGAATTTTTCGGGGGACGAAGAACTTCTCTCTGGCTAAAACCAAAGTCTTATCAAACCGTATGTAGTGAACCGAGGCCTGGGTAAGAGCATGTTCTACTGCTGATTTATTCGTGTCCAGGTTTTTCACACTCCGTATGTGTTCTGTCTGTCTGGTAGCGATGTTGCGTCGAGTATCACCAATATAAACTCTTGCCACAGTCGCACGGAATATTATACATATACACCAGGTACGATAAGAGGATCACTGTCTTTTGGGGACCTTAGGTAATGTCTTATCTGGCACAACTTACGAGCTGGTTAATCAGGCTGTCTGTTTGTTTTCGTGTCAGCATTATATATTAAGCCAACTAATGGGAAGACGCGAAGCTACAATGAGGAAACGATGTCTTTTTTCAGCCAAATGAAATACCCAGCTCCATACTCTCAATCCTGGGCGGGACCACCAGCACAAAGAGCGGCACAAAGTGCCAGAAAACCATCTACTAACAGGAGTTCAAAGTGAGTTTAGTTGCAATTTATTTTGCCGCAAGACTTCCTACTAGATACCTACCTTTGATATCGTAAATGCGAATGATGAACAGGTGTTGTTAACCTGTTCTAACTTCTTACCCAACTTCTACGGGTTTGTCATTAATAGATAATAATGCTGTTCATTTTCTCACAGTATTATCTAGCTTCAAAGTAAGCAGAGCTTGTGTTATGGGAACTAAATACCTACGTTCTGACGACCTCTGTGATGCAGTGGGCGAAGGCCCGCCTGAGACGCAGAAGGATGCGGGTTTGATTCCCGCGGCGGGACAAATGTTTGTAAGATCTGCAAATATTTTCTCGGTTCTGGATTGTTTCTTATTAATAAATTTCTATCAGTGGAGATCCCTAAATGGCCGCATAGCTACGAGTTTTGACATAAACTGTTTTAAAGTGCCACTGAATTTTGTAAATAATTATATGACTGACTGCTTACATACACCACAAATATTATGTATACGTACAATCAAGTTAAAACATTCAGATAGTCTGTCCTCGTGAAAACTAGGCATACCTTCTGTCAAAAACAAAACAATTAGGAAAAATATTGCTCTAGTACTTATACGAGATACCGCTTACCACAAATTATTGTCTTTAGTCAAAAGCTGACGTCCGTAAATAGACGGGACACCCGTCCTCAGCTGAAATGTCGCGGACCTGATCATGCAGTACCACATCTCAAATACGGACTCTTCCCGAAAAAAAACAGGTACATACCTAAGTCATCTAACTGCATGTAGAAATCTTCTGCTTGACATAGGCGTGGTTGTTAAAGCCGGGACAACGATTTCTGTCATTCTGCGTATTAGACGTTCAGTGTATGTAGTAATGCGTAATGGTCATTGGTCATTTGATGTTTTGTGCACATGCGATTGGTCATATTATTTGTGTCAGAACCGGATATCTAAACCTGTTCATAGGTATTCCAATGCTTCACCAATGATCGGGCAGTGGAGATTATGATAGCACGATTTTTGATCTGTTTCATAATCAACACTTTCGAGATGAGCTGGTGGGGATTATGAACTAACCCTGCTCTCTAAAGCACAAAATCTCAATGAAAATGCCCCTATCGGTCACCCAACAATGGAGAATCGGCAGAACATTGCATAACCTATAGATGACTTGTAAAACATGTTCCAAGGCAGATAAAAATAAAACGGTAAAAAAGTTTGAATTTATTAGGTTTTTTAACCCAAAAGTTACATAGTCCTTATCCCACAATCTGTGCCCCACAGGTTCCCTGTGTCGTGATTAACAGGAACTACGTGTAGGTTTATTCTACCACAGCACCCAGACCCAGAACTAATATTCCCAGATCATGAAATTTTTCTCTAAAGAAATCGAACCCATCACTTGCATCTCCACAGAGTTTGAAGATTTGTCAGTCTTATGTATTTTACATTTTATTCCACAAGGGGGCAAACTCAAGTCGTGGGTTCAAAGCTGCCACTCGAAGCCGATGATACTTCAGAGATCAAAATGCCCAGAGTTAGAATCGCTAAAGAAGGTAAAATTCCTATGGTATATACATAATGTCATGCTACGGCGATGCTTACAGGTTCAAGGCAAAGTCAAGTCTTTATAATTTTTAATTTAATAATTTTTATCATCATCGATTACGAGATGCCATTAATTTTCGTCGTCATCTCGATGTATAGAAATGCAAAAGTTCTACGCTGTTTATATTTTGGACTGGCTGGACTCATTTATCACAATCCCAATCCATAATTTGCACTGCTAGGTGTGGCATCCAAAAATAGCCCACAATCATGATGATGTCGAACCAACGCACTGTCGGACGGATGAGATCAATTCCTCTAGTCTTTTACTGATCACCACTGTCAGACTTACTCCCATCTGTCTGGTTCACACGAAGTCAGAGGTAGTCAGACTACCACTTTCGCTATCAACTTGATTTTAACTTCAGATTAGAATAGAATAGAAAATACTTTATTGCACACCAAAAACACATCAGCTTAATAACTAAAAAAACTTTGATAATGTACAATGGGCGGTCTTATCGCTAAATCGTAAAAAGTCTACCAGACAACCTTTGGATGGAACGGACTGTACTAAAGTTAACAAGGGGTTTAATTGGTGTACTTACATACTATGAATATACTATAATATATGCAATATACAATTTATTACACAATATACCTACATAGCTACAACAACTATTATATGATCTAAAACATAGATAGACTAGAAGCAGGCAACAGCTAATGACTCGAAGACAAGTAGTGTTCCTTGACCAAAGATTTAAAAATAGGTAGTGATTTAGCACGTCTGATGGTAACAGGTAGTTCATTCCATAAACGGACAGCCTGCACTGTAAAGGAGTTATCATAGTAGGAAGAGGTGTGTACAGGTGTAAGAAGTTGAAGAGTTTCAGAAGAACGCAGGGATCGAGCATGGGAGAGATGAATATATTGGAAACGTTCTTTCCATTAGTATATTAAGTTATTATTATATTAAGGGCCGGTTAAACTGACGCGTTGGTGGAGGCGATCAAAAGGAAAAGGTAGCCAAATGTTGTCAAAGTTCATGTCAATTTACTAATCACCACCGTTAACGCGCCAGTTTGACCACGCCTTAACATACATACTATGTAGGTGGTCGAGACACTATGATCTTCATCGAAGATACGCACTAAAGTCAGGTAGAAACAAAATTATACAACCAAGATCACAACTACAAGTGCACAGCGACGGCCCATACATAATGTCAATAAAATCTATAATAAGCTCGCAAAACAAATCACGGAATTACAAAAAGATTCACTTTTCACTAAACAGCTAAAATCATTCTTAATTGACAAATGCTACTATGACGTTAACGATTATTACGTTAATTTTTTTTTCAATAATAATAAAAATAACGTAAATGTACCTTGACTAATGCTATAAGAGAAAAATGCATAAACCTACTTATTTTATTCCAAACGTTAGATACTCTGCCTACCTTAACTTTATTTTTATCGTACCTACTAGTTTTTTTTTACACAAAACCTCGGCCTGCCTACTATCTGTTGGGTTCATGCGAGATACCTACCTATAAACACCATCTATGTATGTACCTTCCATGTGAAAGCAATAAATGTATTGAGTACATAACTGACGTTGAAATCAAGTTGAGAGAGACAGATGAAAACTTTTTACCAACTTTTTCGCGCATTTTACCAGCTGTCCTTCTGTCTGGCTTCGATAAAACCGGTATTAATATGTAAGCCAGTATTAGTTGGTATTGAGACAGTCAGTATGCAAGTAGATCTGAAGGCACCTACACAGCTAAGTTACGTAACTTGTGTCTTACTGACTGTTCTTGTGTAAACCAGGCATTCATCTGACTGATTTTGTTTATTTCTAGGGGAGACTTCAGCTCCACTCTTCGTAGTTCGCTCTCTCGACTCTCGCCTGACTCGGCGACTATCGCGCGCGGCGAGCACGCATCTTGATATCAAACCACGGAACTACAAGTAATACTACTTTGAGACGACAAATCATACAGGAAATAAAAAGTTAACGATTGATTACGTATTTTATTATCTCACAACTTCTTGTTACTACAAGTACTAAGTAGTAGAACCTTTGGTGAAAGAGCTCGTCTGGCGAAGTACGACCACCATGAAATGAAATATCACTTTATTGAGGAACACGATGTAAGTACGTCCTGCAAATGTCGGTTTGATCGCTGACAGCGATCTCTTCCAGACAACCGTGCATTATTGCTACCAAAAAAACTTAAACTATACCTAGCCTTACTTATTTCTGCCGCCAAGCCGTAATGCTGTATTCCGGTTCGATAGGTGCCAGTAAAATTACAGGCACATGAGACTTCACCCGTTAAATTTCAGGGTCGGTAACGCGCGATTGATACCTTTGGTGTTTGGTGTTGCAAGCGTTCATAGGTTACGGTAACCGATAACCAACAATTTAAAAAATCGTAGAAGTGCGAGTCTGACTCGCGCACCGAGGCTTCCGTATAAGCTTGTATGTTCAACGAAACATTACTCGAGTTTATAAACTATAATAATAATAATAATATTTGTTTATTTCAGACCAAGATACATATCGAGTTAGTATTACATAAAAGGTACCTATAACTATATTAGTAAATTAAATTAAATCACTTAAATAAATCTTTTCCTACCTACTTAATGCAAGTTGGCCCAAGTTCCACCAGCCAGCGCCTCATTAGAATAGAGTACATGTCATTAGCAACAACAGTCACAAGGCTGTTAGTGCTGCGGTTCTTAAGCGCATAATCGCATAAAAGTCGTCTGTGTGTGCGTCTGCAAACATCCCCGATGCGCTGCAGAAACGCGGCAGCCTCAGCAGCATCCTGAAACCGTTGTTGTATTGGATCCGTAGGGCATTATAGGATTTCTGTGTATATTTAGCCCACAGACTGCACGTATAGAAAGATGTACAATACGCTTTAAATAGTGTGACTTTTACTGGCGCCGTACAACGTGCGAATCTGCGAGTCAACATGTTGCACCTCACTAACAATGCCCTACGTTCCCTCTCCATGTCCATATCGTCTGACATGTCCTCCGTGACCCAGTGGCCCAGGTACTTTTGACACTTGTGGTGTAGCTGCGAAATTTCATGATTCTAGATCAACGGCAAGTACCCTATATAGGTTTTGGTTTATTTGTGAGTATCAAAATATCAGTCACATAAAATGCCGTAATTTTTTTTATTGTGTTGTCTTAGAGGCTTGATTTTTTTAGATCTCCAAGGTACCGCAGACCAGCGTATTTGATATTCATGTCAACTGGATACCTCCTCGCGTTCTTGAGAAAGGGTCTTGACCGACAAATAGACGGACGGATGGACGGACGAATGATCCTAAAGGATTCCGTTTTTTCCTTTTGAGGTATGGAACCCTAAAAAGTTCTTTGCACTCCAAATTATAAAACACAAGGTATCTGCTATACATACATACGAGGGCCAATAAAATTAAACTCATGTCTATATTTATATCTAACTCTGCAAACTGGGAACTTGTAGTAAAAAAAAAGCCATGTCTATAAGATTTTTATTCATTGAAATCACAAGGAACATCGGTTTGTCATAAGCTATTACTATGTCATGTGGTTTAATGGCGATTATGTTATTTCCATATATTTTAAATGATATCAGTAAAATAGAATAGCTAGAAAGCGAATGGACATTGTCTTTAACACAAGGCAACAAACACGCTTCCTGGCATATCGAGTAGTGCTTTTCATCAAATATGTAAAATATTGAAAGTAACAAAAAAAGTATAACAAAAAACACATTAACCCTTTGATTTGAGCAGTCGGGTAAAAAGTTCAAAACCTCAACCAAAATAACAAAAAAGATGCACAATGGTCAATCACAGCGTTTTCCACTAGACAACTTAAGAACGGGAAAGTGCTTTTATTCACCTTAACTTAAAGATATGTATATAAAGTATATACTTGAACATTATAATAGTACAATTAAACATGGTACAAATTATAACATACTTAATAGATTAATCCCCATATTACACAAGTTAATGGGGAATTAATGGGGTATGGGTAATACAAATAATAATATGGCAGTCATTATATGACAGGCTGAGTAAAAATTGGAGAGTTCAGATCGAGAAATGTCCCTATTCCAGTTTTAAAATTTGGGGTGTTATAAACACTCATTTTCAATGACAACTGTAGATTTACTCCAAAAACTACCATACCGTAGTATCGGCGAAGGCACCGATTCGAATTATTTTTGAAAGATGCAACGCATGCCCATTTTCAAGTTTCAGACGTTCTGAACATAGCCTGGCAAAATGACAGCCATTGTTTCGTGCCCCTAACCATTCTGCTATTGTAATTAGGAGGCAGGAATAACCAACGCATTATAGTCATTTGACAAATATTTTGGCGATTATGTAATTTTTTTCTAGCTCTCAATTACAGGTCTGTCAAAAAATTAAATGGTCAAACTTACTCAATTATACCTAAAAAACAAATAATAATAATCTAACAATAATTAGACAAAATATTAAAAAAATATATATATCTAATGAAGGTAATATACAGATGAAACTGGCTAACCAACGATCTAAACCGGAATTGTCCTCCAAATTCTGGCTGATTATTTTATCAGTATTTTGAGTGTACAAAGGTTTTAATATAAGATAATCATTTATTTTGACTAAAACTATAAACAGATACTTTTAAAATACGTACCCACCTAAAGCCAAATACGTAACATTTATTTTTACTTTTTAAAGTGCAAGTGCATCTTTTTAAGATAATTTTATTCTGTCAAAACACAGTCTAAAAAAATAACAAAATCCTCAATTCAATATTAGTCTTAATCCTTAAAGACATCAAATATCTACTCAGTATTCACGTGAGGATATCCTACTAGAAGTTGGAAACAAAATAACTTATTGCAAAAGATAAAACAAATGCACAAGCCAACCTTATGCTGAACAGCATTATCTTCCAGTAAGAAGATTAACAAATAAGAGAAAATAACTAGCTACAAAAAATAGAAGTAAACTACATACATTCTGAATACATGCATAAATGAAAATCATTAGTCTGAGGCAAGTCAAAACCATCATTTGGTTCATGCCCGCTCTTTGCATGGAAAACAATACGGCGTGTTTTCAAGCTTATCGCCATTAATAGAATATACAGACATAACCGTGCCAAGGCTCAGCAATCCTGGGCCTTCGAAAGAACAACGAAATAGTATACATTTTGTAGCCCGACCTATTCACGAAACAGACACGGGGCAGGAAAATTTTAATAATATCAAAATGGAATACAAATATCAACGGTGTCAAAACTAATGTCAAAAATAATTACAAATAATGTCAAGAAAACTGGCCGCCATATTTTACTATTTTGGCAATGTCAGTGTGCTTTAGCGACCAACCAACAAGATAGTCAACTAGACCGGGAGTTCGTGGTCTTCAACCCTTATCAGTGTAGTACGTACGTATAGACGTCTAGACAAATACCACTTTGTGTTGGCGTTAACGCCTGCGGAAAGATTGAATTGTATGGAAATGACATCGGCTATTGAGATGTCACGTGACTGCCAAGTCTTCCCTTGACTTTGCGTTAGCGTGAAAGGAAAACTAAGCGTGAGGTTTTTGTCTAGGTGTTTAGAACCCACTGGACAAGTCATACATGCGCTGTAAGAGGACAAAAATAACATGACGAATTCATTTGTTGATGATGTCTTTTCCTTAAAAAAATATTTTTGTTTACATGCCGCAATTTATTCATTTTTTCTACTGACAAATGTACGAGGTCTGTACAACCAACAGCTCTTAACCATAATTTAGAAATAAAAATAAAAAAGAGGTCAGATAATGTTAACAAAAAACGGTATTTACATGATTTGCAATGTTTATTTCATGTGATCATGGTACACAGTTGCATATACCATGATCACAGGAGGAACTGAAGTCTTTAAGCGGGTTAATTTGACTACATTATTACATTACTACATTATTATGTCAATAAACATGGACATAGATCAAAAGTTAAAACCACTAAGTATCTTAATAATCAATTTATAAATTATAAAATTTATAAATTGATGATAATAATTTATTATTATAAATACCTCTAGTTATTGGAAAATATGTACCCTGGGAGTCCACACGGGCGAAAAAGCTTCAGGGTAGTGATATCTATAGGCTGTCTATATCTATATAATAATGACCTTACTTATATTTATTATTTATTGTACACGCAGATAATACAGATAAAACATTTTCTTCCAGCAAACCTTTCGAGGTCAGTTGATTTGAGCATTTTTAAGTTAACCGATTAGTTGCGGATGGCACGTCAGGCGTGTCATATTTTTTTTAACTTGTGGCTTATGATACTAGAGGCGTATCATTTTTAAATCGATTGTAACTCCCTCAAATTAAGTTTTAGAATGGTCTGCCTCGAACAAAACTATCATGATTTCGAAAGTTTTTTTTTCGATTTTCAGATAACGAATACAATGTGTTTGGCGATAAATTTACTATAGGAGTGTGGTTTTTTTATTTCATTGATGCTTTTGAGGTGCGATGTAATGTTAGTTTTTAACAAATTAAAAATCCCCTAAGTTGAATAAAACATTTCTACAAAAATTTTTTTGCCTATTGCTCGAATACAACAAAAAAAAACATCGTCACAAAAGGTTTGAAACATCTGAAAATGTAAAGTTGCCTTCCATTACAGGAAACACGTAGTTAGCCTCTTAAAAACGAATTAAAATAACGTATCGTGCCGTACACTACCGTAGTTTGATGTCAACTAAACTTGAATCAAGTCTAACCGTGAAATAGCAATAAAAAAACATGTGTTTCATATACATGGCTGATGGCACAATAGGCGTGCCATCAACTTATATGGCGCTTGACACACCAGTCGTGTCATAGAAAATTTGTTCATAGACATGGCGAAAAGTTTTCGAAAATGGGCGCCGCAACGAATCGGTTAAACAGCATTTTGTTTTCTTCTGTTAAATTTGAAATAGGACATTCGTGTAGGAATACGTTTGCGCATCGCTCAGAGTTTCGACCCATAAAACCGTAAGGTTGCTTGGACCATGGAAGTTGTGTTCAATTGAAAATGACAATTAACAGAACACAAAACAGTATAATGTTTATATACTCATTTATAATATTTTTTTGCTTTAGGCACTTAGATAGTTAAGATTGTGACGTCAGTAGAAGGTACTCAAGGTACTCAATGTTCGGGAAATAAGCTAAGTATCATGAACTTCCAACAGTGAATTGGATGAAATATACCAGGGTCCTAACCATCAAGTCTTTTTGTGTTTTGATTCAGACAGCGATGTCAAATCCTGCTTTGCAGTTGAGGACGCTATATCTTTGTCATATAATAGTAAATTGCAAAGCGAGATTTAGCATCTTTGTCTGAATTAAATCGCAATAAAACTTGATGGTTAGGCCCCTGGTCTTGTTGATTACATTTTGGATTTCATAGGTTCCATTAGATTGTCATTAGATTGTGGTAGACGGATGATATTTGGAAATCATTAATAGTTCGTTTAGAATAACACTCAACCTGAGTGTTATACGTTATACTTTTTTGAACAGAAGGTAGTTAATCTTTATTTTACAGCTACCTTTGGTAGGTTTATAAACTATTACAGCAACAATACTCCAAATGACGTTGTTATGAATGTATGATTACCTGAAATTAACAAAAGTTTAAGATAAGTACACTAAATGGGATTGTGCCGTTATTCAGTGTATTGTGTGAACTACTCATAGTATTGTGTACAGGTACTCTATGTATTGTGTGAACCCACTTGTATTGTATGTACTACGCACTGTATTGTGTTGATGTTCAGTGTATTGTGTTCCAGTAATCGAGCGTGTTGTGTGTAGGTTGGTACGCAGTGTATTGTGTGTTGGGGTGTACTCTGTGTATTGTGTGTAGGTGTGTACTCACTGAGTGAGCGCCGCGATGAGCTCCGGAGCGTCCAGCTCGAACATTTTGTCGTCGAGTTCGCGGCAACTGCGCACGCGCAACTCACCCACGCCCTCCGCCGTCACCTTCATCAACTCCAAGCCACGTTCCAGCTGAGGCCGAGTCACTTTGCCGAGTGGGAAACCTGGAATCAAACGGTTATTGATTGAACACGCTTGGTTCAGAGGAATCGGAAAAACAGTGAAGGAAAACATCGCGAGGAAAACTGCATGCCGTAGAACCATAAATTCGAAGGCATGTGCTATCAGATAGTGTTCCAAAAAGCGGCGAAGAGCTTGCAACCTGTCACTAACTACTCGCAAAATGTGGGCATGTGCCAAATGTAAGGTTTGGACGTGCCTCTCCATGCCCCCTACTGGGTACCCACAAAGATCTACTCACTGAATATGTATCTGAGGATGTCCATCATTGAAATTGCTAATTCATCTTTAAATGCTTCTTGAATAACAAAATGCTTCCGATCCTCACCTTGTATGTCGAAGTCCTGCGCTAGCGCCGGGTACTTCTTGTCCACGAACTCGGGCAGCATTTTGCGGATGTCCGCCGTACTCACGTCCTCCAGGTCGCCGTAGTCGATGTGCATCACACTCGCCACCTGGCTCCCGGGACCGTTGGCCAGAGCGACCAGCACCGATCGCACCCACTTATTCACTGTGAACAACAGGTTTTAACACCAAGTTGAGTGATCCACCTAACACCCGAAGCTGTGTTGCTAACACCGCATTTACACATGCGGCATTCGCGCACTAATGTTCACTACTTAGTACTAATCTGCGGCAGAATGTATGAGTATTCCATCTCAGATTAGTACTAAGGAGTCAACATTCGTGAGCGAATGATGCAGGTGTAGATGCAGTATTTAAATATACAAATTAATATTAAATGTTGAACATTTTCACACAGCATCATCTAGCCCCAAACTAAGCTGCGCTTGTATTATAGGAATTACATGACTGATACTATACAGTCGTTGGTTAATATGATAAGGGGGCCACCAATTGAAATGCAGATTTTAGCAATGTTGTCTATGACAAGGGTGGTTCTTGTATAGGTTATTTAGTCGCGCTCTACTTTATGAAATTTACTGCATATAATCTGTCGTGTACAGATTATATGCGATAAATTGCATACCTAGTGTAAGACAGATCGCTAATTTGATAGACAGTGTCCTCGATTCAAGCAGCCTTTGCGATGGATTTGCGTAATATCAAGAGGCTTAACATGGCAGGTTAAGGTATCCATTTACCTACCTCGTTTATTTTTAGTGATGCACAGTTCCTCCGGCTTCGGC
Organism: Perizoma affinitatum; assembly: GCA_961405105.1. Taxonomy (NCBI): domain Eukaryota; kingdom Metazoa; phylum Arthropoda; class Insecta; order Lepidoptera; family Geometridae; genus Perizoma; species Perizoma affinitatum. The sequence goes on along the minus strand of OY560186.1, from coordinate 15,828,981 downwards.
AGGTATGGATCCCGGCAAAGCGGGCTCGCACAATATTCAGCGATCTGCAACAAATCACAAACATAATAGTACTAATAGTTGTTATTTTTGCATGTGAACATCTATGGAAATCCGCATATCAAGCTCAATAATAATAATATGTAAATAAATACTACTAATATTATAAAAACGAATGTTTGCGAGGATGCATGGTTGGATGGACGTTTGTTACTCTTTCACGCAAAAACTACTGAACGGATTTGATGAAACTTTACAGTAATATAGCTTTTACATCAGAATAACACATAGACTTGTGTATCATATTTATGTATTTACAAAAAAAAAGTATAAAGTATCATGTTCAATAAGCGGCAATGGGCTTGCAACCTGTCATGTGGAATGCTAACTTGCAAAACTATCCCCTACTTGGTATCCTCTAAGATCTACTCACTGAGTATGTATCTGAGGATATCCACCATGGGGAAGAGTGACTGAAGACTCTGACAGATGACTGAAACAAAACAAACGCGTGAGCGTGTTTGTTTTGTTTCAGTCATAAAACAAGTTCTGCTTAGTTTGGGGGCTAAATGATGCTGCGTGAAATATGTCCAGCGTTATTTATTTATTTTATTTGAAGTACTCTCACCTGGTCTGAGAGCTCTCCATACACGAGATCGGCGATCTTATCGCCTTTCTCGTAGCCGCAGACGGCGCCGCGCGCCAGGCTCTGTATATCGCAGAACGTCACGCGAAGGACGAACGGACGCGACGTGGGAACCGAGCAATAGTTCAGATCAGCGAAGAAACGGGACTCGCTCTCTGTGAAGTCAGGAACAATAAAAACTAAGTAATAAAAAAATTACAATATGAAAATTAATAGAATTTGGTATCTGATCTGATAATGGAGCCAGGAGGTGGATATTAGAAATATTTTAATAATTTTTAGTGCGTGATAAGAGCGTGTTTTTTGAATTATTTTTAACTACACATTTAGTTATAATTAGATATCCCAGTTGGTCCCATCTTTTCTCAGCCGTTGCATTATTTTTTAGCCAGCTGCGACGTAAGTGATCCTGATTCGATTCCCGATGCAGAATAAATGTTTGCTCTGCAGATATTGTTTCAAGTCTGGGTGTTGAGGTGCTCGTAGTCCCTGATACCCACGACACAGGGAATAGGGGTCAGGAATAAGTATGGATGTGTCTGTTGGGTGTTTACTATTATTTATGATTATTATCAATTATTCAAAAAATATAATACCTAGGACGTCGCCGCCTTTTTCGAGAAGTTTCTTCCATTCGGGAGTGCAGAGTTCCTCGATCCTCTTTGTAACAGAGTCGCAGTTCTTCGCTATGAGTAGATTCACGAGGCTGCCGCTGGCGGCGGTCTTATCACCACCGGGGACCGTCTGGAAGATGTTATAACAATCAAGGGTATTCACATGGACTCTGTGTTGCAGTGAACGAAGGTTGCGGGTTCGATTCCCGCCGCGGGACAGTTGTGCAAATATGTATGTATTAAAAGAAAATCATAAATAGTTTATCAGTCATAACACAAGCTCTGCTTAGTTTGAGGCTACTAAGCAGAGCTTGTATTTAAAATCACAGACCAAGGAAGCCATATTTACCAGAATCAGTTCGGTGGCGTTGTCCTTCAAGCTGTCAATATACGTCGTGGCGGCTTCTGTCAGAGTAGCCGGCACGCTATCTGACAGCCTCACGATAGAAGCCTGCGCCGGCGCCGCATCCAGTGTCAATTTAGCAGGGCACGGGTAAAGACGCTCCAATGGTACGATCTCTTCATTACCTGCAAAGGAAAATTTAATATAGAATTGGCTATGCTCAATAAAATTTATAAAACAATGCCTCGGTAATCAACACATGCAAAGTTTGCGTTTTCCTGCGAATAATTAAATATACCATTTATCCGAAACTCACAATATATAATTGTTTTAGTTTTGAAAGTAAAAACCCCACACTTAAGTTAGGTGAAGCCTCGGCGCCTCGAGCCGAAACATCCAAGAATTTCAATCAACCTGGTAACGATCTCGTGGCTTAGTTGGTATAGCCTACGCGTACCAAGCGGGAGGTCGCTGGTTCAAGTCACGCCGAGAAATAATTTTTATAAAAACTATTCTTTCGTATGAATGAAAACTTTATTTTCTTGAACACAGGTACATTGGTTCTTATGTTACGCTTTTAGGTATCACTGTACTCGACTAAATTTGTCGTGCAAATATTAGGCACCTACCTACTCGTACTCGCTTACGTAACTCACCGTACTCAACATACTCGATGAGGTACTTGTTCTTGGCCACACTGACGCGCTTCACGAGTGCGCGGTAGTGCGTGCCGTCTTCTATGAACTTGGCGATGACCGTTTGACCTTTTACAGGCGGTTCTTGCAGTGGCGCGGCTGTAACAAGATATGCAGCTAAGTGGGGAAATATAGATGAGTATAAAAAAAATAAAAATAGAAATGCGCAATGTGCGGGAGCGGCAGAAGATATTCGGGCGACAGAACAGGGGCGGTAGATATTGGAGCGGTCGTTATCACTGGAGGATTAAGGAAAATGTTAAGGCGGCATTACGAGCATTGTCATAGAGCATCTGTTCTGCCGCACTGCAGCTGATGACTGCAGATGTAATGTAGCGGGGGCGGCTAAAGCCACTAATGCAGATATCGGAGCGACAGAAACAGCTGGGACGAGAACGTATCAAGCGGCGAAATCTACTGGAAAGGTAGATGTTGACGCGGTAGAAGTAACTGGTCGGCAGAATTCAAGGCATTAGCAATCATAGCCGACCTTTAATATATACAAATGGTCCAAAATGAATAATCTTATCAGTAGTGCCATAGAGCACCGTGTTCTGTCGCACTGCGGCAGATATAGGGGCCGCAGATTTCAGAGCAGTAGCCATCAAAGCCGACTTTTATCCTAAACAAATGATATTCTCACCAGTAGTGGCATAGAGCAGCGTGCCCTGCAGCGCCGCGTCGAATGCGGCGACGGAGCGCGCGTCGCAGGGGCGCACGCACGCGCGTCTCAGCGACGTCGCGTCCAGCAGCACGTACAGGCAGTTGTGCTCGACGGAGCGCCGCGGGACCTCGGGTATGCCGCCCGGCACCGCGGCAGCTTTAGAGTCGGCGGCATAAGAGAGACTTACTGCCGCCGCTAGAAAATAACAAAAATATATATACATTATTTATTTGTAAAACAAGTATACAATGATGATGGATTAATGATATACATTAGATAGAAAGATAGATCTTACTACTATTGTAAATGAGAAAGTTAGTGAGGATGGATGTTTGTTACTCTTTCATGCAAAAACTACTGAACGAATTTTGATGAAACTTTACAGTAATTTAGCTAATACATCAAAATAACACGTAACTAAAACGACTTGTCCTATAAAAAAAACAATATAAAACACAATAGAAAGAACTTTCAGGGTGAACGTAGGCTGTAAATATTATCCCGTTTAAATAATAGGGCTTTTCATGGAGACAAATTTTGCAACGTTTATCGAAAAATAAACGAACGAGCGAATGCTGCCCTAACGGAAAGAGCTACTTTTCATTGACAACTTTTTAACCGGATACCCGCGCGGGCGCAGCTTGTAGGAAATAAAATAAAACTAAAACTTACGTTCCGCAGGGTATTCCACTTCTGGTATCCATCGCGTCACCTCGGCTTCTCCCAGAGACGTCCCCGCATCATCCATCACCGACACTTTGACCACGCTCGAAGAACAACTGACCACCGTGCAACTTAAATTGCCAACAATCTAGAAAACAATATTTTCAAAGTTATAGCTAAAACATTTGTATTTTTACTTGCGACCCTAGGAGACGGTGTACATGTTTTCGGGTTTCCAAAAATGCTATTTAATGCCACAGTGGCATTCGTAATAGGCAGTCTAAAGAATGCCAAGAATTGGTGGTGTGTCCTCCATATTTTGCAAAGGGGAAAATCTACCATTGAGCGAATCCATCTGATCCACTTGTCTGGCTCCTAGATAGATAGATAAACACTTTATTCTGCATAACACCATTTTACAGTACAAAACACAGAAACATAATAAAATAACAAAAAACTAAATAAATTCACAATGGTCGGTCTTATCGCTCAAAAAAGAGATTCTAGACAACCTTAGTATTGAGAGAACTATTTCAAAGAACGACGGCATTGTTGCCTTACTGAAAGTGTGGTGAATAAACGTAAAATACAAATTAAACATTCTTTTAACTCAGGACCAACACTTATAAATCGGGAGGCATATTGTTTAATGTCCCTGGAAAGGTCTAGCTTTCGTTGTATTTTCGAGCGCCATGTATCAGATACATGCTTCGTGTAGTTCAGTACGAACTACTGCTTTTTCGCTCTGCGTCGATGTGATAGTCGATTACTTCAATATAATAATAAACATGGCTTCATTTCTAGATCTATGGTAACAATGACGGAGGCTCGCCTGAGACGCAGAAGGTTGCGGGTACGATTCCCGCCGTTGTGCATGATCTGCAAATATTTGTCTCGGGTCCGGGTGATTTCAATGCATAATATTAATGTATTTACAAAAAATACATATAAGTAGTATATCAGTCCTGTAACAGCATCACAGCTCTGTGAAAATTTCCAGCATAAATATTATTATTCATGTGATGTCATTGTGTATGGTAAAAAATAAGAACGTTAAGACAGATAATAGAAGGGTTGATGGTAGATTCGAAAAATAATGATTCACCTATGGTATTAGGTGGTTGTCCTAGTGTGTAGGTAAGTACCTGGCTAGGTAGGTCAGTGATGTCCGGAACAATAAAATCCAAACATTCACAGAAACACAGAGTTTATTAAGCCACAAAACACCACAGTATATTGAAGGAGTAAAAGCAGAAAGTCAGTGATAAATAGACAGTTTAGAAGAAGAGAAATAGAGGTATAACAAGCACACAAACAATCAAACATATGATATCTCGCGAAAGTAAATGAACGCGGGCTCCGCGACGAATAGGTCGCACGCGGTAGGTCGAGACTGGTTTTGCGAGCCGCGACGCGTGAGCTTAGCGCTTGGGACCGACCGGTGCCGGCACAGCGTATCTAATAGTTAGTACTACCGTACCAGTACCGTAAACGTTTCCATTAGACTCGAACGGGCGCATCATCATTTGTAAGTATGCTAAATATTTCATACGATAGGTACATAGATAGATATTATTTATGATGATATATTATTATTGAAAGTACTTATGTGTATGTGTATTTATCTGAATATATATTTGTGTATTGTATAAAATAGATAAATATTTATATATAAATAATGGTAAAAAGTAATAGGTTCACCACACACCCAAAGCGGGCGAGGAGACTGGGCACCGATGCGACGACGGTAAAGATAAAGATTAATTTATTTGCATCAACATAATATATGTTACAGTTGTAGGTTTTAAATATATTCAAATTTCCAATTATATTCTACCTTAAAATTAGGCATGCAAATGTTTAAAATTATATTTGTTTTAAGTTATTCAGTTATTTTAAATAATATTTGTTTGTTAATTGTACATAAAAATTAAATAGTCAAAGTTTCAGATCGTCACCTAAAAATTCATTAATGTTGTAATAACACTTACTTACTAATAATTGTTTAATTTAGATTTAAACATAATCTCATTATGATTTAAAAAGGACTTAGGTATCTTATTATAAATTTTAATTTAAGTCTATTCACGAAGAATGCCTCATTACCATAGTGGTATTCTCGGTTACCCCCTAAATCCTAATCCCATTAGGATGAGATTCATGGAAGGCCTGTGTTGAAAGGACTTATTACCACGATAATTTCACAACACAAAGACGCTCACCTCAAGTTGTTCCATCTTGAGCACGGCGATGAACTCTGGTATCGCGGCGTATGCGGGGGGGAGGCGACGACATGCGCGCGGAGTGAACGAGACAACACGTGCCGAGTCGAGCAACGCGGCACGCGAGGGAGCGAGACAGCGCGCGCGGTACCAGCCTTCATCCTCCGCGCATAGGAACGCAAACGTCTCGCCGACACGGGGCCTTAAAAAACATAAAACCGTAATTGAACGGTCGCCAAAATGTCTAACTTGATTCTGAAACAGTTCAACAATTTCTGTCTAAGCCTAAATTTTATTCTTAAAAACAAACACAGGCAAATCCAATGAGTAATTATGGCGTCCGATCAAGATATAAAAATAAATTCAATAGACCACAAATAAGATTGACATTATCTTCTAATAACAGCTTTATGATGACAATTAAAATTTATAGTAAAATTCCGGACACTTTTAAAGAAATCACATTACTTACTAGATTTAAATTTAATTTGACAAAATAACTAATTGATGAAAATGTTTTTATAGTTTAAACGAATTTTTCAAATATAAAATATAACTTATTTAATTTTTGAAGGTGCATGATTAGTTAAGTTTAACATGTTTTTCTATTATTAATAATTCTATTTGATTTGTATTTAAATTCAATATTGTATTCATACGCATGTAAAGGCAGGTTTTGGTAGGATTACAATAATTTTAAGATCTATGTGTAACCCGAAATCTTATGAATAAATGGAATGACTCATAAACTTGAATCTATATTCAAGCATAGATTTTTCGAGTTTAAATCTAATCCGAATACTTGATTATTTCACACATTGCAATTTCTATCGAAACTGTAGTTCGTCACGAACAGATCGTGCGATGTACAGTTTTTACCCCAAAAAACCCACCACCGATTAAGCTCATCTTCAATTGTTTTACCAAGTCTCATCAAGCATTTTCTGAGTTCGCATTTTCTCTTGAAACATATTTTACTTTCAGCCATGTTTTAAGGCTATCAAATGACATTGCAACTAACCTTATTGGTTAACGACATTAAATCACATTATTACAACGATTGATTACAGAGCGTTAGAAACAGGGAGATCAAACCTTGAAGACTTACGTATACTCCTCTGTATCCTTCATGCATTCCAAAGAGAAATCAATGCAGAGCTGGTTGTAGGTGTCGCTGTAGTCTTGGTGCAGCGTCAGGCAAGCATAGCCGGACTGCTTCGAGCCGCACTCCATAGCCCGGCATATCGCCTCGGCGACAAACGTGACACCCACTGAGAGCTCCTCAACGACGTAACTGGTAAATAAATAAGTTAATTTTAACCCGCTACGCAATGGAATCGAATATAAAATACTGTTTCTATCAGCCCATGTGGTCTTATTGTTGGACAGAGGCCTCCCAGATTCCCAACAGTCACTTCGCTTTCACCCACCGTAGGTCAATTTCTCATATGCGTCCAGTTCATCACGCCACATACCCATATAAAAAATAAAATGTCAACTGAAAGGCTAATTTAGCTAGTTCGCATGCGACTGGTACCTCATTAGTTTTGTTTTTTTGTGCGTAAGATCTTTCGTCAATTTTCACTTACCTTTTGGGTACTAGCGGTTTGCGCGGGATCGCATTTCGCACGTTAATCCTTGAGCCAACTTTCTGAGGCGCTGGCTCGACTCGCGTCTGATTCACCTGTGATTCAGTCGCCTGTTCTTTGATTGACTGACAGTCCGCTGGCTTTATTTCCGGCTGTCGGATTGGCGAAACTTGTTCTGCAAATGTATGTAGATTTAAAAATCAATCAGGTCAAACAGACTTATTGTACTAACTTTATTTACTGTAATGTTTTTGAACGGAGCGTATGAAAGGATCAAATGAAAAGAAAGGGTTATAATGAAAGAGTGAGTGAGTTTGGTTTGAGACAAGAGAGTGAGTGAGTTTTTTTTGCGTAAATAATAAGAGTAAAATAATGAGAACAAACTTGTGGGGTCAGTACTATGTATGTGTCTGGAGGGTATTGATTATTATTATTATTATTATTATTATTAATCTAGCATGCTGTGCCTGGGTAGCAGACTTATTTTTAAAACTTCTACGTTTGACGAATATAAACTCCTGGTCTATACTGATGATTAGTTAAGAATATGTTTAGATATATAGATAGATAACTCTTTATTGCATACATCAAGATAAAAAACTAACACTTTACAAAGAATCTTAAAACTAGTCTGTGGTGGTACAATGGGCTGCCTTCTCGCTGAGAGCGATCTCTTCCAGGCAACCTTTGGATGGACTAAATAGTTTAGGTCCAATATGACATTTCATTCCTTTGTTTTTCACCCTCAGAAGTGGTATTTTTTTCATCAAATTTATAGGGGACCCTTGAAATATAACCCTACCCATAAAAAAAAGAATCATTAAAATTGGTTCACAATTGATGGATATATGACATATTCCACAAATCCCCTTCCGGTACTTAAAAGGGGAAGCAAATGGGATCGCTAAAAAATACAAACATACAGACAAATTGAGAACCTCCCCCTTTTTTGCATCAGTTGCACCGACAAGAGGCTCTAGAATCTAATGACGACTTACGTTCCACAGGGTATTCCACTTCTGGTATCCATCGCGTCACCTCGGCTTCTCCCAGAGACGTCCCCGCCTCATCTATCACCGTCACTTTGACAACGCTCGCAGAACAACTGACCACCGTGCATCTTAGATTGCCACCGATCTGGAAAACAATATTACAGGTGATTCGTTATTTTTTATTAAATCCCTTGTGTATTTTATTTATAAAAAAAAGCATTTAAGTATTATATTAGTCGTGTACGATAATATGATAATACGAGCTCTGCTTAGTTTGGGGCTAGATGCAATGCGATTATTTGCAATCGACCTATATTATATGGCTTCAATGATTGTACTTATATTTTATTTTATTCGTGACAACATAGTCCAAAAGTTTTAGTAAGCTTAAGGATGGAAGCAATATGTGACGGAATAATAACAATAATGCGAAACATTTTTCACACAGCATCATCTAGCCCCAAACTATGTCATTGGTTAATTTGGTTTGGGCATAGCCCCAAACTATGCCCAAACCAAATTAAGTGTACTTCTGGACCTGGCCTTTCTCTAAAATGTCTCCAATTTAGTCAGAGTACGTTCGCCGAGGCCTTCCTCTTCCAACTATCCCATTCTAGGATAGAATGGGAATGGAATAATGGGGTGGTTTTTGTTAAATATTGGAAATTACAACATGTCTATTTCTTAAAACAAAAACTCACCTCAAGTTGTTCCATCTTGAGCACGGCGATGAACTCCGGTATAGCGGCGTATGCAGGGGGGAGGCGACGGCACGCGCGAGGTGTGAGCGAAACAGTACGTCCCGAGTCGAGCAACGCGGCACGCGAGGGAGCGAGACAGCGCGCGCGGTACCAGCCTTCATCCTCCGCGCATAGGAACGCAAACGTCTCACCGATACGCGGCCTAAAGATACGCAAGAACAGTTCTTTAAGGAGCATAATTTAAGCTGATTAGATATTTGTTACTGGTTTGAGAGCTGTGGTACCACTGTACTCGTGGTTCCTGATGCCCACGACAGGGAATTCTAGTGTGGGGTCAGGACTATGACCGGCAAGGTGCGAGGGCTGTTTCTGTTTTACTACTAGGTATACTGATATTTTTTTTCTTCTACTACTTAATATTTGTTATTTTTGTTTCTTAACTGGCCAACCATCTTAAAATTGCATAATTTTGTTGTTTTTTATGCAGTGCAAAATAAATGATTTTTTTTTTAAGTACTGTGGGAAACAGACATACGGGCCACTATTTGGTAAGCGATTCCTGTAACATATGGACGCTTGCAAGCGTTGCCGACCCTGAGATATAATGGTGAAGTCTCATGTGCCTGTAATTTCACCGGCACCCACGCCCTCTTCAAACCGGAACACAGCAATGCGAGCATATAGCGACATCTCTCGCCACATGATTGAGCTACGTTACACCACATCAACGAAAAGCTACCATAGTCAATATACCGATAGCGTAGCATCGAAATGTTTAGATCGCGCAAGCGAAGTTTTCACGCAACTTGAACATATTATATAATACCACCGACGAACAACAATTGGTCCTAGGACCCAGAGCAAGTGAATCAGATGGATCAGCTCGGTGGAAGATCTTCCCCACAACAAATGGAGGACACATCACCAACCGTGTTCACCAACATTACTGTTCGACGGCAGAAATAGTTATACTTATATTTCATGTCTATAAATGTGTATATAAACACCCAACGTGTTTAAAAAATACATCTAATTCAAGACTTACGTATACTCCTCGTTGTCCTTCGAGCATTGCACAGCGAACTCGTCGCAGAGCTGGCTGTAAGCGTCACTGTAGTCTTCGTGAAGCGTGAGGCAGGCGTAGCCGGACTGCTTCGAGCCGCAGTTGGTCGCTCGCTCAACGACCGCGACGACGAACGTGGCGCCCACTGGAATCTTCTCCGCAACGTAGCTATTCAAGATAAAAATAAATAAATAATGCTGGAAATTTTCACACAGCATCATCCCACCCAAAACTAAGAAGTTCATTTAAATTATTGTAAGACCTTATTGTACCTTATTAGATATTATGATCTGGCAAATAAGCATATTCAATTATATTCTAATGAATGCAAACAGTCAAACTGAAACGCTACCACACCCCGGCCACTCTCAATAAAATGTTTGAAACAGTCGCATGCAAGGTGTAAAGGCCGCTAAAAGTAAAACTGCGTTAATGTTTTGACAAGACGTTATTCTTACACTTATTAATACACAACTAACAAACACGTTCACGACTGTATACTCCATGATGGACATCCTCAGATACAGAGGCACGTCCAAATATTTGTAAGAAGTTCGTAAGAAGTTCACGTGACAGGTTGTAATCCCTTCGCCGCTTATTGCCGATTTTTTAGTTCTTAGGCATGGCGGTTTCCTCACCGTTTTGAGCACATTTTAATAAGAACAGAAATTTTCGAGTAGAAAAATTCATTGATGAATTTTTCTACTCGACGTTAACCCACGTTCTCCGGATCGGAAGTTGGAGTACCACCCACTATGCCTGTAAGTTCTCTCTCTTCCCTTAAGTTATAAATTAATATAAATACGTATTTAATTAACTGCATACCTAGCGGGTACTAGCGGTTTCCGCGGGGTCGTGTCTCGAGTGCTGCCCCATGCCGCGACGGTAACATGCTCTGGTTTGGGTTCAACCGGCGCGGGTTCGACATGCGCTGGTTTGACGGGATCCGTCGATATATTTGCCGGCCGTCTGAGAGGCGGGCGGTTATCTGGGAAACAAGTTATCATTTAGGTTGCCTGAAAGAAATCGCTTAAGCGATACGTCTTATCAGCGATAGGCACAACTAGACATAGACATATCATTTATTTACCACCACAATACACACAATATAAATAACAATTTTGAAATTAACATTAAAAAGGTGCATAATAATAGGTTACACAATAAAAAACATAGGTACAATACGTTAAAAAAGGATTTAACATTATGTAAAAATATAAATAAGTAGGTGACTAATATGTGCTGAAGTAGTAAATTCCACCACCTATTCTACTATTTAGATATGCATTTGAACACTTAACTGTACACAAAGATAACGGAAAAAAGTAATTGTTGCCTCACCCTGTTCACCTCGGTTTCTATTCACGCCCTGGTTGTGTGCAGGTGGTTCTGTGTCCTGGTTACCCTGGCTGCGGTTGTCTTTCTGTACGGACCTCGGTTGCTTGCGCTGTTGGGCTTGTTGGAATGCGTGGTGCTTCTCTGCTGGCGGTAGGAATTTCTGTACGGAACAAATTATTCATTGTCATGTAATAAAACCGAGAATATCTTTTGCTAAACTACTTGTGTAGTATCAATAGGGTCTTGACAAATACATCACGCTTAGTTTTCCTTACACGCTAACGCAAATTTGTCAAGGTAAAACAAGGCAGTAGTCACGTGACATTGACTTCTGTCGTGCCTCAATTCAGTTATTTTATTTAATGAGACTAACCGACAGAAAAGGAAGTCAATGACATAGCTCAGAGGATTAGCAAGCTATAGTGTCAGTGAGCTGGTCATGTATAATCATTGCGGTGAACGAGTTATTGAGTGAAGACCGCGTCTGGGCGCCCCACACTACATTAGTGTGGGGCGCCCTCTGGCTTGGTGGAGCAATTAATTAAGAAAGGCAGCGGCAGAAATTAGATAGAGGTGGACCACGGTACTCCTCGGTAGATAGAATAGTAGCCTAGTATTTGGGCTTATTTTAAGTGTCCGCTTTCGTTATCTAATTTAAAAGAAAAAATCAACCAAAATTTTAAAGTCATCCCTTACTGTTTTACGTATCTCTCTCTTTGATCTCTTTCTGTTAACGAATCTTTGCATGGCGAGTCACGTGGCGGGGCGCGTGACGAGTCGCTTGATGGGGCGCGTGGTGGTTCTCGTGGCGAGTTCTTAGAGGGCGAGTGCGGGCGACGAAGTCGGCGTGCCTCAGCGGGAACGCTGTAGAAGAAAAAGGTTGTATTTATCATTAGTAAACGAATGATTTACAAGTGGGGTAAATTTTATCAATAGTAAGAGAGTTATTTGCAAGTAGGACCTAAAGTGACATCAAAAGGAAATAGAGTCATTTAAAAAAGGGACCATTTGCAAAGTGGGACAAAGTTTTATTAATAGGTAGAGAATCATTTGGAAGTAGGACCTAAAGTGTCATCAAAATAAAATAGTTTGTTATTTGAAAAAGGGACAAATGTTTTATAAATAGTTAGAGAGTAATTTGCAAGTGGGACAAAGATTTCTATTAATGGATAGAAAGTCATTCGAAAGTGGGGAATTTGTAAAGTGGGCCAAAGTTTTAATATTAGTTAGAGGATCATTTGCAAGTAGGACCAAAAGTGTTATCAAAAGGACAAAAAGTAAGACAGTCGACAAGTGTTAATGGGGAAGTTACTCATTTAAAAAGGGATATTATTAATTGCAAATCAAATAAATAATAACCTATTAATTTATTTTCATCATTTATATACTTACTTTTTTACATCAATTAAATTATTTCACTACAAATAAATTAATATCTGTACAAAATTAACATAAATAACTAATAATACTACATTAATAATAGCGTAAAATACTATGGCAACACAGCACTTACCCCTTGATAGCACTCGCACATGAAAACAGACCATGAACTAGGTTCGTTTTCCACGGCTGTGCTTTCCAGGGTTGTACAAAACTGGCCGTACAAGGTCAACATGTGTAGGGAATGCACGCCCAGGAATGTACGCCCACTATTACAAACCAAGTATTTCAAACAGATGGTTTGTAATACTGGCTGTACTTTCCAGGGGTGTGCTTTTCATGGTTGGGCATTTCATGGACGTACAATACAGGGACCCATTTTGAAGTTACTATTTGTATCTGATTTTATATTTCTTTGCTGATCCTATTATGTTGTACTTCATAAAATGCTGTTTAATTTATCTAAACTGCTGTATGTTATATAAAAATAAAAGCTATATTAAAAAAATGAGTTAATAGGTATAATGTGCGTTAGTCATTATTAGCTGTGCATTAATAAAAAAGCTTTACTATAAACATAAATTGTAGTTTATTTAGTAATATTTTGAGTTGAGTATTTTGCTGTGCAGTAATTTAAATATGAATTCGGATTATTTTTGAATACAAAACGTATTTTTATTGATTTTCGTTTAAATACTACCTATTAAAAACAGAACGTAATACTAACTCAGTGTCACCGTTGATCGCAGGCTTTTCCATATCAACTGTTGACGATCTGAAATTGAAATGAAATTTAATACTATGTTCAGACGAATCGCTAAAGTTTTCTGACAAGTTTTAGTAAAACGGCAGCAATCCGCCGTTTTACTAATAATAACAACGTGTCCCAGAATATATACAAGTATCTTTTCTGGGGATTATTCTACACGAAATAGGTAACTTCTAATCTATGTGCGTCCCAGCAGTACCGCTCACAGCGCCCGCCGCTTCACCTCGCACAGTAAAGCTCTCAATGCTAATGAGTAGTGACTCACCTCGCTAGATTGTGGCAGAGAGCGCCGTGCCTCGCGTCCCAGTCGCGCCGCTGACAGTGCTCGTCGCAGTACGGCGTGACGCGACACCTCGCACAGTACAGCTCTCAATGCTAATGAGTAGTGACTCACCTCGCTAGATTGTGGCAGAGAGCGCCGTGCCTCGCGTCCCAGTCGCGCCGCTGACAGCGCTCGTCGCAGTACGGCGTGACGCGACACCTCGCACAGTACAGCTCTCAATGCTAATGAGTAGTGACTCACCTCGCTAGATTGTGGCGGAGAGCGCCGTGCCTCGCGTCCCAGTCGCGCCGCTGACAGCGCTCGTCGCAGTACGGCGTGACGCGACACCTCGCACAGTACAGCTCTCAATGCTAATGAGTAGTGACTCACCTCGCTAGATTGTGGCAGAGAGCGCCGTGCCTCGCGTCCCAGTCGCGCCGCTGACAGCGCTCGTCGCAGTACGGCGTGACGCGACACCTCGCACAGTACAGCTCTCAATGCTAATGAGTAGTGACTCACCTCGCTAGATTGTGGCAGAGAGCGCCGTGCCTCGCGTCCCAGTCGCGCCGCTGACAGCGCTCGTCGCAGTACGGCGTGACGCGACACCTCGCACAGTACAGCTCGGCCAACGCGCCGCACGCGACGCAACGCCGCGACGCCTGGCGCTGTAGCCCCGGAATGTTATGCTGCGCCTTCAATTGATTGTGTTCTCAGTGTTGGGTGTGATATGTGGTTGATGATTTAATTCGTTCGCTTATTAAAACTATATGAATTTTATTGTAGTATGTAATATTTATTTAAAATCGTTGTGATTTTTAATGCAGTACTATGCGTTCGTTTTGTATGATTTCAATATTGTAACTAAGATATAGTATGAAAAAATATTGGTTAATAAAGTACTAGCTCGGCCACCGACCCATCGCATCCCATGACCCGCCCGTTTTCGCTTAGCTTTCTTTCAGTTTGTTTTAACCAAGTGTCAAGGTTGGTTACTCACATTCGCTAGGTTCGAACTTTTTATTAGCTAATTACTTTAGGTAGGTACATTTATTTAAGCAAGTACTTTATGTATATACAGGGTGTGACGTAAATAGTAAAGCTGCATTAACTACGGGTAGCTTATATCACAGGTTTCAGAAAATATACAAATGTACCCATTAAATATATCACGGCTTTCTAGTTATTGGACATTTTGAATTTTGTTAAACTCAACTTGTTTTTAAGCTGTCATAGAAATAATTTTTATTCATGATTTTTTTTATTTACTTTTTATAATATATTTGGTGGTTTAGGACAGTTGGTATAATAATACCAGTACCAGTGAGTGAGTGAGTGATGATATTGTCCGATTCCCGAACACATTGACTGATTCCAGAACGAATTGACTGGAAATATGTCATTAATAATTATTTTCTAGAAATATATCGTACAGAATACTCAGCTATAGACGGATCTGACGCGCAAATACTCTCTGATAACTTGTTTTTTTAAATTTATTTTACTCAAGCCAGTTTTTGGACCATAGTGTTACAATATGAAAGTTTAGTATACACATACATACACCTATTACTAAACTACGATTAACGGATGGAACCACACTTTCTATGAAGAACAAATACTAATAATTTTAAATAAGAATCCTACGACTACACAGCGAATACACAATTTCAAGCCATAAATAAAGAATACGATTTTCTCACCTTACAAGTGCAACAGGTTGAAAATCTCCGAGTATGCTAAGATCAGAAGGATAAAGCATTTCTGGTAGAATTCACTTAACAAAATTGCAAAATGACAAGCACGGCAAGTCTAAGTAAAATAATGCGTGACATGTTTTTTTTTTTTCGACTGCCTAAACTTTCCTTGGTATGATGTTCGTGATTTCCTACAAACTGACTTTTAATACAAAATGTGTTCGTAATTTAAACTCAAACCCATTCAAAATACTTCAGTAAAGTTGCAAAATAAAACAAAAAACAAAAATAAAATGAAATTTAATTAAAAATAACACAAGGCATAAGATCTTAATTAACAAAGTTTAATTCAAATTGAAACGTATAAAAACTAAAACTAAAACACTAATACCGTATTAAAAGCTAAAACACTTATCCTGAAACTTATGTAAAACATTGTAAAAACTAACAGATTAAAACATGACTACACTATCTTTTCAACACCATAAACATGATAGATCTTTCTTTGGTCAAACATCTGAAATTAATCATGGATAATAAGATGGAACAAAAAAATGAAAACAACTTGAAGAAAACATGCTGAATTCGACTGCTATCTGCCTACAGATGCATGTTTAGATATTTTATTGAATCCAAGAAAAAGTGTTTGGATTTTTTTAAATCAGATATAATAATAAAACAAATGGCAGTTCTAAAAGAACCCAGTCAATAATAACATTAACATAAATCTAACAAGTCAATTATCTAATAACAATGTAGTCTGCAAATCTGGCATGGTTATCATAGACGTAAACAATGAAAAAAAAAATTCGGGAGAGTGAAGTCAAAATCGACCACCAACAAAACAATCGTTTTGGTCTGGTAAACATCTGGTCATAGTAAACAATTAGATTGTATAACTTATCAGTAGACGGCACAAAAAGTAAGGCGAATGTAGATATCATCACCCTGTGGGATCTAAGTATTTAAAATTGGTGGGTTTTTTTTTTAACTTTCAGGTGATAATCGTATAAAATATCAACCTGAAAATATATCAGTCACCTAAAATGTAACTAAACGGTTATAATATCAAAAGTTAAATTTAAGGAATTTTTCAGGTCCTTATTAGTGATTAATGAGCAAATTTTCATTTAATCAATATCATAAAGCCACTGTAATTTGAATCCAATGACCATCTGGAATTCACTGGATAGGTAAAAACAAGTCTAAAGATTTTAGAAGAAGAATTTCAGCCTTTCTCCACCAACTAACGGTAGGAAACTCTTACTCTGAATCACAGAAAGTGATTGGTTATCCACGTAAAGTACGAATTTACCATTGCAAGGGTAATTTGATTCGCTATAAATCTGCCAAATTTCTGTATTCAAGCCCGGGTTTTTATCCTCCAAGATGTCGAATATAATGTTCAAATCATCTTCGCTGTCAGGAAGTATGTTTGTCGGTATTTTTAATATGATTTTAGTTTGGTAGCAATTGTCCGGGATACCGAATTCCTTGCTGTGTTTCGGTGACTCTGGCTCGATGATTATCGGGTCCGGGTCATGGTCCTCATGAATTTTCGGAGAGTTGTTGTTTTCAACATCGCTGTTGTTATAAGTTCTATCATCAAAAACCTCTTTGTCCGCTGCTTTTGTTACTTCCTTAGACTTCTTCTTGGCTACCTTCTTAGTTTTACTAGCTTTCTTCTTGACTTTCAAAGTTCTAGCTTTGGTCAGCTCTTCTAAACTCTCTTTGGGTTTGATGAGAGACTGAAGATGGCCTAGTTTGAACTCGGCTGGTTCTTGACCGATAAGTTTGTTGAACTGCGGATCCATGATGACTTGAGCTGATAGCTTGTCTATTTGTAGAATAACGTCTAGTTTAGTGCTCGTTCTAACTGTGCTAATTTTACGCCAATATTTCGTGCGAAGTCTAGGATTCTGTTTCTGCAAAATCGCAATCACATCGTCCGTTTCTTTGTCTGTCTTTAATACCAAGCTAACTATACCGACAGCTCCACGAAATTCTGTAGATTTAAGACTTATCTTTAACCTATCGTTTACCATAACAATGTTATTTTCGATCCAAACTCGCGAGTTTATGTTCTTACAAATGATAAATATCACTCCATCAAATAAGTACATGTCGTGGAACTTAGGTATCATTTCTTCAGTGATTTCACACTTTTCTAATGACTCCGCGACTACATTTTCGAAGGTTCTTTTGATTGAATGGAATTGAACTTCGTCTATGCGAGAATCAGGGTAGTTCGACGGTCCTACGTATAGTTTAAGGTCGTCAGCGATCAGATCTGAGTAGTGATTTGTTCGAATGCGAGTCAGTGGAGCAGTCATTATTTCTCGATCTATCGGCGCGTACATATTTTTAAAGACAAATTCTTTTTGCTTTTTGGTTTCAACGTTCTCGATGTCTTCAGATTTGGTAGTTTCATCGCAACTGATATCACGTTTTTGTCTATCAATGATTCTGAAAGTAAGTTTCTCGCCTTCATGTGTCGGATCGAATTCGGGGCTTTTTATGACTTCCAATGATTCGGGATCAACGCCGAATTCTCTCTTCTGTTTCCCGGCTACATCGGAGTAATACTTCCAGCAAGCTGGATTCAGTTTGGAATACTTTTCCTGGAGCTCCGTCAATATCACAATTGATTCAATGTGCGCTTGCTCTTTTGGCAGTCGCATTACTATTCTAGTATACCTTACTAAATTTTTCACATCACGGAATGTAAGTTTCAGACCGGTCGAGTTGACGAATTTGGGGAGTACCTCAGTCAAATAATCTTTTGTTTCCAGACTATCACAAATGTATATCACAGCACCGTTTGACAGATAAATGTCTTGGAATTTCGGAATGATCATGTTTGTAAAGCGTTGCGACTTCATATCCTTGTGTAGGTATTCTTTGAAAAGGTGTTTCAGTCGTCTGATGTGCGTGCCTTCTAATTTGTTGACTGGGTATCCTTCAAGCGTAATTGCAACTTTTAGTTCATTTTCTACGTGTAGGTAATTCGTTCGTCTATGATATGCAATACCTCTATTGCTGTCAATATTTATCGCGCTGGTTTTGGTAAGCAGATTATCATTGCTTTCGATAATAGATACAGATTTTTGGGACAAACCCATTAGAGACGTTGTTGTCGTTTCTGCTTCTAAAGAGTCAATCGGTATCTCTTTCTCACGATCTGCTTTTTCGCCTCGGTCATACGCTGTCTCATCAGACCAGACCAAGACTTCATTGTTTTCACCAATGTATTTTACATCCTTAATTTTGTTCAAAACATCATCTTGTAACGAACTTTCTAGCTCTTTCTTTATATCAATCTCTTCAATTTCGACGTCTTCAGCTTGATCATTGGCCGAATCATTCATAGCAGCATCATTATCGGCTTTCGACTCATTCATATCAGCAACAAAATCAGGTTCTACATAATACACCTCGGCTTCATAATTCTGGTCACATGTTCCAGTTGCTGTATCCATAGCAATCTCCTCGGGTTTCTCCTGTATTTCAACAAGTTTGTTAATGGGCATCAAGCTTATAGTGGATTGAATTCGCGGCGTGGATTTAGCTGATTTGATATCCTCCAGAAGTTTCACCCTCGACGCTACGCTGCTCAAATCTTCTTCCATACCAGACAGCAGGCATTCATAATAAATTTCTGTGTACCCAGTAAGCTCAAACTCCATCTGATCGTAATCTATGACGTTTTTGAAAGTCGGGCCGCGGATAATCTCCCCGGACACACGATCAATCAGGAACGAGGTGCATTCAACATCATCAATGACTTTTTGGGCGTAAATCTTCCACATGTTCGTTTTCAATGCCGGATTGAAATACTGCAGCAACTTAAAAGCGTCTTGGGCAGTTGCCGGCCAACAAATACGTGGTATTTTCAGCACGGCTAGACACAACCTCTTAACGTCAGCGTTCAAAAGAACCAGGTTGTAACACATACGTTCCTGCAAACCAGGACAGATCCTTACCAGCCAATCTCTCGTGGCCAAATCCTTGCAAATACATACAATAGCTCCCCGGTTCAAATAGTAGTCAAGGAATGACGGGTCCTTTACTAATAGACCTGCTTTGGCCTGCATATCGATGACTTCACGGAGGCACCGTTGAAAGAGCTCCATTTGACGTAGACGCATCTTCGATTTCGGGTATCCCGCTAAAGCTATAACCAGCTTCAACTCATGGTCAACAATATCTAAATAGTCAGAGTTCCGCATTTGTATCAGTCTGTTGGTTTCGTCGGCTTCGTCGTCTGTCTCTGCGTAAAAGTCGCGAAATTTCAGATCGCACGTCATATTACTGGCTCGGCAGGCGCATTTCCTAACCTCACATTTCTTGCTGGTCGCGTCCGATCTCTTACTAACTTTACTACATTCAGAATGCTTAGATTTACTAACGGTTTTGCTTTCCTTGCTATCGGGAAGTTCAGTTTTGCTTTCCGTGTCTACTTTCGATACCGGACTTGGATCTTCGGAACAGAAAACGCAAGTCGAAGGAGTGGAGCTCCCGTCGCTATCTTCTCTCGTCCAAGAGGTCTTCTGACAGGAGCAAGTTGTGTCGTTCTGTAGACAAATTATCTTGTATCGATTGTGATCAAATTCTTTTGTGCCTTTGATGGTAAGAGTAAATTTCAAGGGAAGCCCCACTCCTAAGCGTGCATGCATGACAGCGGCCGAATTAGCTGAAATTTAGAGGTCGACCACACATTATCTTAAGACCAGTTCTATTGCCACATCAAGTCTTAAGATCTATGATAGGTCGACTGGTAGATTCAAACAATTGTCCTGAAATTTAGAAGAAGCTATAAAATACATCATAGTACACGATAATACACATAATATCCAATACATTTACAAATAAATACACTTTAATATATTTTCGAATGGGTTTGAATTTTTTATTATGCACAATATTATTTACCCAAATAGGAACTCCCCAAAACATTGGCGCAGCATGCATACGACATTCAGAAGAACATGGTGAAATATTGACCATAATGCTCGTTGTACATAACTTGTTGGTCATAGAATTTCATGTGTTTGTATATGTGTGTGTCAACGTGGTATGGATTAGTTACGATTTAGCGTTTTATATAAATCATTCTGATGTAGAACAACAGCGAAACTGAAACTAACCTACAGCGAAACTACACGCTTTTAAATGCCACGGTATGAGTTATGAGTCCTTCAACAACGTCACGTCATTGCTGGTACCACACTGCGACCAAATAAAGCAAATTCTGTGAACTTTGAATGGATTGAGTATAGTTTTTTTTTAGTTCAATAAATTAACTTTTAAATTATTGAGTGGATTTTAAACTTCTTATCATTAAAAACACACTAATTTTGCACTCAAAACACAAGACCAAAATCCACTCATTTAAAGTAAATGAAGTTTGAATGAATTTTCA
Source organism: Perizoma affinitatum (assembly GCA_961405105.1). Lineage (NCBI taxonomy): Eukaryota > Metazoa > Arthropoda > Insecta > Lepidoptera > Geometridae > Perizoma > Perizoma affinitatum. Next base: position 15,807,927 of record OY560186.1, on the reverse strand, counting down.
TCCACAGACCTGACCGCAGTGTGGTAGCAGAAGTAGTATATTCCGTAAATACTCTATGAGTATAATTAAAAAGAAAAAGCATTACAAATTGTCTATGACACAACATTAACAGCCAAACACTGAAACGCTACTCAACATTGAGTAGAGGTTGAAAAATGGTACTTGGTAGAGTTTCAGTATGCTATGAATGAAAATTAACATTTCTCTGTTCACAGAGTCAAACTATTAGAGCACACATAATCTGATTGTTATCACTATCACTCCATACGTAAAATACGTCATGATTCTTGTCTAGGCATATGGATTATTAAATAATGTGAAAAACACAATTTACTATATTTTGTTTATATTATGATTTCTAGCTTCATTTCACTAGGCACTAAATAAATAAACAGATCACAGATAACGTCTTTAAGGCATGCAAAACCTTAGGCATGAATTAGAGGCAGATTAATATGCAAATATGTCCTAAAGACAGGCGTTTTAAGTCTTTGCCTAAGCTAAGCGAGACGGGCATAGGTCGCCAAATATTAACAAATCAGATTATGTGCGATCTAAATAAGGCCAAGAAAAAATATTATTTTAGCTAGATTCTGTGAACATTTAACAAAGATAAAACATGATATGAATATATAAATATAACTCACTGAATCTCCGGCGCCCGCGGTAACACTAGTTTCGTTATCTTGAGACCTATAGAATAAAAGTGTTGCTTAAAGTTACAATTAAATAAATCATCAATAAATACCCGACAGACAAAAATGCATAGTCCTGACCCCACACTAGGTTTCCCTGTACCGTGGAACCACAACACCCTGACCCGGAACAAATATCCGCAGAACATGCAAATATTCGTCTAGCAAAGGGAATCGAACTCGCTCCTCTTGTGTCGCAGCTGGCTACTCGCTAACCGCGCAATCGATCGTTGAACTAAACAAAAATAAAAAAAAAAAAAAAAACATTCAGCAGAATGTTAGGGATTTACTTATTTAAAGAGTTGTTCAGCTAAACAGTGTTGTGTTTCGCTTTTTCTTTTCTATAATAATAATAACTCAGCAAAAGCATACATTGGTCTTGACTCAACACTAGGATTACACTCATGGTAAATATCCATGCAAATTTGTTTAAAATTACTTACACCTGAATGGATCTGCCATCAGGGAGAAGGCGACGCTTGGTTACAGGGGGTTGGATGTTTTTCATCTGGAATGAATACATTAAGAAAAAAACATTTACTTATTGCAAGTGTAACTATGTGACCCATAATTCCGCCAAACGGAAATGGGACTGGGCTGGACCTATGTCCCGTATTCCAGACGAGCTGTGGGCTAAAATCACCATTGAATGGGTCCCACAGGGTGTGACAGGCGGAAGTGGCGCGAGGAACTCGATTTTTTTTGATATCCTGGCCAATCGATTTACAAGGCCGCGAAGAGTAGAAAAAGAGAAGGGACGCCTGGGATCAGACAGGCTAATTAAATTAGATTAGAATTAGCAAGTGATTTTTTTAAATATTTTTGGTAACCCCCCCCCCCCCTCCAACGATTTCACCGTCGATCGCAGCGCCCCGCAGTCACGTATGGTCAATAAAACAACCGAGTCGAGTCGAGTGCAAAATCGCCTTAGAATTCGAAATGCGGTTTCGATGATAAATGGTAACATACACACATACAAGCAACCTCCTAACGGCATTACGCGTCACTGAGCCCGGTTTTCGGCTACTTTCTGCCGCCATTCTCAATACTAAATATTTTTATTGCTTTCATGTATGGTAGTACACAGATGGTGTTTATAGGTATCCCACATGAACCGTGTTTAAGGGTATAGCAACAGATAGGTAGGCAAGCAGAGGTTTTGTGTAAACGAAACTAGTAGGTACGGTAAAGTTAAGTAGGTAGACATAGGTGGGGTTAAGTAGGGTAGGTAGGTTTCTAGCGTCATAGCTCCTCATTAAATTTGCTTGGACTCAAGAACTCGTTCACCGGCACCGTTTTTCGGTTCTTCGGCATATATGACCTAACCATTGCCACTATATCCTTGCTTATCCTCTGAGCTATGCCGTTGACATTCGTTCTCTGTTGGATAATCTTCTATCAGAATGTATCCTTCAGAGAAACCCCGAGCAAAGCCCGATCCATAGGTCGCTGTGCAACCTTAAACTAGCGGATAAGCCCTAACATCATCATATGTCATCACGGGTAGGACGCACTGACTGAAAACTAGGGGATTTCTTATAAATATTTTAAACAAAATATTGTTTTATAGCTAAACAATATTTTGTTTTCTTCTGTTGAATTTGAAATAACAATAATAACACTCAGATACATAGTCCTGACCTCACACTGGGATACGCTGTGTCGTGGGTATCAGGAACTACGAGTTCACTTAGACCCGGAGTAAATATCTGCAAAACATGCAAAAATTTATCTCGCAATGGGAATCGAACCTCTTGCATCACAGTCGTCCAATCGCCCGCCACGCCGATCGAGGTCGTCAAATAACATGTATACTTAAGTATAAAGGTTGATGTGAATCTACAGGCACTGTAGTACGTGGCAGACCTAACAGCACTGACAAAATATACATATATTGCACACATTATCGCGGCCCGTACGGACACGATCCGCTTACACGCGGTAACGACCTCCGTGACGCAGTGGACGAAGGCTCGCCTGAGACGCAAAAAGTTGCAAGTTCGATTCCCGCCGCGGGACAAATGTTTGTATGATCTGCAAATATTTGTCTCCGGTCTAGTTGTTTTCTATGTATAATATGTATGTATTTACAAAAAAAGGTATACATCAGTCATGTAGTTCCCATAATACAAGTTCTGCTTTTATTACAATCCACATTCATATTTAACACTCTTCTCGTAATGTGACATTCTTCCCTCCTCATGACGTGCCCTATTACTCCTCAACTTTTCCGTCACGGGTGATAGTTTCAAACTTCCCCTGATTTACTCATTCCTTATTTTGTCCATTCTAGTAACTCTAGTATTCCATTTTAGAATATAATTACGACTATACCACGTACTTTACTATTCTCCTGCTAAAATGATACCAAACCACGGTAATTTCAATTCTAGTATTCCATTCTAATAATGATATCAACATGTATTGTTGGACAAGAAGACGCGCAGAAGACGCAGAAGGGCTGGTTACGGGTAAAAATTTAGTGTACACATACCCTCTGTTGCTGGATCAACATGCGCTGCTGGACAAGAAGCTGCTGATCCATTATCTGAAGACGTTGAAGCTTTATCTTGTCCAGATCGTATTCTAGCTTCGGATCAGCACCCTGTGGTATGATACGGGTGATTGTGAAACTGCTTTGCCAACATCACAAGCTTTCGCTCAACAATTGTTTTATGCAATTGCAGGGGTTTTCAAACTACGGCCCTCGAGCCAACACCTGCCCGCGAACACAATCAATCTGGCCCGCGAAAGCTGGGTTGAAGTGCCTTATATCCAGCCCACTCTTAAATTAGTTTTTGATCAATAAAATCAATCAAAGTTGTACAAAATAATAATCGGATGTTTTATTTACTGACTGACGACATACCTCAAATTTGTGAGTGATGTCAACCTGTTGAGCTAGCTTGATCTTACCCCTCCAGAAATAACTGTTGGAGTCTCCCTCTGTTTTAAACTGGCTAAATTTCGGTAAACTCCTCTCCATCGCCTTATTTTTTTAAATCTTGTCGACACTATTTTTGCAAAATTGTGGCAACATAAGAAAGTTGAAGTTGAAGTAGCTTAATCTTGGCCCTTGGGGCTTTCTGGAGCAATGCGTCTTGCCCTTAGGATAAAAAGTTTAGAGACCCTTGGTCTAAATGATAAATGATAGCTGCAGCAGGTATCCTCAAATCTACAATACAAGTCTACTTAGTTAGAGCATGGAGCTCAAAGCATTGCCTGGTCACAGGTCTTTTAACACACAACACACCTAGCTCTCAATTTCTACATAAAACTCTGTTAACTTTATGTATATTGTTGTTTAGGACTGTACTGAATAAACATTTTTATTATTTTGATTATTATTAAATAATCATAGTAATAAATTCAAGAGAAGGCATGCTATTCTGGAAGGAAGAAGGCTATTCTGGAGATGGGATGATGAGATAATAAAGACAGCATGGACAAGAGTCGCTCAAGACCTAGACAAGTGGTTTGGCAAGGAAAAACTTGCTAATGTAATTCCATGTAATTCAATCTCTCTGCAGGCGTTAACACCAACAGAAAGTGGTATTTGTCTAGACGCACTGGTACTTGTTTGATGGCATTGACAACTATGAACTCGATTCATTGATCGATTGATTGGTTCTAGTGTGTGTAAGTGTGTTTCATACAAACACACTTACACACTGCTTTAAAATGTCTCTCCGCTAAGCATAATTGACCTATGCTTACCATATATTGGGATGTATACCTATTTGCCTCCAAATAACATTTCCAATAGCTACATTTTATTTTCAACTCACCACTTCATCTTCCGTTTCATCTCCGACATCACCATTTACTTGATCTTCTATGTTTCTGTAACATTAATAATATCTTTAACACATAGGCAAAATACTTAACAACCATTGCCCAACAGTAAGACCGCATTGGTTAATTATCATTAATGGGAAAGTGGTTCTAATATATTAAATTATTGTGGTGATAGGATTCAGTCCATCAAGTTGAGGCACATTTATGAATGCATGAATTATTGGTTCAATGAAATGCTGGTTTCTTCGCCATTATATAATAAGAGGTCTACATATCTACTAAAAGACTACCTAAGTCTTTAAGTTGTGTAATTATGATCTACATAGCTAATCATAATTACACAAAAAAAAAATACCCAACAGACACCTTCTGCAGAATATGCAAACATTTTGTCCCAGAGAGGGAATAGAAACCACTTGTGTCTCAGCTACTCTCCAGCCGTGTCACCGAGGCCGTCAGTAAAGTGATACATAAAATTATATGTTTTGACAACAAAACACGCTTATTAACAAAAGTACTCCAAAAAGGTTCTCACTAGTTGAATAGACTAGAAAAGTACCTACACCTAGTGCATGGTCAGGAATCAGAAAAACTACTTTTTCAAATTGGAGGAAAGGTAGGTACGCTTTGATCTTGTTTTGCAGGTAAAGTAACATCACACCTTCGTACCTCGTTATATCGAATAGGTGGGTAGGCGCAGACTGCATTTCATATAATATGCAAAAACTTCCATCACGACTTTTATTATAAATAAACAGTCTGCCTCGTACGTTCCTACAAGTTATTCTAACGAACGAAGCTATCGAGACAAAGAGAGCATTATCTCATTTGCAATTAGGAAATGCAGGGTTAGCTCTATGTAGAAACTTACTGTTCGTCAGCGGCAGAAGCCTGCTGAATTGACGAAAAATACTTGTTCAGCATCATTCTCAGATAACTATCACACGATAAACTGCTTTGATTTATAAAAAAAAACGTAAAATGAATAAGTAACACTGTTTTAGACAATTTCTAAATTAGTTTCACAGAAATAACTGCGAAAGTTTACAGAAGTTTTCAAAACAGAACATTCGACTGAATTCGGCCTCCATAACCGCCATTGAAGAAGTTGGGAGCGAGCCGGTTGGATTGGTCGCCACAGTGAGAACGATAAGAAAATGGACCAATAGGATCTTGTCATTGATTGTTTTGTTTACACTGCAAACCGTGGCCGATTCTACCGGTGCGTAAGCGCGCGAATTTCAAATATCTCATGAACTTCTCCCCAAAAGATCATTTGTTCATTAATTTTATGGATGTTTTCTATGTATTTGGATGATGTATTTGTATTCCAAAAAAAGGATAAGTATATAAATCATGCATAATAAAAGCTCTGCTTAGTTTGGAACTGAAGAGTGTGAAAAATTTCCAGTATTATTTATTTTATTTTTCCTTGCTTCTTTGGAATACATACATATGTATATGTATGTATAACCTAATATGGGAAAACTGTTAATAATCTTAAATGGGTCTATTTATAGATCGGAAGAGAATTGTAGGCCAACTGAATAGTTTACTGAAAACAAATAATTTTGACGTGAAACATCTTCCATTTCGGTCAGTAGTGGGTCACATTCAAAAAATGTAAAGAAATATCATGTTATGACCAAATAGCTTATTACTTGGACTTCCAAGTAATATTATTGTAATAAAATAATGCCTTATTTGCATTAAATTTTATTACAATTATTTAGAAGATAGAAGGCATTACTCGGTAGTGCAGTAGTGACAGATTCCTATGAAAACATTGTGTCAGAAAGCTTTGATTAGGATCTAGGACGACCTCTGTGGCGCAGTGGGCAAATGCTCGCCTGAGACGCAGAAGGTTGCAATTACCGCCGCGAGACAAATGTTTAGTTAGTTCAAAGTTTTTATTAATTGAAATCACAAGGATCATATAAAAAGTAAGTACGTTCACTACGTGAATTTAAAATTTTAAAGTGATTTTTCGCCGATTCCTCGCGCGCGACCAAAACTAGAAGAATTAGGCAACAAACTCTGCTTGGTCATTTTTTTTAATGAGTTTATGGCAAACTTAGTAAGAGCAACTTACCGTGTCCTCCGACTGCTGACACTTGAGGAATCATCAAGACTCTTGTCATTGTTATGTCCATCCATGCTTGTGTTTTGTTTGTCTGTTTTCGAATGGTTCCTACTCATTCGTCTATCGGTATTGGAACTACTTCTGCCTGCATTGAACTGTTTCTGCTGGAAAATAAATATGTTTTACAAATTATTATTAAAGAATTAATCTAACAGATATTAATTATCTAGTGAAAATATAATTTTAGTAACTACATATTCATTGTAACTTAGGGTCTCTGCATCCTATCTTAAAGTTAGTTTTTATTATAGCATAGTTATGTATAAATATAGTTAATTACGAATGGTACCGTGTAAATACAAAAAAAAAAACAATCAACATTTTTTTTTCGAGAAATAATTAAAAAATCTTATCAATAAAAGTGGTTTAGAATTATCCAAAGACCTTCAATTAAACAAATCAGTCAATCAATCCCTTATGTCCTTCATTTCCTGACACGGAACCAGTGTCCGTTACGCCTAACAAAAATACGCATGGCATAACAATACAGCAACACAAAGCGTGTCTGACTGTAATTTGTTCTTAGAAACAAATGGTACAATAGTAATACTTATTGTGTTGGATATAACCTTTTAACTATTGATGCTGTGCATAGTATTGGTCATAATACATTTATTTCTTTCTAAGTTTATGACACGTTTTTTTTGCATGCAAATACGCAGAAATACTTACGTTTTTATTGTGAGCGAAGCAGATGTTCATACCGAATGGTTCTGTTCGATTCAATTTCATCATAGCTATTCTGGCTTCACTGTAACAAAGAAATGTTAATTTAATCAACCAAGGTCAACCAACCACATAACACAAATAAAATATAAAAATAAAATGTTTTTCGTCGCTAAGCTCAAAACTTGAGAAAGTCTGGACCGATTTGGATATCGGTCCAATAGAAAATAAGTTTTCAAAAGTACTAATCTTATAAATTTTAATTTGGATGGTCGCCACAGCCTGCTGAGTTATTTGCAAATGCTATGTGCTATATTATATATAATTGTCCAGCTGTAAATTGAATTGATTTTTAGTTATCACTAGCTTCGCTCGCGTGTAACCGGATAAAAAGTGTGTTATTCTGATGTAAAAGCTATATTACTGTAAAATTTCATCAAAATCCGTTCAATAGTTTTGGCGTGAATGAGGTACAAACATCCATCCTTTTCGCGTTTATAATAGTAGTAGGAAGTAGGATTATTATAGGCAATTTAAAACAAATAAACTAGCTGCCTGACAGCTAGTCAGAGCTGTCCGGCAGCTAGTCAGAGTGGAATCAGGTGTCAATTCAAATGTCATCTATTATTATAAATTTCACACATTTATTAAATATCTCAGAATTTATTCTGGTCTTTTGTGAGGCAATAACAGCAAGAGGCCCTTTGAAAAATAAAATATTAGATGATTGATAAAATATTGCAAGTGTAGGCGAGACAGATGGAATGCTATTGCAGGTATCAAATATGGGTGAAAGAAAACATTGGGTTATTGGCGAGAGTAAACGAAGTGGAATTAATGCTTAGCTTTGGAATGAAATGCAGCACCCGCTTATTCTGACTTAAATTCTTATCAAATCATAGGCAGGTGATGACATTCCCGTCCACTAAAGGCAGCTTAACAGCTGTCTGCCTTTAACGACTTAAATTACTATAAGAATATCTGTCCCATAAATCGACTGACGGTCTAGCTTCATGTAAACCAGACATAAGAGGGTATTTTTAAAACTACCGACATATTTTCCATGAGCGTCGATCGTCTATAGCAGCGCCCCCTAATTACTTGTTATAAAACCTATCTAAGAATCATCCTTGAAGTCGATTGCAGAAAATCGCATTTCGATCGTTTCGGAGATAAATGGTAACAGAAACAGACCATCTTATGGCAAACGAACATACGGACTCCTGTCGACTCTGGTAAAATTTGAGAGATACATTGTTTATTTAAATAAAATTGTTTAAATGATTTATGTAACTCACCCAGCAGTCTCGAACGCGGCGAAGGCGTATCTCTTATTAGGATCTTTGCTGAAGTGAGTATGCACCAGTCGTCCGTACTTGCTGAAGAGTTCCACGAAGCCATCAGGGCTTAGCGCGGGCGGGAGTTTGGTCACGTATAGATTCGTATGGTCAAGTTGAACCGCCTCACTGAAGGCAAAAAATGGGTGTATGAGTAAGGTGACCCATAGCTTTATATGGTCAAGTTTGTCCAGCGCAATGTGGCATACAAGCATACGGGGCACTTAATGGTAAGCGGTTGACGTTACCTATGCTTAACCGCATGCTTGTTTATTTGTTCATTTAGGTAAAAACCAAACACAGATTTCAAATAACAGGAAGTTGATAAAAAGTCCAAATAAAACATTTAATCCCTTATTTTTGACCCGTAAGATTAGAATTTTTTTTTTAAATTTAAAATGTGACCCTTGAAAACTTACAGAAAAAATTACACATTAAAAAAGAAAAAAATTAAAATCAGTTTACAATAGTTTACGGCGTACCTTACATAAAAATAAAACCCACAAACAAACGAATTGATAACCTCCTCCTATTTTGAAAAATGTTAAAAATATATTTTTTTAATACTACCTAAGAGGCAAATTAACTAATCTGGTGGTAAGCGGTAACGTATGGACGCTTGCAATACCAGAGGTATCAGTCACACGTGGCGTGGTGGATGAGATATCAACATGAAAGATCTGATGTGCCTGTAATTTCACCGTCAAGTCGGAACACAGCAATGAGAACATTAGTGCTTGGCGGCAGAAATAGGCTTGGCGGTAACACTTCCCCGGACGAGCCCTTTCACAGAAGCTCTACTACTATTAACCCAAATGTAAGCTAGGTGCTTTTACACGATGCATGTTGCTGGAGCAAGTGAATACGCACGAGCTAGTATGCACAGTAATAAGCCACTGGGGTCGCGCACTTCTTTAAGCGGTGGTAACCAGTAACCAGCGCAATTAGTTACACGAGTTAGTATGCACAATAAAGCGTCACTGGATCCGCGCAATTCTATACACTGTGCATATAACCAGTAACCAGAGCAATTAGTATGCACGAGCTAGTATGCACAGTAAAGTAAAGCTTCACTGGACCCGTGCAATCCTATACGCGGTGAATATAACCAGTAACCAGAGCAATTAGTATGCACGAGCTAGTATGCACAGTAAAGTAAAGCGTCACTGGACCCGTGCAATTCTATACGCGGTGAATATAACCAGTAACCAGAGCAGCGTAATAAAGCTAATTAACTCATTATCAGTATGCACGAGGTAGTATGTAGGGTGTCTAGACAAATACCACTTTCTGCTGGCGTTAAAGCCTGCGGAAAGATTGAATTGTATGGGAATGACATTAGCTGTGGAAATGTCACGTGCCAGGTGCCAGGTTCCTGTTTTACCTTGACAAATTTGCGTTAGCGTGTAAGGAAAAGTAAGCTCGAGGTATTTGTCTAGAACCCAGTAATACGTCACAGGGTTCGAGCACTTCTTTACAAAAACGACTTCTTTAGATGGTGCATAATTTTAACTTCTACAAGTACCATGAGGAACAACTCATTCTGAAAGGCTTTTAGCAACCTGCAAATTATATACCTATACTAACATTATAATTTGGTTAAGTTAAGTAACAAGTTTGGGTGTAGGAGGTAATCTACGAATCTACTCATCCAATTTAAAAAAATATATCAATATTTAGAATACTAATACAAATTAAGCTACTAGGCTAATATACATATTATCCCGTTAAAATAAAAAGGGTTTTTGTGGAGACCAATTTTGTAAGGTAAGTTTACGAAAAAACAGTCAACCGAGCTCGTTTCTAGCGAACGATGCATTTCCATACAATTCAATTTTTTAGCAGGCGTTAACGCCAACTAAAACTGGTTGTTTTCTACGAGGCCCATAGTTGGGAACTCATCATCACAAGCCTCCTACAAAAGATTATGGCCCACCTCCACCCACTGACTTTCCGCAACCTTTAAGATGTCGTATGTTCATCGGTTGGGGGATCGTGGTCACCATTCACCTTTCGTGGGGAACCTTTCCCTTTCCCAGCGGTTAAATTAATAAACAGCTATGTTTTTCTACGGATTTCTCATTCCGGATTTTATCACGTAGTGAAATTCCGACCAAAGCTCTATTCTTTTTTTTAATTATTTATTTATTGGCAGGACACCCAGTGACCAAACACTGGTTAAAACCCCGTTAAAAAAAAACCAGATACAAACATGATGATGAAAATCGTTTTTTTTTATGTAGATATTATACGATAAACTCTTAAGATAACTTTTTAATCGGCATCATGGTATAAATATACAATATTTTATAAGACAGTAAATGTCAAAATGTCGACTTCAAATAACGGGAAATTGATAAAAAGACCAATATGAAATTTCCACCCATAATGTTGTGATTTTTTTCATTAAAGTACCACCCTTCAAGTATATACTTATTAAAAAAAGCGGCCAAGTGCGTGTCGGGCCACGCGCAGTGTAAGTTTCCGTAGTTGCCCATAAACTTATATTTACTACCTGTTTTACACAACTAACAACTTCATCTAAGTAATTTTCAATGAAATTTGTACGAAATTATCCTTTTACTTGTCCAAATAAATTTTATTATTGGTTGACTATTACCCGCTAACTTGTAAAGCCTACTTAACTGTGATAGTTTTCCTTTTAACTTCGTTATATATACTACAGCTATAATGCAAAAACAACCGTTTAGCTGGCAGGGGCACACATGAATCCAACAAAAATTAGCACCTTAATATTTCGCATTAGCTTAATATTTCGCAAACGGATCCCTGAATCGAAAAATGGTTTACACAACCCGCAATATTTTTAAAAGACCTAGTTACATTTACGTGTAGGAGAGGTAGCATAAAATATTTTTTTCAAGATATTTGTTTTACCACTTTGTGGGCTTGTCGGTCTTGTCGCTTACTCTTGAAAAGAGATATGTATGAATACATGGCATTTAGAGTTATTTAACAGTGGTATGTGATGATGCTACATACCTGTCGTCGTCGTAAGGATTTTGGGTGTTGTATGAGGTGTCATTGAAGTCATCACGCATGGGATCCCAGTCACAGGATCTGCCTCCCTTGCCCCGTGCCGCCATTGTACTGGAATAATAGGATGGTGGTGAATTTTTTGCCTGACTAAAAGCATCATTAATATTTTTAAAACTTTTGCAATCAGGTAACATTATTATGTTTCATATATGGGTATTTATCTCATTTATAATTAAAAACATTTTGGTTAATTTTAATACAGTCAGGTTTTATTTAAGGTCCTTTCTGGTAAGTCATCCTTACCAGAAAGGACCTCTTCCTTACCTAATCACAATATGACAATCGCATTGAATTCTGACTTTCCATTTTTATTATTATTCTAACCGGAACTGGTGAAAACAGCCTATCTCAACCCCTTATGAAAATGTTGATCTTGAGGAGTATATCTGTCCTGAATTTCATGACTTAATTCAACACTAATCAGGGCTTGAAAGCAATGCACCATAATAAGTATAAATACCTACTTAATCAAAAACATACATGTTTTACATTTAATATTTTATTATTAACAGTATGTTAATGACCTGGTATATTTAGGTATACACATAAAATATACTAGGTTTTGTTTCAAATAAAAAGTAGCAGAAAGTAAAATACACGAAGATTATCTGGAAGAGAGGTATAAAATGAATTTACCATTAAGCCCACCTTTTGTGGGCTCTCTGTTAATTCTGCGCAATAAACAATGAAATGAAAGAAAATGCTTGTTAAAATTAAGTTCACCTATAATCCTACACACTACTTTTATGTCATAATCATCATCATCTAGCCCTTTTTCACAAACTGTTGGGTGAAGGCCTCCTCTTTATAACACCTTTCTTTCCGGTCTCTTGCAATCCACTGATTAAGCTGACAATGTTGTTTTACCATCAGGCAAGTGGTCTGCCTCTAATTTGCCGAGCCTCTCTTGGCTTAGCCTTTATGTGCAATAAAGAATTCACTACACAATTCACACTATAGGGATTCTATAAGATAAGATAAAATAAAAATGTCTTCTCTTCTGTCATGACCATTGTCTTGGATCTGTTTACCTACCATAAAATCTCATGTATCAGTAATTTTAAAAATTATTAATTGGTTTGTAGTTATAATCATTAATCATACTTCACTTATTAGATGGAAGTTGTGAAGTTGTGAAAAAGTATCTAAGTAGTTTTGCAAGGTAGACAATGGGCAGTCTTGTCACCAATTTGTGATCTCTACCAGACAACCTTTGGATGGAATAGATGGAACATACTATATTATACACTATTTACCTACATAATTACATACCACTCACGTAGGTTGGTAGCGTAGGTACGGCTTCTTACGGTATGATTATTTGACTAATAAAGGAAGCTAAAGCCATGTCACTATTTTCATAAAATACGTATGTAGATTTTTTGATCAAGTCTGGAATTAGATGGTCCTTAGTGTTGGTTAGTTATAATGCTGTGTATGTTTTTATATTAAATAGGTTTAGTATGTAGTGTAGACAAATAAAAAAATATTGAAAGTTGCAAGTGACAACATTTTGAATTGCGATCGTTATGAATGACATGTGGTTATTTTACAAAAGAAGCAACTAACTTGCAATGGCCGATATAATTTTGTTCGCACGTGATATGGATTCAAAGAATAATATCCTTAAAAAATCCACTATATGTATTTCTTACCAGTTTTACGCTACGGCGAAAAAATAAATATAGTTAAATTGCCGGCAGCCACAAAGAAAACAAAAAACACAGTGAGTGACAGATTCGAGTCGAAATGTGAATTGTCAAAAAAAAGGAATGAATATAACACAGATAAAATTATTTTTGAAAACACACGAACCATACGAACAAACTATGATTATGTGATCCACCCACGCGTATGCATACGGACGAAAAGGAGAATTATAAAGTAATCACCATTGCATCACATTTTAGTAACACCACAAAATAAATAAAATACTTACAGACTATTTACAGAAATAATCGCGCATCGTTCTTGTAGTACGTAGGAGCTACCTATCAATGTAGATAGGACAGTATATTTATATACTAGATAGACGATAGACAGTAAGAGTTTTTGTATGGAAATGTAAAAATAAAAGATCCAATAAACTTCCAATGACAAAATACCCATTTTCATGGTTTGAAACCCCCCGATCGGGCTTAGTATACGTTTTTCGGGACACCGTATACCCCCTGCTCACGGGGAATCGCCGAACTTCTCTATCTGTTTGTGGGTATTGTGTTGCACACCTTCACAGATTTATTTAATAACAATTAAATACTAAAACTTTAATACAATTGTTCATAAAACTATGTACAAGTAGGTATATACAAAAAATACAGATGAAAAATACGAACGAGTATGTCTGTTTATTATGCTCATCGTAGACATTTAGGTTTTTTGTGAGTCGATTTGACTGACATTGACAGCACCTGTTGTCAGTAAGTCCATCTAGTAGAATTATTGAACGATCAGTCAGTCAGTCGGAAATTCTGAAATTCTAACCTCATGAATGAAATTGGGATACGTAAGAATTTAATTGTAAATTCTTATAGAAACACAATTTAAATATGAAGAATGGACGATAATGCGAAGCACGCATCCTCTTACCAAGTGGACCAGGAAATACTCGAAGGTACGTGAGTATAAGATGTTTTCTTTGCATCTGAAATCTGAGCTAAGCAACAAGTAGGTATGTTGCAATACTATTTATATTATTTATGTATGGCGCAGTAAGCATTGCATTCTTCCTACATTGATTGAACAGAATCTCTGCTCTGCTCCGCTTTTCTTACAGTTAATTGTATCAAAATATGGACAAATGAAGTGATGCCAAAGTTAGTTTGATTTGAATTTGGGTAGACTATGAATTGAAATATAACTAAGTAGATACATAACTGCCTTACTTCACTAATGAAAAGTAAGTATGTATTCTCCAAGCTAGATCTATATCGTAACAGTTTTAAAATGTACCTGAATACCTTAAAATGTACCTACCAAACTTTTTGAAACTCTTTCAAAAGTATAATTCATCACCAAAATCACTAGACCATGTATTGATAGCGGTTATCTGGAAGATTTATTTTAGCGATAAGACTGCCTATTGTACCTTGTATGATTGTGTATTTTATGTGTCTTTGTTACGTACTTTGCTTTGGTGTGCCACAAACTATACATCTAAATAGATTGAATAATAGATAACAATAGATAGATATCTATTATTCAATAGACAAATAGCTTTTGCGTAGGTACATGTACATACATGTTCATGTTGTTTCACAAACATGTATGTACATCTTCAAACTTTTATATTTATTTGTACACTTAGGATTTTCAATTGAATTTTATTTATACCATTGCATTGATTAAGGTTTTTTGTTTCAACAGAAAGCACTGGGTGTTAAATGTTGTGACATTATAAAGTTTTATGTGATTTGGCAAAATGGTGCAATTTTTTTTGTTATATTTTTTATTATCAACTTTATTAACAACCTGTAGAAGTCTAAAGCTGAAAAACTCTTAGTCTACTTCCGCCCACCAAATTCCTTCAATCTTTACTATATCAATGATCCATGGGTTTGGGGGCCGTTCTACACTGCACATATTTATATTTTGAAGCTATCATGAATTCATCCAATTCATGATAGCTTCAAAATATAAATATTTATTAATAAATTAAAAACACACAACTGGTAACCCTCATGAGAGACATCTTCAGATCTAAAACTCAAGTAGAGCCATGAGTTAACATAAGATCAATAGTAATTTAAACCATAAGAGCAAGTTTGAATTGTATTGAATATAGTCAATTCAATTCTATATTCAATTATTTTATAAGTTCAATGGTAATTTATACTAAATTTGTTCATATATTACAGTAGATCAAATCATCAAATAACTTTTATAATAGATTTACGAAATCCAAAGCTTAAACTACTATTGATCTTACGGCCCTAAGAGGTTGTCAGAGGCACTTCCAAATATCGGAAATAAATGTTTACTTAGCTTTGCATGTAAATGTGTAGTGATAAGTTATATATAATATGTATGTTAGTCTAAGGTATTTATGTTATGGGCATAAAGTCATAATTCTTATTCATGTTATTGTCTGAAATAATTGTTTATTTTTATTTTTTCTAGGTTATATCTAAATTAGAAATCAGAATATTTATTTGCATAAATATAGGTCGGCTAATACAGATATATCAGATACTTATAATAGTGTAAAATTTTTTTTAGGTCCTTATTTATTCTACCATCCATGTGGTCTACTATATCTACTTGATTAAGTTTTACGGGTATTTATCGCGTTACCTTTTTTATTATTTTCCCGACATTTCGACTGTTTTGCAACAGCCACGGGTGAACTGATTACATCAAGAAAAAAAAAAGGTAAATGTGATAAAGATCCGTAAAACTTATAATTAGATCTACTCAGTTTGGAAGAAACTGGGGGTAACTAAATCAACTGTATGTCTAACTTCATTTGGAAGTTCAGTTTGTAGGAATTTTCTGATTATTATTACTAGCTACCAGTTGTACAATACCTACTTGAATAGTACTATCTGTGACTCAATTAGATGTAAAAATAATGTACCAATTGTTTGAAGCAATCAGCATTGACATGTAGGTATGATTAATATGATTACTCATCAATGCCCCAGGTGTAGCAATTGTCATATCCACTTTCCATCAGTGGGGCTATATAACTGTTGCCATCAAAATTTGAAAAATAAAAATAAAATAAAAATAACTTTGTAAAAGAAGAGACTACAGCAACATAGCCTATTAAGCATCTATCTAATGCCTAGGTACTAGCCAGATACTTATAATAGTGGAACTAAAATCAGTACCTACCTAATCTTTGTTCTAAGGAGCCATCCATACTTACGTCACATGAATTTCATGATTTTTAATGTCCCATCCTTGTCACAGGCTCAGGTCACATCTGTGTAACCCCCCTGGTCCCTTATTTTACCCCTCCCTGGTCACACATTTGACATACTCCCATCTGTGTGACCCCTCTCCCCGTTTACATTTGACCCCCAACCAACCTGCCTAGTATGAAGACCCAAGACAACGGTTTTGTCTATCGCCGAGAAGATTCAAAATATTTTGTCCCGCTCTTTTGTTTGACAGTAAAGACGACAGAAAGTGTTTGTCTTCTCTTTCGTAGACAAAACGTTGTCTTGGGTACTCATGCTAAGCGGGCTGACGTAAATTAAGGCTTCTAGTAAAAGGGGGCGTTTAAAACTATGCATTCACAAATACTACAATACAGAGAATCCTGAATGTTAAAAGTAGTAAAGTTCCTTGTGAAGAACTCGTCCGAGGAATTACTATCACCATGCGTATTTCTGCTTTCAAGTTTGATGTGGGTACCGGTGAAATTACAGGCACATGAGACTGTTCAACCATTATGTCTCAGGGTCGGCAACGCGCGAGTAATACCTCTGGTATTGCAAGCATACAGGCTACGGTAACCGCTTACCAACAGGTGGGCTGTATGCTTGTTCGCCACTTTAGTTGTATGAAAAATAATCTATGGTAACAGTACGTGATCCCTTACCCTCGTTTCCAGCACGAGGTATAAGCATGACGGTAGAAGAGGTAGCCGGCCTTACAACTTGCAAATACTCGGAGAGAGTTCAATCCATGAAGCTGACGGACGAAGACCGCGCTTTCTTGAAGGGGCTCCGGAGAAGGATCAAGAACCGGGTTAGTATGATAATCATCATCATCCACAGTCTGGGCCACCTCATTCCACTGACTTCCTGCAACCTGTGAGATGGTTTCAGCGATTGTACAGATTAATTCAGGTGAAATACTTTGTGAGGAAACTACGGCATGCGTTAGAAACGAAAATTCGAAGGTATGTGTCATCAGCTAGTGTTCCAATAAGCAGCGACGGTCTTGCTACCAGACCGTCACGTGGAAAGCTTCCTGCTATGCAAAACGAGAGCTTGTGACCAATTAGTTGGACTTGCCTCCGTTTACCATCCCCGCGGATCGAAGTACAAATCGAAGGATGCTATTAAATAAGACACCGTTTTTAATTTTGTAATTAAAAACGGCTGCAAACATCCCATATGGGTTCCTTTTTTCCTTTTGAGTTACGGATATTTTTTTTATAAAAAAGACGAGACTGAATGATTTTAATTTTATGGATTTTGCAAAGTATAAATCGTTTATGGCCGTTTTAGCCATACTTTTCCAGCCACATGGGTGAACGAGAAATCAACATTGTATACAAAATGTCATACAACTACTACAGTACCGATATAGGATGTTTTGATCCTAACCACTCGAACATAACGATATAAAATCCCACAATCGCCATGTCGTTTTTAGAAAATGTTGTTTTGATGCAATAGCAAAATGTTGTTAAATTTTCAAATACGCGTGTCTGCAAACCCCATTTTTTAGGACATTATACACACGCGCATTTGAAAATTGAACGAAAAGGCATCAAAACAACATTTTCCAGAAAATTACATAGCGGATTTTTCATGCGCAGTGACGACAAGCAATGAAACATGAGCTACTGGTCAACCACAGTAACACAATACCTTGAATTCAGTTCACACGCTATTAGCAAGTTTTATACAAGACTGGCTTCTGCCCACGACTTCGCCCGCGTGGTACCCTGATAAAAAGCAGCCTATGTGTTATTCTGATGTATAAGCTATATTACTGTAAAGTGTCATCAAAATCCGTTCAGTAGATATAGCTTGAAAGAGTAACAAACATCCATCCTCACAAACTTTCGCATTTATGATAGTAGTAAGATAAGATAAGATTGGTTCCGAATGAATAATAGGTACAGTGTTGTGTGTTAGAATTTCGAAGATTCCGAAGCCAATAGTCAATAACGGAACCCTGGGTGCTGTGTGGTGTGTTATAATAAATAAATAATGCTGGTAATTTTTCACACAACATCATCTAGCTCCAAACTAAGCAGAGCTTGTATTATGGGAACTACATGACTGATATACTACTTATATTCTTTTTTTTTGTAAATACATTCATATTATACATAGAAAATATCCGCAGAAACTACAATCACTTTTGGACGACGACTGCGGTGGCGCGACGTGCGAGTAGCCAGCTGCGAAGCAAGAGATGCGGATTCGATTCCCGCTGCGGGACAAATGTTTTCATTTCATAGGCGTTTCATTACATGAAACGCCTTAACGCCTAATGATCCTTGTGAGTTCAATGAATAAAAACCCATTGATTGATTAATTGAAATAGTTTGTATATTAAATTGCAGTTGGCTTCGCAGAACAGCCGCCGGCGCTCGGTGGAGCACCTGCGGCGGCTGACGCGCGAGCTGCGCGCCGTCCGCGCGTGCCGGAACGACGCGCTCGCGGACCGACGCGCGCTGCAGCAGCGCCGCGACACCGTCCGGGACAAGTGCGCCGCGCTGAGACGACATCTTCTACAGGTATGCTTATTTGCTACTAAAGATGTAATAAAAAAAATATGTGTATTACCATTTTTCCCTGAAACGGCTTATCGGATTCGATTGACGACCTCCTGAAACGCATTAGGTTGCGGGTTCGATTCCCGCCGCGTAACAATTTTTTGATCTGCAAATATTTGTCTCGGGTCTGGGTGTGGTTAATATGTATTTTAAAAAGTATATAAATAGTATATCAGTCATGCAGTTTCTATAATACAAGCTCTGCTTAGTTTAGGGCAAGATGATGCTGTGTGAAAAATGACCAGCATTGTGTATAATATATACACCTGCCATACGGAAAAATAAAAGTACTAAAGTAGTATTAAAATAATTATATTATAATATTATTATTATTTTTTGTAAATAATAATTTTTTGATGATTTAAGTTTTTTCAATAGAAACTAACAGCTTTTTGTATTATTCTGATTGCAGATTCTTCAAGCGAGATCCGATAGCACGGAAGTGCCATCTATAGAAGTACTAATACCACCGTTGCCTCCCAGAGAGAGCCCCATCAAAAAGGGTGCAGGCGCTCGAACCAAACCTCCAATTATATCAGAGTGCTTCAAAAACGACACAGAGAAGATTAAACAGGAGATTGAAAGCGAAAATGACGTGTACGAAAGAGTGAGACAGGAATTACTGCGAGAGAGAGAACAGTTTGAAATGGAAAAAGTTGCGCACACCGAAGAAATGAGTCCGAAGAGAAAATTGAACGATTTCGACAAAAACATGGAATCCAGTATCCTTAACTTCAGTATAAAGAAAGAATTAGACGCGAATATATTCGAGTGCAAAATCGGAAAGTTGGTGCAGCAGAGCGTAAACCACATATTTAATGATAAGAAGAAAGTGTTCGCTAAAACGGTTTTCATCGCTAACGAGAAATTGACGTCTAACGTCAAAACGTTAACGATAGACTCGGCGGGTGACGAGGTATTGAATTTGTGCGTTAAGGAGGGTAGGAGAAAATCACACGGCAGGAAACAGTCGGCGCCGAGGCGGATCACTTATTGTGCGGTTAATGAAGGTAAGTCATATTTTTTTTTTTGACAACTGAACAAGCTTACGGCCCAGCTGTTGGTAAGTTACCGTAAACTATGGACGCTTGTAACACCGGGGGTGCTCGCGCGTTGCCGACCTATTGGTCCTGAATCCTATTGGGTGAAAAGTCTCATGTCCCTAGGGTCACCAGATGTCAGGATTTATTTCATTTTATTTTATACATAGTTGGAAAATAAACAGCTTTAATAAAAAGTATGAGCTACAAATTGTATGAGTGGGATTAGCCTGACAGTTTTCACTCTAAGTTTAATAATCAATAACTGTTTAGAATAATGAGGAGTTTTCTCGTATAACTACTACTGTTATTAGTGAGTATACATTCGACAACAGTAATATTTATCCTGACATGTCAGGATTTCTAAGCATTGGTCAGGACTCCGGGTCTTTTTAAATGTAAAGATTTTTGGTGAATTAATAAAACTAAATAAGTTAATACATTTATTCACACAACATTAGGTACTTATATAAAAAAATACAGATCTAGCTGTTTCATCTATCTTAAGACCGTTGCAGACGATCTATAGATAACTCAACTGATCCAGATCACTACCAGACGGAAGCGTTCCCAAAATACTGGTCGCATTGCCACGCTGAATGGCTGTGTTGACCCAGATAAGAGCTAGCTCTTACTAAATAAGTTATTATTATTGTACACACAAATAGACACAAAAATGACAAAATTCTAATTTGTGAGGATGAATAGATGTTTGTTACTCTTTCACGCAAAAACTACTAAACGGATTTTCATGAAAATCGCAAATAGTAGTTTTTGCGTGAAAACTAAACGCGCTCGCGGCAATAATGTCACGGTGTCTAGACAAATGTCACTTTCTGTTGGTTAACGCATGCGGAAACATTGAATTCATTGAATTGTACGGAAGTTAGCTGTGGAAATGACACGTGACAACTGCCAAATTTTACCTTGACAGATTTGCGTTAGCGTGAAAGGAGAAGTAAGCGTGAGGTATTTGTCTAGACACCCTACACATTGGTACTTTTCAAACTTTCGCGATTAGATAACATAATTATAAGTTTAACGGGTCTTTAGAATCATTCTTGAAGTTACACAAAACGATTGCAAGAAACCGCATAACAAATGTCACATAATAAATACATAATAATGTCACATAACATAATAAATGTCTAGGGTAATTATAAGTTTAACGGGTCTTTATCGCGTTAAAAAAGGTAAACGCGATAAAGACCCGTTAAACTTATAATTACCCTAGACATTTATTATAGAAATCAAGTTTTTTGTCAGGATTGTACAGTGAGACATCTGATAACACTACATGTGCCTGTAATTTCACCGGCACCCGTAGTTGTTTGTACGTTTGTCTGTTATCATTTATCTCCGGAACTAAATATCGGATTAAAATGCGGTTTCTTGCAATCGTTTTGTGTAACTTCAAGGATGATTCTTAGATAGGGTTTTATCACCACAAGTCACTAGGGGGCGCTGCAGTAGACAATGGAAAACGAACTCTGCAGACGAAGAAGGTTGCGGGTTCGATTGCCGTCGCGGGACAAATGTTTGTATGATCTGCAAAAAATTGTCTGGGGTCTGTGTGTTTTCTATGTGTATATAATAGGTTGGGGAAAAAGTTTCTTCGCATTTTTTAAGAAAATTCAAAACATTTTTTAATATAGTTTATTTACATTTAACTAAAGTATGTAGGTACCATTTTGTTCGATAACTTTTTGCCATTTTGTAGGCAGGGACATGATCCCATTGCTATAAAAACTTTGGGGCTTCTGTTCAAAATACCGCGACAAGTGGTTTTGGCAGTCCTCTCGTGATGTTAACCTGACACTGCCTAAAGAATTCTGAAGAGACCGAAACAGGTGGAAATCTGAAGGTGCAAGGTCAGGACTATACGGCGGATGCATTAACACATCCCAGCCAAACTCTCTTAATTTTTGCTGAGTGGCTAAAGATGTGTGAGGTCTAGCGTTATCATGATGAAAAACCACACCCCTTCTGTTGATTAACTCCGGCCGCTTTCTCTCAACTTCTTGTTTTAATCTCATCAGTTGTTCGCAGTAGAGTTCAGAATCGATGGTCCTGCCTGGTGGTAACAGCTCATAATGAATAATGCCCTTCCAATCCCACCACACACACAGCATCACCTTGTTGCGAGTTAACCCGGGTTTCGCCACAGTCTGTGAAGCCTGACCGGCCTTTGACCACGACCTTTTTCGCACGTTCTTGTCGTACGTGATCCACTTTTCATCACCAGTTATCAGCTTCTTCAAAAATGGTTCGGTTTCATTACGTCGTAATAAAGAATCACAAATGAGAACACGGTTCATTAGGTTTCTTTCAGTGAGCTCGTGAGGTACCCAAATATCGAGCTTTTTTGTGTACCCAGTTTTTTTCAAATGCGCCAAAACTGTTTTGTGGTCAATTCCCAGTTCTTCAGCTACGTCGTAACTACTGATATGCCGATCTTGCTCCACTTTTTCAAAAATGGCATCCATTTTATCCGTAATAGGGCGACCAGAGCGACGTGCATCTTTGACATCAAAATTTCCGGATTGAAAACGCTTAAACCAAATTTGTGCTACTCTCACAGACACTGCACTAGGTCCATAAACATCGCAAATTTTTTTCGCGGCTTGCGTTGCATTTTTACCTTTTTTGTAGTAAAATTTTAAAATGTATCGAATTTCTTCATTAGATTCACTCATCTTGACAGTACGAAAAACAAATAAAAATCACACATTTTCCTAATTTGAATTTGGAATTATCTTCTTTAAAATTTAAACTTTTAATGATACCAAAACCAGCCAGATACAAATAGTATAGCCAAAGAGATTTTATTACAAGTTCATACATACAATAATGCGAAAAGACTTTTTCCCCAACCTAATACATGTATATTATTATTTGTAGTATTTACAAAAATAATACATATAAGTAATTTATCAGTCGTGTAGTTCCCGTAACACAAGCTCTGCTTAGTTTGGGCTAGATGGTGCTGTGTGAAAATGTGCAGCAATAATTATTTATTAGAAACATGTCAAGCTTTTAAAAACTTTGCATAAAATGACTTGTTATTTTGTTCAACAGATGGAGTTCTCGATCTGAAAATTAAGAAGGAAAGTCAGTGACCAATACAATCTATATGATAAGTGCTATTTACTACGCATATATTCAGACCAAATATTATATTACATTAAAGTAAGCTAAAGGGAACATATTATTAACTTAAATGTAAGAGTAAACATTTGGTTCTAATGCACATTTACGCCAATTTGACAATAAATAAACAGAATAAAACAGCATAAAGGTTTGCCGGAAGAAAACTCTTGTTAGGGCTAAGTCCCTTTGTCCTCCGATTTTTGACCCCGATTTTTATTATCAATTTCCCGTTATTGAAGGTAATAAATTTATTTTATTCCTATAAAAAAATGTTTATTAAATTTAAGATTTGTGCCTTTATTGTCCCATTGGCGTTGTGCATTCACCATTATTATTTTATCACAGTGCAGACTCGTACAAAGTTTATTTCAAGAATTGTGAGAATGGCGTCGATTCTCTAGTACACGAACTTAACCTAATTTTATATATCGCTCTCTTTTACTAACAGTAACAAAAGAGAGAGATATCAACAATTTTAGTGCTGTCAAATTAGTCCTATTTAAGTTTTCAGTACAAGTTTAGTCGTGATATCAAATCATGCTGACTATAAACACGAAGAAGAGTGACACGTAAACTAATTTGACATTAGTGAAATTCTTGCCATCTCTTTCTTGCGTACACTATCAGTAAAAGAGAGCGATAATTGAGTTTAGTTTATGTAAGAGTTTAGTTTACTAGAGAATCTGCGTCAATGTATAATGACGACGAACTGAGAAAGTTTTCAGTCATGAATTTAACACGTGCTCAAAACGGTGACGGAAAAAATCGTGAGAAAACCCTGCCATGCCCTAGAGCCGAAAATTCGAAGGCATGCCATTAGTTAGTGCTCTAACAAACGGCGGTGGGCTTGCCACCTGTCACGTGTCTCTGACTACCCACTACTTGTTAGCCTCATGTATCTGCGTACTGAGAATAGATCTGAAAAAAATGAGTAGGTATTATAGAGCGTGTTTTTTTGTTAATTTAAAAAATATTTCATTATAATGAAAAAGCTCACTCAAGAGTCCATACAATTGTCTTTGACAAGCGATATTCCTAAATCACAATTATATTAATGAACATAAATTTTAAGGTTAAAGAACTACCTTTAAAATCTTCAATTGATAATGGCCATATAAGTTTAAGGAATTCTCTTATAAAATGATGATTCTCTCATAAATGGTCTTGTTTGCCATGTAACTAGTTTTTCAACCGACTTCAAGAAAAGAGTTTTTATTTTTCTGTATGTGTATTTTACGCTATATATTTATCAATTGTGAACCAATTTTAATGATTTTTAAAAATTAAATGGGTAGTGTATTCTTTAAGGGGACCACCCATATCAATTTGATGAAAAAATCTCACCCTTAAGTGTGAAAAAATGGGGGATAAAATTTCATACTGGAGTTTTTATTAACTTCCCGTTATTTGAAGTCGGTTTTTTTCAGTCACTTTATAGGTAAGCGAGGTAAAGGCCTTGTGGCTATTGTTGAAATGACCAACGTGGTGAAAATATCCAGTCAGATTCAGCCGTGGAACGGCCCATTTAAGTTGATAGTCTCCAACCTAGCTTTCATTATTAGATATTATAAAAAAAATGCACAATGAAACGCGGCCTTATAGCTAAAAGCAAATTCTTCATTCCTTCCAAATCAGTGCCTACACAGAAATGTTTTATGCAAATATTATGTACATAAAATTATAAGAATAATTTTCTGTTTATAAACATGGTTTATCCTGCAGTCTCTTGCTTTCGAAAGGATACTAAACCATGTTAATAATAAACAGGGATATTTTTTTAAGGTATAAAATTTGTATTTTTTCCGTTTTAAATGTTTTCATAATTAAAACGGCAATGCCCCCGCCAATTATAGTTGTCGCCTCGAGTGGTGAGCACGTAATGACAGTGCGCAGAAGTAGATTTAAAGGTGTGTTTGGGGGTAAGTTTCATAGTGATGCGTGATTGGCCCGTGTCAGTGAAACGTCGACGATGATTGGCTACGCGCGCGCCGTTTAAATTTGTCGCATTTAATAGTATTTTTTCTCCTAAATAGAAACATGCGGGAACTAGCCCACAATCCGCTTTTACGTGCTCACCTCTCGTGGCGGCAACTTTATCTAAGGTTCAGATATAGTTCGCCAGATTTACCTAGAAACGGTAGTATTATTTATTTATCATTGAAAATTCGTCAATCTAATTCTCATTGGCAGTTCTGATCAAATGACAATAAAATTGTGTCTACTAGGTATCCTATAATGCGATATACTGTAGATACCCTATACTTCCTTCTTATAAAAAATGTGAAAGTATGGATGTTGCGTGTTTGTTGCAAGTAAACTTCGTAACGGCTGAACCGGTATGGATAAAATTTGAAATAAATGTCAAGACCCGGAATAACACTTAATGCCTATATTATACATCCCTCTATCTAAGTATCTTTCGAAGAAAACCGGGGGAATAAGCTAGTTTATGATTGCAGAAAAAAATACTTTGAAGTAATGGTATTGTAGATAAATTAAATTGTCCATGTTACTGTTAACTGAGTGAGTAATACTTGTTAAATGATCGAATATTTTTGTATTGAATGTTATCGTATAAAAATGTTTATTGTAAAAGTTTAAGATTGGAAGATTATTTATACCAATGCCTTAATTATTTTTGGTTTAGAGCGTTCGTCCACATTATCAGAGGCCCTAGCATGAATAATTCACGATAACGTTGCTTTAGCACATTACCAGAGGCCACAGAGAGGCCTCGGGAATCATTCTCGTTAACGTTATTAGCAATAAAAAAAATGTTATATGACAGATGTTAAAACCTATTACTTCGGCATTACTTGAAATCTCTAATTTATTTGACTAAATAATCCAGCCGTCCTATTACGTATCTGGAAGTCAAATAAGTCAAATGATGATCACAAGCTCGTATTTTGTGGCCATATTGATAGTAAATAAGTGAAAGTAAAAAAGTTACAAACGTATAAACTTTTATTGGAGTTGAATTTTTATGTCAAAGTCAAAAGATTTTTTATAATTGATCACTAGAATTATTAATCTCTCCTTTTCGTGTAAAGGCCTAACTTGCAACGTGACATTGGCGAAATTGCGGACCCCTTAACCCGCAAAGCTCATAAACAAAGTACTGAATTGAATTAAATTATACATCGTTCTAATTTTGAACTCACTTAGAATATTAACAATGATCGATAATCTAGTGGGCGCCCGCTTTAACCTGATCAACAAAAGGATTATTCTGAAAATCTCTACCGGCGGGTATTGTTATATTTTCTACGGAAATCCCCGCTGATCATGCAACCATTTTGTATCAGGTATTTAATAGGTCATTTGTACCATAATACTATGCAATGTCCAACCTCTTTCAGTGGAATTTCCCAATAAAATACCATGTTTCTATGATTTCATAATGTAAACGCTGGCGCTCTAAACTAGTTTTTTATGAAATAATATATACATCACTATCGAATTTCCCTAGCAAATTTGTATAACTAATAGAAATGCACAATTTTGCAATCACTTTACTAAGCCTAAAGGCGAATACGGACCAATTTTTTAGAAGTGGTTACACATTAAAACATTACAACGAGTTTAAAAAACAAGTATGACTACAATTAAATCGGACTAGTATGGACATTAAAATTTACCAATGTTGAACGCCTAAAATAGAATAAAATTATTCAATGTGATATTGATCTTTATGACTGTCTGTCCAGTAATATATATATGAAAAGAAACGCATGAGGTATTTCATGACAAAATTATACATTTACTAAGCTATACAATTAGAGTAAGATATGTAATAGTAAGATTATTGTGATGTTGAGTTTTAATAAATAATTTTAGTTACCCAATCGCACTGTTTTATTTTTTTACAGATCTCACCACTGCCCAGTATCAAAATATAACTAGGATTATTGGCGAATACATAAGAATATATTCATATTCAGGTAGTTCTTTAGGATTTTATCCGATTACGGGAAAAATATTTAAAATGGATAATGGATAAGCACAACTCCAGAGCGTTTAGACAAATATTCAGATAATCCAAAATTCACAAAAAATACGATTCTGCTATACAGAACTTCTTCTACTTGCAAGCTCATATAATTTCTATACAATTCAAACTTTCCGTAGGCGACGAAGAAATTGGTTGTCTCATCCTATACAGGTTCAGAACTCTCTAGGTGAATTTAAGGTAGGTAGTACGCATCAACGATGGTAGTACATATAATATCTGGTAGTACGTTTATTTTACGCCATCTAGTGAAGACCGTTACAAATTAAATAAATTTACAGATTTAGCCCCATCTGTTATTGATTTTAAAAAATTTACCCTAATTGCCACTCGATACTAGATGGCGTAAAATTATTTTTGCTGCAAGTATATGGTTTCATTTGAATCAAACCCTCCAATTTTAAAGCGATGTTCGTAATCTATGAATTTTATTATTTTTACACAAAACGTGATATTATTGTGATAGTAAAAAAAAATATAAACAAGCGATTTTAAAGCTATTGGGAGGAATATGTTGGCAGGTTCACGTGTAGCTTAAAGTAGTTAGGATATCTTTAATTCAGATAATGGGCATACCTATACTGAACATAAGGTAGGAATTTGAAATTGAAATTGTAGCTACATACTATAAATAAATCTCTAGAGCATTAAGCTTCAGAGTTTTTGGATTTTCAAATTTGAAAAAACATAGGGAAGTTTGTATGGGAGTTTTGGTTTTTCTTTAAAACACGACTCCACGGCGTGAAAAGCCGTTGGCAACAGCTAGTTATCATATATTATTGGGTTAATTATTTGAAGCGGTGGGTGCTTCAAATAATTCATAGCTGTAGCTATGTGTGACAAGTTGAGACATAGCAGTATAGCTAATCAGAAAAATATGTTGAGTTGTTTTTTTCTACTTGTTTGATACGAAATGGCGCTAATTCGTTTCTGTAGTGGCAATACCAAGGATAACGTGCGCCCCCTGGCGACACGAATGGAAAGCTCTCTTTTGTCTCATCTCATTCATTCAATTCAATTCAATATGGCGTCAAGCGGTGTTGAAAGGTGCAGAATGTTTTGATTCGAATCGAACAATAAAAAATAATAAAACCTCCCGATGAATGCTGAAAAAACTACGAAGATGTGTTGCGCGTAAGCTGCACCAACGTGTTTGTGATACTCAAAAATCAATCTCGGCCGTTTTGTGTCATTTATCACTAGCCCAAGTGTAGTGTTTTTTTTATGTGGGACCTATCGCTACTGCAAATGTGGAGTAAAGTGCTAGCATGTAACAGCTTACTCGATAGATATGTCTGTCGATCCTGAAAAAGGCGCGGATTGTCCGAAGGGTGATATAGTGACGGGCTTCGCTGAAGGAGACCCGTCTCCTAATCTTGTGGAACAGAGGAAAAAAAATCGCTCAGTCCGTTTCCCCAGCGAAAATCAGCTAGTTACGGAGTACTTTGAACCTGCGAACCCTTGGCATGGCGGTAAGTACCTATATAATACTTCACACAACATCACGACACAAAAAATGTGATCACCACAAATGGGTATTGTGATCTGTTATTTGGCAAAGATTCAACATTTCCACTGTCTTCCGCCTAATACTTTTGTTTCTTTGTGGGTACAGTTCCATTACAATTAATTGACCAATATCTAAAACAAATACCTTCCACTTCCACCACCCAACAGTAGTCTAACAAAATTGGTAAGTTTTTATTAATTAATTTTGGCACACAAACAGAATACAATCAGTTTAAAATACATATTTAAAAAAAAAATAGCCAGGTGGCATTCTAAAATATGCTTACACATCATAGTTAATGAAAAGCATAAGTACTTCCAGCAATCGAGCAATATGCATTGAATAGTAATTTACAATCTAGTAATATAAATTAGAATTAAGAATAAGGAAGGTAAATATTTCTTTATTTCTTTTAAAAAAACTATTAACTCTAGAATAAAATTACCTAGCAAATACTGTTGTACTTCATGGATAGGTATGTAAATAAAAGGCTTTATGCCCCACCCTCCAAACTAGTTCAAGACCTTTGATACCACTTAAGCCAAAAGGATCTTCTTGCATAAATAACTTTCTTCTATAATTTCTTTTTAACTGTATGGTACACATTGCTGAAATATCTTGTGATAATGGTACATGTTCTAGGTCAAGCTGTCGTCTGGCAGACCCTACATTGTAGTTTCTATCAACCATTTCTGTTCTTTGTATGTTTTTATAGATATGGGATCTAGATAGATTTAGTCCCTAAAAACTTGTCCTGTGAATTACATCCAAATCATTCAAGTCATACTCAAGGTTTTTTACTTAAACAAACAATATAATGTATAAAGGATTTACAAAATGTTTCCTTTTTTTGCATAAAATAATCACATAAAGCAAACAGTACTTAAATCTTCAGCGAGGGATGTTGTATTATCTCATATTTTGACAGTTTTGGTCAGAAAAAACACTAAGTGGTGACCTCATGTTATTAGTCAGTTATTTCCTAGATAATGAGACACATCTTGTTAGCTCAAAGATCAAAGTCTGGTATAACTCAGCAAAAACTCTTAACTAAAGGAAAACCTTCAACCCTAGTTGTGTTTCAATTGGTTATTTTATCTATATTATTATCATCATCTTGAAATGTTAATCCTCTTTGATATATTCAGGGTCACACAAAGTTCAGAAAACCTTTTGTTCCCAAAAAATCTCTACTTACTAAACAAAATGGTATAAAAACTATTCATTGGGTTTGTATCAATGTCCATATTCTTGAAAAGGGGATAATCTTGGACACTTCTCAACTTAAACTATCCTATTTCCGAGTTTTTACTTAAAATATCTTGTTCCCATAGCCATTTAACTAGTGTAATTAGTTGGTTGTTCTATCAATCAATCTAGGTAGTGCGGCAGGTGAGTAGACAGCTGAGACGCAAAAGGTATGTGTTCAATTCCCGCTGTGGGACAAATTTTTGCATAATTCTTGTCTTGGTAGCATGGTACTCATAGTTTCTGATATGCATGACACAAAGAATCCTAGTGTGGACTGTGTGTAACTGTTGTTACACATGATTCAACTGATCTATTAAACACCTACCAAATGTTATAGTCTTGTCTAACATCAGCACTAGAATCAAGAACATCCAAGATAATGGGTTTTGTCAACTAAAGGGAAAACAACTATTCCCGTCTCTCATTTTTGTCAGACAAGAGTCTTTTCTTTTGTCGTCAAAAACGTTGATGCAGAGGTATATTGTCCATAGGTGACGGTATCCGCTTACCAACAGGTGGGCTGTATGATTGTTGGTCATGTAGTTCAAGGTCTTTCAAAGCACCTTTATGTTCAAAGCACACAAAGCATCTTTAAATTGTTAGGTATACTGAAAAGGTCATTTCAGTATAAAAATTTTAAGATTGAAAGACTGAAATTTACTTGCTTCAGCCCATGTAAAGTCTGTTCTAATCTAAATCCCCAATAATGCGTAATACGCACATCAGTCGGTTTCCGTGCCAAAAATCTGTCGAATTTTTGTGTATTAATGGATTTTTCCGCTCGAAAAACATACACACACTTGCTCAAAACGGTTAAGAAAAAAACGTGAGGAAATCGGCATTAGAACAAAAAATTCGAAGGCATGTGCCATCCGTTACAGTTGAATGTTAACTTATTGCAAAACGCGGGCATAAAATATGTGCCAAATGTAATGTTTGGACGTGGCTTGGACTACCTTCTACTTGGTATCCTCAAAGCCCTGAATCTGAGGACGTCCATCATAGGGAATACAGTTGTTAGCGTGTTTGTTTGTTGTTGAAATTGTGTTTTTCTAATCTTAGGCCTTACTGATTTTTTTATGAAAATTTATATGAGTTAAAGAGTTTCATCGTTAGTGATTATGTACCTATACAAAATAAATAGACTGCGATTACCTATTGAGTCATCTGTATTTGTGTTTTTTTTTAATTACAGTGTAAATAATTAGTGGGATTTCTGGAACTCTTGTTTAAAATACCCTTTCGAGTACCGGAAGGGGATTTGTGGAATAACTCTGACGAGCATAAACTTCTAAGCTAAAACTTAGTTAACAAGTACAAGTTTTTGCAAAATTTTAATCCCCATACGTGTTTTATACGTATACTGCAGCGCCTAGTGATTTGTGTTCGAAAAGAGACACAAACGAATTAAAGAAAAAAAAATATTAGCCGTTTCCTGCTAATAAATGCAGAAGACATGCAGAAGATCTGTCGATCTTCAAACGGCTGAACAGATTTTTTTGAAAATATTAAACTAACACCCCGTCTGTTTGCGTGGGGGGTTAAAGATACCTACAAACAAACGCAAGCTGAAGTTTGTATGAAAGGAAATTGAACGCGGACGAATTCGCGAGGCGTGCCGTCAGTACTGCATATACATCAATAAGTTCATTGGCTATACTCAGCCAATGTATCTAGTAAGTATTTTACTAGATGTATGTATCTTACTAGATACATTGAAAACGTCACAATGGCGTCGCAAAAACTTCTTTTGTAAACTCACTAAACCTTTTACTAACAGTATCAAAATAAAGAGATATCGACAATTGTAATGCTGTAGTGCTGTCTGTAGTCAGATTTAAATTTATACAAGTTCAGTCGTGATTTCAAAACATGCTGACCATAAATGATAGGGCAGCGGCAGCTGAAATTTGTATGATAGGAAATTGAACGCGGACGAAGTCGCGGGGCGTTCCATTAGTATTGCATGTTCATCAATAACTTATTTGAATGTATATTACTAGATATGTTGAAAACGCCACAATGGCGTCGATTCTTTTGTAAACAAACAAAACCTTTTACTAACAGTAACAAAATAAATAATAATAATGCTGGTCATTTTTCACACAGTATCATCTAGCCCCAAACTAAGCAGAGCTTGTATTATAGGAATATCAATCATTTAGATTGATAAACTACTTAGATAGTTTTTTGTAAATACATACATAATTAATTATACATAGAAAACACCCAGACCCGAGATAAATATATCATACAAACATTATTCCCGCGACGGGAATTAAACCCGCAACGTTCTGCGTCTCAGGCGGGCTGTCGCCCACTGCGCCAGAAGGGTAGTCAAAGAAAAGAGATATCGACAATTTTAATGCTGTAGTGATATCTGTAGTCAGATTTAAGTTTTCCATAAAAGTTGTAAAACTTTCAAAACATGCTGACTATAAACATTAAGGAGAGTGACTCGTAAACTTATTTGACAGGAGTAAAATTCTCGCCACCCCTTTCTTACGTGCACTATCAGTAAAAGAGAGCGACAGTTCAACGTTAATTAACTTTAGTTGGTGTACAAGAGAATCGACGCCAATGTTTCAATATTCGATAAGTGACTGTCTCGGTCTACGTGCGTTTCTTGAATGTATTTAGGTAAAACAGGCAGGTAGTTATGTAAATATGCAGCTACTGATGTGCTAAATCTATTTATCTAAATTAAATATACAAGGCGAATATCAAGAGTTGCGCGTGTGATACCTCTGGTCTTGCACCGCTTACCAACAAGTATGCTTGTTTGCCAGTTTGTTGCATAAAAAAATATTTTCTCCAGCATTGGACTTCTACAGGCTGTTGATGATGATGATCCTGATGTTTGTTTTTGTTTATATAAATTTATCAGAAATGCACATGTTTATAAGAATAATCCGCGTGGTCTCGCAACACGATACATCACGTGACGAGATTTAAAAAATACAAACTCTTCACCTTATCAGTGGAAAACAACCGCAGTTTAGACTGGATGAGATAGTACGGGATTGTTTTCGTCTGTGCCGATGACTTGGTGTATTTGATAGGTTTTCTTTACGACTATAGTGGCAAACGAGCATACGTTATAACACCAGAGGTAAACCCTATATAAGGCTAACGAATTCTGCACGAAGATCGTCATTTGTGTACCCATGATCAGCTCGAGTCAGTGTCACAAGCATACAAAGAAGAATGTATTGAGAACTTCAAAGATGTTTATACTCCAATAACAGAGATTTACAAAAATACCGTGAAACAATATGTAGATAGAGTACCTAAAAAAAATATTAGTCTTTGGATTTTTCTGTTTACTGTACCTACTTAAAACTTGTGGCATTGGCTGGGAAATAAAAATACTTTATTTTTATATTTAAAATGGCATGGGATTGCTTGGGAACCCATGTATGGAATTTAAAATTTGGAGAACAATAGATTTGGCATTGGTGAGAATGAGCCTCATTCGCGAGTTGCCGACCTTTACACTCAGGTGAAAAGTCTGTACCTATGACTTTTTCACCGGCAGTCATCTTCGGAGGGATCGTTTGAGATGGCACTCGGGGGGTAATATTTGCATGCTCTGCAAGTATTTATCCTGGTTTGGGTTTTTTTCGTGGAGACCAATTTTGCAACGTAAGTCGATGTAAAAACGGTCGAGTGAAAACGGGAAGAGCTACTTTTTATCGGCTACTTTAATCCGGGTCCATCGCGGGCGAAGCCGTGGACAAATAACAAGTACTAGATAAATAGATCACAGGAACCTCATCTCTAAATGTTAATGTTGTCTAGGGTTGGCAGGTGTCAAAACACTATTATAATTAATCTGTCGGATAGATCGGAGATCTATGTATATACGTTGGGCGCAAATAGCATCCTGAACTATTTATATGTATGTATTTGCATACATATAAATATATATACTTTGTATTCTTTGTATTTTTATTTTTTATTGTATGTGTATTTTTAAAGTGTTTTCGATACTAACAAATGGATCTCGTGTCTGAAATAAAGTGCTTTATTAATATTTAATTATCATTATAAATTGTAACCATCAGTTACATTATCTGATTACTAAACCTACTTACTAGGTATCTCATGTCGATCAGTGCGTACGGTATAGGAACAAACTATAATTATCAATGATATAGGCAGCTCGGTATTACAATCAAGATAACAGGGAAATTGGGTATTTATAGGAAACTACGGAGAACCGCGATTAACTCCTTTCATTGTTTTTTATTTTAAGAGTATGAAAAGAGTGATGACTTTTGTAAAGGTAGCGCAGAACACCAGCCCGCTTAGCCAGAGCACCCACGACAACGATTTGTCTACGAAAGAGAAGACAAAAACTATTTCTGTCGCCTATTCTGTCAAACAAAAGAGAGGGACAAAATATTTTTTGGTCTTCATGCTAAAGGATGGACTCGACTAGCACAAAACCGACAACAATAGTACCGTATAGAGGAGGCCTACGACCACTTTTGGGTGCCATAGTAAAAAGCAAGTTTGAATTAAGAATGTATGTAGTGTGTTTGGTCATAGATTATTTCGGAAATAAAGGCTTTATTATTATTATGAAAACACGAGTATTGAGTAACAAGTTATTTTTTGCAAGATATGAATGTTTATTTCCATATCGTTTCGGAGATTAATGGTATTAGACAAAAAAAGAACCACCTTCTCTTACGTCAAACGCATATACGGGTCTTTGGTAATAAAATGTAACAATTGTAGCGCCCCCTAGCGAATTGTGGCGGACTCGGATAAGCCGTTTCGGAAACGCATATACGGGCCCCTTAAATCGCGGGTAATCATTAAATTGACTTGAGTTTGACAGAATCGGAGACATTCTAGAGAGAAGCTCTATACCGACGAGCATGCTTGAGGAATTTGAGTGGAAATCCGTGGTCTCCGCCTACCCCTTTGGGAAACAATCAAACAATCAGTTGCATGTGTATGTATGAGCCACGCGTGATCAAGAAAGAACATAACAAAAACAAACACGCTCACGACTGTATTCTCCATGGTGTACATCCTCAGATGTACTATACTCAGCGAGTAGATTGAGGATACCAAGTACGGGGTAGTCAAAGGCACGTTTGGTAGATTATTTGGCCCATGCCCGCTTTTTTGCAATAAGTTTTATATATTATGGTGTCTATTTTTGACTCGGTATTTATACAAAGAAAATTATATAAGTATCAGTTATGTAGTTCCCATAACACAAGATCTTCTTACTTTGGGGCTAGATGATGCTGTGTGAAAATGTCCAGCATTATTATCATTATTTATTATAGTTAATGACTTGCAACCTGCAAGTCCATCGCCGCAATGACATAACGAACGGAGGAAACAAAAAAGAAAAAAAAAAAGAAAAATTATTTGTTTCCTCAAATTGTAGCGGTACATGCGATAGTTGTTACAGTAATTGCATTATTGGTACTAACCATAATTGAGTAAAGTGGTTTACACATGCGTTGTTCGCGCACGTATGTCTACTATTTAGTACTAATCTGTGATGGAATACATAATTATATTTAACTTTTGAAACTATCATGGTTATGAACATAATTTTTACCAAACAACGGGATATACCATGATTTCTGAGTTTGAATGTTGTGGGAAACATTCAAACTCACAAATCACATTATAAATATCCCGTTGTTTAGTAAAAATTAATACACATTAATATTTTGAATGAATGAAAATATTTTATTGTACACCTTAAACAAATCTTAACAAAAGCTTCTCTTAATAAAGTATAATGGGCAGTCTTATCGCTTAGGATGATCTATTCCAGACAACCGTTGGATGGATAAAAGATATTGCGGGAGATCTCCGCCACAGATTAGTACTAAGTCGACATTCGTGCGCGAATGACGCGTGTGTAAATGCGGTGCTAGGCACGCGCCGCGCTGTCTGCACAGCGTGTCACGTGGTAATCACGTCATCTGTCATGCCACAGAATAACAGCCGCCGATGTCTGCCCTTCGCATGATTAATGTCTACCACTTGCTTGTAATTAGTATTTTTTTAACTGGGCTCTGCCCGCGGCTTTGCATGCCAACCAAATGTCACGGGAAAAAAGAAAAGGAACCACCGCGCTCACGACTAATCCCATGGACGACGTTCTCATTTATACTCGGTACGTAGATTCGTGAGGTAACCAAGTTGGGAGGGAGTCAGGGGCATGTCAAAACATTATATTGCGATCAGGTTTTGCATAATAATTAGCATTCCGCATAGCATCTAAAATGCATTGAAGAATGTGTGTAAAACGAGGTTTTACCTGTTTTTTGTGTCGCGAAATTGTTGTTTTTCCTCACGAGGATTTTAATAGTTTTATGTTCGTATGCACTAAGCTTGGGCAAATACTTATCGTGTTTTACTGTATTTTTTCTTCATAGAATGTATCTAAGATATACCCAACTCTTTGTCTAGCTTACTGCAGAGTACAGACATAGGT
This sequence comes from Perizoma affinitatum, assembly GCA_961405105.1. Taxonomy (NCBI): domain Eukaryota; kingdom Metazoa; phylum Arthropoda; class Insecta; order Lepidoptera; family Geometridae; genus Perizoma; species Perizoma affinitatum. Next base: position 15,771,322 of record OY560186.1, on the reverse strand, counting down.
ACCTAAGTTTCTTAGTGTTCCTAATATAAGTAACATCACCAAATCAGATACTACTGCTTATGTTCAAATTATTTTTAAGTACACAAACTCACACCTGTTTTCCGGAGGGGTAGGCAGATACCACGGATTTCCACTTTCTAAGATCCTGACATACCTCCTTTATGCTTCATTCACTGTCTTCACATTATTCATGCATGCTAGTCGGTTAAGGGACTCTTGACCTGACCTATCTCCAGAACGTGTCCAATTTGTTTAGAGTACGTTCGCCAAAGGCTACCCCTTCCAATTGTCCTATTCTCAATTACCATTATACAATTGTGAGTGATTCAAAATAATGTTTGTTTGAAACTGCTTAGTTTCATTAAAATCTGATTAAAATGCAAATAAAACAACCGTTTAGAAGGAAACATGAAATTTTAATATACCTAGATGGAGAGAAACTTCGCCCTTGATTGAAATGCTCGTACATAATTCCATAAATGCATATCTAATTATCTAATAATTATTGCTCTAGCTGGCAAACAGGCAACGAATACAATACTTGCCGCGGCTTATTGGTTTTGCAACATAATGATCTGATGCCTGAACATTAATTACAAGTCGCATGTAATTATGCCAGTAATTATTCCGGCACCCATAACTCTTCAAATCGGATCACTGCAATTAATAAAAACCAAAGAGGTTGCATTCACATTAAAACAAGCCTTTAAGAACTATCTCTTCAAGATGAAGAGACTGCACCGCTATGTGCGTTCTTATTTTTTGTACATTCACACGGAGCCGTTACCGTAACAAATGAACACTTGCAACTCCAGCAACTCTATTAGCATGTTATTAAACTCTCTGCTGATTTAAACCGAATAATTGATTTTTGACGTCCAAAAAAATAACTACTGACTACTGATCCGTAGGTGCCTTTTGACGACCACTGTGGCGCAGTTCGATTCTCGCCGCGGAACAAATGTTTGTATCTGCAAATATTTGTGTCGGGATCTGGGTGTTCTATGTATAATATGTATGTATTTAAAATATATAGGTATATGTAGTATATCAGTCATGTAGCTCCCATAACACAAGCTCTGCTTACTTTGAGGCTAGATGATGATGTGTGGAAATGTCCCGCGTTATTTATTTATTTTGTTGTGGAATAAAATTTTAAATGATAAATTATTTCACTTATGGCACCTGCGAGAAATATCGGTAGGTGCTGTATGTGGAATACCTCAGATGACATTTAAGAGGGTGCCCAGTGTGGAGTACGTCCTCGCAACTCGCGCGTTGCCCTGCAACATAGCGGGTGAAAAGGCTCATGTGCCTATAAATTTACCAGCACCTATACCCTTCAAAGGTCAAGCACCCATAAGTCAGCTCCAAAACGCGACTGCAAGAGCTTTTCGAATCAAACTTCCTTCATCAACAATGCCCTCGAGGTCGAGGGTTAGTGACTGGTACATAATTGACATCGACACTAAGCCCTTCGCTATTTCAAGGACTTGGGCTGGTTATTACCAATTCCTTTGTACTGGGTCATTATGGACTTCCCCCCCGTTTCCCCTACTATAAAGGTGTGCGTGTGTGGATATACACATATCAGGGCCGTGCCAGGGACGTCGACGGGCGGTGCTCCGTCAGGGGCTCAAAAAATATCGGTGTGTACATTTTATATGAACTTGTTCAAACACGTGTCCTGGTACTGAAGCCTCGTCGCCATTCCTGAGATGTGTGTTTAGAGTCTATATAGACCTTTAATGGCCTTTAGAATCAAAAAAGGTAGTTTTCAGTGTGCAAAACAAATGGATGGTTGTTAAGCAGAGTAAACTAATTGGCATGTTACTACGTCAGCACATAAATTATTATTGGTACTGTTGTTGTAGCCGCCGACAATTCAAAGTAATTATTACTGATGATTATGAACGTACATGATCTAATCTGTAGAACGATCATACGCTCGCTGTTCCTAGAATTGCAGATACTTATCATAAATCTAGGCGGTGACTATCATAAACCCAGTGTTGGGAAGTAACTGAGATCTAGCTCGATCACAATAGGCCTGTCACGGCCGCAGTGATAATAAAACCACAAAAAGTGCATTCAAAAAAAAATTAAGATCTAACTGAAAGGATAAACCGATCCGTTTGTCAAACTTATGACCTACTAATATTGTAAAACTGAATTTTCGCATCGATGAAGCCACCGACATTGTTTCCACACATTCTGAGAGTCTGCGTCAAGACTCGACGCGGAGGGAGAGCGTCGCGTTAATTCTGATAAAGACTCTCGAAATGAGTCGAAGCAATGTCAGTGCCCTCACCCATACGCGAGAATTTGCGTTTTTACAATATTAACGTTCTGATTTACGATAGTTTTTGTATACGACCTTCTCAAAAACACGTGACCCTGAAAAGGGGCAAAGTGACCGAAAGTGAAAGTAATCAGTGCGCCTCGCAGAAGCTCCCTTTGTGCAAGTTTTTATTCTTAAAATGTTTGGCTCTGAGAACCGGTGTCTACACGTCAATGTTTTCCATGTGACCTATTTATTTAAAATCATTGCTAAGGCCTAGAAACCTGAAATATTACTTATGTGTAGGTACACTGAGGGAAAGTGGAATTTACGAAAATCAATACCCAGATAGTAGTAGAAAAAACCCAAGCGTACGAAGCTAAACATCAGGGACCGTCCCTGATATTTCGGCGTATGTCAAAACATATCAATTATGGTAATTCATCATACTAAGTTTTTATAATATTAATTTATTGATGATGTTAGGTAGTGGTTCAATATTTTTTTAAATTGATAATTACAATATTTAATGTTCCTATGTGTGTTGAGCAAAAAACTATTCTATTTGCGTCCCAGTTATTGGGCAATGTAAGCTCTCTGAAATAGAATAAATAACCTTGTACTATCGCATTCAGGCAAATAAATGAATTATTATTATTTCACTTATTTTATTCATATCAGGTCTTACCCTGGACTTTTGAGAGGCATTAGCGGACCCTGAGGCAACGTTAAGATGCCATTTTGTACGAATTAAAAAACATAATATTGTAATGTGGATGACGTCAGATGGATATTATTGAAAACAAATGGGTAAAGCATTAATAAGGCTATTGTAGGAATACATGCTATGAAATGTAGATGAAACTGCACCTGCCAATTCTGACTAAAATTCAGAGGAAATAATAGGCAGGTGATGACTTTCCGTCCACTTAGCAGGCCCCTTATGTGCCATTTTAGAATATTATTACGACTATACCACGTACTTTACTATGGACGGTGCTCACGAGGAAGGACCTCTAAACGGTCAACGAAACGTCAGTAGGAGAATAGTAAAGTACGTGGAATAGTCGTAATAATATTCTAAGATGATACCAAACCACGATAATTTGAATCCCATAAGTGCCGCCAATGATTGGCATCGTAGAGGCAACGTTGATGTGAACGGCTAATCATTATTATAATTCTATTCTAATCATCGCGATTTGCTTTAGTTTCCAGTTCTAACTAGAATCCAGATATTTCTGTCTACAATTTTCCATAGCGCTGAAACACTAATTTCGAAACAACAACAGAAGCCCGTAGTGTTTAGGTATACACGTGAATGTGGAACTGTGCCAACGTTTTCAAGTTCTAGGGCTTTGGCTGATGAGCTCTCGAGATACAATGCCTCTTTTGATTTGAGATATAGGTGGGAATGCCGGTAACTACAAAGGAAGGATGGTTGTTAGAAAACTATATAATTATCTAACTTCACTTGTATGACAATTATCTATAATTATAAAATCGTTTGTCCTGACTCACTGACTGATCTATCAACGCACAGCGAAAACTACTAAGTCTAAAAACCTGAAATTTGGAACAAAGGTTTATTTTATAATGTAAGCATGTATGCTAAGAATGGATTTTTGAAAATATCCACTTTAAGAGGGGAAATGGGGGAGGGGTGAACTTTGTGAGTCTTTGTTGTTTGAAGGTAGGAACTTGAAAATTGGAATTTTAGCTACTTATCATAATGACGTGTTTCAGGATTTTTATCACATTTTGGAGCGTGGGAAATAGGTATGGGAGTATGTTTTTTTTAAACAAGCGTCCATAAACATAACAATGTTAGGTCTAAATTAACTTTGATCTCCACACAGGGATTCCCTGTATCGTGGGTATCAGGAACTACGAGTACCGTGTTACCACAATTGTCATACTTCCAAATTTTCCGATGACAAATTGTGTATGATATTGACAGCCAGTTGATTTGACAATGTAGACGGAAGGTGGATTACGGAACTTTTGTTAATCGTAGATTTGCCATATTTGGGTTAGTTTTGATCAGCTCGCGGTTAACTAATTTTATTGCATAACCGTATAAAAAAAAACTTAGAGAACCAACTGAAATACAGCGACAAATGCGACCACGTCATTTCCTAAAATCGCGTGCAGGTGACGGCTGAGTCATCAGTCAACACCTTGACTATGACATTAAAGGTGACAGCACACCTATTTCTGACCCATGAACATGGCTGGTTTCAGTGCGACATAAATAATAGATGCGAACGACTGGCCCCCTAATTACACGAGCAAAATGGCTATGTGATAAATAAATAATGCTGGACATTTTCACACAACATCATCTAGCCCCAAAGTAAGCAGAGATTGTGTTATGGGAACTACTGACTGAAGTAGTATAATATACTACTTCATATACATTTTTTATTTAAATACTTACTTATTATAGGTAGAAAACACCTAGACCCGAGAGAAATATATGCAGATGCAAACATTTGTCCCGCGACGGGAATCTAACCCTCAACCTTCTGCGTCTGAAGCGGGCCTTCGCCCTCTGCGCCACAGTGGACGTCGTATTTTCAATGGCACTCACTTTGTTAGCATAGATACATCCAAAATGTATTAAACTTAAACATCAGAAAGTTTATATCGAGAAGAATCTTCTTCTTCTCCCTATCCAAGTGTTAGACGTTTTAAACCCATCAAAATGAATCATAAGTATTATTGTCTTATATTATAATCGAATCTAATATTATTTTAGGCACCAACTAGTGAATTAAAAAAAATAAACTCGCAACAGGCATATACAAACTGTGACTCGACACTAGGATTCCCATCGTGGGTATCAGGAACCACTAGCTTGTTACCGCAACACCCCCAGAACAAATATCTGCAGAACATGCTAACATTCGTCAAGCGAATCGAATCGAAGCCGCGCCTTTTGCGTCTCAGCGATCACTCGTCAGCCGCGCCATCGACGTCGTCAATAAAACCTAACCTTGAAGACATAGAAATCGAATGCAAAAAAACCGCGTTGCGATCCGATAAACCGTTTCGGAGATAAATTACAAACAAACAAACACACACACAACATCTAACGGCACACGCATATAACGGCTCTTAACTTCGCGGGTAAAATATAAAAGGTCCTTCTTATATAAAATGTAAATCTCTCATTGGCCGTAAGTTAGATTTTTAAGGTTAGAACTATTTATAAATAAGGGCTGTTGATATTGTTAAACAATAAAAAAATACACTCGGTGTGAGTGTAATTGTGTGTTTATATTTACCGGAGGGGTAGGCAGAGACCACTAAGATTTCCACTAGCTACGATCCTCATATACCTCTTTTGCTTCATTCCCTCTCATTACATTCTCAATTCATGCCCCGGTTAGAGTACTCTTGATCTGACTTGACTTCTTGAATATTTTTGTAATAGTTTCTTTTTCTTCCTTGTTTTTTCACGAGCTTAGTGCAGACGAGCTTAATTCTGATGATTCATCCACGTCTTGTTAAACATCACACACGAAAACCGTGAAAATAAACACCACTTGTTGAGCCCTATAACTCATATTTTGGACGCCGGCCAAGACACCGGTGATTGGCCTGACTCGCCCGAACTGGACGGTTTCCGACGAAAATAGGTAAATAGACGATAACATTGTTGCTGGCTTCTATTACGGATGCATCTTATTTTGGGAGAAAAAGATTTACTCGTTTGTGTTTTAGTCGGTACTCAATCTGGGCTTCTGCAACACACGCTGGACCTTCTGTTAGACCTCTGTTAAACTTGTAATTTAGGCACAATATCTATTGTTGGAAATAAAGTTAGTTTTTTGTTAATATTGAAAGCTTCGTTACTGAAAATTGAAAAAGAGAAGCCTTGTTAGTTGTTAGCGTTGAAAACTTGGTGTTCTTTATATCAGCGCTAGTTAAGTAGCCGATCAACCCAGCTGACACCTTTTCGGCGCGACATTGAACTGTCTAGCTAGATAGACCGAAGGTGCGTGGGACTTTTTTTTAACCGTACCAAGATCCTATTTCTGGATCCTTGAGTAATTTGTTAGTTGTTTTTGATGTCATATATATTTATATATTCAATTTCATTTCAAAGTACCGAGTTCGTTCAAGTTCATATAATATTTACACTTATTTGGCACATGTTCACGTTTTTATCTAGAAGTTAGCATTACACGTGACAAGTTACATATCACTGCTTATTGGTTTACTAATAGATGGCACATCCCGTCGAATTTTTGGGGCATGCCGGCCGGTTTGTTTGCGATGTTTTCCTTCGCCGTTTTGAGCGCGTATCGACACGCTCGTATTTTTTTTGGTAAGTAAAAATTATTGGTTTATTTCTAAGTTAACCTTATCTAATAAAAATATGAACCCCACAACGGCTCTCAAAAGTTGCACAATAAAGTATTTCAAATTAAATTCACAACATCAAACTCTGCTGAATAATACATTGAATCAAACAAAACAAACATGTTTGTTGTTTCTATGGGCAAGTTGTTATCGTTATAACTAGCGTAACCATACCATACTCGGGCGTTAGGCCGGCTGTAGACGAAGCGACTTGTAGAAGCGACACTTGGTCTATATATCCTACATATCTGTGATCAAACTGTTACACCAAGTGAAGTTTAACGGAGATAGAACTAGATGTCGCCACTAGTCGATTAAAAATTCATGTTCTTCGTCATGCAAATAAACGTTGTTGAAGTTGACGCCGTGTGTCTACCCCCGTTACATTACTTATGATATTACAAACTAGATTTAGTTCACTGCTTCGCTCGCGTGGTACCCGGATAAAAATGTATGGGCTTAGGGCGGGCATAAATATGCCGTTTTGGTCCGGTCCGGTAAGAATGGAAATTCTACTTACATTCTCGGAGTCGGGGTTCAATTTTGATTTGAAGATAGAGGCTTAGGAACCTTGTGTCATAGAAAACTATGTTACACTCACTGCATATGTCCATCTATCTATGCTAAGTAACTGTTTACTAGCTACTGCCCACGGCTTGTCTCGCCTGGTACCCGGATAACTTTTTATCTCTTCTATCAAACTCTTGACGTTAAGGCAGCGTTAGTAAATAAAAGCGCTGTCTCGACCGTTTTTTTGGTCTCCACGAAAAGCCCTTTTATATTAACTGTATAATATTACACCCTGAAGGTCCATTCTAAATATTAATGAAAAAAATTTGTAATTGGATTTTCGTTTCGGATATTACCTCTTACATACAAACTTAAAAAAATACCAGTTGATAATATTAGTATACCTCAGTTCCCAAACAGATAGTTGCCTACATGTAGATAACAGCAATCCTCCGATGACTCAGACCGATAAGCCGGCTTGTCAACATGTCGCGTGGCCGTGGTCCGCCTATCGCTATCAGTACGGGCGGAAGTGTGACCTTGGAACACCGCCCTTCACCCACGTTCAAGGACACTTGTTTACAATCGCTTTCAATAATATGGTGGTTTCTAAAAACGTGGGTACCTACGCAGTTTAATGATATTACATATTGCATTCGTGATTGTGAAAGTAATTTTACAGGCAAAGTAAAATGCTTCCTTTTACCTACCAGTCATCCTTAGCGTTTGGATGACTGTTAGGCGCGTTTGGAAACAGAAGTTAGCGTGCCAAACTAAAATACTAACTACAAACAACATAGAAACAATAAAGTCTTAAGAGGCCAGTGGAGGATGAATTGCCCATACAAACGTAATACCAAAATCATTTGTTTTGTAAACGAATTGCATTTTGCATATTTTTACGTCATACATGACATGTTTTAAACTTATTTGTTTCGTATTAAAACCAACAATATCTTGTGAAAAATACAACAAGTTTTCAGTCATCATTTTTGGTATTACGGAACACCACCAAATTTATAACAAATTCTGAACGGCTGATATTGCTATCGCACAAGCACGGTCGGGCCTGCATCAGCCAAAAAGAGAGCGATATTTGGGCCGATTTTCGAAAACTTCTGTCGCAGCTGACTACTTGCCCCCCGCGCCAGGGAGGCCGTCTCCTCCTCTTTACCTCTAAAACGGACGATCCAATTGTAATGAAGTTTTTTTGCATTTAGTGTGACTTCAAGGGTGGTTCTTAGATAGGTTTTAACGCCCCACGTTATTAGGGAACGCTGTATAACGTGATGAGTGAGTTACTAGTCGATCGTTTAAAAAAAAACAATACAAACAAACACGCTCACGACTTTAATCCTCATGATGAAGATCCTCAGATGTGCGTCTTTGTAAAAAATATTTGTTACTGAAAAGGATGTTTGTTATTCAGATCCTGGGGGGGCTGGATTCCGAGCCCGGTCGAACCAATGGATTTTTCACTTGAAAACATCGTAAGGAAACCGACATAGACAAACCGGCAATAGAGCCGAAAATTCGAAGGCTAAAGCGATCGATAAGTTAGGTCATTTTCCTCTTCTGTCTATTAAAACCGATTGGTAATACGACCGCGGAAAAATGACATCATTCCCACGGATTTTATGTAGAATTTTGTGATTAAATGCATTTTATAGAGCACTCATAGTTGGTAACGACTAGGTCGTTTAAGCTATAGCACGTGAAGTTATAGTGTAAGAGACCATAATAATTTGTGAGCCTCATGTCATCATGGTGTAACATAATTACTTGGACCAATACGACTGCGGTGAAAAAACATATGTGTAGATATTTAGATCCACATAATAATAAGATTGTATAATAACTGAAAAAAAGATTTTTTTTTTACAGCTAAAAATAATATTAAATAATGCTGGTCATTTTTTCACACAGCATCATCTAGCCCCAAACTAAGCAGAGGTTGTATTATGGGAACTACATGACTTGACATACTACTAATATATTTTTTCTTGTAAATACATACATATTATACCTAGAAAACACCCAGACCCGCTACAAATATTAGCTTATTATACAAACATTTATCCCGCGGCGGGAATCGAACGCGCAACCTTGGGCGTCTCAGATAATGATATGTGCCGTATTTATTTCAAAATATAATTATCTCATTTGCATAATCAGCATCACCTAAATTAGTCGCTTTAGGACCCTATGATTGAATTGTTACAGCACCATCATCGTACCAAAATGGTCGCGGATATTTTAAAATTTAGAAATTTGTCATCATATGGGTTAACACTTTAAAAACCTACCTTACCTTATTATGTCAGTCACATCAAATGCTACTGCCTCTTGAACTAAAATGAGTCATAGCATTGATGTAGGTCGAGTGTGCTTACTGCTCGACTACTCGGCGACTTCGAGTACGATCGTACTTGTTTTTGAAGTTAATTCTGGCATCGTCTCTTCTTTATCGTCTAAATATTTGCGTAAATCACGGACTGACTGTTAATCAACGCTCAACATAAGCCGGGACGTCCCAGAAACTTGAAAGATAACATACGATTCCCGCAACGTAACAAATGTTTGCATGCTCTGCATATATTCGTTCCGGGGCTAGGTGTTGTAGTACCACGGTACTCATAGTACCTAATACCAACGAAAAAGGGTGTCAGTTGGATAAATAAATAAATAATGCTGGACATTTTACACATCATCATCTAGCCCCAAACTACTGATATAACTGATATACTACTTAAATATATATATATTTTTGGTTAATACATACACATTATACATAGAAAATACCCAGATTGCATATAAACAATTTGTCCCGCGGCGGGAATCGAACCCGCAATCTTCTGTATATCAGGCGGGCCTTCGCCCACTGCGCCAAAGAGGTAAATTTCATGTGTAGATGTGCAATAAGAAACTATATAATATTAAATCAACCCTCATGGACTTGTGTCGAGGGTTTCAGGTTGAAGTGTGTATGTAAAACATCTTAGTTTGCGAAACTTAGTCACCGCCACTTCTCTACTCTAGATTAATTAATTTATAGGTCATCCTCAGGTTATCTTATAATAAGAGTATTATAACTTTTGTTACAATCTCGGTTATGAACATAATTGTCACTAAAAACAGGCTGTTTTATGAGTTTTGAGTGTAACATTTTAGAAATCGTGGTATAAATATCCCGTTTTTAGTGAAAAGTAAGTGCTCTCATTACCTACACCAATGAAATAGAAATGGGTAATTAATCATTTTGAGTGGCAAAGCCAGCTTAACTTTGACCTAACGATGTCCCAAACTAAAGAAGACAATTTTCCACCCAATCTCCCGTTCTATCCGACTTCAAAAAAAGGAGGAGTTATAAATATTATTTAAACGTTATTTAATATTATTACTTCAAGTGTGGTCTTTTTTGAAAATCACCCACTAGGGGTAAAACAATTGGTGATGTAATTACATTTTGGACTTATCAATTTCCCGTTATTCGAAGTTTGTTTTTTAACATTATTTATCTTATAAATTATTCAAGTTTGAGAAATTATGGACTTAAAATATAAGCCTTGCAAAATCAGTGTCATTTACTCGTTCGCATCTTGGGCATTAAGAGACAAGTTCAAAATCAATAGGTTTTTATTTATTGAAATCAGAAGGCTTATAAGTTAACGGATAGTACCGTTAACATATAAGCTACGTAAATGTAAAATGTAGCAGTGAATTTACGGCGATTCTTCGCGTGCGACCAACAAGCCTACAAGAATCAGCCAACAAACTCCGCTTGGTTTCATTCAGCTTTAGTGTTGAGGTGTGGTAACTATAAAAAAGATCTTATTGGCCGATGACGTTGAAATGATTCAGTTGTCCTCGCGGATGATTCTTTCGTGCCCCATCTCTTCAATGTTTATCTTCTACAAACTTACGCCGTTGGTTGGTTTGATAAATTTAGTTTGTGTAGCGGCACCTCTCGTTGAAATCGGAACACTGACTTTTAAAATACATTTAACTTATTTTGCGAGTCAAGGAATACACAGCGTCTTTTAAAATAGACAACCTCATTACGGTTACCTATAAATTATTTATACCTAATCATTTAAATATTTTTCGACATCGGTGGCGTGAGTAGCCAGATGCGACGCAAGAGGTGCGGGTTCGATTCCCGCTGCGAGTTAAATGTTTGCATGTTTACAGATATTTGTTCCGGGTCTGGGTTTTGTAGTACCACTTCTCGTATTTCTTGATACTACCCCCCCCCAACTGCTAGTTTTATAATAACTGTGCCCCAACGCAGGTAAACCTATGTATGTATCATACATACATAGTGACACCACTAGTTTCGATTGGGTGTTTAATAATCTATAGTACTTTTCAAACTTTCGCGATTAGATAACAATTATAAGTTTCACGGATCTTTATCGAATAAAAATATAATAAAAAAGGTAAACGCGATAAAGACTCGTAAATCTTATAATTATAGTATTCTATGCTGTAAAACACTTGTGCTTTTATCAATATTTTTTTATTATTTTTTAATGAATGTCTCTCTAGGTTATCAATATGTTTGTTTGTTTTGTTGCAGTGCCCACGACGTCCCGTGCCCAACTGGCGCAGGGGTATCTGCTGTCATGCAGACGCCACAACACACCGCCCATTGACTCAGTACTGCATCAGATACGAGTATGTACAGTTTTCTCTTAATCACTATAATATTCATGGCATATTTTTTTTTAATGTTCATGATAAGCTTACTGCCCACGGCTTCGCCCGCGTGGTTCTCAGACAGAAAGTAGCTCTTACAGTTAAGGCATTCGCATTCGACAGTTTTTTCGTCGACTTACGTTAAATTGGTGTCCACGAAAAGCTCTTTTATTTAACGGGATAGTATATAGTCACCCTGAAAGTACATACTAAGTATTGATATGGGATGCGGAAGCACAATTAAGCCCAACTTCTTGTAGTACTCACTTTCATTTCACTTATATAATACATTCAGATACCTCCATACATTCTGTGCCCACATTGATGGAATCATTTTTGAAATCGGATTTGAATCGGAGTAGTTTTCGAAATTCCCCCCTATATCAGAACTTTTACTCTACTAAACTAAACTAAACTTGAAGGTGCTTAGCGATAGACTAGCGCGGACAATAAGTATTTATTGATAAAACGTTGCTCGTTTAAAGGCAGCTCTTCACGTTCGGCTATGATGGCCACAATCTTATTCGCCTATGATTGCCTCGATCATTGCGCGAGTGTCCACTCGATCGCCACCACGCCTTAGCTCTGCGGCAGCCGTACAAGACGGACGTGGAGTCTATCGCTTGGAGCTGCTACAATTTATTTGATCCGTCTTTAATCATTAACGGTAGAATAATTAATAAAAGCGGCCATCATCTCGCTTTTGCTCCGCGACTAATGACCGACTGAATGATTGGCGAACGTGTGGGCACCCTTATGCAACTACGCACGAACTCCTTTGATGTTTGCGTGAAAAACCGACAGCAAGCGTACAAACATGCACAATAATCGCCAAGAACGACGAATCATCAACAACGCGTTCACCCTTTTAAAGAGTGCTATGTGTTTCTAGGAGCTTCCAGAGAGTTCTATCGGCGGGGGCACGCGCGCCGCACGGCTCTCTCTCGCGGACTGCTCGCTGGTGGGCTCGGCGCCGGCGGACGCGCTCGAAGCCCTGCTGCGCATGGTGCAGTTCCACCGGCTCGACCTCGACCACGCGGAGCTCGATGACGAGGGAGCGGTGAGATAAGCAGAACCTCAGGAACCCCCCCCCCCCTCCTATTCCTTATATCTGATATACAGGTTAAAATATAACTTTAGAAACTGTTATAGCGGGATATTAACCACGTTTTTTATGTTGGATATATTCACACAGCATCATCTAGCCCCAAAGTAAGTTTTGTAAATAATTACATATTATACATAGAAAACACCCAGGTCCCGAGACAAATATTTGCCTATACAAAAATTCTGCGTTTCCGAAATATTTGGAGATGAGTAAAGTGCTAATCGTGATTTATTTAAACGTTCACGGGTTTCACTACATACATAGTCCCCACACTAGAATTCCCTGTGACGTAGGTATCAGGAACTACGAGTATCATGCTACCACAACATCCAGACCAGGAACGAATACCTGCAGAACATAGAAAAAAAAAAATTGATGTTTATTTATTGCGTAACACAGGTAATGGGACGATAGGTACATGTTATAAGAATGTCCATTGTATTTGGGAAACCCATAGGATTTAAAATGCTCTAACTCGATAAAAAATGTAGGTACCTATTGTTTTGTAAAAGATCATTAAAGAATAACTAGTATTGTTTTCTTTCTTTCCTGGCTTGGTTTAGGAGGAACAGTCAGTAGATAAAACCGATGTTTCAAAGTGGTCCTTGTGGATTTTAATGTATAAATTAATTCTGACTTTGACTTTGAATTTTTACCAAGGTAAAGTATGTGACGGTTAAGCGTTTATTAAGTTTATGGTATGTATTGCAGGAGGCTCTATTCGATATGATTGAATACTACGAGAGCGCATGCGTGATTTGCATCACCGGCCCGCGACAATTCGGCATTCGCGGATGGCAAGCCGCTTCGAGGATGATCAAGAAGGTATTCACACCAACAGCCTAGAAATCCATTGCTGAACATAGGCCTACTCTCAAAGTATGCTATGAAGTCCAAATTTGTTTTATAAGTATAACGTTTTATATTGATTTATCTATTGTTTTCTTTATAAGTACTGTATTGTGTTTTATAAGTACAACTTATGAAACAACAGTTTATGCTATTAAATAAAATATTATTTGCATATTATATTCATAATTAAATATAATAGGCTAACTTGCAAAACGGGGGCATGTACCAAATGTAATGTTTGGATGTGCCTCTGACTACCCCCTACTTGGTATCCTCAAAGATCTACTCGCTGAGTATGTATCTGAGGATGTCCACCATGGGGAAGACAGTCGTGAGCGCGTTTGTTTGCGCTTGTTTTTTTGTTTTTTAATAGCCAAATAAGTATTCGGCCCAGCTGTTGGTAAGCGGTTACAGTAACCTATGGACGCTTGCAATACTAGCATAAACGCCTGGCGGCAGAAATGGACATCGTGGTATTACTTTTCCGGACGAGCTCTTGCACAAGGATAAAATAATTACCCACCTAGCTGCGTATGATTTTTCTTAAAATAAACATTTAGTGTGTATTTTGAACAGAGTGCAGAACTAATGGAACTAGAGGTGGCCGAGAGTATACTGGAGTCATCGCATGCGCCGGTGCTGGCGCGCGCGCTGAGGCCTCACACCTGCCGGCTGCGGGCGCTGTGTCTCCAGCGAGCCAATCTCAGCGGAGAACCGCTCATGTGCTTAGGTAACATTGCATAATCATAGCTCAACGTCAGCATCGCACCTGCCGGCTGCGGGCGCTGTGTCTCCAGCGAGCCAATCTCAGCGGAGAACCGCTCATGTGCTTAGGTAACATTGCATAATCATAGCTCAACGTCAGCATCGCACCTGCCGGCTGCGGGCGCTGTGTCTCCAGCGAGCCAATCTCAGCGGAGAACCGCTCATGTGCTTAGGTAACATTGCATAATCATAGCTCAACGTCAGCATCGCACCTGCCGGCTGCGGGCGCTGTGTCTCCAGCGAGCCAATCTCAGCGGAGAACCGCTCATGTGCTTAGGTAACATTGCATAATCATAGCTCAACGTCAGCATCGCACCTGCCGGCTGCGGGCGCTGTGTCTCCAGCGAGCCAATCTCAGCGGAGAACCGCTCATGTGCTTAGGTAACATTGCATAATCATAGCTCAACGTCAGCATCGCACCTGCCGGCTGCGGGCGCTGTGTCTCCAACGAGCCAATCTCAGCGGAGAACCGCTCATGTGCTTAGGTAACATTACATAATCATAGCTCAACGTCAGCATCGCACCTGCCGGCTGCGGGCGCTGTGTCTCCAGCGAGCCAATCTCAGCGGAGAACCGCTCATGTGCTTAGGTAACATTGCATAATCATAGCTCAACGTCAGCATCGCACCTGCCGGCTGCGGGCGCTGTGTCTCCAACGAGCCAATCTCAGCGGAGAACCGCTCATGTGCTTAGGTAACATTACATAATCATAGCTCAACGTCAGCATCGCACCTGCCGGCTGCGGGCGCTGTGTCTCCAACGAGCCAATCTCAGCGGAGAACCGCTCATGTGCTTAGGTAACATTGCATAATCATAGCTCAACGTCAGCATCGCACCTGCCGGCTGCGGGCGCGCGCGCTGTGGCCTCACACCTGCCGGGTGAAGGCGCATTTCAATCATTCTGTATAATTTGAATCACTCTTTATGATTTCAATCACTGTATATTTTTAATCACTGAGTGTAATATTGTCTGTTTTAGTTATCGCTTTAAAATCAAACGGGTCGATCCGCGAGCTCCGTCTTCCAGACAACAGCCTGACGCCGCACGACGCACAGCAACTAGGCTCACTACTCAGATTCAACAACAACATACAGTTGATGGATTTATCCAACAATCTAATACAGGTATACACTAAAAGAAGTTACTCCAAAATCGCACACCCGCATCGTTACATATTGGAAGAAACATCGTCACCCCCTGGTGACAAATATGTAACGATGCGATGTATGTCCTTCTGAAAGTTTTGGAGAACTTTCAGAAGGTCATTAATAAAACTAACCCGATCCTTCCCTGTACCTCTCTTTAGCTCAAGGTTTGCTGGAAGACTACTCTTTTTAGGGTTAAGCTCGCCTTTGTGTATGTCTTTTCATTCTGCCTTTTTGTAAGTGTTTATTTGTGTGTACAAAAATAATATGTTAACAGCGCATTATCTTGAACTATTAACACTAGAATACCATTACATACTAGCTAATAGCAATGTGCTTTATAGATATCAGAGCCTAAGTTTTACGTACGTGTTGAATGTCAGTACGAGAATACCTTCCGAACTAGTTGGAGACTATCTCGTCGGGTGGTGATTGCTTCGTGGGATCTAGAGGATGTTCCGCGACGTTTTAAAACTTGCACCCACTTTGGTGACCCCGCTCCCATCCCCACCCCATCTTGCACCTCCCTCCCCATCGTAGCGCCCAAAACTTGCAGAAGCGGTGTTGATTGCTTGGTATGATCTAGAGAATGTTCTACGACGTTTTAAAACTTTCCCCTGGTGACCACACCCCCCCACCCCCGCCTTACACTCCCTCCCCCACCTTACACCCCCTCCCTATCGTTTCTCGTAAACTAACAACAGGCGGTGATTGCAAATAAACACGCTCACGTCTGTAATTCCCATGATGGACATCAAATTCGTACACAGATTAATGGGGCTAGCAAGTAGGGGTTAGTCAAAAACACGTCGCAACATTATATTTGGCGCATGTCCAAACTTATTTATTGCAAAACAAGTAAAATTGAAACACCCCCGACATGTTTAATGTATGCGTTTCATAGTAAAAATTATCGCTGGATATATATTGTTTTTAAATATAAATGTTTCTGTTTCCAGGATTTGGGAGTGGGGCACATAGCTGATGGGCTGGTGGAGCAGGCATCTCAGACCCCGCCCTCCGCTGCCACGTCGCCGATATCACCACAGCTCAACCCGCGTAAGTTCACCATCATAAACAACTAGCCTACGCACGCGGCTTCACCCGCACGGTACCTACCCGGATGAAAAATATCCTGTTTTTTACTATACTACAAAAGTGGCAAACGTCCATACGCCCACCGAAGCGGTTACCGTAACCTATGAACGTTTGCAACACCAGAGGCGTCGCTCGCGAATTGCCGGCCCTGAGACATAACGGGTGGAAAGTCTCATGTGCTTGTAATTTCACCTGCACGCCTTCAAACCGGAATACAGCAATGCGAGCATTGCTGTTTGGCGGGAGAAATAGGTATGGTGGTAGCACCCCGGGCGAGCTCTCACATGGAGCTCTATTACTTCTAAATGTGTTTGATAAACTGCGTCACGAATTATACCTATTGCATATTCATTTCTACTGTAAAGTACCAATGGAAATTATTACTAAATAAGATCGAAATATCCAAACTTTCGCATTTATTTTACTAGGACTAGCCTCTGCCCACGGCTTCGTCCGCACTGTACCTACCAGGATGAAAAGTCTATGTTCTATGTTCATGTTCCAAATTTCATCCGAATCGGTCAATCACCATTTGTTGAGAGCAAATGTTGTGTCTATTGATCGGAGGGGGTGAGGGAGGTGAGGTAATTCGGATAGGCAAAAGGGGGGCTAGTGACCTATATAGATAGAAATATATATTTTTATTGTACACCAGTAAATACAAAATAAACACGAAAAGATAAATTATAATAATACCTAGTGGTACAATGGGCGACCTTTTTTTATTATGAAAAATGACCAGCATTATTTATTTATTTTTAAGAATGATATTGTAGTGTTCCGTTCGCAGATATCGGGTCGGAATCGCGTGGACTTTCCTACCTTGTGCTATGGAACAACCAGCTCACCAGGAATTGCGCGCAGCAACTCAGCAAGGCGCTGGTGAGTGTCTCTCTATACTGGTTAAGCAATGTTTTATTTTTTCATTATTCAACTTTTTTTTCTGGCTTGGTCGCGGAGGAACAGGCACTAGACAATACCAACGGTTCAAAGTGATCCTTGTGATTTTAATGAATAAATGAATTCTGACTTTGACTTTGACTTTGAGACAGTTGAATATCGCACCAAAAAGGTATCAGCTCAGCATACTGTGGCTACTTAGCACTGGTATTCTGCTGACCCTACACAGTGTCGTCACAGACGCCAGAAGCAGACACTACACTCAAGAAATCAAGTTATACACTTAATTTCTTTAAATGGATAATAAATAAATAATAAATAGCGCTGGACATTTTTCACACAGCATCATCTAGCCCCAAAGTAAGCAGAGCTTGTGTTATGGGAACTACATGACTGATATACTACTTATATACTTTTTTTTTGTAAATACAAACATATTATACATGGAAAACACCCAGATCCTGAGACAAATATTTGCAGATGCAAATATTTGTCTCGCAACGGGAATCGAACCCGCAACCTTCTGCGTCTCAGGCGGGCCTTCGCCCACTGCGCCAAGAGGTCGTCTATATATCTTATATTCATAAACTGTATTTGCTCTAATTATCTAGCTAGGATATCTACTACCTTTCTATCTATACTACAGTACTACTATAGTTTTTTTTTTTATTAAATATTTCAGCGTTCATCTCGTTCGCTGTGCGTGCTGAACATCGGTCGCAACGCGCTGGGCACGGAGACAGTTCGCGCGCTGGGCACGGAGGCCCGCTCCGGGCACGGGGGCGGAGCCCTGCTGTCGCTCGGGCTGCAGGGCGCGCGACTAGGGCCCGACGCCGGTGCGCCGCTCGCCGACCTGCTGCGGGCGCCCAACACCAAACTGCAGGTACTGTGATGTGAGGTGGTTTCAAAATATCAAGAAAATGCTTGTCTCAGCTGTCCGCGAGTGAAACGTGGCCGCAACGGAACTAACGCCGCCATCTTGTGAAACTACACTCGTCAAGTGTCAATTAGTGACACTTTATAGTCAATGTAATTAAAATAAATAAATAATAAATAGTGCTGGACATTTCTCACACTGCATCATTTGGTCCCAAACTAAGCAGAGCTTGTATACTACTTATTACTTTTTTCGTAAATACATAAATATTAAACATAGTAAATACCCAGGCCCTAGACAAATATTTGCAGATCAAACAAACATTTGTCCCGCGGCGGAAATCGACCGCAACCTTCTGCGTCTCAGGCGGGCCTCCACTGCGCCACAGAGGTCGTCTTAATATACTTAATTGTCTCTGTTTCATCTGTATTTTTTGTATATACCTACTAGTCAATTAAAAAGCTACATTATCATTTGTTCTTTATTGGTAACCTGAGTCAGACAGCAACTTCCTCGTTACTGTCATAAGGGTAACGAAATGTCATTCAGGGTGTCTAGACAAATACTACTCTCTGTTAGCGTTAACGCCTGCGGAAAGAATAAATGAATTATGTACTTTATTGTACACCTTAAACAAATAACATAATAAACAAAATGTTATTCTTAAGAAGGTCTCTTCCAGAAAACCTTTGGATGGAGAGGATGATTAGAGATTGTGAGAAGATCGAATTGTATGTTAATGACATTAGCTGTGAAAAAGTCACGATACTAATGCCAAGTTTTTCCTTGTAATTTCCGTTAGCGTGAAAGGAAAACTAAGCGTGAGGTATTTGTCTAGAATCCTATGTTTTTGGATCCGTGTAGAACAGTGTATGAGAATTGCGTATTATTTTCAGAGGCTGGACTTGCGCGACAACCGTCTGGGCGGCGCGGGTCTGCAGGCGCTGTTCCTCGCGCTGAAAGAGAACCACACGCTCACACAGATGGACTTGGACGAGCCGGCGGTAAGCAGAGCTTTGTACAGATGCGAAATGTGGCGTGGACGAGAAGATATCATTTAAATTGACCAAAAAAAAATGCGCACCCGATTCTGTTATCGAATCGAGTATCATTTCTAGTTAGATAGATAAACTCTTTATTGCACACCAAAACAAAAAAACACAGGAAGTCAAAAATAGAAAAGGTATAATGGGCGGTCTTATCGCTAAAAGCCATCTCTTTGCGGACCTTAGGATGGACAGGATAAAATGAAATCAAAAGACGGCGGTGTATGAGTAAACCTATAATAAAATATAATATTATATTTGTCGAAATTGCAAAACGCGGGCTTGTACCAAATGTAATGTTTGGACGAGCCTATGACTACCCCCTACTCAAAGATCTGAGTATGTGGCTGAGGATGTCCATGGGGAAGATAGTCGTGAGCGTGTGTTTGTGTGTTGTGTGTGTTTGTGTATTAATAATAAATACCTACTAAAATACCATAAGGAAATGATTGTATTTATATTGGATTAGCATTCGCTCGCCCATTATTTCGTCGACTTTCGTTGCAAAATTGGTCTCCATGAAAAACCCTTTTATTTGAATGGGATAATTGTGTAACCTATAATTTTCACTTAAAAAAAGGGATATTTACCATGATTAGTGAGTTTGATCACGGGTGGACCTGAAAAAAAAAACATTTTTAGTAAAAATTATGCTCATAACCATGATAGTTTCAAAAGTTATATGTAGCATACATCCACTCTGAAAGTACAATTTAAATATTGGCGAAAGTATTTGTAAAATCGGATCAGACTAAAACTTATAATTAATATTTTGTTACGTATCCTTTATTATCAATCACAGCTCTACAACGACGTGGCATTGATTCAAGCAATTTCATACATTTTTCTAGAGGGATTTAATTCCATGCTTCTACAAAAGCTTCGTAGAGTTCGTTGTGACTGGAGTTACGTTTGTTTGAGACTTTCTTTTTTACGACATGCCACAGATTTTCTATGGGATTTAAATCAGGGCTATTTGCAGGCCAGTCTAAGACGGAAATACGCTGTTCCCTAAGAAAATATTTTACACTATTGGCAGTGTGTTTAGGTCATTATCATACTGAAAGATCCAGGTTACAGGCAAATTGTCGTCAGAGTAGGGAATCATTGTCTCTTCTAAGATATTTTTGTACTGCAGTTGATCCATTGTACCTTCAATCTTACGAACGGGTCCAACTCCATATCCAGAAAAACATCCCCATACCTTGATATTGCCGCCTCCGTGCTTGACTATGCTTCTAGTGTATTTATAATTAAAAGCATGGTTCATTGGACGTCTAACGTAGCGCTTTCCGTCTGAATTTACCATGTTTATTTTAGTTTCATCTGAGAATAAGACTTTTTTCCAATCTCGGACCGTCCAATTGACATACTTTTTAGCGAATAATAATCGCTTCTCTCGATGTTTCTTGGTAAGAAGCGGCACCTTTCGAGAAACCCTCCCAAACAATTTTGATTTCACTAATCTACGACGTACTAGTCTTGACGAGATATTTCTGGGGTCATCAGACGAAAAAAATTCATTTTTAATCTGGTTGGAGCCTTTAAACGGGTCTTTCTTAGCCATACGTACGATTAGCTTATCTTCTCTGGGCGAAGTTTTCCTCGGTCGAGCCTTTCTAGGAATATTTTCAATAGTTCCGTGTCTTTTGTAATGTTCAATAGCATTGAAAACTTTCTTTACCGAACATTTTAAATGATTAGCTATGCTCCTGTACGTCCATTCTTGGTCGATGTGCAAATTAACAATTATTTGCCTAGTTGACGCGTCACAACTTTTATTTTTGCCCATTTTTAACAAAAAATTATAACGGATTTTCAATTTGATGGTCAATTGCCGCCAAAACGATAGAAAATAGCTAAGAAAGAAGTTTTATTTTTTCAATTTCAAAAAATGGAATGTGCCCTGGATTCTTTTCTAAAGTGTTTCTAATTAGGCGTCCAAGAGGCCAGTAACAGAAAATAAGCTATGTATGCTTTAAACTCTTTTTATGATGAAGTTTAGATATAATTGTTTTTTAATGTATTCTATGAGTATTCTAAATTGAGCGGCTATATTGTTGCATAATTATTAAAAATAGAATTTATAAATTTTTCAAGAATGGATGACATGGACTTCAAACTTTCATAATTCATATGAAATGTTTCTAATTATATGACCACCACTGTATATATGTGACTGATGGTTTTTTTTTCATATCTCGTGATGCTCTTTGTCACAATTCAAACAAAGTTTGTTTGTCCAACAAATATTTTTGTATGTAACAGTGCCGATGTTTTTCCAACATGACTCGGAGATTTCGCTTACAATTTTATTTTGACGAGTTATTTCCTCGTTTTCCAGGAATCGACGAACCTGTCAGCGGAGGACAGTGAAGCGGCAACAATAGCGCGTCTGACGCGCGACATCCGCGCCCTCTGCCGGCGGAACGAGCCGCCCTCGAGCTCGCCCGAGCGGCGCGTGCATAGGAAGATCAGCCTCACGTGCCACACCGCTTGCGCACTCAAGGTACTGACCGCGGCTCACCCGAGCCGGAATCATGTAGTGCTTCTGTGAAAGGACTCGTCTAGGGGAAGTGTTACCACCATGCATTTTATTCAACACATACGGATACAGCACACACTAGTACAAATACCGACTTCATATCGTTTCCAATGTTTATAAAACCAAATATTCACATACTTCTTAATAAAGTTTGTAAAAATTAAGTAAATAAACATAGGGAACTATTTTTCTTTAAGCTTATATAAGTACCTAGTTAAGAAACTCTTTGTTTTATATTGAAGCTATCTGCTACTGATATTGAGAGAGGACGGAAGATCAGCGCGATACTTACCTTCACCAGGTCTGCGGACAATTTGTGGCTACTTACCTCATCAGCACTCCAACTATATTAGTTTTAATTAATAAGAAGTTCCAAGTAAATGATTTATCTATCTATCTACAAATTACAATAAAATATAAAATAAAAGCGGATACAAAACAAACGGTAAAAAGACAAAACAATAAAATTATAGAAATGGGGTTTACAGTCTCGTGAGTTTTGTTTCAGAATCCCTCGGTATCGGGCAACTGGCGCGGCTCCCGGCTTCGCTCGCCTCTGCCCTCCCCGGCGCCATCGCCTGCCGGCTCACCCATACCGCACCACCAGCAAAACGTACAAGTCAACAGATTCTCTGTAAGTGTCATTATTTACAAATTATATATAGATAGAAAATGCTTTATTACACAAGATAAAACAAGTGCTACGCACTACATTCTACTTAGCATTTTCGCAAGAGTGGGGCGGTAGGGCGTTAGAAGGATTACCAAAATAACATACCGTTTTGACCACGTTTTACTGCGTACATACATTTTTCGAGTAGAAAAATATATCGGTGCACGTCCGGGTTTAACTGACGACCACCGCATCGGAAGTCGGGGCACTAGGCCTAGAATACGTAAGCATTATAATTTAGCGCGGTATTCCGCGCTTACATATACGTCATTCGCGCACGAAACTAGTCAACATTCGTACGCGAATGACGCATATGTAAACGCGGTATTAGTATTCCCCGGTATCGGGCGGTAGGACTCCGCTCGCACTACCACCAAAAAGTACGTTGACCTTTTGAACACGGATCCAGAACATAAACAAAAGAATCAGTCCTTGAAATGTGTCCGTTGGTGACAGGTGACCCGAGTGACGCCTGAACGGGAATCGTCCATGGAATGTTCAAGTCCGACTACTCCCACGCGGCCTGCGTACTGCTCCACGCCGTCCCGTTTCAAAGTAAAGCAGGTAAGAACATATTACTGTTGTTCTGCAGATACTTTGTTCCTGGTCTGGGTGTTGTGGTACCATGGACTAGTTCCTGATACCCACGACAGAGTGAATAATAATGCTGTATTTTTTTCATACAGCATCAAACTAAGCAGAGCTTGTATTATGGGAACTACATGACTGATATACTACTTTTTTTTTTGTAAATACATACTTGTTATACATAGGAAATACCCAGACCCGAGACAAATATTTGCAGATCATATAAACATTTGTAGTGGTACCATGATACTCGTAGTTTCTGATAATAACGATACAGGGAATCCTAGTGTTGCTTGTGTAACTGTTAAGAGTTTACTGTCGCAGTTGAACTGTAAGTTCTGCGGAAGAGACCGCTTAAACAAGACTTCTTTGCAATAAAAAGCAAATCTGTCCATCTATCCATATCACAATGCGGGATATTTATATAGAAATCATAATATAAATATTCCGCATTGTGAAAACACATATTTTTCTGTACAGGTCACTGAACCGCCCTCAATTCAAGTGCACCCCTCTCACAAGCGAGCGTCCCGGTTCTCTGTAACGCGCAACTACGATTCAATGTACAACCCTTCGCCGAGAGAGAGTCCAAGCGCTTCCCCAACTCCGCCTGCCAACTCGCCCAGCCCCAGTGTCTCGCCGTGTCCCAGTGACGCCAGCTACACTGAAAGCCCTAAGGAATCTATGGAAATGATTAGGGTTCTCATTGAGAGCCCTAAGGAATCTATGAAAATTCAAAGGGTCCCCAGTGCGGGTCAAAGTATTACGGACTATACTGACAACTCTAAGGAAGTGATGGAAATTCATAAGGTTCGCGAAGTTTCCAGTGTGCCACAATGCTCTAGCGACTACAGCAGTAACCCAACAGAAAAGTTAAGAGTGACAGCTGGAAACAAAGTTGAAAGCTCAAGTTCAACACCAAGTTACAGCAGATTGACTAATACTGGAGTACCAACTACAATATTTAGTGTGAGTGGGACGTGTAGCTCTATTGATACCAGGACATGTTACAGGGATAAAAGATATGATCCTCCTAGCATAACAACACTAAGCGGGGCGTTATTCAGTAGAAGTTTTGCTGAAATGTCTTCCACTACACTATGCCCGAGCACAGTAAGCAATATTAAGCTAGGGACAGCCGATCCTAAAGTGACCGAATCAAGTGTAAAAGCTAGTGAAATTACTGCTGTTTCTAGTGAAAGTAGCATCAAAAATAGCCCAGCAATTCCTATAACTAGCTTGCGTCGTGAACCAATATTTGGTCCAGCTCTGTTTGTAGGAACCACAGTTCCCCCTAAGGTGGTACCAAATTCAAGATTTTCAATATCACCCAGTCCTGTTAGCTATATAACTGTTCCAGAACAAATTATAAAACTACCAGAAACTAAAAAAGAAGTAGTCATAGGATTTCAAACAAATATACGAAACAATAACAAAACTGATTTTAGTAGTGAAAGGAATATAGAATCAGAAGCAAATACAGTATCTATAGAAGATTCAAGTAACAGATCTCAATCTAACATAAACAATGTACGTAGAAACATAGTAACAAATGAAAAAGTACCGCCAGTCGCAACATGTGATATAAAAAGTATGCCGACAGACATACTTAGTTACACTGGTAATGTAGAAAAACTTAAAAGTACAGATTTACCTACTGGTATTAACAA
Source organism: Perizoma affinitatum (assembly GCA_961405105.1). NCBI lineage: Eukaryota > Metazoa > Arthropoda > Insecta > Lepidoptera > Geometridae > Perizoma > Perizoma affinitatum. Next base: position 15,746,194 of record OY560186.1, on the reverse strand, counting down.
AGATATACAAACTAAAGAATTCATACAAGAAATTAATGAAGAACTGAAGAAACATGAAATGACCGAAGAATTGAAAAAACAGGAAATATTCGGTTATACAGACAAATCTGAGCAGAAAAATAGATTTGACATGGTTTCTGTACCTACAGTGAGACCAGATGACACACAACCTTGTCTTGACGTAACAACCTTCCCAACTGTAATAAAGACTTATCATAATAAAATAAATCAAAATGATCCAGTAATAAGGCACGTTGTACAATTGCCTGAACTTCAAAATGTTATGGAAATAAAGCAGGAAAATATAATTAAAAAAGGTGAAGTTACTTCAGATATATGTAAAGTTATCACAAAAAACACTGAAATAAGCGATGTTTTATCAAAAGATAATGCAAAGGAAATTGAAAAAGTAGTAGCAAAAACGGTAGATTTTGCATGCGAACCCGATGATTTTTTATTCTTTATATCAGAAGAACAAATTCGTCATTGGGATTTTGGTAAAAACGCGAAAGATGATATTAAAAGCGTAAGTAAAACTTATAGTGACGTAGTAAAAGCAGAATCTTACAAAGATAAATCCGAACAATTATTATACGAACAAAAAATCGACGAAGAACTTATCAAAACTGAGACAAAACTAGTTAAAAATAGTGTTGAAATAAGTGATAATGACAAAGTCGACGTTCAAGTCGAAGAAACGGTTAAAACCGAAAGTGTTAAAGACAATGCAGCCAAAGTACATAGTGACAAAGATTTTGTAAACTTAGATGATATATTAATTAGGAAGGACGATAAAGCGATGAAGAAAATGGAAGCTATCACAGAAGATCTTGGAAATCTTATTCAAGAAATGAAAGATATGTCTTCGAATAGTAAAAATAAATGTACAGTAGACATAGGTAGCTTAGACACTAACATTGTACCTGGTAATTTTAACCGTGACGTAGTTCTTAAGAAGAATAAAAGTGAGTCGAGTCTGGATAGTCCAGACTTAGAAGTTTCTAGGTTAATGAATAAAAAAATGGTCGGTAGTCCGTTCCGTGATAGTAGTTCTTCTTTAGAAATATCCGGAAGCTCAATGGAGAGTTTGAATGCTATTGAAAATTTACCCAAAATTGTAACAAAAACTTTAGAAGATACAGAATTGGATAGAAGAAAAGACAACATAGTGTTATCAGCTGAGAGTAGCGTAGAATCTACCAGTGAAGTGACTCCAGTGAATCAGAACTACCTTAACACGTCTGTCAGTTCAAACGAGAGCGTATCGCCTTTATTTGGGAAGACGAAGAAAATCCACGGTTCGCTCTCGAGCTTAGAAGCAAGTGTAAGCTCGTTAGACTCAAAGCAGGACAAAATAATGGTGACCTCCGCCGATTCGGGGATTGAACACTCATTACAGAATCCTTCGGAAAACAAAGAAGATGCATCTTCGAACGAAGGGACACTAACCCATAATTCGAGTTTGAGAGAGACTTCAAAACGGACGGAAGGTCTTCAGGAAACTTTGACATCTTCACCCAAAAGAACTTCAAGTCTTTTAGACGTGCCGTTAAAGAGTAAGGGATTAGATCGTATACGAAAAATCTCCTGGGTAGCACCGTCACCCAGTTTCCATATACCCAGAGTCGAACCAGAAAAAGTGAAAGAGGAAAAGCCGTCACATTTAGAGAAGCTGCTAAGTATCTTCCAGCATCCTACAAGCTTGTTTTCAAGGTCACAAAGCGACGATGAAAGGAAATCGGCTTCAAACACTCCGCCAAGAAAAGACTCATCTCTGACCAGTTCGTTTTGGACCTGGGGAAGTTCGATCGAGAACTACAAAGAAGATAAAGACGACTCTTCTGAAGCCACTGACTCTACTTTGTCAGAAAGAGTTCAAGTCTCGTTTGTAGACGAGTCATTTTCAAAGAAATTGGATAGTAAAACGCCGTCGACTGACACGGATAATACTCTCAGCGAGTTACAATCTGTAGTTACCGACACCACCGATGTATTAGTACAAAAATGTTTAGATTTAAGCTTAAATACGGACAACGTCAATAGTGATACGATAGATCTCAGTAAACCCAACGATTTGAATAGAGACGAAACACCAGAAGTGAAAAATATTGATTTGCCAGTCGAAATAAATGAAAATAAAGTAAAATTAGATGAAAATGAGGAGGTTAGACTTGAACCCATCAGGCCTAGGTCTTTTGCAGCTGTGTTGAAGGCTTCTGGTTCAGAGAACTCTTTAGAAAAACAACCAAGCCCAGACGCAGGTCAACTGGTTGACAAACTGCCGGTTAAAGTAGTTAGAGGAATCAAAGAGAATATTAGTCCTGAAAATACGCTGACATCTAGCATAACGAACACGCAAGCATTAGCCATAGAAATGGTGACGAAACACCAGCCTATAGTAAACGTCCTATGGGATGTTTCTGTCCCGATGATGGACGAAGGTGAACCTAACACAGACCAGCTAAATTGTGATTTGGCTCCGATAGCAACGATCGACGAGACATGCGACATTACCGCTGACAATTTCAGCTCTGAAACCATTCAGTTGGCCTTCATTGACGATGCCAAAGTTGATATTGAAGTGAGATCCAGCGATCAAACCATTCAAGACAAACTTGAAACACAAGCTAAAGTAATAGATACAGTAACAAAAGGGCTTGAAAATGTTGACTTAGGTAAAGACGCGCTGTCGTATCTCATGTACGAAAGTCAAGACTTCGAACCGGATACCGAAAATACGGTAGCCATGAAAGTACAAGAAGGATCACTCGCTCAGGAATTAAAAGATGCAGCTATAAAAGAAATGAATGATCTATCACCAGATTTAGTGGTAGACGAAGCGATAGAAGTATTTCCAGCTAAAAAAGCAAAATCCGGGTCCTCACCAGTGATACCAGATAGAGCAAAAATAAAGAAATCGAATTCTTTAGAAGATTTGAGTCAAAGACAAGAAAAAGACGAGAAGAGCCCTAAGACAAAGACCATAGCGTTCAAAGTGCCGGAAACATCGCCTCGCGACATACCAGAACGGCGGTCGAAACTACGATCTAGAACCGGGTCTAGTCCGAAATCCTTACCGGAGAGTCTAAACAAACCGTGTCCATTGTCCAAAATGGATTCAATTTTATACAAAAAGAAGAAAAAGGTCTCTTCTCTAGGTAAAATGGCTCGCGATTCTCTTCTAGCTCTTAACATGAGCGAGGAAGAAATTGCAGAGTTTAGACGATCTTACAAGTTAACTTCAGTTGAAAGCTTAAGGTCGTTAGAATCGGTTTCAGAAGACGCCAACTCTCACAGCGGTACCTCGTTCGATTCTCGATGTCGCGCGTGTCTCCGGACGTCGCAAGAGAGTCTCATGTCGCTAGACTCCATCACAGAGGACTGCAAATGTGTAGACAGAGAGAAACCACGCTCCATGAGATAAGACGCCAGCTCTCGGAGCGGTATGACGTTCGATTCCCGATGTCGCGCGTGTCTCCGGCCGGACGTTGAAAGAGAGTCATGTTGCTTGACTCCTTAAGACTACAAGTGTACTGACAGAGATAAATCACGCTCCAAGAGATAAGACGATAAATCTTAGAGCGGTACGTCGTTGTATTCTCGTTGTCGCCTGTGACTCAAAACTTTGCAAAATCTTATGTTGGCAAAGTCGACTCCTTCTCGGAAGACTGCAAATTATGTGCAAACAGAGAGAATTATTTCTTTCTGTTTATTGTGAGGTGATAAGACGCCAACTCTAGAGACAAACTCATTTTGTCAAACCTCGAATTGAGGAAGCTTTAGTTTCGCCATTAGACGTGTTTTTTTTTTGAACAAACTAAATCTACGAGACTAAAGTCTCCTTATTGAAATTATTATGATTATTTTGCGAAATGTGTATTTTGAAATTTATGCGTTAAATTACTAACATTAGTTGTAAGTGTTTTACTAACATATTAGTGTAAAATCCGTCATGATTTTATACAATATAAATAATTTCAGGTTTGACTTAATGCGTTACCGCCGAATACTGAAACCCTACTCAACGTTAAATTACTTAAGAACGATTAGAAAATGTCAGCATTATACATTACAATTAATTATGGCTGGAAGAAAATGCTAATTAGCATTAAGTTCGCCTATGTACTTGTTTTATCTTGTGCAATAAAGCATTTTCTATCTCTTTCCAACTCTACTATAATCTTGAGTAGCGTTTTATTTGGCCTTAATCTTAGGATTTGTGTTCTGACTGCTACAATAGATTTTTTACATTTCGGGATAATTTTGCAATTTGAGTGAAATACGTCAGTGTGAATTGTGTTATTGTGATAACGACTTTAAGTCAGTATATTGTTTTGAACAAAGAGTTGATAATGATGTTGAGGATGAAAATCTGGTACTGATTGTAGATCCCTCGCTGGCCACGATACTGATTTGTATAAGGATTCAGCTGCAGTAAAGCATGATTGAGCACTCCCATGGTTTGAAAGGATTTGCAAGCTGCCAGAGAGTTTTGTTCGAGCGTTATAGGTCAAGCGTAGCTGCCTGAGATTGGTTCGAGAGGTTTAGGTCAAGCGTAGCTGCTTGAGAGTTTTGTTCGAGAGGTCTAGGTCAAGCCTGAGAGTTACGTTCGAGAGGTCTAGGTCAAGCGTAGCTGCCTAAGAGTTTTGTTCGAGCGTTTAAGTCAAGCGTAGCCGCCACGGATTTTTATTCCTCATTTTCTAGCAGAATGGCTTAATTGATTTTTTTATAATGAGTTTTAGCTGAGTCCACGTTTCGTGACCAACGAAAGAGCGCGTTTTTTTTACTCTAGACTTTTTACTCAAAATGTATGTCTAACTATACATCATTATAAATGTTGGATGAATAAAGTGATTATTAAGCTAGTGGTTAAAAAGCAGCAACTTCTTAGCGGCCGCTACTGCAGGAACCGCCAGCATATCGTGTCCTCCGAAGCACGGAAGCGTTCAGTTGTAAATGCTACTAACGGTCACCCAAGTGTACCGTGCTGAATGTTGCTTACGTTGTTGAACTTTTCATAATAAACAAGACGAGCCACGTCACGAATGCTTCGAGCTAAATAATTTATTGATGTATAAAATGTGTACAGGTTTTTAGATAGGTAATTCAGTTTTCTTTGTAATAGTGAAGCTTTAAATCTTGGCTTGAGATTAGCGGGTTTTTATTCGCGATAAAGTTACAACGGACGGGTACTGTAGGTAACCCTACATCATTGTGTACCAGCATGAGACATGAATGTGGTGAAATTGGACGTGAAATAACGTACAAGCAATCAGATTTGCATATCCACGGTCGGCTTTTATTAAATTTACTTTGTATGTTCTTGCCGTTACTTGCGTTTGCCGTTAGTGTTTGTTTGTATATTATTATTTTTCTCCGAAAAGGTAATACGATTAAAAGTCGTTTTTTGCAATCGATTTGTATAGCAAGGGTATTTTGTTGACTGTTATAACGCGTCCTTTATTCGTGTCTTCACAACATGTATGTCTGACGGTGGTAATGGATAACGTCGGGTGGCCTACAGTGTCTTCCCGGACTATTAATAACTTATTCTGAAACTGTACTTTAAGAAACTCAATTCACAGAATAATGTTATTTCGTTCGTCGTACTACTGGCTGGACTTAGCTTGGTCACCCTGCGTTAAATAAGCGAGGAGGCCGATTCTGGTACTTACCAGAATCTCTCGACAGTTTTTCTCTTTTGATATTTGGAACGAGAGTCCACTCCATAGAGATAATTATGTTTACTCTGAGAAACAATGTGGCCTCTATGTTATGAATACAGTTTCAGAATAAAGCAAATAAAAATATTTGTTTTCAAGCATATAATGTAAGCATCTAGGTACCTATATGCCGTACTTTGACTCCCCACTTAAATATAAGAGAGCGTGACAATGTTTCGCATAAAAAATGGAATATCAATATGAAACGGAAATTTAAAGCTGGCTTTACTTTTGGCGAGGACTCAAGGTGCGGTTATATGTAATAAAATAAATAAAATGTTAACGGTATGTCAAAATGTTGTAATCGGTTTTTGCTCTTTAGAAATTACGTAAATACTTAAGGTATTATATTGAAATTTTTAATTATTTATACATTACTGAGTCTTGGCAGGGCTTACTTCCTTTCTGAACACTTGAAATTTCAGCATTACTTAATAATATCACGTCGCTTCTCACTAACAAGTCAAAATAGTGATAGGGACTTATTTTAAGTGGAGCTTACTTTTGAATGGCTTTTGTCTGTTAAAGAAACGGTTTTTATGTATATTTACAATAACATATACGAGGAGTATAACGGGTTATTTTTCGGGCACCCATAAGTAAAAAAAAGTTGAGGTAATTCGCGATTATTATCTTAGAATTATCTTAAATATTACCAGAAATTGCTCATCAATTCAGCGCTTAGTAAGTTTTTAATGGAAAATAATCCATACTTACATATTTGTATTAAAGTATGATACATATTTGTTGTTGTTAAGCGATCTGGGTTAAGGTACCTATGAATATTAGCTAAGAGAGTATTTTTTGATTATATTAAACTTCTAATAATAAAACTTCCACAGTGGCTTAGTGGTATAGCCCCCGCGTACCAAGCAGGAGGTCGCGAGTTCGAGTCCCGCTGAGCATGAATTTTGGTATTTTATAAATTCTTGTAATTTCCCTTAAGTGTGGGTTAACACTTTAAAAATCAAATAACTAATAAAAAATACCACAAAACTCCAAGCGCTACGTAATATATGATACTCTTATAGAGCCATTTATTTTGTATTTCGCTCTCGTGTCCCGAATCCGTCCTTACACTTCTCGTTTTTTTAAACTGACAGTGACATGAGTGTCAGAACATGTACGCCTTGCCAAATAACGACCAAAATGCATAAACTCAACATAATAATGTATCTAAGTGAAGGATAGTGTAAAAAGCTTATGTCAAAATTTCTATATCTGTGTTGATAATTCAATGATTGGTAGTTTTTTCGGAGGTAATACGAGTACTTATTATAATAAAGTTGTATACTTAACAAGTATTTGTGGTGATTTTATTAAGTTCACTTTCCACTGAACACACTCCCGAACGAGTAGGTATCATAGTTGACTTTCCACTGCTACACTCGCACGTTACGCTCCACAGCTTAATTTAGTAGATACAACGAGACGGTAATGACAGCAGTTACCGCGTAAGTATGTGAAAGAAGAACGAGGTCTTAGGACCAAAACTTGCAGAACATGAAGTAGGTATTCTGAATCAAGTGGGCGGAATAAAACAGCCGCTGAAAATTCGAATAATATTTTTCCTTAATATTTTGCTATTTGATTGAAATTAATAGTACTTGCATACTAATTACTGTTATCAGTAAAGCGCCTTATCTCCTAATTCAAAATGCAATAGAACGTAATGATATTGACAATCATTTAATAGCAGAAAATGTGTTTATTTAATGTTTTTGTTTCATTATTATTATGTTTAGGTAAGTTTTAAAGATGTCTTACATACGTACCTACTTAATAATTAAAGCAGCTTTTTACTAAATTCGTTGGTAGATAATCAAACAGCAAGTTGATCAAATGAGCCCAAATAATTGTAACAATAATAAATTTGAGAATTAGAAAAACTAGGTTGCAGGTTTGATTCCCGGCGCGGGCCAAATATTTGTATGATCTGCTCATATAGTCTTGGATCTGGGTGTTTTCTATAAATTATATGTAAGTATTTCCAAAAAAAGTATGTAAGTAAGTAGTATAACTTACTGTCATGTGGTTATCATAACACAAGTTCTGCCAAGTTTGGGTCTAAATAGGTAATGCTGTGTGAAAAATGACATTATTATCATTGGTGGATGATATTTTGTATTGTACCTAAACTAAACTTGACAACAGAAACTCAGAAAATTAAAATCCTATTAAGTAACCATACTACCAAGTACAAAGTCTTCTACTGGTAAATATAGATGACAAAAATAGACCAACCTATCGTTTTTTTTTTAATTCCAATTCAGGTTGCCGTTATATAAACGCTGCCCACCCGTTCGAATTTAGTGACAATATGGGCAGACAGGACAAAGTGAAGATGTTCAGTCTGGCTGCAGAGCTAGTCAAGGATGCTAAGGTCACATTTTTAATACAGGGTGTAATAAGACTACTCCCGAAAACTGAATGCATACCTACCTACCTTCCTACACCTATACATGCCCTCTGTGAAAACAAGGTTGAAAATGCTATTAGTTATAAGAGAGGTATGTTGGTCTCAAATAAACAATCGAAATCATTTGAAAAATAATAAATCGAGAGAGACCGAAAGTTTAAGGTATATTTCCTGTTCTAATCCACCACGGTCTGAACGACTCGTTTCAGTTTCGGTAGTAGTCTTATTGTACCTACCCTGCATATTGATTCTTTTCGATTGCCTATGTGGGTCTTAAGCAGTTATTAAATAAAAATAATAAATACCTAATTCACTATGGCTTTTAGACAAATAATCTGTTTCTTTTTTTTTTGAAGATCAAGCAACGTCAAATACATGGAATACGTAGCAGCCACAATTTACATCTGTCTTATGAAGTTGGAATGGTTATAGGTAGGTGAGCTATTAAAAGGGATTTATGAAAATAGGTTCGAATTCTTAGAAAATAAAATACTTCTTAAGAACCCAATCCAATATTCTTGAAATTATTATTTATTTATTTTATTTATTTATGTATTTAATCAATATAACAACATAACAGGTTTTTTTTTTAACCCTAAAGCGATGTTATATGAAAGAAAGTAAATCATATCAGATAGAGGAAGAGAACTAAACTAAACAATTTAAACAATTTGTTTCTAAAACTACCTGTGCTATTTGTAGGAGTTTCGGCAGGCTATTGTAAAAAATATCTACGTTATCCGCAGACAAGATATTTAGAAGATAGATAGCGAGTGACATGGGGGCAAACTTAAGTAAGTTGGTCCTACAGTTGGGCACCTCAAGCATGGCGGGGCGGCGGCGCGCGCCCAAGTAGTCGTTGGGCGCGCGCAGCCGCAGCGCCTCCAGCACCTCTGGGTGGAACAGCTCCCCGCGGAGCACGCGCACCATGTACTTAACCAATGCCAAGTCTCTCCGCACCGACAGCCTGCAGTATCCTACCATACCTAATACGAACAGACTCGGGTACATCAATGGGTAGTATGGATACACTCCATATTCTTTTAGGTACAAAAAGCGAGTAAATTTATTCTGAATCTTTTCTACCATTTGTTTGTACTTAGCTTCGTTAGGGTTCCAAATTATAGCATTTGTTTCTAAATGACTTCTCACGAGCGCATTATATAAAATTTTAATAACATTTATGTTTTTAAAATTCATACTCTGCCTCAGAATAAAACCCAAGTTTCTAAAAGATTTGGCGCACACATTTACAATATGGCGCCGGAACCTTAAGTCAGGGACCATTTCAAGGCCTAGGTCGCGGACGGACATCGTTCTCGGCAGCCCTATCCCCTCCACCACGTACTGGTACTGCAAGGGCGCGCGGGCGCGGCTGTAGCTCATCACGGAGCACTTCGTAACGTTAAACAGTAACTTGTTGGACCTGCTCCATTGGACCACTCTATCTATGTCGCACTGGAGCCTTTCACAATCAGATGTGTCCGCTATTGTTAGAAACACTTTCAGGTCGTCCGCAAAGAGCAAACAGCCTGCCTCCTTAATAACCCCCGGGAGATCGTTTATCAAGATAACGAATTCGAGGGGACCAAGATTGCTGCCCTGACTTACCCCCGAAAACGTGTAATACGGGGCCGATTGGTACCCCGCGTACTCCACATACTGCCGGCGTTCGCTAAGGTAGCTCGCGAAGAATTTAAGCAAATGTGGCGTGAAACCTATTGCGGAAAACTTTGATAGTAGGACATCGTTATCGACGGCATCGAAGGCTTTCTGAAAGTCGAAGTACGCGCAGTCTACCTGCCTACCAGCGTCCACGGCCGGCGCCAGCTGCGACACGAACGACAGCAGGTTGCTGGCCGTGCTGCGCCCCGGCCGGAAGCCGTGCTGGGCGTCGCTCAAGCGCGCGCTCACTTGCGAATAAATACACTTATGTAAAATTGACTCAAATACCTTAGCGAAGGCCGACAGTACGGCGATCGGACGGTACTTGCTCACATCGGACCCACCTCCTGCTTTCGGAACCGGAATTACTCTCGTCGTTTTCCATCGGTCAGGATAATGGCATTCCTCTAAACATAAATTAAAAATATGTAAAAGGGGTTTCTCAAAAACAATTCGACAGTCTTTTATAATATAAGGAGGAATGCCATCGGGCCCTAAAGAGTGCTTTGGCTTCAAGGCACGAAGCGCAGTGCGCACGTCCCGGGCACTCAGCTGGGCGACGTGAACCCGGGCGGCGTCCGCCCCCGCGGGCGAGGCGCGCTCCGCCTTCCTCGGGTCCAGCTCCGGCCGAACCGGACTGTACACAGAGTGGAAGTATGAGGCAAAACATTCAGCAGACTCTTCATCACTCAATACCTGTCCCCCTTTAGTGATACGAGTTTTATTTCGCCTCGATTGTTTTTGCCTGATAAAACTCCAAAAAGACTTAGGATCTTTTTTAAAATTTAATTGTAACCTCTCTTGGTAGGCGTCAAAAGTTTCAGCTAATTTAATTTTAACTAAAGACCTACATTTAGAAAATAATTCGTAATCGCTTTGTTTACCTGAAATTTTATATAACTTATGATGACGCCATTTACGCTGAATCTCGTGTATCAAATCTGCAGTATACCACTCTGGATAGTTATAACTACACTTTTTTGCTACCTTAGCACATTTCTTTGGTGTACACTCGGAAATAGCTTGGTTTATAACTTCATAAAAGTATTCCAACGCCACTTCCGAATTCACAACCCTATATAATTCATTCCAATCTATGCATTCTAACATGGAGTATAACATAGGAAAGTCACATTTAGTGAAGTTCCAACAAAGATGATCTGCAGAGCTACCAATACGGTGAGATGGTGGTTCGTGGCCTCCGCGGTGTGAGACCGTCGTCACACAGACGAGCGGCGGGTGCTGAGGGTCGATAGGTACCAAGGGATCGTCAGACAAAAGTACATCCAAGTCATTCGCTGGAAATGAAGACAACACTAGGTCTAGCGTACGATTATTACTATTAATTAAATTGTTTACCTGCCGAAATCCACAGAAAGCATTCACATATTCCATATAACTTTGTACCTCCACGGTCGTCGAAGGCATAATTTAATACCATATTAGAAATGTAATAACGAAAAAATCACGTCTAATCCTTTATCACAAAATAACTCAAATTGGCTAGTCTGTGGGCTGGAAGTTTTGGCATAGCACGGTCCTAGTGATAGGTTTTCATATAATTAATGAAGCTTTCAGCGTTGAAGACAGATGGCGCTGCTCAGAGCAGTGAATAAAAACAAAGTCTTGTCGTAAATTATATCTTAGAGATAATGTGTATATATAAATTAAATAAATAAATAATGTTGGACATTTTTCACAGAGCATCATCTAGCCCCAAACTAAGCATAGCTTGTGTTATGGGAACTACATGACTGAGACAAATATTTGCACATGCAAGCATTTGTCCCGCGGCGGGAATCGAACCCGCAACCTTCTGCGTCTCAGGCAAGCCTTCGCACCACCCGTTGCGCCGAGAGGTCGTTGGGGTGCTTGCTTGTAAAATACACCCTGTATTTGACAAGCAAGCACCAAGAACAACAAAGGGTGAATCAAAAAAGGTTACTTATTTTGATGCACTTATCAAGTCAGTGTCATCTATCTAGTAAGTTGGAACTGTGTTTCTTTTATAATAAAACGTAAATAGCCTATACTTAGCATAAAAAAAGCCCTCATTGACGATGGTTTGCACGTGGGACGTAGTATTATAATATCTGTGCTAGTATAATGCATAGAGGATGCCATTTAAAGGGTCATAGCGTTTACTACCCCGATAGGTGTACTTACTGACCTCTGAGCTAAGACACCCGACCGCACATAGATTATTTAGTAGGTAGTGCTTTTTTTCCAAACTTCCTATTTTATATAAGTTAACGGCTAAATCTGTATAATGCGATAAGTTTTGCAATACTTTTTTATGTACCTAGTATTTTCTACATACTACGTGGGGTATCATTGGATAGGTCTCGAAAAATAACTTTGTTTATAAAAAAAACTATACATAACTGGGTCAATCTTCAATAGCAGCGTATTTCGTTGATCGCTCTGGTGCTTTTTAAATATTAATATTATTGCTGTTCTATCTTTTTATTTCCAAAAAGGAGGTGTCCAAAAATGCCCATTATCATATTGGACCCTAATTTTCTCAACCAGGTTTAGAAATATTTGGGTGTAAAAATCTCGAGACATTATTTTTTGGGCGATCAACAAAATAATGATTTGTATTAGATTTGTAAACTGTTTATTTTAAAATAGTCAGACCACATTATAATCTGTTACATTATTTTACCTACACTTAAAAAGCTATCAAACCAATCCAATCCATCCAAAAAAAATCTCTTTTTCAAAATTATTACTTTATGGTGAACTTCTTCACTCAAACACCATTCTGTGTTTGAATGAAATGAATGAAAATACTTTATTTTACACCAGAAGATAACAAATACTTAATAACTAAAACATCGATTTACTAAAACTAAAAGTAGAATGGGCGGTCTTATCGCTTAAAAGCCAGACAACCTTGGGATGGAGCGGAAAGTATGCAATTTTAAGAATAATTGACTGTAAACGTTACTATTAAAAACATTTTTTTTTTTTTGAAGATTGACCCATGTACACTTAACCAGTACCTTCTAAATGTACTATGTTTTAGGTAAAATACGAGAGAAGTACAAACGCATGATGGAAGCTTACAAGCAAGGGTACTTTATGAAGTTCAGAAAACCTGTATCTAGTAAATCCTGGTGGTTGTTTTGGACAGAGTAAGTATTTTTATTACAAGCTTTTACTAAACTTGCCTTGTTAGTTAGTATGTGTGGGTCAAATCTTACAACTAAACTTTAAACCAGTTATCCCAACCGACTGAGTTACCTACACGTTTGGTTTGGATGACATTGCATGGTTAGATAAGTGACATCATTCTTAATCCAATATGGCGGACTCCCAAAGATGGCGCACCAATTACTATATAAGCAAACCTATGATAGGGGTATCAAATGCTTTTTTTTTTATCAAATAGGTTTTGCTGAAAAAGTAATAATTAAAAATATTTTTTACTTAATCATCTGTGTGGAGATCCTCTCACATTTTTATTAGAAGTTTAGGAAGGTACCTACTCTCCTACCTATGTACTATTTTACAACCTTAATCAATATTAGGTAGGTAGGTACATATTTTTATTAACATATTTTTGTGTGTGTTAAACTTTTACGGGTCGGATACAGGTCTTTTTTTTATGTAAATGCGAGAAAGTCCTAAAAAACTTATATATCGTGTTTAAGGTATACGTATGAGACACCGATGCCGCCTGGGATCCGCGAAGTAAAGCCCATACACTGGATCATCAGTATGGAGCTGGTTCACTCGTTGGAAGTGGATATAGATAAGCTTGTCCATGTTCTAGAGGTAAGTCTGAAAAGGGCTGGGAAGGGTTGGGTCATAAATAATAATAATACCGGTCATTTTCACACAGCATCATTTAGCCCCAAACTCAGCAGAGATTGTGTTATGGGAACTACATGACTGATATACTAATACATTTTTACATTTAATAAAATTGTGTACATTTTTTGTTTATCTATCTGTCTTTGTATCCATTTCAAATTTTCTCAAAATCGGTATAGCTGTTAATAAGTTTATCGGTAAAAAACCCATATTTTTTATACAATTAAAGTGGCTAAAAGCATACAGCTCAAAAGTTGGTAATCGGCTGTATGGTATAGGTATCACTCGCAGACCTTATTTTTACCCATATTTTCATATTAGGTGTATTCTATTGTATTCTATAAATTTAGGATTCTTAAAATCTGAGGTTTGTTCTCAGACAATATAATGATGCTAATTAATATAATGTTCTTGTTTATTTTGTTTCTAGGTGTAAAATCAATTAAGTTTTTCTGTACAGAGTATACCGAAGAAAGATTACGGGATTGAGGATAAAACTAAACCACTCAGGTCTGGCAAAGAGTCACTGCGTCAAGGCCCAGCTTCGCCTGATGATCAGAGCACGGCGTTCACTGCAACCGAATCGCCAGCCACAACCACGGATGCTGAAACTTCCTCACCAGGTTTCATTCTGGCTTGATTTTGTAGAATCCCTGCTGCTAGTATATAGCTAATTTCAAGACGATTTGTAAGGGATATCTACGAATTACGTAGATCACGTTTTCCATTCGTAAACAAGTAGGTTTTCTAGAACATTGCGGAACAAAACAAAGATGTTGAATTCACAGTAATGTCAACAAGTTTAGTATCAAAGATTAAGAAAATGTACTCAGTCCATTTTAAATCAAAGATTGTCAAAGATACCGGACACGAATTTTACACAATATTGATTTATTTGAACATCTCATATAAGATTAGTTTACACTAAAAACGAATCTTATATGAGATTAGTTTTGAATGTAATTTAGAAATTCTGATTACGAAAATGTACTCAGACCATTTTGAAATGAAAGATTAATTTTCATGTATATTGACTAAGTTTCGACTTCCGAGTCTTCATCAGGGTAAGTGATCGCGACGCTCTCCATCCGCGTCGCGACGTGTAATAATATTAAATTATTAAGTGCACACTAAATAATCAATAGTTTTGGAAAATAATGTTGTGATGCTGTTTACAAAAACTACGTAGACAGAATAATATTGTCGATGAAACTACGAACTTCAATGATATAAGGGCAGATACAAAAACTAGTGGAAAATACTACTAGCTTATTTTTACTTACATTGACGATCTCAATCGATGAAGGTATTTACAAAAAAATATATATAACTAGTATGTCAGTCATTTTGTTCCCATAACACAAGCTCTGCTTACTTTGGAGCTTGATGATGCTGTGTGAAAAATATCCAACATTATTTATTATTATTATTACTTATCAAAAAAATCAACTTGATTTATTTTCAGGTGTTTCGCCAAAATCTAAGTTTCTTAGCGAAGATGAACTTAAACAGCATTACCGGGATCGATATACAGCGCAGAAGGGTCACAACACCAACTGGACCCTGGATGAATATTACGGATTTAACTAGGTAACTCAAGAAGAGAGAAGCCTTGCCTTTAGAAGGCAAGTAAACAAAAATACGCGAAGGTCCTTTTATCCTTGCTAAGTTGAATCCAGTGAAGGCTAAGATTACCTAACGGCAAAATTGTCTAGGTAGACAGCACTATTATTAATATTATAATAAAATTAAATCATATTTATTCATTAAAATCATTAAGGATCACTTTTAATCGATTTTATCTAATGCATTATTGGAATGTATATCGTTTTTATTGTTCTCGTTTTTATTAATAACTAAGATCATAACTATTTATTTATTAAAAACGGTTTTGGACACAGGAGATTTTATTATTGCCTACCTATCTACATAAGGAGCATATTAATCAGCTTGCAATATCATAGAGAAAGTTTGTACAAAACAAAGTTTTTACGGATTTTAATCTTAAGTAAAAAAATAATCAGAAGATGAGATTTTTTAATCCAAAAACGATCGTGTATTTGTTCATACCTACGTAATTTTCACGTGCCGTAGCTACTATTTCAAGAAGTATGTAAGAGAAGATAAGATCTCAGAGTTACAGTTAGTTTCATACGGTAACTATGTACGCACCAAAAACATTCATGAAAACCAGTTAGCTAAGACTCCAAGGCTCATAACGCTTTCACTGTTAAAAAGTTATCAGATCTCATGAATAGCAAAGTCCTTATGCCGTCACTCTGTCACTCTACAGGCCCTACATCTTGGTTAAAGGCTTGACCGTTTCATAGCACTCTTGCATGACACAACATTAAAGACCAGTGGCTTAATTTCTCACCATAAGTCCAAGGTAGTGTATGTGCGACGGCTACAAACTACAAATTTTCGGACTTTTTCCTTTACTTTTGATGTGAGACCTAGCTTCTTGCCAAATATCATGATTCTAGGTCAATGGAAAGTACTCTATAAGTTATGATTTACTTTGCGAAAGTCCAATATAAGACAAATGGCTGTATTTTTTGGTGGCGTTGATTTAGAAGTGTGATTTTTCTACAGCTCTAAGGGACCGCAGACATAAGTCAAATATATCTGTATCTCTCTCTATAGGTATATCTCTTTAATCCGGGGTTTAGATTTTCCTGTTTCATTATTTATCAGTTTCCAAGTAGCCTTTATTTTATTGGAAAATTTAGCAATTTTATTTCTTAAATACATTGATTTTTATGCACGACAAACTTTTTTGAAAGTGTTGGAATAATTATTTATGTAAAAGATAAAAATACATAGGATCGTGTAGTATCGACTTCCTAGTTGCAATAGATCATATAATTTATTCCTACTTCTATAAATACCTGGTGTAGGCCATTCAGCAAATCCGACACGTGATTTGGTTTTACAAGTTTTTAAATTAAAAATATTGATAACATTTCTCAAAATTCTAAAAATTGCATCCAGGCATGGAACTAGAGACAATTGAGATTCAATACTGGCCTGGAATTTCTTAATACGGATCACAGTGATAGGCCGGTAAGTATCTGATATAAATTTCAACTTGATACCTCTACGCATTATTGAGAAAAAGAGTGAGAGAACTCATGACAGACAGACAGACGGACAACGAAGTGATCCTATAAGGGTTCAGTTTTTTCCTTCTGAGGTACGGAACCCTAAAAAGTAAGTATCTAGGTAACTACCACCATTTCATAACCTCCCACCCGTAGTCGAGTGGCCAAATAGGGTTGTACGGAACCCTCTTAGCTCCAGGCACAGGCGCTTCAGTTTTAGCACCATGTTTCTTCAGGTATTTTTGCCGCGCCTTCTGTAACTGCTTCCTCTTGTTTTTGGCCTCGTTCTTCTTCGCCTCTTCCTGCCTCTTTAACTCCTTTTGATTTTCCCTGAACGTTGAGTCGGTCACCAACTCGGTCTCTGCACGAATCCTCCATTTTCTCGGTATTTCGTGCACCATGTTGACAAGGTGATAGATTTCGAAATATAGCTTCTGGATCAGTTCTGTGCGCTCGATTTTCTCGTGGCCGAAAATTGTAGTATTGTCCATCCTGACCATTTGCTCCACTAGTTTTCTGTATCTAAAAAGGGAATACTATAAAAAAAAACATAATTGTTGTAACAGCTCTAGATAAATATCACTATTGGGCGTTCGTATTTCCGATGATAGACGAAATTTGCCGAAACATCTAATTTAAATCGTTTTATCGTATTTGTATAAGTATGTAATACGAAATTTAATACTGCAATATCATCATCATCATCTTCTTGTCCTTATCCCACATTACGTGGGGTCGCCACAACCTGTTTTCTTCTTCCACTCTCCTCTATCAGCCGTCATCTCAGTACCTACTTACTCCTTTCTTAACCATGTCTTCCTTCACACAACATATTACATATTATATAGAGCTTGAGACTGTACATGCAATCAAATTTGTAAGTCTATAATGCAAATAGCATAACAAATATGTAAATATTTCTTGGATCAATAATATTCTGAATAAATAAGTGTTTTTTGTTTTCGTGCCTAATTACCTAAAGCATTCTAAAATGTTTTAACTAGCAACTCCAAGCTCCATGTTAGATCACATAAGAAGAGGCGTATAACATATATGTACCTTTCAATAAGTTCGTGTATGACGTACCCCATCTCGTATTGAGAGGACTTTTCATACATGAACCGCATGTAGTTCAGCTCGGAGGTGCGCTGGTCAGCATCCTCGTAGTACGAGCGCATGAGTTTCAGAAGCCGCGGCTGAACAAGCTCTGCGTTCTGGCTTTCTCTGAATTTGCCGGTATATTCTTCATTTGTTCCGAAAATACCGGAAAATATACCTAGAACAGAAATAATTTATTTTGAATTGAATTGGATTGAACAATTTAATGGGTAGGTACCTATAGAACTAATGAGGTCATATGTGATATGATAGTCAAATTATGTCTGTGCTCATTTTCAGCACGGACCTCGAGGACCCACGGACAAAGCACATAACAGGACATATAATCACCTATGTAATATCGTTTAGAATGTTAAGTCAGAAACAAAGTAGAGACAACCCTATTTTTCCTTTATAATACATTTTTGAGTTATACACCCACCGGTGTACAGCGAGAAAACGAAATCCCGTTGTCCCCAAAGACACTACATATATTATACTATTCATATATTATAGGTATTATTTGCACAGAATACAGGTAAAAAGTTTATATATACGTATAGTTATAGGTTAAATTTACTAACCTATATTATAATAAAAAAATGTACGCCATTACGTGTGCAACACGCTCCTTTCGGCTGTATAGGGAAATTAATTCTGTTATACAGTATATATGGACGAGATCGCAAGCAAACAAAGTTAAGAAAAAACTAAACCAAATAACTAAGTTAAGAAAGGTTAAGTTACACGATTAAGTTGATAGAAAAAACGACTCATATTTAGCAGTTTAACAGTTTTGACAGTTGCCTAACTTCAAATTCAATAGTTTAATACAAAATACTGTTTAAAATTATATATTTACGTGTAAGTAGAACCTTTCGTGATCTGTTAAGTAATTTTTTATCCTGAATAAACTTTAATTTAATTTATTATGTATATTTTAGCCGATCGAGCGTAATTTGCATAGCTAAATACTTACCGAATGTCTGTATGTCTGGATTCATGTAAACCTGACATTAGAAGTTTCATATTAGTGGTACTTACAACATAATAAAATTATTAGAATTTTATTTGAGGTTCTCATTGTGATAAAATGAAATAGGTAACTACTTAAAACTCAACTAATAACAATTTAATTGATCACTAAAATTTTATGAGTTTTTAACATATTGGTATTTATATTCGTCTACCTTTACCACATTTAAAGTTAAGCATAGATTTTGCGAAGGGGTCTGAGCTGAAGCCTGGGATAGGACTAGAAAAATAGCCTTGATAACTATACAGTTTCTACTACGTTCCAATACAGGAACTAGACTGAAATTCATTGCTTTTTTTAACCGTCTTAAAAAAAAGGAGGAGGTTCTCAATATGTCAGTTTTTTTTTATCGTGTGTGTTTGTTACTATATCTTTGCTGATTGTTAACCGATTTTGATTGATAATTATTTTGTTGTTGTAAAGAGAATGATCACGAAGTGGTCCCATAAAACATCCCATTTTATTCCCGAGGGATTGCTATTTTTCCCGTAAAACTTAACACGCTTATATTAGCTTCATTTGTAACTAACTAAATAACTATTAAACTCTTTACTGACTTTAATAATTTTTATTTTAACGATCTAAAAATATATACGTCCCAACACTAGTACCTACTGATCCGTAGCTGCCTTCTGTGGAGTAAAACTTTAAATGATAATTAATTCCGGAATTAGGAATTGCATACTACAATAGTTTGTCTTTACTACGTCATACGTAGGGGTAAAAAGGAAAGCAATCACTCGGTCAAAATACTTTTATTTAATCAAACAAATGTTAGGTAGGTAAGTCTATAGTATTACTAAGCGCGCTAAAATAGTTATTTCGGTGTTTCTCTTTTATTGGCGACCCGCAACAGATCGATCAGATGGCTGATCTCGATCGCTTGATTCGCTATCTGTTCATAGGCATTTATATGCTCAATAGGTTTCCACTCCCCGTAAAACCTGTTTAAAAATAAGTACGCACCAATAAGTACCTACATAGGTATACAAATTGATGGTGTTGATTCTCTTGTACGCCAACTGAACTTAATGTCTCTTTATATATCTTTGTTACTAACAGTAACTAAAGAAACAATATAAGTGCTGTCAAATCAGTTAGATTCAAGTTTTCCATACAAGTTACTATAAACACTATATATAGACTATAAACACGAAGAAGAGCGACGTATACACTAATTTGACAGGAGTAAAATTCTTGTCATCTCTTCATGCGTACATTATCAGTTCCCTTTTGGGAACGACAGTTTAAATTAAGTTAAGTTGGTGTACTAGAGAGTCGGCGCCAACATGATAATGTCCTGACTGATTCACTGACAATCAATTAATAATAATAATAATAATAATGCTGGACATTTTTCACACAGCATCATCTAGTTACAAACTAAGCAGAGCTTGTGTTATGGGAACTACATGACTGATATACTAGGTACTTATATATATATTTTTTGTAAATACATACATAGAAAACACCCAGACCCGAGACAAATATTCGCAGATACAAACATTTGTCCCGCGGCGGGAATCGAACCCGCAACCGTCTCAGGCGGCCCTTCGCCCACTGCGCCACAGAGGTCGTCAGTTTTAGGGACCTGAAATTTGGAAAGTAGGTTCCTTTTGATGTATGTAGAACGGTACCTTAGTTCTTGTGATTATAATAACGAGCGTCGGAGAAAAAGATGCTGGCTAAATGTTACGGAATCAATGGCGTGTTTAAGGCGTGCCTGAGGTATGTAGATGATTTTGATACCATTGTTTCGTTTTAAACTCAAATAGCTAGAGTAATTAATGGACAGGGGTGGCTAAGAAACCATGATTAAACGAACCTGGTCAATGTCGTGGATATATCAGTCATGATAGTAAACTTATCAGTTACATCCCCCATCAGATATCCGATGTGAAACGCCGTGTGGTTCGTATATCGGTCTTGAATCAGCTCAGCGCGTTTCACCTTCAGATCGCTGTCTCTTACTGTTTCATACATAAGCCGGAATAGCTTCAAACGCATATTGTTCTCGTCTGCACTGCTATCATCTTTGGGCGCAGCTGGGTCGTCTTGCCGACGATTGACTAAGGATTGGATGCCTACTCTACGCTTCGATGCATCTTGTTGCGCAGGCATTGCCATGATTTCTTTGTTTGCAACTGGGTCGTTTTGCCGACGATTTACTAAATATTCGTTTCTTACTGTATGCTCTGCGACATCTTGTGTTATATTTTGGCCAGGACGTTCAGAGCTCTCAGAGATCTGAGGGATGGGAATTGGACGGGTCGAGTTAATTTTTTCGAGCACTTTGAGCCGGATTGCCCACGAGAGCTCGTTTAGTATCTGTTCCTTCTCTAATGGTGTGGCCAAAGTATCTGCAACAATGGAAGAACTTGCACGAAAACACTTTCTAGACGATCTTGGGAGCGCGGTGGGTGGGTAGATGGAGACGCAAGAGGGAGTTCGTTTCCCGCTGCAAAACAATTCTATGTATATTATGTATGTATATACAAAAAATATATATAATTTGTACAGTCATGTAGTTAACATAACACAAGCTCGGCTTAGTTCGGGGCTAGATGATGCTGTTTAAAAATGTCCAGCAAAAAAACAAACATGTTTTGTGAATTAAAAAAATATTTTATTTTAGACCAATATAATAAAAGAATATGATATCTCCTGCGTTAGTAAACATCCTGTTTTTAGATAATTATAAGTATAACGGGTCTTTATCGCGTTTACCTTTTTTATTATAAAGAAAACACACACAGTATCACACAGTCGAAACGTCGGGAATATAATAAAAAAGGTAAACGCGATAAAGACCCGTTAAACTTATAATTATGTTATCTAATCGCGAAAGTTTGAAAAGTACTATCCTGTTTTAAGTAAAAGTTTGCATGCTCTGCAGATATTTGTTAGGTGGTTGGTGCCATGGTACTCTTATTTCCCAATTCCCAAGATACAGAGAATTCTAATTTGCGGTGTATAGAACTTCGCACCTACCTATACGACTGTTGAGTGTTTATTTATTTAGTTTTTTAGATTTAGGTAGGTACATTCGTTTGGAGATTAAATTATTATTTGATGTAAATAGGTGTACAAAAGAAAGTATTTTCTATCTATTTATGTTTCAACAAGTTGAAGTTGCAATGTCCTATAAGTAGGCCATATACCTAGTTCGCGCAGATAAACAACTGCTGAATTTATTAATGAAAAAGTATAGTATATTTAATTTAAAATTCAACCAAGTTGATGTAATTTTTTCGGCTGGCCAAACGTAATAGTTTCTAATAAGTATGTAACAACTTTTGTTCTAAAACTTTTGGCAGACAATTAGTCTTATGGTATGCGTTCACTTTCATGGTCAGAATAACCTGCTTTGAGGTGAGTAGACATGTTTTTTATACAACTAAAGTGTGAAACAAGCGAGTAATTTAACGTACCTAACCTATGGACGCTTGCAACACCAGAGGTATCGCTCGCGCGTTGCCGACCCTGAGACATGACAAGTCTCATGTGCCTGTAATTTCACCGGCATTTTGATAATTTCTAGCTATTGGGAAAACACATTGCTCTATTCTAATTGAAGAACCACTAGTTATTTTACTTTTTATCAAGCTTGCTTTATTCGACTTAAATCAAGGCAAATTATCAACGTCCCATCCATATTCGAGAGGAAACCTCCCTCTTCCTCTCTTCTTCGTGGGTCTATTGGATCCTAAGACACCTCCTAACGTCATGAATTTCTTCTTAAATTTCTCCATATCAAATCCACGCATTTTCTTGGTCGTGCCAGTCCCATAAGGGTTGGCAGGCGATGTCGGCATGGTTATCGCAGCAATCTTTTTACTCTCCACAAAGTCTCTATAATCATCATGCAGCCCACTATTCAGTATTTTATATTTCCTTTCGATCTCATGCGCCATGTTACAAAGGTGTTCGATTTCCCAATAATGATGTTCTATCTCCTGCAGATACATCACATGCTCCATCAGATAGAGTTTCGTATTCATGAAGTAGCTAGTGTTGTATTTGTCCACCATTTTTCGATATTTCTCTTGAATAACGTTCACTAGGTAGCCTATTTCGAAGGGCGCGGATCGCATGTTGTCCTGCTTGATTTCGTATAAAGAGTCAATGCGTTCATTGCTATCGTGGATGATGTCGACTGTGGTCTTGAGTATGATCCGGACAGATTGCTCGTCTTGTCCAGCTAGCAGAGGAATTATAGTTTCATGGGCAATTTGAGGCGTCGTGTCGCGGAATACACCTGTAGGTTTTATTCGTTGTGTGAACATCGTTTTGTGCATGAAAGGAGTCTCTACGAGGCGCGCTGAATTCATTCACCACATTGGTTATTTCAGCGTCAGTCACCGCTGACCTTTTTTATATTGTTCATCTGAATGTCTACCCACTTATTAGGTACTTATGTTTTTGTGGCGCACTTTTGTTTCGGATATAATAGCTCTTCGAGAACGTAGTGTGTAGATATAAATCATATACCATACCTACTTATATATTTTTTACAAGTAAAATTGCAGACAAGCATACCGCTTACCTATTGGTATGCGGTTACCGTAACCTATGGACCTTTAAGAGCTCTACTAATTCTAAAGAAAAAATAAAGAGATAAGAACTTACTTATAATAAACAGCAATAATAAAATTAACATTTTGTTAATTTTAAGTAGATACAGGTCCTTTTATTCATGCATCATACTTTACTAATTAGGTAAACTGTGTAGTTATTTTTGCTGATTTAATAGGTTTGAGAAACATACTTATGTAGACATACCTATTATATGAAATTATTGCACAATTAAAACAACTACTTAAAAAACGTAATTCATATTTTTTTTAATAGGTAAGTAATAGGTATACACACACATACACACTTATAATAGTAATCAAAAAATACATTATAATTGATTACTTACATACGTACATGGGCGATAGTTAATTAGTATTTTTTTAATCACTAGGAGCATACTTACCAGTAAATAAAGTAGGTAATATAGTTATGAGAAGTAAATATGGTACCAAAGTTCTTAAAACGAATCCTGTTGATTTTCATCTTCAGTAATTTAGAGCTAAAGGTAAAGTTTTTTTTTTCGACGTGTCTCTAACTCTTTACTCGTTATACTCACAGATAACGTAGTAAGTATCTAAGGATGTCCATCATGAGGTTTTTTTTTTTATAACTAAGTACCTATAATAGTAAAGTATATATAATATAATAATAAAGTATATACAATAGTAAAGTATAAATATATCATAGTAAAGTAGACTCTGAATTTGACATGTGTATTTTTTTGATATACAACTAAAGTGGCTAACAATAATACGGCCCATCTGTTGGTGAGCAGTTACCGTAACCTATGGACGCTTGCATCACCAGAGGTATCATTCGCACGATGCCGACCCTGAGACATTACGGTGAAAAGTCTATTGTGCCTGTAATTACACACAGCAATGAGTGCTGTGTGTAATTACAATGTGTGAATGTTCGGCGGCAGATTTCTGCCAAAAGAAACATGTAGTGAAAAAACTCGTTTAAGGAACCATACATATTTACCTATTTGCATGTTGGTATTACTTCTGTACTACCACTGTTAGCATGTTTGAAATTAAAATTTATAATTAGAATTATTTGGTTAAAAAATAGTAAGCTTACCAAAATTAAGCATTTCAATTTAGCAATCTATCTAAAAACCTATCGAACTAAATATTGATATTTAATTTGACGATCATTTTGGAGCAGTAGGCGCCAGAGTCGCAGAAGGTTGCGAGTTCGATTCCCGCCGCGCGTCAAATGTTTGTATCTGCAAATATTTGTCTCGAGTCTGGGTGTTTTCTATGTATGAAATGTATGTATTTACAAAAAACATGTATATAAATAGTTTATTGCAACTATTGCGTGTGTGAATGCAGAGTTCTTCTACTTCTACTTCTAGTATATTTACAAAATATGTATATTTTATAATATATTATATTTTGCTGTACCTAGTATATTTTATGATTTAACATTATTTAAAGTAGTTTACACAAATTATAAAGTACACCCCCGGCCCCCGGAAGGAAGGTGTACGATAAAGTATTTAAATCAATTCCTTCATTTTCAGTTTGCTGCAAGAGCCGCCACAGTTAAATACATAGAGCCCCCTAAGGAGTTACCGTGGCCGAATTGGGCAGACGAAATCATTCATACACATATCTGTAATATGACGGCAGAGTTATTAAAAAGTAGGTACCTAAATAATAATCATAAGCATGCTACATTCTGATGAAGTCGTTTATTTTATGTATAATACAAGCAACTAAAAATCTCCCCAGTTCATTTATTCATTAAAATCACAAATATATTTGAAACGTTGGTTTGATTACTGCTTATTCCTCCACGACCAAGCCAGGAAAACTGAACTCTAATGTTAAAAAAGTGCAGAAATCTCCCTTATCATTGTTTCTTACTCCACTTTTCCCCCTTAGATAATTTTGTCAGTGGGAAAAAAGAACCCTAATGTAAAAAATGTTTAGAAATCCTCCTCATCATTTTGGTTTATTCCACTTTTACCTCTTGAGAGAAGAAAACCTGAACCCTAATTTCGCCCGCGTGGTATGTTGAGCAAAGTAGCGTATGACCGTCTCCAGGCTTCAAACTATGCCCATATCAAATTTCATCACAAATGGCTCAGCGGTATAGCCGTGAAAAATATATATTTCCGATATAATTTTATTGACTACACCTTACTTGGCATCCTCAAAGATGGGGAAGACAGTCGTAAGCCTTTTTTGTTTTTGTTTGAGTTCTGAGTGAATCGAACCAAGGATTAAAATTTTCCATACAAAGTTTAGAACTCAAAATAGAATGAAGTCCTAGGAGGACTTAATGCTTAAGCATTTTCTTCCAATCATCCTGGGTCTGCAAAGAGATGGTGTGCCGTGTCCAGTAAATATTACCAATAATTACATACCTTATACAATATATATACATATAATTATAATAAATTAATATATATGAAATATAATAAATATATAAATTATAATCTATCTATCTATATCATATAATAAGAATGTAACAGGTCAAATTTTGTACATTAATTTTTTTTGGAGGTTTCTCTATATTTGATACTGAATACAAAAATGTATTTTTTTTTTAATTTTTGTATGTATGTCTGTCTTTCTATCTGTATCTGGAACGCGCATCACGCCGAAACTACTGAATAAATTCAAATGAAACTTGGCATGATTTCAGTTTATACTACGGAGCAGGACATGGGATACTTTTTATCCCGAAATTCAGCACGGTTCCCTTGGGAGAGGGGATGAAAGTCAAAATGTGTATTTGGTTGTAATTCATTACCGCGTAGTCAGATTTTTTATTTGTTAGAAAGGAGATACTTTAAAGATTGTCCCGTAAATATTTCAAGGTCATCGGTTTTGTAGTTCCGAAAATACAGATATCACAACCCTCAGTATTAGGTCCAAATAACTTGAAACCCGAAATGTACAGCAACCTTTGAACGTACAGTTCATCTTAAGCTGGCGTAAGCACTTTATCGTATAGCCTTGGATAAGGCATATTGTCAAAGTCAGACCACTCCAAAGGAATCAGATATTGCAAAACGATCATTATACACAGTATGGACGTCCAATATAACTTGAAACCTAGAATGTATAGGAACCTTCGAGTGCATGTTTTATCTTAAGCTTGCGTAAGATTTGTAGTGCATTTTGTAGTGTACGCTGAGTAGGTAGTCCTATTGTCAAAGTTAGTAACGCCACTCCGAACGTAAAACCTGAACGTTTTTTTCACGAAAAATTACAAAATTGAACTATCTTCTGAGAATTACAACCTGGGAGTTTTCAAATCCAAAGTAGAAAGCTCCTTTGTTGATAAGAGTGCTTCACCGGAGTCTACAGCGTTGCTTAATATGAGACAAACTGTGGTCAAATGCGAATAATTAGTCGGCAGGGATAGCAATCGCGAACGAAGTCGCGGGTACAGCTAGTTACAAATAAAGTACTTAAATATCAATTGGAAGTGGCATCAGAGGGGGGGAGGGTTGAAGAGACAATGTATTTAATGATTTAACTTCCCAAGAAAGTGTTTCCGGACCGATTTTTTAAAATGATTCCTTTTAGTCGATCTGTTTTATTTTGTGGGGCAAAGCGTTTCACAGCCGAACTGCCACGACTGAAAACGAATTAGTCCGAAAAGAGGGATTACATAAAGAGGTGTGAAGGAGAAAATTGACAGCCGACCTAATTTGTCTGTCATGTGTCAGGTATCTGAAACGATCCTTCAAATAACTAGGGGTGTGTGGATCTTTTAGAACGGAAAAGCCGAGACATTTCGCTTTGCTTTTAAACAGATGTGCAGTCAAAACTGGAGCAGGCGAAGACGATTCAACAAACGTACAAGGGAAGCATAACTTACGACCTGGGGACCGTAGCCGCCGGCATTCAGGACACTTTCGAACATATGCTGGAAGTAAGAATTAAACCTTTTTTGACTGGACGGACACTCAGAGACATAGTGTGAAAGATCATTTTTTGACTGGACGGCCACTGAGAGACATAGTGTGACAGAACCTTTTTTGAATGGACGAACACTGAGAGACATAGTTGAAAGAACATTTTTTTGACTGGACGGACACTCAGAGACATAGTGTGAAAGATCATTTTTTGACTGGACGGCCACTGAGAGACATAGTGTGACAGAACCTTTTTTGAATGGACGAACACTGAGAGACATAATGTAAATGAACATTTTTTTGACTGGACGGACACTGAGAGACATAGTGTGAAAGAACATTTTTTTGACTGGACGGACACTGAGAGATATAGTGTGAAAGAACATTTTTTTGACTGGATGGACACTGAGAGATATAATGTAAATGAACATTTTTTTGACTGGACGGACACTGAGAGACATAGTGTGAAAGAACATTTTTTTGACTGGACGGACACTGAGAGATATAGTGTGAAAGAACATTTTTTTGACTGGACGGACACAGAGAGAAAATTCAACACTAAGTGTTGAATTTTTTTTTGGTTCTGTGAAATCGTCAAATAGACATTCCGCGCTTTTATTTTATACTTGCTGTACCCGCAACTACGTTCGCGATTGTCATCCCTGCAGACTAATTATTCGCATTTGACCATTTTTTGTCTCATAATAAGCTACGCTGAGAGAGAGATTGATTTGGGAGAGGCCTATCCAGCAGTGAACTGATGTGTGATGATGATGATGATGATGAAGCAACGCTGTGGTCTACGGTGAAGAACTCTTGTCAAGAAAGTAGGTTTTTACTTTGGATTTGAAAACTCCCAGGTTGTATTTCTCAGAAGACAGTAACTCAGGTAGTGATTTCGCGGTTCGCACAATAAATGTTTTTCACAACATTGTTTTTTGGTCTACAGTAAAACATTGGTTTAGTGGCCCTGACTGAATTCAAGTTGTACTCAACTTTCGATTGTAATTGTTGTAGACCGTAGGTATGTATCAAAATGACGTTGATACAAAGGGTCAAATAAACCAAAAGGCCTAATCATCGAGAGAAGAGCATAAAAACGTTGTTGTAGGTGTATACGATACACGATAGAATTTCGGCGGAAACCGAACAGCGCAAGAACAATAGGATCCACTACTAACCTTGCAAGACGGGTCCTGGAGTCCTCCGAGAGTGGTTTGCTGAGAGTGGTTTCGTCTACGCGATAATAACACAATGATAGGATTATGTTGCGATATGATAGAAGTTTTATGAAAATGTTAGCTAAAATTTGAGGGTGACACGATTTTCACGATTGAATTTCACGATGTCACCAAAATCTCAGCCCGATCTAATAAATTCCTACTTGTGTATTCCTACTTCATTTAGAATCTCTGAAAGATGAGGTATTCTAATAAAGGTAGTTACCAATTTTAATGACACTAATTAATTAGATACTATAACCTACACAAAGGCATCAACACCTAACTACCACCTACGTCAAGTCTTGTTTACTTGAATTAATTCTTTTCAGATATACAGAACTTATACAAACGAAACCGACTTCATAAATCAAACGCACACCCTTGATGACGTACTGAAAGCATATCACATTATACGTAAGTCACGAGACTTGATGGTGGTCATTTATACAGGTTGCTTTTAACGCAAACTAATGTGCTGCAAACTATAACTGACAAATCAGTTGTTTCTGGACCATAAAAGCAACATGGACCAAAAGAAAAAGGTTCGAACACCGAAATAACAATAATTATGATATTAGCAAATTATCAGCAAAACAAACAATTTCGAATATATTTCGTGGATAAAAAATATTAGACTTTTTTCAGGAAAACTTTTACAATTTGACAGAATCACTCCTTTCAGGACAGTATACAAATTTTAAGACAAGCCCAAATAAGTCCCCAATTCTCATAAACGTATTCTAAATAGGACGCATTGACGAGAAGCCAAGGCTAGGCTAAGGGCCAAGACACGTTAGACGGTACCGTACCGTTTGGTGTAAAGTCGCTGCGATTGATATTTATTTCAATTATTGTCAAGGATGATGGGCAATCTGAAGAAAAACTAAAAAAGCGATGGTCGTAGGCGACCGGGTCAAGGTCACAAAGGGCATTTGAACGTACATTTCATTTGTATTTTGATCTAATGTAAGTTCGTTGAATGTAGGTTTTAATACGAAACGGCACGACGCGACAGCGGCGACGCTTCGTGAAGATTTGTCGTGTCCTGGCCCTAACTCATGTTTAATTATAAGTAAAGTTTATTCTTTTGTTACGAACGTATAGTAAAACTGTATTACGAATTGCAGTTAGAGTAGCATTCACAAGTAGGTACGTGCTTATAGTAAGTGCTATATTAAGTTTGCCTATTGCGTTCACGACAGCTATTGGCAGTGCGTACCGTTAGCATGGCAACTAAACACAAACCGCGGCTGAGCGGACTTCGAGAGATGGAACAACAGTATCTTCGCCAATAAAATTGCAACCGATTTTAAAGTTTTTTTTAAAAAAAAAAAAAGGTTGAATTTCATGTTGGACTTTTTATCAACTTTCTGTTAATTAAAGCCCGAATTTACTTTTCCCCAAAAAAAATTATTTTTTGGAATTTAATTTGGTCGTGTGCTGTAAAGGAAATTTGCTATTCCAGAGGGTGACTACAACCAGATCCGATTAGAAAGGGATTTATACTACGAAACCTTGGAGAGACACCTTGCGGAACGCGAGAAGAAACGACAAAAAATCCGCCAATCTTTCGGAGGAAAACATCCGAACGAGAATAAGCTTATCGACGAGTTCGGCGGCCGAAGGACTCTTCCTGAGCTGGAGTTAAGTGTGTTTAATGACACGTTCGCGGCGAAGCAAGATATAGCACCAAGATCCATCGGCCTCCACGAAGGACTGCCGCGATTTATTACCACGACAACTAAGAAGAGACGATTATGGAAGTACAATGTCAAATGGTTCGGAGAAGGAGAACGGTTAAATGACTGAATCTGTCTGAATGCGTTTTTTTGTCTGCACACAAAGACTATGATAACATCTAAAAATCGAAAGCCTTAATTTTTTTGTTATACAATAAAGTGGCAAACCAGCTTACGGCCTACCTTTTTGGTAAGCGGTTACCGTAACCTCTTGCACCAACACCAGAGGTAACACTTGCACGTTGCCGACACTGGGACATAACGGGTGAAAAGTCTTATGTGCCTGTCATTTCATCGGCACCAAAAGTTATATTTCGTTCAAAACGATTACACAGCTATCTCAAAATACTTATTTAAAGTGTGCTTTGTTTGTATTTTTGTTACTTTAGCAACAAAAATCACCGTAACTGCTGGACGGATTTGGAACAGGTATAGTAGGTATAGTGACTATACCTGTGAATAGTGTATGGGATACTTTTTATCCGGGTGCTAAGCGGGCGAAGCCGAGGTAGAGGCTTTTAAGTAGACAGGGTGATTACGAGTAAGACACTATGGTCCAAAAGGAGCAGGGCCGGGGTCCCCCCGGGCTGACTCATATAGGGTATTTCATTAAGCATGTCCTATCTTTAAATTTAAATAAAACAAAGTGTGTGTGAGATATTATCGAAATTATTTATTTATTTGAAAGATGTAGTGATGCCGTTATGTGTGGAATATGACATCATTCAAATGTCCGCCACGGCTTCTCTGGGTGGAGCGCATGCGAGATATCCAATTTTCCATGACTTTTGCGCATAAATCAGGCTGAATTTGACCTATGGCATAGGTTATGTTGGCTTTGAGGGCCGCTGTGGTTTGTGGTTTATTCGCATAGACCTGCGACTTAAGAAAACCCCACAAGAAAAAGTCTAGCGGGGTTAAGTCAAGTCACGACGCAAAATTCGCCAAGTTGTGGTCTGTGAAAGGCCGAGTTCTTGTGAGCGACGCGAAATCGACAGATTAATGACAATTAATGAAATATCATTAATTTTAATACCAGCATGTATAATTTAAGTACAATTTAATCTTAAATTTATAAGACATAAAATATATAATTAAACGGCTACATGAGCGATTACGAAAAATGAATTATATTTACAAAACAATTTTACTTTCATGTAAGTAGGTAAGACTTTTTAATAGTAAACATACTCATCAGACTGAAGACTGAGTCCACTGTTGGGCGTAGACCCTAAAGAGTGCCATGACGAACGTTCTCAAGCCTCCATCCACCGACTTCCTGCAATCTTAAGGATACTTATAATATATCCATCCAGACCTTCCAACACCGCGATGTTTGGTTCACGGCCACCATTTTTATTTTATTTTGTTGCTATTAATCTAGGCAAAAACATGTGTTTAAGTGTAAGGCCAATAACAGATTACATCGTTTTCATGAATAAAGTAGATTGTTAGGGTAAGAGTCAGCTTCAGCTACAATAAGGTGAATAGGCATATTGCCATCAGATTAGATAAATTAGTGGTGTACCCAGATGTAGTTATATGAAGGTACCTGGCCATTTGAGAACCCTTCTTCCCTAGCGGTTGTGGGTTCTGCGAGCTATATGACGCACATCTACACATCAACTTACTAACTTCGCTTCTAAGAGCGTCCAACGGGGATACCTACAGCGGGAAAATAATGTAAGAAATGTGTCTAGCACAAAACTAATACCTACAAAACATTATTTTGTTTTTTAAAGTTTAGAGGGAATAAATGAAAGTGAGAATGTGGGGTTCAATGTGCGCGTATTTAAAAAAATATGTGCGTTTTTCTAACTTTATTGTCAGCGCATGGTAATTCAATGATTTTGCGTAAAGGTGAGTCCAGAATATGTAAAATAACATGATAGAAAACAAAGTTATTTAGCATGTTTTATTAGTTAGGACAATATGTGTTAATAAAACCAGTTAAGTATATTACATGTTAAAACATGTAATATTTTATAACTTTTGTTACTGTGTACAGTGTATTGTTGTGTGGTAAGTGGACGTATTATATAACCAAAGTTTAATAACATGTTACTTAATCTGGACTCACCTTTATAAATGACTAAAGGCTTGGGTCACCAGCGACAAGCAGCAGCGACAGGCGACAGGAGTCAGCGACACATTTTCTTTGTATTTTGTATGTAACTGTTAATTTATGAGCGACACTCATAAATTAACAGTTACTACGGCCGCTTGTCGCTGTCGCCTGTCGCCGGTAACGGATTCAAGCCTCAAATCTCTTTATTCCGAAAGATGTTCAATCTATGACCTTGATAAACATTTTCTTATAGATTTTGTCCAAAAATGCTTCTTACAAAATGCTGACGAGAATTACTATGAATATGAGGAAGATGAAGAGGAAACGAAACCAGTTGGACGTGACGTAATGTATCTCCAGAAACAGAATATAATGTGCCACGGCCGCCCTCGGCCCCAAGCCCACCGCTTCGCATCGTCCGCTCGCGCTATTACTTATTTTGCTCCTAAGGGTCGTAGCGTGATCTTAAATAGCCTGTAACCATCCTCATGAATTAAGCTACCGAATGCAAAAATATTTTTTCAAATCCGTATGTACTTTCAGGGATTAACGCGTTCAAAGAACATAGAAACAAAAACAAACTAACTCTTTGGATGTATTATTAGTATAGATTACAATTAATTAATTTAGTCGTCATGAAGAAATAGTTTTTTACTGAGTCATGACATAGATTTAAAACTTATGGTTTTGTATAATTTTAAGATATATTACGACTATACCACGTACACACTCACACAAAGGTTAGCTGGAAGAAAATGCTAATTAGCATTAAGTTCGCCTATGTAGGTACTTGTTTTATCTTGTGCAATAAAGCATTTTCTTTCTATCTATCCACTTGACTAATACTCATGGTTCGGTGGTATAAGTAGTTCTAAGATATATTACGACGATACCACGTACTTGACTATTCTCCTGCTGACATTTAATTGGAGGTCCTTTCTCATGAGCACCGACCGCGACTACGCTCATAGTAAAGTATATACCTACGTGGTACCATTGATATAAATAAATTGCTACTAATGACCTTGTCCAGATTTGAAAAAGTTGTTTAGCGATACAATGTTTTGTTGAATTTGAAATGACACATCAGAATGAGACAAAACAGTGTTTAAATAAATAAGTAAGTCCCTAAATGTATTTTATACCACTATAGTATAAAATACATAAGCATACGAGCACACCTGTCGGTAAGCAGTTACTGTAACCTATGGACGCTTGCACCACCACAAGTAAGATATAACGTCCAAATATATCCTAATATTACAGGTAAAAAAAATAAGATGTTTATTTCCTTTATAACTGCAGCGCCCTCTAGCGACTTAGTTAACGTAACGAAAAAATATATCTAAGAACTATCCTTGAATCGAATTAGCCGTTTCGAAGATAAATGAGAGCCTTTTCTCAAGAAGTAGTAGAACTCCTTGTGAAAGAGCTCGTCCGGGGAAGTACAAGCAGTAATTCTCGCATTGCTGTGTTCCAACATTGGAATGTTGGTTGGAAGGGTGCCGATGATATTGCAGGCACATAAGATCTTTCATCTTGATATCTCAGGGAGGCAACGCGTGAGTGATCTGGTATTGCAAGCGTCCATAGGTTACGGTAACCGCTTACCCAACCGGTGGGCCGTATGCATTTTTGCCTCTTTTGTAATACAACCTTTTACGACAAACGCATTTACGGACTGCTTACGTCGCTGGTAATGAATCATGACACTTTTACAGGGTGCGACGACGATAACCACAACCACAGCACCAAGCTCTGCAGCCACGACATCGAATGGGATAACCACGATATCGAATGTGACAACCGCGCCATCGAATGAGACAACCACGCAATCGAATGTGACAACTACGACAACAAGAGCGACAACCACAGAGTTTAAAGTTGGTAATCAAGATAGTGTGAAGGAGAAATATGGCTATACGGATGAACAAATGACACACCTTAGTGACAACGCCTGGGCGAATCTGGAGAGTAAAAACAGTAAAACCGACCAATATAAACGTAAGTATATCTAGTTTATTTAATTATACATATAGTATTTCAATAGACATTTTTTTTAGCTTGCTTTTATCGTTAAAATGTGAGCTCTTTGGCTTGAATTAAACAATTTTGATTAATTTATAATAGAACTTTTTTTTTATATTTTATCAGGCACAACATGAAAAGAAACAAAACAAGTTACTTATCCTATGAATAGGAATATAGTAATATTGAATGACTTAGATACCTATTTACATTTGTCAATTAAATAGTTTTTTTATTTATCTGATATTTCTAGTATACTCAAACCTCATAATTTCAGTATTATTTACTGTACACAAAGATAATACAGAAAAAACTTAAATAGGTATATGGCATTTACTAAGGCGAGCTAAACTGTTATTTATAAGAGTTTTCTTCCTGCAAACCCTTGAGGATAGGGCTTCTATATCAGCTCTGATAAATAGTACCTAATTAACCTCAATGATTGGTTTTCGATAAAATTTATGAAACAATCGCGTGTGTAATCACCGCATGCAAGGGTTGTGTACGTGAACGGTACCGTTGTAATGAATAAGACATGATAGGGTTGGCACCATTTAATTTGGCTAAACGTCAGGGCGTGATGGTATGCTTTCGCGCGTCCCGTCCGTTGACGAGTTGAGCGGCCACCTATGACGTCCGTGTCAATTCATTTTTTTTGTCACGTACTACCCTGCGCTTGGAGCAAATGCGTTGAACCGTCCGATCGTTGGGAGAGGGATTGGCCATTCGGCCAACGCTACGCTGTTATCTGTGCAATTACTTATATATAGTTTTGTTATAAATTGTACCCTTTGCTTTAGGTGATAACGTTTTCAACGCGAATGAACAGTATTGGTCAGGGTTCTTCTTGAACCTAGAGATGATGCGAGAGAGCGCATCCTTCGTCTACCACGTCGGTGATAACAAGCAGCAGCTTCTAACTTGCTACTTTATATCAGTCACTCTTAAAAACGCGTAAGTCTAAAACCTGCTTAATTTGGGGATAGATGATTCTGTGTGAAACTGTCCAGCAATGTTATAATTATTACCTTGATTTCTAAAATCATCAGCAGGAAAATAGCATAGTACCTACGTTACTTTTGTGTGCGGTCGCTACATTATAATTATGTACCTTCAGTTTATTATTTTAATTTAAATACCTACCTACTTATTGTCGCAGAGATAGCTTGAGGTGTGTTAACTGAAGGACATAAAATATGGCTGGCACATGAATTTGCAGACACTATATTGTCATAATATTGAGCAAAAATCCCTTATTCCCTTATTTATATAGATGGCTTATTTATTTAACGATATATTATAAAGCAATCAGATCACATCAGAGAGGAGATTATTTACAAGCAGTTAAAAACAGTTTTGTGTTGCCTATTCGGTCAGAGACATTTTAGGAACAGGAAGTTAACAAAAAGTGCAAAAACATAGATAACTAAATCATAGATAATATACCATGATGTTGCTTGCTCAAGAATTGGGCTGTCAATGCAAAAATAACTTTTTAAATCTGACTGGTAGTTCCAGAGATTAAAGCGTTCAAACAAAAAAATCAAAATAACTCTTCAATACTCAGTTTATTATTAGCATAGATAGATAAACCATATCAGTCCACATTTTTAACAACTTATTTTCAGCGAAACGGACATCCGAAGATATTACAAGACTCGATACCTATATGCAAACAACCTAGAATACGAAATGGGTTATCTGATAGAAGAGATCATAATTCATTACCAAATAGCGGTAGAACTTTACCATTTTATATACAAAAAGTACGGTATAGCAAGAGTTAAGTTCTATGCACCGACCACCTATATGCTATACATGTACACTAATATACTAAATCAGTGTAAGGTGGTCATTGAACTTTGCAACATGTTGCATGAACTGGAAGCGAAGTACAAGCACCAAAAGAAATCAATTTTCGAGGACGAGAA
Organism: Perizoma affinitatum; assembly: GCA_961405105.1. Taxonomy (NCBI): domain Eukaryota; kingdom Metazoa; phylum Arthropoda; class Insecta; order Lepidoptera; family Geometridae; genus Perizoma; species Perizoma affinitatum. Next base: position 15,709,877 of record OY560186.1, on the reverse strand, counting down.
AATAGGTACGTAGAGGATCTAGCGTTTTTCGTTTATACAACTAAAGTGCAAACAAGCATACTGCCCACCTGTTGGTAAGCGTTGGTAAGTTGGTAAGCGAAAACATTGATTGGCATAATTGCGCCCGAACTAGCTTTAATATTCAACGAGTGTATTGTGGTGTATTCCCTGATTTAATGAAACACAGTAAAATAACTCCACTTTTCAAATCGGGCACTTGATCTGACCCTGGTAATTTTAGACCTATCTCAGTACAAATGTACTAAAAAAATTGACAATTAACAAATTTAAAAACGTAATTTATAAGAAGGCATACTTTAAATAAAATATCTGATTATTTAGATGATAAAAATTCTTGGTATTGAAAATGCTCCATCATTGTTTTGTAAAAGGATAATTAAAAAAAATAACCAGCCTTGTTTTCTTGCCATTCTGGTTTGTCGCGGAAGAACAGGCAGTAGATAAAACCGACGTTTCAAAGTGATCCTTGTGATTTTAATGAATAAATGAATTTTGACTTTGACTTTGACTGGCGCGTAGTCACTATCTATTGGAGTATGAGTAACCGAGACCTCAAGGCAAGGATCTTGTCTTGAGGTATTTCCTTGTCCGAGGAAACGAATACAAAAGCAAGCGTCCATAGGTTTCCGTAACCGCTTACCACCAGGTAGACCGTAAGCTTATTTGCCATGTCAACACTTTTGGTTTCATTACAATGTTTTAGAGAAAAAACCTGATGGAAAAATGTTAATCGATAACGCTTTACAAGTAAAAAAGCAAAATGAACATGCTGAGCGGCAAAAGAAAAACAGAATAAAAGACCGACAGAAGGCACTGAAAAAGGCGCAAAAAATGTTCGCTAAGGGAGGGAAACCTTTTAAATGGCAAGCTTCAACGAACCGGCCTAAGAAACGGTAAGTCGGTAAAACAAGAAGTGATTTTCTCCAAATTGCGCGGAAATTTATTCATATTTAAAAAAATATATACGTCAATCAACTCTTTTAGGTAGGTATTGAAAATTCACGCCACCAATTTCCAACACAACAATATAAATAATGCTGTACATATTTCACACAGCGTCATCGGGCTAGATAGTTAGCAGAATTTGTGTTATGAGAACTACATGACTGATATACTATACTTATATATTTTTTGTACAAATAATACAAAAAATTGTCCCGCGGCGTGAATCTAACCCGCAACGTTCGCCTTGGCCTTCGCCCAATGCGCCTCAGATGTCGTCAGATTTAAATGTCTTTATGTAATAGCAACTACATCAGTGACTATAAAAACTATCGATAAAAGGTTATTCGCAAATAAAAGCGGAATATGTTATTCTACTATTATAAATACGACAATACGTATTGTTCAGATGTATCTATAAATCCCCTTAACGACTTAACCAATTTGGATGAAATTTAAAATAGATTCGTGAACTAGAATAACAAATAGGCTACTTTTTAGCATGGTACGCGGACGAAGTTGTCTAAATAATTGGTTATTTACTCATCTAAACAAACAGTCATTAGGTACGTCATCTTTGTCTTATGTATTATTATTATAATTTGAAATAGATGTAGGTATTTAATAAACCGAATATTATTATTCGATATTCGAATGCAAATTTTATAGATAATGGAATCGATAAACTCTACAAAGAAATTAGAACATCACTTATGCAATGTTTTCGCCAAAATAATATACGTAGAGAACGTTCCATAAAACAAATCCTTCAAACGCAGCACTGGTCTATGTATATTCAATATATATTTTCAACCCGAATTGCCTCTATCTGATATTTAGTTGACTTGTTTCATGCACTATAATGGAAGGGGTATAATTACTTCTTGGTGTTACAGTATGGAAATTTGTTTTAATTTATAAGATGAGACCTTATTCGTTTGGATTTTTGCTCTTATGCCCAGAATCCGTCTTTCTCGCTCTGTGCGTATTCCGACAAGGAGTGACAGTGACAAAAGTCAGATTGTGCGCTATTAACCGTACTTTTTGTTACAGTTATAATTTTCCACTGCACTATGGATGGTCGATCGAAAACTGGTGAATCGTTTCTTCATTCTAAGTATACTTATTTAGACACATGAAACTCGCACTCTTAACTGTCATTTTATATTTAAACCGTTCAAAGCAAAAACGAATGAAGATATTTTTCCTTTATCTCTGGCGTTTGCCATGTCATGTATGAATATTAGTTTTATTTTTGTTTTTTATTTGTTAAATTATAACCTACAAAAATAATTATGGGAAAAAGCACAGGGCGCTGTAATCAACGATGGAAATACATAAGGGTTTTAAAATTTTATAAAATTAAACATGTAGAGTCATTCATTATTCATTTAATTTTTGTTTCATTTATTCATTCATAGTATAATTAATATTACTCACAATTCAAAACTCATAAAATTACAATCATAGACATACTTAAAATAACAACAAGGAAAAAAAGTAATAATAACAGACTAGGGAATTTATTTTGAACTAGCTGTAGGGATCCCTGCCGACTAATTATTCGCATTTGACCACATATTAAGCAACGTTGTGAAGCACTCTTATCAACAAAGGAGCTTTTTACTTTGGATTTGAGAACTCCCAGGTTGTATTTCTCAGAAGACAGTAATCATATAAAGGGTTCATATAAATAATCATTAAAATCTGTTTACAATTACCGAAGATATCGCGTATCAAACACACACGAAAGGTTGAGGAAAATACTCAATTGAAAATAATCAAAGAGGTAAAGTTTGTCAGTATGGATGAGGATCCGATTTCAAAAATTCTTTCACCAATATTTAGAATATTATCCCGTTAAATATGAAGTATTTCGTGGAGACCAATTTTGCATTGTAAGTCGACGTAAAAACGGTCGAGCGAATGCGTTTCTTACGAACGCTGCATTAACGGTAAGAGCTAATTTACATCGGCTACCAAGCGGTCCGAGCTAGTTCTCTATACATGTATTGCTTTCACATGGTAGCTACCTAAATCCTGTATAAGGGTATAGCAACAGATAGGTAATCAGACCGAGGTTTTGCGTAAACAAACTAGTACTATAAAATAAAGTTAAGGTACACAAGGAGGGTCTACCACTTTCTGTTGGCGTTAACGCCTGCGGCAAGATTGAATTGTATGGAAATGGCATTAGCTGTTGAAATTTCACGTGACAGCTGTCATGTTTTTCTTTGACAAATTTGCGTGAAATGAAAAAAAGCGTTAGACCCTCAAAAACTTGATTTTTTTCATCAAAAAAAAATCAAGATAGATCTTGTAGATATTGTGGCCTATTTTTTATTTGTTCAATGGTATCATAATATTTTAGTATTTTTTCTCACTCAGTGTTTACGCACTGCGCGTATTTATGCAAGGAGTGACAGTGACGGACATACATACACTCACGCCCGCTTCCCGGCGAGCTAGACAGAGCCCACTGGTTTCCACTAGCTACGATCCTGATATACCTCTTTTGCTTGATTCACTCTCATCATATTCTTCATGCATGCTCGCCGTTTTAGGGTTCCTTTGACCTTACCTTTCTCCAGAATATCTCCAGTTTGATCAGTCAGAAAAGGGGTAATCTTGAAATGAACGTACATTAGACGCTCTTGGCGGCTGCGGCTCGTTTCCGTTTCCTGGGTGCTAGCATCTTAAGGTGAACAGCTTGAACGTGCGTCTTGAGGGAATTCGATTGGCTGAAGGTCTTTGTACAAACATGGCAGGCGTACGGCTTAGCGCCGGTGTGGACCTGAAATTAAATAAATTAATGGGTTAACTTAGGCACAACTTAATCAAATGGGTATACTCCAACGCCAAACTTTTGTATAACATAAAGCAAGACGCTTTACTACCCTACCCTAGCTCCGTAGTGGCGCACCCGGCAAAGGACAATTTTAAAATGTACATATCACTCGTCGTGAGTGTGTTTGTTTTACCCTGTAGTGGCGGTTGAGCGCCGGTTTCTGGCTGAAGCGCTTGTTGCAGATGTGGCAGGCGTAGGGCCGCTCGCCCGTGTGCGTGCGTGCATGCACGCGCAGCTGGCTAGCGTCGGTGAAGCGCTTGGCGCAGCTGGCGCACGGGTACGGCCGGGAGCCCGAGTGCGTGCGCTGGTGGTAGCGCAGCCGAGCTGCTGACTACGAATTAAATATATTTTGACAATTAATAATAATAATTCTGGATATTTTCACACAAAAGCTGGTGTTATAGAAACTACATTACTGATATACCACTTATAGATTTTTTTAAATAGATACATATTATACATACAAATAACCCAGACCCGAGACAAATATTTACAGATCATACAAATATTCCAAGGATACATATGAATCGAACCCGCAACCTTCTGCGTCTCAGGCGGGCCTTCGCTCACTTCGCCACATTGACCGTCAAAGCTTGGCGGCAGAAAAGTTTTTTTTTTATGACTTTGACATGTAAAAAGAAATAATGTGTTACACTCACCGTGAACTGTGCCCCGCAAAGTTCGCAGATCACATGCCTCGTATACTTCAGCCCGAGATGTTTCCTGTTCACGTGCGTCGCGAGACGGGACCGGCTGATGAACGTGGCGTCACACTATCCAATAAAGTAAAGTAAATTAAACGTTTATTTGTTTCGTAAGATATTATCCGGTACAGAAGATGGTATAGTTTCTAAGTAACTTATCTAATAAGTTCTACAACTCGTTGTGGATAATCTATACCTAAAGAAGCTTAGTTCGCCGCACTAGATCTCTAGTGAGCCTGTACAAACATACATTATAATAGAATAATAAAATAAAACGTATACAAGCCGAAAGTGAATGAGATAGTTGGAAGGGGAAAACCTCGGCGAACGTACTCTGACCAAATTAGAGACGTCCTAGAGAAAGGCCGGGTCAGAAGTACACTTCTTGTATTAAGAATTTGATGAGGATGAATGAGGTATGCCAGGATCGTAGCAAGTGGAAATCCGTGGTATCTGCCTACCCCTCCGGGAAACAGTGGTGACTAAATTATGTAATAAAATAAAAACAACCCTTATTTCCCTAATTAGCATTCATATAAATGTTTGTACATTCTGGAAACATTTGTCTCAGGTCTGGCTGATTTCCATGTATAATATGCATGTATTTACAAAGTTTAAGTAGTATATCAGTCATGTAGTTCCCATAACATAAGCTCTGCTTAGTTTGAGGCTAGATGATGCCGTGTGAAAAATGACCAACATTATTATTATTATTATTATATAATTGACATAATGTTACAGAATTTCAAATAATTAAAAAGAGATAAAAATATTTAAAAGAAATTCATATAAGATTTGCCATTAGTGTAAAAAACCTCTAATTTGTCACTTACAACGTTACAAGGCACGTGCTCCTGTATGGAGCTCAGTTTGACAACTGGAGTCGGATGAAGCAGTTTTTTTCTGTGTACCTTCAAATTGAAAAAATAATAATTAATACAAAACAAAAAAAAAAAAAAACACGCTCACGACTGTCTTCCCCATGGTGGACATCCTCAGATACGTACTCAGTGAGTAGATTTTTGAGGATACCAAGTAGGGTGTAGTCAGAGGCACGTCCAAACATTACGTGCCTACTAAGTTAGCATTCCACGTGACATTTTGCAAGCCCATCGCCGCTTATTGGGACACTAACTGTGGCACATGCCTTCGAATTTTTGGTTTCCTCACGATGTTTCCCTTTCCGTTTTTGAGCACGTGATAATGCACACATATTTTTTTCTAGTGGAAAAATCCATTGGTGCACGACCGGGTTCGAACCCACGACCTCCGGATCAGAAGTCGGAGTATCGCCCACTAAGTCAACACGGCTTAATAAGTTGTACCTAATTACAGAGTGATTTAATGTTATTGTTTTCATTGTGAATTTTTCTTGTGCTGTTTGTTTCGCTGTAAATTTTATAGTGTGATTTTGCTAATACAGTGTTCCTTTAGTGTACAATTCTGTGGCGCAGTGGCCTGAGACGCAGAAGGTTGCGGGTTCGTATGATCTGCAAACATTTGTCTTCGGGTGTTTTCTATGTATAATATGTATTTACATACATACTGTACTGTAATGTACCTTCATGTGCTCCATCAGAGAACCGTGGTCTGGATGATGCTGCTTGCAAATAATGCATTCATTGCTGAAATTATAAAGACAAGAATCAGAATCTCATACATTCAGATAAAAATTAATACATTTAAAGAAAGAATTGAAATTATCGTGGTTCGGTATCATTTCAGGAAATTTATTTATTTTCTGTATAGAAAAAGCGACAGCGGATGTGACTAATAGATAAAACTTAAAACAGGAAGCTAATTATATTAATTAATAAGACTAGTTATTTGGTTTTTTAAAGTGTTAGCCCACACTTAAGAGAAATCGACCAGGGAGTCTAGACAAATGCCGCTTACTTTTCCTTTCACGCTAACGCAACTTGGCAGCTGTCACGTGACATTTCCACTTTAATTCGAGGATGGCCCCATATAAGTTTATGGAAAAATCCCACCTCTTGTGAAAAGTGAAGTGAAAAATTGGGGGATGGAACTACATATTGTATTTTTATCAACGTTGATACTGGTTTTTATTTTGTTTTACTCCTGATACCAGCGACACAGGGTATCCTAGTGCGGGGTCAGGACTACGTACGTGTCTGCTGCTGTTTATCAATTCAACTAACCTATTATTCTCACTCGTCTTATGTCTCAAGGAGCTCAGTAGGTGTCTCTGGTAGGCCTCCAAACCCACGAACTGTATGTTACAAACCGCGCAATACCTCTCCACGGCTGGTACCGACAAGTTCTCTAGCTGTAAGAAAAATCTGCATCACTATTGCTTGTCACCTCACTGTCCTAACTGGACACCTTTTTATGGCTAATTCGTAACAAATTAATAAATAATAATAATAAGTAGTGATAGTGATCTGGATCAGTTGAGTTATCTATAGATCGTTTGCGATTGGTCTTTAGATAGCTAGCTGTTTCATCTGTATTTTTTGTATATACCTACTTGTACATAGTTGTATGAATAAATGTTTAACTCTATAATTGAAAAAGCACAGCATCATCTAGCCCCAAAGTAAACAGAGCTGGTGTTATGGAAAGTACATGACTCATCAGAAATGCCCGAGATGTTTCAGATGTAACTATTTATTTATTTATTTATTTAACAAAATTAAGTAGGTACAATAGTTAATTAGTAGTATCTTTATGTTAGTTTTGTCTAGACACTAGGTTCTTGAGGTTTTCGCCTAGTACCTATACCTACTTAATACTCATGTTTTTGTTTCAAATACTGTATTTGAAACAAAAGTGCACAACAAAAACATGAGTAATAAGATTCAGATTCAGATTCATTTATTTATAACGAATTGTTACATGTCAATAAAATAATACAACACAAGATAATACCAAAAACAAAACAATAGTAGGTACATATATAAATTAATAATTCAGTAACAATGTTACTAATACTTTATTTTTTATTGTAAAAATTCGTCAACCTTGTAGAAAGCTTGCTCGATAAGCCAGTTTTTTAGCTATAGGTACTAGGCGACCGCGGTGGTAGCCGCTTGCCATCAGGTGGGACGTACACCTGTTTGCCTCGATATAGCACAAAAAGAGCCCGCGCGAGTTCATTATTATTATTATTATTTATTCTGTATGACGAAATTTATGACATTACCGCCTTAAAATGTCCAATTTTTTACATCCACGTCTAATTTGTTACCTATATGTCAACAATTTCTTTCAACTATGTATGTTATTTTTCTATATTCTATTTAATTCTTCTATGTCCAATTTGTTAAACATATATCAAACGTTTTACCTCTATGTTCACTGTATTATCCCTATGTCTAGTTTGTTACTTTTTTATTCAGTTTGTTATCTCTATGTTTAATTTATTACAACCATGTACAATGTGTTGCCTCTACTTCTAGTTTGTTACTGATTTTTTTTTACTAAAAAACTGTATATTAATTATGATTTGTGGGTTTTTAGTATAAATTTTGTTCATAACCATGATAGTTTCAAAAGTTATATTGTTACTTAATATTCAGTTAAGTAATATTGTTACCACTAAGTAATTTTTTTTTTACACCTATATCCAATTCGTTACCTCTACGTCTAGTTTGTTACCTCGATATTCTCCCGTTTGTGAGATTTTCTCTTATGCAGCAGCAGTCCATTCTTTCCCACGAAGCTGTAGCCGCACAGATTGCAGACGTTCTCTGTCGGATGATTCTTGCGAGAATGAGTCAAGTAGGAGGTTCGTTTCCTAAGAAAATATACATTATAATTTTTTTTTAGCTGCGCCAAGGCCGCCCTCGGCCCCCTAACCGACCGCGTCGCGTCGCCCGTCCGCACTATTACTTCTTTTTCTCGTCTCCTAATGTCGTAGCCTGAAATATAACCTACAACCTTCCTGAAGAATTGGGCTATAAAATGCAAAAAGATTTAAAAAAAATCCGACTCATACTTCCAGAGTTTAGCGCCTTCAAACAAAATTACAAACTCTTCAGCTTACTTATTAGTATAGATTATTATCAGCCCTCAATGGCCCACAGCTAGGAAGAGGCCTCCTCCACTCTTTCCATGTATTCCATTAATTCCTTTCCTGTGCCAAAATTACCAATTTTCTCGTAAATGAATTACATGTGCTGTTGTTTATTAATTTTATTGTTTTTTATATAATATGTATATATAGTTTTATATATTTAGATGTAACCATTTGGTTTGCCCGTTATGTTACATTAACTTATATAAAAAAAAATTGGCATTACAATTTTTGTAACCTTTTTTTTTGAGCTCATCCTTTGCCGTTTCTGTAATCGAATACAGATCTCTAAAAAAGGGAACCTACTTGAACTTCTGATTGCAGAGCTGACATTCAAACATGTACCCTTCATGCCATTTCTCGTGGTCCCGCGCTTGATTGCTGGAACAATTAACAAAACGATGTTATTCATTTTGTACCGTACTCAAGTTAACCATATATTTCTAAAGAAATAAAATTATCTATACGTTGTACGAGACACGTGCTAATAGATAACTCACCTAGTATGAGACACGTGCTTATAGATAACTCACCTAGTACTAGACACATCCTATCCTATCCTATCCTATCCTACTTATATTATAAACGCGAAAGTTTGTGAGGATGAATGTTTGTTACTCTTTCACGCAAAAATTACTGAACGGATTTTAATGAAACTTTACAGTAATATAGCTTATACATCAGAATAACACATTTATTACTTTTTACCCGGGTACCGGGCGAAGCCGTGGGCAGAAGCTAGTGCTAATAGATAACTCACTTGGTATGAGACACGTGCCCGCATTTTTTGCACTTGTAGTATCGTTCGTGCGCGGTTGCGGCATGCGTGCGCAACAACCGCGGGCTGTGGTACCGTAGCGCGCATATTTCACACTTGAATGCCCCACTGATCTATAAAATATATATAAGTAATATAGTCATATAGTGCCCATAATACAAGCTCTGTTCTTAGTTTTGGGGCTAGATGATGCTGTGTGAAAAATGACCAGTATTATTATTATAAAACATTTATTAAGATAATAATATTTTAATGAGAAAAGCGAAGGAATGGACATGCTACCATCTTTCCTGAAAAATTAAATCTGGGGTCTCTTCAGATGAGGGTAATCAAATGAAGGTCATACATTATATAACTGCCCTCATTATGCACTGCCTAAACACCACTAAAGTCTACAAAGGCAATCTTAAGGCGAATGGGATGGAGAAAACGCGTAGACGACGTAATTTTTACTAAAAAATAAATATTTATTATGATTTGTGACTTTAAATGTTGCAACGTCTTCTGTGGCGCAGTGGGCGAAGGCCCGCCTGAGGCGCAGGTTGCAGGTTCGATTTCCGCTGCGGTACATAAGTAGTTAATCAGTCATGTTGTTTCCATAAGTTTGGGGCTGGATGATGCTGTGTGAAAATGTCCATCGTTATTATTATATATACTTATAATACATAAAGCTTAAGAGTTTTTTTGTTTGAACGCACTAATCTCTGAAAGTACCAGTCGTATTTGGAAAAATATTTTTGCAATCCAATTCTCGAGGAAGGTTATAGGCTTTTTAACAACAAGATACGAGCCTTAGGAGCTGAGCAAAATAAGAGAGCGAGCGAGCGATGCGACGCGGTGGGTCGGGAGTCGAGGGCGGCCTTGGCACAGCTTGTCAAATAATATTTCGGCATAGATAAGCCACTACAAACTATGACACGGTTGTCGCCTACAAACCATTGGGATGGACTCACCTCATCATGCTTCTCTGTGTGGTTGCTAAAGGTGACCCGGTTGACAAATCCCTTATAGCACAGGTGACATTTGAATGGGGAGTTGAGATAGTTGAGCGACTTAGCGCGCGCCCTCACCGCTTCTATCTGCTGTTCTTTGGTCAGTTTCCCTTCTATAGCGTCTGTTTTTATATCTGCAACATAATACAAATTAAGATGGTTATAATTCGATAAATATTATGAACTAGCCTCTGCCCACGTTTTCGCCCGAGTAGCCCATGTGATATTCTATGTCACGAACATTACCCGCCAAATTTCAGCCAAATCAATCCAGCAGTTATGGAGATTAATAATTAGAAACCAACATCCAAACATTAAAATTTTGTCATTTTAAATTATTACTAGGATATAGTACGATTTAACTGGCATGCCCTAAAACCATGCCAGGCATGTGCCATCATTGAATGTTTCGAAAAAGCGGCGATGGGTTCGCAACCTGTCATGTGGTAACGCGAACTAACTAACGCGGACATGTGCAAAATATAATGCTTGGACGTAACTCTGACTACCCTCTAATTGGTATCCTCAAAGATCTACGCACTGAGTATATATCAGGATGTCCATAATGTAGGAATACAGTCGTGAACGTGTTTGTACACACAAAGTCATCCCTGTTTCCCGGAGAGGTAGGCAGAGACCACGGGCCACTGCCTACAATCCTGGCATACTTCTTTAACTTAATTCATCCTCATCACATTTTTATGTTTGTTAAGTTTTTAGTAGAAAATATTAGGATATAGTAGGACATAGGATATAGTAGGACATAGTATGTAGATGTGAAACAAAAACTGTAAACAAATAAATGTAAATGTTTGAATCGAACCATGCGTTTCATACAAATTTGTGGTGTCATCCGTCTGTAGGCACTCTAAAATGAGAACATAGTTTCAGTAGCAGAAATCATAACATACTTCTCCGATACACTCTTTTCCTCTTCCTTTTGACTTCTCTCACTATTTGTTTTGCTATTTTTAATGCGTTCAGTGGCTTATTATCATCAGAGTCTGTTGATATATTGCCATTTTTATAGTCTTCTTTCTTTATTACTGCTGAATTATCTGAAATAGTGTAAAATAAAAGTAAAATTGTGAATGAAATTGTGCGATTGCACCACACTACCGCCCCACTCTTCATTACACAAAGGTTAGCTGGTAGAAAATGCTAATTAACATTAAGTTAGCCAATGCTTGGTCAGACCTTGTCTAGGCTTGGTCGCGCGCGATGAATCACCGTAAATTCACCTTAAAATTTCAAATTCACGTAGTTTTTTAATCTGACGTTTCAATATGGTCCTTGCTATTTATATGAATAAAAACCTATAGAGTTTGACTTTGAATAAATTACAGGCGAACCGCAGCAGGCGAATAGCCGTCTAGGACATCCAAAGGTTAACTGGTAGAGATCGCTAATTAGCAATAAGACCGCCCATTGTACAACATTGTCAATGTTTTTAGTATCTATCTAAGCTGAAATATTTGGTGTGCATTAAAATAGATAGATAAACTCTTTATTGCACACCAAAGCAAAATACAAAAACACAGGTAAGTATTAAAAAATATAATAGGTACAATAGGCGGTCTTATCGCTGAAAGCGATCTCTTCCAGACACTCTTTGGATGGACAGGATAAAATGGAATCAAAATATTTTCGATCTTCTATCTATCTAAGACGCAATCGGCGCGAGTTCGATTCCCACTGCGGCACAAATGTTTTCATGTTGCGCGGGACACGCTCCGGCTACTCGCAACGCGTATCCCACACACTAACCTCAAATGCCTATGCAAGCTCAGCTGTAGTCTGAGACAGATCCACTTTAAATTCGGAGAACAATGCTGATACTGATATCAACATTTTTTTTTTTTTTTTTTTAATAATTTATTCAGGTAAAAAAAAAAAAAAAAAAAAAAACAACATTACAATTCGGTTAAAAGTGCCTTAAAGCCTATGTTAGGTTTAACCAGACACTGAGTTCTCACCTGGTCTAATAAAAGGTATATTATACTAAAAACTGAGGTTACAAACTTTACACTACCTATCCCTCGAACAAACACAATAAAAACCAAGACAATCCGATGAATATCGGGTGCCTGTTGAGGAACATAACTTTTAAGAAAGCTTATCTTAACAATGCTCAAATAGGTAGGTACTAGATATATTCATAATAAAACTTCTATACCTAAAAAACAACCATACGCATGACAAACCGATTCTGCACACAAACATAACAAACAAGCGCCCCGCTACGCCGTAAAAATTTCCAGTACGAAAGCGGTTGAACAAATAAAACGCTGTTCATTCGTTGGTAGTGATAGGTCCATACACGTCGTTAATATTGTTTGATATGCTTCGTAAGTCATGTTCGAAAATAATGCGAGCTTGCTTAGAGTTCATGGTTGCAAATGTACTGACGACCTCTGTGGCGCAGTGGGCGAAGGCCCGCCTGAGACGCAGAAGGTTGTGTGTTCGATTCCCGTCGCGGGGCAAATGTTTATATCTGCAAATATTTGTCTCAGGTCTGGATGTTTTCTATATTTAATAAGTATGTATTTTCAAAAAAAAAAAAAAAGTAGTATATCAGTCATGTAGTTTTCATAACACAAGCTCTGCTTACTTTGAGGCTAGATGATGTTGTGTGAAAATGTCCAGCATTATTTAATTAATGAGATTAGAGGTAAAACAAAACCCAAAAAAACAATTTAACTATTGTAACTAAAAATATGCCTTAAAACAACATTAATTTTAATTTAGAATTCCAAGTAAAACTGCAGATATTTCAGTTCAAAGTGGCCAGTTCGGTATTTCATTGGTAAAGACCTATGTTAACAAAATGTTGGTGTTGGTAATCACAAAAAATTTAGGTATACCTTTCTTTATTTCAAACATGTCTTGCATGAGCTCAGCATCTGATGCCAGGTTCATCCCCACTTTAGTTTCATCCTTGACAACAATTGGCATGTTTCCTTCCATCTGATTTGTAAGTGTTTCCAAAGATATAGACTCTATTGGAGTCACAGAATAACGAACCGGCACCCGGTCAAGCATAAATACTGTGTCTTTTGTCAGCTGAAAAAAAAGATGGCTTAGGAGATTGTTTGTTACTAAATTATATCCAAAACTGTCTAACCAATTGCAATTTGGTTTTTTGCAATCTATTTGCATGTCTTCAAGGATGGTTCTTAGATAGTTTTTATCGCCACAAATTACTAGGGGGCACTACAGATAGAAAACATCGAAAACCAGAAAGATTGATTTTTTTTCAACAAAAATTTGTTGAAATTTTTGTTGAAAAAATTTTCAATCTTAATATCAGTGACGAAGGAAAGGGTTTTAAAAAAAATAAAAGGGTTCAAAGTAAGTAAGTTTATGCTATGTACAAAATAAATGGTCAATAAAACAACTATGTATTAGAAAACAAAGACAGTAAGACAGAACATAAATTAAACAAAGATTAGTAAAGTGTGTCATATAGCAAAATAATATTATAAATTGATACCAAACCATGATAATTAATCTTATCTTTTTTAATTAAATTTTATGTATTATTTGACATTTATGATTACAATTTTGTTACTAATATTGTCTCATTTTTTGACTGAAACTTGCAGTGCCCTTACAGGTTCCATGTACTTCCCTACAGCTACTTTGATGTAAATCTAAGCTGATGTACATTTGAGCATGAATAAAGGAATATGAATAATTTCAATGCCATTGTGGCATCATGTCATTCAAAATAGCCACTTTGCTAGTGCAATCAGGGGGCAGGTTTGCATACCTCAATGCCATGGTGCTTGAATTGCACAAGCAGTTTTTCTGAATTCCGTGCCAGATCCACCAATTTACAGCATTTCTGCAGCTGTGAGTGACATATATAGCATATTGTGACTGGCCTACCATCATCCATGTTAAGCTGAAATTAAACAATTTTTTTTGTTATTAACCAGAAATCTAACTGGTAGTTTGCATGACCACGGAACCCATTTATGCGTTAGGTTGAACAGTCTAAATACGGGTCCAACTCACTAAAATGTGAGTAATGAGTAACATTAGGATAATATAGGACGAATGAGTTACATTGATGAAATATAATAATACCTTTGTTCTAGTGAGATTCTCAAATATTTCCTGTATTTGTGTGTTAGCAATCGAATGCATTCGTATATTATCAGCTAAACACACTCTACACACCGTAAAGTTAGACATCGTTAGAATCCGGAGTAAGTCTGTGATCGTTAAGCAAGTGCATGCAATAATACACTTTAGTACGACTCAGCGTAGATTTATTTTATGAACGGTTATAGAGTTAACATAAAATAATGCTGAGATATTATACAATTGGTAGATTGAACACGGAACGCGCTTCTACATTCAAAAACGAAACAACGCACCGCAATGTTCACAAACAAAACAAACAAAATCACTTCTTGTTTTTTTTTTTCGTCTCGCGTAGGCTATAGTCGTAGGACCATACCACCTCGTCTTCCGTAACTTTTGATCATTAGTGAAAATGTTAATTTTTTTTGTCTTTCGTTATACCAATAATTTGAAGCAATTTGTTGTATAAAAATACTTTGATACTTCACTTCACTTCTTGATTATGGCTTTGGTAATACTTTGATACAACAAACAAAATCATCCTAAGTTATTAACATAGACTAATATGATGCATGGTAACCTAGAGTTGTAGCAAACCGTATGTATTCATTCCCGATTAAAAGATAATGAAAGTCTCAATGGTGTGAACGGTGAACGATTACAAAGAATTAAATAACGAACTATGTAAGCCGTTACACTATTTCCATTTATGACAGGAAAGTCCAAATTCCGGTCTCTGTGTATCTAAAAAAGCGACTTTGTAGATCGATGGCAGCTTCTGCGTTCATTTCGTACCAAAGTTTCGGATAGATATTTTCATGGTAGACCTGCTGGTCCAATCAGTTTACCAAGTTTGACCAATCAATTTTATCCGATAAACCGACTAGAATGCGAGAAACGTCCGGAAAACAAGAGGGTAAGTAGTCGTCGTTATGTGATCTGAAATTTCCCAATAATTTCCAGTATTTTTATTCTGTGGCATTTCTGACTTTAATCATTCATTCATTCATTCATTTAGCAAGAAACGAGATTTTGATCAAAATTAAAATAATATTCAATGAAAAGTTGGAATTTGCCTGCATTAAGCATTTACTTACATTGAAATGTGACTACAGACAGTGGATGCCAGTTATCTTGGCAACGTAGTCTTACGAACCCATAGAAAAGTCGTCGGAACTTACTACATCGATTCGGTTAGTGCGATCTTTCCTTGCATTACATATTGATTTACCTAGCGCAAGAAATTATATTATTTCTCTCAGATTTAGTAGTACAACTTCAGTAGGGATTGTGAAAAAAGATATTCTTCATCTAAAAGTGATACATTTTTTACGATACGATCCTCGTTAATATGATCCGTTGGAGAACTTGGGTCATACACTCGACTTGAGTATTGCAAAAAGCGTAATATTTTCGTTCATCAACTCTATTCTATCAGTATTTTGTATGGAATTGAAGGACAAATACATTATCAGCGTGTATTGCGTTCTTATTCATGTGGGTGTTGTGTCAATAGAGGTTTGTGGGTAGATAGTTGCAAGTACATAATCAATCTGAACTGAGTATGATAAAATATGTTAGATAAAGAGTTAGACTAGATATAAATCCTCTCCCATAATCACTCGTTAATTCTAGCAGGGTATTAAAAGTGATCTGCCTCTATCCTTTGTTTAGTGTTAGAAAAGGACAGGGCTAGAAATAAACATTTTAGCTGTATGTAAGTATGTATGGGCTCTGCAAGATCTTATGGCAAGACTTATTTAATTAATGTCTTGTCATAATACAAAATTTACAAGAAATTGCTGTGTACATTATTGTACATTATTGAAAAAACTTAACACCCACATACTTGTGATGCTTCTGGTGTTGCAAGCATCCATAGACTATGGTACCTGCTTAACTACAGGTGGGCCATGTGCATGTTTGCCACCTTCGTGGTATAAAAAACTTCAAAGATCTTATCTCAGAAGAAAAAAAAGAGAAAATAAGTAACCATTGTCCGACTTTTTATCTGACCCCAAGACCACATGCGCAAAACAATAGGCAGATACTAATCATGTTTATTTTCTGACTTCAGATTACCAGCTTTTGTTGAAAATGGCCAACAAGCATCAAACTCATTCACAAGGGATTCAAACTTCATCATGAAGTGGCTTACAGTGTCAAGGACCTGACATCGAATTTGCTGACAACTCCTAATTCTCAAGCCCAAAGAATACCTCTGTCAAGACAAAGTTGTGTGTGGAAATAATTTCAATGAACACAGTGCTGAATGAATGATTATCAAATGAGACTCATGTGAAAGGAAATTATCTTCTGTATTGTAAATAAGTTTATTAAGCTAGTAATACTGGTGCCAATAGTATTCAGGCTATGTTGAAGCTTTAATTATGGCTTATAGCCAGGACTAACAGCTTGACTTTGACGGAATCAGTTATAATTAACAGTTGCAAGAAACCAGCAAGAATAACTTATGCCACAAGTACTTCTTTTTCAGAAAAAAAAGCTATAAATTATGGTTTCATTCTAAACATCATCTTTATAACTACTGCCTAAAATCTGTATTTAATTAGTTCCTATATGAAATGTTACTTCATTATTATAATTAGCTAAGCCTAGTTGTAAATATAAGATTAGATCTTATTTTATTTAAGAATTTCAGCTACTTACACTCTAGCTTTAAAAATCTAGATATTTGAAACTCTTTATGTTTTATGAATAAGTTTTATCAAGCTATCCTTACTTTTGGATGTTACCGCTAAAGTATACAATGTATTAATACTTAATGAATACTATAGTCACACTCTTGAGGTACCCCTTTGATTAAGCTTTGTAAACGTATTTGATCTCTTGTTTGATATTTGATTTGCTGTTAATATGTCACTTATGTATCCAAATAACTTAGACTACTACTGCGATCACTGTGACCGTTCATTCACTAGGAAGTACAATCTCCAAACCCATATAGAAAACTGTCATATCAACGCTTCTTGCTTTTGTCAAGTATGCGACCATAAATTCGGGAGCCCTGCTGGCTTACAATTGCACCTGTCCCGGGGACACAATAGATTCGGTCAGCCTTCCCCAGAATGCGATATTTGCGGAAGGATTTTCACAAGAAAACAAAATATTACATCTCACATGATTACAGTCCATCTACAAGGCGTTGGACCAGAAATACGCTGTAATATTTGCGATAAGGTTTTCAGTACTGAAAGAAATCTGAAGAGACATTTGAATGTACTGCACAACCCAGATGTAGCATACCCTACTTGTGATGCGTGTAAGAAAATCTTCAAAAGCAAGCACTCTTTAGTTGCTCACTTTCAAGCAGTCCACAATGCGATCGACAAAATAATTAGATGCAATCTCTGCCAGAAGGTCTACACAAACAACAGGAACCTGAAGAGACACATCGAGATGTTTCACGGTGAAAAGGCGGAATACAGATGCGAAATCTGCCCTAAAATCTACACTTCTAATCAAAGCTTAAGACGTCACGTCAAAACAAGACACGATACTGATAATTACGATCTGAAACTTGATAACAAATCTATGGATGTTGAAACAGATGGTGATGAAGACTCCGATGAGTTCAATAATGATTTGAATGCTTTCCTATGCGAGACTTGCAACAAGCCTTTCAGTGATCAAAAACAACTCAGACAACATATAAAACTGGAACACTCGTTTGATACATACTACCAGTACTGCAAGAATTACTTGCAAAGAATGGCTGACGCAGAGCCGGTCGTGTCTCATCTGGTTTTCAAATGCGAGTTTTGTTTCTTGGCGTTTTTAAGCGTCTACGAACTAAAAGATCACATGAAAGTACATCACGATATCGAGTACTGTCTGTCGAATTGCAACGTGTGCTTTAATAAGTTTTACAGTAAAGAGACCATAATGGAGCATAAAAAGATATGCCTTCCACCGCCGAACGTAAACACTTGCAACCACTGCGATAAACTGTTCACGGATATCTCCAGTCTGGAGTTTCACACGAGGATCTTTCATCCACAATCTCAAATCGCCGATTCTTGCATATCTTCGACGAATAACGACCCCACCGATATGTGTTCGTACAAATGCCATCATTGTGATAGAATGTACTACAGCGACCGCTCTCTGAAACATCACGTCAAGCTGAAACACACGGCTGTTGAGGCAGTTGAGTGCGAATATTGCGGAAAACTCTGCAACAACAAGTACTATCTCGCTTCGCACATCAAGATAGTCCATAATAATGCCACTTGGTCCAAATGCGATTACTGCGAGAAGCGATTCAAATCGAAGAGAAATATTCGTAGACACATTGAATATACACATATGGGAATGCAGAGGTTCAAGTGTATAGAATGTGAGACTCTTTTCAAAGAGAAGCGCAGTTTGCGCAAACATGTCCGAACAAAGCACCCTAACTCCGTCTGCTTCCCTCAATGCCATATTTGTCACATGCGGTTCGAGTCTGCCAAGTCTTGTAAAATACATCTAAAGCTACTTCACTCGTTCAACATGAACACATATCCCTGCGACCTCTGTTCCGTATCGTTCGGCTCCAAAGAAGCCTTAAAGATCCATCTAACAACCAAACATTTGGCCGAAGATGAGATCTACAAATGCGAGGAGTGTAATATGGTGTTCAAAGGTCCGCAAAAGTTTGAAGAGCACAACGAAGTGTGTCTCGCGAATTTCGACTGTACACCGAAGCAGAAACTGATGCCTAGATGCATTATTTGCATGAAGGACTTCAGTACACGGAAGACGTTGAAACGTCATATTAAGAAGTTCCACGCTGATTTCGAGGTGGACGAATTAGCTAACTACGGATCGTGGAAACGGACATTTACCGTAGATTGTGAGGATTGCATCAAGAGTTTCACGGAGGATTACAACATCACCGTCTACAATCGAGTTAAACACTCCCGCGATGCCTTGGTATTCAAGTGCTCTGCTTGTAAATCTTCATACAACACTTTGGAGTTCGCAATACAATGCCACAAGGCCACGCATGAAACGAGATCGAAAATGGTTCTGAGTGAGCTATGCACCACGCAAATGAGCGATGATGATGAAGCCTCGTGCTCAGGGCTCGGGTCGCACGAGTACATGGAACCTGAAAGTACTACAGGTGACGTAAAGCTTGAACCTCTAGACCTGGATGAAGATAACGTGGATATAAAGGAAGAATCATTGTCACCCTATTGAAAGTATATCTGCTTACTCGTAAACATGTCTTGATTAGAGAAAGTAGTCCTTAATTGAACAGAGCGCATTAGAGTTGCTTATGCAACTGCCGACAAAGCGAGCTCTTGGAAATTAAGGCAGCTACGTATGCGCAAAAAAGGGAGCGAAGTTAACATCTTTACCAAAACACTTATCATTATTTTATGCCTATTATTAGAGTGCAATTTATTATTAATAATCTTCTCTTTTAGTCGGTAAAATGAAATAGACTTTGATATATTCTGTCTGAGAGTTATAATGTTCTATCATCTATGATAAGAAAGGTACCCTGCATTTTGTAGTTTATAGTAAAATGTTAATGTATTATAAAGTGATCTATATTATATTACCTTTTACTATAAAATTTCTATAGTACTTTTAGTATAGACTTCTATAGTAGCTGTAGATTTATTCAAACTAGTGATTAAAAGCGCAAATCATAAGTTGGCGCTTATCTATTTCTTAACTAAGCATAGGTAGGTGCTTAGTACTGACTAATGTTCAAGCTACTAGAGCCTGTTTGTGCGACTACTTATATATACCAACTCTACCTATAGATTATAAAACTTTGTGTTATTTCATAAACATAACCAACCCAATTTTGTAGATAAAATAAAATAATTGTTGTAATTTGGCTCGCATAGTGGTTGGTTCCACTACGGTGTTTGGCTTTACACTTGTACTTAATCAAACATACTTATCTATACCATCTCACTTAAACAATAAATATGTAGCTGTTTTACTTCTCATTCCATGTTTTTTTTTTGTGCATTTTGTTCTGCAGATTTTTTTCCAGTTCTGGGTATTGTGGCACCAAAACTAACATGCTCACGACTATTCCCATGATGGACATACTCAGTGCGTAGATGTTTGAGGATACCAAGTAGGGAGTAGTCAGAGGCATGTCCAGACATATATTTGGCACATGCTGGCGTTTTGCAAGTAGTGAGTTTCCACGTGACAGGATGCAAGACCGTCGCCGTTTATTCGAACAATAAATGAAGGCATGTACGATCCTCACGATATTTTCCTTCACCATTTTAAGCACGGCGTTAATACTCACATACTTTTTTCGAGTGGATAATTGTATTGGTCGAATTCACGACCTCCGGATTTTAAGTCAGGGTAACGCCGTCTAGGCCAACATGGTTATACAATGTTGTGTTACCATGGTACTATAGTTCCTGATACCCACGACGCAGGTAATCCTAGTGTGGGATCAGGTTGGGTATTTATTTTAACGTACATGTATAAAGTAGTTAGGTAGGTACTATATTTTGTGACTTATGGGAAATAACCATTTAAACTACATAATTATAAGCATCTATTGATGTGCCAAAGTTCTTGAACTTGTTGCAAAATTGTGCCTAACAATGATGGCTTACAATGACGGTCGCGATTAAAGCAAGCAGGTTCAATTCCCGTTACATGACAAGGATTTATTATGATCTCTGGCACACTGCCGCCTCACTCTTCATTTACAAATGTTATCTGAAAGTAACTACTTTTTAGCATCACCTATTAAGTTCACCTTAGCACTTGTTTTATTTTGTACAATAAACCATTTTCTATCCATCTATCTAATAGTCTATCAGTCAAAATAATGTGTATATTGAAAAACATTGTGTCAAATACTCTTTTATTAAAACTTAGAACTTTTCCTTCGTGTGGGAGGTTTATGAAGAGGTAGTTTCAACACAGCCATTTTAATGCTAGTTGTGTTCACCACATGTGCACCTGACATGGCCAGTTTAGCCGACATAGCCCTTACGGAAGACTTGGTTAGGGTACAGAACTCGTCAAAATTAAACTTAAAATTATTTATTAACAGTATCAACACCATTGTGTAGATTATTGTTTTGTCCCGATATTGGATGGGTCTGCAACGCTTTCCATTAACATATGTGAAGAAATGATTAAGAATGTGCTTATTCAATGTCAAAGATTCAAAACAGGCTATATAGCTTTTCTTCATTATATCTGTTGATTTTAAAAAGTATAAACTGTACAATGAGCTTGCATATAATGCTAGAATTTGCTGTTTCGGTGTTAAATCTTTCCTTGCTAAACTTTTGATGACTGGATTCAGTTTCTCCATTAGGTCTAGGTGTGCAATCTCTTTGGTAATTGTCTCGTACTGCTCCGGAGTCAAAATGGTATCCAGGTCATAGACCTCCGTGACTGATGTGGCTTCTCTGTTAATGGGAGGTATGTAGAAGTTGTCAGAGTCCATTGGAGTATCGTAAGAAATG
Organism: Perizoma affinitatum; assembly: GCA_961405105.1. Classification (NCBI taxonomy): domain Eukaryota; kingdom Metazoa; phylum Arthropoda; class Insecta; order Lepidoptera; family Geometridae; genus Perizoma; species Perizoma affinitatum. The sequence goes on along the minus strand of OY560186.1, from coordinate 15,687,983 downwards.
TCCAATTGGTCACTTGTGAGGTTCTGAGAGACGTTTGCCATTTGTGCAACCACCGCTTGCTCATTCTGTTTAAGTTTCTCAGTCTGCTCTAAATGTTTTTTGTATTTCTTTGAACCGAACTTTCTGCCGAGTTCCAGTGCTGAGTTGTCGAGGAGTTGTGAAGAATCCAGGTCGTTTTTGATCACCGGTTTCAGTTCTGCAGTGCCGACTTCTATGAGTCTGACTTTCCCGGTTTTTTTGTTACGCGCCAATATCAAAGTCCTGCCGAGAGTTTCCTCTGTTTCTTCTCCTGTGTACAGAGTATGCCCGACATCAGTGGCTATTGTTTTAAGTCCTTTCTGGTCATCCCTCAACACTACACATTCGCGGGATTTAAAGTTCTCGGTGGGATAACCATTTTGGAAGTTCAATAGAAAAGGGTAGATTTCATTTTTTGGGCAGATTTTGTCTATTGAAGGCATTTTTCATTATTTATATTTCTATTGCTACAAATAATCGGAACGTTTTTGTTACACATGTGTATTTGAGGTTATTTTCTGAAATCAAAAAGAAAAATGAAAACAAACATTGAAATTTGTGTTTTCTGTGCGTGATGAGAAAAGTCGTCTAGTAAGTCTGTGGTCGTGTCATTCAGACGCTCTAGTGAGTGAGAGATTGTATGCACAGCACATATTAGTTAGAGATTGTTGGTATGGTCATGTGGAGATTGATAATCTCATGGCACACATTTCGTTCTCGCCATGTTAAGATGTTTTGATGATTCGTCATGTTACCTAGCCTTATAGCCAAGCCAGCCTTATTCAGTAAATAGGTAGGTAACCTTTCGAGAATATAATATTATTATGTAGGTAAGTAGGTATCTGAATTAAAAATGATTTGTTACCTACAGTACCCACATATAATCAAACATGTGTTTTATTGAATACTAGATTCTACCCACGGCTTCGCTTGCGTGGTACCTACCTACTATGTAGATAGTATTTTACATTCGGGTTGAACTTCTATTGTTATAGTTTCTATTGAACTTCTATTGTGTTATTTTAGATCACGAACTGTAGTATAGTTACTATACCTTCCTATTCTATACAAATCTGATACCTAACCTAGGTAGGTTAGGTAGGTCATTTTGTACGAATAGAGCCAGGTAGGTAGGTACCTACCTGGCTCCATTCGTACAAAAATGTTTTTGCCTCTTCCTCAATACAAAAGTGAGGAGACAACACAACTAAGTAGAGTAGGTACCTACTCAAACTCGCCGGCACACAACACGTTCGGCAGGCGCCTCGCACATAGCACTTCACTCCATGACCTCACCATACAACACACACAGTGCACACTGCTCATAAGACTGCCTCACTAAACTACGTTCAGAAACTGCCTCGCCTTAATTGTTGTAGCACAGTGTGCTGGCTCAGTTGTAAAACGAGGCCCCCGCACTATCCTCGTTTTCAAACAGTGTACTACATGACTAGTTGAAATAGCTAGATATAGATAATAGAGAACTGACCAAACTACTAGGATGCAACACGAACTGACAGTGACAGTAAAGTTGATCAGTACAACTAAATATGTATCTTTGGACTAGGGAAGCGGTGCGTATGGAGCATGGCCTTATCCGCTAGAAATGATAGAAACTAGAAGAGTCGTAGCAAAACAAACCGTATGTATTAAGTAACCGAGTAATGGGAACACGCCTGATACGAAGTACAGAAATGTTACTAAAAAAATTAGTTACTTGCATTTGTCGTATGTACATACGTACATACGGCTATACATTTTCTCGTTACTTTTACTCTAGTATGTATTTCATGAAGGGTTCATAGACATGAACCACCGTACGTTAGTAATTAGGTAGCGAATGTTGGGTTTGTTTTGTTGGTAAAGTCTGACTTTGACATTTCATTTGTTGTCCTATTTATTTTCGACAAATCAAAATCGAACCTGCCAAAAAGTAGTAAAACGATCCGGTGTTATTGTTTTGCTGCAATTCATCAAATTAAAATTACATAATTACAAACGAAATCACTGCAAAATAAGTTAGTGCAGGTTCATCAAACTGCTAGTTACAAGTGCAAAGTGCCACAGTGAATTTTCCTGTTACCATCGCCGCGATGAAGAACGATTTATAACCGATGTCAACAAAAACAGTGTTGAGATGTTACCAATAGTGCTGTACAATAACATGGAAGCTAGTTCTAGCGGGAATGTGAATTCGAGTTTCAGACAGTACGACGAGAATGTTATCCTCAACTGTGTTCGGAGTAGAAAGAAAGTTAGCGAGCTACCCAACTGTCCCGTATGTAGTTGTACTATAAGACATGGGGAGTTGGAGTCTCACGTAGCTTTGGAGGTGGAAAGACTGCAGAAACTGTCGACTGGTGGTAGCAAGAGGAAGCTCAGTGTGACTTCAGGTCTTGCTCTGCCGGGGCCGAGCACCAGTCCTGATGTTGACGTTCCGGACGACCAAGAAGTCGATGTTACAGGGTGTACTGGGAGTGATGTTTACCAGGTATGTTTTTGTATGATCCTAGTGAGAACCATTCAAGTAACATACAATTATTTTAGTGGACTTACCATGGGGCATGGGTAGGCTACATCCAGGTTATACCTTCACATCACTTAGCTAGTAAGTGATGTTGCCATGTTAATTTAATGTAAAAGAAACAAGTAATTTTAGGTTTATTCATTATCAATTAATCATAGTAGGTGTTTCATGTATAACATGAATGATCACCACTCACCATTACTGTCTTGAGTGGTCACCGAAAGTGCCCAATATGTAATATAAGTTAGTTTTAAAGAACCATCATGGGCAATACAGTAGTGAGTGACTGTGTTTGATTGTTTTGTTTTTTTCTTGAAAGGGGTGAGATCTTAGTTTATATACCAGGTATGCTTGTATGAAGGTGATGTTTACCTGGTATGTTTTGACGAGTGTCGAGGAAATTATATTTGCCAGGTATTTTTTCAGAAGGGTGTTGAGGGAGTGATATTTTTAATATGTTTTGTAGTGTCCTAATAACATAATTCTCAAATTAAGTTTACCAGGTATATTTTGACATGGGTGTCTAAGGTCTGTTGTTTGTGAGGTATGTTTTGAAAAGGGGGTCCAAGGAATGTTTACCAATTATGTTTTTAAGAGGATGTCCTGGAAGTTTTGTTTATTACATATGTTTAAATGTGTTTGAGTGTGACCTGTGAGTTATGTACTAGGTATGTTTTGAAAATTTTGTGCTTTGTATATGTTTTTCTAAAAGATTTAAACAAGAATTAGCTTCTCAGAAAACAACCTGAGGCCCAACTACCAAATACCAAAAGTTTGAGTATAATATAATTTATTTATGCATCAATGATCATATATAGTTACATTTTAAATAATAATAATAGCCTTTATTGCTAACCAATTAATTATTTAAATCACTATAACATGCGCTAATCTTCATTTTGTCTTATTTATTGTTGGCATCAGCTTGTTGTGAGACATAGGCCTCTCAACCTAGTGTAAGTATTCAATAATCATGTCAATAATCCTAAAGTAAAATAATTCATTCCACCTACCCCTACATGGCCATTTCAGAATTTGCATGTAATAGAGTATGATTCAGTTTTGGCACTCACCAGCCGCTGCCACTGCAGGCTTTGATTATCTCCTGCTTGTGTTTTTATTACTAGTGAAATTTTGATAAAATTAAATTCAAATTTAATAAATTTAAAATCACAAGGACCATATAGAAATATCACCATATAAAAAACGATGTAAATTTAAAATCTTAAATGGAATTTATGCTAATAATTCCTTGCATGAGAATCAGGCAACAAACTCTGCTTCTAATGATCTTTCATTCAGCTATAGTGTGGTGCCAATGTAAATAATAGGTTTGAGTAGTGTTTTACGGTAACTTATTGCCCCTTACCGATTTTAACACATGTTAATTTTTGAGGGGAAGAATCCATTGGTGCACAACCAGGTTACTATTGTCTGTACTATGTATGTCTGTTGGGTGTTAAAAAAAAAGATTCAAAACAAGTAGGAGTACCGTCTACAAGGCCAGTATGGCTCTCTCCTTAAGTACTCCAGATACACTTTGGCTAATAAACAGGTTCAAAGTAATCAGTTTGGATTTAACAGAGATTGATCTACAACCGATGCTGTCACCTTGTTCTTAAAGCTCATATTGGAAGCCTGGGAGAACACAAAGAATGCTATCAGAGTATTCTGCGATCTGTCCAAGGCTTTTGATTGTGTAAATCATAGTATTTAATATACAAGTTGAATCATTACGACATTATAAATAAAGCACTGGAACTTGTACAGTCCTTCTTATCCAATAGAGTTCAAAGGGTTAAGGTTGGTGGTGAGAGGTCTTTGGGATCTACTATTGACATGGGCGTGCCGCAGGGTTCAATACTAGGCCCTTTTTTGTTTCTGGTATATGTTAATGATCTTTCCTTTTTTGTGGAAAACTTATGTTATTTAGTACTATTACTTCTATAATATCCAAAGTTGATAGATCTAAACTTATCTCTGTTGAGAGTTCTTGATTGGTTTACTGTCAATGATCTTCTACTGAATGGTAAAAAAACTAAGTGTATTAAATTCACTTTGCCTAATGTAATTCAGTATCATACCGTTTTTAGGACTCCATATTGATTCAAAACTGCAATGGAGTCCGCAAATAGAAGCACTTGCAGGTAGACTTAGTTCTGCTGCATATGCAGTTAGAACATTAGAGATCTTACTGATGAAGCCACAGCTAGGTTAGTATATTTCAGCTACTTTCACAGGGTCATGTCATATGGTATCTTACTGTGGTGCTACAATGCCTTCCCCGGAAGCAGATATAAAAAAAAAGTTTTATAAAAAAAGCAATACATGCCATTTGTAATACGAAGCCTCGTGACTCTTGAATGATTCAGAGAAATAAAGAACAGTAACTTCACAGTATATTTATGAAAACTTAATGTTACACATAAAAATAGATAAAAAAAGGTGATGTGCATAATATGAATACTAGAAACAAAAATAAATTACTCATTCCGAAATTAAGATTAGACATACAATACAATACACTCCGCTCCCTTGTTAGCTTAATTGTCAAATTGCATATCTGTGGTAACATATTTTTTTAAGAATAGTTTATGTATTTTTAATATTACTGTAAAGACAACACACAATATGTGTTGTCTTAAATACTTAGGTTGATACTTTTTAGACTAGTACTTTTTTCTATAAACGAGTTAAACTTATTCTATTGACACTACACTAAAGCTGAATGAAGGATTATCAAAAAAATAACCAAGCAGGGTTTGTTGTCTGATTCTTCTAGGCTTGGTCGCGCGCGAGGAATAAATTCACTGCGAGCTTAAATTCACTTTAAAATTTTTAATTCACATAGTTTCTATATGATTCTTGTGATTTTAATGAATAAAAACCTATTGACTTTGACTTTGCAGAGTGTACACGGCAACAGTTTCTAAACAACGACCTTCTGATCGCCGCCGTCTACTAGGCCAATACGGTTCCCCTGTTGGATACATTTTGCTAATGCTTATTACAGAGGGTACACGGAAACAGGCTGCGTCGTCTCCGCGCGCGTCGGCGCAGCCCCCCGCCCGCAGCGGAGGGCGAGTGTCCCGTCTGCAACGCCACACTACCCGTCTCACGGCTCCAGAGACACGCATTGCGCTGCCTGAAGCGCACCGGGGCATCCGTGGACGAGGTGTCTGATAGCGAGGAAGAAGGCACGATTGATGTGGAGGTGAGCATGTCAGTCTGTAGGATTTCTCGCGATAAAATCTGGATGAATCGGGTAATAGATTTAGCTTGTGTTTTTTCTGCAACGCCAAGTGTGGTTTACGGGGTAGTGACTCGCATCACGGTTCTAGAGACACGCATTGCGCTGCCTGAAGCGCAGGGGCATCCGTGGACGAGCTGTTTGCGATTAAGAGGGCACAATTGATGTAAGAGGCGAGCTGGTTTTATCTACGTAGATTCCTAGCGACCTAGACCTTCAAGCTCAGAGCGAATCAACTGTAAACACCTTTTCCTACTATAATAACTCCTTCGCAGTGCAGCCTGCACTAGAATCGCTTATGGAATGAACTGCCTGTTAGCATCAGACATGCGAAATTACTACATATTTGTAAATCAAAATAAAACAAGCTGTTGCAAGTTTGTCGCGTGATTTTTTCTAGGTATGGTCGCGCGCGAGAAATGGATGTAAATTCTCTTTAAACATTTTAATTCACGTAGTTTATATGTGGATGTTTCTATTACATTAAATGACTACCTGGTTCATAGATGCGAGGGAGACTATGGATTGTTGGTTTGCGGTCGCTACAATAGTCGCATTTTCTTTAGTGGTTATTTATGATCCTTGTGATATCAATGAATAAGAACGTGTTAACTTTAACTTGTTTGTTTGTGTATTAAGGGCGACGAGCCAGCGCCTGGCTTCACGGAGTACCAATGGTGCGGCGAGTGGCGCGTGCGAGCCACCGCGTTGCAGGATTCGGACGCGAGGACCGGGATCTGTCTGCGACGCGCCTCCAACGACCAGGCATTGGTACATACCTATAATAATAATAATCCAGCAGGGCACGCTTGTGACGAGCGTTCGGTGCGTGGCGACTAGATCGATAATAAGACTATTGTGCATAGCACCATTTTATAGTACAACATACAAAAACGCAACTGTATATTTTATAAAATGTAGTATTTGATAAAATGTCAAATACTATAATTTTATTTCAGGAAAAAATAAAAACCGATTTCAATTAACGGGAAGTTTTAGTTATTTCAAGCACATAACAATTAAAAATGTAGCAACGTTACATTAAACAAAACAATATTAAACAAATATTATAAATCCAATTGCTTCTTAAATTTAAACACCAAAAGAAACTACAGTCAAATTAGACTTGTATTGTAGATACTGTTTAACCTTCTCAGAATTTACAAAAAATAACAATTGTCTTAATAATACGAGAAATTAATTAATTATTTGTTTTGCACATATAACATCATCATTAAATGTTTAATTTCATCCCCCATTTTTTCACCCTATTTTTCAAGAACGGTGCTTTCCTTTCTATGTTTTCCTTCACCTTTTTATGGAAAACACTTTCATTGTTTTTGTTTTAATTCCAGGTGGTTGATGGTGATGAAGACACAGAATTGTATGGCCCAGTGCAGTATTCGCCGTCCAGGATAGCGCCTGACGTAAGTACGATGAAGTCCGGACAAAGGGATGAAAGAGTTAGTCTTCCTGTATATGGCGCCGGAGCCGCACCGTTACCGGACCGCAAGTTTGTGTTGACAGAGCTTGTATTTTGGCGGGAAATAGGGCATTTAACAATTCGAACTGGAAATATTACACGCTAATTTTGACAAATTGCTCTAATAGATTGAACCTGCATATTATGGGTCCTGGTTACGAAACATATGCATAAATTATATTAAGCATCCAGAACTAGAAAGCATTAAAAATAGCAAGCTGTCTAAAACAAAGGAATTTATTCATACAAACCATAATTATTAATTATTGTAGTTTGTCATAATAACTATTATTATGACAAAATAAAACATTTAAACCAATAGTACTCTCTCAGTAGAACTTTACCACATTTTAACTAACTCACACATCCAACAAATTGAACAAGTCTAACCCTTGCAACAAGTCGCGCTGAACACGTCTGCACCCTACGAGAATCGATAAGCGAATGGTTGCACTTTTTTTTCTGAATGGACTTTAATGCTGTAAAAATTTTTTTCACCAGGCTGAGATGACACCAGAGGTAGAAGATCAGGCAGCCGAAACAGCACAAGCTAACGAAGAGAAACCGCGCTTTGCTGAGTTCACTCCCAGAGCGAACGACTTAGTGGAGGCCAGTGCAGAGGTAAGTCTTTTTTTCAATCCCATCTATTAACTACAATAACTTATTTTTTTTCCTCACTAAGTGCGTGGAAAATAGGTCTTCATTTTGTAAAAACGGAAATTTTCACGTACCATACTATAGTATGTTTTGACCAATAGGTGAAGGCACCGACTAAGTTTCGACCCATACCGATAGTCATCAGGGTGATCACGACGCCCTCCCTTCGCGTCGTGTCTTGTGCACAATTCCCGTTGTTTCGAAATGAATAATCAAATTCACGATAGTTTTTGGAATAAAATAGGTATTTTCTCTATGAGACGTGAAATTTTGTTTTGCGAGCGAGGCGATTAAAGGGATGGTATTACTATAAAGTTATTGGCCGGTGAGAGGGGCGGGCGGCGAACAATGCGCCGACGCTCATATAGGGAGATGAAAAGTAGGTCTACTTTTCATCTTGGTTAAGGAAAATCATTTTTTCCTTGGGAAACGTACGCGGCGGATTCATAAGTAGAATCCCAGCGAAGCAAGGGATAAGTAGAATCCAAAGCGAAGCGAGCTATTCTACTTTACAATGCTTCTCTCCGCTCTGGCTACAGACATCTGTAGGATTACGACGTAGCACCTAAACGGCTGATATACAAATACGATACGATCCTACTACTATTATAAACGCGAAAGTTTGAGAAAATGATTTTTTTTACTCTTTTACGCAAAAACTACTGAACGGATTTTGATGAAACTTTACAGTATTATAGCTTATACATCAGAATAACACATAGGCTACTTTTTATCCGGGAACCACGCGGGCGAAGCCGTGAGCAAAAGCTAGTAAAAAATAATTTACAGCATAATTGCTTAATGTAAATATTTACTAAGTTGAGTGTACTTTACTAGTTGTATATTTTTATTTCAGACTCGAATACAAGCATTGAAAGCGAAAATCAATGACATGGAGCAGAAACAAAATGGCGGATCAGAGGTAAATTAACAGTTTGCGAGATATTTCTCAGGTTGCAAGCCTATCGCCACTTATTGGGACACTAACCTACTACCTTTTTTTTTTATTTCCTACCTTTTATTTCTAGGGCATGCCGGTTTCCTCACAAAGATGTTTTCCTTCGCCGGATAACGGATAATCTGTTTGGAATGAGGTTTTTGTAATCAATTTGTATGACTTCAAGGATGGTTCTTACATAAGTTTTATCGCCACAAGTTCGCCATTACATGGCGCTGCAATAGAAGACGAAAACACGTCGTAGTTTTAAAAAAATTGCAATTTTTTTCTTAAAATAGCTTTCAATATTTGTGTTTTTCAGGCGAAGTGTCTGATATGTTTGGGGCCGTTTGTTTCGCCGGCGGTTTCGATACAGTGCTGGCACGTTTACTGCGAGGTAAAATCAATTTTAATCATCCCAATAATTTAATTTAAGGAGGGGCGGGCGGGCCGAAGAATGTTATCCCCGGCTACTGTTGATTAAATTTATGAATCACACCCCTGGAATGTACGCCCCATATTACGCGCCACTATTCTCGACGCTCATTGTTCGAGAGTACGTCATATCCCTGAGCCCTCTGGTCGATGCGAAGGAGTCGCATGACGAGGTCGAGCCTCGTTTGCACTTTGCCACAACTTACTAATGCCGTAAAATACTGGCAACACATAGCAACACAGCACTTGCGCCTTGATAGTACTCGCACATGAAAACGGAGCATGAAAGTGGTTCGTATTCCAGGGTTGTACATTACTGGCCGTAAAATTTCAGCATGTAGGGAATGCACGACTAGGAATGTACACCCAATATAACGCAGCCAGTATTTGAAACCAATAATGGTTTGAAATACTAGCTGTGCCTTCCATGGTTGTGCATTCCATGGACGTACAATACAAGGACTCCTTAAAAGAATCACGATGTATTCTCTCTCAAAATTGAACCTTACTACGATGGTTACACAGCAAAATCATATACTGTACCACTGAACTAACAGTACTTTTCGAACTATAGGACTAACCTAGTACATTTGATTGATTGTACTAGTATGGAGCGTCCCGCTCAGTAAACAAATAAGCATAAGCCTACTTTTAGGGCTAGATGTTACTGTGTGAAAATGACCAACATTATTATTTTTATATGGTTCAAAATAATCTTGTATGATTTCAGGGGTGCTGGCTGCAATCACTGCACGCTAAGAAGATATGCCCACAATGCAATGTCATCACATCAGCACCACATCTTAGGAGAATCTACATGTGAAAATGTAACTTTTAGTGGAATTGTTTGTAATTATTGCAATTTATACGAATAGTCGTAAGGATCCTTTTAAGCGGGCTCACAGTATTGATCTCGTTGCGTTACTTGCCTTGTTTAAACATAACTGTTAGGTTTTATACATCCAACAGTTGTATACATAGTCCTGGGGCCTAACCATCAAGTCTCATTACCTCTGTGGCGCAGTGGGCGATGGCCCACCTCAGACGCAGAATGTTGCGGATTCGATTACCGCCGCTGGACATAATTATGTTTGTATGATTTGCAAATATTTGTCTTGGGGTCTGATTGTTTTCTATGTATAATATGAATGAATTTACAAAAAAATTTTACAAACTCTGCTCAGTTTGGGGCTAGATGATGTTGGGTGAGAAATGTTCAGCATTATTATAATTGATCGCTAAAAGACTTGAAGATTAGGGCCCCTAATCCTCACATATATAATGAATTATTTTAGCTTACCTTGCCACAACTCAAGTTATTTCACTCTTGATAAGTAAACCAAGACCAAATTTCTAATATATTGCGGTTATGCTTAAAAAAAAACGGGAATGGTATTAGATACGTAAAAACTGTCAAAGAAGAAAACGTAGATCTCATTTTGCTGATCACGAATATGTATATAACTCTGTTTGGCCAAAAAATCGAGATATTGCACTTATGATAAGGACGGCAGACTAGGATTCCTTGTATCGTGGGTATCAGAAACTATGTGTAACATAGTATTTTTCAAACTAAAAATAAATTACCTTTATGTTTTGTACGGGTGTCAACTCGTTACCACGGCTGTTGCAGAAAAGATAAAACGTCGTTTTAAAAAAATAAAAAAAGTTGAATGCGATAAAGACCAGTATAAAACTTATAGTTCGACGAGTACCAGTATGAGTACCATGGTACCACAACACCCACACCGGAGACAAATATTTGTAGGACATGCAAAAATTTGTATGTGCTTTGATTTTGGATACAATAGAATACCTATTGTGGCAATTTAAGTCTCCACTAGGCCCAATTCTAGTAACAAAACATAGAATTAAGTTCCGATCTAGTCTCGCTCATACGTCAAAACTTTTTGAGCATTCCGCTCAGAAAATATTGTCAATGTAATATGTATGTATTTACAAAAATAAAGTACAGTGTAGTACAAGTTATGCTTAGTTTCGGGCTAGATGACGTTGTGTGAAAAAATGTTCAGCATTATTTATTAATGTGGAACACTTTAGTGAAACGTTAAAACTTCGATTGACAGCTTATCAGAAGTGGATCGAAAGTAAATTCAGATTTAGATTTGTTCGTTTGCGAAACATGGTAATAGTGCCATGGTCAGCTCCATAAGCATGCAAAATAATAAATGACAGGTCATATCAGAATTAATACAAAATAAATAAAATATTAAACATGTCATGTAAATTATATCATGACTAGAGTAATTACGAAGATAATTATTTGGATGGGTGACCGGCATTTAGAACTTGGGAACTGCAGTTCAAGATATCGGCCCGGCTAGTTATTAGGCGGGTGGCCTAAAACTCTGAGAGTTTGCCACTAGCTAACAGAAGAGAATGGTATGATATTTACCCACTTCAAATATATAAATGGGCTGGCACTGGATAGTTCGTCATCACACTCTTTGGCGGGAACTGATTTTATGGACTTCAGGCTGTTGATTATTTCTACCGCCAAGTAGTAATGCTCGCATTGCTGTAGTTTGAAGGGTACGGGTGCACGTGAAATTACGGACACATGAGACTTTCCACACGTAATGTCTCAGGTTCGGCAGTGCGCTAGAGATATCTCTGGTGTTGCATGCGTCCTTAGGTTACGGTAACCACATATGACAGGTGAGCCGTAAGATTGTTTCCCACTTTAGTTGTATAAAAAGAATGATGATAGATTGAGCTCCCCGAAATCTATGATCAAGGGTTTGGCTCAAGAATGGAAATAAGTCTGATTGTGCTGGAGGGCATCTTATGCGTATTATACATTTTAAATAATTTAAATTGTGCAGAATTGCATATGTCTATGTTATATAGGACACATAATGTTGTAACTTTTCTGTATTGTCTCGAAACTAAAATTATAAGTCAGCTATTGGAGCAATTTTTAAATTTGTAAATAAGAGTATTTTATGTCTATCTATGGGGGGTCCTAGTAAGGTCGTGAGTGAATTACTTCTCGATTTGTTTCCAAGGGCGATTTTTAGTTTTTTTACTGAAAACTAGACGTTATACAACTTAATTAGAACCCGTAGTTACCATCACAAACATTGAGGTTTTGTAATATAATTTTCAAGATCAAGCTTTAAAGATATGCGCTATTGGAACTGTCATTAATATTATCAAAACTTGTCAGTAATATGTAGAACGTGCTTGTTTTATCTATGTTATACAAAATGCTTTTAAAAAGCTGTAGATTGCATTTTATTTATATTTTCAATGGAGAACATGGTTTATGGTGTATCCACCATTTGCAAAGGGGAAGATGTTCCACCAGGCTGATCCATCTGATCTACTTGCCCGGGGTTTTAGCACCGACAGTTGTTTGTCGGAGGTATTATATAGGTTGCGTTAAAACTCCGCTTGCGCGATCTAGACACTACGATGGCCATCTGTATTTTGTATGTGGTGTGCTCTTAGCTCTTAGTGTTGATGTGTAGCTCAATCATGTGGAGAAAGAAGAAGCGTATTTAGGAACCATATCAATATTCGGCAAAAGCCGAATATTGATATGGTTCCTAAAATTAAGTCAAGACTAAAACGACATAGCGCCATCTATTAGCAACTCACTGAAATGTTGAGTATCGAAGCTATTTAATCTAAGACTCTGAACGTCTCAGGAGCATTTTAGTATGCTATACGTGGGCATGTGCCAAATACAATGTGTTTACGCTCCTCTGACTACGTCCTACTTGGTATCTTATGTATAGTATGAATCTGAGGATGTCCATGTGGATTGCAGACGTGTTTTTTTAATGTATCTATAATTTTGGTAGTAATGAGACAATTATGTTTATTCGTAATAATAATATTAATAATTTTAAGTAATGAATTAAGTTAATAACTTACACTTCCTTGTATTACACTTTTATAAATATAATCCCATTAAGAGGTCGGATGGGGATGAACCGTAAAATAAAATACTATTTTTTACGTTTTGTGTCGTAAAATTAATAAATCGATTAATGAATATTCCGTTTTATTCCTAGCAGCTATCGGCTTTACTGAAAAATATTGCTGTCACTGTAAGCAAGTTATTTTACAAATTTGTGTTTTGCGATTACTTTTTGCACCCCGCCCGGGCGTTTGAACCATTTTTGTCATACAAAACGGCGCCATCTTTTTAACTTTAGGTAAAAAGACGCTATTTCATAGGTAAAAAAAAACTTTTCATAGAACAACATTTTATAAAGGGCAGAAATGGTTGAAACTTAGTGATTAGTGTAAAAAATTGCCTTCTATGAAGATTTACATTAAGTATATTAGTGAAAATAAAATAATATTTATCTAATATTTTTAGTTGTTTCCTTATCTTATACCTAGTCTAGTGTCTATAGAGTTGGTTAATAACAACTAGAAATTATCTAAAAGAACATAAGCAACTAATGAACGAATGAAAATACTTCATTGTAAACCACCAGACAAAATAAACGATAACTAAAAGCGTCTGTGGCGCAGGAGGCGAAGGCCCGCCTGAGACGCAGATGATTGCGGGTCTGCTCAGTTTGGGGCTAGATGATGCTGTGTGAAAAATGACCAGGATTATTAAAAATAACTAAAGTCTTATCTCTTGAAAGCGATGTCTTCCAAACTACCATGCGATTTTCTAACACTAAACTTAACAGAACTTACTATACCTAGTTACGAAACACCAGTTTGATACAGACGAGCTGAATATAAAATAACTTTATAATAATAAGAGACCATAAATTAATCTAGACTTAATTTTTTTTTGTTTGAGATTATTCGAAAGTAGTTAAGGATTTAAAAAAGGTTTTTTTATTATAATAATAAAGTGGCTAGAATCTTGCCTGTATACATAGATTCTCACATGTGGTACCCGGATAATAAGTATCTAAAGTAAAAAGTGTATTTAGTGTTGTGAAGTTTTCTAGATCACGAACTAGGTACCTACCTGCTAGGTAACTAGGTATGTACCTGCTGCTCTAAATTCATCCAAATATTCGCAGCTGATGAGATTATTAGCAAGAAGAATCCAAATTATCGCATTCATGATATTTGTAGGATCGGGGGGTTGGGAATCCTAACTTAAGATAAAAGTTATTGTGTTTGATAGACATTTACTTTTTATTTGTGTGTGCCAAATAAACTATGTAGTAACGCCATTTTTTCTAGTTTCGTCCTATAAACAATATAAATCCAATCTATCTATAGGTACCTCCTATTATTAAAACTGAAGTTTTTTTTTTAGTTCGAACGTGCTTATCTCTGGAACAAGTCGGATTTGAAAAAACACTTTTTATTTGATAGCTCTATTCTATTTAACATCACGCTACGATCCTTAGGAACCGAGCGAAATAAGTTATTACTTATTTCGCTCGGCTATTGCGCTGCGCGGGAGATGTGACGCAGTGGGTCGGAGGCCGAGGGGGGGTGTGGCACAGCTAGTATTGTATGACGTCACTGAAATGAGTTCCATCAATCATTGGTTTCAGCGCTGACCAGTGTTTCTACGGCATCGCCGCTATCCGGCTGAAAAGGAAATAGGGTTATTCTCATAATGATACAACAACGCCCTGACCCATTTATATGCGTGCATAGGTATCTGTTTTTTTTACTGGGGATAGGAATACTCAGGTTTTCCCAAATGACCACAAAATATGGTTCATAAAAAGGTGTTTTTAAATTTTTTCAAGGGTGTTGGCAACGCGCTTGTGATGCCTCTGATGTTGCAAGCGCCCATAGGTCGCTATACGGTAACCGCTTACCAATAAGCCGTGTGCTTGTTTGCCGTCTTGGTGGTATAAAAAAAACCTTTTAGGTAACGGGCTCATTTGACGACTTCTGTGGCTCAGTGGGCGAAGACCCGCCTGAGACACAGAAAGTTGCGGGTTCGATTCCCGCCGCGGGACAAATGTTTGTATGTTCTGCAAATATTTGTCTCGGTTCTGGGTGTTTTCTATGTAAAAATTTACAAAAAATAATATTATGTAGTATAACAGTCATGTAGTTGCCATAATACAAGCTCTGCTTAGTTTGGGGCTGGATGATGTGTGAAAAGTGTCCAGCATTATATTATTATTATTATTTCGACTTCTGATTTGGTAATCTTAAAATTACATTTATAAGCAATAGATTAATCTTAAAATCCAACCAGCATATCAGCGACGATCAACGGGCGGTCATCCTCCCTCAATACCGTCTCTCCATCAAGTTTCTTCAGATTCGGCAGGCGCCGCGCCGCTTCAGACCGCCACGCTTCCAGCTCGCAAGCGTCATACAGTGGGTTGCCGACGAACAGCAGGTCTTCTAAGTGAGGAAGTTCCTGTAAAGTCTTCATGTCACTATCTTTTTATTTTATGGTACCAAGTACATTTATTCATACAATTATGTACAAGTAGGTATACTTATAAAAAAACAGATGAAACAGCTAGCTATCTAAAGACCGCAAACGATCTATACATAGCTCAACTGATCCAGATCACTACCAGACGGAAGCGTATTCCCAATATACTGGCCGCATTGCCACGCTGAATGGCAATGCTAATGGACCAGATAAGAGCCAGTTCTCTGATCACGTGTCGCCCTGAACGAATTTTGAAAACGTGCTCCGGTTCCCCACGGACCCAGAGTCTCAACCCCAAAAGTACAGAGCTTACTTATTTGAAAAAAGTCAAATAAGTAAGCTCTGTAGAAACTTCTATATTTGCGCCTCTTGAGATCCTCGGCCGAATCAGCCGCTGCACCGGCTCTAACTGATGTCCCCGACAGTTGAGAAGGATACAATGGTATCTACGCATGTGGCGTCCCATACCAAAAGCCTTCCCTTTGTCACCATCTTAATTGTTAGTTTGAATTAGTGAGAAAGGGTCAAACCATTTCATTTAAATTAATTTATTTAACAAACTATGTAGGTACCTTTGAAGTTAGTATCTTAATACCTATATTAGGTTTGACTTGACACTAGTTTCTCGAAGTGTTTTAATCTTATTGCATCGGAAACAAAACTAGTACCTTAGTTAGTGTAGTGTGATGTAGTGAAAGTGTAAGCGCTACATAGAAAGAACATTGGTACTTGCAAAATAGTTCTCCACAAAAAGCTATTTTATTTAATTGGTATAATAACTATACAGCCTAATGTCCACCCTGAAGGTTCATTCTAAAGATTCGGAAAATATTTATAAATTGGATGAGAAAAAACTTACAAACTTTACTTCTTTATAAAATTTGTGTAGATGAAATGGAAACATATTCGACGAGACTTGCGTACCTCTGATCTGATTCAGACTAAAAGTATTTTACCTGAAGTTTGTTGAACTCGCTCCATTCCTTGACCAAGTTATTACTCATGTAAAGTACTTTCAAGCTGCGCAGCACGTGCATGCCTTTCAGCTTCTCTACGAGATTGTACGATATCCACAGCTCCTCAAGTGTGTCCCCGAGACATTCCTTAACAAAAACAAACCATTCACATAATCCTCAACCCATGACTTCTTAAGTTTTAAGACCAAAGTTCTTAAGAAAACACACGGTACGCTTTCTAATAATTTGTCCCGCAGCGGACATAGAACCCGCACCTCTTGCGTCGCAGCTGGCTACTCTTCCGCTGCGCCACCGAAGTCAAAACACAAAGCGCACAAAGTGTCTAATTACAAAATGGAGTTAAATAGTAGATGTCACAATCTCTAATTTTTATCGACTGTTCAGTTTTGGGGCAGTTGTTTCGACTTACCATCCCTGCAAATGACTTTAGGTAATTCCGTCCTAAAGATAGAACACGCAGTTTCTTGAGGGTGTTCAAACCAGTCACCTTCTCAATTGTGTTTGTTGATAGGCTCAACTTTCTGCAAAAGCAGAGTTTGTATTAATCTCACCTAGGCGACAAACCTACTACTCTACGACACTTAGTTATTTTGGTCTTAATCATGGGCGTAGCTATAGATTTCAAATAGGGGTGGGGGGGTCCGCGGGTACAAAGTCTTTGTACATTTTAGTTCATTTTATAGCTGAATGGAGAAGAAGAATGTGACTGCAGCGCGACGGTTGTCATGCGCACTACGCCCGTAATGTGCGGGAGTTCCTTGACGAGAAGAATATCCTCGGAGCTGCATAGGGCGCTTGGAAACCATTCTGGGGCCATCACGATCCCGATGGTTGAGATCTGCAGATCTCAATCCGCTCGACTTGTTTTACTGGGGGAGCCTCCAGGAGATGGTGTACAATTTGTACAAAGAGCCCATCACCTCAATTAAGCAACTGATCAAATACAAAGCGCGCGGCAAGCCAAATCATTACGGAGTCCGGGCATGCACGTAAAATAAAGCGTTTTTTTATAAGAAGATGCAGGACGTGCATAAGAGCTAGTGGTAGCCATTTTGTTTGAGCACTTCTAGGAAATTCTAATGTAATAAAAGTATTTTATGTATTTAATCTGTTTCATTTTCTTGTTTTAGTAAATTCGTTTGATAAGACTAAATAACATTAATTTTGTTTGCATAATTCCAGTTCACTATGTTAATTTTAACCTTACTTGTAATTTGAAAAAAATACTGAATAGGTGCCCATATTAATCTGTTAACATTCTTTGAATTGAAAGCTGAAAATACCGAGCTCTATACCATTTCGGAATCTTAATGAAGTAGGCAATTCCGGACCCCCTAAATTTTAATATGTACACAATGCACTCTGTGAATATGTACTTACTCGCAATTAACGAGAGTTGCCAAGGTGTTGTCCATTTTCTCAATAGGCGGCCATTGAAATATTAAACTAACTTCTGTAGATGTAGTAGCATCAAGTCCAGTTTTATCCTCCCATTTTTTGATAGCTTCTTTTATAGTTGTCGCTTTAGCCATTTGGTTTTAACGCAAAGCCACTTTAGGTAAACTCTAGGTAAAACAAGACTAATTAAGATCATGCCTAGTAACCATATCGACGTAACAGTAAGAACGGACGCATTCAAATTCAAACCAATTGAAACTTTGGCGCCATTTTACTATTATGCGTGCTCTATGGTACGTTTATGTGCAAGCATGCAAGCAAACGTCAATAGAATTAGCCGTAGACAGAAAATACCAAGAAATGTCTCGAAATGGCGTCTGATCGTTGTTGTAACAAAGCCATGCCTTGCTAGTTTTATGAAAAATAAGTAATTTTGAGTTGATTTTATGTTTTATTATAAGTGTTAAAAAAAAAAAACATTTGAGGTCAGTGAATTTGACGTTTTTAAGAGAGCGACACAGACTAGGAGAGCCATACTTTTTTCTTTTCTTTTTAACCTCTTTTTTACTTTTTAATTAAACAAAACAAATGTCAATCTGTTTTTGGATGTCGGTTATATTGTAAAAGTGTTAATTTCTGTATTTAATTATACCGATTTTCTCATTTCTCGGTAAGCTGTTTTATTTTTCATGAGATTCCATAATTTTCTTGCGCGTAAAACATCAATGGCATGGCCTTCATAGCTGCCGTCAAACGCCATAGCCAAATTATTATTTCTCTAAAAAAGTTTATTTTCATTATTTTTGGTTATTTAACCTCATAATATTTTTTTTTTCCCGCTATTTTCAGTTCTCTTTGAAAAAATATTGTTTACAAATGAAAAGTGTTTTGTAAAGTAGATGTGGGTGTAAAGTGAATCTATTTCCACCAGAAACAATTAAGAACAGATCTAGGTTAAATAGAATTTAGCAGGCCTTTCAGTAAATCTCCCTGCTTAATATCTGTAGATCCAATAAATGTTAAAAAGTCTATCGGTTTCCAATTCCAGATTTTCGTCTCGCAATGGAAGAGGAGTCCGTCTATAGGTTGTCGATCAAGGTGAGAACATTTTTACATAGGTACCTAGCTAGGTGCTTACCTACTTTGGTATATTTAACACCCAAACACCCACCAGCACAACAAAAACCAAAGACCAATCTTTGGATGGAAATCTCTTGGAATGCTTGAACTTAAGTTCTAGAGCTTTTGCAAAGCCTGTCAAAATGAAAGTTCCCCATTGCCATTTTGCTAGTGTAATTAGAGGGCTGGTTAAAGTTTGATAGAAATGCCCTTGTGACCTTGTGAATGGTGAAAGACAAACTTCTATGGGGTCGGGAATACTGAACACTGCTGTCATCAATCTAAAGTCTAGGAGTTGGGCTGGTTGGGATCAGGTAGAAGGGGGATAATGCACACTACACCCTTATGCTGGATGTCAGTACAGATCTTGATTCCCTCAATTACGATGGTGAATGAACAATTGTGGCCAAAGCATTTAATGCACCTAGGGGCTCTTTTCATATTTTGTATTAATAAGATATTTTTCACAATTTCAGTCGGAGCCCGAGTCCGATAGTGAGTTTGAAGTGAGCTGCCGACTCTGTAACAAAGTGTTTGCAAGCTGCAATGCTCTCCAGGTAACATGAATCCCATTCAAAGGTTAGCTGGGAGAAAATGTTGAATTAGAAAATTAGAAATAACAAAAGATTAGAAAATCGCATGTGCGTGGAAAAGCATTTTCCACGCACATGTGACTAAGGGGCTTACAATAGATGTATATAATGAAATACATGATTCAAGATTTTACCATTTTGTAAAAGTTCAGTTCTACATTAATTATTATTATTTTACAGAACCATGCAAAAGTCGCGCACATGGAAGCTTATGAGACCGGGAACCCAAACGTATGGACTGATGAGGTACCCTAAAGTTTCAAAGTGTTATTTACTTATTTCTGTCATAGGCTTTGCTCGCATCTTCTAAGAACTGACCAAGTTAGAGTTGTACTTGCACATTAAGGGTTCCTATATTAACCCTATGTTGTAACAAACGTAACACAATATGAACACTAACCCTCTCATAATCATAATCACTCGCTGGTTGCTAAAGCTAACCCTGTGCTTTACTAAAATTAAACAAAGGATAGAGGCAGCCAACTTTAAGCATGCTTCTAAAGTTTGTGAGTGATTATGAATAAGAGGGTATGGGCCTTAAAAACATTATTTAACAGCTGAGTAGGTTGTTGTCTCTTATCTCTTTCTGTAATACGTAAGAGAAATTATTGTAATGTAATTTCAAATTCTACAGAAGAAACAAAATACTGTTTAGCCAAATCACTGTTTGAATTTTTTATAAGGCAAAACAGTTTCCTTCCTAAAACAGTTGCCTTAAAACAGAAAGTGCACTCAAACACCATTAAAAAAGACCATATTTATTAATGGTTGTGCTTTTGAAATTTCAGGTGTCACCCAAAAGACAGTCCCCTGGAAGAAAGAAACAGGACCCTATCGCTTTTAAAATAAAAACAAATGAGCTTGTATCATCAATGAAACCTATGAATATAACGAGTTTGGCGTCTGAAAACGTCAGCTATATTATAATTAAGTCTGAAGACCTAATGGAAGAGAGAAAGAGAAAAAGGCCGAAGAGAGATAAAGAAGTTAAAGCCAAGAAACCAGAGTTGGTTAAAGAACCCGAAGCTATAACGTAAGTAATCTTTTCTTGGTTATGCCACTCAATTCTATTTTTTTTTCAATTCAAGTCTTTAATTATGGTTTTGTCGCTGATTTAGATTGAATGAACATTCTTTATTGCACAAAATAGTAGTACATAGACAAACTTAATGCTAAAAATCATTATAAACTTTGTGTATTAAAGAAAAAGATGTGTTGGTAGTGCACAGAATGGTTAAAATAAAAATTATGTTTGGATGATTTACAAATTGTATGTATGATTTACCATACAATTTGTTTGGAACTAAGCTGAAGAAATGGTTGGGGGACCATTGTTTCTATGACAACCTATAGCTATGTTGTTTCTACGATATTATTGTTTCTATGTGTGTTTTCTATGAATAATATGGAAACTATATGACTGATATACTACTTATACACTTTTTTTTTAAATACATACATAATAAAACAAAAAACAAAAAAGTGTATAAATATTATATCAGTCATATAGTTTCCATAACACAAGCTCTGATAACTTTGGGGCTAGGTGATGATGTGTAAAAAATGTCCAGCATTATTTATTTTATTTATGAAATTAGTAAACCATAATGTAGGAAATAATTAAGTATATTAATAATGACCGATAACAATGATTGAATAAATAAATACTGACATTTCAAAGGTAGATTAAATATCAATTTAAATACAATATTTATATTGTATTTAAATTTATATTTTTGATATTTGCACATCATGTAAATGATTTATTTTAAAAGGGCCTATAAAAATATTAACATAATTTCTAAGTTGTGCTCAAAATTTATTGTTTTCTTTATTTTTATTGTACACACAGAAAATACAGATAAAAAAAACTTACTTATAGGACATGTACAAAGGCGAGCTTAACCATAACAAGAGTTTTTTTCCTGCAAACCTTCGAGGATAGGGACAGGTGAAAAATAAATGTGGGTATGTGTGCACCGACACATAAATTCTGAGAATATAACTAATTATAACATACTATTATACCTAAATACATAATATACCTTCTTGTAAATATTATATATATAATATGTATGCAATATTCACAAGGAGAGGTAGTACGCTTTTACTCTGAGCTTGAACGTACTTAGCGAAAATAAATCTGATGCACAAGTTCTGAAGACGCTCCAATTTATTCAGGAGTTTCTCCGTGGCATCACGTCAGCATAGTCAAGAAGAGGTAACATTAGAGTTTGAGCAAGCATAACTTTATTTTCAAAAGGTAAAAACTTTTGGAGACGCTTGAGAGATTGAAATGTGAAGTTAACTCGTTTGCTAATCGCGTTAACATGACTTATCCTGGACAGGCGGCTGTCAAAGATTATTCCAAGGTTTTTAGCTTTGGTCGAGTAGCAAATTAGTGCACCATAATATGTGATTGAAGGTGGAGTAGACTGACCTACAAGATTCAACATATTAGGACTCGCAAAAATCAAAGCCTGAAATTTCGAGGGATTAACCAGTAGGTCAAAAGAATTCGCCCAAGTATTAATACTAATAAGGTCAGAATTGATTAGTTAAATGGCTTCCTAAATCTCATCAACTTTGAACTGGCGGTATATTGTAGATCATCGGCGTAGAGATGGTAATGAGAAGAAATAACTTGAGTGCGTTAATGAAAACAGAAAAAAGAAGAGGAGAGAGAACAGCAACTTGAGGTACGCCAGCAGTGATATCACACCAGTCGTAGCAGGACTCTTCAGTGCGTACACAATGCGAGCGAGCTGAAAGATAGGAATTGAACCAAGAGGTTACTGAAAGGGAAATATTGAGGGAGGAAAGGATAGACAGAAGAATATCATGATCCACTTAATTAAAAACACTACTGATGTCCAACAAAACCAGGACTGTGAGTTGTTTATTTTCCATGTCCGAGCAGATATCGTCAGATACTTAAGTCAGAGCACTAACAGTGCTGTGGCCAGGACGAAAACCAGATTGGTAAGAACTCAGTAGGCTATTACGGGAGAGGAAATGGGGCAGTTGATTTCGGACAACGTGTTCTAAGGAAGGAGTTGGAGCATAAGGATCTGAATGCCATTAGTACCGATGGCTTTGGTGGAGATGGAACGAAGTAGTTTTAACTTCACTCTCAGTAACCTCTACAAAAGTAAGAGGAGACGGCGAGATAAATCACTCAGGCTCGGGACGGCGAGATAAATTATCAATGGTGGAAAGTTTTATAACATAGAAATACACGCCAAGCAGTATTTTTAAGTGATTTACTATGATTTCTATGAAGAGGTGCTCCGTAAAACTGCAATACTGATTGAGCGAGTGATCAATGACTTTAGAAGGGATATTGGATCTGAGGTAGATAGCCACACCGCCGCATACCTTACGCTCTTTGTTATTTCTAATAAGTTTAAAACCAGGTAAAGGGTATTGAGTGGAAAGCACAGCAGGCTTTAATAAGGATTCCGAAACTATTATCGCGTCAATAAGTTTGCTATAAAAAGAGGAAATAATATATTCAAAGCTGTGAGCTGGAATGCTTTGAGCATTAATATGAATGATATTTAGGTTTTTGGAATACCCACTGAGTTTAGCTTCTAGCTTATCGATCAAGTGAATTGAATCATCGCTAAGAGCACTAGCATAATCTTTGTCAGAAGAGCATAAAATCTATCATTGCATAAAAAATTGTCTATTAAATATAAAAATAAAAAACTATAATATAATAAACAATAATATTCGAGATATAATTATAATAAAAAGGTCTATAAGGCCAAGGAGTTTGCTGCGTTTGCCTCCTACACTCGCCAGATTGCCAGAAAAAAACCAATAAGTACAACACTATCAGATAAACAAGTACCATATGCTAAAGGTTTCTACAGATAGTTAGGAAACTAGAAGGTTACACACTGAATTAGAGGATAGTGAGACACAAATTAAAAATATCAACCAAACCACAATAAAAACATGTAGGTGGGTACTATGACGACTATAATATTGTATAGGTACGTTGGTATATATTGAAGACTACGCTAAACAAGTACATAAAAAAAAGTATTTTCCTATGCCAACTACCAACTGCTCTACAACTACAAAATTTTCTAGACAGCTAAAATCACATGAAATACATTTAAAAAAAAACACGCTCACGACTGTCTGTCCGCATGGTGGACATACTCAGTGAGTAGATCTTTGAGGAAACCAAGTAGGGGGTAGTCAGAGGCACGTCCAAACGTTACATTTGGTACATGCCCGCGTTTTGCAAGTTAGCATTCCCCGTGACAGGTTGCAAGCCCATCGCCGCTTATTGGAACTATTAATTGTTGGCACATGCCTTCGAATTTTAGTTCTAGGGCATGTCGGTTTCCTCACGATGTTTTCCTTCACCGATTTGAGCACGTATTAATGCGCACATCAATTACCGGGTTTGAACCCACGACCTCCGGATCAGAAGTCGGGGTATCGCCCACTAGACCAACACGGCTTTTTCCGTAACCATCATTACACTGATATACATAACATACATAATGTGAAAGACTGAACAAAATTAATTGACTTACCTACCATTTTTCCGTCTTGTTTTACTACTAAAATTTAAAGCCTTTATTTCTTTTCATTTGCGAAAAATAACACTTTAGCGCTGTCCAAAGTCCAAACCGTAAAAGCTACAGAATCAGTATAACGCTGCTAAATAGTGAATACGAGAAAGTAAACAAACTTAAAATTAGCCGTAAACTCAACTGTACCGGGACTGATCACTTCGCGGTGCGTTTGGTCCTGGGTTCAGCCTTTTCAGGCTTCCACATTAGCTTCATGAAGTCTAAAATCTCACGTGACAGTGTATCCAAACCCTTAGTGCAAGTGGGTGAGGGACTATTCAGTTAATCTCCCACAGAGATACCATAGAACTAGGCCTTTTTTATATTTATTACAAATAAATAAATAGGGAGCTAATAGGATATTTGTTGTCACTCAGACTACCCACACTAGTATTGTTTGATTAATTTTTAGCTTCCAAATTTCTCCTCTTTCTTTTTCGATTCGTTTAAGTTTTACGTTAATTAAGCAGTTGTAAAAAAAGTAACAACAACAAAATCGGGAAAAAATAAAAACTAATCAGCCCCCACTTTTTCACCGATAGGTGATTGGTGGGATTTTTCTCATCAAATTTATATCGGGCCACCCTTGAAGTATACCTACTCTCTATTCATAAAAATAAAAAATAATTAAAATCGCCTGACAATTTTACTGGTGAAGATATCGCGTACACAAAAAAACAGACGAATTGCGAACCTCCTTGTTTGAAAAATATTGTTGTTTATGTTTAAAACAGTGGTCCGTTCGAGTGCCTGGAGTCGTCGACGTTCGGCGCGGACGGCGTCTGCCATCAGATGTTCTTCTCCTGCTGCGAGTACTCTGAGCACCAGCTGACGGACCACATGAGACCGCGGCGCCGCGCTGCCAGGTGCCAGGTAAGAACATTCCACCTATTTCTATACTCTTTTAATGTCACTGCGATTCGCTTTTGGAACTCTCAGAAATCCGCACTGCTGCTTCCATTGGAGTCTTCAAATCCAAACTTTACAAACATTTCATCTCTACAAAATAGTCAACAAAATTGAGCATTTATAATATTATATGTATGTATCTAAGTATATATGTATTTGGATGTATTGGGGCGACTGGTCGAAGCGACGCGTGACAAGAGAGCTGGCTCGCATTAGCATTGCCATTCAGCGTGGCAATGCGGCCAGTATTTTGGGAACGCTTCCGCCTGGTAGTGATCTGGATCAGTTGAGCTATCTATAGATCGTTTGCAACGGTCTTTAGATAGCTAGCTGTTTCATCTGTATTTTTTGTATATACCTACTTGTACATAGTTGTATTAATAAATGTAGTTGTATAAAAATTTGGATGTATGTATTTAAGAATGAATTATTTTATTTTATGTACTTATGTAGTTTACTTCTATTTTAAGAAGCTAGTTATTACATTTACAAAAAATATCAAATAAACAAATTTGATTATTATTATTAAAGTTTTTTATACTACTAGAGATACAAACAAATATACGGCCCACATGTTGGTAAGCGGTTACCGTAACACACTCACGCTTGCACCACCAGAGGTATCACATGTGTCTGTAATTTCACCGGCAACCATACTCCCGAAACCGCGTGGTCTCGGACGGTGCTCATGAGAAAGAACCTCTGAACGATCAACGAAACGTCAGCAGGAGAATAGTAAAGTACGTGGTATAGTCGTAATAATATCCTAAAATGATACCAATACACGATAATTAAATTTCTATAGTTTTCTGAGATATTTTTTATTTAAATTACATTTATTACGTTGGCAGGTGTGCGAGCGACCTCTGTCGCAATTGCATCAGACTGGCCCTAAGGATTTCACCTGTGAGGTATGTATCTTTACCATGATTTGTGAGTTTGAATGTTTCCTGATATTTCGGCACAGTTGCATGTACCACGAGAGGAATTGAAGTAGTTGTGGGTTTTGAATGTTAGTGGTAGATCAATCGATCTACCCTCTTTCTCGATTCACATGATCGCGAAGATTGGAAAAAGAGAAGGGACTTCTCTGCAATGAGATCAGATAGGCTAATTAAATTAGAATAGATAAGATGATTTTTTTATTTATTTATACAAGTGGGTATATACAATCCAGACTATCTATAGATCGTTGCAAACGATCTATAGATAGTCCCAAAAAGCTGGCTGCATTGCCACGCTGAATGGCAATGCTCATGCGTTTACTCAGATAATAGCCAGCTCTCTGATCTGGCGTCGCTTCGACCAGTCGCCCTGAAATAATGTTGTAAACGATCGTGTGTATTGTTTAATATTGCTTTATAATGCCGCGCAAGATGGGTATACTACGGTTTTCCACATAATGGACATCTGGTGACGGTCATGACGACTTTCCTTCACCGGCTGTTTTGAGCTCGAGTTCGCGCATTTAAGTGGAAAAATCCATTGGTGCACGACCGGGCTTAAACCAAGACCCACGGGTACCTACGAGCATCGGATCGGAAGTCGGGGTATCGCCCACTAAGCCGACACGGCACGTAATTTTTCGGCTTGCAGTATTTTTTTTTATAAAATTATTTATCTCGGGTCTGATCGTTTCATACGTATAATCTGTATATATTTGCAAATAAAAAAGTATTAAAGTAGTATATCAGTTATGTAGTTCCCATAACACAAGCTCTGCTTACTTTGGGGCTAGGCTGGGTGTGATAAATGTCCAGTAGTATTTATATATTTATAATTTTTGTTCACAGCAATGCAGCGAAGGTTTTGATACGGTGACAGAGCTACTAAATCACAAGAACCTATTCCATACCCAGAAGAAGCGTTTCGAGTGCACCATCTGCCAAAAAAGATTCTCCGCTCAGGTAAGGTGGATTATTCCGGAAATCCCCAAAAGGGGGATTTCAGATTTTTTTTTCTCCGGATTTCCCCCAATTCAAATTAAGGGATATCAGGCATAATAATGCTGGTCATTTTTCACACAGCATCATCCAGGCCCAAACTTAGCAGAGCAGAGTATTATGGGAACTATATGACTGATATACTACTTATATACTTTTTTTACATATTATACATAGATTACACCCAGACCGAGACAAATATTTGCAGATCATACAAACATTTGTCCCACGGCGGGAATCGAACCCGCAACATTCTGCGTCTCAGGCGGGCCTTCGCCCACTGCGCCACAGAGGCCAGCATTATTTAGTATTTATTTACTAACTTCATACAAAATCAATATTATACTTTGCACATGATGTAATAAATAACTCAGCAGGCTGTGGCACCTTTAAGAGTATCTTTACATAAATAATATTCATAAGAGTTACACTTTTTAAAACTTATTTTCTATGATTTTGCAATAATTAGCCACAATTTACAAATGTATTTTTAATTTTGTTATTTGACTGACGTGTTAATTATTTTTACCAATAAATTGTTTATTCCGATCATATAGGGTGTTTCCTCGCTGCCTTCAAGCTAAACGGTTTCTTCCAGGGCGGCGTAGTCCAACATATGCGAATGCACACCGGCGACCGTCCTTACAAGTGTCCCGTATGCCCAAAAGCGTTCACGCAGAAATCCGGCTTGGAGCAACACATCCGAACGCACACAAAGGTAATCGCGGCTTTTTAAAAAAAAAAAATGCTAGACATTTCTCACACAGCATCATCTAGCCTCAAAGCAAGCAGAGTTTGTACATATAATGGGAGCTACATGACTGATATACTACTTATATATATTTTTTTTGTAAATACAGTGTTTTCTATGTAAAATATACATAGAAAACACCCAGACCCGAAACAAATATTTGTATATCATACAAATATTGGTCTCGTGGCGGGAATCGAACCCGCAACCTTCTGCGTCTCAGGCGGGCCTTCGCCCACTTCGCCACAGAGGTCGTCAAATGTCCAGCATTATTTATTTCATGATTTCATGAATACTTTCCAGGTGAAACCATTCCGCTGCGTTATATGCTCGAAGACGTTCATACAGACAGTACATCTGAGGCAGCACATGCGCACACATACAAACGTAGCTCCATTCCAGTGCGTGATCTGCGAGAAACGTTTTAAGCAGTCCAGCCATCTTAATTATCACCTCAAGAACCATCCCGCGAACATGACAGATGAGCAGAAGGAAAAGTATAGAGAGATTATCGGCAAGATACATAGAAATACAGGTAGGTGAATCCTTTCACCGCATTAAATAATGTCGAAACGAGAGGTACAGGGTTTGATTCCTACACTCTACATGGTGGCTGAAAGATGTTAGTTCAGTTAAGAGTCAAAGTCAACATTCATTTGTTTATTGAAATCGCAAGGATCACTTTAAAACATCAATTAAAAATATTATTAAGGGGTTTGTTAGTTTGTATGTAATCTCCGAAACTACTTATACGATTTTAAAAATTATTACACCTAATTATTTTAGAATGGACTTTCAGTGTGGGCTTATTATCCCGTTTTAATAAGAGTTTTTGGTGGAGACCAATTTTGCAATGTAAGTCGAGGAAAAAACGGTCGAGCGAATGCCTTAACGGTAACTTTTTATCCATATAATTTGTATTTTCACAGAGAAAAGTGAGACGAAATTAGCCGAACAAAGCATACAGGACGAAGGAACCTACGAGCTTTCAGAAACGTACGCATACCTGGACAGCGGGGAAACGCAGAGAGTTATAACCTGTGAGGTCTCGCATCAGTTTGACACTTGAAGCATTACCCCTTTATTCATTATCAATTAATCGCAGTATAACAGGACAAATGTTTGTACTATGCAAATATTTGTCTCGTGTCCGGGTGTTTTCTATGTATAATTTGTATGTATTTACAAAAATATATATAAGTAGTAAATCAGTCATGCAGTTCCCATAATTCAAGCTTTGCTTAGTTTGGGGCTTGAAGATACTGAGAAATGGCAAAAAAATAAAATGTCTGCCTCTTTCCTTCGTTATGTGTTAGAAAAGGACAGAGAGTTATCGACCTGCTAAAGTTAATGAGTGATTATGAAATAAAAGGAAAACCCATAGTTAGATATATAGATACATTTTTATTGTAAACCACAAAATTATGTTGCTTACAAATTCAAGCAGAACAAATTACAAGCTAATCACGCTAGTACAATGGGCGGTCTTATCGCTAATAGCGATCTCGTCCGGACAACCTTTATAATCATTAGCTAGCTTTAGCAGCTCGATAACTCTAGCCCTGTCCTTTTCTAACACTAAATATATGATAGATGCAGACTATTTTTTTTTATCAGGCTGATGAAGTTATGGAGTGATTATGAATAGGGTAGTAAGCAAAATTTTTACGCTTTTCGTCCTGCGACACAAGAATATCTTTCATATTATCTTTTGTATGTAGTTTACAGTATGTAAATTATTATATGTAATTTACATACCTTAACAATTGGAAAATTGAAGTACTTTAGTCTTTATATTATTATGTAGGTTCTTCCATTTTGTACATTTTCTCTTCACCGACATGTTTTGTGGTTATGTGGGGGTGTGACGCTCATATATTATTTTTATTTTTAGTAATTTTGCAATACCTAGGCATATACGATATTTTAGGAATAAATTACTGTTTGTAATTTTTATTAATGTAGCTAAGTCTTAATATTACTAATTGTTAATTAATACAAATGTACATCTTGTTCCTTTTAGATTTTACTTTTGTACTTATAAACATACATACTGTAATTAAATTGCATTTACGAATTATATTTTTTATTTTCTGGGAAGTTAGGAATTTCTAGATAGGCGGCTTTTTTAAATTGGCAAACAGGCATACGGCCTACCTGTTGGTAAGCTGTTACCGTGAGCTATGGATGCCTGCACCAACAGAGGTCTGTCCCACAGCGCGAATCGAACCCGCAAGCTAAGCTTGTCTCTAAATAAGTTTTTTTTTTAATTGACACTTGCAAAAATGCGAACCAAACCGGAGTCTATTTATTTGACAAATATTGTCATATTTTGGCGCTATTTCCTCGAAGTAAGATCTCGATAATTAGCTTAGCTAAGTAACTAATTGGCAAATAACTTTTCTGATCTATGTAGTTTGGTTTAAGAAGATACTTTTTTTGCATAGACAAAAAAAACTAGTCTTTATATTTGACGTACTTAATGATGAAAAATAATATAAACCACAGATTTAAAAAAAATGCTCTCATATCTAACCACTACATCTCTAACTAGTCTGTGGACAAAATTTTAAAAATGATTTAAATCCAGATGACCTTATACTGAAGGTGTCATGATTCGGTAAACATGGAAACAAAATTTTCAGTGAAACTCTTATCTAATTTACAAGTTCCAGTCGACAAGAAGACAAACAAAGATGTTGAAAAGAAAATCGACAAAGTAAAGGAGAGTTCAGATCTTAGAAAAATGTATAACAGTAAACAAAATCGTGAAGACATTGAGTTGGACCGTGGAGACATCGGCCGACAAATCACGAACCAGAAAATTTCTAAACCAAGCATAGAAAAGAGAAAAGCTGCTGAAGACGCTAAGAGAAGCATCGATTCCTCAAAGAAAGATCTAAATAAAAAGGATGAAATCCCTACTCAGATCAAAACATACTTGGACTTGGAAGGGAGAAAACGTCTCAGGGAGAGGTACACGCTCAAATTGAAAAATAGTCTAAATTTGAGTAAAAATTCAGACGTCAAAGTTGAGACTAAAGAAAGTGATAATAAAAATGGTAAGTAGGTGCCACAGACGAAACAAAAATGGACTCCGCACTTGCCAATTGCAAAGTGAAGCATCTCTATAAGTTGAGCGTGAGCCGGGCTATGTCGGTAATATGTGTGAGAAGTGGCTAACCCGCGTAAAATTTTATGAAAGTTAAACTATTATAATACTAGGCGTAAGTTAGGCTCGTATTTACAAGCGATGCTACACTTTTACAGTTAATGGCGCGGACTCCATCTTTTTTCTCGTCCGTGGTAGGTACTATTAAGGCAGGAACAGATTTATGAAATGCGCACAAAGCTCTGAATAGAGTTTCGTTTTCTAGGATTAATGATGCGTGTATTCCAGATGCCCTTGTTTTGATTCTTGTTATAGATGACTAAATCAAAATCTTCGATATTTTTCCAGCAAAAAAAAACGAAGACGAATCGACCGCTAAAGTGAAGTTGAACGAATCATCGAAGGACTCTGTCTACACGGAACCCAGACCGGAGAAAAAGCCGGCGAAAGAAGCGCCGTGTAACCAGAGGAAACCGATAATAAAAACAGTTACAGTTAAGAACGACAATCGCGTGTACAAAGCGGTCACTTTCGTCGACCAAAAGCAACATACGCCACTACAGATCAATATACCAAACGAATACAAAAAGCAGAAGGTCAAAGATAAAGAACCTAATTTGAAACTGAAACTAAAATTAAGTAAAGAGTCTGTTAAAGAAAAGCCAGTGAAAAGAGTTAGTAAAAAGCGTATTAAGAAGCATCGAGTGCTTTCACCGGAGTTTTTTATAAAGGGGAACGCATCCCCGCCAACGGAAGTCGCAAAATGGGCGCCATCTTGCATAAATCACCACACAAAACCGTATTACGAAGCATGGGTGGACACGACGCTTGCAGCCATCTCTAAATTCTCAAAAAAAGATAAGCTATACTTGGAGAAGCAGAATATCATCAAGACGTTCCAGAAAGCGCTACATGAAAGGCCCGACACTCCTGACTTGGTGTATGAGAATTTTAACGATGAACGATATACAGGAAGGATCAAAGTTCGACAGCGGTAGAAATGTGGGTAACCTGGGTAGTTTTGTATTGTGTCGGTATCAACTAGTATACTAGTATCGTCCAATGCTGATAAATTTACGGCCTCTACCAATAGCTGTTATTGCCCATATATTATGATCCAAGATGAATACCTAATACCTACCTTGTCAACATTATTTTACGTAGAAAAACAATGTTGCCATGGCTAGTGATATTGGATCATAGATGGCTCAAATTAGCCTATTGAATATGGCACTTATGCTAGTTTTTAAACAGTAGGTAATGTAAAACGATATCATGTCGTTCGACGCTTTCCACCAAATACAAAATGAATACCATCTTGTACTAACCAACACAAGAAACCGTTCGGAGTTTGGGTGGTATTCGCGACCATTGTGAATTGTTCGAAGATAAGTATTGTAATAGAGAGGAGCAGATTATAATGAAGTTTTCTCAAAATGCGCTGCTGTAGCCACATCCGACTCTCGAATTTCAGCGATGAACAGTATACGGGAAGGATTAAAGTTAGACAGCGGTAGAATTGAAGAAACTTGTGTAGTTTGAATAAATGTACCTAACGTTTTATATATCATATTTTTTAAAGGGCGCTCAGCTTTAAGCAATACTCTTTTAGTTCCTAACTAGCCTCTGCCCACGGCTTCACCCGCGTGATAGGTACTTGGATTAAAAGTACCCTATGTCACGAACTAAGTATATCTGTTCCCAATTTGTTACGAAAACAATTAGAAACAAACATCCAAACTTTTATAATTATTTATAATACTGATATGATTTGATACGTTGCTAATCTCGCAGATCGTTATCGAAAACTACATAAGCACAGAACTTTACTAGGGATGCTATCGGCTAATGGGCCGGGTCGGCAGAGACTGCGAACATGCGGATTTATTGACGCGCCTTCAACCAATGTCAAAAACTAGATAGATAGATAGAAAATACTTTATTGTACACCAAATAAGCTTAAATAAATAGAACAAACTTTAACATTGTTGTATACAATGGGCGGTCTTATCGCTAATTAGCGATCTCTACCAGACAACCTTTGGATGGAACGGACTGTACGAAATATTACAAGGGGTTGTAAGTGCTGTACCACATACTATGAAAAACACTATATTATTATATTACCTACATAATTACTTGGTTACTACACATTATAAAACCTATATACTAGGATTAACTATTATATAATACATACTTAAGTAAGCCAGAAACAGGCAACAGTTAGCGACTCGAGGATAAGTAGTGTTCCTTGACTAAGGATTTAAAAATAAAAAAATAAAAAATATAAGCCATTCCATAGACGGACAGCTTGCACTGTAAAGGAATTATCATAGTAGGAGGAGGTGTGAACAGGTATCGAAAGTTGGAGAGTTTCAGAAGAGCGTAGGGATCGAGCATGAGAGAGATGAATATATTCGAAACGTTCTTTGAGATAAGAAGGTGTGCAGGGATTGAAAATAAAGTTATACAATAGATTTAAGATATGAGTATTCCGGCGAAGGCGGATGGGCAGCCAGTTGAGCTTACTGCGAAACTCAGAAACGTGATCATACTTGCGTACCTAATATGAACCGTATCCCGAACTTTTGCAGGCGCTCAAATTTATCCAGCTGCTGTTCAGTGAGATCTAAATAGGAAGTTTCAGCATAGTCCAGTATTGGAAGAAGGGACTGTGCGAGCGAAATTTTGGTAGCAGTCGGAAGGAAGTTGCGAAGTCTTCTTAGGGAACCTGCTGAGGCAAACATTCTTCGGCCGACTTCAGCTAACTGAGGTCCCCATGATAGCTGTCTGTCGAGAATAACGCCTAAATTTTTCACTGTCTCACTCTGCTGAATGTGAATGCCATCAAATAGAACCTGCGGAAGGCAAGCCCAATCTATTTTGGATAACATCCGCGAGCCCCCAACCACAATGACTTGGGTTTTGAGCGGATTGACCTGAAGACCAAATGATTTGCTCCACTCCAGAATACGATTATAATAGGTCAAGATTTATATTATTTATAGCTTCAGGAAGCTCCTCTACTCTGGCTTGTTCGTAAATTTGAAAATCGTCTGCATAGAGTTGGTAGGATGAAGTTAAATTTTGGGAAACAATTTATGAAAATTGCGAAGAGAAGAGGTGATAAAACGCCGCCTTGAGGTACGCCAGCAGATATGTTGCACCATGAAGAGTAAGTATCATCGATGCGTATAAGCTGCCGACGCCCATGCTAGTATTTTGAAAATCAATCAATCACTGTTGGAGATATGTTTAGTGAGCGTAAGACACTTAGTAGGATTTCAAAATCAACGTTGTTAAAAGCATTGCTGAAGTCCAAAAGTGACAGCATGGTAACTCGTCCGTTATCCATGCCACCACGAATCTCATCAGTTATCTTAACTAACACTGACATAGTACTGTGGGCAGGACGGAAACCAAACTGGAAGGGATTCAGGAGATTGTTTTTGGAAAGGAAGATGCTGAGTTGGCGATGGACAAGGCGTTCAAGGACTTTGGATAGAAATGGGAGAATGGATATTGGACGGAAGTCAGATAAAGAAGCCGGATTGGACTTTTTAGGGAGAGGAGTAATCTATGCTTCTTTCCAGACAGTAGGAAACACTACAAAGGAGATAGAGGAATTAAGGATGTGGCAGATTATTGGAATTATTTGGTCAAGGATAGGTACAATCATATTTCTGCTAATGCCATCGCTACCGATAGCATTGGACGAAATAGATGCAATGCTCTTCTTAACATAACAATCCGTGAATTGACTAAAATTGAAAGACGAATCGTCAGGAATTGGAGTAGAAGGGAGATAATGTAAAGTTCGAGATTTTGTGTGACCAAGATCAATGTTTTGAGGATTTTTATCTTGCTGTCTAGATTTTCCAATTCCTAGAGACCGGAGAAATTTCCAAACCTTTGCAGGGTCGGAATCTTCAACAGAGTTATGGATGTAGCGGCGTTGTGCGTCCCGACACGCTCTATTGCAGCGATTTCTACGATCAATGTATTTTTCTTTGTTGTAGTCAGAGTACCTATACTTAAGCTTCGCCTTTGCTACAACCTACTTATGCATGGCGGCTCTCAGTTCGGGTGTTATCCAAGGAGCTGTTTAAGATGTTTAAGCTTAATCTCCCTAAGACCTAATCTCCCACCAAAATTTCGCAGAATTATTTTGGGCTTGGCTTTAGGAGGGCGTATTTTATAAAAGAGATAGAAGATAGGCTGGCGCTGCACGTTGTCCATGCTTAGCTACAAGGGTCGCAGAAGAGGTCTAAAAGAGATGGGATTGAATGTGGGTAGAAATGAGTGGCAGTCAAGGGAAGAATTGATAAGTTGCAAGCTCTTACAAGAGATTCAAGTGAAGCTGAGCGAGAATCTTGCTTGAGCAAGCACGTGTTAAGATCACCCATTACGATGGTTTGATCATATGAAGCAACTAGACTTTCTAGGAGTGTTTCAAAAGATAGGAAAAAAAAATATATTGGAGGAAGGACAGTAATAGTCTGTTTTATCTCTTTTATAAAATACACTCCTAAAATAACTTTAGTGTGAAAAAGACCAATCAGACTAATTACGAACAGGTGTTTTAGATTTCATAAAGCAATGCACGCCATTGCACGCTTGTTACCTACGAGCGAGCGACGAGTGGTGCGTTGAGGAAAACATTAAAAAGATGCCGCAAATTAAAATAAAAATAAATCCGTTGTTGGTCTATTTGTGCACAAGGTGTACTCATAGAGATATTACTACATACTTACGCCGTACTACATATTTGCTTCAGACCTATTCAGATCTATCTACTTAATAAAGCAGTTCTGTAGTAATGTAAGACCTTCTTAGTTTTTAGCAACAATAAAACTGAATTTGATAGAAGACCTAACCACTACGTTCAATGACAGTGTCAAAGTCTTAAAACTTCAATAGTCCTGTTAAAAAATGTTTCAATAATTAACAAAAAAAATGCCCTAACGCCTCATTCTTCAAACACAATGGAAAATCCCAAGTCTAAGGTCATAAAGTCCAAGTCCTCAAACAGTGCTATCCCAACGAAATTCGTAAATAAGATAAATAGGTCTGAAAGCCATAAGAGGAAGAGTAAAAGCAATGCCGAGTTCCAAACGCTTGTTGTTAAGAAGAGAGGCGTTTATGTCGAGAATAAACTCACGAAAATTAATGCACGAGGCATCGATGGAGGTACTAAATTTACGTAGATATTTGTCAGAACGAATTATTACTCATTAGTATTTAGGTACCTACTGACTTATCGGAACCCCCATATCCTTACTGAGGTTGAACGAGAGTTTTAAGCAGACATGTAAATCTGTTTTCAGGTAATGAAACAAAAACAGAAGAGATACAACCCATTAAGCCGCCTCGCAGACCTAAGCCTGGAAGCAAAGGTTTCCTCGCTTCAGTCCTAACAATATTATCGAAGTCTACCACCGGAACGCAATACCCTGATACAACACAAAATACACAACAGAACATCAACGATAAAAAAGGCAAAATAAAAAAGAAAGTTCCAAAAGACCCAGCAGATTTTCATCCAACTGTGGAAATCGAGAAAAAAAAGAAGCCGAAATACAAATCTAAAGTTCTAAATGAAAATAAATATCAAGTTGATAAGTTTGAAGTGTTGCAGTCCAAGAAAGAGATTGTACAGACGCCATCTTTGTACTCTGAAAGAAGTTAC
The DNA here is from genome assembly GCA_961405105.1 of Perizoma affinitatum. Taxonomy (NCBI): domain Eukaryota; kingdom Metazoa; phylum Arthropoda; class Insecta; order Lepidoptera; family Geometridae; genus Perizoma; species Perizoma affinitatum. The sequence goes on along the minus strand of OY560186.1, from coordinate 15,651,229 downwards.
AAAGAAGATATCAAGCTGTCGGATCTACCGAGATTAGTCAAGCCTGAAAATGATGAAGCAAATGAGAATAATATTAACATTCTGATCAGAGAAGTTACTGAAGGGAGGAAGGTTAAAGAGAAAAAAGTAAAGTTAGTCGACCCCGATCCGGCGACGCTTGTATCGGAACATTCAGTGCATAGAGAAGACAAGAGATTATACAACTTTTTCGTCGATCTACTGGAGACTACTTTCAGTGTTTACAACGTCAACGCCGAATACGACTCAGCCCCTAACATAACCAGCGCCGTATCTTCCAAAATAGCACTGGAGATGGACGAATCTGTCGCTAGAAAACTGAACGTTGCAACTGAGATGTACGAAGATATTACCCAGAAGCCTTCGAAGCACTTCTATTGCATAAAGAATGACAACAACAATTGGAATGACGAGAACCTGATAGACTATTTTCAAACTAGACAGTCTTTCGGGGAAGCTACCAATGAATTGCCGCTGAAAACTCCGGGTAGAAAGCGAAAAATGAAATCGAAATCGTTCGCCTATACGAAAAGCAAGATTTCTCCGCCTCAATCCCAAAGCGTTGTCGTCACCCAGCGCAAGTCCTTCTACAAGAAAAATAAAAAGAAGGACTTACTTAACATTTTGAAGGAACAGCTCAAAATGGACCATCTTTCGTTCGAAGAGCCAAATAATCTGTACCAGGCTCTGAAAGTCATGGCTAAAAATAAGCGGAAACAGAAATACATTCGTTTCGATCGATCGGCGAAGAAAACAAGCGAAGGTTTTCGACCTCCAGAATGCATGTTGAAGCGTAGAAAAATCATATCTACAAAATCTAGCTCCAAATATGAAAACGATTATAATCGCACGACGGGTATCATATCCCAAAAGTTCTCCGAAGTTAGTAGATACAGGAAACCGACTCCCGAGTATTCTACTGATGAGGAACAATCAAATCATTCACTAGAAGTATACGGCTTCGATTACGATGTCCCTTTAAAAAAACGTTCGGCTAAGAAAGAGGTATTTATGACGTACCATTCGTCTCCCTCGGGCAGTGGCCATGACATCAATGACATGCTGGGGTTTACAGAGAGTGGAAGCAGTATCACTATCAGAGACTTTACAACTTCTGTCAATTATTGAAAGTGAAATTCGTATTTTCTTTCTAAGCTAAAAAGTAGCAAGATATAGAATGAGGCGTATTAAAAAAAAACTATTTATTTTTGTTCTACCCGCAAGTCCCAACCAAGCAGGTCAATGCAGGATCATCATCATCTTAACTTAATCCCATAAGGCGGGTTATTTCTGTATAAGGTCAAGAGGTCGGCACATGTTTTTATCCTGCTATTCTCCCCTGTCAGCCGTCACTTAGGGCTCACTCTACTCTGACACTATCGTCGTTCCCTCTTAACTATAGCGGTTATTTCTTTTATTCTATTGTACATTACCTTCAATTATCTGCGGCTTTCTGCTTTTACTTACATGTAGTGGGACTACAGCTAGATATCTGATGACATTCTTGTTTATCATTTTATTATTATAAGCCTGATGTTTCCCACTGCAGGGCAAAGGCCACCCTTCCCTCCTTCCACTGGTCTTTATCTTGAGCTATTTCTGGCCAATCCTTATTGTAGGAGTCTAGGTCATCCCGCCATGGCTGTCTGGTTCTTCCACGTCGCCGTGGCTACATCGGCTATTCGAGTTTGGGAGCGCAGTATCGTATTCGCGGTCACTTAGACTCCATTTCGAATGGAATGGAAATCCGATCTTCATGAAATTCAATTTGATAGAGCACTAGATGCATAGAATGCTCGCATAATGTCTCTACTCTCCTTTCTGCCTACCTCGCCTATTAGTTACCTATATACACAAATCAGTATGAGAACCCCTAGCAAAAATTCAGAACTGCCACTAACGCAACTAAATAAGTACAAATAGGTAGGTATTTAGTTATGCAGATTAGGTATATAGTGGTAGCAATACTGTGTTTCAACATTTTTTTATATAACTTTATTTGAATACAAGAAAATATCGCCTTCCCTTTGATTTCAGGATTTATTGCAAACAATGTTGATAGCATAATAATTATGTTACGCTTTAGAAAATGCGGCACAGAATCGCTACCAATATATTATTAAAACAATCAAATTAAACAAAGGTTAATACGACATGCAATATTTATTATATTCATACATAGCTTTTCAATACAATGTTGTTTCGATATCATGATAAAGGTCAACAGTCACTTATGGTCAAGTCTTTGGTATTCTAAGAAATTCCAGCAATATTCTAAAGCATAGATAGATACATAGATATTTTACCAACATGAAATATATTATAAAGTAGGTAGCTATATAGTACATATCTTCTGATAAAACGAAAGTATAAATCACGCGACTCTGGTACTTCTCTCACTAAATCAAACATTTGTGCTATTTCTATAAGAATTTTTAAGGTAGGTAGGTTAGGTAAGTACTTAGAACGTAAAATAAATAAAGCGCTGTTTACATTATGTTTTTTATCGCATTCAATCTAAAAACGCACGCAACAAATTGCAATATGTATATACAATGTGATACCAGATCCTTTGCGATAAATCGCATAGGTTGTATCATCAGGGAATGTATCATGTAGAGCTATTTAAGCAACATAGGTAGGTTAGGTACACCTACTCGACCTACCTACTTACATCAAATAGTAACGTCTACTATATACGCTACTTCAAGGCGTAACAAAACTTACATCTAATAATTATATGGTTATACACAAATTACTTTGTATTACTGTAATACCGTTAATAATAGGTACATATGTATGTCGAAGCTGTATATAAAATTCTTAAAAGAAGCAAGCCATTCTACGCGGTGCGTTGGATTAAAACAATAAAATTATATTGTTTGAATTCTTAGTTAGCATTTCTCGTAGCGACCTGCGGTATCTTATACTGATCGGCCGATAATACCGTTTATTTATCAGCTTTGTATAACACAAAGTAAATGATTTACTGATAGGTTGGCAACAAAAACAAGCAATTTTAATCACGCGTTAGTAGTTCAACGGTTCTTTTCTGGTCACCCTGCGTTTTTTGGTTCTATTTCTAGTGCTGGCATTGCGTACTTCGGATCGAAAATCGGATTCACTAGCCGACACTACCAGAACTCACAATTTAATTTATAGATATATTGTTTTCATAAATGTGTTCAAAGATCCAAACATAATGTGACATGCAGGAAATGAGGTGCACTAAGCAACATCCTACTCCTATTGATTACCTACCTACCCTAGGTAAGTAACCAAAATTGTTTGTTTTTACTTTCCATGTTGTTTTTTTTAAATTTCATTTTACTGAATCCTTCCTCTACGCTGGTTCTCACACCATGGTAACTAGGCCCATTCTCAGGGCCACCAGAAAGGACCTGAGGCAGGGTTACCAAGAAAGGACTGCTGAGATGTTGAAGATAATTATGTGTTATTGTTGCCAGCTCTAAGAAACTCATATTAACCACAGTAACGCATTGCGGTAATTGCAGGCGGCCGAAATTAACATACACAGCTAATAATTTCTATATGATCCTTCTGATTTCAATACATAAAAACAAAAGTATTCAAAATTAAAACTTGGAATAATAACAGATCATAAAATAAACATCATTGAGATTCAATTTAAAGCTGCAGTTAAAACTTTTAAGCTCTTAAAATAAAAAAATGCATTAATGTGGTAACATTATAATACTGATTTTTAATTTATTTTGTTTTTTTTATTTAAATACTAAAATCGGGCATATCAGCATATGGCACAACAGCCTTAGACACTGGCTCTTTAAACTCGTTTACATATGCTATAACAAGAATTTTGCGGGGCATACATACAAAGATCTTATGGCCATCCTTAGTTTCAATGACATCTATGTTTACAATAGGGTACACTGATAGAATAGGAATGTCGATTCGTGCGGAAAAGTTGTATTCCTTAATCGGTGTACATTTTGTCAGATCTAATACACCATCTCTTAAAGGTTTGTAGAAAAGGCACACAATACCGCTATGGGTGCCGACAAAAAAGAGATCATCCCCATATATTTGCATCTTGCTAACGAATTGCAAGAGCCCTGTATGTTGCTTGTGTCTTAAATGTGTCAGAAGCATGTAGTAAAGGCGCCAGTCCAAATTCTCCAACATGTTATGTTTGTATAAGCAATCCATTAGATTGCTAACTGTAGCCAATGTAAACTTTAAGGATATTTGCTTGTTGATGTAGGTGTACATGTTTTGGCTCATAGTTAAGATGTTCCAACAGCCCTCTTTATAGCCAAGAGCAGCTAAGCCATCCGGCATCCCATCCAACAATGGCTCGGGAAGGTCGATGCAAAGTGCTTCTTTATCATTGTCCAGATGGAACATATACAGATTTGCACGATATGTTGAGAAGATTAAAGTCCGGTCTTCTATAACAAAGGCTCTCACATCATTGAATACTATCTCATCATCTTCATCTGTGTTTACAATGAGATCGGAATGCCAATCGCGGTTTGGCTTATTGACTATATGCAATTGACCGTTAAGCCCCAGCATTATTACCACATCTTTTAACTCATTGAATGACACAAACTGTCCCTCCGACCCTTGACGTCTGGCCACATTTAGAGTCTTAAAGTCATGGTACACCACCCTTGTTCTTTTGTGGACCATAATCATGCCGCTTTCCTGGACTACGGCACTTCTTATTTCATCATCGATTGTGTCACTGTGACAGAATTCGTCAAAGGTTTCGCTGGCTTTGTGGAGCTGTGACCAGAGAGATAGAGAGCGGTACAGTCCATACCAGTCGTTGATGTCTGGGGATTTCCACATCGCTTGCTTGTAGACTTTCCTGAAATCGCGTTTGCAAAATCTCTCCCATACCTTACCGTCGTGCAAGATGGCATCGATTACGTCTTTCCATCGGACGCAAACTTGTCGGCACCGTAACATATCCTTTGGCGAAACATACTCGAATAGGATGAAGAAAATTTCGGTGGGCAAATTATCCAGACTTACGACACCGGGGGTCCGGGCTTTGGTGGTGTCTGCCATTGTTAATACTAGGTGTAACTCAGTTTACACGCAAATTCCTTGTGAGAATAATTCCCTTTTGATTTGACCACCACAACAATATTGTACGAGTTTGGTTTCACTTTCACTTCAGTTATGCATGGTTACCATTGATATTGCCTAAATTCACAAAAAACTTGAACCGACATCATCATGTGATGATATAAACAAACTGTTTAGTGAAATACGCAAGCGAAATAAATTAAATAGGCATCGACATACACAGATAAGCACTCTTGGTATTATGAAGTCGCGGCCGGGGGTGCCGTGATTTCACAACCATGGAAAGCACAACCATGGAAAACACAACCATGGAATTGGTGTATATTTTGGTCGCCAATTCCAAGGTTGTGCTTTCCATGGTTGTGCTTTCCAGGCCGTACAAAGTAATGCACACCCTGGGAAAACACAACCATGGAAAAGGCTGCCAAATGGCTTCCAATTCCCGGGTCGTGCTTTCCTTGGTTGTGTTTTCCATGGTCGGACATTCCCGACACGTGCTGGGAATGCGCAACCCTGGAAAACGCAACCATGGAATTCGAAGCCAAATGACGTCATAGTCTATGCATCGTTTACGCTCGCTCGAAATGAACTTCAATCTATCTTATACAAGTGGAGAATGATGTCACTGTCACAATAAATACACTTTTTATGCTACTGACGTACCGTAAAACGGGGTCAATAGGGATGCAGGGGTCAATAGGGATAAAATCGATGAACAAAATTGAAGCGGAAACACTATCAGAAATCTACCGATAATCGTCTGATTTTTTATGAGTTTTATAGTAGAATATTGAATTTCTATACTGGTAACACTTTTTTGACGTGAAGATGGTCACAAGTCAGAAAAAAATACATCTGAAGTTCGCCGTTCAGCAGGACGTGATTTTGTCCCTCAAAAACTTTGAAAAACAAGCAGGAAAAAGTGATTTCTATTAAATGAATCGTGCTGAGTAACAAAAGTTAGTGTGTTCTCCATCCAAATCAAGTATGTTACTACAATTTTCTTGTTTAATTTTAGTTTAAATCGAAAATTTATGAGTGCCGGTAAATTTTGCAAAAAAAGAGGGTAATAGAGACGCCTACAGGATATTATCGGGATGTCTGTGGGGTGAATAGGGACGAGAGTCCTACAAACTAAGGACGTGGTTGTATGAAAAGGGACACTAAAGCATGGATAGGGACAGGGGTGTCACTCACCAATATCGCTAGTATTTGTCTATAATAATATTATTATTCGTTATTACCTAATGATGGGTGGTTTGGTTAGGCTTATTTATTTAGGTACTTATTCAAAAGTCGTTCGTAAGTCGCTAGGGAAGCAATGAAATCTGTAGAGGTATAATGTATTTTACATTATTTCTATAGTACTGAATTTCTTATTTTTTCATTCTTAGTTCTGAATAATATTATTTGGGGGTTTGTGACAACCCTGACCATATTTCTCTATTGTTCTCAATGCCGTCCCTATTAACCCCTATACGTGTATGAATAGGGATAGCATATATTTTGAGTATTTACATAAAAGAAGCTCACTATCAATGAGTTTCGCATACAATTTCATAATATACAAGTTAAGACTAAACTTTTAATGTAGTAAACTAATAGTTGTTGATACAAAATTCATTACAAAAGGGCACTCAAAGTTGAAAACCATCCCCATTCACCCCATTTTACGGTACCTACATCAAAGTTTATAAATAATCTATTCTGTTCAAATTTAGGTAGGTGTATGAATGTACTTGTATTGATGACTACATCACTGAATTGAATTGAATGAAAACAATTAATTTTTATTTCATGGACATCGACCGACACGACAGCGACACAGCAGCAAAATGTAATTTGTTTTGTTGCAAGTTTATATTTTTTAGAGCTAAGCCAGCTAGCATTCAAAGAAAGGTACCATACCATAAATGTATTGTTCTTGTTTCAGAAAATGATATCGTTAGGTCTTTGCCGTCGTAATTTAATATCATGTGCCTGTGACTGTGACATCTAGTGTTATGTACATAGAATAATAAATAAGATAACAAGCCAAACCAACTGGACATCCAATAATAGAGAAGGCATAAGCCAGTTTACAAGTTTGAGATTGGAGGTAGGTGTACCTTAGTCAACGCCAAACTAATGTGAGTGGGACTTTGTACCGGGCTGGCTTGGTTTTCTTGTATGTAGAGTGTCTGCTAATAATACATGAGATAAGAGACCATCTGCTAGGAACTTCAAATCTTTTGCCGGTCACACAACTAACATATCAGGTACAACTAACAGCACCTGTTCAATTAGAATATTTCTCATAAAACAGCTAAACTCTAGGTAGGTTGGTTTATTTTTATTACATTCACAATCTGCATTGCCTTACTTCATCAGCATTTCATCTCTATTTTTTCAGTTATGTAGCTGTTGATTTGATCAAAGCAACTGTTCATATTGCAGGATGATGCCTCTCTCTCAGTTAAGTTGTTGGAAAAAATTGACTTACTGATGTCAAGTCTGTGAACAGGAGTATGCACTAAGTAGTATGGAGCATGAGTGGTACAATAAACCATGTTATTTATGTAACAACACCTTTGTATTGTAATACTACACACCCAATAGCTACATTTTTAAAAAATAACCTAAATATTTTAGATTCCATATTTTTTCTAAAAAACCAGGATTTAAACTATAAATTATTTGCATAATCTAAGTAGCTCTGTTAATCTATGCGCCAAATAACTTATCATAGTCCAAAATTACTTATCTATGTGTCTTTCCAGGAAGTGATGTAATTGTGCTAATGACCTCTAATGGTCACTCTCACCGAACGTCCATTTAGAATAGGATAGTCATGTTTAGGCAATAAGCTAGATAATGTATGGCAATCTAAAACATAGTACTTAGGTATGTATTGATGCCAATTATGCCTAGTAATAGGAACTAAGTACCTAATTAGCATTTTCTTAGTTTTTGAGTAAGTGTTCCTATTAGACTAAGAATTTGGTTAGCAATCACAAATTTAAATTTAAGTTTTCTTGAAACTAAGTTCATTTAAGTTTTGATGCAATGCTGTAGAACCTGCATTATTTTTAACTTTTTTTTGCTATTCTGCTACATAATTTAGTAAACATAGTAAACTGTAACTTTAAAATCAATAAGTAGTATGATGTAAAGTACATAAGTAAAGTAATACAGTAAAGTAAGTGTCATAGTGTAGTGTCACATACAGTGTTAATGAAGCACATAATAATACCTAGAAATTTGTGTTGTACCTAGGACTTAGATCTTGTGAGGTCATAATTGTTTAACTGTTCAGTCTTTCATCTAAAAGACTTTTTCTTTGAGGCCCCAACATGTTCTAGACATAAAATTAACTAATCAATTAAGTAGATTCAATTATAATTTTTATAATAATTTAAAGCTAGGTGGCAATACTTCTCATTCTATTTGTTCTGGATCTCTTCAAAGTGTGTGCACACTTTGTGTAATATAATAATAATGCTGTGCAATATTCCTAAAATAAAATTGGTTCTACAGAAAGTTTAAGGAGTTATCATTCAAGAACACCACTGACTCACTATATATAAAATACTATATATAAATATATATATATATATAAATTCAATTCAAAATCAGGAAAAAATATATTAATAATTTGACGACCTCGGTGGCGCAATGGGCGAAGGCCTGCCTGAGACGCAGAAGGTTGCGGGTTTGTATGATCTGCAAATATTTAGATAGTTAGATAGAAAATGCTTTATTGCACAAGATAAAACAAGTAGGTACCTACATAGGCGAACTTAATACTAATTAGCATTTTCTTCCAGCTAACTTTTGTGTAATGAAGAGTGGAGCGGTAGTGTGTTTGGCTGATTACCAAAATAAGAGAAAAAAATATTAAATAAAATAACTACAAGATAATAGAAGTAAACTACATAAATTAAACTAAAAATAATTCATACTTAAATATATACCTACATCCAAATATATGTTTGAAGAGTGGAGAAAAACGTACTTTGAGGTAGTTAGGAGAGAAAGAATTATGTAGGGTATTGTAAAGAAGGCAGAGTATGTGGGTATCCCGACGATAACGAAATTAAAGCCATTTTAACTCCGAGCGGTAGTGTGTGATGTGGTCATACTTGCGTAGAGCGTACAAGTATATGATGCAGAGATTCTGCAACCGTTCCAGTTTGTTAAGCTGTTCCTTAGTAGCGTCAGGATAGTACTCCATTTGCAAAAAATAATCACCCCGCCACATAAAATAGCCACTAGATAAAATAAACTCAATCACGTTCATGTACTCGATAGGTATTGAAGTAGGTTGCAGTAATTCCTGAATTATAGTTATGGTATCCGCTATCGGTATATTGGTGAACAGAGAGGTTACATCGAAGCTCACCATACATTCATCTTCCTGGACTACTACTCCATCCAACAATTGTGTGACGTGGAGGGAATCTTTCACGTAGCTATCCGATTTTCCTGTGAATGGAAGCAGTACATTCGCCATAAAGCGCGCTGTTTTGTACGTTGATGAGTCGCCCCATAGTAAGCCAGATGGCTTACTATGGGGCGAAGAGGCCAATTGGGTTTATGGATTTTAGGGAGGCCATAGATCTTAGGAGAAGTGGGATTCATGGGTCGTAATCGCTCAAACAAGTCGTCAGAAGTTGCTTGAAGTAACTCCTTCAACTTGGTTACTCTAGACGTGGGATTGTAGGTAACTCGTTTATAAGTTGTGGCATCGTCCAATAATTCCAACATTTTTTGTTCATAAGCCGTTGTATCCACAATAACAGTCGCATTCCCTTTATCTGCTGGGAGTACCAATACGTCCTGATTATCCCGCAGGAATTTTGTTTCGTGAGATGGTTTCTTCGAGGCTAGAGATGATCGCTTCAACTGGTACCTTATGCGGAGTGGGGGCAAAATTAAGGCCTTTAGATAACACCCTTTTCATATCATCTGACACCACTAGGGTTGATATATTAATTACCGTTCTGTATCATTAATGGGGCAATTTGCCACGACTGGTTGCTTGTTTTTGTTCGCCAGGCGCTTAAATTTGGAGTCATGGGTATTCTTTATCCTGATTCTCACTAACCCTGCCCTGTTGGCTGACATTAACCTGTTGGCTGTGTAGAACCTAGATATCAACAGATCCACCATAGCAGAGCATTCGCTGGTCTCAGGTACGACGCACTACATCCGTTTTGATAAAGCCCGGGTCTTGGCAAGAGAAAAGCTTTTCGTTCCTCGCAAGATCCGCGAAGCTATCGAGATAGGTCGTCTACCGAATTTTAACAGAGACCGTGGATGGGCTATACCCTTCGCCTGGAAGTCATGTATGTATGGACTGCATGATAGCGCGGGGGTCGAGTCTGACATTGCCACAGTGAGCGTGGCCTGTCTAGCTCCTCCAGGAATAGGTTATGGCGACGACGTGAGTAGCAGCGAAGACGATGTAGCACCATCACCAGCAGTTAGGTAGACATTTTACCTGCAGCCTAGTTGCGGAAACCAGTACGATCACCAACGACCTTTTAGCAATCTACACTAGGCATGGAGGTAGTCACAACCCTCAGACATTGCACAAGTCGAACACTAGGCATGCCATACCTGTATGTGAAGCCCAGAACAAAGATTTAAGCGGCATCTCATCACAAACTTGAGCAGCATAGTAGGTATAATAATTATGTAGGTACAGCTGTTTTTGGTGACTGATTGGCGATCGCTTAGGTCAGACAGCTATAATTTTTCTCATAATTACTTACTAATGTGATTAGCATTAGCATTAGCTGAATAATACCTATTAAGGTATACCTACTATCGCTTGCTACATCTTAAGTATAAGTACCTAAATTGTATAGGTATAAGGGTTTCACACCTACCTACCTGACTAATGAGGTATGATATTAAAACATACTTGTACACTTGATATGATTGAAAAATCTAGTGTCCTCTGTGCCTGATTATGAAGTTAAGAAACTAATTCAAAATAATTCTATAGCACACCTATAGATATATATTGTTCGGCACTATGTAGGTACATAGTGCCGAACAATTTAATCAAACAAGATACTTTCTTTTTATCTTCTTTATTCATATTATTGCCACCGATACAATTATTGATGAAACCAGTTTGCGAGGTATCAGTCTTTGCTACGCCGAGCATTAATGTCGAAACCAAATTTAAACAAATTAGTAGGTATATAGTATACCTAAAAGTATGTAAAAGTTTTTAAATATAATTTAAAATTTTGTGAAATAAAATAGAAATTCATTGTCGATCAATCAACAAATTTACAATAATTTATTATGGTCATTTTAGCAGTCTCTTGTTGAAGGACTTCTTACTTTAGATGCCACCTGTAATTAAAAAATGACCTAATATTATGTTAGGTACCTACTACGCTCCTAATATTTATTCAAAACATACTGTAATTAATGTTTCATAGCGCCTTCCTCCTTTTTTCGGGCTGAGGACCGACACATTATTGTAGCCTGCGAATTAACTTAACACTAGGTAATGTGGCGGAGTTACGCTGAAAAACATTAAAATCATACGCAATATTGATAAGTTACTTAAATACTACCCTACCTACCTACAGCTAATGGGGAGCCTACAAATAGAAGCGGAAGGCTTCTGTAATGCGCGACCTACAGAACGGGCAATCATCTACACGCTCACGACAATACGAACACAGAAGGTGTCCGCAAGGTCGGAGAATCAAAGTGGATTGATTCTCAGTGCAGATGTTGCATGGAAGTGGCTGAGGTCTTTCAGCCACATCCCCAGCCGGTTCCTGTACCGGGAGCGCAGCTGGGATAGCCTGTTGTGCCTGAGGTATCTCAAGCACAACTTCCGGCTCCTCCAGAGGGCCACCATCCGCGCCAAGGACTATTTCCTCGGCGACGTCCGGTACATCGTCAATGACGATCCCTATGACGGCATCTACTTGCAACAGTCGACTAGTTGCGACCAGGTACTCTCTGAGGGTGATCAACCCCCTTTCGAGAGCCCTTTCGTTGCTACTTAAGGTAGTGTCGTTTATTGCCAACTGCCCTCTCCCCGAAGTCTACCCTACACCTTTTATAATTATCCTACCCACATTATATCCATACACTACAGGTATATTGGTGAACAGGTTACATCGAAGCTCACCATACATTCATCTTCCTGGACTACTACTCCATCCAACAATTGTGTGACGTGGGTGGAATCTTTCACGTTTTTCACTTTCACGGCAAAATTAAGGCCTTTAGATAACACCCTTTTCATATCATCTGACACCACTAGGGTTGATATATTCATTACCGTTCTGTCATCATTAATGGGGCAATTTGCCACGACTGGTTGCTTGTTTTTGTTCGTCAGGCGCTTAAATTTGGAGTCATGGGTATTCTTTATCCTGATTCTCACTTACTCTGCCCTGTTGGCTGACATTGACCTGTTGGCTGTGTAGAACCTGGATATCAACAGATCCACCATAGCAGAGCATTCGCTGGTCTCAGGTACGACGCACTACATCCGTTTTGATAAAGCCCGGGTCTTGGCAAGAGAAAAGCTTTTCGTTCCTCGCAAGATCCGCGAAGCTATCGAGATAGGTCGTATACCGAATTTTAACAGAGACCGTGGATGGGCTTTACCCTTCGCCTGGAATTCATGCCTGTATGGACTGCATGATAGCGCGGGGGTCGAGTCTGACATTGCCACAGTGAGCGTGGCCTGTCTAGCTCCTCCAGGAATAGGTTATGGCGACGACGTGAGTAGCAGCGAAGACGATGTAGCACCACCACCAGCAGTTAGATAGACATTTTACCCGCAGCCTAGTAGCGGAAACCAGTCCGATCACCAAATACCAAGATAGACCTTTTAGCAATCTACACTAGGCGTGGAGGTAGTCACACCCCTCAGACGTTGCACATGTCGAACACTAGGCATGCCATGCCTGTATGTGAAGCCCAGAACAAAGATTTAGGCAGCATCTCATCACAACCTTGAGCAGCATAGTAGGTATAATAATTATGTAGGTACCTACAGCTGTTCTTGGTGACTGATTGGCGATCGCCTAGGTCAGAGAGTTATATTTTCTCATCATGTCTAGGTCTTACTAATGTGATTAGCTAATAGGTATATCTACTACTATCGCTTGCTACATCTTAAGTATAAGTACCTAAATTGTATAGGTATGGGTACCTACCTACCTGACTAATGAGATATGATATTAAACCATACTTGTACACTTGATATGATTGAAAAACCAAGTGTCCTCTGTGTCACAAATGATGAATATCACTATACCTAGAATATATTTATTTGCTGCCTGATTATGAGGTTAAGAAACTAATTCAAAATAATTCTAGAGCACATCTACCTACATAGTGCCGACAATTCAATCAAACAAGACACTTTCTTTTTCTCTTCTTTATTCATATTATGGCCACCTGTACATACTTTATATTTATGACCCACAGTAGAATTAAGATCTGATTTTAGAAGCAATGAACTAATTATGTACTTCAATGTTTGGCAGGTAGTTTTATGTTGAGCTACTGTAAATCGAAATTAAAAGAGCTCGATGGCACGAAGACGCTCCGCAACGCGCTGCCGCCCGCCTTATCAGAAACTACGAGTACAATATCCAGACCACGAACAAACATCTGCAGAACATACAATAAAAATCCCGAAGCGAGAATCGAACACGCACCTCTTGAGTCACAGCCGGCTGAGCTGAGCGAGCATACATGAAGGTTATTTGACGACCTCTGTGGCGCAGTGAGCGAAGGCCCGCCTAGACGCAGAAGGTTGCGGGTTCGATTCCTGCCGCGGGACAAATGTTTGCATCTGCAAATATTTGTCTTGATCTGGATGTTTTCTATGTATAATAAGTATGTACTTACAAAAAAATATATTAAGAAGTATATCAATCATGTAGTTCCCATAACACAAGCTCTGCTTACTTTGGGGCTAGATGGTGTAAAATACTATTCTTGAAATTTAATGTGTATGGGAACTTTTAATGGGGTTAAAGGTAACAAGTTTTAATTGTATTTGCACAACATATCAAACCTGTAAGTTGTGAGGCCAGACTATTCAATTTCAGACACATTTCACATTTCATTTTTTACATTTCAGAGAAGTCAAAAGTTATTTTAATTTTGAATACCAATTGGAATAATATACCATCAATAACTAACAACACTAAACACTTTGTGTGATTGACAATTTTATTGATAAAAAAAAATATCCAAAGTGCACAAGGTTAGAAGCCGGGAATATGTTATTTTATACAAATAATTCGGGAAAAGTTATTATTTTTGTAACACTTAAAGTGTTTCATTTGTGTAAAATAATATACTCACAAATATCACTATTTATACACTATACTTAATAATAATCTTTACGATTCCATGCGAGTTTTTATGAGTTTTGTTATAAACTTCTTCAATGGCAAACTGAAATTTTAATTCCCTGCATGCTTGCAAGTAAGTTTAGTTTCGTTAGTATGCTATTCGCGCTCCTTCCTTTTATTGTTTATTTATACAATTTTCATTAGTACAAAAACACAATAAATAGCTTGCAGAAACACAAGTTAGGCAGGTACTTAAGCAGCTGTGCTAGGTCGAGCCTGTGTTTTTTATTTTATTTTGTGAAATAAAATAGAAATAAACAGTATAAAGATGACCATGGCACAGATGATGGAGAACTTTACAAAAGATATGGCCCATTTTCAAGGTGAGCTACAGAAACAGGCTGGTGTGGAGACTGCACCACCAACAATCACTAGTTTGGCATCACAATTTCTTCCCTTCAAAACATTTACTTTGCAGGCTCTACAAGCCCATTGGTAAAGTTGCCGATCAAATAGAGATGGATAGCCGTAGCTGCATACTTCTTCTGCATGGTCTACCAGAGGCGAAATCACTTCACTTCAATTCTTGATTATGGCTTTTGTAGAGGAGAAGTCAGAGGACACTGCTGCAATAGCTACAGCTGCCATTGTTGAGAAGTTGAAAATAACAGAGTTTAAAGTTAATGATATTGGTCGCTGCCATAAAATGGGTTGTCTGTCAGCTCCAGACATGGGAGTGCTCAGTGTATGTGTTGAGTCCTGATGGCCGGCGACACCGGGTAAGTTCCTGCAAGAAAGTGCACGACATAGCTCTTCTAAGGTGCACCGTAAGCCCGAAGCAAGCAGCAGCACCGAAGGCGAAGGCGACTGCCGTGCCCCAGCCTCAACCACTTCAGACAAGGCGCGCTGCTGCTAACGTCATCCAAGTACAAGTAGTAGCATCCGGCGTCTATCGCTTTGGGTCTACTACAAATGTGAATTTTCTGTTTGTACTTTTCTCAAAAATAAATAGAATTGACATCAGTTTTGTTACAACTGACATTGACAGTTGCGAATGACAGTCAATCATTTGACTGCCATAATAAACAAACCAAAGATCTTGTCAGTCTTATAGTTTTTTTTTATTTATGGATTGATTCATTCCACCACAATATTAGTTTAATTTTGTATTATTTCTTTTATTAATTTTGTACGTTATAAAAATATTATGTTTCTCCCTAAAACAAACCGGCAGGTGGAATGACTTTTTTATTTTTTAAAGAAAGATTTTAAAATTTATTAATTTATTTTACATACATTTAAATTTTTTATATTACCTATTCGTTTATAGTTACATACCTACTTATATTAATAGACAATACCTACCTTATATTAAACATATTTAACTTAACGAACGATGGCAAAGAAGATGAAGATGAGTTTCTTTCTCGTTCTTCCTTTGAATCGATATGCAGTGACACTAGTTGCTGTAGTATTCCTACCTTAGTTGATACCTTGGAAAACGTGTTTTCTGACGAAACCTAAATACTTCAATGTTATTCGTATTCACGTCCAAAGTATTCTGGCTCATTTCCCAGACTTCCTGGCATCTTTTAGCAACAATAATATTCACGCAATTCTAGTTTCGGAAAGTTGGCTAAAACCAGCTCTTCCCACAACTATGTACTCCCTACCAGGTTTTAAATTATTCGAAATGATCTAACCGGTGCTGGTGCTGCCGGTGTAGCTATCTATATCCGTTCCCATATACCGTTTTCAATAGTAAGTGTATCTGCCTTACTAGCATTTACTAGCAAATACTGGTGAACATCTACTTCTTGAAATTATTCTCAATAATACTAAAGTCATTCTCGGTATCTTTTACATCCACACGTTACATGTTAACTAATTCTCTTCTATCGAAAAAATCTCGAAGATTTCACTCCCTTATACAGTCATTCTATGTATTATCATAGGTGATTTCAATACGTGCCTTCTTAAAAGTGACTCACGTTCTTCTAAGTTGGAATCTATCATTAGGTCCAGTAATTTACATTTACTCCCTCTTAACGCTACTCATAATTTTCCTCACTCAACTCTTTCTCTATTAGATTTAATAATTGTTTCTTCGTGGTCTCATGTTGCTAAGCATGGTCAGCAAACGGCGGATCAGTTCTCGTATCATGATTTACTTTACCTTTCGTATAAAATTAGACCTCCTAAAGTCAAACCCTAAATTATACTGCTGGGTAACTTTATACATAGATTCGGTTATATACTTACACATGTTCGTATAATCATATCGAATACTTCGATTTAAAATTATGAAATAATTGTCTTTTAAGTACATAGGTTATCGTAAAAAATCATCACCAGAGATCAACAACAGCCTGCACAAGTCCACTGCTAGACATAGGCCTCCCCTATGTTAAGAGTGCCACGTCAAACGATCTTGCTTCATCTTCAGCCAACGACTAATGGTTGCAAGAACCTTAAAGATGAAAAATTATTATAACGTGTACAAGATTTTTTTAAATAAATCTTTATTATTAATTGATTTGCTTCCGAATGTTTTATTTTTGGATACATGGGAATTCATATTTTTTACCTACCTACTTTTCCATGGGTGCGGGCAGGTGCAGGGTTATTGAAAATATGTATAACAAGGTTCTGCCCACGGTTTCGCCCGCGTGGTACCCGGATAAAAGGTAGCCTATGTATTATTCTGATGTATTAGCTATATTATTGTAAAGTTTTATCAATATCGGTTCAGTAGTTTTTGCGTGATATAGTAACAAACATCCATCCTCACAAACTTTCGCGTTTATAATATTGGTAGGATACGTATTTATACCAACTTGGTATAGTTTGTATATAAGTTGGTACAAATACTGCGTAGACTGAAAAACCATTACTTAGAGAACAAAAATTAAAATTAAAAGTAAGTCTATAAGATGAGTACAAAGATATTCGTGCAACGGAACATTTGTGGATTGGTTGAACACCTCTTGACATGCGCTCACGCAGTTATGTACCTACTTCACGCTCTTTGGATCAATGTGATTGATTCGAACAGGCAGCTGTTAGAGCTGTCAATGTCAATGACAAAGTAGGTCCTGTCAGTCAAGTAAAAGTAAACAAACAATAGCATGCAATTAAATGATCGAGTAAAGTTAAAACTATATGAGCTTACCTAATTATAGCTATCTATGTAGTAAACCATTTGCCATTTGCATTATTGCTTCGGTTTTACAAATCGGCAAGTTATTGCCGAGCGCGAAAACTGGCCGGCTGGCGCAGCTCCGTCAGTCCCGGAGAGGCTGTCCCAGACGTTGAAGCCCCCGTGATGGTCTCCGTAGTCGGCGGCAGCGGGAATTTCTAGATGATTTCCCCGAGCTGGACTTTTTGTTTTTGGGACACAACTCGGCGTTTTCAACGTCAGTAGATAGACTTTGCCATCCTGCATCCAGCATTTGTTTACTCCGAAGATTCTGCGCCCCTCGTTGAAGAAGCTTCTTCTGGTTGCTGTGAGATATTCAGCAACAGAAACTCTAGAACCTTGATGACATAGTTATAGCTTGAGGCCTGATAAATTTACAAAACTCTAATTTATAAATGGTTATGTAACAATGTGAAACTGGAAATAAAAGACTAAAATACAAATAATCAGTATTTTATTGACTATATTTTACTCGCTATATTTCTGTTGTTTTATACAATAACGGGTAGATAATGTTATTATTATTTTGAAAGTTAACATCTGCAACACAAAAGTAGCACTTTTTATATACATTTGGACACCACATACATACATTTGGATTTACATCTGGTCATAACACTTCTCTGAGGGTTTCCCATTCTGTATGTAATTTTAAATCATGTTCGCATATTATTTCTGTGAGAATTGAATTTTTATTTCTACTTACCTATTTCATCCAGTGAGATAAAAAGACCACATTTTTGTACTATTTGTGGTACTTTATATTCCAAAACCCTGCCACATTTCATTGCTGGAGTATCAGGAATGTTGCCGCCCATAGTATCAAGGATACTAAGGCAACATCATTTGTTATACATGTTTTAACTTCATATGGTTGGAAGCCATTATTCTGCGAGACCTTAACTCATGCCACAAGTTGCTGCCGGTCTGGTCTCTTGCTTTTCCTTCAGCCTTCTTTAATAACTCCGTAGTAAATAATCCAGATATTTGCTTGATGGATCTTCACTACACTATATGGCACATAGAGAGCCTTTCTGGCTCATTATAGATGTGTTGCACATACCTTAATAATTCATAGTTTCTGATACCTTGCGCTGTAGCCTGTTCCACAAATTTGTTAAAAACACTGGTATCTGAAGAAGTGGAAGCTTGTCTTTTGGCAAATTATGTAGTTGTTATGAATTTTAATTTTGTTTTCACCTACAATATTTCAGTAGGATTCTACGTGAGTACAAGATGGCTCTTCACTTCTTTGATGCAGCCACATCAAAAAGGCCACTGCATGTTCGCAACCACCCACTGAGCAGCACAATCATGGCATTGTGAACTGATAACAACAATGTTTTTTTCGTGCACAATGATAGTGACTGTACGCGGCACCATACATATATTGGATTTTCTTTTCAACTGAACCTATTCTATGGCAGCATCGCTATTAGATTCTCTTGAAGATCTGGAATAGATAAAAAAGCAGCGTAAACATACTACTAAAACTTTGTACATAACCTTACTTTTTATTTCGTTGATATAGATGATAAGTTGTTCTAAATATGATTGAAAAGGATATAAAATGAGTAAAGTGTCTCTTTCATTTGTATTGAAGTATATCAATGTGAAATTATAGGTACCTACGAAGGTATTTTCACGTTTCTAAGCTCCGCTGCACAAAATTCCTTGTTTCTAGCAAAGAAACTTGACACCATCAAATAATCTTAGGTAAATTACAAGTACTTGTTTTAATCAATCCAGTCTCCATTGTGTTGTGATAAAAATCTTAAATCGTAATATTATTTATTTACTAAAATCAAATCCGCGCTTGTGGCTAGTGTGTTTCTGGATTTAATGATTGTATCTATAACCTGTGGTACTCGTCTATAAAACTAGGACAGTACCATTAATACTATGTAGTTGCATCTAAACGAGGCTTGGGCTTTCAACCAATCACAGCAATGGTCACCAATTCCCGGGTTGCGTTTTCCATGGTTGTACATTCCCGACACGTGTCGGGAAAGCACAGCCATGGAAAACACAGCCAGGAATTGGCGACCATTTTGGTTGCGAATTCCTGGCCGTGTTTTCCATGGTTGTGCATTCCATGGTTGGACATTCCCGACACGTGTCGGGAAAGCGCAACCAGGAATTCGCGACCATTTTGGTCGCGAATTCCTGGTTGCGCATTCCTGGCTGTGCATTCCTGGCTGCGCTTTCCATGGTTGTGCTTTCCATGGTTGTACAATAACCGGACCCGCGGCCGGCATCTCTTACTTTTTTTTTTTTTAGTAATGGCAACTGATTCCTCGGAATCGTGAGGAATATTACTGCCAACTTCACTTAAGTACCTATTTATGTAGCTCGTTCACGGTACGGTTAAAATGGATCTAAAAGAACGACTAATACAATTATTGTGGCTGAAATCTAGTGTTATAACTAAGACAGATAATAGTTTGATTAGTAATTTATAATTTAATATTATATAAACGGTTAAAAAAGTTAATACTGCTTTCGTTGAACTTTTTTCTATATGGGAGAGAAGGGAAAATACGTTAGAAATAAGAACAGTGATTAATTCGCATTCTGCAGATTGATGAGGTAATTTGCTTTGTAGCTTTAATTTTAGTGAACCAAGGCCTAAAGGTAACAAACGGTTGGATCTGATAAAGGCCTCTACGACGACTATTTAAAGAACATTATGAATTCCAGGATATTTCTAACGTATTCTATCTCTTACTTGAGTCCGGTTATTGTACAACCATGAAAAGCACAACCATTGAAAGCGCAGCCAGGAATGCACAGCCAGGAAAGCGCAACCAGGAATTTGAGACCATTTTGCGACACGTGCTGTGAATGTCCAACCATGGAAAACACGGCCAGGAATTTGCAACCAAAATGGTCGCAAATTCCTGGCTGTGCTTTCCCGACATGTGTCGGGATTGTACAACCATGACATACAACCACAACCCGGGATTTTGTGACCATTGCTGTGATTGGTTGAAAGCCCAAGCCTCGTTCAGATGCAACTACATAGTATTAATCGTACTATCCCATTTTTATAGACGAGTACCACAGGTTAAAGATACAATCCAGAAACACACTAGCCACAAGCGCGGATTTGATATTAGATAAATAAATAATATTACGTATTACGATTTTTATCACAACACAATGGAGACTGGATTTATTAAAACAAGTAGTTGTAACTTATCTAAGATTCTTTGATGGTGTCAAGTTTCTTTGCTAGAAACAAGGAATTTTGTGCAGCGGAGCTTAGAAACGTGAAAATGCCTTTGTAGGTACCTATAATATAATATGTATATATAATTTATATATAATTTTATATTGATATACTTTATTACAAATGAAAGAGACACTACTCATTTTACATCCTATTCAATCATATTTAGAACTACTTATCATATAAATCAACGAAATAAAAAGTTAAAGTTAACGAGATGAGAGCTAACGAACTAAAACAGCGATCAAGTTCTCTAAGGAGCTGCGAACTGAACTGAACGCTTCCGCTCGTGAACAATTATGCGCAGGACTAATTGTTTGATCATCGATTGCTGTGTTAGCTTTGACTGATTATCGGATCTATCTATAAAGTATCGGCCGTTGGTCGATAATTGATTGCATGGATCGTCCATCAATCAATGGTTGGTCAATGTCAATCGATCTCGATGGGTTGCTGTGGTAACGCCCAATGCGGCGAGTGCCACTCTTTGATTACAAAGTGGGGTCTCTCCGATATCTTTTAAAGTATATTTAGAAGAGGACGTGTTGTTAGCCTTGATCCTTGAATAATTTTACCATAATTAACTAAAGTTACTCTTTGGTTAATTATGGTATAATTATTCATCCAGAAATTGATATTTTCATTAGTGGGTTTGAGGACGCATTTCGAATGAGAAACAGTGATAATGTTTTTTTATAAAACATGTTTGCTTAAGAAATACTTAATACCTATACAGAAAATAAAACATTTAAGGTAACTTGGTTAATTGAAAAAATGTAGTGAAAAGTTTATGATCTGAATTAAATTTTAAGACCTACATTTTTCATAGTGTGACGCTGCGGGTGGATTGCATGTTCAAGAAATTGCCACACTAGACGCATTCCGTTCTGCTTTATCGATGATAAATCTATCGATTGAGCGAATCAAAGTCGAAGTCAAGTCAAAATTCATATATTCATTGAAATCACGAGGATAACTTTGTAACGCCTATTCAACTACTGCCTTTTCTTAGGCGAGTAGGAACTGTCAATCGATGTCCGACTGATTTCATTCCACTATTGACATCGATCGATTATTATAGGTAACATTTAAATCCGCGTGGGGAGAAGTAGATCGGATCGGTAGTATTATAAATAATAAATAATGCTGGACATTTTTCACACAGCATCATCTAGCCCCAAAGTAAGCAGAGCTTGTGTTATGGGAACTGCATGACTGATATACTACTTATATATATTTTTTTTGTAAATACATACATACTATACATGAGAACACCCAGACCCCGAGACAAATCATTGCACATTGAACCCGCAACCTTCTGCGTCTCAGGGGACCTTCGCCAACTGCACCACAGATGTCGTCGATTATGTTTTATATGATTATATATAGTTCAAATAATCACGGCTACATAATATTGGCTTGGAATAATCCTCACCGAGTGACATTCGGGTATATAATAGGGGCAGATAATTAAGTCATGGATTATCAGACTGCTTTCCTAGGCTGTACATTGACAGGCCATACAACCAAAGATTGCGATCCACAGAATCACAAAATACATAACTACCTAACGTCTCTTCACAATTAATCGTGGCGAATGATTATTTCCTCTATGGTATGTGAACGTAAACAACACGACACCCCCTTTATGGTATGTTACTATAATCTTTGACGATACCGACAGTTCAAATCAAAAACTAACGAAACGCTACAAGAAAGTAAACAACTAAATATTTTTCCTACATATTTTCAAAATAAATTAAACTAATGTCCGCATTCAAATCGCTACGAGATATAAGCAATAGCTTCGAGTATGAGTTGCGCCAGGTGTCTGCTGAACTATTTTCTGCCAAAATAGGGCACAAGTTTGAGGACAGCATTGAGAAGAAAATGAAAGATTTGGCTTTGTTCTCTTCGAAGCTAAAGTTATTGAATGCCAAACCTATAGCTGGTAAGTACATACCTACTTATATTACTACTTACCATTCAGATCTAAGTAAGGAATCATAATAACTAATAGTTATCAACAGGACCCTAGTGCCTAGTGGGCGGTACGCCGATTTCCGATCCGGATGTCGTGGATTCGAACCCAGTCGTGCATCAGTGGATTTTTCCACATTAAAATATAATGTTCGCATTAACAGGTCCTCAAAACGGTGAAGGAAACCATTGTGAGGAAACCGGCATGCCCCAGGACCAAAAATATGCCATCAGTTAGTGTTCCAATAAGCGGCAATGGGCTTGCATCCTGTCACATGGAATTCTACTTACAAAATGCGGTCTTGTGTCAAATGTAATGCCTCTGACTATCCCCTACTTGGTACATACTGAGTATATATCTGAGGATGTCCATCATGTGGAATAAAGTTGTGTGTTTGTTTGTTATTTTTTATCAATAGAACTGGGAAATATTGATGCTTTCCTAATTTCTAGTGCTGTCTTATTCACTATCTAGAGAAAAACCCAAGTCAATAGTAAGTACATTGAACCGACAAGCTGTTATGAAGAATGTGACGAGGATGACTGAAGTAAAAGAGGTATGCCAGGATCTTAGCAAGTGGGAATCCATAGCTTCTGCCTATCCCTATGAGAAACAAATATTACTATATGTATGTATGTGCCTCTTATTTGAACTCTTTAAACTCTTTATTGTGCATAACACCAATTCAAGTTCCAAACACAGAAACATAATAAAAGAACAAAAGAAATGCACAATGGGTGGTCTTATTGCTGAAAGGCTTCCAGACAACCTTAGCATGGAGAGAACTATTTAAAAGAATGATGGTGTGATTGCCTTACTGAAAGTGTGGAGAATAAACATTTTTTTTTATATAATACCTATTCCCAAATACATAATAAAACTTCATAAATTTATACATATTACATACACAAGCCCACATATTTGAACCTATATATCAGCAGATCAAGTGAAATATAATATTAAAAAAAGAGGTTATCTATTATTATGATATAAATGTCTTTGTCTAGACTAATAAATAATGCAAGTACCTACAAAATATTAATGTTGATTATATTTCTAATTGTTTGTTAGTCGCTAAAATAGAGCCAGGATCTAGAGATCAACACACACTAACAGTGTCAAAATCATCAACACACAGTGTTACAGTAAGGACCATTCTGTCAAGCCAAGTGTTAACTGTGCAGAATATAGCATACCCAGACAGTGCAGTTTCCATAACTTTAGCAGGTCCTACAGCTGCGGGACTAATGTTTAACTGTGCAGCATATAGCATACCCAGACAGTGCAGTTTCCATAACTTTAGCAGGTCCCACAGCTGCGGGACTAATGTTTGCATGTTCTATATACATGCACTACATGCAAACATTATTAGTTCATCCTGAAAGTCCGTTCCAAATATTGGTAAAGGAATTTTCGAAGTTGGTGGGTAGTTTCGGAGATTACCCCCTATATACAAACTTTAAAATAAAAAAGTACCTTATTTAATTTTTCAGCTACCCCTCAAGTTTTAGAACGGACAAACGAGAATGTGTTAGAAGAATACGGAGATACAGCTGTTTGGAAGGTGCTGGAACAAGTTACAGCCAAATCCCTGAGCCAAGCTCATGCTGTGACAGCTCTGATCACAACTCCTGATAGCAGTCTGGATGCTGAGCTGATTGAAAGGAAAGAGTAAGCAATTTATCCAACTAATAATATAACTTTTCAACCAACCTCAAAAACGAGGAGGTTCTCAATGTGTCTGTATTCATCCCCAATCGTGAACCGATTTTAACGGGTAGGTTATATACCTACTCCATGGGTGGTCCAATATACATTTTATATGATATGATAAAAAATCGACACATAATAGTGAAAAAATGAAAGATGAAATTTCAAATTAGACAATTTATAAACTTCCGTTTATTCATTTTTTTTTTATTTTTTCCTGGAAAACATTTTTTTTTCACTACTACTCTTTTTGTAAATGTGTTCACCTTGTTCATTTATCACCACAACAATGGAACTAAGGATCTTCAAAAATTTTTGCTGTGTCTCGGGTTCCCAAGTCAGGGCGTGATGCTGACTGCCAGCTATTAACGCTTCGCATTGTGTATGGCTCTCAGAAGCGCGAGATTTAACATGACGCTCTCTGTCTGCTGTCAAGCGCTTCTCGCGTTGAGTAAATGTCTCAGATGCCCGAGACTTGGCTTGTTTCTGGGCGTTAGCAGTTAAACGTTTTTCACGCTGTGATCTAGACTCATTGGTGCGATAACGAGCAATCCTTGCATTAATGGATGCCAAACGGGAGTCACGTTGAGTAGAAGATTCTGAAGAGATAGATTCAGCATAGCGTTTACGATTGTTTGCCAGTCTAGTATTGCGTTCTTCTTCGGTTTCTTGAGAAACTCTCTGTCTTTGTCTTGTAGCATTTCTCGTGGACCGAGAAAGGTTAGGTCTCTTTCTAGAGGGCATATTTATAAAAAGTATAATAAAGACATACAAAAAACAATGGTAAATTTATCTCTACAGCTAAAAGAAAAATTACACCTCAGGAATATGAATAGCTCATGTTTTACAACGAAAGTAAAACGGAAACAATGGTAACTACTTACAAAAGAAAATAAGGCTAATTTTATAATGCACGACGAAAAACCCCTGCTTACACTTATGCTATAACCTAACAATATCTTAAAAATACAGAAGAAACAAAGTTATGTTTACAGAAGAACAATAATTAAGTAAATATATCATGAAAAAGAACTTTTTATCCGAATTTACGTTCAAGAACTATTGAGATTTTAAACTCAATTTGGATGCGTGCGTCGCGTAGGGAGTAGCAATTTGGACACGCCATATGCATGGGGCGTCAGTCGAACGCGGGGCGCGCGCAGTGTTGCCAACTACTGTCTTTAGCCAGTAGCTATATATCTTCAAATGACATTTTATAACAATCATTGTTTTATTAAATAAAATCAAACAGGCTTGTGTATTAAAAATGAGCAGATTATTAATTATTATTAAAATGTACAATAATTTTCAAATGTAAACTAATCAATTCAAATAGTTGAAGACGGAGAGGTCGATAATTAAGGTTCAGTGTTTCTCATTGATTTTGAGTATTTTCCAATAGTACCCAATTTTTGAAGTACTTCTTTAGACAAAATACAATTATCGCAGCATTGACCACTTTTCCTGAGATGTCATCGGATGTCTCTGATGAAGAGGATTGAGTGGAGAATTATCAAACATATTCGTCAAAACATGGCAGAACACAAGTAGTAATTACCGTTTGAATGTATGAATGAAACGAGGAATTCCTGTTCCCGACCGTCGACCAAATCATATATAGAGCATAATATGGTATTGGCTCTAAGATAGAGTGCCGCGTTTAGTTTTTTTAGGCCTGGCGACCTACTTCGAACTCTCGATCAAAAGTATTCACGTCTTGTGAAAAGTTACTAGAATAAGTAGCTAAAAAAATTAAGCTAAAAGTTTCATAAAATTGTAGCTGCATGACACCAAAAACTAGCTAAATCTAGCTATAAAGTAGCTAAGTTGGCATCAGTGGGCGCGCGGGTACCAATCTTATAGATGTAAGCGTCTTACCCCTAGCGTCTTCTCCACTCCCCGCTGACGACTAAGTTTAGAATAGAATAGGATTTTCGACTCGAAGGAGTGCGTAAGACTTTCGTGAATGGATGCTACTTGTCTACGCCTGCTGCATCGACCTATCGAAGGTTGCTTGACAGACGCGGCTATTTGTCTCGGCGCGGTGCATATACAGCTTTTTTTTTAAAAGTTCTTTACTTATTACCCTTTCTAACGATATGCTACATGACATAAGAAACCGTTCTTAAAGTGGTCAAATTAAGATTCGTTTGCCTGAACACGCACTCTAACAATGTAACTGGTTTGAACAATGTAACCAGTCAACGCGGATTAACAAGCAGCAGGTAAAAAGTTAGTCCCTTTCTTACTAGAAGTACAGTTATTGTTGTCTTTGTCTATCGAGTTGAAAGTGAGTGAAGGTCACTTGCCGGGAATCAGTCGAGATTACTCTGCTATTCGAAGTGCCCGTACGTTTCCCGTTGTTCTATCGTAGTCAAATTAAAGTCTTGTTATTGTTTTTTTGTTAAATCTGTTACGTTTTTGTTGTGTTTATCTTTGCGTATTCGTTACAATGGCGAACTTTAGTAACGAGGAGTATGCTGACATGATGTTGGCGTATGGTAAAGCTGATTACAATTCGCATGAAGCGCGAAGAATTTATCAAGAACGATACCCTAATCGACAGTTACCTCACCACGAGACCTTCTCAACTACCTATCGACGTCTGAGGGAGACCGGAAACTTAAACTTTCGGGAGCCCCGAGTGAATGTGAGGCAACATAATGTTGAAGTTGATGAGAGAATCCTTCAAGCTTTTGATGACGATCCTACAACAAGCATACGAGTTGTTGCTGACGGACTTATACCATATATAAATATATACAGGGTTACAGGAAAAATCGTGCTAGATCCATTAAGGGCGTGGAGTACCCATCATTTCTGACTTATTTCACTATGAAACACCCTACCCTAAACTTAACCCTTTTCGAGATATTCGACTTTTAATTTTTTTATTGAAAATTGCCGATTTTTAGGCTACTACATTTATTTTTGTTTATTTTGTGTATCTTATTATTATTATTATTGCATTTTTACATGTGTTATAAGATGCTTTAGGACGTCAATCATTAAAATAGTGCATAAGTTAATTGAATAGACCGTAGTAGACAAGTGAAAGTAAAGAAATAAAAAAAATATTAGTGTGACGTGCGCTGCTAGCTAACTACGGTATGCTAGCGCCATCTCTTATCAAATGGACGCACTACTCGTTCTACCGCCATCTAATATCGCGTAGAAAGAACTAGCACGCACGTAGCGGACGCCCCGCCCCTTATGGAACCGACTAGAACGGTCATTAACCGCGTTAGTAAGAGATAGCAAATGCGTTAGAAGGGGATAGTGCGCGCTTAGAAAGGACGGGATTGTACGAGATCTTTCTGGAAGGATCGAGGTATCGTCTTAGGGGGATTTATAAGCGCGGTGAGCGGCCCGTAGCGACAGTTCCGATCGAGATTTGGAAGTGAATTGATCAAAGTGATAAAGAAGCGATACCCAGTGATTAGTAGAGTGACTGTTTGTGTTATAGTGTTGTACCTAGTAATTCAGTGTTTTAGTGCTTTTGTTTAAGTGGTGTAATTCTGTTGTGCTGTTAGTGTCAAAGTTAATTTTATAGTGTAACCTGACTAATACAGTGTTCTTTTGGTGTTCAAGTGGACTTCATTATTTTATCCCGTACCCTAGCTTGTAACATTAGAAAGTTTATTTTTCTCTAAGGGATATCTAAAAAAAATATTATGGCAATTGTTCGGCAGATCTTTTTTAAAATATCTACGTTTCATCAGCTATCTAACGAGGTATAATAATCTAGGGTTTGTATTACATTTCGTGGAAAAAAAGTAGTTGGGACGCTCCAGGTAGCAGTTCTAACGGTCCCGCGCCTATTGTCCTTCAAGGGTGGTAGGTAGGGTGTTTCATAGTGAAAAAAGTCAGATGTGATGGGTACTCCACGCCCTTAACGGATCTAGCACGATTTTTCCTGTAACCCTGTATATATATATTTATATATGGTTATATGTAATAAGGAGGAACGCGCCATATTAAATATTTTTTGTTTAAAATCTACTTTTATTTTACAGAGCGATCATAGACAGCCTTACACGGTTCAGACACGCAGAGAACCAGCTGCGTCACCTCAACACTCTGCTCTCGGAGGCGGAAGCGGAGCACGCCGGCGTCAGGGCGCAGTGGGAACGCACGGTGGGCGAGCTGCGGGAGCTGAGAGAGCGCCGGAAGAGCAGCGAGCCGGACTGCCGGGGCCCGCTGTACGAGTGAGTGTCGACTCTGCTCTCGCAGGCGGAGGTGGAGCACGCCGACGGAGTTAGGGCGTATAGAGAACGCACGGTGGGCGAGCTGCGGTAGCTGAGAGAGCGCCGGAAGAACAGCGAGCCGGAGTGAGAATCAACTCTCTGCTCACATTCTTCGTTTCAAAATGTCTGAGCGTAAAACGGAACACAGTGTTTATCCCTCTCTGAAGGAAATGGAGAGATGAGCGCAATAGGGCCAGTATAAATTTGCGCCAACCAAAATGTACCAATATTTTTATTTTTGTCTTCTATTTTGTAAACTTGAAAATATTATATTTCATAGCAAAAAAGTTGGTAACCCAAGTCGTGACTTTCTTTTTTTGTTTAAATGTTTATTTTTTAAATTGCAGGAAACTAAGCATGCTGGTTGATAAGTTGGAGCTGATGCGTTGGTTGGTGGGTCGACTGGTCTGTGCGAGCGGGCCTTACGACTGGCTGGCAGACCCTCAGCGCCGACTTGCCGCCTTGCCGCTGACCAGACAACATAACACTGTCGATCTCTTTACTGAATAGCTTAATTTATAGACAGACTAACAACTTGAGTGATACCTCTAGTGTTCCATAGGTTACGGTAACCGACTACCGAGAGCTAGGACGTATGCTTGTTTGCCACTTTACTTGGATAAAAAAATAGCACAAACATTCAAACATCCATAACTTTGGCATTTATAATATTAGTAGGAGGTTAATCTAAGAATTTTCATCTAAGTGTTTTTTAATATAAAATGATTATGAAAGCATTCATGTTTTTTTATTACTATTTGTTGTTTACATTCATTATAAATAATTTACATAAATGCCTTCTAGACTTACTTACAGTTTTAGTTTCAGATTGCAGTTAGCGCCCTCTAGTGGTTAATTTTAAGCAAATATTAAATGCTCTGTTGGGTTCAGCTATTCAACACTAGATGGCGTTAACTAAGGCGAAGCACAAAGTTTTTTTATAGCATCTAGGATGATTATAAACTGTAGATCTACCTATTTACAGGACAACTATAGTAAGCATTACGTAAGTAAAACAATACAATGTAAATAAATAGGTAGGTATTTACCTACCTAAACAAATAAGTAGCAATTTAGCGCGATAAGTTCAGACGACCGGTCAAAGCTCAAAGGCTATCGGCGATCTTAAACATGACATACCTACTAAAAAAATATTATTATGCGATTGGCAGCCATATCGTCAGGATCTTTCAGGCAAGCTTAGGGTAGTTAGAAATATTTTAAAAGATAATCATTTCATCAATGCAGATGTACAGTATGGTATACCTACCATACTCCACCGACAGCTGAAAACCAATGCTGTGGCACATGGGAACATCTAACACCTAGCACATGCCGAGCTGAAAGCCAATTTCCACCACCGAGTATCCTTCTTAATACCTATTTTAGTTTTTATTCATTTTTACAATAGTTCTTAAGTAAATATAATTTGTAAGTTTTGGTTTAAATATATGATTATTACCTACCTACCTATTATGCTATTCGGCCAAGAGTCAAAGCCAAACAAACATGTTCAGTCAGTCATATAACGAAGGTATGTAAATACATGAGAATTGGTAGGTACCTACCTAGGTTTGTGTCAGTCTATCGATAGCTTTGGTTTGAAATAGAAGTGTGTGGTTTTATCTTTTGAGTAGGTAGTTAGGTAAGTTCATTCCTACTTAAAGTATAGTAAATCTTTATTTTTAAAACTGTGTAGGTAGGTATATAGAGATGGTCACTGTGTGTGGGCATTATTACATCTGGGGTGTGAGTGAGGTTGTGGTAGGTAATTGTATATTTTAAAAAGTTTCAACGTTTATTTTATTTTCCAAAATTAACCTTAGTTTGAGGTAGGAGATCTACGACAAAAAAATTTTTTTTTTTTTTTAAACTAAGGTTAATTTTGATTTTTCTTAATAAATAAGAATCTAACAAGATAAAACTAACTAGGTAGGTAATACCTATCATTCCCTGCTTATTGTTGGAATATATTGCTTATATTGGAAAAATACTGTCTGTCGTGTCACCTCTTGTATACCTACCTACATAGGTACTAGGTATTAAAATCGTGGCGGTGATTTCTTGGTCAGTGATCTGATCCGGTTAAGGTATAGGTACATAATAAGTACCTCCGTATCTAATAAATACCTAAACTTTTTTTAATGTGTTTAGGTAGATTTATTGTTATTATTTATAACAATAAATCTAGGTACCTACTCATTATATTTTTTATTGATTAACTTATTGATTATGTTTTCATTTTTATTCTTAATTATGTTATTTTAACCAAATAGGCACTTAGGTACTTAATGAATTCTTCAAGAGGTTTTTATAATACCTACTTCAAGAAATCGAAAAATATTTCGCCTTTCCAAAATGATTGCAAACTTGTTTTGATGTGTAGGTACCTACCTAGTTCGATTTATCTCCGGCACTGACCTTTGTATAAAACCTAGAAGTGCGAGTAGTTTGTTCAGTTACAATAGTAGGAATAAAGGCTGGGTGTTGACCCAATCCCACTCACTGTTTCAGGAACTGCGAGTAGCGTGGTACCACAAGTGGTACTCGTAGTTCCCGATACCCACGTTACAGGGAATTCTAGTGTGGAGTCAGGACTAGGTATGCACATAGTGTCTGTTGGGTAATTAAAACGCCACCTTATCACACAGTACAAGTACGTACGTACCTACGTCTTTGTTTGAATTTGAGGGTAAGTTTATAATAAGTCCCACATAAGCTGTTTAGGTAGGCACATAGTGGGTACATAGGTATTTACATAGGTATAAACCGGCTTGCTTCTTTTTTTCGTGAGTTTTATTAAAATGTATTTTTATTAATTAACTATGTTGGTAGATGACTCTATTGTTGACGTAGGAGTTGCCATCTCTAAAATCTGCCAACCAGGATAAGAAGTGTCATTACCCCGGATTTTGAAGCTTTACATAAATTAACAAACAATCAGTAGTTTTGCATTTTTATTTCTCTAAACGAAATTTAACAAAAATGTACTCTTTTAACAAGCTTTCGGCCGCGTATTTTCGGTAGATGTGTCAGTAGCCTTAAACCAAATGAAACCCCGCCGCCCGCCGCCCGGACGCTCCCCAGACTCCCTCTAAACTAGGACAAATACGGAGAAACCCGGACGGATGGCAACCCTATCTATATGTGTATATGCTATGGCTTGATATAAATGAATATGATTTGTAAATAAATCATAAGTACCTAAACCATAATTCGGTTATTTATTACTATCGTAGTCCTGCGGGCGAGTAGCCGGCCGAGACGAAGGTGGTGCTTGTTCGATTTTTGCTCCGGCACAAATGTTTAAATGTGCTGCAGATATTGTTTAAAAAAAATCAGATAAACAATAATTTACTTATAAGTCTAATAGATACCCTTTCTGATTCTGAAGATGAAATGAGGGTAGTTGCGGAAAATGCCTTTATTTCTTGACGATAGTTCCATAAACTCCAGTCGACCCGTGATTCTGTTGTTGTTCTGTGGACGTGGCCATGGCTGCTATAATTTGCAACACAGTCACAACGTAAAAATTAATAAAACTTATTGCCCCCGACCGACCCACCTTGCTATTACTTCGTTGGCTAGACTCTAAAGGGTCCTAGTGTGGGATCAAGACTATTAATGTAACTGTTTGGTGTTAATTTATGACTTGTTTTATTTATTTTAGTATGAAAATGAAGCTACTCTTCATTACTCTGGGGCTATGCGCCTTAAACGTGAAGTCACAGGAGAGAACAGTTGGAAAATTTAAAGAGGTTTACGCATGGAAACAGATGATATACAACATCAACGGGAATATACGTAAGTCATTAATGAATAATAATACATAGTTTAGTGGACGGCAACTCATCACCTGCCTATGATTTTAATTTTAGTCAGAATTGTCAGGTGCCGTTTCATCCTACTTATCCCAGCAACCATTCTTTATGCATATACTCCTGCAATAGAATAGACATCGCCGACGCGTAGGCACAACTGTCATTAAATATTTGAAATTAAATTTAAATGCTTACAAATGGTAGGTAACTATTCGCAAGACGCGACATGCGCCAAATATTATATTTGAACGTACCTCTGACTACCCCTTACTTCGTATCCTTAAAGATCTATCCACTTAGTATGTACCTGAGTAGCTACTTATGTCCATTGGAATACGGTCGTGAGCGTGGTTGTAATTTGTTTTAAATATAAATAAAATAGCCTAAAGAGAAATATTAATGTTAAAAAATAAAATAAAATAACAGAATAACATATCTAAGTATATTTAGAGTACCTGGATAGGTTAAGCTACTTAGGTTACAGACAGGCATACCTACCTATAGGATAGATAATTTGCTTGATACTACCTAGTATTATATATATCTGTGATATTACTCTGAGGTCATTAGTAATTTGTGTTCAGAGATGACCGTGAAGATTTGTATTGTGGATTAGGATTTCTAGGTAAACATCGTGTTGTTTGTTTTTATAAAAGCTCTTGACACACTAAAGCGAGCTTGCGAAGGACTAGTAGATAGCGATTCATCAACTAATAAAGTGAGTAAAGTACGTATAATCACAGACCAGTGATGGCGCTTCAACTGTATTTATTTGTATATTATACCACAGACCAGTTAAACATTAACTGGTCTGTGTGTGAGTATACAAATAAATACAGTTCTAGCGCCATCTCTGTCAATTGATTGAGTTCAATATGGAGTGATATGAAGCGTCGTAACATGCTACCACGTGTTACCAACAGATGGCGCTGTATCCAAACATACACGAAAGATCTGGATCACGTTAGCTAATCAAATTTTCACATTTTGAACCGACTTGAAAAAAGGAGGAGGTTCTCAATTTGTCTGTCTTTTTGGGTATGACAATTGTATTTTGATGATTTTTACAAGTATTAGATACTTGTACGGTCTACGCAAGTATGACCACATCACACACTACCGCTCGCAGTTAAAATGGCTTCAAATTCGGTATCGTCGAGATACCCCCTACTCTGCCTTCGTTACAATACCCTCCATAATTCTTTCTCTCCTAATTACCTCAAATAACGTTTTTCTCCACTATTCCCTCAAGACTATTCTTCTCGTTCCTCTCAACATCTTCGACTCCTTACCCCTGAGCATTCTACCTCTTTCTATACGGACTCTTTTACTGTAACTGCACACAACTTTTACTGTTACTTCAGAGATATATTTGTATGTATCTAAATATATATTTTGATGTATGAATTATTTTACATTTATGTATATAGTTTAATTCTATTTTAAGTAGCTAGTTATTTAATTTAATAAAATTTTCTCTTATTTTGGTAATCAGCCAAAGGCACTACCGCCCTACTCTTTCATTACACAAAGGTTAGCTGGAAGAAAATGCTAATTAGCATTAAAGTTCGCCTATGTACCAGTTTTATCTTGTGCAGTAAAGCACTACTACTACTTACTACTTATCTTAGTATACTTAGTTTTTTAATGTCTCATTATTACTTCAGCGTAAGTACTTAGTCGATCTTTACTTTTTCCTAAAAAAAAACCACTTATAGGATATAAAATGCTCTCAGTGTAGCAACAGCTTCATGGATGATAGGTACTTATATCAAGAAATCAACGGACATCAAATAATAATCGAAGGTTAAATTATTGAATGAAAAACTGTTGATAGGTAACGTGCATCTAGAACCGGTAACCGTCTCTGGATGGATGTTGTTGTTGTTACAATCTTGTAATTTAAATTTTTGAAGTGACGTGGTCTTTATTGCATCTGTAACATCACTTATTTTTTTTATATAAAAAAACTTAACTACTTTGGGTTAAAGTTAAGTTGTTAGGTTTTTTGAACCCAAATATTTGAACTAACCTACTTATACTCATCTGTTTACAACATGACTAGACATTAGCAGCCCTTTACGCGGGATTAGAAAACAGTGCTGTTTTGTAAAGCGGCTAGGCGTTATGTAAAAGCGCGGATTCATTAGCATATATCACGTTTTTTGTGACATATGGAAATTGAATGAACCGGATAACCTAGTTGCACTGAAAAACTGGCAAAGGGGTCGGCTCATTGGACAGGGCTTACCAACCAACTGGGTAAAAGGGGTGACCTAAACTTTTACAAGCATCTATCCAGAATTAAACAACATTAGAAGGGTATGATATTGAAAAAAACGTGCGCCAAGCGAAGGTATTTATTTATTTTTTTAGAACAGAGAAATCATACGAATTAAATTATAGGACGCCACAGCGTACAATGTAAACAAACTAACTAAAAAATAATACTTACAGAGAAATGTTTATCGTCCAATACAATAGGTATCACATATTATTGTATTATAAACCTATCTAACCTACTTGGATAGAAAGCTTGTCTTCAAATTGATAGGCAATTTTTGTAAATTACCAAAAACGAGTTATCGGACACTATTGAACCAATTGCCTTTCTTACGAACGTTACTTTTCATCGGCAACTTTTTAATTTGGGTACAACGCGCTCACACGTCGCTGTGTGCAATAGATAGTACCTAACCAATAATAATGTTTTTTTTACTGATCATACAATTAAGTATTCCCATTCGCCCCACCCGATACGACGAAGGCGGATGGGACAAACACGAAGACACGAACGATGACGCGTACATGTGTTACGGCCGTGTTATGGCGACCGCGTCTTCTCAGAAAACCATGTTTGCTGTTTCAGTCACCCAAGACCGCGCTACGTCTGACGGACTAGAAACGGCAAGGAACAAGAGGCAATATAACAATGACGCTGTATACTTCAATGACGCACCAGAAGAAGACAGAGATTGGAATCAACGTAAGTTCTGTACAGTCTCTAGAACCAATAGATACCTATTGGGACATAGTTCGCAGAAGCTATTTGATTATGGTTTTTGTAACTAGACATTTGTCACAATTCTGCCAATGTCCGTTTCATGATAGTGTCATAAACTTTTGGAGATGTGAGGTTACTAAGAATATGACCGGTAAAATAATGTGAGATAATCCACGTTTCCTTCATCCAAGTCACACTCACACATCGAGTGGTCCTTGAATGATATCTTAGGTCGCAAGCGTCCATAGGTTAAAGAGGGAACAAGCTTGACGTCTACTGAAATGAAAACTGCTTTAGAGGCAGTTTGTAGCAACATTTAGTCTATGGTACATATTTCAAAATGGTTCAATATACCAAGGAGCTTGCAATACGTTTTGTCAAACGTATAATATACTAAACCAATTAAACAATGAGGCCATAGAGGACGACCTTACTGAGGATTGAAGGAAGGTTTTTGAAAAAATTGTTTTATTAACGCTTTTTAGTATGTATTTGTAAAATTTCTAAAGATTAATAACTAAAGGAACGCCTAAATACCGATTTCCTTTTTTTTATTATAAGAACTTTGCATGTTGACAAAAAAACGTTAGGTAGGCCTTACTTTAGAATATTTTCAGCTGTTTAATTCAACCCCTGGCTTGGAAAAACATTTACACAGAATAGGAAAATAAAACATGTCTGTACCGATGTATTATACATCTGTGGATGTAAAACGGAAAGCCAAATATTTTTGGCATTCACATTTTTGGTTGGTGTTAAAATATTTATTTTTGTAGGGTATCCAGTGTTGAATGAAACATCCAATACCCCTGGTTCTGCAAGACTTGATGGTGAGTTAATAAAGAAACAACTCTAGAAAGTAGTTTCAGGGATGTACTAAGGGTGTTTCACGATGTTATAAAACCTGCAGCAGCTTGTATCTCCGTAACTTGCAATAGCGGTGATTGCTTGGTGGGATCAGAAAGATAGATAAGATGAATCGGATACCGTAAAGACCCATTCACAGTTTCTCGTCTCGAAGATTATCGAAATAATATTAAAAACTTGCTTTATATAAATGATGTGTACGATATCATATTATTCTTATACGCTCATTATTCTTTAGAATCCTTCGCTACGCTTGGGATTTTATTACAGAATCAGTCGCTATACACGCTGGATTCAATATTCGGCTCTCGCGGGAATGTTTGATTGGCATCACAGTCACCACACCATAACAAAAGGATTATAAAAAAAAACAAAGTCCCGTTTGTTGCCTGATTCTTCTTGGCTTGGTAGCGCAAGAAATCGGCGTAAATTCAATTTTAAATTCACATAGTTTATAAACAAAAGTTGCTATAGATGATCCTTGTGATTTCAATTAATAAAAAGCTATTGAATTTGGTCCCTGTGTATACATATACACTAAGCGCACTTTGGTCCCTGTGTGGCACTCTCTATTTACATAAAACATTTTATTTACGACGACCTCTGTTTCGCAGTGGGGGAAGGCCCGCCTGAGACGCAGAAGGTTGCGGGTTCGATTCCCGTTGCGGGACTAATGTTTGCATCTGCAAATATTGGTCTTTGGTCTGGGTGTTTCTATCTGTAATAAGTATGTATTTACAAAAAAAAATTTATATAAGTAAAGTAGTATATCAGTCATGTAATTTCCATAACACAAGCTCTGCTTACTTTGGGGCTAGATGATGTTGTGTGAAAATGTCCAGCAATATTTATTTATTTATTTTTCTTCTACAGAGAAATCAAACAGTTTTTTCATCCAATACAACAATGTCCCAATGGGCGCTGAGAGAGTCGGTGATAGGCTATTCATCGCACTACCCAGACGCAGATATGGTATGTAACTTGGTTTTAAGCGGGTTTACTATGTTATCTATTTTGGGTATTCATCATCATCATTGGCAGTAACCCACTGCTGGGCATAAGCGTCCTTCCTCAAACGACACTCCTGTATATTCTGGGCCTTTCTTATCCAGGTCTTTCCCTGGATAAGAATATAAGTCAAGGTAAGTGTTTCTGTATATGCGGTAAAGCGTTGGAATGCCCTACCTC
The DNA here is from genome assembly GCA_961405105.1 of Perizoma affinitatum. NCBI lineage: Eukaryota > Metazoa > Arthropoda > Insecta > Lepidoptera > Geometridae > Perizoma > Perizoma affinitatum. Next base: position 15,613,545 of record OY560186.1, on the reverse strand, counting down.
ATGTCATATTCATCAGTATGAGAATAGTTCTTCTTCTTCTTTTTCTTCTTCTTCACTATTTGATTCACTTTACCCATTAAAATAAAAATAAAAAACATTAAAATTGGTTCACAATTGGCAAAGATATCGCGTAACGTACAAACAAAAAAAAACATACAGACGAATTGAGAAATTTAATGTTTCGGCTAGTCGTGATTCCATAAGATGATGATGTTTTTTAAAGTTTTATGGGAAATATAGAAATCTCTCACTAATAAAACTTTTATGGGACCTCCTCGGGATCATCTCTATGCAACAACCAAAGAATCATCAAAATCGGTTAGCAATTGCGACGATATCAAGTAACAAACACACGCGATAAAATAATATAAAAATAACATAGTTTATTTTATAGCTCTACATTAAAAGTTTCATAATTATTAATAAACTATCTACATAATATTAAAATAGGATAAAAATACTGTTCTCTACCGGTAGTGATAGGACTACAACTAGAAAACAGAGTTCAAGTCACCGACCGCAGGAAGTGTACCCAAAAGGCTGGCGACATATACTCGTTGAATACCAATTTTCTGACCGAGGTTGGGGCGCCAGCCCTTTCATCATTGGTTTGGTCCATCAGCCGCTTCGAAATATCCCTGCCGCATTGAGAACCTCCTCCTTTTTTTGAAGTCGGTAAAAAAGCAATAAATGTTTTCATCCAGGTATACCTGCAACCCTGAACTACATAAACCTGCGTGACACGTCACGCTCCCCGGCGCTCAGCCCTTACCCCTCGCTGCGCGGTTCCAGGGGTCTGGTCTCCGTTTACAGGACCAGGGCTGACTCCTGCGGCCGCCTCTGGGCCGTCGACACCGGCCTGATGGAGCTCCCTGGTATGTGAACTACACTCCGTTGTTAGGAAAATTTACAATTTAAGTGCAGAACTTTCCCCTTCGGTAGTACAAACAACACTGCGATGTGTTGCCGCTCTGGCGTCGCAGCGCATCATCTTTCTCCGCTTCGTCTTTCTGATTATCTTGTACGTTGCGCGTGCGTTGTGCCGTCGCACTACGGCGTCTCACTGTGTGGCATGTCACTGTGATTCATATGTACGACGACGCAGCGTCACCGCTAAGGCAACGCGGCAGCGCATCGTGTAACCTTACTCTAACTCCTCATAAAATATATATTGTGGGGCGGGGGGAAAGCACATGCACGCAGCATGTGCTCAATACGGAAGACCGTATTGTACGACCATGGAAAAAACGAGATGCCATTTAAAAGTTAATGTTGGCTTGAAATATCCTTCCTGACAGATCTGACTCGGATAGGTTGAGTTGTTATTTTTTAAATGACCCCTGAGAAAAGGTTGCTTGCTATATTTTCTAACTAAAAAATGTTCGTCCACAGATAGTCCGCGACAGATTCAGCAACCGGCAATAGTGGTGTTCGACCTGAGGACCGACCGACAAATCCTGCGCTACCAGCTCAAGGAATCCGACGTGCCTGCCAACAACACGCCCACAGGTAAAAGATCCATGTATAGCCTAAGACAAAGACGATATATGCTTAGGATGCTAAGAGTATTGTGCTGCCAAAAACACGTCAGTAATAAAGCCTATCATTATTATTATACTAGGGTGGTAACACACGACTTGACTAGACGTTTAGTTTATTACTCACACAAGATGCGATAATCTATGCTCTAACAATTCCAGGACTCGCTTCCATAACCGTGGACACGAGTAACGGGTGCGAGAATGCGTTCGCATATATCCCCGACCTCACCACCTTCGGCATAGTGGTGTACTCGATGCGAGAGAACGAAAGCTGGCGCGTCACCCACAACTACTTCCACTTTAACCCTTCAGCCGTCAACCTCAACATCGCTGGTGTGTCACTTTGTTTTTTTTAATGTAATTTGTAGACAGAAATGCATATGGTTCAGCCAGAAGGTGGCGGTGAACCTCGTCTATAGACATCTTTGACGATTGTCTATGGGGCAATCGCAAAGGGGAATATCTTACAACGGGCTGATCCATCTGATCCACTTGCCCGGTGTTCTAGGACCGACAGTGGTTTGTCGGAAATATTAAATATGTCCTCAAGAATTGGGCTATTAAAGGAACGCAAAATTTGAAAATATTTTTGCATTTTTTAATTTTTCGTTCAAACAAAAAACTATTCAGATTTATTATTAGTATATATGAACATATTAACTAAAACAAAATAAAATCTAACACTCATTCCGTTAAGATTACTTTTTATTTTAAAAGTAATAAGTAAGTTAACTTAACTTAAGTATGCTACTTATAAGTAACCGTGTAAGAGTATGTACCTAGGCATGAACATAACTTGTCAAAAAAATCGTTGTACAGTCGATACATTGACTACTTGTTCGAACTAAGTTTAAAATACCAAATGCAGTTTTAGTAGTGACATTGTAAATAAGCTACTTGCTTGGTCCAGGGCAACGCTTCCAGTGGAGCGACGGCATCTTCAGCATAGCGCTGGCGGCCGGTACCGGCTGTCGCGCCGCTTACTTCCACCCGCTCATCAGCACGCAGGAGTTCGCAGTCAGTACTTGCACGCTCAACAACCGCACCGCGCACACCGACCCCGACTATTGGACCAGATACACTGTGAGTGCCATAAGCCATTAAATCCTACTACTATTATAAACGCGAAAGTTTGTGAGGATGGATGTTTGTTACTCTCTCACGCAAAAACTACTGAACGGATTTTGATGAAACTTTACAGTAATATAGCTTATATATACATCAGAATAACACATAGGCTACTTTTTATCCGGGTACCACGCGGGCGAAGCCGAGGGCAGAAGGTAGTACTTAATACATGCCAGTCATTGCCTACTCAATACTCATACATGCTGGTTCCGACGACCTTTGTGGCGCAGTGGGTGAAGGTCCGCCAGAGACGCAAAATTTTGTGGGTTCGATTACCGCCGCAGGACAAATGTTTGTATGATCTGCAAATATTTGTGCCGCGTCTGGGTGTTTTCTAAGTATAATACGTATGTATTTCCAAAAAAATTGTAATATATCAATCGTGTAGTTCCCATAACACAAGCTCTGCTTACTTTGGGGCTAGATGCTGCTGTATAAAAAATGTCCAGCATATACATACCTACTCCATACATCTCACTCATTACCTAATATATTAATACGCTTCAACGCTTTACAGAATTCAGGTGGAATACAACACCAATTTTCTATTGTAATTCTTTCTTGTACAATCTTGCCAAGCTTCCCGCCTTCCAAGGCTATTTCCCAGATAATACCAACTTCAACTTTTTTATATGGTTTATGTGGTTAGGGTTGCCACAATTTTGCCAATGTCGGGTCGACAAGTTTTAAAAAAATAAGGCGATGGAGAGATTACCGAAATATGGCCGGTTTAAAATAGAGGGAGACTCGAACATTTTTTTTTAAATAGGTTGATTTTTTATATATGCCAGATAATATCACCACAGTCCCGCGAGAATTGTCACCGCATGCCAATGTCATTCTGTCAAAGTCCAAGCAGGTTGGATACTAGAGGTCTGTAAACTGTAAAGTTCCTACGATGAATAAATGAGTATGCGTTAATACAACGTACTTCATAACACTCTATACAAGTGAGTCATACAATATGTGTAAGATATAACTTCAGTCATGTTCAAGGATTCAAAATTGTCTTCGTGATACTGTAGGGAAGACACGTCTAAGAAATAAAATTCCTAATAAATAAAGCTATGTGTGCTACGTGAGACGTAGCGATTTGATAGTGTGTGCTACGTTTCGTAACGCTTTTGCTACGTGGCATGGTGCTTAAACTACGTCTGGGACGCGATATGTTAATTATGTTACGTGTGTTACTTGACGTAGTGCCTTCGTCACGTGTCCGACGTGACTTTAGTACGCTACGTTTCATAGCATCAAACGCTTACGCTACGCGGCGTATTGGTTATGCTGCGTTTACGTAGACGTAGTGCTTTTGGTTCTTGACAAAATGAACGTTAAGCATGATCACAACATTCGATCCGATATATAATGAAATAAACAGAGAATTCAACCACATTTAGAGATAATTTACCCTCTTAGCTATGCATTCAGATTTTGATGCAATATTGACCATTGCACTATTTGAAATGCAATACTGCACTGCATCAAATACGCGTGCGTTTTCGTCAGCGCGACCTAGCGCTTTTACGAATTTATCTGCGCCATCTAGTTCTGTTACTTGCCAACAAGCTACTACGATCATTTCATACAGATAGTGGGCGAGCGCGGCAACAACACTCAGTCGACGATGCACGATCTGCATCCCTCTGGCGTGATGTTCTACGCGGACATCGGCACGGACAGCGTCGCCTGCTGGAACACGCACCGCGCGCTGGACGAGCAGAACTTCCATCTGCTGGCCAGCGATCCGCAGCGGCTCAGCTACCCAGCAGGTGAGACCTTACGACTGTTTATTTTTGAGGTACCAATGTATTCAGATTTGGTATTCATTTATTCCAAAATTAACAAAAAATATATTGTGTAATGTTACATAACGGATTAAATATTACACACAAATCACTTAAAATTATACAACAACACAGTGAGACAAACAATGTTAAACCATCATGAAAGAAAAAAATGGATTATAGTCAAATTATCTTCAACACAAGGTCAATTAACATTCAATATAGAGATAACCAGCATGCTTGTATGCATAGAGTTCATTACATTCATATCCAAGAGGCACAATATAGCAGTAAAATTAAATACAAATGAGATGTTCTAAAGAGGTTTAATATTAAGATCGTGAAGGGAGTATGAACTCTTTTCTAGGGCTTCTAGATTTGAAGAGGTACGCTTGCAATACGAGAGACACGCGCGCGTTGCCGATCCTGAGACATAATAGCTGAAAAGTCTCATGACTGTAATTTCACCGTGTCCCGTACCTATTCTTCAAACGCGGCAGAAATAGGCAGGTGGTAGCACACTTTCTCAGAAGCTATTCTACTCTTAATGATTGTCTTGTGTTTCAGACCTACACGTGACGGGAGACGAGGTGTGGGTGATCGCAAACACACTACCCAGATTCGGCTACTCCAGGCTGGACCCCAATCAATACAACTTCTACGTTTACAAGTAACTATATACCACGATTATCCTATAGTATATGTTAGTTGATAAGTGGCATCGTTAATGATTATATACATATGTATAAAATAATAATGACTGTGATTACCGATTTAGTATATGTATTTTTTTTATTACAGTGTAAATAAATGGATCAGAGGATTTCTGGAATTCTTGTCCACAAATCCCCTTAGCTTCCGTTTGAGTACTGGAAGGGGATTTTTGGACAAAAAGTCCATAAATCCCCTTCGCAGGGGATTGTCGCAGGGGATTTATGGAATAAGCCATAATATGTAAAAAAAACATAAGTAGTATATTTCAGCTATGTGGTTCCCATAACACAACCTCTGCTTACATTGGGGCTAGATGGTGCTGTGTGAAAATGACCAGCATTTTTTTTTATTATTTAGTTTGTTTAAGTACCTAGTCGATATTAGATACGATTTCGATTCAATGAGGGGTTTTCACGGCCACTTTGAATCATACATTTTGTTAATACATAGGTACATATAATACATGGACGACCTCTGTGGCGCAATGGGCGAAGGCCCGCCTAAAACGCAGAAGATTGCGGGTTCGATTCCCGCTGCGGGACAAATGTTTGTATATGCAAATATTTGACTCGGGTCTGGGTGTTTACAAAAAAAATTATGTATGTAGTATATCGGTCACGTAATTCCCATAACAGAAGCTCTGCTTAGTTTGGGGCTAGATGATGCTGTGTGAAAATTGTCCAGTACTAAATTATTATTATTATAGAGAACCGCAACCTTCTGCTTCTCAGGCGAGCCTTCGCCCATTGCGCCACAGAGGTCGTCGCTCTTTCGCTTTAGCTACAAAAAATTACAATATGTCAATTGTTTAAGTGATTATTTTATTTATAATTGTGTTCTAGGGCTAACGTCCAGGACCTCATAACTGGGACGGTGTGTGAGGCAAGTCCTAGCAATCCGGGCGAGTCCAATATCCAGTTCCAATCAAACTACCTGCTTCGATCTGTGAACGAGGATTATCGTCCACCATCAAACAATAAATATCAGTCTTCAACGTTTAATAGATATAATTAAGGAAATATTGATTTATTTTTAATTACTGTGTAACGATCAGATTGACCAATTGCTATTTTGCCTGAAGTTACTGATACTTAATAAATAATAATAATAATGCCTTTTTATTTCCTCACCATCTTAATTTACAAATTATTTTAAGGTAGATAATTACAAAATATTCTTTATTAGGAACCTCTCTTTGGGTATAGGCCTCCTCTACTTTACTCCATTTCTTTGTCTTTTATGGGTGGAATATCGAAAAATCATTTTTATTTTTCATACCAACACACCAAAAGAAATATGCCCAAAAATGTCAGGTCTATAGAACTTACGGTTCAGGCAAATGGTTTGAATAAGAAAACAAAAGTAACCCGACTTGGTACTGCGCAACCCGTTTTTGTGACTATAAGAGGAACGCGCCGCGTCTACGTTCGCATTGAATTTGTTCCATAAAAAAATCATCTGCTAGCTAAACTTTCGAGTGAAGGAAATTAAATTTCGCAATGCACTCTTATTTCACTCCTACACCTCAAAATAAACATTATCTTTCAAATTACAGGTATTTTTTTACACAAATCACCATTCTATTTCTCGCAAGGGTAGAGGTACCTAACTATAGCTTTTGTTTCAATATGTTCAAACACATCCGGCGCATTTTATTTAGTGCTGCAGGTCCTGGTTTCGCACTAACAAAGCGTATGGCTTTGTTAGAGAGCCGTAGTAGTTAGCCCGCTGATCACGGTGATGAGATCTAGCGGGCTAACTACCTCTAGCATCTAGCGGGCTTGTGATGCCTAGGCTACTAACTTTGTACCATTCAGCAGTTTACGTTAGCAGTACGCTTTTGGACCATATTTCCAATCGTCAATAGGGTCTTCGGCGAAAAAGATCAATTTACTGGCTATATTCCGTTCGATATATAATATATAGATATTTAAGGAACTAAAGCATGTGGCAGAGCGCTATACCATCAAAATGGTCTACCTGGCTCTGTGCCAAGCTATCTTCGGATACTGCATTACTTCATGGGGTGGCGCAGAACACATATGCTGAACCTGGAAAGATCCCAAAGAGCGATCCTCAAAGTAAGTGCAGGACTTCCGTGGCAATTCCCAACAACTGAGCTCTACCAAAAATGGGACGTTCTATCTGTCAGGCAGTATTTTGTTCTTCAAATTATCCTTTCCCAACACCCAACTAATTTATTACCAAAACCTATTGAGAAACAGGCGTAGACAGGGATTAGTTTGTAAAGCCATAGCATTCAACACAAGATTCTCAAACCATTTCAGCTGTTTCCTGGAGCCCTACATCTACAATACAGTTAATAGTATTTTGCATATCTATCCCCTAGTTAAAAATAAATGTAAGTCCGAAATCCTATAAACCGAAAAACCTTTCTCTGGCACCAACCTAATTCATAAGTTTTATGTAAATTTATCTCTAAACCTAAGAATTACAGAATTCTCACATAGGTTATGTGAGAGAAATAAATGATTTTTATTTATTATATTATACCAGTGGTCAGTTCAACCTGATTATTTGTACAATTACATAATATTTTTAATTGTATTCATATTTAGTCATATTAAGTATTACTATTTAACTTATTGAACTATTTAGAACTATTAAACTAAAAAGGCTAATTACATAAAAAATACTATTATATTATTGTTATTATCATTTTTCATGTAAATATTTCTTTATAACATAGTTTATGCGAAACTGTTAAAATTTTCATACTGTGTTCATATGTAATTGGAATTACATGTAAATTAGACCCTGAAATAGAAACTATAAGCAATTATTCATGTAAATTCTGTTGATGTTCCTAATAAATAAATAAATAATAAATAAGTAATGTTGCGTAGCCAAGACAAAGTGAAAGCCACTTGGAAAGTAATCCACAGTGAGATGGAAGAATCACAACTAAGAACAATAAGTTTAATTTGAAAATTGGCAATGCCACCGTCAATCAGGATGGTGATGTAGCTAATGCGTTCGAAAACTTTTTTACCGACATTCCAGTCTCTACCACAAAGTCCTCAAACTCCTTTCCTATATAAGCAGAGTCATTGTTAAAAGTAAACATAATGGAATGCAAAATTCAATTCAAATTTCATTATGTAAATAGTGATGACATAAAAGCTTTCAACCTCATAAATGTTAAGAAAAGCACAGACCTCTGGGGCGTCTCTGTTCGCGTTGTGAAAACATTGATTGGATAATTGTTCCCGAACTAGCTTTAATATTCAACGAGTGTATTGACTGTGGTGTGTTCCTTGATTTAATAAACTACAGTAAAATAACTCCACTTTTCAAATCGAGCACTTGTTCTGACCCTGGTAATTTTACACCTACCTAAGCACTCCCTACATTTAGTAAAATTTTTGAAAAATTAAATTTAAATAAATTGCATAGATATTTCAAATTAAATATATACTGCATAATAAACAATTCGGATTTACTAAGGGTCGCTCAACCACTGATGCTGTTATTGAGTTAATATCGCACATGCCCGGGAGGAATCGCATGAAGCGTTAGGCGTTTTTTTTTGGTAATGACCCAATAATTGGTTTCTCGGAAACGATTAGCTTCCACAGGATAAAATAAAATAAATAATGCTGGTCATTTTTTACACAGCATCATCTAGCCCCAAAGTAAGCAGAACTTGTGTTATGGGAACTACATGACTGATATAGGTACTACTTATACACATTTTTTTTGTAAATACATACATATTATACATACAAAACACCCAGACCCGAGACAAATATTCGCAGATACAAACATGTGTCCCGCGGCGGGAATCGAACCTTCGGGCCTTCGCCCACTGCGCCACAGAGGTCGTCCAAATAACAATTCCGTCAATATACAATTCCGTCAGGATACAATTCCGTATGATAAATTTAAATAGGTCTCCTACCTCAGTTGATCTATCTATAGATCGTTTGCAACAGTCTTTAGATAGTTTCATCTGTATTGTTTATATATACTGGTATCTAAATCTGTCTATGAAAAAAAATAACTAAGGTACAAGCCCACCATAAATATCAAACTACTATACCTGCACGTACATTGAACCAAAAGTGCAATATTTAAATGTAGTGATTCTATTCCTCCTTTGAGACTATGCTCGGTACTGCTTCCTATGATAATATTGACAACTTAGAACCAATATTGTTGTTTACAATAAGTTTTCTCAATAATCGATCTACTATCACTTGGCTTCTGTGAATTTATAACGGACCTGTTTTGTAGAATAACCCTGCTGTTAGTTATATTGCTGATAAAGAATTGACCTGCCTGAATGATTAGTCAACCTATTACAGTATTTATTATACTAAATTATAATTTGTTTGTTTGTCGCGGTTCAAAACCTGTTAAGTGGATTGTAACGCTCGTATTTCCGAAGAACAAAACTAATTCTAGTTGAACGAATTTAAAGTTGAGTGAACTATGTACAAATAGGTATACAAAAATACAGATGAAACAGCTAGCTGAACTCAACTGATCCAGATCACTACCAGTCAGAAGCCTTCCCGTTTTAAGACTAAAATGTTAAAAACTCCTATATAGATATATATCGTTATAATTGTAAAAAAACATACGATTATTGTCATTTTGATCTATCATTTGTGCGTTAAACAATATATAACTTCAATGTAGAAAAAAATAATTATAAGTACCGTTTTTGGACAGAAATCTTGTACTGCGAGACATTGCTTCTTGCCAAGTTCATGGGAAAAAGGGTCTTGACAGACTGACAGACAGACAGACGGTTCAGATTTTTACATTTGATTTAAAAAAAAGAACTAATATGACTCAAGTGTAAAGGTATAACAGAAAATATACTAACAATAAAGTGTTTGTTATTTTTTTAATTTATTTATTTGTATGATAAATGGGGTCTTAGCTAAATAATTTGATGTTGCAGCACTTCAAAGGTAAAACAATCCTAATAATCGTCAATGTATCTATTGCCAGGCAAAGCCGCGTGGTTATTTATATTCCAATGATTGCTTTATAAACCAGTTTAGACGGTGACATTTTGTCCATTGATCAGTGACTGACGGCTGGCCAGTTGTATTCGCGCATGCGAAGTGTGCGCGAGTGATTGTTTAAAAGTTTTACAAAAGTTGTTAATTTTAGTTAAAAGGGGCCAAAAGTAAGTTTGTTTTATTTTGCAACAGAGACAGATGTACAGGGAACATAAGGCTAATATTTAAGAACGTTTTTTGACAGTTTTCTATGGAAATGTGTCTATACTAAAGTCTAGTTTTTAAAAACATAAAAAAATTCTCGAAGCATATTTTTCTAAATAATAAAGGGCCCTATTTAAAATATTTAACATTCGAAACACTGCTTTGACCCTTTTTGATACCTACATATAACTAAAACGCTTATTAGCTAACTGTTTAAAATCTGCTTAAGTAGCCATGTTATTAGTTAGTTGTATTATACCAGACTATAAGGTACCTACATAATTATATAATAGCGCGACAAATGAACAAAAAAGCGTTTTTCTTCTTGTCACTTTTGTGATGGAATCTTTGCTGTAGCCTAGTTTATTCTAGTTCAAATAGATGATATCATCCAACATGCAACAGAATTTGATCCACATTTATTAATATTGACAAACTATAGTTTCAAAACTATAGTTTGTCAATATCAATATCAAACGAACACAACCAATCATACAATATCAGTCGAACTTGGAATGAAAGTCTTTGCTCTTTCATGCTTGAAACATGAAAATTTTAAATAAAGCTACTGAGCTTACATAAATAATAACGTGTTTCAGGGTTTTTGGATTTGATATTTTAAGGGGGGAAATGTGAGTATCGGTTTTATTAAAGGTCTAGGTTACTTGAAAATCGGAATTGTAGCTACTTCTCATAAATAAATAATGATGTGTTTCTTGGTTTTTGGATTTTCATTTTAAGGAGGGGAAAAAGCTGCTGGCAACAGCTAGTTATAAACATCAACATATTTATAACTAGTTTCTGTCCGCGGCTTTACCCGCTTGGTGCACTGATAAAAATAGCCTTTTCTAGGTAACCAATTATTGACCAGCTGAATCGGATAATTATCTGCAAACATCCATATATTCATATTGTAAAACGGGAATAAGTCGAAATATAGTCGGTGCCTTCACCGATGACCGTGAAAATTCTAATATGAATGATCAAATTCACGAATAAAATACATATTTTCGCTTATATAATATTAGTTAAATTCATAGTTTCCAACTGAAACTTATAGTTTATTATGGTATGTATATTATTGTAGTTTCATACCGAAGTATTTTAGTACCAAACTTAAAACGTGATTCAGAAATTATTTTAAGACAGATTTCCACATCTTGTTATCAGAAATAAACAAAAGTGTAAAGGTTAACTCGTTATCGTATTAACTGATAAAACTTAAACTACAACTTACTAAATTAATCGTCATCCTACTAATATTATAAATTCCAATGTTTGGATGTTTGTTGTTAATACAATCTGTAATTATAATCCCTGTAATTTCAATTAATAAAAACCTATTGACTTTGACTTTGAACAAACCGATTTGGATTATGAACAGGTTTAGTTCGTGTTATATTTAAATAAATACAACAGTACCCACCAGTATTACAAAGACAAATATCTGCAAAACATGCAAACATTTGTCCTGCATCAGCAGGATTCGAACCTGCTCTTGTTAGTCACCCTGTGCCACGGATATATGGTTTGTAAGCTTGTTGGTTATTATTTAATGTAAGATGATGCATTTCCCTTCATCTTTCTCTTTCCTATGCGATCTCTTTTACTTCTTTTTACGATATGACAGCGATCTTCTCTTTTAAACCGAACTCAAAAAAGGAGGAGGTTCTCAATTCAGCCGAAAAAAACAAAAAAAAGCCGTTTTTTTTTATCGTACCTATGTATTTGTTACCTAATATATAAGCAAATTGTTAACCGATTTTGATGATTCTTTTGTTGTTGTATTGAAAATGATCCCGAGGTGGTTCCATAAAAGTTTTATTCCTGAGGAATTGCTATTTCCCGTGAAAATAAAAAAACATCATCATCTTATGGAATCATGACTAGTCGGATCATGCAAACCTGCAGCGGGATTAGTACCCGGTTCGTGCGTCTCATCCTACTTAACGCCACACCATGCATCAAGGTTGTCAAAAAATGCTTCCGCTTTTGAACCACGTACTTATCAAAAACCTCGAGATAAGTTTTTCCTTTATTTTTTTAACAAAATAACAAGCAATTTAATTACTGAACGTGGGATTGGCATTGTACTAGTCAATGAATAAGCTTGCCTTTGTTTCTCAGACTCGGGAAGGAAACGTTCGTATTACTCATAACTGCCTGCCTAGTAAGTAGGTGCTTACTCAGGTAATGCGTAGCTAGATTTTTTTCTTGAGGAAAATGGTCGGTCTTTAAAAGGTCAGATAAATCTAAAACTAAGTAGGGGCAAACTGATATGTGCGATTTTTCATTGCCTTATGTGACGTCAAATATTATATGGGTCACAAGGACCATGTAAAACGTAATTATCTTTCTCAATTAATGAGTTCACCTTGTTCGATTAGCAACACACCATAGCTGGATAAAGGATCCAAGCAGAGTTTGTTGCCTGATTCTTCAAGTCTTGGTCGCGTGCGAGGAATCGAAGGAAGGACGAAAGGAAGGAAAATTGTAAATTCACGTGGTTTACTAGCTGACGTTTCTATATGATCCTTGTGATTTCATTGAATATAAACCTATTGACGTTGACTTTTCTATCTACTTATATCCTTTTTGTGTAAATGTGTGAAAAAAAAAATGTTTTGGTAGATAGATAGAGCAGAATATCAGTATCCTCAAAATACTCCTTTTAAGTCTCTAAAAGTATCGGAACGATTTGCAGTTTCTTTCCATTTCTTGAAAGTAAAGTAAACCTTACACACTTATAACACACTTTATTACGCTTAATGTATTAAAAACAATACATTATTTTAGACCGTTTCTAATAAAAATCTCGATCTGAATCCGTATCCTACTTAAAAACAATTGACGAATTTTACCTAAAAAAAGTCAAAATTGAGACATGACGACTTAATCCGATCAGGACTGGGTTGTTAAATAATTAAGAAAATGTTACCTCTGATAGTATATCTGTAATTGATACACACTGTTTGGCCCGTCAGCATAAATAACCTCTGTTTATTTCCCTTTCAGCATGGCTCATCTTAAGTTGTTCGTGCTGTTAGCATGCGTGGCTTGCGCCATAGCACGTACCACCGTTCGCGAAAATTCAATTTCTGGACCCATCACATCTCTTACTGACAAGGTACATTCTGATACTTCAAACTTGTGGCAAACAAGATGGACCGGCCCATCTGTGGTGACCTCTGTGGCGCAGTGGGCGAAGGCCTGCCTGAGACGCAGAAGGTTGAGGGTTCGTTTCCCGCCGCGGGACAAATGTTTGTATGATTAGCTAATGTTTGTCTCTGGTCTGGGTGTTTTCTATGTAGGTATAATATGTATGTATTTACAAAAACAAAAGTTTATTAGTAGTATATCAGTCATGTAGTTCCCATAACACAAGCTCTGATTAGTTTGGGGCTAGGTGGTGCTGTGTGAAAAATGGCCAGAATTATTTATTTATTTATCTGAGAGAAAATGGTGAAAAGTCTCATGTGCCTGTAGTTTCACCCTTCAAACCAGAAGTATATAGATGATTAAATATATGTCAAAAATATCTCGCAAAAATATTTTAAGGTAAAGTGACGGAATGGCGGTGGCGTGCGGTGGCGAACAAAGGGAAAAGGTTGTCAAGTGGTTGCCAGAGTTCGCGTGAATGTATTGATTGCCACCGCCATCGCCACCGCGTGACCTTGACTGGGACATAAGGATTTCAAAGGTAATATAAAAAAAATGTTTTTCTGTAAATTTTCAGGATGCCAGAACTAAAGCCAGGGTTCACACAGCGTTTGCCAACGCAGGGAGACAAGCAGGAGTCGAAATTTGGAGAATCGCGGTGCGTTACCTAAATACTAAACTGTTGTAAACGAAGCAAGTTAACAAAAACAAATCTTACAGACCGGGAGGCGGCAGTCTATAGCCTTTCTATCGAGTACCAGGATGAGTTATGGGGAGAATGAAAAAAAAAAAAAACGTAAAAATACATTGGGACATGAGTACAGTCAGATAGATTTGTACAGCTTAAAAATATAATAAAGCAACGAACGCCTGGGTAGTTGAAGTTATTTGTGTCCTCTTCCACCCCATAGTAAATGAGATTGACTGACTCGATCCATCCTGGTATAATAATCTTCCAAAATGTAAATAGTATTACCGTTGTAAGTTTAAATAGCAGCTATTTCATAGTTTTTGTACTGTATTCAGAAATATCACATTTTTATTTATTCATTTGACATTTACTTAAATTACTATATTATGACAACACTAGTGAGAGAAGCGAGCTACGCTTTATTGGCATCGGTTAGTGTACCAACAATCGGTGAAGGGCTTGCGACCTGTCACTGGAATGTCAACTACTATACAAAACTTGGGCCATATTTTTATATATTTAATTAGAACGGGACAGACCCAATTACGCTAATTATTTAAACGTTCACAGATAAAATAATATGATAAATTGAAAAATAATAAATAAATAAAATAAAAAGCACATTATGAACAAAATACAAACATAGAATGAAGAAACTTAAAAAATTAGAATTAAAATTACTTTGAAATTAATGAAATTATCTCAAAGTCATTTTAATTCTTATTATAATATACATAGTTTGTATTGTCGATTAAGCTTGACCTACACCACAATCAGATTTCTACAGGTTTTTATAAGTACATTGTATACGTATTATTCTCTTGTTACACTCTTGTTTTTGCAGAGCTTCGAACCAGTTCCGGTAGCGCAAAAGGATTTTGGAAAGTTCTACAAGGGTGATTCCTATATCGTACTTAAGGTATGTTTGCTTATCGAAGAAAATACATTTTATACCAATGTTGTTGCTGAGCACTTGTTTGAAAAAAAAAACATATTTTGTGTATGTTCCACGAGAAAATATCATCCACAGTTATCGATAAATTAGCAAGTACAATTTAAAGACTTTTGGACAATGTATCTCATTGGAAACACCGTGTTGTTCCCCTATACAACAAAGAAAATGTCTCTCAAGAATCAATCATAGCGGAGCAAACATCTTCCCTTTAGTGGCCTTCCACATCAGGAGGCGCCTCGGATAGAAATGTTCTTCGCATCAAACAGGGTTCGCTTCGCTCACCTATACTTTCTTCCAGACTAACAAAGACAAGAAGAACAAGCTGTCCTGGGATATCCACTACTGGATCGGCAGCGAGTCTACGCAGGACGAGTCGGGTGCCGCTGCTATACTCACAGTGGGATTGGATGACAAGTTCAACGGCGCAGCAGTTCAGCATCGCGAGACAGAGGGATACGAAAGCCCTCAATTCTTGGGGTACTTCTCTAGCGGTACGTCTATGTCTTAGACAAAAAAAACTTTCTGTTGGTGTTAACGTCTGCGGAAGGTTGAATTGTATGGTCAATAGTTTTTGAGATGTCACGTACCTAACTGCTGCCAAGTTTTCAACAAACTTAAAAAAAGGTGGAAGTTCCCAATTCGTTTGTATTCTTCCCGATGTCTTTGTGTTTCAATTGAGAACCATTTTTAATCATTGTAATGGGTAGAGTATGGTTCAAGTTTTTAATTGGTAGAGGTGGTCGTCTTTAATGGTGGTCCCATATCAATTTTATGTAAAAATCCAAAAATAAGGGTGAAAAATGAGGGATGAAATTTCATATGGAACTTTTTATCAACTTCCCGTTATTTGAAGTCATTTTATATTTTTTCTGAAAAAATATTATACTTGTTCCTTGTCAAATTTGCGTTCGCGCGACAAGAAAACTAGGGTACATGTATAGTATTGTATATGTTGTGTCCAGGGTTTAGTGGATGTTAGTTAAGTGTCACAATTTTACCCGTGTCAGCAGGAACATGTTTATGCATTTTCCATAAAAAAAGGTTGTAATTTTGATCTTCGAAACTTAATCGGATAGTATTAATGCGGTTTTTGCAACGATTGTATGGATTTTTTTCACTCGAAAAATGTATGCATTAAAATGTGCTCAAAACGGTGAAGGAAAACTTCACGACCGGCATGCCCTAGAATTAAAAATTCGAAGGCATGTGCCATCAGTTAGTGTTCCAATAAGCGTCGATGGACTTGCAACCTCTTACGTGGAATGCTAACTACTGCTTGCAAAACGTGGGCGTGTGCCAAATGTAATGTTTGGACGTGCCTTAATATCTCTCTTACGTTTTATGAAATTTAGAATCGGTATAGTTCGTGAACTAGATTAACCTTCAACCCAGATGATATATATGTGTTATTATCCGAGTACCTCTCAGGCGAAGCCGTGGGCAAAAGCTAGTAATGTCTCAACTGAGGTCATGTATGCTATTACCATAGAACATCTTCAGACATGCTTCTTCCAAATATGGAGCATGGGAAACTAGACGCTAGTACTAGATGGGTAGCTAAACAATTTAATTGGCTTCTGCTATTCCATGAGCCAACCGTGCCCTTGTAGTCTATTAGTATTCGTTAGACAACTCCGAACTGAGTCCATTGAAAGAATTAAGTACCTAACCAATGGTAACTATGTAGTACACTGTGCTGTATATAACACAAATATCAAGTCTTTACCTATTTTGAAACAAAACAAGGTTCCTAACATAAGATAAAATAAAGTTTATTTGTTCAGAATTATTTGGTACAATTTGAGTAATACAAGTATGACTAATTATAACTTAACTTAATAAGGTCGTGTACCATAAGAAACACTGTTCCATGAAAACATGAAATCTTATAGCGATTCATTTCATTTTGTTTTCTATGTATAATATGTACCTATTAAATACAAAAAAGTATAGTAGTCACGTAGATCCTCTGCTCTGCTTACTTTGGCATTATTATTTAAAGGGTTTTGGAAATTATTAAACAGTTTATCGTATAAGAGTACAAACAAGCGTGCGACTCCCTATAGGTGCTTACATACTAAACTTACAAGTAGGTACAATTAGTTAGGCACGGCTCATGGAGCTTCGCTATTCCTAATAAGGGCAACAGGCATATTCAATGGATCTCAGAAAATTCGATACCAAAGAATATCCGTTTAACCCGAGGTCAAAATTACACAAAAGTTATTCTTCTGCTGATCGAATAAACGCATGTAATTTCGGGAAACGTCAAACAAGCTCTTCAATTCCAGCTCTCACATACCTGGCTGGGGGGAATCCGTCGGGTTTTAACCACGTCGTCACTAACGCCGGCGCCACCAAACGACTCATCCAGGTCAAAGGCAAGAGGAACGTCCGTGTTCGAGAGGTATGTTGTTTTTAATTATCCAACAGTCACATTAGTCCTGACTTCAGGATTCCCTGTGTCGAAAATATCAGGAACTGGTACCAAAACATCCAGACTTGCAAAAAATATCTGCAGAATATAGAATATGCACTCAGTACCTACTATTATATCTAGTCTGGCAGATATATTGGTTCAAACAGAGATCTATAGACGCTGGATATAATTAGCATCCTGAGTTCTTTCTATATATTTGTATAGGTTCTATATATACATACTTTTTGTACTTTTGTTCATATTTATAACTATAAACCTATGTGTATTTTTAATGTAAATATTATGATATTACGAAATGGATGTCTGAAATAAAGCATCTTATTATTATTTAAAGTACCTGATTATTAATAATAGTCTTATTATTCTTCAGGTAGACCCCCTGATCTCGTCCATGAATAAAGGCGACGTATTCATTCTAGACAAGGACAACGATATATTAGTATACGTCGGTGATAAGGCCAAGAATGTTGAGAAGCTGAAAGCGATATCTGTCGCCAACCAGATCAGAGACCAGGATCATAGGGGCCGCGGACATGTGGATACCATTGGTAAGTCGCTTAAATGATGAGTAAACAAAGTAGAGGAGTTATAGATTAGCATAGTATGGGCACGTTACGTGATATTACGAGGACGGAAGAATGTTACATTACGATAACAGTGTTTAATATGAATGTGGTTGGAGCGAGAGCAGAGGGAAAGATGAAACAATTATAGAATTAAAGAAGTTATATTTGTCCACCTGGTGGAAGACCTTTATACTACTAAAGAGGCAAAGAAGCGGCTCATCGCACCGGTTGGTAAGCGGTTACCGTAGCCTATGGACGCTTGCAATACCAGAGGTATCACTCACACGTTGTGATATCAAGATCCTCCCTGGGATATCAAGATGAAAGATCTCATGTGCCTATAATTTCATCGGCTTCTCCAGCTTTGCATTTGTAAACCGTATTCTCCATAAGTCCATATAGTAGATTGTTTGCGTTTGTATCAACAAAAAGAACGCGATTTATTACAAATGAAGACGCGCATATCTACGTACTTCCATTCGAAATGTTAACATTTTGATGCCAAAGTATAGATTTTTTTACTGCCCTTCCGTTCAGTAAAACAGCGCATTTCAACCAATCACAAGCAGTTACTCAAAAGCAAGCGTCACCGCGCAAGTTTTCAAGGTTTTCAAACACCGCATTAGTTTACAATTCTCCATACATAATAAACGTTAGTGATTTGAATTCTGTGGACTTGCGCGGAGTTAATAAAACA
This sequence comes from Perizoma affinitatum, assembly GCA_961405105.1. Lineage (NCBI taxonomy): Eukaryota > Metazoa > Arthropoda > Insecta > Lepidoptera > Geometridae > Perizoma > Perizoma affinitatum. Next base: position 15,594,669 of record OY560186.1, on the reverse strand, counting down.
GTATTTTGGGTTCTCCTGAAAAGTTAGGAAGATTGATTTATCTGAGCGGTGTTAGGTTGTTGTTCAGCGCCGCGTGATCTTAGGAGGTTGCATTGCAATGTTGCATCACTTTTACAGATGTGTACTCAAGTGATGTGGATGTTCAGAAGTTCTTCACTGCCCTCGGTTCCGGCAGCAAGGATCTCGTGCCAGAAGAAAGCGCCGGTGGTGATGATCTGGTAACGTGATTAGCATACTCGTAGAGAGAGAAACAATTTCATTTTTAAATCAATTCAATTATCATATTTATAAATTTACTTATATGCATTTTAAATAATAGTTATATAAAAATAATAATGTTTGCTTGTTTTACACCAAATAATGTTAACTAAAAAAACACCAAATAATGTTGACAATGTTGTTCAATGGGCGGGCTTATATGTATTTAACATGCTCATTGAAGAGGCATACTATTCAATTGATGAATTCTTGAAGGATACTCATTTTAATTCATTATGCATGTAATTTGATCATTTTATTTTATATTCTCTATTGACATTGTTTATTCTTTATCGTTTTCTATTTTTTTATTCGGATTTTAAAATGTTTGTACCCCCTCTGGTAGAAACTAGCTGGACTCCTATCAGAATGGCAACACCTTTATAACCTAGTTTTCACAGATAATAAAATATATTTCATTGCATTTCATTTAATTTGTCTCGCTCGGTCAAAAAGACGCGGCGGCGGCGGTGGAGATCAAAGGGAAATGGTAGTCAATTGACTGAACTGAACTGAGGTGAACAGAATGAACTAAAAACTATCGCGTAGACGTTATTGTGTAATCTTGACTAATGTAAGGATTAAGCTTCTGATATGACTGAACCAAAAATTTAATTATTCAAAAAATGTATAAATCTTGATTCGCATGTAATTATGCGAATCAACAATGAAATGTAGACTTAATTTCATGAACCCCGTTTCCAGGCTTTTGAGAAGAAAGAGGAATCATCCGTTCTCCTCTCGGAGGTATCGGATAGCACCGGCAAAGTAAAGTTGACACCGCTCTCGCGACCGTTCAGACAGGAACAGCTGAAGCAAACGGTGAGTTATTGTAGCAAAAGGCATTTATATATTTACAATTCAACAAACAAACAACAGCGTAGGCGCAATAATTTTGAATGGTGTTATAATTAAAAGGTACGTCTGTATGTAAGTGAAAAAAGATCGAGGACTCAGCCACGCTGCTTTTCAGCCCCGCCTAGTGATGTAGCTGCTGACAGGGCCTGATCTAGCTATTCAGTTGCTCCGGTCAAAAATAATATTTGCCGCCCTGTAATTGTATTATATTATTTTAATATTATATATTGGCGGCAAATATTATTTTAATATTATTTTTTTGTCATTGGACAAGCAAAGTTATGCTTGTCCATAATGACAAAATTAATACAATAACTTTATAACCGCCAACCGGTCAATTTCGCAACCGCTAATTTTTGCCGCTATGGGCATTTGCCCCGCTTGCCCCCCTTAGATCGGGCCCTGGCTGCTGACGTCACCGTTACGACTCTCGAACCCTTATCAGCTGTTCTCGATTAAAGGTGCACTTACGTATAATGTAGCTTTATGATTGAGGTGATAAAAGGAAACCGAGAACTCACTTTACTAGACTTATTTATAAAATATGCAAACCGCCTATTGACCGTGTGTAGTTAAGTTTACTTTAACATGTCAGCGTTCTGTTATGGTACCACGGTACTCATAGTTCCTGCGACACATAGGGTCCTAGTGTGTGGTCAGGACTATGTATGTATCAGTTGGACCGTGGGCGTTTATTTATTTATTCTTTATTTTTATCTAAATCTTTCTGTTGCTATACCCTTACACAGGGTTCTTATGAGATACCTACCTATAAACACATACATTGAAAACAACCTTGAATGTTGCCTTTGTACAAAGTAGGTATTATTGTTTTGACAGGACGCGTACATCCTGGACACGATCAGTGGAAGCATCTACGTGTGGATCGGTAAGCAGGCAACTGATCGGGAGAAGAGCGAAGCTATGACCAAGGCTCAGGAGTACCTAGCTTCCAAGAAGTACCCTGCCTGGGTAAGTAACATGTAAAATAAAAGTTTATTTCAATCAACACGAGTAACCGCTTACCAACAGGTGGGTCGTAGGCATATTTGCCACTTTAGATGTATAAAAAAAGTTAGCATTCCAGGTGACAGTTTACAACTTTACAAGCCTATCAGAAATCAGAATCTTTATTTTCATGAATATAGGTCAGCTTATACATGATGTCACATTTTTTTTAGGTCCATGTATATTCTACCATCCATATGGTGTGCAAATGTCAATTATCGCCCCTTATCAGAACACTTATTAATGTTTATTAAAACATTTTGGTTCTTAGGCATGCTGATTCCTTCAGTATAATGTTTGAACGTGCCTCAGACTACCCTTTACTTGGTATTCTCAAAGTTTGTTGATCTGTTTACAGGTGAAGGTTGAGAGGGTCCTTCAGAATACAGAGCAGGCCATCTTCAAGCAGTACTTCGCGACATGGCGCGATGCCGGCGCGTCCCACTCCCGGCTAGTATAAACTGTAAGTATATATTCTGGCCCCAAGTGTTGTACTGGGGGTCTTGACAAATACTTCACGCTTAGTTTTCCTTTCACGCTAACAAAGATTTGTTAAGGAACAATTTGGCAGAAGTCACGTGACACAGCTAATGTCATTTCTATACGATTCAATCTTTCTGCAGGCGTAAACGTCAACAGAACGTGCTATTTGTCTAGACTCCCTGGATACAAAATACAGATATATTTCTATTAGCCAATTTAGGCTTGAGTTCACCAATAAAATAAACGGATGGTTAAGTCTAACCATTGATTATGATGACAGATTCCTATGAGAACATGTATCAAAAAGCTTTGATCAAGACCTAACCATCCGTTATGGTTGGTGAACTTAGCTTGTATATCGCGAGAGGCCGGTTACAAAATATACCATCTATACTTATATTATAAAGGGGTAGAGTTTGTAAGTTTGGATGTAGGGGAGTATCTCTAAAACTATTCATCAGATTTCTAAAAATATTTTACCAATATTTAGAATGGACCTTTTGGGTGGACATAGGTTGTATATTATCTCATTCAAATAAAATGGCGTTTGGTGGAGACCAATTTTGCAACGTAAGTTTACATCGAGAAAACGGGAACGAATGCGTTTTTTACGGACGCATTAGCTACTTTTTATCCGGCTAAGCCGTAGGCAGTAGGTAGCTAGTATAAAATACAAAATATGTATTTACCAACTACTTAAGTTGGTTACAATTATGTCATTCTGGTATCACGGGAGACCGGTTACGACAGACTCCTAGGAAAACATGATCTTGCCAAAAAGCTTTGATTGGGACCTAACCACTCGCTATTGTGTTGGTATACTCGGGCCTTAATTACAAGTTTGAACGAATTAATTTACGTTTTATTTATTATTTTCAGATACCAGTGGCATTTTGTGATTCGCGTATCTACAAAATAAGTTAAAATAACACTAACTAATAACTTTGTAATAAAATTATCATATTTTTATATACCACGATGTCTTTTATTCATTTTCCGCTTTGTTTCATAATATAAAGTTCATATGATTATTTAAGTACCTATATGTTGTTGGGATTTTCCTCATTGCAATGTTTCTGCTTGGAACTAACGACCAACTCGACATAGGAGAATAGATAGGTGTTGTGGTACCACGGTACCCGTTGTTCCTGATATCACAGGGAATCCTAATGTCCTCACGTTAGGATTCCCTGTGATATCAGGACTATTTAGGGTCTGTGAGTGTGAATGAATTACTGAAAATACTAACAAAATAAACAATAACACATTAAGACAAACGTACAATGGGCGGTCTTATCGCTTAAACACGATCTCTTAATCGATTTAAGAATTTAGTGTTCTACCTAGGACACCATAGGGGGGAGGCTGCAGTCGTGAGCGTGTTCTAAGGTCTTTGCTTTCATAAAATTTTGCAAAATACATTACTGGCATAATAAACCTACCATACCAGATTCTACGACGTCTGTTTTTTCGTTCATTTTCCTTATATTTTAGGGTTCAGTATCCAATTATTAATTGAGAACAAAACCTCGTCGGAAAGAATAGCACAGTTTGCATTTTATATCTGGGGACTTTTTATTGTGTGTTTTTTACTCTTAAAATCTAAATATACCAGCTGTGTAATAGAAAATAAATGATAATAATAATAACAATAGATTACGTTTATTTGCCAGAACATGTGTACAAAAGGTTGCGGGTTCGATTCCCGCCGCGGGACAAATGTTTGTATGAACTGAAAGCATTTGTCTCGGGTCTGGGTATTTTCTATATTTGTATGTATTTACAAATAAAAGTACTTATATAAGTAGTATATCAGTCATGTAGTTCCCATAACACACTAGCCATGACTCTACCACAACTTATGTATGGATGTGACTAATGCAGGAATTAAAATATTTTTAAAAATTATTATTAAATTGCTCTCAAAATTTTAAATAATGTCAATAGGCCTATAATAAAATACCTTAGAGACTAACATACATAGGTATTATAATACTAACACTATTTGTTAACACGTAAAGTCTGCGACGTGTTATGCAATTGCGCTGTGTCCAGTAGTCGCCCGCGAAAACGACGAAACAACACATTTTTCGGCCAAAATTCGTCACTCATGAACGTCGAAAGATGGGAAGTCGGGACACGGCACGCAAAATATTTAAAACTGTTGTGGCGTGACTCCAACTGTTAACCATACATAAATTATGTATGATAACAATTATATATGCAAATGTTCATAAATATAAAATTTCAAACCAGTCCTGATCTGCATTGGTGACAGACGTTATAATGCTAGTAAAGATTTTATTTTGGATTTTTTTGCTACAATATGTGGAAAGTGTCGCTCAAGGCAAAATGGAGGAGTATTTCTCTTGGAAACAAATTGGATATGATTTTTATGGAATAAAATGTGAGTAAATGCGATACACGAAAACTATTGCAAAATTCAAAAACCCCCGACATATGTTCCATATTTTGTAGCTCTCCCTAGTGACTTGTGGCGAGAAAACCTACTTAAGAACTATTCTTAATATCAAATGTGCATCTCCAAAACGGGAAGCCATTTTGGAAATGCACAAATCTCTTACGTCAGACGCAGACCGATACCGGCGTGGCAGGGAAAAAAACAACCAATACGAAGTGTAGTTGTAGATTTACTGTGACTTTATTTACCTATCCTTACGTATGATTAAGTAAATGGAACAACATAGATGACTTGAAACGTGAATATTACCTACTGCCTGTTCTTCCGCGACCAAGTCAGTAAAGAAAGGCAAGAAACGAGGCTGGCTCAAATAAAGCCTTCAAAGATTTAGGAGGTTCTCAATTCCGCTGTTTTTTATAGTATGTTTGTAACCGATTTTGATGATTTTGGTGTGTTTCTAGGTATAATATACATGTATTTATAAAAAAAGTTAATATAAGTAGTATATCAGTCATGTAGTTCCCATAATACAAGCTCTGCTTAGTTTGAAGCTAGATGATGCTGTGTGAAAAATGTACAGCATTATTTATTTTATTTTATTTCCACAAATCACATCTTTCTTATCACATACTTACCTACGTTATGAAATAAAATTAAAAAAAAAAACAAATTTCGGCTTTCTAGACTTAGTAGTTTTGGCTGTGTGTTGATAGATCAGTCAGTCAGGAAAATTAATGATCCTTTTACAAAACAATAGGGAACAATAAAATTATCGCGTTGGTGCAAACGATCTATAGATCTCAACTGAGTGGAAAGTGTAAATGTGAAACACCACAACTCAACACTTAAGCCTCTTCTTCTTCACTTAAGATCAAACTTAGGTTTGTTGAATAGTCCTCTACTAAGCGGCTACCGTAGACTCGCTATCTGTACGAATTAGTCCCAGACTATCCTCGTGTGCGTTAAATAAAGCAAACGCGCTTAGTAGATGACTATTTCGTCCCTCTTAGGCAATCAGCAGGTTAAGATAATTATTACCTCAAAGGTCATGGCCTCAGATACGATAAGAGCCAAGCCCGGATAGGTGACCTTACTTTTTTTTAACGATGTCATTGGCGCGGCCCGCAAATAGCTGACCGAGGCGCAATAGGATAGATGCAGGTTCGATTCCCGCTGCGTAACAAATGTTTGAATGTTCTGCAGATATCTGTTCCGGGTCTGTGTATTGTGATACCCACGACACAGAATCCTAGTGTGGGGTCAGGACTATGTATGTGTTTATTGGGTGTAATTCTTAGGGACAGACAGTTAATCTTTGTTTTCATGATCAACGCAGATACAAAAGACTCTGATTTCAAGAAGAAGCCAGGCCCAGTTATTTTCAAACAGGAGCTGAACGACAGCGAGAAATATTTCATACAGTACAACAATGTACCGATCGGGTTCGCAGTACACGAAAAATACTACGATCTGTTGATCACTGTACCGAGAAGGAGATACGGTAAGGCCTACTGAGTGGAGCGGAGTGGCGTTTAAAGTTCTAAAATATTGCAAATACAGTTTGTACTGAGAACTTTTTGTACATATTTCAGTATTTTTTTCGATTAATGAAGCGTTCCTCGAAATAAGTCCATGAGTTTATTAAAATATTAGTACGGACTGTTTCAAAATATTGCCGCCTTAACTATTATTTTATAACGATTTTAAATTTAAAGTAACAATTTCCATGTTAAGATATTTTTTCCATAAAATTTATATCCTTGAAGTATATAACCTACCCATTAAAAATTAATCATTAAAATGGGTTAACTATTAAAGCTAAGATAAAGCTTAAAATAAAAATAATAAAACAGAAGAATTGAGATTCTCCTCCTTTTTTTAAGTCGGTTGAAAAAGGGCGTTTAAATACTCAATATGACAATCTTCTTTTGTCGCTGACTGTACGTGGTTCGTTTTAGGCAATATAAACTTAGCTTAAACTCAGGCCTTTGAATCTTTGGTATTCCATGTTGGGCCCTTCTAAGGTTATTTTTCGTTTCAGGAATACCGTCAACGTTAAACTCAGTTTCCGGTCACAAGTGTAAGTCACCATTGCTGACGCCAGTGCCCGAGCCACCGCGGTACGAGGATCTGGTCTCCGTGTACCGGCCCGCAGTGGATCGCTGCTCGCGGCTCTGGGTGCTCGACACGGGCTTGCTCGAAGTGCCAGGTAAGATAGGGTAACCAACTTTTACGAACATTTCGTACTTTCTTAGCCTCCTAAGTGTAAGTCACCACGCCAGTTCCCAAGCCGCCGCGGTACAAGAATCTGGTATCCATGTACCTACCTGCGATGGAGACTCGAGGCGATCTGCTTATACCCTATAGAATTTTTCGGATGCGTTTTCAGATTGCAAGCGGTAAGTGACACAATTAAAAGGGTGCAGTAATTTATTTGAGATTTATTTGCGTGCTATCGCTAATGACTCTTCAGCAGCTCGTCAAGACGTAACGAGTGCGTATTATAGAACCTTTGGGAAAAGGCCACTGCTATCTCCAATTGAACTCCGCATTTAGACCCCCTGGATTGGAGGCACAAGGAAACTAGCTAAGCAATTTGTGAGTCAACTGTTGATGTCAGGTGGCAGACGTTTCAACAACGACGTACACGCCGTCCTGTGACATTTTGATTGCAATGTTCGTGTAACATTAAAATGTTTTGTTCCAGATGCCCGTAGGCAAGTGCAGCCTCCTTCTATAGCGATATACGATCTGGAGTCACCGGACGGCAGGAGATTACTGAAGTACGAATTGAAGCCGACGGATTTAGTGAACAACAGAACTAGCGGAGGTAACAATAATTCTGAGGCGAGTCAGCAGTAGCAAGAATCGAATTCCCACCTCTTGCGTTGTAATGCAGATAAATTGTAAATGTTTTCATATTCTGAAGATGTTTGTTCCGGATCTGGGTATTGTGGTGCCACGGTACCCGTAGTTCCTGATACCCACGACACAGGGAATCCTAGTGTGAGGTCAGGACTATGGAATAGGTAATAGGTACATGCTGATTACCTAAATATGCATGTGCCCTGTTGTGCGAATTGCTTTAAATAATAAATTCTCTGATGTACCGTTCCCAGCCCGCTTATAATGAGTAAACAAGACAACGTATTCCTAGAAAAAGGTACATAATAGAAGACAAACTATTTTTGTCGCTTATTCTGTCAAACAAAAGAGAGGGAGAAAATATTTCTGTCTTCTCGGCGGTAGACAAAACCGTTGTTGTGTCTTCATGCTAAGCAGGCAGGTACGGATCGGTTCGTTTGTAGATATGATGTGGCATTCTCCCCACTTCCACGCTCGCTGGCTGATAGTGGGAGATCATATTTAGTTTTTCACATTCTCTATAATTGATTCTCTGCGTTTAAATTAAGCCCATGTTAATGGATTTTTATAGAAAGCTGCCAATAAGGCTTACCTACTATATCTTTGTCAAGGCTTGGTTATTTCAGGCGTTTTCTTCAGATTCATATTTGATTATTTGCAAAACATGGGTTACAGTGAGTGGTAAAAAATACAGGTCAGCTCACAAGCATGTAAAATAAACGTCAGGTCTTTTTAGAATTAATACGAAAACAGAAAATTATTTAACAATACAATTAATAAAATTTAATGTTTTTTTTTCTAATAAAAAAAATAGGTCTTACTTCTATAACCGTCGAGGTGGACCCCAACTCCTGCGAAGACGCATACGCGTACATCAACGACCTGGCCACGGAGACCCTGGTGGTCTTCTCCCTGCGAGACTTGGATAGCTGGACCTTTAGCCATCCGAGCTTCAGACACGATCCAAGCTCCTTGAATTTCACGGTTGCAGGTATAGAAGACAAAGTGAACCCCCGATGCAGAGGGGTGTTAGAAGTTTAACGTGTGTATCTGTTTATGGCATCGTAGCTCCAAAACGATGGAACTGGATTAGTTTTTTTGTATACTAAAGAGGCAAACAAACGAACGGCCCACCTGATAAGCGGTTACCGTAGCCTATGGACGCTTGCAATACTAGAGTTATCACTCACGTGTTGCCTCCTGAAATATCAAAATGAAAGATCTCATGTACCTGTAATTTTAAAAATAGAAGAAAAAAGAAAGAAAATCGTTTATTTGCAAACATTGCACACTATAAAACAAACACACACGGGATTGATACAAACAATACCTAAATACTAACAATAATACTATCTATGTACCTCCCTGTTGTGTCAACTGGCAACACAACGCTAATCTTCCGTTGGAACCAACTGTTGGTTGCCGGAATTTTACCGGTAATCTTCAAACCGGAACTCAGCTATGAGAACATTAGGTACTTGGCGACAGAAATAGGCATGATGGTAGTAGCACTTCCCCGGAATAGCCCTTTCATAGAAGCTTTACTTATCTTATTCAGTAATTTATATTCGAGAGTGTTCTTAGCTATGAAAAAAAAACTATTGAGCCATTTGAAGATCATCAGCTCTCATTTGTCTTTACACATTTATTTACGAAACGGTTAATTCTCTAGAAATGCGTTTTTTATTCATCAACCACAAATCAATAGAGGGCGTAATAGACTTAAAAACAAGTTGGGGGTTTACAATTTAGCTGTTTTTTTACCTGGATTGCGTATAAGCGTTTGCAGTAAAAGGTTGTTCTAATTTTGTGGGACTGCCACAGTCCAATTGGACTAACCCTTAAGCACTCCTCTTTTTACTAAACACATTATAATGTACACCCTCGGCCACTCTAAAATCACATAAAATCCTCTCCACTTGATATTGATAAGGTTTATACTAAAGTATTTTCATTAATTAATTAATTTATTAATTAATTCCAGGACATGTGATAAGTTGGCGCGATGGATTGTTCAGCACGACACTGGGAGACCCCGATGCCGCAGGCAGGAGGAAGCTGTACTTCCATCCACTTGTCTCAACGCAGGAGTTCTCCGTATACACGGATGCCTTGAAAAACAAGGCGAACCCAAATTTATCAGTAAAGGTGAGATTAATTGATCGAAAGATCGAAGCGAGCGAAATTTTAGTAGTAGGAAAGCTCCTTATGAAGGGCTCGTCCGGTGAAGTTTTACCAGCATACCTATTTCTGCCGCCAACAGTATTGCTCGCATTGCTTTATTTCAGTCTGAAGGATATGAATGTCAGTGAAACTACAGGGACATGAGACTTTTCACCCGATGTCAGGGTCGGCAACGCGCGATTGATACCTCTGGTGTCGCAAGCGTCCATAGGTTACGGTAACCGCTTACCAACAGGGGCCGTATGATTGTTTGCCAGTTTAGTTGTACATTAAAAAAACGAATGCTTTTTACTTGTGTTATTTTGTTGACAAAGTTCATAAAAAAAGTAAATGTTTTTTCTTTCTTTATTTAAAATCGTTTTAGCGTTAACGGATATTCATATTTAGTAAAAATCATCAAAAATTCTATAAAGTAGAATGCCTATGATAGGTCTAACTCCAGGACATGTGATAGGTTTTCTTAATATCACTAAAATTCGCCCTTGGTGGGACTCAACCCGCGCTCTCGTTCTTGGTATGTGGGTTCATACCAACTAAGCCATCGTGGTCGAAATTTTCGGTATCTTTCAGCTCGAAGCGTCCACGTACCAAGCGGGAGGTCGCGGGTTCGAATTCCGACGAGGTTGAATTTTTAGGATATTAGAAATTTTATGATTTCCCTAAAAATGGGGATTAACACTTTATAAGCAAATAATCATGCGATAGGTTGGCTATATTTGATGTACAATAATACTAATTTATGTTCAGGTTGAAGGAGATAAAGGTCCCAACACGCAGAGTGGCTCCCATGGCTACCACTCGGCTACCCGTACAATATTCTTCGCGAATGTTGCTCAAGATGCCATCTTATGCTGGAACGTAGACAAGCCACTGACTCCTGAGAACGTGGGCATCGCAGCGCAGGACCACCAGAAACTGGTCTACATATCTGGTATAATACTTTTCAAACTTTGGCCATTAGATAATATAATTATAAGTTTAACGGGTCTTTATCGCGTTTACCTTTTTATTAATTTCTTTTTTTTATATATGGTATAATTTCATAGCAAATGGTGAAAATAGAACCACTATAGTTTTGTAATGTCTGGAATAATTTTGACATATATCTGCGTAGCTTTAGAACTATAAATTAGGGCAGGCCATATTTAGCTCTTGTAAAATGACATCTTGAAAGACTAGTACAAACTGAAAGGCGCATTGCAGGTCCTTTGATGGACTGGAATACGCAGAAACTGGTCTACATATCTGGTTATTTCGGTTCCGAAGCAAATGGCGAAAACTGAAAATAATTATGACATATTATACCTGCATAGCTTTAGAACTCTCAATTTGGGCAGGCCGTATTCAGCTCTCGCAAAATGACATCTTTAAGGGATGGTTAAAAATGTCTTTAAATGACATTTTAACCATCCCAACATTCCATATAAAGAAAACTCTATTCCTATATAAAGGGTAGACCAAATTTTTGTTTTTTCTTTATCATGTCGAGCCAAGTAATATATTTTCATTTTATTTAATACATAAAATGAATGAATGAAAACCCCGGAAAACACTGATTTCCTGTAGGAGGTAGGTAATCTCCTACTCATCTGATATCAATAAATAATCCTCCAATGCTTAAAATTGTGGAATCTTCAGGATGGGCATAGCCGTATATTATCCCAAAACGGCTTTTCGTGGAGATAAATTTTGCAAAGTAGGTCGACGAATACACGATGCGTACACAAGCGAATGCGTTTCATACGAACGTTGGCTACTTTTCATCGGCTACTCTTTCACCACGCGGGCGGAGCCGTGGGCAATAGCTAGTATGAAATGAAATAGTAGACTGTATGCCCCTTTTCAGATCTAAAAGTGGTAAAAGATGAGGTGTGGGTGCTGGTCAACCAAATACCGCGGTTTGTGTTTTCCACACTCGATACAAAAGAAGACAACTTTTTCATACACAGGTGAGGTTTTGGAATTCGCTTCAAATTGTATTGTGCCATCGTTGCTCTAAAACGGATGAACCGAATATAATTTTTTTTTTTGTTTTAATTGTGTCTTGTACGAGAATGTTCTTAGCTATGATTCAAGGAAATCTGTTCAGCCGTTTGCAGATCATCAGCTATTTTGTTTGTTAGTAGGTATTTATTAACGAAACGGCTTATTCTATAGAATTGGGGTTTTCGAATCGATTTGTGTATCTTAAAGGATCATAAGCCACTAAGGGGAGTTTTTCCATACATTACTTTTCAACTCAAAGGGTGTAATTTCGGAAAAGCCTTTCCAACCCACACAAAACAGGTGGAATGTTTTTCTTTGGAAGTTAAATGTAAAACACTTTTTTTTTCAGAGGTAACATCAGCAGCCTTATCAGAGGTACGCCTTGTGAAGCGTAAAGCAGTTACTAGCACCAGGGTTCCGTAGTCCGCCATTCCTTCCACCTAGACTATAACCTAACCCTCTTATCAATTCTAGTCCTATTCATAATCTTTAGCAGGTCACTAACTATAGCCCTGTCCTTTTCTCACCTTTAACAAATAATAGAGGCTGTAAACTTTTATTACGCTGCTGAATTTAGTGATTATGAATAGGAGGACAAGAATTGTAAGTTTTAAAGATTAACTAACAAGCTTTAATAAGTTAGCTTTTATGTATTTTTTTCGAAAGATAATTTTCGACTTTTTATTTGATATAGGTATAAAATAGTATAATTATAATATTTTACTAATGTCTCTACTGTTTTATTTGTGTATATTAATGATACAAGTGACATGAGACTTGTATCATTAATATACAAGTCTACGCGCGAATGATAACCTCTGGTGTTGCAAGCGATTAATGTAACCTATGGAAGGTTACATTAACATTGCCATTTTTTTGTAGGTATAACTCCTTCAGACACCTATGCGTGTTTATTTTTATATTGTATTATTAAAATTCTCTCTAAATGAAGCCTTAAGCGCTGGGGCAATGTAAACAATTTGGTATAGTATATTTGCATTTTTTTATTGTATTATTTTGTGCTGTGATAGTTTTGTAGGCATTGTCTTATAGTTAGATACTAAGTACTAAAATTATATTTAATTCCAATCATCGAAATACTGCTTAAACGCCGTGGGTTCGACGCCTTCAGGAACTTTTGACACGTGCACCTAAAAACCAAGTATTTAGTTATTAACACTTTATTGCAGCCACGGATTTTTCCACTCGAAAAATTTATGTGCGCATTAACACGTGCTGAAAACGGTGAAGAAAAACATCGTGAGAAAACCGGCATGCCATAGAACCAAAAATTCGAAGGCGTGTGCCAACAGTTATTGTTCCAATAAGCGGCGATGGGTTTGCAACCTGTCACGTGGAATGCTAACTTGCAAAACGCGGGCATGTACCAAATTTAATGTTTCCCTCAGTATGTATCTGAGGATGTCCAGCATGGGGAAGACAGCCGTGAGCGTGTTTTTTTTTGCATAATATATAAAAAAGTGGCTATGAGCGGATTTTCTGCCAGCCAGTTATTCGCTTTAGATATTTCCTTCTATTTACTCTGGCCCAAATCTTCGGGGGGTAAATAATGTAGAACGTTTACGTGAGCGACACGTTTCTTCGTGTTTATAGTTTTTCCTTGACAAATTATTAACTAATGGAACGTCTTGATTAGCACCTTCTTTTATAAACACGTCTATCTACAAAAATAACGTTTGTTTACCCAACCAGCGGACTAGACATATTTGTCGCTTAGTTTTTTGTCAAGGTAAGACTTGGTATTAGTCACGTGACATCTCAAAAGCTATTGTCATTTCCGTAAGGGACCGTATATAAGATGCCGCAAAATGTTGTAAGAATAGGTCTCCTATCAAAGAACAGATTTTTTTAATGAATGAAGCCTGGGAAATAAATATAGTAAAGAAAATATTCAATTAGAATAGCTATTGGCATCGACTCTCTTGTCGATAAACGGCTTGGTGGATTTTGATAAATAATGTATCTATCATGGATACGTCTTGATCACAAGAGTGTTATAGAATACATAAAATATCAAGAAATACTGATTGTACATAGGATATACGTAATTATACGAAGTGTAATTTGATATTAAATTTCATAAAGGAATGTTAAGATTATTGAAAAATTAAGTCGGGTTTCTTTTTTTTTAAACTGAGTACTTTTTTAATGATTATAATTTATTACATACCCAATCAGGATAGTCGCTTGTTTTCAAATATTGCTCGGCCTTCTTCATAGCTTCTGACTTTTCCTGTGAAATGGAACGCTAAAGTTAGTAAAATACCATCATAGTTTTAGAGTTTTTAGGTATCCCGAAAGTATTCATTAAGTTTAGGACCTTGAAAACTGATTATTGTCTCGTTCCCATAGCCATTTTCCTAATGTAGTTGGGGCACCGAGGAATCAGTCAAACATAGAGTATTTTTCTGTTAACTGTACCAACCAACCTACCTAAAAATCGTGGCATTGGCTGGTAAAATTTGGAGAACTATAGATTTGGCATTAGTGAGAATAACCCTTTTTCCAGAAGGATCGTTAATATACCTTATCATTGGAGCCTCGTCCAACCCACACGTAGATGCCACTGTAACTTCCCGTGTCCAGGATGTAACATTCCTGAAATCACAATTAAATAAACACCCATCAGACAAAAGTATACTATAAAATATCTGATTATGTAGATCAGGGGTCGGCAACCGGCGGCCCGCGGGCCGCATGCGGCCCGTAGACTATCTCAGTGCGGCCCGCAACCCTGAGGTCCGTAAGAAAAAAATACCGAAGCAAAAGGCCATATAAATTCACTAGAATTTATACGGCCATGCTGCTGGGCCATGAGAGTATTCTTGAAAGCTCGCTCCCACGCGGGGTGATAAAAATGTACCTCTATTTCATTTCTTAAGAACTGTTTATCAAGACTGTGATGTTATGTATTGTTTCTACCGAAAATAAATATTTGCTGTACTTATTCAATTCTTGGCAATTTCTTTTGCGTTTATCCGCCGCACGTGCGGCGGCGGGCGGCTCCTTTGAGACAATAGGCGGGGCGGCAGTCTTTGATTAGACGCAGGTGTGCGGCGGCGAAAAAATTCAAAGCGACCGGTTTTAGTTAAAATCACAGCCGCGCGCAGCTCTCGCCACATTCGGTTGTGGAAATTCGCCGGAAACTCACGTCTCATCTGGTTGCTAGCTACGCGTTTCGTTTCACCTTTCTTCCCTTCGCTGATAGCTTCTCACGCACGACGTATGAGGTAAGTTGTATGCACTCGCGAGCATTTTGTTTTATTTTATTTACTGCTTGTTAATGTGAACCTTCAGATTGATGGGTAAATGTTATAAGGACGGGGATAGTAGTTACATGACATGAAGTTAGTTACGAGTGTGTCATGTTTTAATTATTATTTGAATGTGGAGTTGAATTTGTAGGTGCTAACTGGAACATATAATTTTACAACGAATTTAATTTTTTTCATTATTGTTACAGAATAATTATATAAACATGGCTTCAAGAAAAAGGAAGATAGAAGAAGAAAAAAGAGTTTTTAACGAATTATGGACAGAATTATACTTTTTTATCGAGTTTAAAGGAAAACCGTTATGCTTGATTTGTCAAAAGAGTATTTCTGTAGTAAAGGAATATAACCTGAAGCGACATTACGACAACGAGCACAAAGCTAAATTTGACTGTCTTGAAGGAGAAATACGGAAAAGGAAAATTTCCACTTTGAAATCGTCATTACAAAATCAACAAAACATATTTAAGGTTGTGGCAGACAACAGCGAATCGAATGTTCGGGCCAGTTACAGGGTAGCAGAGATTCTTGCAAAAAGTGGACGTCCGTTTACCGATAGTGAATTAGTAAAAGAGTGTGTCTTAGCTATCGCAGAAGAAATATGCCCAGAGCAGAAAAAAATGTTTGAAAGTCTTAGTCTCTCTGCAAGAACTTGCACCCGACGTACTGAAGACTTGGGTGCTAATTTGTGTGAACAACTCAGGGATAAGGCGCAGTCTTTCGACTGCTTCTCTTTAGCGATGGATGAAAGTACGGACGTGTCGGATACAGCACAGTTACTCATATTTGTACGCGGCATTGACGAAAACTTTACTGTTTACGAAGAGCTTGTGAAAATGTGCAGTTTGAAAGGTACAACTACGGGAGAAGATTTATTTCACCATGTGGAACAAGCTCTGGATTCATTGCAATTAAGCTGGGAAAAGTTAACAAGTGTCACTACCGATGGAGGCAAGAACATGAGCGGTCAAAACAAAGGTGTTGTTGGGAGAATCATCAGCAAAGTGAAAGATTCTGGATCTACTGTGCCATTGATTTTTCACTGTATTGTCCATCAAGAGGCATTGTGCTCCAAAGTTATATCCTGGAAAGAAATAATGGATACTGTAACATCCACTGTTAATTTTATAAGAAGAAATGGGCTCACACACCGTCAGTTCCAAAAGTTTTTGGAAGATCTGGAAGCTGAACATGGTGACGTGGTTTACTACTGTGAAGTGAGGTGGCTCAGTCGAGGTGCCGTTTTGGAACGGTTTTTTGATTTGAGGAAAGAAATTGGCAACTTCATGGAGATGAAAGGAAAGCCAGTAGAAGAGCTTACTAACAAACAGTGGATTATCGATCTTGGTTTTTTGACTGATTTGACTAAGGAACTGAATCAGCTCAACAAACGCTTGCAGGGAAAAAATAAATTGATTTGCGATATGTATACAGATGTAAAGTCATTTGAAATGAAACTGAAACTGTTTATCAAGCATATTGATGAAAAAAAGCTTGACCATTTTCCTAATTGCAAGAAAGCCGTGGAAGAAGCTGGAGATAATTTTGTGTGGCAAAATATTACAATGAGAAACGTGTTAACACAACTACAAACTGAGTTTGTAAATCGATTCACCGACTTTAAAAAGAGCTCCCTTAACATGGAAATATTCCAAAACCCTTTTGCAATTGATATTAGTGAGATACCAAGCAATTTGCAAATGAACATAGTAGATTTGCAAAGTAATAGCACACTTAAAACGGCATTTAAGGAAAGCACTGACTTGATACAGTTCTACGGAGGTTTGAGTTCTGAAAACTTCAAAGAATTGAAAAAGTTTGCTCAGCAGATAATAACTATGTTTGGTAGTACATATTTGTGTGAGCAGACTTTTTCAATTCTCAACTACCGCAAAAATAAGAATTGTTCGCGGTTAACGGATGAACATTTAGACGCGATACTGCGCGTGTCTACTACTAAAATGAAAGCAGACGTTAAAAAACTTGCAAGTCAAATGCAGCCTCAAAAATCTCACTAGTTCTTACTTTTATGTTAGTATAGTAGTTCAATTAAAAAAGACATAATTGTATGAATATATATGCGTTTTATTTCAAATATTAAAAATACATGCCCGAACATATAAATATAAGTGCGGCCCGCACTGATACTCTGGCAACATATGTGGCCCGGCTATAGCATAAGGTTGCCGACCCCTGATGTAGATGATAAAAACTCTTCAGATTCAAAATGCTCGAACTCGATAAAAAATGTAGGTACCTACCTACCTACCTATTGTAACCAGCAAGAAAACAATTCTTGCCTTTCTTTCCTGACTTAGTCGCAGAGGAACAGGCGGTAGTTAAAACCGTCGTTTCAAAGTGATTTTAATGCATAAATGAATTTTGAATTTTACTTTGACTTTGGAACAAGTTGTGTCATGGCGGTTGGCTTTATTTGGAGTGTTCTCACTGGATAGATGAAACTTGAAATAAACCCGGCAGGGTGTAAATTGGAATGTACATATCTGCAATCGAACCGCACGTATTGACCAGCATCATACAAAATTGTGTTTATTTACAGTTAACTACTCTAAAGTTCTCGTTTAAGTTGTCTCCTCATTTTTTGTCATTGCTCCTATGTTCATAAAATTCAAATGAAATGTTTTCTCGTTTTGTTCTACCTGGCTATCAAAAATATGAATAAGTGCGCTTTTATTTCATTTTGCGGCTATGTGCCCCTTGCCTGCCAAAAGGTTGCCGACCGCTGATATAAATAGATGAAGCTCATATATGACGACAAACGGGCTAAGCCCGCATCTATCTTGTTTTCATCAAAATCATTCTCCAGATTTTTGGACAGACAAACAAACAAGTCAGTGTTTATGGCATTGAAATGATCGTGGTTTTATGTCATTTTAGGATATTATTACGACTATACCACGTCTCACGCTAGTGAGACAGGGATGGGACAGAAGAATAGTAAAGTACGTGATATAATCGTAATAAAGTCGGTGTTCAAACAAACCTTTGTCTTCAGCTGTTCCTGCGACAGCGGTGGCGGTAGCATAGTAATCCGGATACTGCCAGTGCTGTCCGATATCTCTGATAATGAAACCTCTTTGCTTTCACCTTGTTCGAACTCCTGGAAAAAAAAGGTTCTTTTATCATTGGCAAGGATAAAATGGACTTCGCGCCACACTTCAAAACTGGAACAGTTATTTCAGAATAATGGTTATTCTCTGTGACGACTTCTTTTTCAAAGTTTGTTTTGCGATCCTAACCTAACCATCTAGTCTGATTGCGATTCAAGCCAGGCAAAGATCCGCTTTGTGAATAACAAAGCTTTAACAACGCCATAGCGTCCTCAATAGCAAAGCGGAAAGTGGCATCTTTGCCTGAACTGAATCGCTATAAGACTTCATGGTTAGGCCCCAGTCCTTGAACTATGAGCAAATTGTTCTCCTGTGAAGAGTTCTCCAGTGGGCACTCTGCATTATTTCAGTCACATGACGCAAGACGTTTATTTCTGGACAAAATATAACTTGGGTATCTTCAAAAGAAGAGTTCATAAGCATCTACTGTGTAAGCGTGCTTAGCATAGGTTACAACTGCGTTTCCATCAGACGAGGTGTAACTAAACGCATAGCATGATATACCTTTGTAAACGTTAATTAGTGCCAGATCACTAATTAGTTAGGAAAAATATTATTATGTTCAGTGGGTAGGTTTCTTACCTCATCATCTCCTCCTTCGGTGGCTTCCGCGACTGACTCCTGGTCTCCAGAGCCCAGAGCCTCGAAGAACTTAGCCAGATCAGCCTCGCTGGAGTCTTGTTCTAGAATTGAACGCGATTATTTGGTAGATACATATACACATACACCAGAATCCTAAAACACCTACTTTAGCATAAAATTTTATCATTTTGTACACCGGGGCTTGTTTTCGAAACGTGAAGAATATGCCCACACAAAAGAGATGTTTTCTAAGTGCCTATCCGTGTTAGTATGTACTAAGTATCTCTACAACTTATAAAAAATAACCAACTTCAAAAATAACAACAAACTCTGGATTCATGTGACTTCGTGGATCAGATCCTAGCTTGGTGAAAATGGCAACACATCAGGAACACCTATCCTTTCAAACATAAGTAAAAATGTTTAAATATCGGTGAACATACATAATAAAAATACATACAGATGAACATAAAACCTCTTCAGAAGTCGGTTAAAAATGATGTCCTGTGACGCAGAAACGAAGTGGGGGAAGACGTGCACATGGCTGTTTGCTCTTTGCGGACGACCTGAAAGTGTTTCTAACAATAGCGGACACATCTGATTGTGAAAGGCTCCAGTGCGACATAGATAGGGTGGTCCAATGGAGCAGGTCCAACAAGTTACTGTTTAACGTTACGAAGTGCTCCGTGATGAGCTACAGCCGCGCCCGCGCGCCCTTGCAGTACCAGTACGTGGTGGAGGGGATAGGGCTGCCGAGAACGATGTCCGTCCGCGACCTAGGCCTTGAAATGGTCCCTGACTTAAGGTTCCGGCGCCATATTGTAAATGTGTGCGCCAAATCTTTTAGAAACTTGGGTTTTATTCTGAGGCAGAGTATGAATTTTAAAAACATAAATGTTATTAAAATTTTATATAATGCCCTCGTGAGAAGTCATTTAGAAACAAATGCTATAATTTGGAACCCTAACGAAGCTAAGTACAAACAAATGGTATGGTAGATTCAGAACATAGCCACCGATTTTATAAAACTAGTCATAAGTAGCTGTCGCTGTGTTACATTAGTCGCTTCCAATCCCAGAGGTACTGAATCGTAACGGGTGAAAAGTCTCATGCACCCGTAATTTCACCGGCACCCACACCCTTCAAACTGGAACACAGCAATGCGATCATTACTGCTTGGCGGCAGATTAACCTTACCTATAATCTCTATATGCGCACGCCCGTTGTGATCCTGGTCGCGGATCTGGTTAGCAACCGTGATGGCCTTCAGCCGCTCAACACTCTTGGCCTTCTCGCCGACGTATAAGTAGATCTGGTGGTCGACGTCCAGCACGAAGCAGTCGCCTTTGTTCAATGAGCCGAAAGACGGATCCACCTGGAATTTGGTATATTTATCACTGGCTCTTTTTGTTTAACAAAAAATAATAATTTATGATTAATATATTTATATTTTTTCCTGTTTTCATATTTCCTAATATGTAATGTAATCTACACTAGCCTATCCTATGCCCATCTGAAAATTCATTCTAAATAATGGTGAAAGAATTTTGAAATCGGATGAGTACCTAGTTTCGGAGAACTTTACCTTTTTATAATAATACTAGCTTCTGCCTTCGGCTTCGCCCGCGTTTTACCCGGATAAAAAGTAGCCTATATGTTATTCGGATGTATAAGCTAAATTAAAGTTTCACCAAATTCCGTTCAGTAGTTTTTGCATGAAAAAGTAACAAACATACAACCTTTCGACCACTTTCAACCTTACAAACTTTCGCGTTTATAATAGTAGTAGGATTTAAACATATTATGATAACTACTTTTAAGATACCTAAAAGTATAAATACGTTTGTATTCGAGAAATAATTCCAAGATCCTGGTTGCCTGGTGGGGTAGGTACTGTACCTGTTTGACCCTAACGTCTCTCCTGCCTTTGACCTGGAACAGCCTCTTCTCCGCGCCAGGGTTGATGGTCACGTGGCTGAAGCCAGACGCGTGCCCGCCATCTAGGTACCTGATTGCTGAAACAAAGGAGATTTGAGGTCGCTTTATTTTCGCACAAGCATCGCATTTTTTAACCGACTTCAAAAAGGGAGGTGGTTCTTTATTCGTCTGTATGTTTCTTTTTGTGTATGTTAACAGATACGTTGTTAAGTATTGTATAGTCGCCAATTGTTAAACTATTGTGTGATTTTAATGTTTTTATGGGTAGTGAGTATCCTTCAAGGATAGTTTTATATTAATTTTATGTCAAAATCACACCCCTAAGGGTGAAAAAATGGGTGATGAAATTTCATATTGGTCTTTTTGTCAACTTCCCATTATTTGAAATCGGTTTTTATTTTTTTCCTGTACAAAAGTTATACTTGTTCCTATTCACTCATGATGGCATGTAAAGGTATGTACTAACTTAATTATTCAATAATAATGTAGTGTAAAAAACTAAAAAAACACGCTATAATCAAATCCTCGTTACCCAAACCCAATCTATTGAACTCGTCAAAACGAATCGTATGAGCCCAAACTCAAGAGGCTTACTAGAAGCCACTGAAGAGTTCCACTATCCACCTCCTGGCACCAACATCAGACCCTCGACACCAAGTGCAATATATCATAACAAATCATATGACCTCAAACTTGAGGGGTTTACTACTAACCACTGAAGAGTTCCACTATCCACCCCCTGGCTCCATTATTACATCAGCTCCAAGATACGAAATTATATTATTGTCATCCGAATTACATATACACACAGAGTTTCATTTGGAAACGACAATTAGAAGTTAGTTAAAATTGACTTCCAAGATTTGATTATATTGTTTGTTTGTTATTTTGTAGTGAACATCTGCATTTTTGCATACCTGGTTGAAAATAGTTAAGGAACTGTTTAGATTCGTAATTCTGCGCCTCTCTGTGCTGTATAGCTGCACCTTGGAACTGCTGCTCATCCAGATTCACGGTGAGGATAGCCGCGGTGCCGGCTTCATCCTGCGACGTTGATGAACCTATCCAGAAGTGGATGTCCCAGGACTTGCGGGAACTGTCACCAGTCGTCTGCAAATATCATAAGACGCGGTTTCCACTCAATAAACGGATTGAGTGGAAACCGCGTCTGCGATCGTAGTGTGGTGAAGTGTGTTAAAACATTAATCAATCAATCAACGGGTATCGTTGGAATCGTTATGGTCTTGAGAGTGACATAATGCTACATAAACTGTCAAAAAGCATATAAGACCACCAATATTGTATGATTTCAAACAGAACAATATCCTATTGATATGAGTATCGAAATTAAGATCTGGATAAGACGAGCTCAATTATATTTTTTATTTAGGATTAAAAACATATGTGACATTCACTAGTCGCGATATTGTTTTACATTAAAAACAAAAATTTTACCAACAATGGTAGGGTAGAATATAGGTATCAAAACAAAGGTCTTGATGAGACAATATCAAAACATTACATTCCTTCTAGTTTTTACCGACTTCAAAAAGGAAAAGGTTTCCAATTAGGTTGTATTTTATTTTTATTTTAAAAAAACATCATCTTATCTAGTATAGTTTTATTATATTTGTAATCTTATAGAATCAGGACTAGCCGAAACATTTTTTGTTTTTTATTCGAAGTGTCATTGTAATTCCGATTGAACAAGAAGATCTAATGATAGAGTACCTGCAGGATAGAAACCGTAAACTTGTGACTGGAAACGTATCGCATATTTTCATGAAACTTACTAATTATTATTAAATCGTGAAATATGCGACCTGACTGACCTGATTTACAAATATTGTGATTGCGTACTGAAAATTAGAGTTTATAAAAAAAACAAACATATTAATCCGAGATAGTGTAGCTTTATATAAGTGAGACAGTTTTTAGAATCGGTTTATAAGTTCCAGAGACACAAACTATTTTTTTTACAAAAAATATTTTACCTCTACCATAGGTATTATTAGTTTCAATGTAGAACAGTTTCTGCCTACGGCTTCGGTCTTCTGGTACCCGAATATAAAGTATGCCTATGCGTAGTTCTAGGTCAATATCCTACATTCACATTCTGCAACAGACTATAAAAGATGGGGTTGCCAGGCAACCGTCCGAGACAAGATCAAAGGCGCCAATACGTCGCCAGCCGCCACAAACGGCGAAATAAATTGCCCAAGACGTGTCCCAGACACTTCATATTAGGATCATTTATTTTGTTGATGTTTTTCTTGTTTTAAGCTCTCATTTTCTTGTTTGCGTTTTATTATTACTAAGTTTTGTTCTTTTTTTTTACTATAAATGTTACAAGTCCGCACCCCGAAAAACGGAAGACCAGCGCTGGTTGTTGCAACCAGTATTATGCTGAGTTGGGACCTGGCAACAACTGTTTCTTTATTATTTATTGAGATTATTTGTATCGTGTTTTTTGCAAAATAATTCTATTCTAATCTAATATGTTAGGAGTTATATTATAACACATAGATTATAATAGAATTTAATTTATCGTGGTTTGGTATCTTTTTGGATATAATTATAACTATACCACGTACTTTACTATTCTCCTGCTGACGTTTCGTTGGCCGTTTAGGACTCGGATAGGAAATCGGTCTAACTTAGTTGAGTTGCTAGTGTTGTACACATTTTTAACGAGTACGTATTATGACGACGGTGGTAGCCGGCTGAGATGCAAGAGGCGCGTTTGCAGGCTCTTCAGATATTAGTTCCGGGTTTGGGTGGGTAGTACTTCGTGATACACACGACACAGGGAATCCTAGGATACGGTCAGCACTATGTATGTGTCTGTTGGGTCTATAGTATCATTTCACTTTATTTATTTCAAATTTAAGGTTTATACCTGGAATCTTTACACTGCCCCGGACGAGCACTTCCACAATGAGCTCTACTCTTAAGAGCTATCTTCTCTTAATTCCCATATTCCGAAATATATATGCTTACCTTCAATATGATGTAGGAGTCTCCGGTGTAGAAGTTGCCAAAGTGCGACGCAGGGACTGGAACTGGTTCGAAGTCCTGTAAAACGGGATACTGAGTAAGGGCCCGGTCAAAATAATGCAAAAAGTATACCTGGTGACCACTATACCTTGGGCACCAAGGGTATAGTGGGCAGCGCGTAAACTTCCAATAATAATAATGCTGGACATTTTTAACACAGCATAATCTAGCCCCAAAGTAAGCATAGCTTGTGTTATGAGAACTACATGATATACTACTTAGTATATATATTTTTGTAAATATATACAAATTATACATAGAGAACACCCAGATATTTGCAGATCATACAAACATTTGTCTAGTAACGGGAAGAACGTGCAACCATCTGCGTCTCAGGCGGGCCTTCGCCCACTGCTCCACAGGTCGTCAAAAGTCTCAAGTTGTCAATCTGAAAAGCGTGGGTTCGAAACCGGATGAGCACTAATGCAGTTTACCATTCGAATCATTATGAAGATAAAAGATAAAAAATGTTTATATTGTGTCACAAAGAATATGTAATATGTACTCCTGTAGTACATATTGTAAAGTCATTAAAACATAATGAGATTGACAACAAAATCGGCCGCCACTCAGCACTATGTTAAAGCAATATAGTGTTTCTGTTAGGGCCTTCTAACCCCAAAGATCGACGCACTGTGTATGTTTCTGAGGATGTACATCAAGAGGAATACAGTCGTGAGCGTGTTTATTTTTTGTGGTCTCTTCGGTTCTACCGTGTGCTCCAAGCCTGTTATTAAATGCCGGAACAGCGATGCTGTAGATTCGGCGTAACCTCTGAAATATGTTTGTTTTGCAGCAGAACACTAATCCGAACTAACGCAGGGTGACCAAGACAGACCTTTTTCCTACCTACTATTTAATTTAATTGTCTTATCTACCAAATTGTATATACTCTTAAAACTGGGAGAAATCATGTTAAAATACTCAAATTTATGTGACATTACAAAAAAAACAAACACACTCACGACTGATGAAGATCCTCAGAGACTCGGTACACAGTTTAAATATAAAATAATAATCATAAATCTGGACATTTTACACATCACCCAGCCTCAAAGTAAGCAAAGTGTTATAGAAACTACATGACTGTTAAACTATTTATATATATTTTTGTTAATACATAGAAAACACATTAAAAAAAAAACTGTTAAGATACCGAGTACAGCGTAGTTAGAGGCACGTCCAAATATTATATAAGTACTTATATTATATCGTACTAGGGACCTTTGTATTATCTTTAACAACTACTTGTTTAAAAAGAATGCACCTTTTTCAAACAAATATAGAAATTCTATTCTTTTCTATTCTATTTTTAAAATAGGCATATTTCCGCGTTTTATCTTTAACAACAACTTGTTTAAAAAGAATGCATCTAATTTAAACAAATAAAGAAATTCTATCCTATTTTTATAATAGACATGTCCGGGTTTTATCTTCAACAACAACTTGTTTAAAAAGAATGCACCTATTTCAAACAAATAAAGAAATTATATTATTTTCTATTTTTATAATTGGCACATATCCGCGTTTTGCATAGTAGTTGTTAGCATTCCGCGTGACAGATTGCAAGCCTATTTCCGCTTATTGGAACGCTATAACCAATGGCAGATGCCTTTTGACCTTTTGATTCAGATGGTATACTAATATTTAGTTAGACTAATTATATTTAATGAGTGACCCTTCTGGTACGTAATTAGGTATTTATTAATTTTATCATAGCTTTCTAGTCATAAGCTCATTATGTTAATCAATTTCAATTAAACAACTGATAAAATATTCAGCTATTGTTATATTCGATTACATACAATATTAAAGATTAGTTAAATAAATACAAACATATTATTATAGTCAAACCTGTTTCCTAGAGGAGTAGGCAGAGACCATTGATTTCCACTTGCTACGATCCTGGCATACTTCTTTCGCTTCATTCATCCTTATCAAACTCGGTGCTCAACAAGCTCGGTGGTTAAGTGTACTTTTGACCTGGCCTTTCTCTAGAATGTCTCCAATTCAGTCAGAGTACGTTCGCCGAGGCCTTCCTCTTCCAACCAGCCAAGCTCGCCTTGTATACTTGTTTTGTTAATCTTCTTTCATTAATCGTTTCTACATATATTAGGTTGGGGAAAAAGTCTTTTCGCATTATTGTATGTATGAACTTGTAATAAAATCTCTTTGGCTATACTATTTGTATCTGGCTGGTTTTGGTATCATTAAAAGTTTAAATTTTAAAGAAGATAATTCCAAATTCAAATTAGGAAAATGTGTGATTTTTATTTGTTTTTCGTACTGTTAAGATGAGTGAATCTAATGAAGAAATTCGATACATTTTAAAATTTTACTACAAAAAAGGTAAAAATGCAACGCAAGCCGCGAAAAAAATTTGCGATGTTTATGGACCTAGTGCAGTGTCTGTGAGAGTAGCACAAATTTGGTTTAAGCGTTTTCAATCCGGAAATTTTGATGTCAAAGATGCACGTCGCTCTGGTCGCCCTATTACGGATAAAATGGATGCCATTTTTGAAAAAGTGGAGCAAGATCGGCATATCAGTAGTTACGACGTAGCTGAAGAACTGGGAATTGACCACAAAACAGTTTTGGCGCATTTGAAAAAAACTGGGTACACAAAAAAGCTCGATATTTGGGTACCTCACGAGCTCACTGAAAGAAACCTAATGAACCGTGTTCTCATTTGTGATTCTTTATTACGACGTAATGAAACCGAACCATTTTTGAAGAAATTTTTGACCATTTTTGACCTCACACATCTTTAGCCACTCAGCAAAAATTAAGAGAGTTTGGCTGGGATGTGTTAATGCATCCGCCGTATAGTCCTGACCTTGCACCTTCAGATTTCCACCTGTTTCGGTCTCTTCAGAATTCTTTAGGCAGTGTCAGGTTAACATCACGAGAGGACTGCCAAAACCACTTGTCGCGGTATTTTGAACAGAAGCCCCAAAGTTTTTATAGCAATGGGATCATGTCCCTGCCTACAAAATGGCAAAAAGTTATCGAACAAAATGGTACCTACATACTTTAGTTAAATGTAAATAAACTATATTAAAAAATGTTTTGAATTTTCTTAAAAAATGCGAAGAAACTTTTTCCCCAACCTATTATGCCCAAACCATCTCAACATACCTCTCTCAACTCTCGTTACTACATTTTCACTAAAAGTTACACCACAAATACTTCTCAAAGCTTCTCCGCTGCATTAAATCGACTTTTATGTTTCTTCTGCCATACCCAACTTTCATCGCTTCAAGGGATCTAAAGTTACGTTAGTTATGTATGCAAAACAATATCTTTCATACAATCCTCACGTTACCTTCGGATAGGCAATTCCCTATAACTAGAGAAAAGCCTATCCTATATGAATCTATTCGTACCCTAGATACATTTAAATCAGCAATTCCCGAAGTTTAGTGCTGACTCTAATTGTAAAAGTATTCAATTAACTAACAATGCGGGTGATATGACCCCAAATGATCTAGCTATCTGCAATTTAGCTAGCGTAACTGCGCCACAGTGGTCGTCAGATATTATTATTAACGCGATAGATAACAGAGATCAACAAAAAGATTATAAACCATTGAACGTGTGTGTGCAGAGAGAAACAGCACAGAGTCACGCTAATAAAACTGTTTACGCAAAAAGCACATCAAATCATAAATTACTCAAGAAGTAACATTTTTACGATGTTCCAAAATAGTAGGTAGTTGTTGAAACTGAGATTTATCTTGTTTTGAGTGGAATCCGAAGATCGGATCCGATTTAGAATTTCCGAATAACATTTTACGAGTCGTATTTTCACGTACGCGAGTCGTGTAGGCCTAGTGAGAGGTACCTTGACTTTCGAACTGGAGGTTGTCGGTTAGAACCCGATCGTGTACCAATGGATTTTTCCACGTGCTCAAAACGGTGAAGGTGACAAAAAAACATGTCACATCAGTTAGTGCTCCAATAAGAGGCGATGAGCTTGCAACCTGTGACGTAGTAAGCTTACTTACATACTTGAAAAACGCGGGCATTTGCCAAATGTAAAGTTTGGACGTGCCTCTGACTACCCCCTACTTGGTATCCTCAAAGATAATAATTATTATTATTATTATTCATTTATTTGTCTGAATGCGGTAGTACAAAGTTATTTATAATATTTGATGGAGCTCACATTCCCCAATATCTGGGATGCAAATTTACTTACTTAGCTAATTTAATTTAAGGTTTACTATTTATATACTTTTTTGTAAATTCTTACATATTATACATAGAAAATAGCCAGACCCGAGAAAAATATATGCAGATCAAACATTTGTCCCGCGGTGTTAATCGAACCCGCAACCTTCTGCGTCCCAGGCGAGCTTTCGTCCACTGCGCCACAGACGTCCGTGAGGTATACCTCTCTCTATTATAGGCCAATATAGTTCACGTATGTTTTATTACTATAATTTATCCACTTGAACGTATGAGTAAACATAATTGTTTATCGAAATGCTCAACAACTGCTCTTAGTTAAATAGGTATGACTCAATACCTTAGTAGCTTTACATTCATCTGTGACTCTCTCCACCCACACTTTATTTTAATGCATGAAATAAATAGGTATCATGTGCAAAAGTGTTAAAATAAAAGCTGAGTAGACACTTTTTAGTTGTATTTTATTTGATTTAATGAGATTAATATTACAAGCGCAAACGTTCATTGATGGAGATACAAGGCAAGAGAGGGCAACACAATATGGAACTGTCAAACTCAAAATGTGATACTGGCAGTTATGACGGGTGACACAAATGGTGTTGTTTATTTTTCTTCAACAAAAAGCAATCCTTTACCTGGGCCTTACCATCAAGTATTATTGCGATTTAATTCAGGCAAAAATTCAATTCGCTTTGCGATTGAAGATTGATATGACATCACCATCTCCTCAACTGCGTTTGATGTTTGACATCTTAAATGCCCTGGACCCCTCTTCTAGCATATTTTATGTATACAATCAAAAAATCATGGATCCCTGCACTCGCGCAGTCGAATTAGCGCGGCTTGTTTCGCTCGCAAGATTAGTAGTTTAAGAGCCGAGCTGGCCTAGTGGGCTCTGACTTCCTATCCGGAGGTTGTAGGTTCAAACCTTATCGTGCACCAATAGGTTATGGCACTAGAAAAAAATATGTGCGCATCAACAACAAGGGAAACATTGTAAGGTCAAAATTCATTTATTCATTAAAATCACAAGGTTCACTTTGAAACGTCGGGTTTATCTACTGCGTGTTCCTCCGCGACCAAGCCAGGAAAGAAAGGCAACAAAACAAGGCTGGTTTTAATGATCCTTTTACAAAACAACGAGTTGGAGCATTTTCGATCCCAAGAGTTTTTATCATCTAAATAATCAGATTTAAGAGAGAGTTAATAAGATAATAATAATAATAATAATTTATTCAAAAAATTCGTATACTACACACATTACATATTTATGATCTAAAATTAACATAAAGTAAAATTTATACTAGAACCTGAACTAGGTATTCCTGTGTTTCAGGCGGGAGGGACTAACATTATACAAGCAAGGCAATTATACAAACAAACAAAAAACTTGAAGAATAAGATATAGTGACTTCGACATATAGGTTAACTATATAAATTATAGTAAAAATACTCATATTAGATTATTTTATGAGTTAACATAAAAACTTACAACTAAATTTAGTTAAGTACAACGTTTCACTTCATCACATCTAATAGTTTATCTGTATCATCATACGACAAGTTTTGCAAGGCGTCCTTAAGGGCTGCCTTACAATTGAAGTAATTGAGTGGATAAATATTCACTAAGGCATTTAATCTATTGTAGAGAAGAGGGCCAAGGAACGTATAAAATTTAGTTGCAAAAGTGTGTTTAGTGCTTAGTTGTCTATGACAAACTTTATCGATTCGTCTTTTATTAGTAAAATCAGTGTTGTATGGAAGGGCTGCGTGCTGCTTTAGAACTATGAGCATTATGAATAACTGGCGGACTGTTAAGACTTTACATGATTCATATAAAAGGTTAGTAGGAAAAAAGTAGGGCCTTGCAGTGGACACTTTGAGTACTGCTCTTTGAGCTCTCTCGATTGTTAGTAGAAGTGTTTTACCTGCTCCACCCCATGTGGATATACAGTATGTTAAAACGGAATTACATAGAGCAAAATAAACTTGTTTGATAATATTCCAATCCGCTATATGACGTAATTTTTTGAATACAAATATTAGTTTGCGGACTCTAGCATTCAATGCATGTATATGTGCTTTGAAGCTTAGAGTCTCATCCAATATAACACCTAGGTATTTAATTTTATTAGTTTTGTTAATGACGGGACACATGCATTGGGTGTTAGTTAAGTCTTTACAAAAATGAGCATGTAATTTTTGTGTCATTTGACTCGTTGCTAGTTTACGCATTGAAAACTTAATATAATTTGTCTTATCTGAGTTTAATGTTAATAAATTTTGTTGAAGCCATTTATTTACAACATTAAATCCATTTTGCGCATACTTGTGTACGTCTTGTTCAGAATCAGCGGAAAAAAGGAGGGCAGTGTCATCAGCATAAGAAACAATTACACCGTGGTCTAGTTTTATGTTACAGAGGTCATTTAAGTAGATCAAAAACAAAGTCGGGCCTAAAATACTTCCTTGGGGTACACCAAAGATTGTATTTTGTTGTTCTGTGCTGAAAACATTGCCAATCCTCACGCATTGAGAGCGTTCTTCCAGATAACTTGTGAAAAGTTTCAGCTGAGTGCCTATGATACCAATTGATTCAAGCTTGTGCAATAGGATAGGAATCGAAACGGAGTCAAAAGCTTTGGCTAGGTCCAGGAGATTTTATAGTATGCCTTTTTATTATTATTATTATTATTATTATAGTCTTAAATGTCCCACTGCTGGGCAAAGGCCTCCCCCCACTCCTTCCATTCATTCCTTTCCTTCGCCAAAATGGGCCAATCTGCTCGGAACTTCGTGAGCTCATCTCTCCATCTCATTTTCGGTCTACCGCGACGTCTCCGCGCAGTGTCAGGGCACCACTCGGTAGTCAGCTTGGCCCATTGGTCGCCCGACATGCGGCAGACATGACCAGCCCAGTCCCATTTGAGCTTTGCGGCTTTCGTCGCTACATCGGCAATTTGTGTTCGTGAGCGCAGCTCAGTGTTACGAATGCGGTCTGTGCGCTTCACTCCAAGAATGCTGCGCTCCATTGCACGTTGACAAACCTTGAGCTTGAATTTTTGAATGTTGGTCAAAGACCAGGTCTGAGCACCATACGTCAGACATATAGGAAGATCTCCTTTCATCATGGTTCCCATGGACCAATAGCTCCTCCAGGCATTTTCAATTCGCCGAGCGATCTCCTTGTCCTGCCTGGAATCGAAGGAGACTATTTGGCCCAGGTAGACATATTCCTGGACGTATGCTAGCTGTTCTCCATCCACCGTTACTCTGGTCTCAACGCTGTTTGTCATAACCTTGGTTTTTGACCTATTCATCCTCAATCCAATCTCAAGGCTTATGTTGCTCAGTTCTTGTAGCATTGTCTCTAGCTCCGAGGCCGAAGAAGAAAAAAGGACAATATCGTCGGCGAAACGAAGGTTGGTTAACCTCACTCCGCCGACGTCAATTCCTTTATCTTTCCAACCAGCCGCTAACTTTCTGAACACCTCCTCGAGAGTACTAGTGAACAGTTTTGGGGAGAGGGGGTCTCCTTGTTTCACCCCTTTGCCTATATGAAATGGTGGTCCAGATGAATTTAACTTTATTGCAGCTGTACTATTAATGTAAATTTTGCGAATAAGATTTATGTATGTGGGGTCAATAAGTTGATTTTGAAGGGCATCGAACATAGCAACATGGGTAATACTATCAAACGCCTTTGCATAGTCTACAAAGGCGAGAAATAGAGGCATGTTGTTTTCATTGAACTTTTCTATGAGCTGATTGAGTGCTTGGAGGTGATCCGTCGTGGAGAGTCCTCGACGGAAGCCTGCTTGTTCTGCAGGTTGTTGCATGTCCAACTGTCCCGCGATGCGATGTTCGATAACTTTAATGAAGGCTTTATATACGTGGGAGACGAGGCTGATTGGTCGGTAATTATTATTATTTATGTCTGATTTATCTCCTTTCTTGTGTAATAATATTATAGTGGAATGACAAAAGCGATCTGGAAATTTACCTGTTTTAAGAATAGAGTTGAAAAGATTTGTTAAGTGTGGTAAAAGAACATGTTGACCTATTTTAAGGGTCTCAGTAGTTATTCCGTCCTCACCAGGTGATCGGTTGTACTTCATTTGAGATATAACCTTGTGAACCTCTAGGCCAGTTATTGGAGGGATAGTATCGGAGCAAAAGAATGGTAAATTATTTGTAGGTTGTTGTTGCGGGCCTGAGTATAAAGATTTATAAAATTTTGTGCATATATTGAGCATTTTTTCTCTACTCTGGTGTTTTTCTCCTGTTTCATCTTTTAAGCTCCTTATCCACGATTTGCCCACCGAAGTACCTTGTTTAGCTATTTTTAATGAGCAGTTTCTTTCTAACGTAATTTGGAATAACTTTGTAGTATAATTTCGAACATCTTGCCTAATGCTTCGTTTCACCTGTTTATCTATAGCTCTGTATTCTATACTATTCATGTCGGTATTAAGCCTATCCTCTATTAATTTAATTGTTGCTTCTGTTAGCTTTTTATATTTTTCTTTTGTTTGTTTTATTGCTCTACTAGCTTTCCTTATACTATTTTCTATCCTGCTAAATTCTTCTTGAGGATCCTGTATATCTATTGGTAGTAAATTGAAATTATTTTTTAGTTCTAAATTAAATGTGTCCTTGTTTACAATTAAAGTTTCTTGAGATAGTCTGTTTATGTTACGCTTAATCATGTTATAACGATGAATTTTAAAATTGAACTTCAATGTTGCTCGGATGGGCCTATGGTCCGAGCTGAATTTAATTCTATTTATCGCTTGAACGTTTGTAATGTATGTCTGATTTGATGATAGAAAATAGTCAATCTCGTTTTTATATCGCGCACCCGGCGATATCCAAGTCCATCGACGCTCAGGTTTTTTAAAGTAGAATGAGTTATTTATGCGTAAACTCTGACCAAACGCGAATTGGATAAGACGTGTTCCTCGTCGTTTCGGTCACCTAAACCGTGTGGGCCTAATATATAGCCACTATCCAAATCTTGTTTAACTCCAATTTTGGCGTTAAAATCTCCCATAACTATGTTCCACGTACCTTGGTGTTCGTAGCAAGCCTTGTTTAGTTGGTCATAAAACATTTCTACCTCAGAATCTGAGTGTGATGAAGTAGGAGCGTAGACTTGGATGATTGTTAAAAGCTTTTTTTCTTTAATTTTAAATTTCAATACGGCTATCCTGTCAGAGTAAGCTAAAAATTCTGATATGTTATCTTTCCATTTTTTAGCTACTAGGAAACCGACACCATACATACTTCCATGCCCGTAATGGTAAAAAATATTATTTTGTCGTTCGATGGTATCTTCACCTTCTCTACGTACTTCAGATAATCCGAGTATATCCCATTTCACGTCATTCAGGGCATTTTCAAGTTCTAGGAGCCGGTCGTCTGATTTTAAGGTCTTAACGTTATAACTAATAATATTCAGCGCACTATCGTTGTCCAATTTACAATTTGCCTGGGTCGTCTGACGGGTGATCGATCTCGCCCGGGGATTCTTAGCACCCCTGGCCCCAGGGTGGTTCTGCTTTCCGTCATTAACAGACTGAGCCCCAGAGCCGCCGGGAACTTGGGGCCTGTCATTTCTCGTGTCTGTCATAGTGGGGGGGTTGTGGACCGTAACCCACCGCGCTGGTCCAGTGCGTGTTGGTGGGTGGGATGCCAGAGCCTCGTTCGCTGATCGGCAGGGTGTACCACGGGCCGGTGAGGTTGGCTTGAGTCCCGAAAGATGTTAGTTGGGACCCCTTACACCCCTTTTTATAAAATTTTAAATTTGTTAATTTTTGTATATTACTTGGGAAATTGTTATAAAAGCGTACACTTTGCCCTTTAAACGATTTACTAACTTTATGGAGTCTACAAGTGGCAACAGCAAGTTTATCTTTATTTCTGGTATTAACATTGTGATTAACGCTTTTTTTCTAAAACAAATTAATATTTTTGTGAACATACATCAGATTTTCATAGATGTATTGCAAGGAAATGTCATTATATTTATTTCTTTAAACTTCTGACGAAGTGATTCTCTGAGATCCATATTATAAATTGCTCGAACAGCCCTCTTCTGCAGCACTCCCCCACAGCAGTATACCGTACGACATAATGCTGTGGAAGTAGCTGAAGTAAACTAGTCTAGCTGTGTGTTGATACCTAAGAATACGGTGGTGTAAACAAGAGACAACTCCTCATCTTTGATTTTGACATTTGCTTTAACTTGTGTAACATTAAGTAGTATAAATCTAATACACTTTGTTTTCTTTTCATTTAGTAGAAGATTGTTTACATTGAACCATTTTACAACATTAGAAACTGGCATGCCCTAGAACCAAAAATTAGAAGGCATTCGCTATCAGTTAGTGTTTCAATAAGCGGCGATGGGCTTGCAAACTGGCCCGTGGTATGCTAAGTACATGCGAAATGCGGGCACGTGCTAAATAAAATGTTTGGAAGTGCTTCTGACTACCCCTTCTTGATATCCTCAAAGATCTACGCAATTGAGCGTGCTTTTTTGTTTCGCTCGCCAATATAACTTTTATCCAGCTTCAATTGTTAGGTAGGTACTCTGATAGATATTTTTAATAGGTATGTAATATAATTCGTATCAAATTGACTTAATTTAATTTAGTAACATAGTTAAAGGTACCTTATTTATGTAATACTAACTCAATATGGATCTTGGTCTGATATGAACATTATTATTATTAGACTTTTTTCTCACCTCTATCCTCCATATTTCGAGGCCCGCTTTTTGCCCGGCATTCACGAACGCTTGGTGAACTGGCATTTCTGTGGACAAAACAAAAGCACTTGTCACTGGTAATTGACACATTTCATTATCTAAATCATAATTTCATTATGGATAACGCTGTGGACTGCATTATTACTAAGTAATACCCATTACTCTACTATATATTATTACATAAAGTACCTTGTTCCAATACATAAACAAATAAAATAAAAAAATAAAAATCTACGTCGCTACCATATACGTAGATCATTCATTATCATTCATTCGTTTTGCATGAATATAGTGTAGTCCACAGACTACACTATAATAATAATTTGAAATAAATGAATTCTTATAATTGTTAAATTCACCCTTGTATTTTTTTAAATAATAATGGTATTGCCCCTCTTTTAAGCTGGCCTCTACCAGCCCATATCCTTTTTATAGGAGAAGACTGGGTTTGTGCAGATTTTTTCAAGGACAGTTAATTATCCTGTAACAGTCTCACCCATACCAACCTTAAGCCAAGTGTGACAGAACTTAAAATCGCATAGCAACGACACCACAAACAAATTCAAAAGAATAAAAGTCCGATCAAAATAATACTCTACCGTCATCTCTTTCACGCCACGAAAGAAAGAGGGAGATACTAGACTTCTATTGATGACCTTAGTCTTGAATTTATGAAGTTTCTAATTTTAGAATCTAAAACGAAAGAACCGGGGGGGCTTCCCTTGGCACTCGATTCTAATCGCAAATGTATAGTAAAAAAAACGTATTAAGTTATTCCCTGAAGTATTCTTTTTGTTTTAGACACGAGATTTACGCCAGGGCTGATACAAAATGTATAAGTCTCCTTTAGTTATGTAGTTAAAGTACCTACTCGGGTGCCTACTCCGATCTTTGATAATAAAGGCCAAATCAAATAAAAATTCATAAGCAAGTAATACAAAGCGAATATTATGTTTTCATGTGTACACAAACAAACATATTAGATACAAACAATCTCATCCAGCTAACCTTTAAGACGGTCTAAGACGGTCCACAAGTTATCGACCGTGACTGCTCCTACGTTATGAATTTCAGTTTGGATGTTTGGAAACATTTTCCAAACAAACAGTCATCATATGAATTCACGTCCACTGGACGGTGACGAGTTAGTGACCTTGGGGATTAACTGACAGTAGAAGCATTGTATTCATGTGAGAAACGGTCACAGAGTCTACAATGTTAGTGCTATCAGCTGTTCCGTATCTTCCTACGTATGAGTCACAAAATGACGTCGATTCTCATTGACGTGTACACAAACTAAACCTCATTTAAACTATAATAATGCTGGACATGTCACACAGAATCATCTAGCTAAGCAGAACTTGTATCATGGGAACTACATAATTTATATAAGTACCTACTATTTTTATAATACGTACATATTATAAGACTATCGCTCTCTTTCACTGATAGTGCACTATGTGTCGTCACAAACTCTCGAGTTTTTAATATTAGTAGAACTATCTAGCTACCTACTACTGGTTTCACCAACATAGTGAGTATCCGGATAAAAAGTGACTTAAAGTTTCGGTAAGAGATTACCCCTACATGCAATCTTTACCTAGGTATCTATTTAAAATATTTCTAACACTTACAAAGGCTTACCTTATGATATGACATGTACAAAGACGAGCTTTCTTAAAAAGAGTTTTCTTCCAAACTAGAGTAGATTAGATATAGAGATTAGAGGTAGGGTCGTGTACAGAAGAAAAGAGTAGGTATAACAAAACAATTAGGTACATTGTTACTTAATTAAAACTACTCACATACATGTGTACAATGTGAATAAAACAAATAAATTAAAAGTAAAAAAATATTTCCAAAAACAAGCTTTTAACACTTAGTTCAGCAACCATGTCATAGTATAACTTAAAACTAGCTAGATTAATAAAATGCGTACACAAAATGTATTGTCTGTACCGTTGTTTTGACCGTTGAAGAGTTCCTTTATCTGGAGCTAATCCTGGATGTCGATTCAGGTCATGCTTACCATAAAAATGCATTTTCATCGGAACTGAACCAACATGTTAAAATTGAAATCCGTAGGATAAGAGGAAGTGGTTCTAATTCAGTTTGCAAGATTTGACCTAAACAAACAAACTAAGATACAAACATTGCATTAAATAAAATCTTGTTATAATAAATAAGACCTCAGTCTGTGTGCGAGAGAATGACTTTAGTTTTTAATAGAGCGTATTGACTAAGGCGGAAAGTGGATGAGAAGAGCAGAACCTCGAGCTTAGTGGCACGTATTGGGAGAGGACTATGTCCAGCAGTGGACTGATGAGGGTGTATGATGATGATGATGATGATGGTAAACTGTGTTTAGTAAATTGATAAAATTAGTGCACGACCATGTTCGAATCTAAGACCTTTAGATCGGAAGTCAAGGTACAACCTACTAGGCCAACACGGCATTACTAATACTTATGTATGAGAAATTTAATAGCGTATCAGAATAAAGAAAATAGTGTATACATAATGTGAGTATCGCTGGCGAGTATACAATGTTTATTTACAAATATGTATTTAACAAACCATGTTGATAACGATCGACTAAAGGAGGTGACACATTTTTTTATGAATACCTTTTTTAGTGAATATCAATAAACCGTTGCCTTCAAGTTCCAAACTCATCAACATAATTATATTTTCTGTTTAGGATATTATAACGACTATATCACGTACCTACTTTACTTTTCTCCTGCACCGTTTAGAGGTCCTTCCGTAATAATAATATCCTAGAGTGATACATAACCACGATAATTCCAATGTTATACATTTTGTTTGTCAAAAAACTTTTTAAACACAACGTAAAACTTACCAGCGAACAAAACGTCAGCCTCACTCGCACTACGGTCACCGAATGCCGGCTAGCTTTAACTTTTACTACACAATGACAGAATTCGCTGATGAGATCGAAAACACGGTATGTGATGTTTTACGACTAGGTATCTAGGTTACGCTTGCGTACTGCCTGGGGTAATCTGCGATAGGCCCCCCCTATTCCCCCAGCAGGTAGAATTGATTGTTAATATAGACATGATAATTTAATAGGGGCTTTGTAGTGTTTTGTTTACTTACCAATAGTTTCTGCTCACGGCTTTGCCCGGTTTAAAAAAGTAGCCTAAATTATTACATTGTTCATTCATTTTTTTTAAGCGTTACGAAGATTATTGGCAACAAACATTCAAACTTTAACATTTATAATATTAGTAGAATAGGATAAGATTTTGAAGGTTTGTCTAGTTTTTTATTAAAAAGTTGGCAAAAATTAAATTTCTAAGGTTCAAATTTGCCATACCACGTTGCTAAACACAACAATAGTATATAATTGAAATAGCGTATTTTTATCTCAACAAGAGGAAAATGGTTGAGTATATCAGCAGATTGTAATTTTAATAGATGTATATTAGGCTTTGTAATGTTTACACGAGAACTTCTGATACATTAATTGAGCACCTCAAAGTCAGTCAGTATTATGTATGTATATATGTATAAGGATCGTAATGTGTTATTATTAATATTAATGTGCGGTCAACGTAATGAATAATGACCTCCTAGCTTATAAGCATTTCCGGAACTAGTTTCTACTAGTTCCGCGCTAGTAGCCGGATATGAAAAGCTATTTCATTTCATTCATTCATTCTTTCATTTATCCTACTTTTGATAGAATTATGAGGATGTTTCTCTTTCTCACAAAAACTACTGAACGGATAAACTTTTGGTCTATTTAATAGTTGACTTATGAATGAGTTCACCTTGTTCGATTGGCACCACACTTTAACTGAATGAAGGAGCATTCAAAAAACCAAGTAGTCTGTGGCCTGATTCTACTAGTCTTGGTCGCAAGCGAGGTATCACAATATCATTTTAGATGTATTAATTAAAACAAAAATCACGTAGTCTATGTTGATGTTTCTATATATAAAATTGTAAGTATATTATTCAGCTCAAATATTTAAAAATTGCATTCAGAAATCAGGATTTAAAATGAAAAGCAAATCGATAACCATCAGTTTTTATTTTTAGACGCGATGTAAATGCATTTGCCGTAAAGCATGGTGTGTTTATTTATTTATCCGGAGATAAATTGTAAACAAACAAACTGCGTCTTGCAAAGAAAACATAAATCTATATAAAACAAATATGTACAGTAAAAAATACATAAATTGATTGCAAAAGACCGCATTAAAACATCGATTTCCGAAAGGGCATATTAAATTTTCTTAAAGATAAAGTGTCTAACAAGCATGCCCATGTTGGTGAGCGGTTACTGTAACCTATAGACGCTTAGTGCTTGATTAATTTCACCGGCATCCATACCGGAACCGGAACCTAGCGATGCCGTAGAACTAGGTAGAAAATATGTGAATAGGTAGGTTTTATAACCATCTGGGGGCTGTGCAAACGATAATGGAAGAACACAGGGTTCTCAAATTTAAGGCAAGGCGGTGCCAATCACTGAACTTTTATCGTGCGTAGGTAAATTTTAATAGTTTGTCGTGAGCGTGTTTGTTTTTGTTGCTGATCTAGAGCCACGGTCTTGTTCTCTTTAAGTTTTCGGAAGTAGTCCTCTAGCCTAGTATCGCCGGCAGTGGCGACGACGGACGGTGGCTATTACTACTATCACGCGAACTTTGACAGCCACTCGGTAAACATTTCCAATGGTAATCAAACTACATAAATTAACCAAGAATCTGACAGGTATATCACAGTAGGCACTAACTATGTAATTATAAAAAATAACTATTTTATTCCCAGTTCCTTTACATTATTAATTATTTGCTTTATTTTTATGTATATGATGTATGGTTTTAATTTTATAAAAGTATTTATTTATGTTGCTTAATTATTTTTATTTATTTATACTAGGTATTTTATGTATTTATTTATTACCTATTTATAAATACTTGCAAACTTTCCAAATTAATAAAGTATTAGTACACTCGCACACAATCGCATTAAATCATCTCCATCCAAAGGTTGTCTGGAAGAGATCGATTCTTAGCGATAAGACTGCCCATTGTACTTTAAGTTTTTTGTTTAGTTTTGAAGTTATATATTTTTCTTATGGTACAAACTTACTTACAATAAAGTATTTTCATTCGTTCATAAATGAGAGTATCTGCACCGCCGCCAGCGCTGCCGCGACGCGTCTGTTTGGCCGGCCCTTAACAGTGTTGGATCACATAAAAAGGGTTCGATTCACGAAACAGGAAACGATGAGATGCATTTGGCAATTTGCCATGTTCAAATTGACTTCTGTGTAAATGTTTGTTTAGATTCGCCGGAAATTTATTCATACTCAAACTAGTTTGTTTCCCTGTCTGCATTATTTACATAATAATGCAATGATTGCCACTCGATATTGCTAATACTTCCAGTTTTTACTATAAATATATAAATATTGCTGGATATCTTCAGACAACGTCATCTAGCACCAACGTAAACAGAGCTTGTGTTATGGGAACTACATTACTGATATACTACTATATATTTTTAAAAACATACATAATATTATACTTACATAGAAAACACCCAGACCCGAAACAAATATTTGTAGATTAAAAAAAAACATTTGTCTCGCAGCGGGAATCGAACCCACAACCCCCTGCTATACTAAAACTTGAACCCACAATCCTCTGCTTTTTTATACTGTCTACTACTAAATAATAATAATATTAATAATTTATTTCAGATTCATATGTGTTAGTAAGACTTGGGCTGTGTTAGACATCCAAAATATGTGCTTCTTTTATTCAGATATAACAAGTAAATGGTTTCCTATGTTTTGGCAATAATTAAGAGCCAAGACGTTTTTTCAAATGTAGCCCCCAATATTCTAGAAATATTTGAGTTATAGAAATCGAAATTGTTATTCTACCTTTGTCCCCGACTGTACCTAGTCATTATAATAGAGGTATCTCCACAAGAAATTTGTTTACGACTGTACTGAAATTATTTAAATTTGTAAAAAAAAGTGAGCGTGTAGGAATGAAAATTAAATTAAATCTGAAAGTGTCTCAAGGGCCCGCAGTCCATTTACTTCGCAGTCCCTTATGTAACGACTCGATTTTATGCTGTTATAAAAAAAACTTAAGTTGAAAAGAGATTTTACCAATCGACATTTAATAAATATAAATAAATAAACGCCCAACAGACACATACATAACTAGGATTCCCTGTGTCATCCCCAAACTAGGATTCCCTGTGTCGTGGGTATCAGGAACTACGGGTACGTCATGTTACTCGCCACAGTTCCAAAACCAGGAACATCTGCAGAACATGCAAACATTTGTCCCGCAGCGGGAATCGAACCCCTCCCTCTAGCGTCGCAGCCGGCTACACGACCGCCGTGCCATCGAGGTGATTTTGCAATAAAAATAAAATGTTTGTCAAAAGCAATCACAAAACGAAGGCGAACCACGCTTAGCTACAAAATATCGATCGGCGCCGCCCTTTTCAGTGCCCTTGGGATGTAGGCAACCTTTTGAAGGAATTACGTCAGCTTGGATCAATATGCCAGCCATTATAATTCCACGGTTGTTCCGGAAAAGGACCTATGATTGCTCCATAGAAAGAAAGAAAGAAATAAAACATATTAATTGCTCCCATCGATACACATAACACAGCAAAAATACATTTACAACGAGCACAGAACACAATTATAAGTTTAACGGGTGTTTATCGCGTTTACCTTTTTTATTATTTTCCCGACGTTTCGACTGTATTGCAACAGCCGTGGTCACGGGATGACTGGAGTATACGGAGCTATCGTCGAGAAATAAAGGCAGCAGCTGCAACTACCCTCATTTCATATTCAAAATCAGAAAAGTCAATGTTCACATTACGGCACACTACACTAACCGTATCGCCGCACTGCACAATCGGATCGCGACGCGAACACTTGTTTATCCCTAGACAACGTTTTGTCTACGAAAGAGAAGATAACATTTTGGATGACCAAAAAACAATCGCCGATACAATGAAGAAGTACATTATTATCTATTATTTGCTAATGGTGACATCATGTGAGCCGTATTTCTTGAAACAATGCCAAAATGTATGCTCTCTACCGAAACATGAAAGGTGAGTTCACGGAATCTACACTAATATTAGAAAGAGGTAAAGTTTGTAATTTGATGTAGGAGACACATCCGATTAAAAAAATATTACCTACACCAATATTTAGAATGGATCTTCAGACTTTTCGTGGAGACTAAATTTGTAAAGTAAGTCGACTAAAACACGGTCGAACGAATGAGTTTCTTACAAACGCTGCCGTAAGGGCTACTTTTCATCGGCTACTTTTTATCCGGGTACCACGTGGACGAAGCCGTGAGCAGTAGCTAGTAATATTATATTATTACCGGTAGGTATTCGTAATTTATTATTTTAGAACGGACCAGATGTCTCGTAGTCCCATCATTAGACTAACAAAGGTAGAGCGGGAGCTCACCGCCGCGTTGTCAACCCTACATTTCGATTACCAAGACGAGTCATATCCACACATGTTATGGATGAGGACATAAAACGTCAAAGAGTGAGTCGAGATCGAGAAAAAAAGTGTTGTTTTCATACAGTACAATGATTCCCTCCAATTAAAAATACGTTACTCTCTTGATCAATGTGAAAATACGCGCAAGGCGAGAGCCAGAACTATAACGAGCTAGGGTTGGAAATAAAATGATGAAGTTCAATTTTAATACCAAATTAACAATGTTTTGAAATCTATACCAAATAAAC
Organism: Perizoma affinitatum; assembly: GCA_961405105.1. Classification (NCBI taxonomy): domain Eukaryota; kingdom Metazoa; phylum Arthropoda; class Insecta; order Lepidoptera; family Geometridae; genus Perizoma; species Perizoma affinitatum. Next base: position 15,551,850 of record OY560186.1, on the reverse strand, counting down.
TCTAATAAATATACACCAAAACAACACTGTACTTAAATTAAATTACATAATTAGAACAGAAGCACTCAAACACTATATTACTACAACACTATCGCTCAATACACACTTTACTGACTTCACTAAAATCACTTTTAATCACTCCGATTTCGCATTAAAAGCTGAGGAGCTACTCTTGACACTCGATGCAATCTCTATTTAATTATGTATGTATACGTAAAAAAAATGTATATAGGTAAGTAGGTAGCATGTTTTATCCGTCATGTAGTTCCCATAATACAACTAAGAGCGTTAGTTATGGCGCAGATATGGGATAGATGATGCTTTGTGAAAAATGAGCAGTTTTATTTATTGATTATTTATTTAATTCCAATTCGTACAAGTTTTGTTCATTTTTTTTTTAATCCAGTTAAATACATTTTTATCGCAAACTCTACTCCTATCTAGTGTTGCCATCTCTAAAATCTGCCAAACAGAAAAAGAAGTGTCAATATCTTGGAATTTGTAGCTTAAAACCCGGACATATTTTATCTTATATATTTAAGTGTTTTTTAAAGTTACTCAGTAAATAAAAAAACCGAGTTTAATTTAAAACAGAAGTGCGACTCGCGTACCGAAGCTTCCATATAAGCTTGTAAAGCATGGACATTGCTCTAACGAAAAGATAAGTCGCATAGAAAGACAAACTTAACTTTGTATTTGATAAAATGTTCTCCCATACATCGACGGTTTTTTGTTGTGTAAATCAAAATTCAAAATTGTTTTTTTATGTGATAAAACTACACAAAACTATTTCCGGACTTTATTCCTTTACTTCTGCTTTACTTTGCTGTTTGCAAATTTCATGATTCTAGGTCAACGGGAAGTACAATATAGAATTTAATTTATTTCTCAAGTATCAAAATATGACGCATAAATGGCCTTATTTTTTATTGCGTTGATTAAGAAGCTTGATTTTTTTAGAGATCTTTAAAACCGTTTTGCTATTAATTTCAACTTGATACCTCCACGCGTCCCTGACAATAAGGGTCTTGACAGACAGACAGATGGACGAGTAACGAAGTGATCCTATAAGGTTTCCGTTTTTTCCTTTAGAGGTAAGGAACCTAAAAAAAATATTTTTATAAATCAACTGTTTATTTATTTTCAGACAAAATTGTTAATTAGAAGTTTAAAATAACAAAAGAGAATCTTCTCAAAGTTTAACAAGCGACTAGCAGTCTTGCATTTTTATTTCTTGAACCAAATATTACTCTTTTAACGAAACAAAATTTTCTTAAAGTTTTAAGAAACTAGCAGTCTTATCTTCATTCTACCACAATTTCTTTAAATAAAACAAAACACTACTTTCTTAATAAAATTAAATTTTGACTTAAGTGTAGCGACGCAACTTCCGCACTCACGTCGCCAAATAGACGCATTTTTCATTCCATTTCACCTTATACATCGACGACAAAACATATTATCAATAAATTAAAAATATTGTAATTCGTTAGACGTAATTTCTTTCGGTCGCGTATTTTCGGTAATGTCAGCAACTTAAAACCCAGACTACAAATTAAACACCGCCCCACCGCACGCTCCCCGTACGCCCTCTAAACTAAGACAAATTCGGGTAAAACCGGACGGATGACACCTACTCCTATCTCGAATACGATCGATTTAACGTCAAAAGTATCTCAACAAAATCATAGTTGATTTCATTTAGTTCCATCAAAATCCACCAAATAGGTTCCAATCGTGCACATTTAGACCTCGCTTAGAAGCTCTCTATCCTTTTCCAACATATCGCTGTCTCTTACTGTCACGGTTAGTATTTCTTATATGTTATGTACAAAAGACCTATTATTGTTAGCTTCGGCTCCACAAATGCCTGTAAAAGGTATAAGCAAGATTTTAAATAAATAAAAATAACGAGCTTAAAAGATGAAACAGGAGAAAAACACCAGAGTAGAGAAAAAATGCTCAATATATGCACAAACTTTTATAAATCTTTCTACTCAGGCCCGCAACAACAACCTACACATAATTTACCATACTTTTGCTCCGATACTATCCCTCTAATAACTGGCCTATAGGTTCACAAGGTTATATCTAAAATGAAGTACAACCGATCACCTGGTGAGGACGGAATAACTACTAAGACCCTTAAAATAGGTCAACATGTTCTTTTACCACACTTAACAAATATTTTCAACTCTATTCTCAAAACAGGTAAATTTCCAGATCGCTTTTGTCATTCCACTATAATACTATTACACAATAAAAGGAGATAAATCAGACATCAATAATTACCGACCAATCAGCCTCGTCTCCCACGTATATAAAGCCTTCATTAAAGTTATCGAACATCGCATCGCGGGACAGTTGGACATGCAACCACCTGCAGAACAAGCAGGCTTCCGTCGAGGACTCTCCACGACGGATCATCTCCAAGCACTCAATCATAGAAAAGTTCAATGAAAACAACATGCCTCTATTTCTCGCCTTTGTAGACTATGCAAAAGCGTTTGATAGTATTACCCATGTTGCTATGTTCGATGCCCTTCAAAATCAACTTTTTGACCCCACATACATAAATCTTATTCGTAAAATTTACATTAATAGTACAGCTGCAATAAAGTTAAATTCATCTGGACCACCATTTCATATAGGCAAAGGGGTGAAACAAGGAGACCCCCTCTCCCCAAAACTGTTCACTAGTACTCTCGAGGAGGTGTTCAGAAAGTTAGCGGCTGGTTGGAAAGATAAAGGAATAGACGTCGGCGGAGTGAGGTTAACCAACCTTCGTTTCGCCGACGATATTGTCCTTTTTTCTTCTTCGGCCTCGGAGCTAGAGACAATGTACAAGAACTGAGCAACATAAGCCTTGAGATTGGATTGAGGATGAATAGGTCAAAGACCAAGGTTATGACAAACAGCGTTGAGACCAGAGTAACGGTGGATGGAGAACAGCTAGCATACGTCCAGGAATATGTCTACCTGGGCCAAATAGTCTCCTTCGATTCCAGGCAGGACAAGGAAATCGCCCGGCGAATTGAAAATGCCTGGAGGAGCTATTGGTCCATGGGAACCATGATGAAAGGAGATCTTCCTATATCTCTGACGTATGGTGCTCAGACCTGGTCTTTGACCAACATTCAAAAATTCAAGCTCAAGGTTTGCCAACGTGCAATGGAGCGCAGCATTCTTGGAGTGAAGCGCACAGACCGCATTCGTAACACTGAGCTGCGCTCACGAACACAAATTGCCGATGTAGCGACGAAAGCCGCAAAGCTCAAATGGGACTGGGCTGGTCATGTCTGCCGCATGTCGGGCGACCAATGGGCCAAGCTGACCACCAAGTGGTGCCCTGACACTGCGCGGAGACGTCGCGGTAGACCGAAAATGAGATGGAGAGATGAGCTCACGAAGTTCCGAGCAGATTGGCCCATTTTGGCGAAGGAAAGGAACGAATGGAAGGAGTGGGGGGAGGCCTTTGCCCAGCAGTGGGACATTTAAGGCTATAAATGCATAAATAATAAATAATAATGCTAGACATTTTTCAAACAGCAACATAAGCAGGAGCTTATGTTATGGAACTACATGACTAATATAGGTACTACTTGTATAGGTACATATTTTTTGTAAATACAAACAAAAATTATGTACCTTATATAAGTAGAAAACACCCATTATACCTAAATAGAAAATACTCAGATGAATACAGTGATTACCTACTGAATTACCTAGATACATAAAATTACTCGGGTGCCAGAACCACTCAGCACCCGCTAAGCAGCTGAGTACAGCTGAGTAACAGCAGTCACATACCAAGTAAGGAAGGAAGGTCGCAGCTTTGAATCCCGCGGGATATAATTTCTACAGTAAAAAAACATGTCTACAATCGCAGACAGATCGACAATACGTAACAAAAAAACAGTGAATAAATGCGAAATGTTCAATGAAAAACTGCCAACGATCAGTAAACGGACGTAACCTTGCCATTTTTATGCACATAAATAATTTCACTGACCTACCACAATAACAAATCTCTTGAATCATAATAAAAATAGGTAGTGATACAGAAATATACGTTTATTGATGCGTTCAAAGATGGCGTCACTGTCTTCGCAACAAAGAAAAGTCTTTATGAAAAAGTTGGTCTACTGTGTTTCCGCTCGCAAGTATTAGTTTGCCAGACGTTTTTGTATAACAGCTTCTCTTTGCAGAGGGCAGAGAAGTATAAACGATTGTATTATTCATGAAAAACGGCGGTTTACTTGAATTAAACATATCCGTTTAATGTGAAATTCATGTATTGTAATAAATCCTTGCAAAAAAGACCTACTCTTTTTGCTTTGTCTATAGAAAATATAGTTTTTCATGAAACACGGCCACGACCTACATTATCTGTTTGAGCGCCATCTATCGTTATTACGGCTAACTGTATTCTACTGTGCTTTGCTACTTGACGCTAGATGACAGTAAGAAACTCTTGTGTGGATTTCACGTGTTAGAACGTTTCAAAAATACCACTCTAGCACACACACGATTTTTTAATGATAAATGATATACCATATATTTTGATGTCTTATAGATCTTCGTAACGGTTGAACGATATCTCTTAGTAGTTTTTGTTCCGATACATCGATAACCTAAATGTTTTCTATAGCTTAGACTTATATTATTTGCCTTAGATGAGTATTTTGTGGAGTTGACTAACATGTTTTAAATTATATAATTATAGGTTTTAAACAGTTAAAATCATACTTACTCTAAGTATGATTTCTAATTAGGTCGTTTTATATTATAGGTTCCTTCTTATTTATTAGGAAAATTCCAACCTTAGTTTACCTAGATTTAAGATCCATATTACGAAACGAGCAAACTGTTGAAACTTTTTTTAAACAATACCTATTTAAACAGTAAAGATAAAGATTTACTTTACCTAGTATCTAGACAAACCTTTTACTTACGTGTTTTAAGACACTATTATAAAAATAATTAAATAAAAAATAATGCTGGACATTTTTCACACAGCACCAGCTAGCCCCAAACTAAGCAGAGCTTGTATTATGGGAACTACATGACTGATATTCTACTTATATATTTTTTTTTTGTAAATACATACTAATTATATATATAATACACCCAGACCCGAAAAACATTGGCTAATCGTACAAACATTTGTCCCGCAGCGGGAATTGAACCTGCAACATGCGTCTCAGGCGGGCCTTCGCCCACTGCGCCACAGTGGTCGTCACAGAGGTAGTTGCAATAGAAAGTTATAACTTCTCATTATTGCACACCAAAGTAAAATACAAAAACGGAGGAATTCGAATAATATGTTTATAAAAGGTACAATGGGCGGTCTTATCGCTTAAAACGACTTCTACCAGACAACCATTGGATGGACTAGTTATAACTTACAATTGTAACTATATCCTATCTGGAAGAGGTCGCTTTAACCCATAAGACCGCCCATTGTAGCTTTTATATATTTTTTTTAATTCCTGTGTTTTTGTATTTTACTTTGGTGTGCAATAGGGAGTTTAAGATCTATCTACGTATCTACTCAGTTTGTTTAATAAATAAATCTATCATTAGATTTCGCTACTAAGCTAGAAAATTTTAATTCTACCCCGATCAGTATAAGATTTATATGTAATGAACAAACGTGAAAACAATTACAAGAAAACACAAGTTATATGAAAATAATTATCATTCACGCGAATTTTTACAAGCACTTGAGAACCATTTCCCTTTACCGACGATGGACATGGAGAGATACTCCAACAGTGGGACATTTAAGGCTAAAAATAAATAAGTTCAGATCATTATGGTCATAGTGCCTTATTTACTTGTAGATCAATCTAATAAAGAAGGCGTATTACAACTTAACTGCCTATATTGACGATAAAACTGCATGGCCCGATATGGTCGCTCCTCTCCCTCGTTAGCTTAATTGTCAAATTGCATTTGAACCGTAATGGACCCTATTCAAATCTTAATTTCAGTCCGACACTGTTCAGTCCACTAAGGAACATAAAAACACAGGCACGATGCGAGCGCAACGTATTGATGAAATTGTTGGTGAGTCACAAAACCTAATTTAACCCTACTTATTGTGGAAATTAGGAATGTAGGCCTTACTCAGTTAGTTCGTATTTGAATTAAACTACAAAAGTTAAAATCAACATTACTTGAAAACTTTTCAATTCCTAACTTTGGGACCAACCATTGGGGAGTCCACCCCTATCCTTTTTTCACCTTAATTCGTGCGTAGGCTTTCTAAATCCCAACCAAGAAAGGTTCTCGAATAGCGACTATGAACCGGACGACGCAATGTACGAAGACCTAACAGCCGATCATCTTAAAGATTTCGGGAAGTTGGTAGATAGAGTTAGCCCATGGTTGTTCGTGGTGGCAGACATAACGATGGGGCAGGCGTTTGTCCTGTAATGTACTTGTACATGCTTTTAATGATAATTTAGATAAATACGTACAGAACGATTATGAAATAATAATAGTACTAGCAGAAAGGTACCTAATAAGTTTGAATGTTTGTTGCTAATAATCTTCGTAACGGCTAAACTTATTAAGTTAAAACTTGGTATTGTTCGTAACACGTAGGCTAGTTTTTAGGCAGGTGACACTATATTTTATCTATTTTGATAAGATAATCTTCAACCATCCACCATACAAAAGATTTGAACGCGCTCGTATTTTGAACGAAAATTTTGGTCGGAGATTCCACGTATTATTTTTCAAATAAGGACTAAAACAATCAACTTTTCGACTAAGTCGAAGTCAGCATGTCGTTTTTTTCCTTGAAATCGTAAAGATATTAATTATAGATCAACTTAAAAACTACTTTGATTATAAATATACCTATTTATTCCGACGAACGGAATAAAATAATATTTATACTTACTATTTCTTTTGTCAACTCGGATCGAACTAAGTTTTGATTTATCAGTCAAAGTTAACAACTTAATGTATTCCATCATCGATCGTAGCACTCCCTAGTGGTGCTGGCGATAAAACCCACTAAAAGCATACAAATCGATTGCAAAAAACTATCTCTCTCTTTTACTGATAGTACACGCAAGGAAGAGACGGCAAGTATTTTATTCCTGTCAAATTAGTTAACGTATCTCTTCTTCGTGTTTATAGTCAGCATGTTTTGAATTCACGACTAAACTTGTAGGTATGGAAAACATAAATCTGACTTATTTAACAGAGCTAAAATTATTGCTTTTTCATTTCTTTTGTTAAAATAAATATAGATAAAATTAAGTTTATTTGGTGTACCTACAAGACGAAATCGACGCCAACGGCGCTACGTCTACGGAATTTTTAATGTGAAAATGTCTCTATTTTGATGTTACAATCGCTCCGATCGAGATCCAGCGATGTTTGAAGGCGATAGTTCAGTCGTAAGACCTTGACTACGTGCCATAACCTACCTTTCGGTATCGCATTACTTGTCTATGTAACAGCTCTCTCGTCTCACTTTATTTCAGTCAGATCTACATGCCTAATTAATGAATTGTAATAATCCCATACCTAATTCCTTTGGTATGGGACGCCACATGCGTAGATACCCTAGCACCATCTCATCTGTCGGGGACTTCAGTTAGAGCCGGTGCAGCGGCTGATTCGGCCGAGGATCTCAAGAGGCGCAAATATAGAAGTCTCGACAGAGCCTACTTATTTGAGCCTTTTGGGGTTGAGACTCTGGGTCCGTGGGGAACCGGGGCCCTTCGCGTTTTCAAAATTCTTTCAGGGCGACTGGTCGAAGCGACGCGTGACAAGAGAGCTGGCTCTTATCTGGGTCAACGCATTAGCATTGCCATTCAGCGTGGCAATGCGGCCAGTATTTTGGGAACGCTTCCGCCTGGTAGTGATCTGGATCAGTTGAGCTATCTATAGATCGTTTGCAACGGTCTTTAGATAGCTAGCTGTTTCATCTGTATTTTTTGTATATACCTACTTGTACATAGTTGTATGAATAAATGTATTAAATTAATGAATTATTTTCTAAATAGACATAAGTTAGATCAGGGCGTCTATGCTGAGTTTATAACATGTTTAAACGTCGATCATATCACTAGATATCCATACAAAATTCTCCGAAATGGTCATCGTTTCGACAAGTTTTGAACGTGTTTGTAAGTTATAGTTACATAGGCAATTTAAAGACGGCCAGACAGCTTTTAAGTTAAAATTTCGTGCGTAACTTATCAGCTATCTATTTATCTGAATGGCTACCTGTGAACTAAGCATTATGTTGGGAATGTAAACAAAACACGAATTAAATTGCAAAATACACTATAATTTCAGATTCTATAAAACACATCTACAGATCACAATTTCTTCTAGCTACAATACTTAAAGCTAACTTATACATTAATAGTCAATGGGAAATGCCGTGTGTCAGTAATATTAGAATAGACAAACGCGAAACTAGAGTTACATGGCGCCTAAATAAAAGATCAAAGAGGTTGCAAACAAAACATGTTCTCTAATAACAAAGCTTCACTTCATTTCTTGATTATGATGTCTGTTTCAAAGACATTTTGTTGCGTAGTTTTGGCGCTATAGCCTGGTTGCCATCCATATTGGTATAAAAATAATGCTCATTTGCACCAACACAATTTAGGGTAAAGTCTGTCAAACAGACTAGAGTTTACAATGAGGGGTTTTCTTTTTAATCTGTAGCAACACAGTATTTACCCGTAAAAATTGAGCTTCTCAGATTATAAAACTGAGCTGCCACATATCACAAAGAAAATTCCTCAATAATTATAAAAACAGCAGCAACTTAGTTATAAATGCGTAGTCGGTGCAAAAAAACAATTCCTACACTAATTTAAAAAAATATAGGTATATTAATCAATGTTTACAAAATACCTAACTAAATTATATTTGGTAAAAATATAAGGTAAATATTATTTGATGTTATTATTTGATGACCTTAAAAGAAAAATACATGTCTGGTTTTAGTTTTTTTGCGTAAGTAGTTTTTATGAGTAGTTCAGTAGTATCTAGCGTAAAACATTTTTTGACAATACACATTCACACAAAGACCAAAGAAAGAAAACTACAAAAAAAATTAACTAACGAAATCTACAAATAAATTGCTCTTTTTTTAAGAATAAAATTCTCAGTTTTTTTTTAGTTACTTTCAGTAAAATGATTGTAGGTTGCTAAAAATAGGGAATTCAAAAACAAAAGAATATAGCTTTTAGATTCGTAATTTTATATCAACACTGATACATCATTTTATAAAAAATGTCAGACAAAAAACTAGATGCAACTTCGTTATTACCAACTATGCCACTGATCAGCTTTATGTCAGTTTTTGAATAGGTATGTATTAAATTAAACGTTTTTTTGTAGGAATACCTTTCTTTCTTTGGTCTTTTTTAATTACAGCCATAGACATTAAAAATCATTATAAGTACTTATAGACAGGAACTTTGGATTGCTAAGTAATTGGTTTTAAAATAAATGCGAGTACCTACATGTCTAATTAGACGTACCTAATCTACATCCTTTTTTACTATAGTACCAATGATAACACAGATAAACATATGATCCAACATTTTGTACAAACATAAAAAACTGGGTGATACTTGAAACTTTTAAATAACTTATCCGAATGATTTTTTATGAGAATAAATAAAAGTTTGAGCCCTCGCTTCTGCGGTATGCGACACTTTCACACCGAAGGAATTAAAAAGAAAAAATAGGAAGGTACTACATACCTATTTTGGTAAGGTTACCTTCTCGTAATAACAGTAACTATCATTATTAGGAAATCTTTATTACATAGATAAAAGTCTAGATAAGGATAAAGTCTTTTAGTAAAGGCTAAATGTAATATGTGAATGCTAGGTGCAAAAAAATATTGGTACCATCATAGTAGTATTTACATGGTTACAAAATATAAGTATACCTAGGTGGTATTTCACAAAGATACTTACTTTTACTTATTCAAATATTTACCTTTGTTATAAATTTTACAGATCCATATCGCGTTTACCTTTATATTATTTTGACGACGTTTCGACTGTAAACAGCCGTGGCTACGGGATGACTCGCGAGATGACATCAATGTCGTCCGGAAAATAAAATTATGTTATCTGAATTGATCGCGAAAGTTTGAAAAATATTAACTATTCGAAAGAAGATATGATAGAAGGCTAAAGGAAAGTAAATTACAGAATAGTGGGAAAGTTAATCATATACCGCATGAAAAAGTTAATCATATAACATTGTTATTTTCGCATTTACTTTCTGGGTATCAAATGTAAACTGTACGTGTCTTTGGGAAGAGCAACGCATGCCGGCTTTTGTCTCAAATCTTTTTTATCAACAGCTCTGACATCAAACTCTTGCATTAGATTTGCGAACATGACAAAGCTCATAGTGGTGACCAGAGTTTGTCCAATACAAGTTCTTTTACCTATGCTAAAAGGCAAAAAGTGGGGAATATTCCTTCTTACAGATAGAACCTCTTTCTCAGCTTCGGTGATCTTAGTTACTGGTCTATTCTTCTCGCTATCTGACTCCATTCCCGAATCGCACTGGGAGTTTCTGCGCAAACGGACTTTGCTCTTTTCCAAAAACCTGCTCGGGTCGAATTTCTCAGGCTCACTCCAGTACTGTTCGGACATGTTTAGTACGTAGTTGTTAATGAAGATGATTGTACCTTTTTCGATTCCGAAACCAGAGACGGCCGCATTTTCAGTGGCTACGTGAGGGACAATAGGTGAAGATGCGTATCTCAGACATTCGAGGACTGTTGCCTCCGTGTACGGAAGACTGCTTCTATCCGTGAGACTTATTGCCCTTTTCCCTTTCGTGGCTGACTCGATTTCGGAACTTATCCTCCTACCTACATCCGGATCTCTAGCGACCGCTGTCAAGCACAGCATAACCAAGTTACCAACAGAAGAATGTCCGCCGAGGAAATCTTCGAGCATAAATATAATTGTGTTTCTGTCAACCGTCGGATCATCATGCAACACTCTCAAGAGACCATCTAAGAAGTCTTTTTCAGGCGCTTCGACATCCAATTCGTGCTCTCTCTGTTCAACGATACGGGAAAGGATGAAAGCGCGGATTTCCGACGACCATTGAGACAGTTTGTCCATGTGTTTGGTATAGAATGGTGAAAGCCAGGGAAGGAAGTCCACCGCGTAACCCTGGTTGATCTCCCAGAAGATCTCATCGAAGTGTTCGACGATTTTCTTGAATTCTCCATCACTTTCAGCGTCAAACCTTACATTGCACATGTAGTGGGAGAACATGTTCATAGCAGTGGTCATAAGGAATGGTTTTATTTCGATTGCGCCATCGGTGGTTCTTACTTTCGACTTCAAGGTCTGGATGAGGTCTATAGCTTCGAAGGTAGCGACGGATCCGATACGCGCAAAGTTGTCTGTGTGTTGCTTTGGACCGCAGTGACGTCGTGCAAGGTTGCGTCGGCGGGTTTGCAGATTTGACCAATCGCAGAGAGCGAGGGCTAGGGACAAAAGAAATGAAAATAGATCAAAAAAAGTGATAAAAAAGGATGTAACCCTAAAATTTTCCTCATCTCTAAGAAAGTAAGATAAGTTCAAATAAATCTCAATAGATTAGAAAATAACGAAATTAATATTGTATTGAATTGTACTGAATTGTTTTTATAGTACATAATATACTCGATTTAACGATCTCTGTGGCGCAGTGAGCGAAGGGCCGCTTGAGACGCAGAAGATTGCGGGTTCAATTCCCGCCGAGGCATAAATGTTTGTATGATCTGGAAATATTTGTCTTGGTTCTGGGTGTTTTCTACGTATAATATGTATGTATTTACAAAAAAAAATATAAGTAGTATATCAGTCATGAAGGTTTCATAATATAAGCTCTGCTTAGTTTGGGGCTGGATGATGCTGTGAGAAAACGTCCAGCATTATGTATGATTATTTATTATTTCTACGGCTGTTATGTTAGTTATCAGAAGGTGGTCGGCGTTACTATGATATATACTTAGTGTACAAGGTGGCCCAAAACAAGTACGCTATCACAAAATGTGTTCTTCAACATAATAAATAAACACCCAATAAACACATACTACATAGTCCTGAGTCTACACTAGGATTCCCTGGACTCGTAGTTCCTGATACCAACGAGGTATCAGGAACTACGAGTCCCGGATTAAAACGGACATCCTTAGATACATAATCCATGGGTAGATCTTTTTTTACACCAACTAGGGGGTAGTCAGAGGCACGTCCAAACATTCAATTTGAAACATATCCGCGTTAGCATTCCGCGGAACATAATTATCTTCGATTTTTTTATTCTGGCTGGTTTCGTCACATACATTGTTTCGAGTGTAAAAATCTGCCTTCATAAAAATTGGTCTGTTTTCTGGTTATTGTCATCATACTTCCTACTACTAGATGGATGCTTGTTACTCTTTCACGCAAAAACTACAGAACGGATTTTGATGGAACTCTACAGTGATATAGCTTATACATCAGAATAACACATGGGCTACTTTTTATCCGGGTACCACGCGGACGAAACCGTGGGCAGAAGCTAGTTTTTATATAATATACAATACCTACATAATTACATACTAAGTATACACAGCATAGTTTACTTTTAAGATTCTAGGAAAGCCTAAATCACCTAAATGAGCCAGATTTCGCACTAATCTGTGTCAATCGGCCCAATTGCGTGTCATATTACGAAATACCTCTGGCGCATGTAGGAAATCAAAACAAAACATGGTGTCACATTACCAATTTCGGCTACGCACCTTTTTTTTAGCCTAATTTTGGCAAAACGCCAAAAACCCTATTTTGCCGTATCGGCTATTTTAACTTATATTAATATTATTATGCCGATTCAATGAATTCACTTTTGAATTAATGTTGAATTAGTACGAATGGGGTAGTTCAGAAGGGGAAGGCTTTGGCCGTACTCTGACCAAACAGAGAGTCCGTTCCATTCAAAGGTAGAGATCGCTAATTAGCGATAAGTCCGCCCATTGTACACCATTGTCAAAATTAACTTTTGAATGAATAGTGAATTAGTGTGAATGGGGGATAGTTGGAAGTGGAAGTCCTCGGCGAACGTACTCTGATCGAGATATTCTAGAGAAAGGAAAAGTCAGAAGTAAACTGAGCTCGTATGATGAGTTTGATGAGGATGAATGAAGCGAAAGAGTTATGCACGAAACATGGCAAGTGGAAATCCATGGTCTTTGCCTACCCCTCTGGGAAACAGGCGTGACTATATGTGTGAATTCACTTTTACATGTTCGTTATCCTTGTTGGATTTTAACCACATTATAGCTGAATTTAGGAACATTTAATAAACCGGACAAGTGCGTGTCTAACTCGCGTATGGAGGCTTCCGTACAAGTTTGTAAAGCTTGTAAACATTGCTCTTACGAATATATAAGTCAGATTGAAGGACAAACTTAACTTTATAGTTGAAAAATGTTTCCTTACCTATTACATCGATATAATTCACGGTCAAGTATCCAACTGCAATCGTTTAAGTAGTGCAAATGTAAGTAATAAATTTGTAATCACAAAAGTATATTTTTTCAAATGATAAAATTAAATATTTTTGGATTTTCCTTTACTAATACTGTGAGACTTTGCTTCTTGTCAAATTTCATGATTCTAGGTCAAACCTAGGTTTTAATTTTTTGCCAGTATCAAAATATGTCGCATAAATGGCCGTATTTTTTGATTGCGATAACATATTTTTTTAGAGCTCCAAGGGACCATAGTCCTTCGTATTTGATATTAATTTCAAGTTGATAACTCCACGCGTTCGCGAGAAAAAGGGTCTTGACAGACAGACGGACACGAAATGATTCGTGTCCGTTTTTTTCCTTTTTTGGTACGGAACGGAACCCAAAACCAAAAGCAGACTTTGCTGCCTGAATCAGGCAGCACAATCTTGGTCGTGCGAGGAACCGGCAAAAAATTACTTTTTAATTCACGTAGTTTTTAACGTAGCTGGCGTTTCTGTAAGTTCCTTGTGATTTCAATAAATAAAAACCAATTAGCTTCCAGTACTGCGCCATCTTGGTGTCTTTAAAATAACTATTAAACGACACGACTTAAGTACTATATTGAGTACCTTCTTAGTAAGTACATAATGTCTCGAGTAACAAGTTATTTATGGTAACAAAAAACTTATTACAAGTTTATGGGCCAGGATGTGAAATTACATAAATTTGAGACATGCATCTTGCATTGCAGGGCAACACAATAAGCGCCTAGGTCATGGTCAATAATAGGTTACTTTATTATCTGTGGCAATCCCCATAATTACGCTATCGAAATGGCTAAAGGCAACGAAGCTATGACTATCATTTCGACGATCTTAACCTTGATAGAGACTTCAGAAAACTAGTACTAGGTATATATTGTCTCTTATTACACTAACGAAATGGCAATAAAGAATGACAATGTCAAAAACTGAAACTTGAAAGGGTAGATATTTGCCTCGGGTCTTAGTGTTTTCTATGTTTAATAATGTAGGTATTAATAAAAAAAAAGTATTTAAACAGTCATGTAGTTCCCATAACACAAGCTCTGCTTACTTTGGGGCTTGATGATGCTGTGTGAAAAATGTCCAGCATTATTTATTTACTTGCTGAACAGTAAAAGCTTATCTACTTTGTGCAGGCTGTGGCGTTCTGCAATCAGAACTCATAAATTTAAGACAATATTTTATATCGCATAATTTATGTGATTTCAAATATCTTATCCCCATATTAATTTTGCTAGAGTATAATTTACAATCTGCCAAGGCCTATGTATAGCCACTAAAGAATAGTATGTACCTAAGCATCAAAACCAAGCGTTTAGCAACTAGTTCCATGTTTCAGGCCATTGCCGCTTATTGGAACACTGCACAGCCTTCAAATTTTTGGTTCTAGGACTTAAAGGTTTCCCCACGATATTTTCCATCACCGTTGGTAAGCACGTGTTAATGCGCAAATACATTTTCTGTATGGTAAAATCTATTGATACACATCCGCTTTCGAACTCACGACTTTCGGACCGGAAGTCGGGTTACCGCCCACTAGTCCAACACGGCTAGTGATGATCTTACATACATGGGGCAATTGATTTTATTTATATATATAGAGCGCTAGGATAGGACTATCTCATAATAATGATAATAACCTAATAAGGTTAAATTGCAAATAGTGTGAGTACCTAACGCATGGAAACAAGGTCATTAAACAACTTTGTTCCATGAATTTTAGTTTACAAAATATTGCTGATCAGGCGTAGGTACCTACTAGCTCAGTTTATTAAAGATATGAATGAAACGGTTGAGTAAGGTTTTCAGAGACGTGAATGCATCGGCTCGTGAATGAAAGGCCCGGTCTAACCAACGCGGTGCTGGTCAGTACTTTAACGGGAAATTATAAGTTTTTTATGGGTCTTTATTAAGGGTCTATGTCGCGTATACCTTTTTTATTAAGTATTTTTAACCGACTACAAAAAAGGAAGAAGGAGGAATTCGGTTCTATATTTTTCTTTAAGTACGTTTGTTATAAACCTATTTGGAAATAATAAAGTTTTGATTGTGGGATCCATGAATTATTGAGGAAACTCCTCATTGAATTTGGGTAAAAAAATGGGGGACGAAATTTCATATTGACTTTTTATCAATTTCCTATTATTTGAAGTCGGTTTGTTTGCCAATTCGTGTTTTATAATTATTATTATTTTTAGTCATCTTGTGGCCACGGCTGTTGCAACACAGTCGAAACTGTCTCTTATTTTCCCTATGAAAGAAAGAAAGAAAATATTTTTATTTGGAAGAACGGAAAGGAGACATCATCTTTGCACTAAAACAGGCACACAGGTACTTATAATAAAAATAAAAAACTGTCGCCTACCTACTAAAACATATTGTAAGTAGGTAGGTTTCCTAACAGGTAGGTACTGTTGTGCCAAGTGTGTCTCCCGAGCACCGCATGCCGAGCAGGCTTGGTCTCAGCATGCATGCTGCTTCACACCATGTGTGTAAAGCAGAGCTGATTTTTAGACAAAGCCAGTGCAAATTTCATCGAGATGTAAGAAAGTAAAATAATACAGAAGAAAGCAAGTAATTCAGTAGGTATTATTGTACTGTACAATTTTCAATGTGCGGATTTTCAATGTAGGTTAGAGATGTCATGGGGACCCATGAATACCGGTAAAAATATAAAAAACCTACAGTAAGTTGGTAGGTAAGTACCGACTTTTATTTTGTTTTGCGAGCGTTTTTGTGCTGTTAACAGTTATTTATTTAATGAGTATCTAATCGCTGTTTAATGTACCGTAATATTTTTTAGGACTGTACGAAATATAATTAAGATTGTAAAAAAAATAAAGAAGTGGGTGTAGGGAAACGAATATACGGGTGCTTAAGTCTCGGAGTATAAAACTTTGCAAATATTTGACCCGTACCGGGATTGAACATGCACCTTACGTCTCAGTCGGCTATTTACTCGTTTACTAAAATATAGAGTTTACTAGAAAAAAAAAGGAAGAGTCCGCATCCTAAATAGTTAGGTCTCGAGATTTTTTGAACAGATAAATAAAAAAGTATACCTTTGCATGTTAATGAATAAAATAGATGAGCGATGATCTACCGGTGAGCGTGTTTAGTGTATGTTACAAATGCGTTTGCCATCAGGTGTAACCAAACGCAAACACATTAAAATATTAATATTATAAGTTAAAATACTCACAATTATTTCTATCGCCAGCGAACAGTTTGTGGAACCGCAAGAAGTCTGGCCTTCCGCCGAAAAACTTGCCATTTTGGTTCAAAACTTCCCGAATCAGCTCCAGATTATTGACGACTACGCACTTCTTCGCTCCCAACTTCAAGCTGAAGATACCCCCGTACTCCTTAGCCAGTTCCGTGAACGCCTGAAATGGCGACTCATGCTTGCCCAAAAGGTGTAAATTTCCAATTATTGGCAAGGAACTTGGCCCCGGTGCTGTTTTCAAAATGGCGACCTTCGTGTCGCCATATTTGTTGGTCTTTTTCAGCGTCACGGTGTTCCTCTTAGAGAGTATATACACCACGAGCGCAAAGACCACCAAAATCAGAAAAGCACTCATTTTCTTAAAAGAATTTTAGAGTGACAACACTGGTTTGACAGGAGTGTTGGCGGGAAGCGTGCGCTCGCCGTATTACACTGCGCAGTCTGAAGCGACGCTTGCCATTTTATACCCGGGATTGGCATTTTGTATTCAGTTTTTCTACTACAAATCTACCTAGCAATCTGAAAATAGATTTTCAACTTTATTCTTTGCAGAATAAGTCATGAACCATCGGCAGATACATTGGTTATTCTAGAATTTAGGATATTACAACCAGGGACGGGAAAATAGACCGTTGAAAGCTTTGATTGACCTTAAAATTTGTTTTTCTATGCTAATTTGCGTTGACCAACACAGGTTTTGTGTTGGGCATTGACCTTTTTAAACTATTTGAAGGTAACCCATTTTTAGGTTGAATCTATTGCAACTAGGTTAAGTAGGTAGCCAAGTCCTTCAAAAAAATATTGCTATCGGAATGTCAAATATATGTAGTTAAGTGGATGGACGACTCAAACATCAATAGCTCGAGAATCGACAAACGCGGCTTAACGGACAGTAAAATTGTTCAATCGCACTTTATTCATCCCAAAATAACAAAATAAACAAAATAAATAAAATAAACAAAAAAACAAAATACTTAACAAGGTTGTATTTTTACCCGCCCGCGCCATTACTTCTTTTACACGGCTCCTAAGCATCGTAGCGTGATATTAAATATCTATAACCTTTCTCAAGAATTGTGCTATCAAATACAAAAATATGTTTTCAAATCCGACTGGAAGTACCAGAGATTTACCATAAAAAAAAACAAACGAGCTCTTCCGCTTTATTATTAACTAGCCTCTGCCCACAGCTTCGCCCGCGTGGTACCCGGAGAAAAAGAATATGTTATTCTGATGTATAAGCTATATTACTGTAAAGTTTTATCAAAATCCGTTCAGTAGTTTTTGCGTGAAAGAGTAACAAACATCCATCCTTACAAACTTTCGCGTTTATAATAGTAGTAGGATATAGGTTAAATAAATAATACTGGACATTTTCACACATCCTCATCTAACTAAGCAGAGCTTGTATTATGGGAACTATATAACTGATATACTACTTATATATATATATTTTGTAAATACATGTACATAATACATAGAAAACACCCAGACCCGAGACTTGTATTTGAAGATTAATTTAGTGTAGGTAGACAATAATAGAACATTATTTACATATGTTTTCAGGGCATCCGTTTCTAAGCGATTTATGTTGCCAAGCTTAAATATTACCGTAGTTTTCCACTGTCTGAAAGATTTTCCCTTGAGTTAGCAAAAGTAGGCTACGTTTGAATAAATCCCGCGTCGCAGTGGCGCCATCTTCCTATTCGAATAATAATATTGGCATTGATTGATCCTATCTCAATTTGTTCATCTCCCCTGCGCTCTTCTGAAACTCTCCAACTTTTGACAACTGGGTGCAGGTAATTTAGACAAATGCTTTCTGTTGGCGTTAACGCCTGCGGAAATATTCAATGGAAATGGCATTAGCTGCGGAAATGTCACCTGACTTCTGCCTTGACGAGGTTTCACCTTGACAAATTTTCGTTAGCGTGACAGGAAAACTAAGCGTGAGGTCCTAGTACTTTTCTCAAATTCTATCCTAATCCCAAATTGCGATTAGAATCCAGTGTCAAGGGGAGCCTGGGGCCTAACCATCAATATTTACAGGGAATTAATTCGGGTAAAGCTCTCAAATCCCGGTTTACGATTAACACCGATAGAGCAACACCATAGCGCTCTCAATTTCATAACGGGATTTGTCATCTATTGTATACCTATACATTTGAATCGCTTTATGACTTGATGGCTAGGCTCCTGTACACACCTACTACTACTTATGATATGTATCCTTTACAGAGCAGGCTATCCGTCTATGGAATTAACTGCCTGTTACCATCAGAGTTGCGAAATCACTACCTATTTTCAAATCTTTAGTCGGGGAGCACTACTGGTCCTGTATAATAGTCGCTTACTGTTGCCTGATTCTTGCTTAACTATGTCTGTATTTAATTTGTATTTTATGATTATTTTACACTTTCAGTAAGGCAATAACAAAGTCATTCTTTTAAATAGTTATTTTCATACTAAGGTTGTCTGGAATAAATAGCTTTCAGCGATAAGACCGCCCGTTGTGCTTTTTTTTATTATTTTGTTTCTGTGTTTGTACCATAAATTGGTGTTCTGCACAATAAAGAGTTTATCTATCTATCTATGTTATGTAACATACAATATTTTCGCTATGCATATTTCCGAGCTCTTTCAAATGGAGCCCCTTCTTCAATTTCTTCCCGATAAACAAATTCACTGGGTAATATTTGTATTTAATTACTGGAAAGGACAATACGTCATAAAGTGATGACATGATATAGGACAGAGTTTATGTTACATCTAAACTTATAAAATCATTTGTCCTGACTGACTGACGGATCGATCAACGCACAGCTAAAACAACTAAATCTAGAAAGCTAAAATTTGGAACATTGGTTCATTTTATAACGTAAGCGTGTGTTAGGAAAGGAAATTTCAACTTTCCAGGGGAAAATAGAGGGAAGAACTTTGTATGAAAATCTTTGTTCTTTAAAGATAGAAACATTAAAGTTTACAGCTACTGAGCATAAATAAATAGTGACGTTATTCAGATTTTTGGATTTTCACATTTTAAGGGGGGAAATGGGTGATAAAAGTTTGTATGGGAGTATGTTTTTTTTTATACAAGACTTCACGCGTGCAAAGCCCCTGGCAACAGCTAGTACTGTATATTAATATTTAAAATATTCACCGCGAACATGCGTCAGTAGGCCGATTAGAGAACCACGGGATTCGTTATAATGAATTTAAATCAAGACGAAAGGACAGACCATGATACTATGAAATACATAGGTACATAATCACCATATTACCACCATATCATCTATCAATCATCATAGTGCTTTCATTAATTGGCAGAACTTTAAAAAGTAAAAAATAAATGTTACCTACCATGTACCTATTTACCAATTTAAAAAGTAGCTGTGTATAGTTTTTATCAAATAAACTTGCTTTAAAACGCTTACATATAATTATTTTTTGTATACACCATACTTAATAAAAAAAAACACTATAACATAAGATCTTACAAACAAGGTTGTGGTGATACATTGAGCGGCCTTGTCGCTAAGAGCGATCTCTTCGAGGCAACCTTTGGATGGAATTGATCAAAAAGAAAGCGAAAAGAGGTGGTGTTGACTACAATTACATTTTACAATGCTTACTTAGTAAAAAAATACATCATCATCGTCATCAGCCTGTTGAAGACAACTGCTAGAGATAGGCTACCCAAAGAATGATAATTAATGAATTATCGCTTAAAAGCAATAAGACCAGACCAACCGGAGAGGATTATATGTGATTTTGAAGTGACCGGGGTGTACTTTATAATTTGTGTAAAGAGTGCCATGACGAACGATCTACGGCCACCTCCATCCATCGGCTTCCCGTAACCCTCACGTTCGTATCTTGTTCGATTCTCTCTTGGTGAAAATAACCTTTAACGTAAATAATGAAATACATATTTTTATTTCAAAATTAGCCTTAGGAACGTGTAATATTACAAAGGTCGTAACG
The DNA here is from genome assembly GCA_961405105.1 of Perizoma affinitatum. Taxonomy (NCBI): domain Eukaryota; kingdom Metazoa; phylum Arthropoda; class Insecta; order Lepidoptera; family Geometridae; genus Perizoma; species Perizoma affinitatum. The sequence goes on along the minus strand of OY560186.1, from coordinate 15,531,086 downwards.
TTAGTATTGTTTTTTTATTCCCTGTTTTTATATGTTGTATGATTCACTCAAAACATGGTACAACCTTAAAATAAACCTTAAAGCAAACGTACAGAGTTGTAGTACCTATTGTCTGTTTGATCAAGACAATAAATACTACAACCGTCGTATCAAAATTTTCGCAATCAGTATAAAAGATCCATAGCGCAGTTATAAGTATCCTACTTACTATAATGTATGTATTTTTGCCTCTTTCACGCAAAAACTACATAACGGATTATGATGAAACTTACAGTAATATAGCTTATGCATCAGAATAACACATAGACTACGATTTATAATGATATTGTGTGGTATATAACGATGATCTATTAAGTCAGTAAAATGATATCGGAATTATCTATACCTATCTGTTTCATGGTTAAAGCCTGGAAGAAATAAAGAAAGAAAATACATTTATTTGACACACAAATTTTACCTAGAGACGATCATACGCTACTTTTATCAACATAAGCGGGCGAAGCCGCGGGCAGAAGCTAGTACTAACAATAAAGCTAAGAGTTTTTTTTTTTTGTTTGAAGGCGCTAATCTCTGGAACTACCACTCAGATTTGAAATATTTTTTTTTTTCTGACAGACCAATATCTAAGGGAAGGCTATTTAACATCACGCTACCGAAAGAACGCTACGTGAAAACTTAGTAAAAGCGCGGCCCCGACCCACCTCGTCGCAGTCGCATCCTTCAGAGCAGGCAACGCATCAGCAATGCTTCGTATTCGTGGGTTTCTCGTAATAACATTTAAGAAAAAAAATGATGGTAACACAGGTACATTTTTGCAAAATTTGAAAGCTACCGACGTGTTTTCTGTTGTCTAAAGCATCGTGACATCCTTGAAGTAATACAAATCCATTGCAAAAAAACTGCATTACAATCTGAATATCTGTTTCGGAGATAAATTATAACAAACAAGCAAACAGAAAAACCTCATTGGCAAACTCCTTACGACGCGGCGCGGGTACAAAACTTCTTGTCTGACAATAATGATTATGCCTTGAAGATACCTATCAAGTAGACCGCTAGTTTTTAGCGACCAAAAAATAAACAGGAACATAAATAAGTCAGTGGGTTTCGGTATAATTTGGCGTTTTTTATGTTTTTTTTTCATAAACAAGACTTTGTATAGGATATTTTTCGATGGATTACAATATTCTTGACGTCAATTTAAATTTGTTTTTTTTAGTTTAAAAATGAGGTGTTATATCGAATATATTCGGAATTAATGACTGTCAAAAATGGCAAATAACCATCTATGTATAATACAGGTTGTCCCAGAATGTGTCTAATAGAATAGTATTCGAAAAAGATATTTATACCCCTTTTCAAATACGAATAGGAATAGGTAGAACCTACCCACCAAAAACATTTCATGTTTTCACTGTTAAAAAGTTATCAGATCTCATGAATAACCAAGCCCCTAAGGCCTAACTAACTAACCCTATATCATGGTCAAAAAGTATAGCTTGGCCGTTTCATAGAACTATTTCATTAAACAACAGACCTTATCGCATTTAGGTGACTTACAGAGTCATCTATTAAACTGTAGGGAACAATCTCGGCTTGCCACAGATAAAAAAGAAAATGACGATTGACAAGTCTCGTGTTCATTGTCTTTTATCTCTGTCACCAAGATACATTTTAACATCCCTCTCTTTCACAACACCCGTTACTTAGAATTTGAAAATGAGAACGATTTTTAAATTTATTAGGTAGGTTACTGAATAATGCATTGCAAATTTTGTCCAGAATTGGGGGAAAAAATTGCTTTCGTGTGAGGAAAATGACTAATTTTATCAGTTTTCCTTAAAAAATATTGCCATATTATCAGGAAAACACGGGAATTTTATTGAAGTTCTTAATATAATAAAATTGAAATATTAAATAACATTTATTAATACCTACACCTATGTACAAGTAAGTACAAAGGTGTAGGTATAGTAACCTATAGAAAAAATACAGATATCAGTCTATCTAAAGACCGTTGCGATCGATCTGATAGGCCAACTGATCTAGACGGAAGTGTGCATTGCCACGCTGAATGGCAATGCTAATCCGTTGACCCAGATAAAATCGTTGTAATGCTACCCACTATGCAAAACGTGCGGCATGTTTCTACTACATTGGCATTCGGACCATGGACTAGCCAGCAATAAGTCCTGATCTTAATCCTATTGAGCATCTATGGGACGAGCTCAAACGACCCAAATTCCTACAAGCATCGCACAGCTAAAGATATCGCTGGAGGAGGAGTGGGAAAGGCATCCTCAAGAACTGGTTAAAAAACTTATCGGGTCGATAAAAAACCGCCTTCGAGCTGTTATCACAGGTAGGGGACCCCTTTTTTTTTTTTTTTTTTTTCCGATGGGAAAATGCATTACGCATGTCCTCCGGCCCGAGGAGAGCCAGAGGGGTCTGTCGGACTCACCAGCTAATCCACTAACAGGGGAGCTAGTGGATAGTGGCATACCGACTAAAAACCCATCGATTTTCCGACACTCACCTTAGTGCCAGTGCGTCGTCAAACCACTCGTCGTCAGACGATTCGTTTGACGGCGCATCAGCACTTGACGGGGCTACGGGTTCCCGGTCGGATTCGACCGCGGCCCTGTCGGTGATTGTCCGCCTTGGGCGGACCCTTCGGTCTCCCCTTTGCGGGGGAGGGGGATTCCCCGGAATATTTAATAAATTCCCAGGCAGCGGAGGCCTGTGCAATGCAGGGCTGGGGCTCCTCGCACCCGGACCCTGCTGGCCTCCATCGAGTGGAAGAAGGTGGCGAAATTGCCGCCGCCTTCTTCCAGCCCTCCTCCTCCGTTGGAGAGGAGCGAGAGGGTCTTGCTCTCGTATCCGCTCCGCAGTCTCCTTCTTTAACATGACGTCTTCACAGAAGGAGACCACGGCCTGCCAGGCTCTGTCACTATCAAGCATGGCCTTGACCAAGCTCAGTAGCGAGAGGTCCTGGCCCACTTTTGCCTCGAGTGCCTGACGCTGCAATATCCAGGCACTACACTCTTGCAGCGTATGTTGCGCCGTGTCCTCGGCCGCACCGCAGTGCTGACATACTGGACTCGGTTCTCTCCTGGCTATGTGGTGCAGGTACCGTCCGAAACAACCGTGTCCCGACAGGACCTGCGTCAGTCTAAAAGTGAGGGCACCATGCTCTCTTTCTACCCATTCTTTTAGGTTAGGCCCTATGGCGTCTAAGGTCCACCGACCATATGTGGCCGACGCCATATCCTCTGACCACTGCTGAAGAGCGACTCTACGAGCCTGCTCTCTAGCGTGGCCTACCTCCTGAGGAGCCAAACGGACTCCTTGCGCACGTCTTTCTATTTTATCAAAGTAGGCCTGGGCAAGCAATGTGGCTTCTCTGTCCCATGGCAGGGACCCTGCGATAGCGCAAGCAGCACCGTGCGATACGGTGCGGTAGCCTCGTATCGCTTTAACCGCCATAATCTTTTGAGGTTTCCGCAGAAGTGCCCTATTAGTGGAGGTTAAAGCGTCCGCCCACACCGGTGCACCGTACAGGGCCATCGACCGTATGACCCCTGCAAATAGGCGACGACATGGAGCGCTGGGGCCGCCCAGGTTGGGTAGAAGACGCGCAAGGGATCCTGCTGCACCTTGTACTCTGGGCATCAGCTGTTGAAAGTGCTCGGAGAAATTCCAAGCTCTATCAAGGGTTAGCCCTAAATATTTCATTTGGGGTGCCACCATTACCCGCTCGCCATCGACATATATGTAGGCACCGGCTGGTGGCCTACCTCCCCTACCGAAAAACGACATGGCCACAGTTTTGTTCAGGGAAACTTTTAGTCCCAGCAACCGGATGCGGCCGACCAATAGGGTTGATCCCACTGTGGCCAAGTGTGCAACCTCTTCATGGCTATTTCCCCGAGCGACAAACAGCGTGTCATCCGCGTAACATAATACGTGCGTTCGGGGAAGCAGTGCACCACGTAACGCCCAGTTGTATCCGATATTCCAAAGCAAGGGGCCCATCACTGATCCCTGAGGAACACCGGCTGTCATGCGCCTAGTGCAGACCTCGCCCTTGTAGTTAAGGTAGAGCACATCCCGCCCTCTTAGGTAGTGCTCTACCAAGTTTCGGAGATATGCAGGCACGGCGTGATACCGTAGTGCCTCGTCGATGCACTCGTAGGGGAGGCTGTTAAATGCATTGGCGATATCTAAAGATACCGCCAGTACGCGCTCCCCTCTCGCTACTGCCTCCTGTGAGATCCGCTTTAGATGAAGAAGTGCGTCAATGGTGGAGCGTCCAGTTCGGAATCCGTACTGTTCCTCTGCCAAATTAGGGCCCTCAGATGTCAGATGCTCGACGATACGGGCAGCAATAATGCGTTCGAGCATTTTGCCCATTTCGTCGAGAAGAATTATAGGCCTATAGCCGGAGGGGGAGTCAGCTGGTCGCCCTTCCTTCCGAAGGAGACATAGGCGGCCATCCTTCCACACTTTAGGGAACCGACCCAACTCCAGGCACAAGTCAAAAAGCTTCACAGCTCGGCTACCCAGGTGCTTCAGGGCAAGTGCAAGAACGCGGCTCGGCACGCCGTCTGGTCCTGGGGCCGTCTTCTTCATCCGGAGATGGTGTAACGCGCTGCCAAATTCTCTCTCGGAGATAGGGGGAATCTCTTCAGAACGATCAGGGGATGGATCAGTGGAGGTCATGCAAGGTGGCTCATGGGGCGGGCAGGCGGGAAATAACCCCACAACTATATTATCAAGAAGTTGGGGGTCAAAAGAGTATGTGGGAGGCGCCTGATTGCTTAGTTTTTTCGCACTGAGCGGTAGGGACGCCCCCAAGGGTCCCTGTCGAGGTCTTCTATGAACTCCTTCCAAGCCTCAGATTTGGCTCTGTAGATAGCCACTTTGAGGGCCTCTTTGGCCTGACGGTAGTTCTCATAAAGTCTGGTCTCCTCGTCAGCGATGCGGATCCGCCTTCTGCGACAACGCGTATATGCGCGGCGCGAGATAATACAAGTTGACCGGAGAGATGCGAGGTCGCCCGACCACCAGTATACCTGCTTTCTTTCCGGCAACTTCCTTGCGCGGGGCATAGCGGCATCGCATATTGCCGTCAGAGCCTCTTGGAACTGAACTGCTCTATCATCCACTGCAAGTATTCTAGAAACAGGGCACCAAGCCTGTACAATTGCGGCTTCTTCTACCTGCGCTCTGTCTAGGCGTCCCAGAACCCATCGTGGGAAAGCCATCGATCTGGTTGGAGTGTAAGTACCTCTGAGTCCAGACGAGGAGTAGACCTCGAGCCTTATGTAGCGGTGGTCTGATAAGGTCTCCTCACTCTCAAGTACCCTCCAGTTTCCCGCACGTGCTGCTAAACCAGGAGTTGCAAAAGTAACATCGACTATTGACTCCCCCTGCTGTCTAACGCACGTGCTTGTGGAACCTTGGTTCAAGAGGACGAGGCCAGCTGCAGATGCGAATTCTTGAACAGCCTCACCACGTCCGTTGGTTGCAGGACATCCCCAAGCTACAGACTTGGCATTGAGGTCCCCCATCAGCAAGACCTGCGACGGGGAATTCCTTCGCACAACGCCGTCAAGCACCTGTAAGAAAGCTTCAAGTTCTGCTAAGCTCTTATTTGGGGAAAAGTATACCCCTATAATAATAACTTCACCCCAGGCTGCTGCTATATAACCCGACCCCCTTTCTCTTATTATAAGAGGAAGAGAACGGGCAGTATGAGGGGTATGTATAGCCACCAAGCTGTCCGAGGCTCCGGCCCAATTGGGATCGTCAGGAACCATGTACGGCTCGGCAGCAACAGCGACATCAATAGACCACTCTGCCAATGCCTGAACAAATAAGCTCTGGGCGCAAGCAGAGTGGTTCAAGTTCGCCTGAAGGAGGTTGTGATGTCTTGACCTAAACATATTAGTCTGACATCAGAACCTCCCCCACCTCAACGCTGTGGGTCAATCTTGGGGTTAATCGTGGCGCGACAGCCAATTTACCCTTAACAGCTGGGGGCTTGCAATTTTTGCCACCCATTATGTGACCCGCCGGGCGTCGCGCATCCGCACATACGGCGCAGCGAGGTTCAGCTGTGCAGGTCACAGCTTTGTGCCCCTCCTTACCGCAACGGAAACATAGCTCGCCGCGGTCCTTGTCCGACGGACACAACGGTCGAGTGTGGCCAACACCCAAGCACCTAAAACACCGCATCGGACGCTTATCGAGCGCTAGGACCCGGGCCGAGCTCCAGCCCACAAGGAGTCGACCTTTCTCCAGCATCACTTTAGCCGCTTGAACGGGACATTGGACGATCACAACGCCAGAGTCTCCAGGCCCCACCCTGATCCTTCCAACCTTTATGCTTGCACGTGAACACTCTGCCGTGCCAGAGATCGCTGCAGCAACGTCTTCCCCGCAGACGGTGTCATCCAACCCATTGATGCGCAGGCTCACACATTTTTCGGGGCGGGCAACTTTGGCAACATCCGCAAGAGTAGACCGTAGTCTCTCAGCAAGAAGGTCCGCCTTAGGACCACTGTTAGCGCCTGGAAGCTCCAAGACCCTAGCCCCAGTCGCTGTTAGCCGTGACCGAACCCCCTCGATTCCAAGCTCGGCAAGGTTTATCGAGTCCTTTGCCATAGTCAGGGCCTCCGTGTATGTCACCCCCTTCTCCAGAGCCTCTGGTTGGAGCGTGATTATCACTGCGGCTGACTTTGGAAGACTAAGGTTGGGCTTTTTAATCTTCTTCTTTGACCTGTTGTTATTTTGGGCAACCACCGCATGCTTGGCAGGCTGCGGGTGAAGAGTATGCGCTTCAGAAATGGTGGCAGCTGGCTTCTTCTTACGACCTCCTCTCTTGGCCACAGTTGCCCATCCCTCCCTGTCAATAGGAGTAACAGAGGGCACTACGTCATGACTGCTGGAGGGATGTGAGTCAGATATAGCAAGGCCCGACTTTCCAACTTGCTTGCGAGTTCTAGAGGCTACTGGAGCAGGTGGTAGCATCACCCCAATAGCAGGAGACCCTCTTCTCTTATCTGCCGCTAGCGGTGGACGCAGCGTCTTTTCCGGCAGAAGGCGGTCCTCTATGCCGGCTATGCGCGCATTGACAATATCTCCCACAGAAATTATCACTCTACGCACAACCTCTTCAATATCGACCTCTTGAGAGACTGGAAGGGGTGGAGGAAGTAAGGCAGCGGCATTTGACTGCATATTCCTCTCTTCGTAGTCCCGCCTAAGAGCGTCTAGTTCTACCTTCAGGTTGGCAAGTTCCCGGCTGAGCCGGTTGTTGTCAGCCTGGAGGCGCCTTGTCTCATCATCAATAGTCCGCTTCTTGAGACAGTCTATTATATCCCTCATTGTTGTCAGGGACTGGTTGATGGCGCCCGTGACAGTTCCCTTTAAGTTTTTGGACTTGCGAGTTTGGTCTTGTATTGCCTCTACTTCACCCAAGGCCCGCGTCCATAACTCATCCGCGTTCATAGACTCGCCACTCAACTGGGAGTACACCTTTTTGGCATATTTCTTTTTTGTCCCCGTTTGAGGCTCAGCCGCATCGTTTCGATTTAGCCGGTACGTTTCTGCACCGACATTCGCTAAATCCTGCTTAGCTTGAGCTATCCCAATGTGAGTGCCTAAAGCACGACTTCTTCCACGTTTTCCTCGTTGAGCAGTCGAGATCTTCCTTAGAGTCAAGGATCCGCTGTCGGACTCGTCACTGCAAAGAGGGCGCTTACGCCCTATTATTCCGTCTAAAGTAAGACTGTCCACTGAAGCTGTTCTTAGCGGACTCGCATCATAGTCTAAGTTAAGACTCTGTAGCGAGCCCCCAACATCGTTTCTCAAACATCTTCTACTTCTCCTCTCCCGACGAGAGCTTACGCTCTCCTGGCAATTGGTGCCCCCCCCAGAATACGAGGGGCTGCGTGCCGAAGCACGGGGGGATTCTCCACCGGCTGAGCCGGCGGTACCCCCCTGGGGTAATGTTTTTCCACAATTGTCCATTATCATTTGAGTTTTTCCTTTTTTAATGAGGTAAGGTCCTCGGATTGGCGCCCTAACGGCCGGGTTCCCCCCGACCATACTGAGTGCTTGAATCCAAATTCTGGATTCAGGACATTCAGTACTCCCCTCGGCGGGCGCCAGACCATATATTGGGATTTGGTACGGCTATATCCAAAAAGAGGAAAACCACAACCAGCGGCTACACAGCCTGTCCCCTCATTCAGCAGAGTAGGACTCCTTGCCTCTGCCCTGCTCCAATCCACTGCGCCCTCTGCTAAGTCAGAGGGACGCGTGGAGGAGCTCTCCTCCCTTGCCCCTTGTCCCCCCCGGTGTTTTGTCCGCGCCAGTGTGCCGATAACCCCAGTTATGGTGCTATCGGCACACCGGAACCCCTATCCGCAACCCAGATTTCACTTCATCTTTATTTATGCTAGTAAACCTTTAAACTTAAAAATATTATCAAATCATTATTCAAATATTCCGTGGAATAGTTTTTTGATATTAATTATTTAATAAATTCCTTTTACCAATTATTACCAAATTCCATAGGATTTTGGTCAGTCTACTTTCCATGTTCCATGAATTTCTAGAACAATACCAGTTTATGTAGACAAAGGTAGTTTTTCACCCGTGTTAAACATTGAGTCTTCAATCGTGTTTATGGCCCAATCGCTGAATGTCAATTGTGTTCCTAAAATATTTCTTTGTTTTTCTTGCGCAACGACCTATTTCAGCACAAGTGATAGCATAATGATGGGCATCCTTAGATATTAGAATATAATAATTATGTATTGTCTAACTTTGTACAAAGATGGAAGAAAGACGGTCGGTGACTTAAACCACAAATATTAAAATACCTACTAGTATCTCTAAACTCTGTTTTCTACCTGTAGTTCTATTACTACAGATAGAAAACAGTCTTCTCTTCGTAATTTAATATTATGTAGATAGTTTAATGTTTTTTTCCTGTTTTTAGTACCTTGTTGTTTAACTTTGTTGTATAAATAAACTAGCTGTATCACGGCCATATACTTTTTGGACATTCCTCTATATTTTGTGTCAAATATTTTTTACCGGAGAGGCAGAAGTCTCGAGGTAGGTATGCTGTCTGGTTGTATGATTGTGTAAGTAAATTAAAAAAAAACGGATATATATTTTCTAACGTGTTTTGTAAAACTTCAAGGTAGGTTTTCGTATATAATTCTTTGACACAGTATGCCACTAGGAAGCGCTGCAATCGCTAATGGAAATATACGTCGGGGATTTTCATGTAAAATTAACTTTTACAAGTACCAAGTACTGACTTCTTGCGTAATTGTAAAATGGGTAGGTGGGTAGGTTACTAACCTTAAAATGACCTCCAAAATCATATCAATTCAACTTTTGTCCTAGATAGAGATACTTAGACGATAAAAGACCGGAGACAGACGAATACCTACTTACATTATGTAACGTGTATTCAACAAATAAATATATGTATGTATTATCAAAGAAATGTATGTACAGCTGCGTCCACATTTGTGACATTTAACATTTTAACACAACGTGTATGCAAATGCTAGGAGTTATCCTATTATTACTACTAAAAAAAACAACTGACACGATCATAGTCCTGAGGGGCACTAGGATTCCCAGTGTCATGAGTATCAGGAACTACGAGTACCGTGATGTCACGCAAACCAAACCCTATAATAAAACAAATATCTGTACCTAGAACATGCAAAAATTTGTTCAGCAGTAGGAATCGAACCCGCACATCTTGCGTCGCAGCCAGCTCCTCACCCGCCGGCGCCGCGCCGTCTGGGTCGTCGAAATAATTTAATATCACCAAATCTGCGATGGTGGCCTCCTAAGTGTACCTACGCTGATTATTCCATGTCCAGTCTAGGTACCTATTTAAAGAGGAGTTGTAGAAAAACAACAGCGGTGACCCAATTTATTCGGATTTCTACCGAAATTTGCAAAAAGTGGAACGCAGTATCTTTGGAATTCACCAGGGTTCCGTCTGTCGACATTTATTTCGTTCATGCTACTTTTAATATTGTAAATGCGAAAGTTTTGGTATAGATAATATAAATAAATAAATGAATAATGCTGCATATTTTCACACAGCATCATCTAGTCCCAAAGAAAGCAGAGCTTGTGTTATCAGACACATGACTGATATACCGACTGATTACCGACGTTTCAAAGTGATCCTTGTGATTTTATTGAATAAATGAATTTTGACTTTGACTACTTATATATACACATTATAAAGAGACCACAAACATTACAACACCCAGACCCGAGACATATATTTGCAGATCATACAAACTTTGTCTCGCGGCTGTAATCGAACCCGCAACCTTCTGCGTCTCAGGTAGTCTTCGTCTATTCATGAAATAAAGATTTTTTATTTAATATTTCTTTCAGGTTTCGCGTGGACGAAGCTATGGCCAAATTGTATCTAAATCGGTTAAGCCGATACGGAAATATTTAGCGCCAAACAAACAAACAAATTAAAGTTTGGAAACTTTAATTTAACGTAAATCAAGCTAGGTACTTAGGGCTGTCATGACAACCAACCAATGGTTTTTAAACTCGACCCCCGAAACCCTAAAACAGACTGGCGGAAACAACGCCAAATCAAATATTGAACGATGCAAAATATTCTGACCTTCCAAAAAGATATATTCGTGAAAAAACTGTCGAAAAAGCTGTTTTGGATTATGAATAATTCGTATTTTTTTTTCAGTAAGTAGTATCCAAACACTTCCGGAAGAGGTTTTAATCGACTGAAGGTACCTAAGTAAAGTTCCTGTACCTACCATATGTGTGGAAAAAGCTAGGTTAAACAAACAAACATACAAGCTCACAAATGTAATCCCCATGAAGGAGATCCTCAGATTCATACTCAGTACTCAGATCTATGAGGATACTAAGGAGGGGGTAGTCAGAGACACGTCCAAACATTATTATTTTTTTGCTAGAAAATATTAGTAAGTACCTAAGTAGGTAGGTATACATATTTTTTTCAGACTTGCATATAACTTAAGCCCTTTCATATAGTTTTCGATGTAAGTGGACTACTCCAAAACATACAAAAATTAACATAAGAGAAGAACCATTCATTACGGAGTAGGTAATCGGGTAAGTCCATACCAAATGTTTGTATGATCTGCCAATATTTGTCCCGGGTATAGGTGTTTTCTATATATTTATAAAAAAAAATTATATAAGTAGTATTTCAGTCATGTATGTAGTTCCCATAACACAAGATGACGCCGAATAACGCCGATGATATGGTTCTGCTCAGCCCGTCGATCAAAGGGTTGACAAAGTTGCTAGCTATCTGTGAAAAATATGCAAAGGATCACGATCTTATCTATAACGCGAATAAGACAGAGATGGTTATCTTTAGATCAGGAAAGGGGCCGGAGAACGTTCCTGAAGTCTGCATTGGCGGGCGACCTATTACAATAGTAGAGAGCTTTAAGTACCTGGGACATTTAGTAACTTCAAACTTACTTTATATACTTCAGAAATGTATACTGAAGCTCGTGTTGACTCTTTTAATGCCATCCAGAGAAAGAAATAGCCTCGTTTATGTCCAGAGTTGACATGTGTAAAAACGCAATTATAAAGAGTATGGCAGATCGTTTGATTTTGTCAAATATGTACAAACGGTGGGTGGCTATTGCCACCTAGAATACTAAACTTACTTTATTTTTTTTTGGACATAGGTATCATAGCTACCTAATCTATTTCTGTTTTTTTTTTTTTTTCTCTAAGCTTTCTAAAATAATTTGTAAAATTGTATTGTACTGTACACTATGGATCTCGTGTCTGAAAATAAAGATTATTATTATTATTATTATTATTATATACAAGCTTTGCTTACTTTGAGGCTTGATGATGCTGTGAAAATATCCAGCCTTATTTATTTATAATTTTTTATTTATTGTTCCAGAATTATTAAGAACCTTTTCCTCTTGAATATATTAAATAAACTACGAATGAAGAGTCTTAATAAAGAAACAACAAGTATAATTTATTACAGAAAAAAATAAAACTGAATTCAAACAACGGGAAGTTGATAAAACGTCCAACTTGAATATCAGCCATTTTTTCACCAATACCTACCTTCTGTCGCACGAAAAGTTTGTATAATCATGAATTCATAATTGTCCTCTTGTTTCAACTTCGGCCAAAAGCCAATTTTAGTTTATTCGATTTTATCATAATAATTATGGGACCTACCTTGAAATGATAGATAGAAATAAGATATTAACCCATTAAAAAAAGAATTATAAAATCCGTACACAATTGGCGAAGATATCACGTAACATGTTTAAGATATGTGTACAAAGAAAAAAACATACAGACGAATTGAGAAACTCCTTTTGCTCTGAAGTCGGTTGACAAACAATTTAAAAACATATTTTCTGTAGGTCGTTACATGACGTAGGTACATGCATAATAGCTAAAAGTCACGCGGTTGATTCCTGAAAATAACAAATCACCTGTGTAGGAGCAAAACATTTTTAATCTGTGGTCACCTGAAACTATGTTTTCATCAACGTAGGTAAGGATTTTCTCAAAAATCAATGTCAATCAATTTCGCAACATGGCTTTGCCTGTCGACAGATCATGTAAAACTATTCAAATTTAGAACAGGGGAGATGTTTGACGCACGCGCATGCATATTGTATTGGGGCGAACGTGTACCTACATATAGGTACCTACCTTAGGCTGATGTTCCAATCCAATAGATCTATCCAGTAGGTTAGTTTTATTAATTACTAGCTACTGCCCACGGCTTCGCTCGCGTGGTACCCGATTAAAAAGTAGCTCTTACCGTTAAGGTAGCGTTCGTAAGAAACGCATTCGACCATCGACGTTGAAGGCAAAATTGGTGTCCCTTTTATTTTAACGGGATAAAACATATAAAACTTTCAGGGTACATATGCAGCCTATGTCCACCCTGAAAGTCTATTTTATAAGAATATTGGTGAAAGAGTTTTTAAAATCTGATGAGTAGTTTCGGAGTTTACCTCCTACACCCAGTATTACAAACTAACAAACTTAACTGCTTTATAATATTATACCTATAGCATGGTTCTAGCGCTCGTCGACTTTTCTTTCAAATCCAGTACTATTTTAACAGGTATCCAATGTCCATTTAGTGTTTTAGTTACTGGCTTAAAACACTGGATCCGGATAAACCCGCCTCAGGTTGGTGATACTTAATACAAACAAGTGTTAGGAAACGTTACCTATGTAGTGTTTTCGCTGAATACAAAAATGAAAATCACATGTATAATCAATTATTAAACATACATAGGTAACATTTTATTGAGTAATGCTACTATACCACTCTGTTATGCTCATATTAATGATGAAATAATGTATTTCTCTATATGTGGAGCTCTAAATCCGACATCTTCTTAAACTCGCCTTAAGGGCACGCTTCGCTTACTGTAGAGTCTGCTAGTTAGCTTCGCTTCTCTCCCACTCATTAAATTTACGCAGACCAAGATAAGACACCTTATCTTGGTCTGCGGAGGTCTAAATTCTCATAGATTTAATATAAATATTCATAAATTTTCGGATACCGTTTGCTTCGCCTACCCGTAGAGCTGGCTTTGTTTCGTTTTGATATGTTATAAAAGTATAGACTATACACCACAGTGATTCTTTCACCATCGGTCACTATGCCCTTTTCAGGGACAGCATACTTCGACCTATCCCAACCACGGATCTTACGCAGTGTGACTAAGAATGAACGGTGTCACGACGAAGAATAATTATCCTACTGTCTATAAAAAAAAAATGAAAACACTATATATTAAAATAATAATATAGTGTTTTAATAGTATTTGGTACACCACTTACAACCCCTTGTAATCTTTCGTACAGTCCTTTCCATCCAAAGGTTGTCTGGTAGAGATCGCAAAATAGATCGCCCTATTGTACAACAATGTTAAAGTTTGTACTATTTATTTAAGCTGAAATAGTTGGTGTGCTATAAATATTTTCTATCATCTATCTTTTATAGCACCTTTAAAATAATAACGGCGAAGGAATTAAACACACTACCATCAACTGTCTTTCCTGAAAAATATAAAATGGGTACAAAAAAAACCTACTTACTAACATGAAACTTACATAAAAAAATTGTACCAGCTACATCAGGAGAATTGACCATTTGACGTAAAGTTATTTATTTTGTCTGCTATCATTTACTTCCAAAACGGCATACCCAATTATTGAAATGGGAAAGGGTAGACCCCGGCGAACGTACTCTGACCAGATTGGAGATGTTTTGGAAAAAGGTCAGGTCAAGAGTACCCTAAACCGGCGAGCATGTATGAAGAATGACATGAGAGTGAATGAAGCAAAAGAGGTATGTCAGGATCGTAGCAAATGGAAATCCGTAGTCTCTGCCTACCCCTCCGGGAAACAGGCGTGAGTTTATGTATGTATGTATGTATGATTTTTAAGGCACGTTAAGTTGAATATATTTCTTTGCAAAATAATTATAGATAGCTCAAATGTTCCAGATCACTACCAGACAGAAGCGTTCCCAAAATACTGGCCTCATTGCCACGCTGAATGGCAATGTTAAGGCGTTGACTCAGATAAGAGCCAGCTCTCTGGTCACGCGTCGCGACGACCATTTATATAATGCTTCTTTATTCTAGATTGGTGTTATCACTACACGTCAATAGGGGGCGCTGAAATAGACGTTGGAAAACACGTCGGGGTATTAAAATTTTGCTAAAATAAACTTTTTTATTCCTAACTGGCTTCACCCAGGACTCCGCTCGCATGCTTTCTGGTTAAAAAAGTAGCCTATGTGTTTTTATACTAGGTCATAAACTGTATTCTGAACTTTATCCGTTACGGACATTATTAGCAACAAACACCCGAACCTCCAACCTTTTGCATTTATAATATGAAATACCTAATGCAGGTACGGTATCGAAGTAGCCTACTCATTTTAAAAACGCATAAATTTTAATTGATTTTCTAAACAATCTAGAAAACAACACGACGCGCGCTAACGGTCAGCGGGAAACAGTGTCAAATTATTACAATTCTCTAAAGCTCATGCATTTATACGGACAAACAGACAAATTTATGCGCCGGCGACTGTATACGGTTATCGCTGCATAGATGATTTCGGACGCAAATGGTTCAGATTTCAATAAGTTGACAACTAAAAAATCTTAGATATACCTTACTATAGTTTTAAAAAGCTTTTTTTGTGAGCCGCCTAGTTGTTCAGCTTCCGCCAGGCTACCACATAGATGGATGATTGGAAGACGCACTTCCACGATTCGAAGGTCGGAAGGCACGTTAAGTTGTTCTTGAGTATAGCCTTCGAGTGGCCTGAAAACTCCGACACTATAATTGACCACCGCCGGAGATACATTTTTGATGATCTTTCATTCTTAACGTTTTAATGTGGTGCCAATCGAACAGGTTAACTAATTCAATAAGAAAGAGCATGATAATTAAAGGTTTTGACCTAAAGCCTATCAAGCAAAGTTCTCAAGACAACATCAAGGGACATTGTGATCTAAATTATTATCTCTTGAAGACATGGGGCCACAGATAGTGACTATATCGGGCTCGTCGTCAGGATGAAGAGATACGGACACGTGGACACTCAAAAGGCAGGTCAAAATCGGAACTACAAAAGCTCCTATAATAATGTTTCCTTTAACATGTTTTATTTCATGCGCTTTAATAGAAATACTCAGGTTATGGAATGAGTTTTACCCAAGTTACTTCCGTATGAGGTTCTTCAAAAGAGGCGTTTTAAAATTGTTAAGGGGACGGCAACGCGCATGTTTTGCCTCTGGTATGGCAAGCGTCCGTAGGCTTTGGTAACCGCCTACCAACCGTACCTATACTTGTTTGCTACGTTGCTGGTATGAAAAGACTAGAACACTGCTGTCATCGACCCAAGTCCTCCTCAAGGTATACGTGTTTTCTACGTTGCTGGTATGAAAAGACTAGAACACTGCTGACATCGACCCAAGTTCTCCTCAAGGTATACGTGTTTTCTACGTTGCTGGTATGAAAAGACTAGAACACTGCTGTCATCGACCCAAGTCCTCCTCAAGGTATACGTGTTTTCTACGTTGCTGGTATGAAAAGACTAGAACACTGCTGTCATCGACCCAAGTCCTCCTCAAGGTATACGTGTTTTCTACGTTGCTGGTATGAAAAGACTAGAACACTGCTGTCATCGACCCAAGTCCTCCTCAAGGTATACGTGTTTTCTACGTTGCTGGTATGAAAAGACTAGAACACTGCTGTCATCGACCCAAGTTCTCCTCAAGGTATACTTGTTTGCTACGTTGCTGGTATGAAAAGACTAGAACACTGCTGTCATCGACCCAAGTCCTCCTCAAGGAGTTGAGTTGGTTGGGGTTTGGAAGGGAGGCAATGCAAAATGCACCCCAATGCGGGATGTCGGTGCAGATCATGGTTTCCCCACGTAATAAGAATATAGCTGACCGATAAAAACTTTCATACGTTTAATTTACTTTAACTCTGAATTATTTACAATTTTCCAAGAAAATGTATTGAAATCGTTGCTTACTGAAAATTCCAATTAACAATGAAATTATGAGTAATATACGCATCGTAACCACGGCAAAATATAGACGAAATCTCAATCAAATTGATATTTATAATTATTATAAAGTTCAAAACAATTTTAGAACCGCACTCTGCCTATATTCTCAGCTCAACGTACTAAATGATTCGACTGCTCACCGCTAGATGGAAGTAGCATTACGCTATCTAGCTTCAAAATAGTTTTTATTGAAATGAGCTTCCCAATAATTATGCTATGCTTTGGTAGCCAAAAATATAGTTACGCATTAGGCGCTTTTCAAAGCGAATACCCATAGGCGAATGTTTATGTTGGAAAAAACGAAGATAACATGCTTGGAGAATAGATTTTAGATATATCGATTTATTTATTTACAAACTGAGCAGGTGCAATAGTAAATTAGTGCTAAAAGTTGCCAGCCTCTATCCTTTGTTTAGTGTTAGAAAAGGGGCAGCGCTAGATTTAGCGATTCATTTTTGAATCAGAAGGGTAGGTTCTCGAAGTGTTATTAATCTTATTGTGTGAAAAACAAAAGTGCACAACAAAAACATGAACAGGGATTTGTTACCAGTTCAAATTCGCTTTGCAAGGCCTGAAGTGGGGATCATTTTTGGGGTATCATACAATCAAAGAGAGATTTAAAGTCGCTGCATCTGAGCTTTCCTGAATAATTTGTGGCATAATGTGGCGGCGCCACTATCGCATAGTACCATTATTTTGACCAATTATAATTATGTAGAAAAAAGAAATGGAATTGTAAACACGGCAGCATGTACTGTGAATAACAGAATCAAGTATTTTATTCTAATATGGATGATTCCAATTTTATGATGAAACTTCTTTCGTAATAATGAAGTTATACAAGGCTTCAAATCATTAATAGTTGAAGAAACCTCAAAATTATTTAAGACCTATATAGTGCCATTTCACACTAGGGTGGCCTAATGGGCGGTAGTAAATAAAAGTACAAATCGATCCCTAATATACATAACTCTTCGTATCGGACGAGGTTTTCTTAGATTTTGTAAGGTGAATAAACAGGTACCTAAGTATAAGTACCTTTTTTATAATACCTGCTATAGGTGTTTATTTAGTAGGAACTATTTATTTTTTATATTAAATTAATAATAATCACTTTATTGAGGACACTATTTATGTGAAAAAAACACTTACAATGTCATATACCTATTTCGTTATGAGCGAAAATAAGGATAAATAGGTATACCTATTAAAAACATACATACTAATACCAATAACGACAAACAAACATACGGTGGCGCAGTGTTATTGCTATGCCCTTTATATTATTATAGCTACCACTGTAAATGTAACGTTTCCAAAACTTCTCCAAACGAAGAAATCTGAAGAATAACTTTACTCGCGGACATAGCTTTCAATAAATTATATGAATGGGAAAACACTTATTACCAAGACGCAAGTTGTTTTAACTTAGCTTGATAGGCAGGGCTATCACTTATAAAAGTATAATGTAGGTTACCTATTAAAGTATGAAATACTGCATGACTTTTTATTTAATTAATATTTATCGAGATTTTAGCAGCTTGAAGTGGTAAACGGCAGGCAAGGTATACAGCTCGCAGAACCGACCTCTAGGGTATAAAGTCTAACACCCGACCACAGATAATATAATACTACCCGTTGGACCTAAAACAAAGGTTACTAGATAGTAACCTTGCGATGTTTTAGGTCTAACGGGATGATTTAGGTCCATTTTTCGTATGGACCAGATGGTCCACTGGTCCATACAAAAATGGAGATCACCGTTTCGACATAGACACCCTGTTACCAACACTGAAGCCTATGTACCTTTCAACCCTTTGACAAATGAATTCACCTTGTACGATTGGAACCACACTAAAGCTTAATGAAGAACCATCTAAAAAAAATACCAAGCAGATTTTGTTGAATGATTCTTCAAGTCTTAAACGCGCGCGAGGAGGCTGCGTAATGTCACATAAAAAGTAAATACACGTAGTTTCAAAAATAACGTTCCTATACCCAACCTTGTGATTTCACTTCACTTCTTGAAAAGGGCTTTGTGATTTTGTTTTAAAAAAATATTGACATTGACTAGATCGTTCTCAGGGTAACCAAGAAAGAACGAATGACATGACAAAGGTATTATTAAATTCAAATTCTTTATTTACTACTAAATGTAACATAACTGGTGAACCAAATCGTTACATTTAAAAACTTTATACTTACATATTAACAAAAAAAAACATTATAAACTAAAATTTTAAAACGACAACAGTTTTTCATAATATTAACCCAAAACAACCGTCAAAGTATTTAACCATTTTAAAAAGCTAATTTGTCTTTAAATTCTTATAGTATTATAATATCTGTGTCATAGTTCTAATTCGGTAGGGAAATATATTCTCTTTCGATTAGGTTGTCTCTGAATTATAAATATAAGATTTTTTTAGATAAATTATACACAACTAGCTTATAAAATCTACCTAAGACCGCATGGGCAGTGTGGAGTATTGCCCCGAGCTGAACGAACGTGCATGGTTTGCCTTTTTTTCTTAGAAAAATCAAGACGTTTCGCGCGCTTTTGGCAAAAAAGTTTGTGGAGCTCTAATTTTTTTGGTAAGTGTTTTTTATTCGTTTAATATTATTCATCTGGAAACATTACATGTTCAGGATGTGCCATAATAATTGTAGATTATGAAAAGGATGAAACTATGTTTTTTTTTTATTTTATTTCTAATTGCATAAGTGTGTTATACATGTGTTTTTTATGTCATTTGTTTTTATTTTAAATTAAACTGTCAAACTAAACTAGGTACCTACTACTGATAAAAAATGGCCTTCAACGTAAAGGGTAGGTAAGTTCTTATTCTGCCGACTGTCGCATCAACATAAAATAAATTAGGTCCCTACATGATACCATATTTAAAATATCCCTGCGTTTTGGAGTTTTTATGCTACCCAAATGCCTCTGTAATTGCTTAGTAACTTTCATAATATGAAAGTCATAAGATAAGCCATAAGATGTCGTATAATATACGACATCTTAACGTGTCCTCTGAAGCACGGAATCGTTCGACAAATGCTTCGTCATCCCATCCAAATGGTGATTTGCTAGGAAAGCTGTTTTTTTCTTATAAAAACGATAAGCAAAGCCACGGCCCAAGTAGAACAACACAAATAAGAGTGGTGATTTACATATTCATCCTAAATACGTGAATCTCCCAAAGAATTTGAATTTGTCTTTTTTTAAGCGTATTCTTTTTACCATGAATGTTTTGCTAAGTACCAAAATGTGTTTTCCTATTGATTTTGGCTGTTAATAATTTGCCGAAATTCAACCGCTAGAGGTGTGAAGATGATGTTTGTTTTAATATGGGAAAACAACGTATTATCTTTTTTTGTCGATTAGATTTGTAGGATTAGGAATGAAGGATAGGTAGGAAATAACGCGGATGCAAAGCTATTCTTAGATATTAGGCAAAATGATGTTAAATGTGTTTGCCACACTTGTAATATCGAATTACACGATGCTACTTCCTCGTGTGAAAAGCGCACGATGCGAAATTCCCGCTGACGTGCGACCTTGCATCAACTGTATCATAAAAACTGTATCTGTAAAATATCGTTTTGGCAGCACATTTCGTAGAATAAATTTGCACAAAAATGTTAAGGCCTTAAGTACTTTAAAAGACTTCTAAAGATATAGACACAAATTTTAAGAATTTTAGTGAATTTGATGATTTCTAAATACTTTGAACTGTGTTAGGTTTTATTTATCTTGTGGAGGCATAGAGGCTTACAGCCCAAATGATTTTGAATCATATTATTTTTCCGAGCTTTTTGAGTTTTAGTTCATAAATAGCCAATAAATGAGGTTTCAGATAAACAGAGTATAAAATTCATGAAAGTAATTTTCGATCACCAAGAAAAATAATGCATTTACTTTCAGGCGAGGTGTCTGAGTACTAGCCGAACTATATAATGCCGAACTATAACAGATTCGTACGCAAACCACGGGCAATGGTAGCCAAATAATGCCAAATGTGTTCTGAATTAAAAAAAATCTTCAAATAACAAAATTACGTTTTTCATCAAGAATTTAACGGACTTTTTTAAGGATTTTATGGTAGACTACCTATTAAGTTAGATTAAAATTTCTTGATGAAATAAAAGCATTGGAACGAAATCCTTTTCTAAAAATCATTTTATCTTTCCAGATGTTGGCTGAAAATAAATCAGCAATGACATGTACAAAGGGAGGTCAAATAAAAAATTCCCTGCATGAAGGTTGCGATGGCGCCATAATGGATTCGAAATTCAAAAGTGATTTTTTATTTTTTTACGCAAATGTGACGTATGCGATCTTTCGTTCTGTCTTCAACTTTTTAGTAGACTATGGTTCTGTGATTTTATTTTATGTGGTCTTAGCTTTAGTGGTGATATTGATTTATAAGAGTTTTTGGAACCCCATTGCGTATGCGAAGGTGAGTGATTTTTAATACCTTATTTTTTAGTTCTTAGTTCAATTATGTTAGTTCAACCTTTTATGAGCATCGTGTGCTTGTTGTCACCATAATGTTAAAATTGTCATCGGAACTTGACAGATCAGATATAAGTACCATAATTTATAAGGAACAGCCATACAGGAAATAGGCCTAACTACCAGGTTAGCAGCGATAATTAAGTCGTGCAAGATTTGTATATTAATTAAAGTCGAGATATACAAATATAAATAAAATATATATTTGTTTACCAACTCCGTAGGTTAAATTTTTGACAATTTGGTGGTCCCCGCACCAATAGCTTTCCATGATATAATTTATTGGAACCCTAAGACAGGCTGTTTTCTTCCCGACTACGTTTACCTTCACCGTTTTGAGCACGAGTTATATTTTTTTATTTCCATTTTTTTTTCAAGTACAAACATTCAAACTATAAAGCTATTCCAAATTTCAGAATAATTGATGCAGCTGTTACGTATGTTTTACCAGCAAACATCTAAACATTAAAATTTCCGCATTCATAATATTCATACGAAGGATAAGATTAGCTAGCCCCAAACTAAGCAGAGCTTGTTTAACTACATGACTGATATACTAATGGTATTTTTTGTAAATGCATACATAGAAAACATACCCAGACCCGAGACAAACATTTGCAGATCATACAAAAAATTGTCCCACGGCGGGAATCGAACCCATAACCTTCTGTGTCTCCTGTATTAAAACATCCGTACTTTCAGGAGTTAACTCAAGTGGGCTTCGAACACATCCCGCCCGGCCCTCACCGGGACAAAAAAATAGCACGCGCCCAAGCGACCCGTCGGCTCGGCACAAAGATACCACCTCCATACCCAAACGGTTGGTTTGCCATCGCTGAAAGCAGAGACCTCAAGGCTGGCGGAGTTCTGTCGGTTGATGTGTTGGGTGAGTACTTTTTAAACGACTTCAAAAAAGGACGAATTGAGAAATTCGTCCTTTTTTGTATCTGTTTTAGGTATCCTAGAACAGTTTGCGTCACTATAAAATGTAATTTTTATAATTTTTCAGGCCAAAACCTCTGCGTTTATCGCGGCGAAGACGGGGTGGCGCGCTGCGTAGACGCGTACTGTCCCCATCTCGGCGCGAACTTGGCTATAGGGGGCAATGTTTGCGGGAACTGTATTGAGTGTCCTTTCCACAAATGGGCGTTCGACGATAAAGGCACCTGTGTGTCAGTGCCAGGGCAGGAGCATGGTGAGTACCAATGTTGGGTTATTCCACAAATCCCCCCCTGAGAAATCCTTCTTAGTGGGGAAAACAGAACCTAAATGTGAAAAAAAAACCCTCATCATTTTGGCTTATTCCACTTTTCCCCCCTGAGAGAAGAAAACCTGAACTCTATAGTGTAAAAAATAAAGAAATCCCCCTTTTCATCAGATTTGGTTGCCTGATTCTTCCAAGCTTGGTCGCGCGCGTTCACATAGTGATCCTTGTGATTTTAATGAATAAAAACCTATTGACTTTTACTTTGATTTTGATCCTCACTTCAACAGCGCCAAAAGGGGTATCCATCCGAGCATGGCACACGGTCGAAGCGGACGGCGCCGTGTGGTTCTGGCATGATGCAGAGAAGAGGGAGCCGCTTTGGGAGCTAGAGGACGCGCCGGAATGTAAGAAATGGGGCTACAGAGGCAGGAATGAGTTCACAGTCAGCGCGCACATACAGGTAATAGACTAGCGCGGGAACATAACACTTTACCCCAACTCCGCTATTCTGTGCTCGCCTCTCGTGGCGCCAATTATTCCTAACTATAGCTGACAAAAAACATTTACTCTCTGAGATCCTCTCGCGGCACATGGCAAAGACTATTTACGTTAGCTGTCCAGTTAGCAGAACCATACTAACTATACTAACCTAACGTTAGCTGTCAAAAAACATGTACTAAGGGCTCTGAGATCCTCTCGTGACACATGGCGAAGACTACGTTAGCTGTCAAAAAACATGTGCTAAGGGCTCTGAGATCCTCTCGTGGCACATGGCGAAGACTACGTTAGCTGTCAAAAAAAATGTGCTAAGGGCTCTGAGATCCTGTCGTAGCACATGGCGAAGACTACGTTAGCTGTCAAAAACATGTGCTAAGTGCTCTGAGATCCTGTCGTGGTGGCAACTATGCCTGCGTGAGCTATCAAAACACATGTGCTAAGGGCTCTGAGATCCTCTCGTGGCACATGGCGAAGACTACGTTAGCTGTCAAAAAACATGTGCTAAGGGCTCTGAGATCCTCTCGTGGCACATGGCGAAGACTACGTTAGCTGTCAAAAAACATGTGCTAAGGGCTCTGAGATCCTCTCGTGGCACATGGCGAAGACTACGTTAGCTGTCAATAAACATGTGCTAAGGGCTCTGAGATCCTGTCGTAGCACATGGCGAAGACTACGTTAGCTGTCAAAAAACATGTGCTAAGTGCTCTGAGATCCTGTCGTGGTGGCAACTATGCCTGCGTGAGCTATCAAAACACATGTGCTAAGGGCTCTGAGATCCTGTCGTGGCACATGGCGAAGACTACGTTAGCTGTCAAAAAACATGTGCTAAGTGCTCTGAGATCCTGTCGTGGTGGCAACTATGCCTGCGTGAGCTATCAAAACACATGTGCTAAGGGCTCTGAGATCCTCTCGTGGCACATGGCGAAGACTACGTTAGCTGTCAAAAAACATGTGCTAAGGGCTCTGAGATCCTCTCGTGGCACATGGCGAAGACTACGTTAGCTGTCAATAAACATGTGCTAAGGGCTCTGAGATCCTGTCGTGGTCGCAACTATGCCTGCGTGAGCTATCAAAACACATGTTCTAGTGCTCTGGGATGGACGAACCCTAAAACATTTTGTTACAATGCCACATGCTTTCGCCTGTCGTTTCTACATGACTGCACGTATGTGCCTGACTCTACTTTTTACCTCTCCATTTTCTTCAGGAAATACCAGAAAATGGAGCAGACGTCGCTCATCTAAACGCAATACACGCCACCTCGTTGCTATCATCTATAGGGGATCGGTATCCATTCCTGAACCACATCATTGGTAAGCATTCACTTTATTTTAAAATACGGCTAATGACCTACCTGTTATACTCAGCAGTCTATCGTGGACCGTGGTAGCAACCAGTGCTCCGAAAAAAGAGCTTTTAAAAAAGCTTCGAAACTTCAACGAATGAATGAAAAACAGTGCTTTTTAGATCTATAAAAAATTTGATTACCTATCACGGAGGCTGGAAATGTTTGAATTCTCTAAATCCCAAAATAGATATCGCTTCAAAGAGATAGGACCACTTGTTGTGTACTTTCATTACCATCATAGATGTATTGACAAGAAAATGACATTATATTTATTTATTTTTAACTTCTGACGAAGTTATTCTCTGGGGACCATATTATAAATTTCTCAAATTCAAAATAAATCTGTCTTTATTATAAATTTTCGAGCCTTCTGCAGCACAAAAACGGTATTTATATCTGCAGCACTCCCCCACAACAGTATACCGACGACATAATGCTGTGGAAGTAGCTGAAGTAAACTAGTCTAGCTGTGTCTACGTCTGTATAAAGACGGATCTTTCTGACTGCTTATGCCGCAGAACTAAGTCTCTTCGATAACATATCAATGTGAGGGCCCCATTGAAGCTTATTATCTAGGGTGATACCTAAGAATACGGTGGTGTCCACAAGAGACAACTTTTCATCTTTTTATATTTTCTTTTACTTGTGTAACATTAGGTAGTATAAATAAAAGTAAAAAGAATGTGAGCCAAAAATCTAAATGAACGAATGCGAAAATAGCTTCATGTAAGTTTAAGATAAAGCTATTTATTTCTCCAGGGCACCACGTGTGGAACGCGGCCTGGAGGAGGAACGAGGACCATACCGCCACCATGATACTAAACCACGACTACAAAATACTGAAATACGAGCTCGGACATATCGAGCTCAATATAACACAGGTAACTCTTCTGTGCATGTGGTTATACACACATCCACCAGATAGTTAGTATTTGAAAGTGTCTCTAGGGCCCCGTAGTCCATTTTATTCGCAGTCCCTCAGTCATACTCGAGACTATGTATGTATGTGACTGGTTTAATATTTTTATTTTCTCCATCAGACAGGCCCGGGGCACGTCCGTCTTCGTCTAAAAACGCCAGTTGGCCCGTTCATGTTCTCACAATCAGTCACACCCATCGGGCCAGCGTTGCAAAGAGTGGTCCATCGGTTGTACTCGCCGCCTTACAACGCGATATTGAGCGCTGTTCTCATTTATGGCGAAGGACTCATGGTTAGTATAAAGTACCAATATGTACGCACTAGATGGCGCTAGGAATGACGCGATATGTTAATACAGCTGCTCACCAATAGATGGCGTTGTAAGTCATAAACATTATGAGTTGCCCATCGATTGTTCTTCACAATTGTATTGCGATGAACGATGAACGCTATCATATATGGTGAAAGATACACGGTTTGTATTAAGTACCAACATCTACATAACAGATGGGGTTAGAGATAATGGTATTCGTCATTTGGCCTCGTTACATTGGTAACCAGATCTATTGAGATTGCGTTATAAGTCAACAATAGTAACTACAGCTAGTTTTGCTTTGTTCATATCCCAATATTGAACGCGGTTTTTATATCCCATATGAGCGAGTCATCTCCCGCCTTTCCGCGGCGCGTGCTATCTCTGTCTAACACATTGTTGTCTCTTACTTGCACGCTAGTGCTCACCACTTATTACAGATGACAGGTATGGCGTTAGCATGCTCCAATCCATAGGCACAGATATAATAATACTAGTACCATAGGGTTCGATTCCCGATGATTGCGGAACAAATGTTTGCATGGTCTGTAGATATCTGTTCCACGTCATGGCCTGAGACCCACGATACTGGGAATCCTAGTGTGCGACCAGGGTGTCTGGACTGTCTTAATATTCCTTTCACGCTTAGGTAAATTTGTCAAGGAAAAACTTGGCAATAGTCATGTGACTTCCACAGCTATATGTAATTTCCATACAATTTAATCTTTCCACAAGCGTTAATGCCAACAGAAAGTGGTATTTGTCTAATACCTTGAAATTTGTAGGGATGTGACTGATGGATGTTTTTTTAAACTAACAAGTTCTTCTTTATCTACAGATCAAAAGAGACATCATTATTTGGAATAGCAAGCGTTTTGTGAGTGCGCCCACCTACGTCAAAGCGGATAAAACGATACGCGCTTATAGAAATTGGTATTCGCAGTTCTACTCGGAAAACAGTACGAGTTTCCGTGACGCCCTTAATAATCCTCTGGATTGGTAAACTGAAGAAAAACAAAAAACATGTCGACGACATAATGACCTTTGAAACTTAAACATGCGCTGTGTAGGGTTCCGTAGTTGCCCATAAACTTATATTTACAACCTGTTTTACACAACTAACAACTTCATCTAAGTCATTTTCAATTTAATTTGTAAGAAATTATACTTTTTACTTCTCCAAGTACATTTAATAAGTTGATCGATTATATTACTCGCTTACTTGTAAAACCTACTTAGCTGTCATCGTTTTTAATATAGGTACTACTGCTGTGATTTTTTCACATATCCAAAAACAACCGTTAGCTGGCACAGGGGATAGACGACTCTAACAAAAATTTGCACGTTCAAGCTTAATATTTAGTAAACGGATCCCTGAATCGAAAATGGTTTTCACACACCCGCAATAATTTGACTTTATAGCTTACTAATAGTTCGCAAACGGATTCTTGAATCGAAAATTGGTTTTCATAGAATCACAATATTAAAAAAAAAAACAATATGTTTATTTCACATCTTTTCGGCGTGCTTAATATTACAACCATGCCAAATTACAGCTTTCTAGTACTAAGAGTCTCTTAGGTAAGCAACGGACAGACAGACGGACGGCCATGGCGAAACTATAAGGGTTCATGGATCAGGGGATTTCTGGAACTCTTGTCCACAAGTCCCCTTAGCTTCCCCTTTCAGTATCGGAAGGGGATTGTCGCAGGGGATTTGTGGAATAAGCCTTCCTTGTTGACTACGGAACCCTAAATTATTATTAATATTAATTTTAATATGAATTAAGTTATTACTGTTGTTTTTTTTTGTATAATATATCGCGCTCCTGTGAATTAATTGTATTATTTTACTGACATGTAACAATTCATTATTAATAAATGAATCTGAATCTATTAATTTTTAATATTCTTTCAAATCCTACTGGTAGTTCCTAATATTAGCGCTTTCAAACAAACAAAATCTTCAACTTAGTATAGATATTTAAACGGCTGGTAAAAGCAACAGTAAAATAAAACAAAATACGTTTTAATTGCTTATTTATTTTGTAAAATTCCCTAACACATTTCATTTTAATTGATTAAGGACTTTAAAAGTTATAAAATTGTTTTTTTTTAATTCACTCTTAAAAAAATATTTACAATATTTTCCTATAATAAATTTCCTTCCTTCCACTCGACACCACCAAAACGACACCATCCGTGGTGTCGTATGGAATCACTAGTCCATACAACACCACCCTAGTGATGTCCAGAAACGCGTGTTTTTGACTAACAGCTCCCACGTTTGCCAGAGCAAAGCTGTTCCGCCATTAGTTTTTATGTATTTTATGTCGTCAGTATTAGTATCCATGTCCATTGTGAAAAATTAAAATATTCGGACGGAAAGACAATAATATGCAAATTGCAATGAACAATGTCAAGATGACCATTTGAGTGACAGATAAATATAAACTTTATCAAATGACATACCTCATTAATGAAACTGCTTGAACATAATTGGAGTTTTCATATCAACAACTTTGTATGTAGGTAACCTCACTATTAGTCGGTGGTGTTGTATGGACTAGTGATTCCATACGACACCACCGATGGTGTCGTTTTGGTGGTGTCGAGTGGAAGGAAGGATAAATTTCTTATTGCACCTCTAGGCTTAGAAGGTTAATACGTTTTTTATGCAAATTAAACAAGATATATATTCCTAATTATTAACATTTGAAATTCAGTGTAACACAGCCGATAAATAAATTATGAAGATTTATTTTTATATCAGCCTCTGTGCCCGGCTTCGCCCGCGTACCCAGATATTTGTTCTGGGTGTGGGTGTTGTGGAACCACGGTACTCATAGTTTCTGATACCCACGTTACAGAAAATCCTAGTGCGGTGTTAGGACTATGTATGCGACTGCTGAGCTGAATGTTTACAATCTACAGTGAAAGGCAAAGGTGTTAAAGCGCCATCATGCTCCAAATTGACATAATATGTCAAAATATAAGAACAATTTAAATTTATATGTTTTATTTTCGTAAAATTAAAATTAAATAACTGCTCTTAAGTTTATTGGCCCATTATAGCACGATTGTATATTTATTTATTTACGACGGAAGCTCGTCCATATAATGTACTTCTTTTTTAGTGGGATATACTTTATGTACTCTCTTCTTGTGGGTGTAGAGAGATGCTTTCTGCTTGAAGGTCTGGTGACAGATATCGCACGATAGAGGACGCGCTTTGGAGTGAATCACTTCATGCTGTGTTAAGGCTTTTTTATCCTGAAAGTAGGAAAAATATTCATTTTTAATAATTTTATAATTTAAATTCAATAAATAATTAATGCTGGTCATTTTTCACACAGCATTATCTAGCCCCAAACTAATCACAGCTTGTATTATGGTAACTACATGATTGATATACTACTTATATACTTTTTGTAAATACATACATAGAAAACGCCCAGAATCCAGACAAATATTAGCAGATCAAATCAAACATAGTCTCGCGGCGGGAATCGAACCCGCAACCTTCTGCGTCTCAGGTGGGCTTTCGCCCACTGCGCCACAGAGGTCATCTTAATTTTAATTATCGCAGTTTGGTATCATTTAAGGATATTTCTCCTTCCTGGCCATATCATCTTCACCAGATGAAATTATGGTCAAATGAAGGTCTATTCAATATTAAAAGAAAAACATCTATACATAATAAAAATGTTTTTATAAAAAAAAAGTATATAAGTAGGTCGTTCATGTAGTTCCCATAATACAAGCTCTGCTCAGTTTTAGGGCTAGATGACGTTGTGTGAAAAAATTACCAATAATATATTACAAGAAAAAAGCCGTAGATGTGAATGATGTCACTCACCGTAAAGCTTTTCCCGCAAGTCTGGCACTGGTGATTTTTCGGTCGCTGTTTCTTTTCGCCGTGTACTCGCGATATGTGCTTCTCGACGTTCGCCCGCGACGCTATCGGCTGAAGCGATTTTTTTAAATAAGGTAAATTACACAGGATTGGGTTCCCTATTAAATATATATAGACATCCTCAGACACGTAGATAGATAGATAAACTCTTTATTGTGCATAACACCATTTTACAGAACAAAACACGAAAACATAATAAAAAACACAAACACATGACGACCTCTGTGGCGCAGTGGGCTGCGTGGAAGACGCAGAAGGTTGCGGGTTCGTTTCCCGTTGCGGGATGAATTATTGTATCTGCAAATATCGGGATCTGGGTATTTCCTATATATAATATGTATGAATTTACCAAAAAAATGTATATTAGTAGTATATCGGTCATGTAATTCCCATAACAATTCGAAAAACGACTTTTTCATCCCTATGTAATTTATTTTTCTTATATTTCTATGAGAAAAATAAATTAGAGATGCTTTTAGCAGTGACGAATAATTAAATTTATATAACCAAATCACAAAAATTACAAAAAATATAATTTGTTTGAAGCGAATTAAAATTGTCTGTAATATATAGTGTGTCACACGGTACCAAAATGATTTAACCTCGAGCGACGTACTTTGAACACGTACTACTCTAGAATCCTTAGTTTCGCTCTGTATTTTAAACAATCGCTCTCGCCCTCAATACATTATTTTGGTGCCTTGTGACACAATCTACTATTACATACTCAGTGTGTAGATCTTTGAGGATGGCAAGTGCCGAGGAATAGTCTGAGGTACGTCCAAACATTACATTTGTCAAATACCCGCGTTTTGCAAGCAGGAAGCATTCCACGTGACAGGTTCAATATGTTCCTAGGAGCCAGGGCGAGTGGATCAGATGTATCAGCCCGGTGGAATGTTTTCCTCTTTGCAAATGGTGGTCACACCAGAGAGCCTATGGAGAACACAGTCGGTCCTATACGACGAAGGCCCTTTTAATACGCAGAAGGTTGCGGGCTCGATTCCCGCCGCGGGACAAATGTTTGCATCTGCAAATATTTGTCTCGGGATCTGGATGTTTTCTATTATACATAGAAAACACATGTATGTATTTACAAAAAAAAAGTATGAGTCGTATATCAGTCATGTAGTTTCCATAACACAAGCTCTGCTTACTTTGGGGCTAGATGATGCTGTGTGAAAATTGTCCAGCAGTATTATTATTATTATTATTATTACTATACCTTACCTTATCACAAATAGGACATTTGTGCGACGTCTTCCCTAGATGTTGATAGTTGAAATGGTCCTGCATCGCCTCTTTCGTGGGATAGCCCTTGTTGCACATCGGACACGGAAATCTGGAAATAAGATATGTACGCGACAGATTAATAATCTAATCTAATCTATACTAATAACAAAGCTGAAGAGTTTGTTTTTTTGTTTGAACGCGCTAATATCTGGTAATATCTAATATCTTGGCCCTGTATTGCACATGTACTTTACTGTGTTGCCTCTGTGGCGCAGTGGGCGAAGGCCCGCCTGAGACGCAGAAGGTTGCGGGTTCAATTCCCGTCGCGGGACAAATGTTTGCATCTGCAAATATTTGTCTCGGGTCTGGGTGTTTTCTATCTATAATATGTATGTATTTACAAAAAATAGTATGTAAGTAGTATATCAGTCATGTAGTTCCTATAACACAAGCTCTGCTTAATTTGGGGCTAAATGATGTTGTGTCAAAATGTCCAGCATTATTTATTATTATTATTATTATACATAGTCCTAGCCCCAAAGTAGGATACCATTGTCGTGGGTATCAGGAATTACGAGTACAACATCCAGACCAGAACTATACACAAACCTATGCATGTGGTGATTACGATGCGACGCGCTTCATATATTTTATCGAGAGTGGCCGGGGTGTGTACGAGCCACCAGATGATCTTCGTGGCTCATCTGATACTTCTGCAACACCAGAATTATCGCTGTTGCGTTGCGTTGCCTGCCCTAATGATAAAATTGAAAAGTCTCATAAGTTGTTAATTTCACCGGCACCAATTCATTTCAAAGAGGGACACAGCAATGCAAGCATTGCTGCCTTGGCAGCAGATAGAAATGGTGATAGATACCACACATCCAGATCCAGGATCCAGGCATTGCATACTCACTTGAATACATTATCGTCTGCGTGCGCTCTCGAATACTTCAAATGCGCGTGGTAGGTGGCGAGATGGGAGAATATCTTGTCACAGTCCACGCATTCGTAGCGGCTTTTATTCTGGTGCCGCTGGATATGGTACTTTATTTGGATGGTGCGAACTAGTTTGTGGCAGATGGGGCATTCTTCTCGTGGTAGGGGTCCTTCGTGAAGCCTGGAATTGTAACATTAGAACTTATCACTACATGTTAACAAGTAGTGATACGTTATCTGTGGCTTGAGACGCAGAAAGTTGCGGGTACGATTCCCGCCGCGGGACAAATGTTTGTATTTTCCTCTAATATTAGTCTCGCGTCTGGTTGTTTTCTATATATAATATGAATGTATATAAAAAAAATAGAAAATAGCCTTTCAAGTGCTCGTTTCTCTTCAGTTAAATTTCAGTTAATATATATTTATTTATATTTTATTTATTTCGTTTTATTAATTCTAGCAAATCATTATTTTTCAAGGATCATAATTATCGTGGTTACTTTATCCACCTCGCTGCAATGATATTTCGCATTATCAATAACTATTGCTGAGTTAGGAGCTAGGTATGGCAAAAGTTTTTCGAGAACACACCTTTCAATATTATTGAAATATTTTTTTCTATGATAGTCTTCTGTCTTCGTAGTTGGTTTGGAAATGGTGAAAGCGCCATCAACAAATCCTGCACTTCCACCAGAATTTAAGATGACCAATCTATTTCCTTTACCAATAGAAAACCACCTTTCCTTTACCACCTCTTTCAGTATCTGATTGCCAACACACCGGCAACGAAGTATCATCTTGAAAAAATATAGGTATTTTTTTTATATTTTCGTATTATACTTAGAATACACCCCGACCCGAGACAAATATTTGCAGATCATACAAATATTTGTCCCGCGGCGGGAATCGAATCCATAACAATCTGCGTCTCAGGCGGGCCTTCGCCCATCTTTGTCGTATGTCGTCAAACTATGTATGTATTTATTTATATTCTAAATAAAAAATCCAGTTACTCGCCTTAAATGAGTGGCCAAGGTGGTTCGATTGACGAATCTCTTCTTGCAATGGTCACATTGTAGGCCTTCTCTATGGAATCTAGCGACGTGATTCTTACGGGCTCGGGAATTTCTGGAAATTACAAGTTTTAGTTGAAAATATCTTTTATAATATCTTTAACGACATTTCGGTTCGAAAGGTGCAATCAATTGCATGCACAAAATGTATGGAAATTGTTTTCATGAGTATTCTCGAAATGACACTTTTTAGTCTGACTGTACAATTTTTCGAAAATCAGTTATGTATTGATTTTGATGTATTGTGTGTTTATTGCAAAATAAACTTTATTCCATTATATTTCTCTATTTTGACAAACTCTGTGGCGCCGTGGGCGAAGGCCCAGGTTATGTATTGATTTTGATGTATTGTGTGTTTATTGCAAAATAAACTTTATTCCATTATATTTCTCTATTTTGACAAACTCTGTGGCGCCGTGGGCGAAGGCCCAGATACGCAGAGTGTTGCGGGTTCGATTTCCGCCGCGGGACAAATGTTTGTATCAGCAAATATTTGTCTCGGGATCTGGGTGTTAATATAAGATAAGATAAGTTTATTCGGTAACTGACGTCACAAATACATCAAATTGTACAAAATTTTTGGTATATGTATGTATTTAAAAAAAACTATGTATTATAATTAGTTATATCAGTAAATGTAGTTCCCATGACACAAGCTCTGCTTACTTTGGGGTAATATGATGCTGTGTGAAAATGTCCAGCATTATTATTATTATTTTGATATTTATTTAACCATTTCGTTAGATTTACATTGGCATGTCAAAGTATAGGTAAATTCTTACTCTAGATTTTATCCAATATGCATGCTAATCAGTAAATAAAAAACTCGTGTATTAATTAATAATAATATGGTAAAAAGAGAGACATTCTATGACTCACTTGAAAAACATGTCGCATTCAAGACATTTATATCCTTCGATAGTAGTTTTTGACAGCAGTTTCCTTAAATCGCCCGGTTTCGGTGGATCGCTTTTTGTGTTCTTTTCTCTTTTCTTTTTGCTCTGGAAATAATAAAAAAGTAGTGTATTATTTAGATTGATTTACCACCCTTTCACTTTGCCATCTCCATGGTATTACGAGACGGAGATAAAATATCAGCAGAGCCTTGCCGGCCTAGTGCGTAGTATCCCGATTTCTGACTGAGTAGTTCGATCCCGGTCGTGCACCTACGGATTTTCTTCTACAATCAAAGTAAACACATAAAAAGATAACTAACTTGTAAAGTTAACTAGTTATTTATATTAAAAGCTAGCATTAAAAATCGGCCAAATGCGTGTCAGGCCACGCGCAGTGTAGGGTTCCGTACTTTCCCGTCACAATATGCAGTTTTTTTTTGTATTACACAATTAACAACTTCATCTAAGTAATTTTCAATGAAATTTGTAGGAAATTCTCCGTGTTACTTCTACATGTACATTTTTTAAGTTAGTCGACTATTACTTGTTCACTTGTAAAGCCTACTTAGCTGTGATAGTTTTCCTTTTAACTTCGTTATATATACTACTGCCTTTAATTTCACATATCCGTTTAGCTGGCACGCGGACAGACAGACAGGTTTGCTATGAAAACTATTTTTAGGGTTAAACTCGCCTCTGTATAAGTCATATCATTATGTATTTTATCAGTGTTAATTTGTGTGCACAATGAATGATAAATACAATGACTAAGCCTTACTTGATATCCCCATGGATCTGCATATGTCGGATATGCATATATCTGCATAGATCGGAGGATGTCCATCATGGGAATTACAGTCGTGAACGTGTTTGTTTTTCGGTTAGCGAATGTTACCTTTTTGGTGGCAGTCCCTTCAATCTTGATAACAGCATTGGGCAGCTGCTTCGTCCTGTGAGTTTTGATGTGGATCTGCATCATGCGGAGGCTGTATTCGGTGTGGGAACACAACTTGCACGTGTACCGCATGTAGTGATTGTCGAGGTGACGCGATTGCGTCGATTCTTCTATGTAAACGTAGCAGACTTTGCATGCTACCAGACCGGGTTTCTAAAAAATACAAGTAACTATGAACATAGATAAAAAAACATACAGACGAACATAGAACCACATTCTTTTTTAAAATCGGTTAAAAGATAAGTTTAGTGTTTAAAATACATAAATAAACTCACGCCGTTTTCCCGAAGGGTAAGCAGAGACTCTTGTTCAAAGCTTAATTAACTTTCGATAAAAAGTAAATTGCCGATGAAAAGTAGTGTTCGTTGTTGTTACATGCGGGCGAAGCTGTGGGCAGTAGCTAAACAAATAAATATAGACTTACGGGTCTGTGCGAGGATTCAAAATGCTCTTCCACTTGCTGTTGCGTGTAAAATCCGATAGCGCATAACTCGCATTTGTACACAGAACTAGCATATGGTACCTTTTTCTTGGCATCTTCTCTGAAAATATTTTTAGTTTATTTGTATCAAGTATTCACGGCACAAACGGGAAATAGCCATTTGAAGTGACCATGCACGAATGGATTTTCCAATCGACAAGAATATGTGACGAAAAAATTACTTAAAACGTTGAAGGAAAACAGGAAGTCGGATGCCAACACACAGGAACAAATATTTGCCCAACAGGTATCAAACTCGCACCTCTTGCGGCTAAGCCGGCTACCCGTCCACCGCGACGACACCAAGATCGAAAAATACTGTACCACTTTGTAAATGTTTGCAGTACTTATCTAAGCTGATGTATTATGCTAGCTGCGTTAAAATATTTTCTATCTATCTCGCCCTTGCGCGCAATGGGCTAAGGCCCGGTTGAGATGCAGAAGGTTGCGGGTTCGATTACCGCCGCGGGACGAATATTTGTATGATTTGCAAAAATTTGCCTTGGTTCTGGGTGTTTTGTATGTATGATATGTATGTATTTACAAAAAAAAAAATATGTAAGTAGTATATTGAACTTTCCATAACAAAAGCTCTGCTTACTTGGGGGCTAGATGATGCTGTGTGAAAATGACCAGCATTGTTTTATAATTTGCCAACATTTGCCTTGGGTCTGGGTGTTTTCTATGTATGATATGTATGTATTTACAAAAAAAAATATTTATGTAGTCATGAAACTCACATAAGCTCTACTTATTTTCGGGCTAGATGATGCTGTGTGAAAATATCCAGCTGTTCTTTTTAATCTTTTTACTGACCTGCTGGCTAACATCTCAGTTTCGCTCATATATTCTGTGGTATAACCTGGCTTTATTTCGAAGTCCTCTTTGCCTGGCTGCTTGGAAACTATAACTGTCCCAGCTTCGATATTAGACGTGGTCATTGGCCTGGAAATATAAATAATGGAGTTTTAGACTTAATTATTTATCTATACAAAAAAACAGATGATAAAGCTAGCTATCTAAAGACAGTTGCAAACGATCTATAGATAGCTCAACTGATCCAGATCACTACTAGACGGAAGCGTTCCAAAATACTGGCCGCATTTCCACGCTGAGTGGCAATGCTAATGCGTTGACCCAGATAAGAGCCAACTTTCTGGTCACGCATCGCTTCGACCAGTCGCCCTGAAAGAATTTTGAAAACGCGAATGGTCCCGGTTCCCCACGGACCCAGAGTCTCAACCCCAAAAGGCTCAATAAGTAAGCTCTGTCGAGACTTCTTTATTTACGTCTCTTGAGATCCTCAGCCAAATCAGCCGCTGCACCGGCTCCAACTGATGTCCCCGACGGATGAGATTGTGCTAGGGTATCTAATATTAATTAATTAATAACAATTTCTTATTGTTATTATATAAAGGGATTGTAGTCTGCGGATAACTTCTTGTCTCACTTTAAAATCAACTGGGTTTCTAGATAAATACATCGCTTAGTTTTCCTTTCACGCTAACGCAATTTTGTCAAGGTATAACTTGGTAGCAGTCGCATGAGATTTCCACAGCTAATGTCATTTCCATACAATTCAATCTTTCCGCAGTCGTTGACGCCAACAGAAAGTGGTATTTGTTTAGACACCCTGGTTATATATCACTGTGCACACATATTATGCCGCGAAATTTTAAAATCCGTAAATGGCCCGATTAATGCCTGATATTTAGAGTTGTGGACTCCAATTTCACTTTAGGAATCTTATGGATTGTTGTTTTTAATTTACAATTGAATTATGGAATTAGGTGAGTACATAATATTGCAAAGAATAGGAAAGTAAAAACATATTTTTTTATTTATTTCGAAAAATGGAACACAAAAAAAGATACATACTAAAAACTATGAAGAGACGGAATAATTTTCGCACATTCTATTCTAACAAGGTATTTACTGTCTATCTACAAACTATAAAAATGATTATTATTCCTTATAGTACAGAGATTAGAATAAAATATCCTAACCTACACGCGTAAACCTCCCCACACACACACAAACACACCCTCCTTCACGCCCATACACATACACATACCCGTACACGCAAACACGCACACCCGCGCGCACACACTCTCTCTCACACACACACACACAATACACTCTTCTAATAACTAATATACTATTAGATATTAGAAGAGCGGGGCCTTCTAACAGAAGTATTTTGTAATTAAATGAAGGTCCCAATTCTAACGAAAATTGAAAAAATCTGTTACAGAAACAAAAACCATTTTGATTTTTTTGAAAATTCGATGCGCGGACTTTGCTAAGGACTGACATTTTGGGTCAGTAAAAAAGATTTATTTTACTTAGCAAAATTAAAGCAAAATATTTATTGATTATATCAAGTGAAACGGTTCTGCAACATAGAGTAGCCCGAATTTTATGAAAACACCCAGATATAACAATGTTAAAAACTTTCGACCCGAAGGTCGTGGTTTCGAATCCCGTCGTGCATTTGATGTGAATGGACATTCATTAAAATCTATATCCATCAATATGTATATATTGATATTGAT
Organism: Perizoma affinitatum; assembly: GCA_961405105.1. Taxonomy (NCBI): domain Eukaryota; kingdom Metazoa; phylum Arthropoda; class Insecta; order Lepidoptera; family Geometridae; genus Perizoma; species Perizoma affinitatum. The sequence goes on along the minus strand of OY560186.1, from coordinate 15,493,563 downwards.
TGATTTTGATATCCAATGACTTGAACACAGTTTTTTAACTTACTTAAAAAAAAAAGAGGATATTCTCAATTCGGTATTTTTTTTATCTCTAAACTCCGTCATTTATAAACCGAATTGGAAAATTCTTTTTTTCATAAGAATGAACATACTTTCAGATTGGTCCCATTTTTATAAAAATCCATTTCCGATGATGGGATCCAGAATTGCGGGAACTCCTCCAAATTGGGTTTCATATTGTCTTTTTATTTCCCGTTATCTGAAGTCGGCTTTTTAATATTTAATGTCTTATAATATCTTATTACATCAAATCAAATGTTAAATTTATAATATATATGGTGTAGTATCACTATAAACAACTTTCTGTATACTATTAACTGTAATTATTTTTCTAAGGTACAAATATACTTTTACTAGTTCTAATAGAAATAGAAATATTCATTAGTGATAGATAATATGTTGTTAATTTAACAACTTCTTACTTTTTTTTAAGTATTTATATTATCATCTGTCATAATCACATGTCAAATATTGGTAAATCTTATTAACTTACGCAATAGTCAATCTTGGCATTGGCTCATTCTTGATATTGCCGAATGCGTCCGTAACCGAGACTAGAGTGTTCGCGCCGAGAACCACGTGAGAATATACTTGAGTGCTTGAGTGGTCTAAGTTATCTGTCACTGAAAATAAATATTAAGAGCTGAATACCGGCACGACGATGATGATAAATAAAATAATCCTACTACTATTATAAACGCGAACGTTTGTGAGGATGGACGTTTGTTACTCTTTCACTCAAAAACTACTGAACGTATTTGGATGAAACTTTACAGTAATATAGCTTATATATCAGAATAACATAGGCATCATCTAGAACTGAAATAAGCGCAGCTTGAGTTATAGGAACTAAATGACTGATACTTATATAGATTGAACTGTACTTAAATACATAAATTTATATTTTTTTGTAAATACATACATATTATACATACAAAACAACCAGACCCAAGAAATATTTGCAGATACAAACATTTGTCGAACCCCCAACCTTCTGCATTTCAGGCGGGCCTTCGCCCACTGCGCCACAGAGGTTGTCAATATCTTCGCCAATTATGTTTTATGATTCTTCAATGGTAGATTTAATAAATATAGGGTAGATGGTATTTTTCATAAAATTTATATGGGCCCACCATATAAATTTTATGAAAAATACCACCCCTATCGATGAAAAAATAGATTTCATATTGGTATTTTTAACAACTTCCCGTTATTTCAAAAAAACCTTTGTACACACCTTCTAAAATATGCTCCTCAACATCCATTCCGATGCTGTCTTTGAGATTGACAAACTGTTCTTTTTTCACGTCCAGCGGGTCCGTTATTATGTACTGACATTCCGGAATGGTGGAGTAGTCAAAGAATATCTTGTCATAGTCCGATTTTGTTTCAACGGCAAGAGAAGACAGTGACTGGGACATGTATGTGTGGTCCATTGTCTGAAAAAGAGAAGCATTTCATTGAAGCGCTTGTGTCAGTGTTAAACGACCATCGAGGCGCGGCGGGAAGGTGGCCGGCTGAAACACAGTAGGTGCGGGTTGCATTCAAGTCATATCCCATTGTAAGAAATAAAGTATCTTTATAATTTTCACTATATAATTGCAAAAGTTTCTTAGGGACTATTACTCCATAACAACTGAACTGATTTAGATAAAATTTGGAACAAGTATAGGTAACATAGTACCTATGTGTTCTTTTTTCAGTTTTTTCAAGAACTTGATTTTCGACGATTGTACTCTCATATACTACATCAAACATTTTCATGAACCAGCATGATTTATCGGAACATGATAGCTGGGCTCGAGGTTTGCGCAGCTAACATGCTTTGAAACAGGCCTATATCGAGTTGGTTAACCTATGTGTTCATAGACTACTTTTTCTGGGATACCATTCAGGCGAAAACATTGGCAGAGACTATTCATACATACTTCTTGTGACTGGCTCAAAGCAAGCACTTGGATGTGTTCTTGGGCATTGTGGACTTGCCACTTGAATTTGGAGAATTTCTTCATGAGAGCGAGACACTCCCAGCAGATGAGGTGTGATATCTCCGGCATTTCACCCAACTGGAATATAACATCAAAATAATCATGACTACTTGTGGTGCGGTGGGCACAGGGCCACCTGAGACACAGAAGGTTGCTGATTTTATTCCCGGCTCAGTGGCGCGTATTGGGAGAGGCCTATGTCCAGCAGTGGACTAATGTGGGCTGATGATGATGATGACGATGATGAGCTCAAAGGAATGGCCTCAATGAAAAGGTTGTAGATAGATGGTGATAAGGCTCTGATGATGGAGCAGTAAAGAGAAATGCACACTCGGCCGGACTCATAGGTTGCGAACCAAGCGAAATAACTATTTATGGATAATTTTAAGTAGGTAATTGTCTAGGTACCTACTTAAATAATAGGAATAGAATTTAACTTATAAGTGCGCTTGATAAACTTCTAGACAACTATGTTTTTGATCTTCTACCCGTGTCCATCCCTCTTGCGATAGGTGTATTTTTATATCTGATATTTTTTATTTAATTTAAATATAACCCTCGTAGAGATTGCTTATGTTCCGTCACAAGTTGAAGTTAAATAAAAGTTTGTAAACTTACGCGATCTCCCGCGAAATCATACATCAAAAGTTGGAATATTTGGAGAGTTTGCGGAAAGCTGTTCAACCCAAATAAATCGCGATCGCTGCTCAGGCAAGTAGAACACACGGTCCGATATCCATTTTCCACGTCCTGCTCCATTTTTATTACTAATTTAATGAGAAAATCACTTTGCCGGAACTAATATTTTGTTTTGAATTTTTGATTACTTTTGAAATCACAACAAAAAGTAATACTCCCATGTAAAATAGACGAAAATTAGCAAAGGAAATTCAGCTTGGCTACGACACCACAAAATGGCTGCTTTACCCGGTGTTGCCATTCCTAAACGATTTTTTTATCTGATTTAAAGTTTTATAAATATCATTTATTTTATAGAGGAGGATACGCTAATGCTTGTTTTATACATTTTATAGAGTTTTACTTGATCATGCAGATGATTAACATCAAGCGCTTAGAAATAAATACAACCAATTCCAATTAGATATATTTTTACCAGTATCTCAAGAAATCAGATTATACTGGTATCTTATTTTTCTGACATTTATCTATGGACACGTTATCGAATCAAATGTATTGTAACTATACTGTAGAACTACTCATCTACTCATATCAGTATCGATATCCCAAGGTATATCGATATTTTTGGTTCCATATATTACTCAAAGACCGAATAAAACACTTTTGAATGAATCAACGCTTTTTATTAAAATAAGATTGTACGAAATTAAAATTTTATTAAAAAAGTTAAGCATTTTAGACAATTGCGGTTTTTTTTAATCAAGCGCGCCTGCTATAAAAACATCCGCTGAGTGGTGCTAGCGTGCCGATACGATAGGATAATTCCTAACAAGTACTTATACCGAAAAGGTATCGAATAGAAGGTATCGAGTACAAAAGTATCGGTATTGAAATAAAAGTACTCAATACTAAAGAGTATTGTTAAATTTTTCCGTATCGCTACACAAAACGTCCTGAATATTATAATATTACCATCATTTTTCGGAACACTCACCATTAACCGGTGTTTTCTTACTCAGACAAGAAAGATCAATTTGCAATTTTCCAACGAATTAAACGAATGAACTTCATTCCATTCCAAATTATTCCAAAATGGCGGCAATTTGTTTTGGTTTTGTTTTGTATCCGACGTTCCGAGATGTTTTTTATTTATTTTGTAAACTTCATGCAGGAGTCCAAGTTTAAATATGTGAAACTAGAACAGTTTTCGCTGTTCCCGTCTCATTTAATTTACAGCAGCATTCGTTTCACTCAGAAAACACAATTTTACTCAATTTCATACAAACAATGCAGCACCAGTGAAAGTTTCGGAAATCAAAAAGCGATGAAACTATCCTTTTCACGGAAGTGCATGTGTATAACGTAGATTAACTTGTTAACTACAAATCTAGCTGGGTTTCTCGTCACAAGACACTTGTTATTCTGAGCGATAGTAAATTGGCCAGATAGTGAATCGTCCACAAAAATCATCAAAATGGACGGGTATAGCCAGATTTCTTACAAATTGCTGTGCAATGCGTGTCTTTGCTTAGGACAAGGTCTCAACCTAATATCAGACAGCAAACTGAAGCGGTTCTACTTGGAGGCCTTGAATGAAATTCCCGTAAGAATCGTTTTAATATAATTATATCCACCAGAATTAAGAATATATTTAGGTATTTTTAATGTTATTTGTAGGCGTACCATTGACATCAGCAACATGAGGAGCAATGCTGCATGTGCCTGTAATATCACTGGTACCCATATCCTTCAAACTGTTGTTTCTTTTGATGTCACTACAGTACCTATATTATGTGCACTCAAGACCATGGTTTTGATGAAGACAAATGATTCCTTTCTCTCTCTTTTGTCTGTTGAAAAGAAAGAATGGAAGTCAATTTTATCTTCTTTTCAAGTAGCAAAGCCTTATGATTTAACCTCCTGCTTAATTTTAGGAGGTTTTAAAGCCAAGTTTTATAAAAAACTAGGTTTCTTAGAAACAACTAGCTGTCTAAAGACCATTGCATACAATCTATAGTCAATCAATCCATCTGGTTGGATCATCAGATGGAAGCATTCTCAAAATGCTGGCTGCATTTTTTTTTTATATTGTACTATAATTTAAGGTGTCTGGTCCGAGTACACCAAAATGGGTGTTATAGGAATATCTAATCATAAGCAATGGTTAAACTTGAATATCTGTTTATTTTATTGGTAAACTCAAGACTTCTACATCTGCACTGATGTCCTGCATAGGGTGTATTTTGCATTAATAACCTTCTAACCTGACCCTAACCAGCCCAACTCCTTGAAATAGCTGAGAAGGACTCTGGGTTGATGGCAGCAGTGTTCCAGTATAAATAAATAATGCTGGACATTTTTCACACAGCATCATCTAGCCCCAAACTTAGCAGAACTTGCATTATGGGAAATACATGATTGATATACTACTTAGATACTTTTTTAGTGAATATATGTATACATATTATACATTGAAAATACCCAGAACTGAGGCAAATATTGGCAGATGATACAAACATTGTCCCACAGCGGGAATCAAACATGCAACCTTCTACAATTGTGCGGGCTTTCGCCCACTGCACCACAGAGGTTGTATCCCTGACTTAGAAGGATACATATAACATCTATTAAAATAAAACTTACTTTTTCAGCTTTGCAACATAGCCAACATCACTCCAGTTCTTTGCTGTGACTGCGAGGCGCTGTTACGCAGAGCTATGATCTTCAAAGAGCAAGTTAAAAACTCCTATAAAGTCCTACTTACTTATACTAGTGAGGTAAACATTATAATTATATTTATTTCATTTCATTTTAAGCATAGGTACATATTCAATTTCAATTAAATTTATATTGACCAATCGACTGACAAGACCGTGAAGAGTGGAAAAAGAGAAGGGAAGCCTTTGCCCTGCCTGCTTCCTAAATTAAGTTTACAGTTTTAAAACTTTAGATTTATAGATGTGACGTCACAAAGCTTTCGACTTGTCCTCCCTCTTGTCACATAATGTCACACTTTATTGACCCCCTCCCCTTAACGTGTGACGTATTTTATGGATGGCCCCTTTTCAATTATTACTTCAAACAGGCAGGGCCCACATCTATCGGTGTACAATCCTACTATTATAATAAATGCTAACTTTTTGATCTGTTTCGCTAATTATCTCTGTAACTGCTGAATGAATTTAGATGAAATTTGGAACAGGTGTAGCATGTCAACTAGTATAATTCAGGTTACTTAATTCGGACTCAAGCATAGATTTTTTTACCAGTCTTCTATAGTAATGTTTTACAGACACATAGACTTGACCCCACAGTGTCAGTTCCCTGTATCATGAATATCAGGAACTATGTGTACTGTGATACCACAACACCCAGACCCAGAACAAATATCTGCAAACATTTGTCTCACTGATGGGAGTCGAACCCACACCTTTTGCTTCTCAGTCGGCTTCTTAACTCGCACAATTGAGTAAAGTATATGGTATCTTAAACTATTTCTTACATTAACTAGACATTCCGGAGATGGGATGATGATATATTGTAAAGACAGCTGATAGAACATGGACGAGGGTCGCTCAAGAACGAGACATGTGGGAGGTCTTTGCCAGTGGGCACACAGATTAACAATGCTTAAACAAGGCTATAAATAAATAAACTATTTTAAACCCTGTTATCTCCGCAGAATCTGAACAAATGCCTGTTGCCTGGCATATCCCGAACGCCACGGTTAAGAGTTAAAACCAATGACGTCATCGCAATCCTGCCAGACGATGTTGCATATTATAATCATGTCGAGAATGATGCCAGCAGTTTGGCAGTTAAAAATGAGGAGGTGACAGATTGGAAGTTTGACAGAGGTAAGAAAAGAAAACGATTTAATTTTAATTTACAAGTATAACCTTACCTTCTTACCTGTTACCTTCTTTTAAGTCAAATAATCTGTATTGAAGTGTCCCCTCTTTTCTGTGTCAAAGTGAATACTGTAAATATAAATACCAACTAGCTTTTGTCCGCGGCTTCGCACGCATGGTATTTTAATAAAAGTAGTACTTCCTTTCAATTTTTTGTAACAAAAAAATAATGTATTAAATCGGACTACGCGTTAATGAATTACAACCAAGTACACAATTTGACTATCATCCCGTCTCCCAAGGGAACTGTGCTGAATTTCGGGATAAAAGTATCCTATGTCCTATCCTACCTCGTAGCTTGTAGCTGGTAGTATAAATTCAAATCATGCCAAGTCAAGATAATAATAATATATCGCTCTTAGCGATAAGGCCGCCTATTGTATTACGACAACCTAGTTTTAAGATTCTTTTTAGTGTTTTTTTTAATCCTGGTGTATGAAATAAAGAGTTATCTTTCCAATAATATAATAATTTATTCATGGAAAAAAATACGCAAGGATGACTTTTTACACTTATTGCCAAACTAAATAAATATTTGATTGGCATGAAGCAAAGTCAAAGTCAAGGTTTTTATTCATTGAAATCACAAGGATCATAAGGAAACGTCCACTTGTAAACTACGTAAAAAAAATATTTTTTACATGTATGTTTTCCTACCTATGAGGTGCGGGTTCGATTCCCGCTGCGTGGCAAATGTTAGTATGCAGATATTTGTTCCGCAGTGTGGTACCGCGTAGTTTCTGATACCCACGACACGGAATCCTGGTGTGGGGTAAGGACTATGACTATAAAAAAAAACGATTGACTTTTCAGTTGTCTTTATCCTTAGAGCTATGTCGGAGACTGTTCTGAGGATTTTCCTTGTAAAATATTTTTAATTTACAGTTATACCAGTAATGCCTGAATCTCTTGAAGGGTCTGACAGTACTCAGCTAATTTATATAAAAGATGATCTCAAAGTGGAGTATGATAGAGGTAATGTTATTTAACATCAATAAGTTAGCTTGCCGTGTTGGCCTTCCGATCCGGTCGGAGGGTCGTGGGTTCGAACCCGGTCGTGCGAATGCAACAGCTGTGACCACGGCGATTTTTTAACACATTGAAAACTTCGGGAAAATAATATTAATAATGGTGGTAATTTTTCAAACAGCATCATTTAGCCCCAAACTAAGCAGAGCTTGTATAATGGGAACTACATGACAGATATACTACTTACATACTTTTTTTTTTGTAAAACATATTATGCATAGAATCATAGAAAACACCCAGACCCGAGACAAATATTTGTCCCGCGGCGGTTATTGAAAGCGCGCCCTTCTGCGTCTCAGGCTTGCCTTCGCCCACTACGCCACAGAGGTGATAAAAAGTTAAACGTGATAAATACCCGTAAAAAATCTTGTAATTATGTAAAAAGAAGTTTAAAAGTAATATCCATACTAGAATAGTATATTCTTCATGATATTTTCATATTTATTTTTGCGAATTATTTTTAATTTTTAGATGTAGTCGATTCTGATAATAACGCCGAGCCGGGATACCAGCCCGACGTTTTAGCAGAAATAGATAAATTAGTTGGCAAGAAAAATAAGAAACCCAAGAAGCGGGTCAAAGAAAAAACAATAAAGAAAGTGAAAGAGAAGAAAGTAAGTACCTATTTGTAAGTTTTTTTTAAAGCTGTTTAAATCAAATAGGCCGTTAGCTGGTCCCGGCTGTATCCCCATGATGGACACGAAGATCTGCGATGTTACCAAGGGGGTAGTCAGAGGCACGTCCATACAATACAATGGGCACACGTTTTGCATAATAGTTAGCGCGAGTATGGATTTAATTATGAAATACGACAGCTGGTCAAAGTATGTTGTCCGATCAAGGGAAAATAATCGGACAATGCGCAGCAAAGGAAAATACAATGTGAACGCGTGGTCTGACAGCATAGTCCCCTCTATCGGACGACTTGAAACCTTTTTTTCCTATAAGATAAGCGAACCACAAGCATTGTAACGTAATCCGACCACTGTAACGTCCCCTCAGTCGGACGAAGTGATATTATTATTATATTATAGGGTTTATTAAATTTTACAGATAAAAAAAGACCATAAAATCCTGACAATTGAGCTCTCCTACGAAGACATGATGCTAGAAAGGGCCAAAGACCTAGCCAAGGATACCTATCTCAAATCTGAGTATAAATGCGAGACTTGTATAGTAGGGTTCAATTATTACAAGTCTTTTAAGACGCATTTAACCGTTAAACATTCCGAGGTAAGTGCTTTATCAATGCTTAATGTTTCATAATCATCATCTACTGGTAGAAGTCCACTGATGAAATGAAATTAAATACATTTATTTAGGACAACTTGAAAAACAAATAAATTTGTTTACCTACCCTATAATTCAGAAATAGTAGTTGGGGACAGTTTAAAGAAACAATAGGTGCTTATCTATACTAATAATAAAACTGAAGCATTTTTTTTTGTTTCGTTTTGTTTGAACGCTCTAATCTCTAGCTAGACCTACCTAGCCGGATTTGAACAAATATTTTTGCATTTGATAGCCCATTTCATAAGGAAGGTTATAGGCTTTATCACGCTACTACCCTTGAGAGCCGAGCAAAAGAAGTAAAAGCACGGAAGGGGGCCGAGGACGGCTGTGGCACAGCTAGTTCTAATTATAAGTAGAACTGAACAGAAATACCCCACGCACCTTCTTGATCCTTCTAGAGCTAGACGATTTAATGTCGCGCCCAAACGGTGTCAGGGTGTCAAAACAAATACCTTACGCTTAGTTTACCTCTCACGCTAACGCAAAACTTGGCATAAGTCACGTGACATAACAGCTAATGTCATTTTCATACAATTCAATCTGTCCGCAAGCGTTAGCAACAGAAAGTGGTATTATTTAACTACACTAATATTATAGAGAGTTGAAGTTTGTATGTAGGAGGTAATCTCCGAAACTGCACATCCGTTTCAACCGTTCTTTCACCAATATTTGGATTGGACCTTCAGGGTAGGCATAGGCTGTATAGTATCCCGTTAAAATAAAAAGTTTGCAAGTAGCTGGCATGCCACGTGACGCGTTGCAATCCCATTGCAACTTTACAAAAAAACACTTTTGTCGTGTGTAGATGTATAAAATGCAGATCGTTCCAACACAACTCGGTTCGCTCGCTCGTCCAATAATAGCTTGTAAAATATTATCCTACTAAAATTATAAACGCGATAGTTTGTGATGATGGATGTTTGTTACTCTTTCACGCAAAAACTACTGAACAGATTTTTGATGAAACTTTACAGTAATATAGTTTATACATCAGAATAACACATAGGCTACTTTTTATCCGGGTACCACGCGGACGAAGCCGTGGTTATTAATAAATATATATTATATAATTTCAGAGTATAGGTGATTACATGTGTCCCGTATGTAAAACTGTACATGCCTCGATAGACACGTTCACGGCACATTATAAGCGGCACATGAGAAGGTTAGTGTTACCCGCCACGTCAGGAGAACGTATATGCCTGCTGAGGTTTTCGCCAAGCAACCACAGTAGGAGGTTTTTAAAAAAATGCGTTTTAAATATTTTTTTCTTTTATATACCGACAAGGTGGCAAACAATTCTACCCCAACAATAAGCGGTTACCGTAACCTATGGACGCTTGCAATTCCAGAGTTGTCACCCTGAGATATCAAGATGGAAGATCTCATGTGCCTGTAATTACACGGGCACCCTTCGAATCGGAACACAGCAATGCTAGCATTGCTGCTCGGCGCCAGAAATAGGCATGGCGGTAGTACTACCCCGGACGAGAATACGTTAAACTTATAAGGGACTGGACATGACGCGGTGGCTATCTCAGACAGCCACCTAAAAACCATTTCCATTTAATTTGCAACCGCATCATGAGGCCATTTAATTTGACCGGGCCCTTGACGACCTCTGTGGCGCAGAAGTTTACGGGTTCGATTCCCGACTCGAGACAAATGTTTGTATCATCTGCAAATATTTGTCTCTGGTCTGGGTGTTTTCTATGTATAATAAGTTTGTATTTACAAAAAAAAATATAAAGTAGTTTATCAGTCATGAAGTTCCCATAACACAAGCTCTTCTTAGTTTGGGGCTAGATGACGCTGTGTGAAAATGTCCATTATTTATTTATTTATACCAACCTATTTGCGTCCGACTTTGTAAATAATTTACCAGACTATGTTTCCAGATACGAATGCAGTATATGCCAGAAACGAGCAATGGATCTGAAAGTGATGCAACAGCATTATTATTCGTCACACGAAATATCACTTAAAAAGTATAAATGTGACGATTGTGGGAAGATATCAAAGTGAGTTTGTCACTATACATTTTAACAGCAGATATAATAGTATAGAATAGAATAAAAAAAGTATTTATTGCCTGAAATTATGGTCATAACAGCATCAGGTTACATAATTAAGTAGGTACTTATACATAATAAAACTAACTATATCTACCTAAGCAATTGCCATGACTATATTCCGGCAAAAGGAGCACACTCAGCAAAATGCTGGCAGACAGGCGCAGCGCTGATTTTCAGTGTACCCCTATGCACGACAGGTGTTAGTAGTATATATATAGTTAAAAGGTTGTTAAGATATCCTACTACTATTATAAACTCGAAAGTTTGTGAGGATGGATGTTTGTTACTCTCTCACGCAAAAACTACTGAACGGATTTTGATGAAACTTTACAATATTATAGCTCATACATCAAAATAACACATAGGCTACTTTTTATCAATTGTGTATTTTTATATATTAATTTAATAGTAGAATTTCATTGGTTTCAGCTCAATAGATACGCACAGATACCACAGGGAATCGCATAAGGCGAGGTTGCAATGTACGGAATGCGACAAAACTTTCAGACACCGAGCCGGACTATTGAACCATAGACTGTAAGTTACACGGGGGATTCAATCCATACAACTATGTACAAGTAGGTATATACAAAAAAAACCAGATGGAACAGCTAGTTATCTAAAGACCGTTACAAAAGATCTATAGATAGATCAATTGATCCAGAACGTTACTAGATGGAAGTGTTTCCAAACTTCTGGCCGCATTGCCACACTGAATGGCAATGCTAATGCGTTCACCCAGATAAGAGCCAGCACTCTGGTCACTGTAAGTTATTGGGGACGACCTCTGGCGCAGTGGGCGAAAGTCCGCCTCATACGCAGTGGGTTGTGGTTTCGATTCCCGACGCGGGATAAATGTTTGTATGATCTGCAAATATTTGTCTCGGGTGTTTTCATCTATGTATGTATTTACAAAAAAATATATATTAATAGTATATCAGTCATGTAGTTCCCATAAAATAAGCTCTGCATAGTGGTGGACGAGATTGCTGCAAGCGATGAAACCGCTCATTGCTCCCGCGATTAGCTTATAATTTTCTGTGTTATTTGTAAGCAACATATAATGTGGTGTACAATAAAGAGTTATCTATCTAACAGTGATTATAAAGAAAATAAAATATTTTTGATGTGTGTGTGTGTCTGCTGGCTGTTTTTTATTTATATTAGTTTATTTTTGTGATTGCAGCGCTGTTCACGAATATAAAAACAAGTTCCCGTGCAACGTGTGCAGTAAAGTTTTCAAATGGAGGACGAGTTTGCGACGTCATCAGGAAACGCACGAGACCAAGGTACCAAATTCATTACAATAGGTCTGTAGCGACATCTCTCGTCACATGATTGAGCTAGGTTACATCACATCACACGAAGAGTTACCACATACAATACACAGATGGCCATCGAACTGTCTAGATCCCACATGCGGAGTTTTAATGCAACCTGAACATATATATAATACCTCCGATAATGAACTGTTGGTATCCTAGGATCCCGAGCAAGTGGGTCAGATGGATCCACAGCTCAATGTCCACAGTGTGTGCTGATAATCGAACAAGGTAATCTCGTTTATTAATAAAGACTCATCTGTAACTAGTCTATGCCCACGGCTTCGCCCGCGCAGTACCCGGAACTAGCCTGTCTTATTCTAGGTCAGTACTATACCTGTTCCAAATTTCATACAAATCGATTAAGCCATTACGGAGATATTTTTCAATAAAATCGGGGCTCTAATACAACAATACTAGATACTACTAGTATTATTGCATTACGTTATAGTAATAGAATATAATTATAACCGTTGTATAGAGTTGGTTTTATAAAGGAAATTATTAAAACGCCGACATCTGTGGCGCAGTAGGCGAAAGCCCGCCTGAGATGCAGAAGGTTGCGGGTTCGATACCCGCCGCGGGACAAATGTTTGCATGATCCGCAAATAGTTGTCTCGGATCTGGGTGTTTGTATGTATAATGAATGAATGAATGGAAATACTTCCTTGTACACCATAACAAACATAGAAATAACATACGAAACATATAATAACTTAAAGTACAATAGGCGGTCTTACCGCTTAAAAGCGATCTCTTCCAGACAACCTTTGGATGGAGAGGATTATGTGTATGTATTTGCAAAATAAAAATATATGAGTCATCTAGTTCACATAATACAAGCTCTGCTTAGTTTGGGGCTAGATGATGCCGCGTGAAAATATCCAGCATTATTGATTATTGAAAATAATTTCACTCTACGTTTTGTCTCCATTGACCCCTGCATCTCTCTTCATCCCGATCTTACTTAAATCATGATTACTTCAATTATTTGCGATTGCAGAAACCGGCAGCGGCCGCCGCCTATTGCGCGCTGTGCGGAGTCAGCTTCTCGTCACTATGCTCCTACCAACGGCATATGAACAACAGCCTCAAACACATCACCAAGGACCAACTCAGGTAACGCTCAGATATATCCAGCTGGTAGTTAGGTAGCTAACTATTGCCAATCTACACTATACCAATCTATAATCTTATCAATGTAATCTTGTACCCATATAGCCAGCTGGTAGTTAGATAGCTAACTATTGCCAATCTACACTATATCAATCTATAATCGTATCAATGTAATCTTGTACCCATATAGCCAGCTGGTAGTTAGGTAGTTTACTTTAGCCAACTGGTAGTAAGGTACCTAATTATAGTCGTTTTGTAGAGTTAGTTTCTCGTGTCTATGCTCCTTCTGACGGCATACGAACAACAGCCACAAACAAAACACATCACTAAGGACCAACTCAGTCAGGTACCTAACTATAGCCAATTTTTTAATACATGCATTTGACGACCTCTGTGGCACAGTGGACAAAGGCCCGCCTGAGACGCAGAAGGTTGCGGGTTCGATTCCCGCCGCGGGACAAATTTTTGTATATGCAATTATTTTCCATGTATTTTCCAGGTTCATTTGCGACCACTGCAATATAAAATTCGCGGACAAAACCAAACTCCGAGATCACATTGAAGAGAAACATCTGCACAAAACGTTCCAGTGTCACATTTGTCTCAAGGTATGTGTATTTATGCAACTTCGGCGCCGGCAATGAGAGTTCTGAGGCCCGCTTTCCGGAATAAAGTAAAAGTCAATATTTTTTTATTTATTGAAATCCCAAAAGGATCATATTATATTATAATTATTTTGCACGGTAATGATGTCTGGTTGAGAATGCTTTAGTATTAAGTCTTCTTAGACTGCATTATTTGTAAACTAGGACATATTAGTCTCACAAAAACATAAACGAAAATAGGTCTTCAAATCTCTAAAAACATGTACAAAAATTTCATAATTTGGCCAAAGAGCATTAGCTAATATAGGACTAACGTTATACAGTAGAATATGTAAAAATATTGCTTTAGTAGATATGAATATATACAAATTAAATTGAATTTGAAGGATTACCTCAGCAAACTCAACTATGATAAAACTGAGAAACTGATGAATATTGTATAGACTGACTGACTCATCCTTACATACTAACAAACATACAACTCACACGAATGCACGCGCATACACTCATATACACGCAAAGTACATACATACATAACTCCCCCCTCTTATAAATACAGACTACACAGAAATATAAATATTTTTATTTGCGAAAATGAGTGCAACACATGATTTTATAAAATAATGTTGTGTCCTCCATAGTCTACTTTAAAAGCATGCAACTTATAACTATTAACGTTTTAAATATTGATTTGAACGAGCATTAAACATATATTTTCAAAATCACATTATCCTCTAGCTAGATATAAGACCCCATTATTAGTATTAAATGTTTTTATATTTTTTTAATTGTTAAGTTTTTAGTAATTTTCCTTTCCTTGTGTGCCATAGAGATAGATTTTAGTGAATTAAGATTATTATGACCGCTATAGACAGGGGAAACAACTCCACCAAGCCCACTATACAGGCTTTCAGACCTAGTGTAGGGAACAGAGATAAACTGAGGTACAATTCTTGTTGATTTGGAATCGTTCCTAATTTTGTAGCGCTTAATAATAGGTCAGTTTTTTTTTACATGGTAAATGTAAAAAAAAACTGTCATATAAAAAATATTTATTATTATTAATTGTGACTGTACGAAGCTTATTATTATATAATACTAGCTTTTGTCCTCGGCTTCGCCCGCGTGGTACACGGATAAAAAGTAGCCTTTATGTTATTCCGTTGTATAAAAGCTATATTACTGTAAAGTATAATCAAAATCCGTTCAGTAGTTTTTGCGTGAAAGAGTAACAAACATGCATCAAATTTTCGCGTTTACAATAGTAGTAGAATTTATGTATTATATGTATAATAATATTATGTGTTATTATTTCAGACGTCCAAGAACCGTGTGGGCTTAGACCAGCACATTCGCAACGTGCACAAAGGGCGGCCGAACAACAAGATGTGCCATCATTGCGGCAAAGGATTTCCCGTGAGTTTCATATTCAAGTAGACGACCGAACTTTGCTCGAGAACTGTGATGGCTGTGAAAATACGTGCTGACACAAGCTCTGCTTACTGTGGGCTAGATGATGCAGTGTGAAAAATGACCAGCATTATTTATTTATTATTATTGAATTTTTTAGAATATTATTACGACTATACCACGTACTTTACTATTCTGCTAACGTTTCGTTAGAGGTCCTTCCTCATGAGCACCGTCCGCAACCACGCTCGACGGTCATGAGACGGGAAAGTAAATGAAATTTTAAAAAAATGATACTTACCAAACCACGATAATTTAAATTCCATGATTATTAAACTTATTTACAGACCAAAGTCCAGCTGGAGTCGCATATCCGGACGCACACCGGCGAGCGACCGTTCATATGCGAATACTGCCCCACCACCTTCTCACAGCAATCCAACCTTTACAAGCACAATCGACAGGTGACCTTTGTACATCATTAAACAATATCAATATCAATATTAGTTGGATTGTATATTTTAACCGATTCGTTGCGGATGGCACGACAGGCGTGTCATATTTTTTTTTAACTTGTACCACTAAAGGTGTGTCATTTTTAAATCGATTGTAACTCCCATAAATTATGTTTTAGAATGGTCTGCCTAGAACAAAATTATCATGATTTTCCACATAGATCAAGCCTGTTGTGTTAGTTTCTGGATATTGTATGAATTCAAAAATTGCAGGGGTTGACAACCTTTATAAGTTGCATTGAATTGTTTTTTAACGTGTGGCGTATGACACGATAGACGTGTCATTTTTGAATCGATTGTAACACCCTCAAATAAAGTTTTAATTTAAAGGGTCTACCTAGAACAAAACTATCATGATTTCGAAAGTAGGTTTTTAGATTTTGAGATAACGAATACAAATTACTATGGGAGATAATTGATGGCACAATAGGCGTGCCATCAACTAATATGGCGCTTGACACAGAAAATTTAGTCGTGTCATAGAAAATTTGTTCATAGCCCTGGCGAAAAGTTTTCTAAAATGGACGCCGCAACGAATTGGTTAATTGTGTATTTTTCTAAAATAATATTTGACATTTTAATAAAATATAAACAAATTATAAGTAGTAGGTATATCAGTCATGCAGTACCCTTAAATAACACAAGCTACTTACAATTTTTGCCGACAAGCAGTAATGCTCGCATTGCTGTGTTCCGTATTGAAGGGTATGGGCGCCGGTGAACAGACACATGAGACTTTTCATCCGTTATGTCTCAGGGTCGTCAACGCGCGAGTCTCAAGCGTCGCAAGCGTCCGTCTGTTACGGTAACCGCTCACCAACAGGTGGGCCGTATGCTTGATTGACACTAACATTTTATAAAAAAAAAAATATAAGAAATAAACAATTGAATTAAGTTCACACCTTAACAATTTTTATTAATTTACAGGTACATCTTAACGTGAAATCGAAAAGGTACCCGGCCGTCAGGAAGAGTGATAACGGACCCCCAGCCGAGCCCAACCCTACCATGAACAGTATGAACCAAGTCAGCCAAGCGCAAGTCTCGGTCGTTTTACACTACTCCGCGGAATCCGGGTATTTGACGGGCGAAATGTAAATCCAATTTTCTCAGACTACGTTCACCCTTCACGTTCGCCCTTCTAATAATTGTCCCGTCATCGTATTTAGTATGTATCTTATTGGTATCTTTGTATATTTAACATAAGGTGTATCCCTATCAGTGTGCTCCTAACTTCGGGAAACTCGGTTAATTAATTCAACACAATGATAATAAAAAAATATTTATTGCAGCAAAACAAAGTATAGTTGTGAAAGATAAATGCGGGATGGTTGAAATGGAATGGATATTAACCAATTCATTATCCGATTGCAGATGTTACTGGCATAAATGTAGTTTTGTTTATTTATAATACTTTTACTTAACTACCTAATAATAATGTTTTTTTTTATCAAATTCTGCATTATTGTTTAAAGGTTTTATTGTAGGTCAGAAATAACGGAAGCCTATGCACCTATCTTGATAGTCATGTAGATACATATAACTTTATATATCCTTAGGTATTTATTCCTTTTGTAAATAAATGTATAGACACTGGAAAAAGTTATTACATAAGTTAACAGCTGTGCAATAAAGTATTTTATTTATATAAAGATAAAAAACAGCTATATTATAAAACATTACCTAAGATATTAGGTAATTTATTATGCAATAAACCATTTTTTACTGATTGAAATGTTTTTTAAATTTAAATGATAATGATTAATATTACTATTAGACCAGAAGTATAAAGTCGTCAAACCTATCAATCGAGAAGGACGAGTCGTAAATGTAAAAAGGATAAAACAAAACATAAAATTAAACATTTTGGCATACCTAATAAATAAATATTGCTGGACATTTTCACACATCATCATCTAGCCCCAAACTAAGCAAAGCTTGTAGTATGGGAACTACATGACTGATATACTACTTATATACTTTTTTGTAAATACATTCATATTATACATTATAAGAAAATACCCAGACCCGAGACAAATATTTGCAGATGATACAAACATTTGTCTCGCGGCGGGAATCGAACACGCAACCTTCCGCGTCTCAGGCGGACCTTTGCCAACTGCGCCACAGAGGTGAGAACAATGTAGTGTTTCTGTGTCATTTACAGTGATCGGAATTAGGTGAGCTAAAATACCTAAAGTTCGAAAAATAACAGAGACTAAGTGGAGACGCCTTGCGACTAAATATTTTTCCGGGAAAATTTTCCCGGGTTTCGAGAAATTACTTAGGTCCATCTAAAATTAATACAGTAAAATAACAATCGAATTAATTTCCTCTTCTTATTATTGATAACAAGAAGAGGAAACGAATTCGATTGTTGTAAAAAACGGTAAGCACGATTTTTATTGTTTTCAACAAATAAAATGAACGATGTAAGTAAGCGCGGAAGCTAATGTGATTTATAAACCAGCTTTAGTAAATAGCTATAGTAATAAAAACATTTTTTTAAGCAAGGGAATAAAAAAGCCATTTTATAGTTTTTGTACCATTTATTCATTTTGTACAGATAATGGAACTCAAAATCAATAATTAAGAAAGTAACCAGTCCTACCTAAGATACACAGTCGGAACTCTAAACATTATTTCCATTGATGTTGAATTTGTCCCTTAATCTGAATCGCTAACGTTTTCATCATGGACGGAGTATAAAGAAATATCTTCGTCCGGAGAATTAAAGAAAATCATTAGGAGTTTTTCCATATTATCTATTTTCAAACGATTTCTTTTTGTACTTAAAATCCATTTATACGTAGAGAAGGACCTTTCAACATCAACTGAAGTTACAGGTACATATTTATAGAATGACAATAATTCATTTTCATTATCTAATCCTTTATCTATATTTTCACAAATGTCTCTTAATGCATCTAGATCGGGATTTCTGTCCATAACGTTTTCTAATTTTTGTTTTACTGGTTCAGAAGAACACCAGCTTAGAACAATTCTTGCTTCATCAAAAATATGGAAAGTTTCCGTCAACAATAAGTTAGACTTTTGCAATTTTTTTAATGAAATTTGAATTATTTTAAAATATTCGTCAATGTAATCTAAATCAGTTTTTAAACTTTCTTTTCCTAGGACAGTTTTAGCATGCCTGATAGACAAAGAATCAGAACTTCTTAGAAGTCTTACAATAGTTTTTATTTCTTCGTAATATTCAGCATAATACGAAGCTGCTTCTAGCCATGTACCCCACCTTGTTATGACAGGTTCAGGTGGCAATGGCAGGCTCGGAAATTTTTCCCTTAACAATTTTACTCTATTAGGAGCTTTTAAAAATATTTTTTTTACATTTGAAATTAAAGTATCCACATCCGCATATTGTGTCCGTATTTTTTCTGCAACGCGGTTAAGAGCGTGTGCTAAACAGGTAACATGTATCATATTTGGCAAGGAGTTTTTTAACATTCTTCCTGCTTTTAACATATATGCTACGCTATCAGAACATAAAACTAAAACATCTCCTACTTTGTCTTCATACGAGTCACCCCACATATTTTCTAGGCATCCAATCACAAAATGAGCTATTGTCTCTCCATTTACTTTTTCTAACATTTTGCAAGCTATTAAAAATGGTTTGTTTGTTGCGAGATTTAAAGGTTTTACAAGAAAATTTACAATATAACGACCTAAATAGTCGGTAGTTTCATCTAGAGATATCCAAAGTTTCTGATTAAGAATATGGTCATGGATTGATGCAATTTTTTTTTTAAAAACTATGTCTAAATAAACCTTTCTCAATAACGATTCATCGGGAATCCTTTTAACATTTGTACATTTACAACACATATATTTCATTAAAAAAGTTTTAAACTCTGGTCGATTTACTCGTGACCAGGGTATGTTACACCATATAAGAAATTGTATTAAATCTAAATAAAATTCTTTGTTCACTTGCCTAGCAGTACCTTGATGTTTTGGTCCGTCAATATGCCTCTGTATATTGCTTTTTTTGCATACAATAGAATTCTCACATTTAGAACAAAATATCGTGTTGCTAGCGGGGTCGTGGTACAATTCGGGGTGATCTCTAATCCACGACTGTACAATCCCGTCGGTAGGTTTGGTCGCCATTTATTTGCTAGTTGCGTTGAGGCAGAAAAATTACTGAAAACAATGAGACAAATATATAGTTTCTACACTTTTCCAGGGACGTCTTCGCGTAAAATATAGTTTGATGATAGAATTGCCAGTAGCTCCAACATTTGTGCACGAACTCAAATATAAAACACTGAATAAAATTCCATAAATAAATAGTTGCATAAAATTGTTTGAATTTGGTAAATTTATCAAAAGCAGTCTAATATTTAGAATGTTTTAAAAGTGTAGTACAAATCAAAGACTTACCAAGTAATTTGATTGCCGTAAAGCGCAGTAAATTTCTGGTTGCAGTAAATCGTAGTCCGTAAATTCAAGCCAAGGTAGATAGGTACAAGTAGTGTTATGGTTGCAATAAATCGCAGTCCGTAAATTCAAGCCAAGGTAGTTATGTGAAGCAGATCCAATAAACGATACGAAAACAGGTTAATAAAATATTCACGAGTCTAAGATACACACGCTGCCGAGGTAACTATAGAAGTGATGCACGCACGCATACAAGTTATGACGCCGTTTGGATGCAAAACACCCTCACCCTTCAACCCTTTTGTCATTGTTTACTTAAACAATGATTCGTTTCCCAGAATAGCCAAAGCATGCTGTCCCTTTCTTAGCGTTTGTTGTTGTTGTTTATCACTGGTTTGCAGTGTATTGCTACAAACACTTAAAGGGACAGCATGATTTGGCTATTCTGGGAAACGAAAACATAGGCGAATCCAGTTTTTTACCTGAGTTAATAACAAAATAAATCTTATTGAAGTTTGTTAAAAAGGAAAATTAATTCAGTTAGTTTTCTGTATGAATAACATTAATATTAAATGTACTTAACTGATATCCTAAAACTTGGAACAAATTCCCAATTTCCGGGAAAGATTTCCCGGAAAAAAATGTTAATGGTAAGGAAGTCTCCATTTTTTTTGACTCTGTTCTTTGAACTTTAGGTAAATTAGCTCACCTAATTCCGATCACTGGTCATTTATCACCTCACGTAAATCGAATGCTAGTTCGATCGAAAATAATACTCGTAATTATTTATTTATTCATCAATGAACATAGGATCATTTTGTTAGTAACTAACAATTTTCTTAACCTAGCGTTAAGTTTTATTGAGCTGAGTAAACTACCCCATCTTAATAGGTACAGGGATTAAACAAACATAGGTTGAAAGAACTCATGGATAATTTTGCTGCAATGGACCTGATAGATTAAGTACAGTCAAGAATCTAAGACCTATCTTTGGTCATTATTATCCCTAGAAGTAGGTACATACCTAATAAAGTTCATAGTTATTATTAAGTGGTCTGTACAAATTCTTTTGTTTTGAAATAAAATATTTGATTTGGTATGATTAATATGTATTGTGCTGGGGAGACTATGCCTTACACTAAGCAAGTAAGCAATCTAACGCATGCAATTTGTCGCAAAACTGGGCGTTGTCCGCACCATGCACGTTCCCTTTATACCTACCATGTCAAAGATATCGGAGTTTTTAAATTATTCATAAATAAGTTTACAGTTATGTGGTTATGCTAAGTATACACCTAATAAACCTAATACTGGTAATATTATCTAGTCTAGTGTGCAAGGGTCTAGCGACGACGCGACGCGAGAAGTCACGCGTTTTAAGTGTATTTTGTCGTTATGCCTTTTCAAGTTTTCACTACAAAAAAGGAGTTTTCGGATTGCATAATGTAAACGAAAGGCACTTTAGAGCATTTAGCTGTTTACAGAGGGTATTTATGCATAAGCATCCCTAATAAGTCTGTAGGCTCTATGCAGAGTTAATAAGGGCCCAATCAAACGCGGTGGATGGCGGGTGCACATGGCGTTGGCTATTAAAGGAAAGTGGTTTTTTGCGTTAATGTCTTAATTTTGAGGCCCAAGGTCAACATCTCAAACTTGTACTTGAAATCAAAACCGTAAAGAACTAAAACGTAAAAGAGAACAGATTTCCATAAAAATTACGAAACGGTGGAGTGCCCGGTAAAACGTCAATGCTCAAGCGTCATTCAATGTCACTCAGTCAATATTTGTCATCTTCCATCATTCATTTCATAGAATGTCAAATAAATCAAACTAACAAAAATCAAAATAGTTTGTTATCTGTTGTGTTGTTACTTTTTGTTTCGTTTTGATGTTTTTATTTTACTTTTCGTTTGTAGTTGTAATTTAGTAGATTTTCCAAAACATTGTGTTTTATAATTTGCTTGCCTAAGTAAGCAGTCTATCCAAGAGAAGTTTTGAATAACATCTTTCATTTTTGGCAAAACAAACGTTTCATAGCTTTGATGATAATACATTTTCATTGTTGTCGCGTGATTGTGGGTCTTGTAGGCTCAAACTCAAATCAAAATACGTCATGCTTTGTGTTACACTTGTGTAATTGTGAACGTAACCCATCATCAACATAACAAGGTGAGCTATTTTATAACTGTATTCGAAGGTTAGATTCATTCGACCGACGGTCGTAGTGTATACCATGTTGACGCATTGCTATCGTATATGTGGGGACTAAGTAAGTTCTCAGTTCCATAGACGGTTAACTTAACCGTAGCATGACTTAGTGACTGCAGTTATGACAGACAACTTAACGGAGATTTGTCCTCTGAAGCACAGAGTTTTAAATCCCGCTAACTGCCACCCAATCCATATGTTTGCATTTTCTGCAGATATTTGTTTATACTTGTAATACAAAGAATCTTAGTGTGGACTCAGGACTATGTGTAACATTTATACTGAATAAATAAATAAAAAAAATATATATATCATGATACACCTTAATTTGACGAAAAACTCACCAACGGGACTTTTGGGTGTTTATTTATAATATACATATATTTTTTAATGAAAATAGCTTATCCTACACAATCTTAATCCAATCTCTCCATCAAATACAAAACCGATCTCTCTTCCAGCCAACAGAGTACAAAAATGGAGATAGTACAAAATACATCGAATCATAGAGATGAAATGAACAATGAAGTTTCATCCACATCAAGCGAAGACATCCGTCCTGTTTTGAAAAAAGTCTACAAACCTAGGTACAATGAAGCCACATCGGACAATGAGTCCCGTGAACCTAGACGAACTATCCAGCCCCGTAGCCACTACAAAAGCATGGGTAACATCAATGAAGCATACAAAACGAGCTTACAAAACAGTATAAGCGTTGAACTTACAAAGAAATATGAGTCCCTTCAAATACCAATTGTAGGCTACGAGGTCATGGAGGAACGGGCAAGATTCACAATCTACAAGCTTAAAGTCGAGGATGATAAGAGTGATCAATCCTGGCTAGTCTTCCGTAGATACACAGACTTTGTCCGGCTGTATTCTAGGATCAAAGCAGAACTGCCAAATGTAATGCTTCCATTGCCTGGCAAACGGTGGTTTAGGGATAACTTTGAGCCCGCTTTTCTGGAGGACCGAGTACAAGGGTTACAGGTATTCGTCAATGCTATATTAAAGAAACTACCCAACCATCCTGTGGTAAGAGAATTCTTCTGCCTTGATGAACCCCCTCAAGTATTTAGCTACCAACCAGAGATTCAAGCGGTGTACGGTGCTTTAGAAGACTCGATAACTACCCTCAAAATGCAGTTAAAACAGAAAGACGCAATGATAGCCCAGCTGCAGAATAGGTTGGCTCAATTAGAAGTTGGCTGTCCCAATTGTAGTACAAATATTAATACTTCTTCCTAATTGCACTAGCAAAATAGCTATGGGAATTAGACAATAGCACTAATTTAGTGGGTGATAGACGTGCAAGCTTAAAGGTCGCGGTTTTTAACATATCACATGTAAACCTAGTAAAAGATTTACATTTTTTTTTAATAATATTTTCTTAATTATTTACGAAAATTCACGGCTCGCGGCTAAATTTCAAGCCGGTTGGATACCTAACGAACTTACACACGTGGAAAAATTTTCGCCGATTAATAAGTATGCTAACGCATATCTGTCACCCACTTAAATCTTTGAAAACTTGAAAATGGGATTGTTAAGGTCGAAAAATGCCCACTTTTCAAGTTTTAGAAGTTTTGGACATCACTAAACCTAGCAAAACAAGTTGTTTCCCATTCTCATTAGGGGGACGGCCTCCCCCCATTTCCGCCAGTTCCTTTCATAGGCGTCCAAATTGCACCCTGCAACGTTCGTGGACTCCACTTGGTGGCAATTTTGACCTACAAAACAACATGACTTAGTGACAAATTTATAAAAATGTCTAGGACATGCCTCATGTCTAACTAAGGTCAGTGACGGGAATACGTTAGTTCAAATAAGCCTAATAGGCCAACCAGGGTGTCTAACGCTAATTTGACAAGGAAAAACTTGGCAGCAGTCATGTAATCTAATGATATCTCATAAGATGCAATTTCCATACAATTCAACCTTTCCACAGGCCTTCCAACAGAAAGTGGTTGTCTAAGGGGCCTGGATAAACAATTTTTTACCCCGTTCTTCTTATCTAAATTCTAACTTAAGGATTGAATAGTACGTTTAACGTTACGAAGACATGCTCCGGTTTGTCGCCACTCGTTAGAACGATGATATTGGAGGTGGCACTGTTTAAGGGAGGCTTTAGCAGTGGATTTTTTCAAGTGATAAAACGCTAACCGTGGCTTTTAAGAACATTACAAACTAAATGTATGCCCTTATTCGAAAACTTTTAGACGATAATTTATCGTTCAAAAGTTTAGGGTTTAGAGTTTTTCCCGTTATCTCCTGTTCTTCGGCCTAATCGGGGACAGCAGGATTTTTTTCTCGTCTCCCCGTGAAATTTACGCCCTACATTGTACGGCAACATCAGTCTGAAGGTAGCAATTGCAGTATGTGTTTGAACTAAGCCAAAATAAGTAGAATAATTGGTCACTACAAAAATGTTTGACAGAAAGGTAGGCTCTCTTTTTTGTGTTGTCAAAAATCCATTAAATACAATATTAGGTATTTTAATGTATGCCCTAAGTATTGTATGTACTACGACATTGGCATAGATTCTCTTGCACACCAACTAAACTTAATTTTATCTATCACTCTTTTACTAACAGTAACAAAGTTTATTGCTGTGTGTAGCTTGTGTGTAGTATAAGTGCTATACTAGTAAAAGAGAGCAACAGTTTAGTTGGTATACAAGAGAATCGACGCCACTGTATAGGTTTTTATTAGAAAATTCAGTACAAAATTTCTGGTACAAATTATCAATTATCTACAACTAAATATTGATTATACTCGTAAAACATGGTGCAAATCTATTGTGAACCAATCAGATTGGCCCTGCTCTTCAAATTTTTGTTAAATGGAAATGCGGCCGGGTATTTTTCAATTCAATGATATTTCAAGTACTTCCTAAATTATCTACCTATGTAAGATATATATAATGGCAGCTGAAATGTGTTTATGGTTTTTTTTATAAGTCATATCATAAACAAGCTTCAAATAGTAAAAACAGGAGAATACAAAATCCCAACAATTTCTCTGATTCTCTAATCTAGTACGAACTACCTAGTTTGTTCACACCAACTAAACTTAATTTAAACTGTCGCCCGCTTTTAATAATAATAATAATAATAATAATAGTGCTGGACATTTTCACACGGCATCATCTAGCCCCAAAGTGAGCAGAGCTTGTGTTATGGGAACTATATGACTGATATTCTACTTATATATATATTTTTTTTACATGTTATACATTGATAACACCCAAACCCGAGACAAATATTTGCAGATCATACAAACATTTGTCCCACAGTGGGAATCGAACCCACACCTTCTGCGTCTCAGGCGGGCCTTCACCCACTCCGCCAAGAGGCCGTCGTTTTACTGATAGCGCACGCAAGAAAGAGATGGCAAGAATTTTACTAATGTCAAAGTAATTTAAGAGTCGCTCTTCTTCGTGTTTATTTATGAGCAATGTTTTGTAATCACGACTAAACTTGTATGGAAAAAATAATTTTACAAAACTAAAATTGTTGCTATCTCTTTATTTTGTTACTGTTAGAAAAATAGAGCGACAGCTAAAATTAAATTTAGTTGGTGTACACGAGAATCATCGCCATTTATGTATTATCGGGCCTATGTGGTAAATTTTTAAAATACCTGTTTTCAAACTTGCTGTCTCGCCCGCATTTCCTCATAGTAAGCTAGGTGCTTTGTATTAAGGACAGATGCAGTTATTAGAATACTTGAACGCTTACTATATTAATTTAATTAGTATTTAGCTATAGATAAATAAGATTTACATGGTATTATGAATTGAGTGGACCATTAGTTACTAAAGTATAAACTAAAATTTTATTTGTTTTCACGCTAGAAAGTGTGTGGTAATAAATTTATAAGAAAACGAAAATGTATCTCATAAGTTGATATAGAAATAGCAGTGCTCCATTGAATCCTTTCACTATCGCTCACTTTTCGGTACGTCTGGTAAAGGTCGAAGAAATTATTTCAAACTTAGCATTAATTAAAATATAACTTTCTTGTTATTATAAATTATAATGGCGCATTTAATTAAATATGAAATATTAGTATGTGAGAATTTTTTTGTATGTTAATTTGCAATTCTGTGGTATTAATTAATAATTAGTGAATTCACATCTATTAATTATTTATTTCATAATAAAATTATAATGTACAAAAAGCAATAAAATGTAGCTAAAATTAATGTCAAAATGTTTTTATTTCACTCCGTATTTATCATATATGAGTCACAAATTAACTTGGGGAGTTAATTTACCACGGTACCTAACCTACTGCGCAATCGTATAGTAAGATTGTAGCTCAGGTCACAGAAATTATAATACTAATATCCAGGTTAAAACTTTAACCCTACGTCTCGCAAGTAGGCCTTTAATCATATCTCTTTTTGAGTCAGTTTTAAGCAGTTCTGAATCTCAATTGCTCCGATTACGGTAAGCTAAACTCAGCGCTACATAATCAGATGGGACTACCTCAATTCTGCAACGCATCTACCATGTTAGATTGATGGTTGATTAAGCTGACGGTTTTCTTGCCACCATTCGCAAAAAAAAATGGTGCAAACTTAGGAGACACCAATAGCACGCTGCAGATTATACCTGATAGATCTGAATGTCATGAAGGCTTCATTCGGGTCCTATTGAATCAGTCTCATTACGAAAAGTGTTCTAAACTCAGGTTCTGTCAGAGCCTAAGAAAATAAACTATGGGATGTCCATTTGATTAAAAAAAGTTAGATTGGCTATCAAAAGTAGGTTCTCCACAGTCGAGTTATAATAGAAATAAACTAAGGTGACCGCCTGCTTTATCTTTTAGCAGTTATTTATGGTTAAACCTCTTTATGAAATGTCAAATAGACTGTCAGCTGTTTTATTTAACACGTTCAGTGCCACCGACTCGCCCTGAGAGTTCACGTAAATATGATTCCAGTGCCGACGACTCGCCTGGCGAGTTCACTATTTTTCACTAATATTTCCAAAATGCATCAGTATTATCTGCTTAAATTTATAGTTTATACTAAATATATGCTAAACTAAAGAATTACGTGGTGGGCCGGGTGCGGAGACCCCGTTCATATTTGAAAGGAAAAAAACTATTCTGCAATGCCTTGAACTCGCTAGGCGAGTTCCCTGACATAGATCCTCAACCTTTTAAAGTAAATATGTACATGTACATAGGTACATAAATAATAATAAAATATGTACAGACAACGACGCCGACGTCAACATGCGTTGCATGGACTACCTACATATTTATATGTAATACGGAATTAATATACAACAAACTAGTTTCATTTGAGGGTTTTGGCGGGAACGTGGAAGGAGCAGTGTTGAGGTTTAATCTATTTTCATTAATTTAGTATATAATACACAAAAACACCGGCTCGCTGTTGTGTTTGAAGAACAATAGCACTGATAACACTGTTTTTTTGCGAAGCTCTCATTGGCTAATGTTAAATCGCACTCCAAGAATGCACTTGCAACTAAACATTTCATCTATCCCATTGGTATACCTATTTGTGACGTCATTGCCTACTCTAGTCAAGTTCTGTAAACTTTGTTTTCAATATCAGTGCTCTGTACGACTCTTTCGTCATCGCATGCGTTTATCTGATCTCTACCTTTGTGACCTGGCTTACGTTTACTGGACTCCTATGTTTTGATTAACTTGGCTTGAGATTACTGGACTTGTTTGAGTACTGTTTTAACTACTTTGGCAAACGTTTACTGGACTTTGAGTGTTCTTGTGTCTACCTTAACCTGTGCTGGAAATTCTTATAGTCAAAAGTTGCCACAGCTTGAATTTTGAAAATCGGTTAGTACTCTCTATTTATTTTCTGTATTAAATGGCAAGTTAAAATTATATCAGAGTGTTACACAATCTAAATCTTTCCTTGATTTAAACTAATACAACATTTGACGACCCATTGGCGTAATGGTCACCATGCCAATAACCAAAATTTAAAAGATTGACAACCACTGCTTAAATTACGAAACAAACTTACCTTTTGTTTTATCCAAAGAGATTTTTGCCATTTTTACAAGCCGAATAGTCCTTAAACACTTTTTAATTGCGTTAAACACGTTAAGTACACTTTGACGGCCACAAAAATAACAAAACATAGAATTTACCCTTACGTAGTGCCAGTGAACTCGCGTGGCGAGTCTATTATATTTATATTGTAGTGCCGGCGACTCGCCTGGCGAGTCAACCGGAAAATGTAGGCGGCATCCGAGAAGACATCATGAAAATCGTAGCGGTAATGAACGTGTTAAACATTCAACCTTAAACCTTGTTTGCTTTTTACAATGATTTGTCTAGAAAATCAGGATTCAAAAGACTGACCTATCTCTAAAAGATAAATAATCCACGTTTCGTAATGAGACCCAATTACTTTCGTAGAGACTGCTTGACTGGGATGCGAGTGAGAACCTGCTTTCATGTACTTACCTACCTACTTACATAGCTACAATACTAACATACTTTTTTATATACCACAAATTGACCTATATTATTGTCTGTAATTTAATTTAAGTATGGACGCCATTGCGCGAACCTAGTTTAAATTATGTTAACTGCCACTTGTGACCATTTGCGCTGCCCTTTTCTTGACAGAATTATATCCTAACAAAATAACAAATATTTCGTCTCTCAGGTATAACCCAGCAGGGCGATTACACTAACCCATGGCTATCGAGATGGCAATCAATCTACAAATTATCTGATTATAAGTTATGTAAATCGTATGGTGGACAACTATCAAGAAAAGGCCAGTACCTTTTCTTGACAGAATTATATCCTAGCAAAATAACAAATATTTCATCTCAGGTATAACCCAGGTCCATTTGCGCTAGCCTATTCTTGATATAATTGTTTCATTATATCACAAACATTCTCCAGGATAACCCGGAGTCACATAAGTGGTTGATGAAAGTGATTGTAGTTTTGTTCGTCTAAAAACTCTCATAATTATGGTATTCTCCTCAATTTGCTGTCTTAAATCAGTCTGAATCTTCCCTATTATATTGTATCTTGTTAGACTTAATCTGATGGAAAATCTTGAAAAAGTCCGAGGTAGGCGCAAGCGCACCCTTCCCCACCCATGATCTTAACGTCTTAGAAACATCTTCGCTCTTCAAACTAACTGACAGGTTAATAGTCTTCTCCAAGCGCGATCTATCGAAGAACATTCTTGTGCTTTTTATGGTGAGATCGGTGAGTAGAGGCGGGTTCGGCCCAAGGAGGTTGTCTACGTAGTTGTCATCATAGTTCCTGAAAAAAAAAACAAGATAAATAGATAATTATGTTTATGAAAAACAAACACGCTCACGACTGTACTCTCCATGATGGACATCCTCAGATGTCATACACGATATATAGATAACACTTGTACACCTCATTATATTGAGCGGTATTGGGCAGTCTTACACAATCTATGCACTAAACATAGGTTTTGAGAATACCCCCTACTCAGAGGCACGTCCAAACATTATATTTGACACATGCCCGCATTCTGCAAGCAGTTAGCATTCCAAGTGACAAGTTGAAAGCCCATCGCCTGATGACCGAAATTCTTCCTACTCAGTGTCCGGATTTTTTTCTTTGTCTCACCTGTTTGTGTAGTCGATCCCATTGCTGGTGAGCGTGGGCGTGGGCTTATACTCGGGTGCGTGGGATAAGTGGTCAGCGTGGGCAGCCCACGCGGGGTCTGCGATGCGAAGGAGCGATGGTATATCTTTACCGTGCAGGGCTGCATTCTCGTAATGTGTGTAACCAAGCCCTGTAAACAAAGTACGTGTATTATTGAACAAGTACCCACGCGGTACTCCGACTTCCGATCCGGAGGTCGTGGGATTGAACTCGGTTGTGCACCAATGGATTTTTCTACTCGAAAAATTATATACTTACGTTTACACGTGCTAGAAATGGTGCAGGCAAACATCATTAGGAAACTGGCATGCCTCAAAACAAAAAATAACTAAGTATTTCGAATAGATCGACCGGGTCCGAACCCACGACCTCGAGTATTTGAAGTAGATAGACCAGGTTCAAACTCACAATTTCGATTTTCGAATTTATCGAATATCGGGGTAGCGTCACCAAAAAACTTGTCTAATCAAATACCTTCGACACACGCCTTCATTAGCCCAACAGAAGCAAGTGAACTTAGTAATGCCACAGGCTCGCCAGGGGGCGTGCAGAGATACAGAATAGAGCTTGCTTTATTCTCTGATACAAACTGAATGCTGAGATACAACAGGTCACCGAGTATTACTGACTGAACCTGTGGACCAAAAAAATAATTTTAAAATAAAAAAACATTTATAAGTTGCTGGTACAAACCTCTTGTTAGGGTTAATCTAGCATTTGTAGATGTTCTGACTGTACGTTTTTTGTCTGTATTCCTCTGTGTACAATAAAGAAGAATTTTTTGCAATGTTTTTTTTTTATTTAAACCCCTGTTTTTCATCAACATACACCCATACATTTTAGTAGGTAGTAGTAGAGCTCCCTGTATTTATCTCTGTGTACAATAAAGAATAAAGAAGATTTTTTTAAATATTTTTTTAAATTTAAAACCCTGTGTTATCATCAATAGACAGACATTCAAGTAGTAGTAGAGCTAGTCCGGGGTAGTCCTACCGTGGTGGTAGTACCAATTTCTGCCACCAAGCAGTAATCCTCGCATCGCTGTGTTCCGTTTGTAGTCCGGGTATAGTAAGGGTAAGGGAGCCAGTGACATTACAGGCACATGTGACTTTTCACCCTCTATGTGTCAGGGTCGGCAACGCGCCATTAATACCCCTGGTGTCCATAGGTTACGGTAAACGCTTAACAACAGATGGGCCGTATTCTTGTTTGCTAGTTGTATAAATAAAACATACTAACGGCAAACGCATATATGATATATGCTTTTCCTTGCGGTAAATACAACTAAATATTTTTTTTATTACACTAGAAATAAAAATGTACAAAAGGTGGGCTTAATGCTTAATAGCATTTTCTACCTGCCAACCTCATAAAGGGGTAGGCGTGCTACCAAAAATAAAAACGGTTACCATACACTATTAAAAAAAAACATTCATCACGTAGGGGGCCCTCCCTGAACTGCGTCGTCTGGTTCTTACCGTATAGAAAATCTGTACCTTCAAGGGTATTGAAATGTAAATTTCCTTGCTATAGAATCTATGTTTTTAATTGTTAAGATGACCTCTGGGGCGCAGTGGGCGAAAACCTGCCTGCGACGCAGAAGCTTGCGGGTTCAATTCTCAACTAAAGTTTGATGATCTGCAAATATTTCTATTGGGATGTATAACTAATATGTAAGTATTTAAAAGTATAGAAGTAGCATATCAGTCATTTAGTTCCCATAAGACAACCTCTGCTTTGTTTGGGGCTAGATGAAGCTGTGTGAAAGATGACCAGCATTATTTATTATTTAATTCAAACATTAGATATATTCTGACATTTTATAATTATTCTAGTATTTGAATTGATTTTCAATGTACTTATTGATATTTACACATAATAATATATAAGGGCCTATAAAAATTTTAACATCATGTATTAACTGAAATATATTCATGCAAATAAATGTTATGATTGCTGATTTCTATTAAGCGAACTTCTTTCCTGCTCCCTTACTCTGTATCTGAAAGTCACTCACATGATGAAAATCTTGATAAATGATCATCACAAGCCTGTATTCTGTGCCTTTCAAAATCATTTAACTCGTCAAATGTTTATCACCCAGTTATTTTTGGATACATAATAGGGAGATTAGCTTGGCACTTGAGGAACAGGCAGTAGGCAAAATGATCATTCTGATTTTAATGTATAAATTAATTTTGATTAATAGTCATTTAGTCAATTAATTAACTGACTTACTTGTGGTCTCATATTCTTATGCTTTCCATTCCTCAATGCTGTGTGCACTCTATGTGGTAATGTCCTCAGCATAGCGGAGACCGGTTCCTCAGAAGTGGGCTCCAAGAGACGAATCACATGCCATGTGCGGCTTTGACTGGCCACCACTAGAATGAAGTATACAAAAAAAACTTAAAACATAAAAAATTAACAGGCACATATATAGTCGTGATTCCATATTAAAATTCTGTGTCAGGGGTATCAGAAACTATAAATATCATGTTACTACAACACATAGATTGGGAAAAAATACAGAACATGTAAACATTCTTCCTGCAGCAGGATTCCTCTTGCGTCGCAGCCGGCTTCTCGCCTGCTACGCCATCAAAGTCATCAAGACAGTTGGGTATTTATTTATTTAACTTATCCTTACATTTGAGTCTCAACTGTCCCAATATGTCTTCCAGTTTCTCCAGAGGGATTGATTTTGATGCGTATTTGCACAGCACATGAGCGACGCTGCTCGGTAGCATTGGGAGTCGAGCGTTCCTGACAGCATGTGACACATTCCTCCATTCCACACCGAATTCTGGCACAACAGCAGCGCAGATCACTCCTAGAGACATCTTGGAGATGATTGATTGGAGTTCTTGTATTTCTAAAATGGTGAAAACAAATAATTAGCTACCTAACCAAGCACTGAAAGTCAAGTCACAGTCAAAACTCATATATGTATTCAATAAAATCCCAAGGATCACTTTGCATTTTGAATTTAAACTCAATAGTTTACTTATGTCTGTGAAGACCGCTTAACATGCCCTCCGAAGTAACATGTACTCTATTAGGTAGTTTACTGTTATTATGCACTTGCTTACAGCAATTTAATTACAGGAATAACATCCATTAAATAAACAATACTAAAACTGCAAAAATAAAATACTTACTGCTTTTATGAGCCTGCATTTTTAAACACTTGCACCTTGTCCTTTGGAAACACTTGCACAAAGGAATATTTAGAATTGAATTCCAAAAGCTAAAATTGAACGTAGCGGTTATTTCCTTTGGCTAAAATAAAAATAAATTCGCCCGCCTTTCTCCAGTATTCAAAATCAAAACAAACAAAATATCACAGACTAGGAGATACGAGGTACGTATCAAAATAGCCGTTAGAATTTGAATTTTAAGTAAGTTTTTTTTTATTTTGTTCGCGTAGTGTTATGATATTTATTTATTCTACCAAGCACGAAAGTCTTATAAGTTAAAAAGCACTTTAGTTGTAAAAAAAACTTTATAACATTGTTTATTGAGGCATGGTATGACAAACGTGGCATAGGATACCCTAAAACAAGAGCCTACACCCTACACTCAGCAACAAGCTGCGTCATGCAACAATGGCAGGACAATCAAAAGCTAGGGGGATCGGATCGCAGGGAAGATGCAATTGGGGCTAGGATATAAGTCCCACTAAAATTAAATCAATCAAAATCAAAACGACATCTTTGTTAATCACGCTAAGAATCTTGAAAACATTTTTCATGGAATCCTATGAGGGTGTGGTGATTCATGGTGTGATGTCGTTTGATAGGTCTTAAAAAAATATTAATTGCTAATTTTTGACAAGTGACAGCCCACGGTTATTTTTGGATATGCGAAAAAATTCAAAGCAGTAGTATGTACATAAATAATAACGAAGTTATAAGGAAAAACTAGTTATAGTTGACCAATTTAAACGTACTTGGAAAAGTAAAAAGGATAATTTCGTACAAATTACATTGAAAACTACTTAGATGAAGTTATTAGTTATGTAAAACAGGTAGTAAATATAAGTTTATAGGCAATCACGCAAACTTACACTGCGCGGGGCATGACACGCACTTGGCCGGTTTTTTATAAAACTTTTGACCTCCCCTTAGAACTATATAGAAAGTTAATTTTCAAAATTCCTTTCTATTAGTGCATATACCAAAAGAAACCTACCTTCAAATTTTTAGGTTTCTACAATCCTACTGTTGAGGCTCCGCATTGATTTTTCAGTCAGTCAATCAGTGAAAGCTTGTTCTTTTAAAAATTATACAGATTAAAAACGCGGATATTCGCCAAATATGATGTTTGGATGTGTCTCTTGACGACGCCCTACTATATCTCCTCATAGATCTGGATACTGAGTATGTATTTGAGGATCTCAATCATGGGGATGACAGTCGTGAGCGTGTTAGTTTGGTTTTTTATTTTCTTGATAATGGGGCACTGAATTTATCTAATTACTGATTGGCAGATCAAAGCACAGCTAAAACCAAGTATTAGAAGCATGCAACTAAGGGGGTGAAAAGGGCTGAAAACCTTTATATGAAAAAATGGTATTCCTTGAACAGTCTTGAAACTTCAAATATATATTCTTCAATTAAAATGATAAACGACTAATATAATATAATCATGAAACTACCCCTCAAAAGGGATGTTAGAGGGTGTTCAAGTTTGTATGGGAACTTTTTAACAAGTGGTCCAATTTGCTTGAAACTCGCCTTAAATATTACTCAGTACAAATGATTAAAGAAATATACATGTATTTTCCAACGGATGCAAGGTACGCAATGATTTTTGATGCACCTATCAATTACCTACCCTACGCGAGTAAAACCGCAGGCATCGGCTTTATAAAAAGATAAATAAAATCCACTTAAATTTTATTTATAAAATACTGAGTACAAACTTAATTATGTACTATGTAATGCTAATCAAAATGTTTTAAACTAGACAAATCAAAATTAATAAAAACTGTAATATGTATATTAAATTATAACATGTATTGCAGCATTACAATTTTGTTTTTTATATGCTTTCATTAGCCTTACATTTTTATATTATTCAACAATTATGTACAAGTAGACAGATGTGTTCTATATTACCATATATATTTTTTATACTGAACCTAGTTAAAAAAATATCTTAGGTCTATTGAAAATTTACATAATGCATACAATCTTTATAATAACAGATGTAATAAGACCAATCACTAAGCCGAAAGATTCTATACATTATTGGGTTTTTTTTTCTATACTGAACTAGTGAATCCACTGGTTCTGGAGATATTGAAGTAAGTCTCCATTTTTTCCAGTCCTTTACGGAAAAGAATTACAAGTGTTATTATTAAACTTTGGTTTAGTCTAGTTAACTAATTCCGTCATTAGAAGATGCAGAAATGCAATGAATATCAAACTCAAAGATTTTAACGACCGCTACCGCTGGCGCTGTGCTACAGTTGCATTACATTGCGCACGATAAAAAAAAAACATTTTTTATGCCTAAAATAAAAGTAGCTTCAACATAGATATCGGCTTGGTGATTGGTCTTACACTAATGCTACGTTTTTAGGCCCTTTTTAAACAGATTTTTAACATAGTTGTTTAGCTAAACAGTGTTTTTTTTTTGCTATGAATAAGAAATTACACATATCAGAGACAAGGCAGTGTTTAGATAATCAACTGTTTAATAATCTTTATAAGGCCATTAGTCTCAATAAAACTAGGTCAAATCTTCAATATCAATATGTTACAATCATTTTCTTGCTCTCTTACTTCATATTTGATATCTTTTACCGAACTTAACTTTGTGTTGGTTATTGAAGGTTTTAGAATATTGGGTTTACTGGTTTTTTTCTCAACTGTTACTGTCTTTATGACTTTTTCTTCAACAAGTGGTGATTTAGCTTTCGGGCTGAATTGTCCAATTTTGGTTTTTAAGATTTCCTTGGGTTTCGTGTTTTTGATGTTCTTTGTAGTGTCTTGGTTCAGTTCATTTGTACCTATGAACTGCTTATAGGTATCATTGAATGATGGTGACAGCAAAGTAGATGAAGGCCTGGCTCTAATTCTGGGTGACTCAAATTCTTTATTTTCTTTGAAAGTAGTCTTGCCGTCTTCCTTTTTGGATTTAGGGCCGTTATCCGAGTCAGGTTTATCAACTTTTACCTTTTTAGCGTCAAAAGATGCTCTAGATTCACTCTTTCGTTTTAACCTTGCAGATGTACGTTTATTTTCCAATGCTTGTGTGATTTGATCATCATTCATGCTTAAGCTGATCAGGGGCACTTCCCCCTTTTCATCCTGCTCTTCATCATAACTGTTTAAATAAGACTGCATGTTTATTGCGGAATCAAACAGTGTCTTTAAATGAGTGATGCCTACTTTTGCTGCATCATTTATTATATTTCCCATTAGTTTTTCGAATTTCAAATACAAGTCATCATCATCTTTTTCGATCAATAAGTCAAAAGCACTCTGTAATTCTTTTTTACTGGTCAGATAGTGAGAGAATTTTTCTGGTAATTCATACTCAGGGCAGGTATGACCACAATGTACTTTATAGTAATGGATCTGTATTCCATTGGAAATCTCCTTGGTGATTATTAGTGATGGACACAAGTATGTCATGTTAAATTCATTATTAGGAGACCCGTAGTTGCATGTATAGTACTTTTGTAAGGGATATTTGTTCAGGGTTAAATATTTTATTCGAACTTGATTCTCCATATTTTTTTTCCATATTTCAAATTCTGCAAGAGAAAATACACATTATTGCTATTCTACATTTGTCTCTAATTAGCAACCAACTAAGCTAGCAAAAAGTTTTCCTCATTTAAAGAAATAACTCATGTTTTTTCATCCTTAAACTAAACTACAATGACAATAGGATTTCATGAAAATCTTTAGAGCTTCAAACCACTTTTATCCTCAGACTTCCTGTAAACTTCAGGATGCCATCTATTCATCACAATGGAGGTTTTTCTACACTACATCAAATAAACAAACACCCTACAGACACATACATAGTTTTGACCCAACACTAGGATCATCTCTATTGTGAGTAAAAAAAACTATGCATACTGTGGTACTACAACACCTAGACCCAGAACAGATATTTGCAGATCATGAAAACATTTGTTCCACAGCAGGAATCAATCCTCTTGCATTACAGTTGATTACTTTCCCGCTACACCACCAAGGTCATCATAACTTCTGATTTAATATCATAATAATAAATAAAGTCTCATTACCTTCGGAACTTTTGAAGAACATGCTATCCACAAAATCACCATGCACACTTGGCACATGTTTATTAAATGTGACAATGCTTAAGAATTCTTCATTGCACCCCAGACAAATGAATGAGTTAATCTTGTCATGGTCGACTACAGTAGAACCACATTCATGTGTTGAATCCACTAGTTGTTTGCAAACACTGCATTTTTCAACACGCACTGGTGTTACTATGTCGGGTGAATCTGGTAATCTGAGAAAAACATTTTAAAATAAAAACACATTTTCCTAGATAAAAAAAGGGCTATCAATATGGGACTATCAAGTTAAGTAACCTTCCTTTTTTTTTCTTGCTAAATGCAAGAATATAAATAAACTAAATGTCAAGAAATATTTTATGCTTTTAGCATTTATTGCACCTTTATTATTTGTGCAAAAAAAAATTAAAAAAAAAATTGTAATTATAAAGACTTAATATTTTTGAAAAATTATACTACTTCCATGCCAGCCTGAAAATTGTAGGAAGGTAATTAATAAAATAATAACAAAACTAAGTCTTTATCAAATTTTTGCATCCGTAATGTTTGCCCATAAAAAGCTCATACAATAAAACCATAATATTAGTACTTAATCATAAGAAAATTGAAGCCCCATATGCCCCATCCTAAGTACATCCCTGTAGAATAAACTAGGTAACAAACAAAAAATATTTTAGTAGAAAGAAACCAACTGTAGACTTACACGGGATTTCCAAGTTTGTCTACACAATGCTTCTTCTGTACGTGTTTAAATGCTTGGAAATAGGTAGGGAAGTTTTTTGGACATTTTGGACACACAAAACCAATCGAATTCTGCATTTCTATGGTTCGATCGCCGGATTTCTCATTTTCTTCAGTGTCCACATCACCGCCTTTCCTCATCTGCAATCGTTGGCTAACGCGTGCTATTGGAGTAACAGCGGAAGTATTTTTAGGCGTCGCTTTTGTACGAGCTGGCGATAGTTCCCGATATTTCACTATTTCTGGATGTTTTGCATTTCGGTGGGAGCGAAGCGCTTGTATTGTTTGGAATTTCAGAGGGCACTTTCCGCAAGTGAGATCCCGCTTTGCCAGTGTTTTGGAGCCCATTTTAGATGTTGCACTACACACTTTGCTGGGTCAAATCAAAAAGTATCCTATGATGTACTTAATTATGTGAATCAAAACAATCCTCGCACACACACCACACCACAGTACCAAAAAACACCAGCAAAATGCCAAAGAGTGATTAAGAGTAAAACAAAAATGGAAATTATATATAGTTTAAACTATTCCTTTCGTTTGAAACTAAATTTTTTAGCTTGGGTGTCTATATGTTTTATCTACACGTACTACAAAGATTATAAAGTATAGTCTATGGATATAGTAACAGACCAAGACGTATTGTACGTATATTTGTGATGCCAGCCGGGTATTGTCAAAAGTTACCTAAAATACAAAATAGCTAAAAGTAATTTAGTGATGTGCAGTGATCGGAATTAGGTGAGCTAATTTACCTAAAGTTCAAAGAACAGAGTCAAAAAAAATGGAGACTTCCTTACCATTAACATTTTTTTCCGGGAAATCTTTCCCGGAAATTGGGAATTTGTTCCAAGTTTTAGGATATCAGTTAAGTACATTTAATATTAATGTTATTCATACAGAAAACTAACTGAATTAATTTTCCTTTTTAACAAACTTCAATAAGATTTATTTTGTTATTAACTCAGGTAAAAAACTGGATTCGCCTATGTTTTCGTTTCCCAGAATAGCCAAATCATGCTGTCCCTTTAAGTGTTTGTAGCAATACACTGCAAACCAGTGATAAACAACAACAACAAACGCTAAGAAAGGGACAGCATGCTTTGGCTATTCTGGGAAACGAATCATTGTTTAAGTAAACAATGACAAAAGGGTTGAAGGGTGAGGGTGTTTTGCATCCAAACGGCGTCATAACTTGTATGCGTGCGTGCATCACTTCTATAGTTACCTCGGCAGCGTGTGTATCTTAGACTCGTGAATATTTTATTAACCTGTTTTCGTATCGTTTATTGGATCTGCTTCACATAACTACCTTGGCTTGAATTTACGGACTGCGATTTATTGCAACCATAACACTACTTGTACCTATCTACCTTGG
This sequence comes from Perizoma affinitatum, assembly GCA_961405105.1. Classification (NCBI taxonomy): domain Eukaryota; kingdom Metazoa; phylum Arthropoda; class Insecta; order Lepidoptera; family Geometridae; genus Perizoma; species Perizoma affinitatum. Next base: position 15,453,910 of record OY560186.1, on the reverse strand, counting down.
CTTGAATTTACGGACTACGATTTACTGCAACCAGAAATTTACTGCGCTTTACGGCAATCAAATTACTTGGTAAGTCTTTGATTTGTACTACACTTTTAAAACATTCTAAATATTAGACTGCTTTTGATAAATTTACCAAATTCAAACAATTTTATGCAACTATTTATTTATGGAATTTTATTCAGTGTTTTATATTTGAGTTCGTGCACAAATGTTGGAGCTACTGGCAATTCTATCATCAAACTATATTTTACGCGAAGACGTCCCTGGAAAAGTGTAGAAACTATATATTTGTCTCATTGTTTTCAGTAATTTTTCTGCCTCAACGCAACTAGCAAATAAATGGCGACCAAACCTACCGACGGGATTGTACAGTCGTGGATTAGAGATCACCCCGAATTGTACCACGACCCCGCTAGCAACACGATATTTTGTTCTAAATGTGAGAATTCTATTGTATGCAAAAAAAGCAATATACAGAGGCATATTGACGGACCAAAACATCAAGGTACTGCTAGGCAAGTGAACAAAGAATTTTATTTAGATTTAATACAATTTCTTATATGGTGTAACATACCCTGGTCACGAGTAAATCGACCAGAGTTTAAAACTTTTTTAATGAAATATATGTGTTGTAAATGTACAAATGTTAAAAGGATTCCCGATGAATCGTTATTGAGAAAGGTTTATTTAGACATAGTTTTTAAAAAAAAAATTGCATCAATCCATGACCATATTCTTAATCAGAAACTTTGGATATCTCTAGATGAAACTACCGACTATTTAGGTCGTTATATTGTAAATTTTCTTGTAAAACCTTTAAATCTCGCAACAAACAAACCATTTTTAATAGCTTGCAAAATGTTAGAAAAAGTAAATGGAGAGACAATAGCTCATTTTGTGATTGGATGCCTAGAAAATATGTGGGGTGACTCGTATGAAGACAAAGTAGGAGATGTTTTAGTTTTATGTTCTGATAGCGTAGCATATATGTTAAAAGCAGGAAGAATGTTAAAAAACTCCTTGCCAAATATGATACATGTTACCTGTTTAGCACACGCTCTTAACCGCGTTGCAGAAAAAATACGGACACAATATGCGGATGTGGATACTTTAATTTCAAATGTAAAAAAAATATTTTTAAAAGCTCCTAATAGAGTAAAATTGTTAAGGGAAAAATTTCCGAGCCTGCCATTGCCACCTGAACCTGTCATAACAAGGTGGGGTACATGGCTAGAAGCAGCTTCGTATTATGCTGAATATTACGAAGAAATAAAAACTATTGTAAGACTTCTAAGAAGTTCTGATTCTTTGTCTATCAGGCATGCTAAAACTGTCCTAGGAAAAGAAAGTTTAAAAACTGATTTAGATTACATTGACGAATATTTTAAAATAATTCAAATTTCATTAAAAAAATTGCAAAAGTCTAACTTATTGTTGACGGAAACTTTCCATATTTTTGATGAAGCAAGAATTGTTCTAAGCTGGTGTTCTTCTGAACCAGTAAAACAAAAATTAGAAAACGTTATGGACAGAAATCCCGATCTAGATGCATTAAGAGACATTTGTGAAAATATAGATAAAGGATTAGATAATGAAAATGAATTATTGTCATTCTATAAATATGTACCTGTAACTTCAGTTGATGTTGAAAGGTCCTTCTCTACGTATAAATGGATTTTAAGTACAAAAAGAAATCGTTTGAAAATAGATAATATGGAAAAACTCCTAATGATTTTCTTTAATTCTCCGGACGAAGATATTTCTTTATACTCCGTCCATGATGAAAACGTTAGCGATTCAGATTAAGGGACAAATTCAACATCAATGGAAATAATGTTTAGAGTTCCGACTGTGTATCTTAGGTAGGACTGGTTACTTTCTTAATTATTGATTTTGAGTTCCATTATCTGTACAAAATGAATAAATGGTACAAAAACTATAAAATGGCTTTTTTATTCCCTTGCTTAAAAAAATGTTTTTATTACTATAGCTATTTACTAAAGCTGGTTTATAAATCACATTAGCTTCCGCGCTTACTTACATCGTTCATTTTATTTGTTGAAAACAATAAAAATCGTGCTTACCGTTTTTTACAACAATCGAATTCGTTTCCTCTTCTTGTTATCAATAATAAGAAGAGGAAATTAATTCGATTGTTATTTTACTGTATTAATTTTAGATGGACCTAAGTAATTTCTCGAAACCCGGGAAAATTTTCCCGGAAAAATATTTAGTCGCAAGGCGTCTCCACTTAGTCTCTGTTATTTTTCGAACTTTAGGTATTTTAGCTCACCTAATTCCGATCACTGGTGATGTGTTATGTAACCTTTCACATTTTTTTTCAGTAATAATATACTTAAAGTTGAAAGACAGATGACGATTGTATTACGTAAACAAATATTATTTTGTAGTGTTTTCCATTAAAAGTTGCATTTCACGATATTTTTTTTTATAATAATATATTTTGCTAACATTGCAAAACATGTACAAAAATGTGCGCTACTACGTTTCGTTCACAGAAAAACAATTAGAAACCTCTTGAGTTTCTTTTAATTAGGAACCAAATAAGAATTTAAAAAAATATTCGAAGAATTCCATAAAAGCAACTGAAGTAACCCTTTGAGTTGTGTAACCTAGAAGTAACCCGAAGTAGTTAAAATTCACCTAAAATGTTACAAAAGTAATCTTCTGGCAACGCTGACGTGTTATATATTAATTATTATCCATAGAGGAAATAACCTCTACGTTTATATTAACCACTGTCACAGACACGACAGAAAGATATGTGAGACAAAAAATAATTGAGTATTAAAAAAAACGCTGAAAGCCAAAGAGGTTGTAGCGCAATGTTCCCATAAATAAATTAGGATTCCTGAGGGCTGCACAAATAATTATATCCCGCTTCACTATGGCCCATATTTAAGGTTGTCATTTGTCTTAGATCCTAAAACGTTCAATTTTACGTATAGTCCTTGCCCCCTTTTCTCGATTAAAACTGGAGAATTGAGTGCTCGAATTTATCGATTTTATTGGAACTTGGTCAATATGAAAAAAAACAACCATCTTTCTATTTTCGCGAGATATTTTTCGTAACGTAAACGAACAATGACAGAATTATCTACGATAGCCACGTTTAAGTGCAAGCAGCAAGTGGTCCGCGCTGTTCGATTCAACGTTGACGGCTCATATTGCCTAACTTGCGGCGCCGACAAGAAAATTAAACTATGGAACCCGCACCGTCAACTACTGCTAAAAACCTACGGTGGCCACGCTAACGAGGTTCTTGACGCCGCGGGATCTTGCGAAAACAGTCACATAGTATCATGTAGCAGCGATAAATCTGTTATCTTATGGGATGTAACGACAGGTCAACCTTTACGCCGTTTCCGCGGCCATGCAAGCTCCGTAACCTGCATTAAATACAATGAAGAATCCACAATGGCTATATCCGGGTCTGTAGATAACACTGTCTGCTTCTGGGACATGAACAGCCGCAGACAAGAGCCTGTTCAGACGCTAAAAGATGCCAAAGACACAATAACATCCATACAAATAACTGATCATGAAATCATGACTTGCTCTGTAGACTGCCATGTCCGACTATATGATATTAGATTAGGAAAGATGTTATCTGACTACATAGGACATATAATCACATATGGAAGCTTGACTCATGACGGACAGTGCTATGTTCTAAGTTGCAATGATAATACAGTAAAACTGTTTGATAAAGACTCTGGGGAGATTCTAAACACATTCTCAGGTCATGATTGCAAAGACTACATGTTAGAAAACACGGTGAATGAGAAGGATACCCATGTTATATCTGGTTCAGCCTCCGGAGACATTGTATATTGGGATTTAATCAGTAGCAAAGTTACACAGAAACTGGTACATACAAAAGATAAACCAGTTGTATCGCTGAGCCATCATCCGATGGATAGTTCATTGTTGTCGGCATGTGAAGATGAAATTAAGTTGTGGGGAGTTAAGCTTGATGAAGAATAAAAGGTCTAGAAGAGAGAGGATTGTTGGAGACTTGAGGAGAAACACCTGCATACACACCCTAATCACTTGAGATCACAACTACCCAGACTCATCATCAAACTCGACAGACATGATTCTTTGAAGAAAGGAGAAATCATCACTGGACCACTTCCCAAATTACCTACAACAAAGATTTTTACAGTCTGAAGTTCTTAAGAAAAAAAAGCCATGACTATCTTTCTTAATTCAACCCTGTTGTATGGTAATTAAACATAGTTAAAAGATAAATTGAATTTTTATTTCCAAAAATTTCCATCACAAATGGTTTTGAACCGTTGTTTTTGACATTGAATCAACAATGTTTGGGCTTGGCCGAAAATGCTTAAAAATAATTAGTTTATTAATTTTCTATCGAATAAACAGATAGATAATCATTCCCTTAGCTAACATTCATTGGACTAGCTAAAGAATATATGATAAAATAACAAACAAATTCTTAAATCTTCATATCTCAGAAAAAGTTCAAGTTAAGTTATTTGTTAAATTTCAGATAATAACCTAACTTATGTTTTTCTTAATCTAGATTACTTGTGATGCGTATTTAAATCACAAGTAGTAGGTACAAATTACCTATACAATGTTATTTTTACCATAAAAATAACAGTTCAGAAGGTACTTGAAAATTATGTTTTGAGGTAATTTTTTACCTATCTGTTTATTCGGTGGATCCTAAAATTACTGCAATTTACATATGGCAAGAGAATCTACCTAGTTCATTAAAAATTACCTATCTATTGATATTAATAGAAAACAAAAACATAAACAAATCTATGCATGGATATCCTAGAGTGATCCACAAAGATAACGTGACCTCCATTATGACCATCGACTCAAGTCAAAGGTGCTATTTACGCATTAAACTTGTTCATAGAAAACGCTATTTACATTCCAAGCTTCCTTTAAAATATCCCAGTATCCATTTTCACTAATAAGTCGACTGGTGACGCGTGAAACTTTAAGTAGTGCTTAAATTTAAACATAGGGAGATGATAACATTTTTTTACGTACACAATTATTTAGGGCCCTAAATTTTGCGTTGTTGAAATCAGGCAAGATAACCCTAAAACTTTGCAATAACAATCTCTTAACCACACCAATATACCTATAAATATAAGTAAAGCCTAACCAATAATGAACATTTATTAGACTAGAAAACCGTAAAATAATAGTACACGCCACGAGACTACGCAGTTCAAATAAGAACTTGAAAACTAAATAATGTGCAGTATGGTAGTGTCTTCTTATGTAGTTTGTTAGTAACTAGCACAGTTGCGTGACGCGTACTGTACAAATACAACAAAAACCTAAGATTATGTACTTGAAAAACGTATTTACCTTATTCGAAATGCGACATGGAATCTAGTATTAATGAAATAAATCAGAGAAGAAATTATGTGCAAATATATACAATAAAGACTTGACTTATGTAGGTACACAACATTGCAACAACCAAAAAAGGTGACCAAGTGTTTAATTTTTCTCTGATCTATTTATTTATATTTGAAAACGACAATGTCACTGACGGAGACCCGATATAAACACCTGTTCGATGGAACAGCATTTTATTAATTGATGATGACCAATAAAAATATTTTGTACCAATAATCAACGATTATTTAGTGGTCGAAAACTTGATGCAAAATTAAACAAAAAAGAAGTACATAAAAATATATCCAATGACATGATGCAACATTATAAGTATTAGGAGGTTAGTTTGGGCCCGAAAGCTTAACGTGCCTGATAATGCCTGATGATGTGCCGTAAGCGCTCAGTTGTAAATCCCACTAACAAGTGGGATTTACAACTGAGCGCCCATCAAGTGTTAACCGCTCTGAACGTTGCTTAACCTAGTCGCCTTACTACTAGACAAGCTACGCTACGAGCGTTTTATAGAAATGAAAGAGCAAATAAATTAATTGTGTGAGACATATGCATACAATATCAAACACTTATATTGCACTGAGAAGAATAATGACACATTTAGAGATCAATAAATAAAAATCCGCACTATGTTTTTTATATTCAAAATATTTTTGCCACATACAGTAGGAACATTTTACTGTGACTAGCTTAAACATAACATTCGCCAACTTATATTATATCTATGTAAATAATAATGTCTCTATGACAAATAAAAAAAAACTTATTTAAAAATAGCACCGCAATTTAAAATAAAAACAATTTCAATATTGCAACACCCATACCACAGTGTCATACGGAAGATGCACGTCACCTTAAATCTATCAATCATTAAAATAATTTTATTGTAAGACATACATAGGACGATGCTAATAAACTATGGTATTCCTGCTCCCGTGTGGCACTTAATTCTTAGTTAAAACATCCTGTAGAACAAATCTGACTTCAAAAACTTACTTAACAACTAGGACAAAAACCTATATGTCTAGGAAAACATTTACTTAATTTATTTTTAGTTATAAAATATAATTTTGTACTCAAAACGGCCGAAACACTTTCGCACACTCGATTTCATGTAAACTTACTTTTTTAATGAAAATCAGAAAGAAATTAGGTACGACCTAAAGACATCTAATAAGTCTTATTTTTAATTCAATGTAAAACATATCGAAATAAACGAAAGTTTTTTATTGAACAGTAAAAACTGTCATTTGTTTAAACTTCTATCACGCGAGTTTACAGATTTATAATTTACAGTTTTTTTTTTTGTGATTTAAGTATATTTCATAACTGTCATCTTGCGTCAACTGTGCATGCAGCTTTATATGGGTCCAACTGAATTAGGCCTTATATTAAAGATATATAGAATGGTTTGAGCAAATAGGCATTGGAACTAGGATGACAGTTCAAAATAAAATACATGCCAATTGAAATAAATAAAAAGTAAGCTTACACGAATAACTCCAACACAGTTACCAACTAATTTTGTCATTCCCTGTTCAAGAAGTCGAGCTCACATTGAAAAGGGTGATCAAACTAAAATGTACTATTTTGAAGTTACAAACAAAAAAGGTGGGTAAAGTCAGAATTGGGTTATTCAAAGAAAAAAACTCTAATTAGGTTATATCTCACATACGACTCAAAATAGCTTTTATTGAAAAAAAAATACCAAATTAGATTTAGGTTTTGTATCCCTGTTTTTTTTAAAGAAAATTATCAAATAGGAGAGAAATTAAGAAATAAGAATAAGAAATTATTAATTAGGAGAGGCAATCATTTTTCTTATATTAAGCTCAGCTTCTTGAACACCTAACTGGTTCTACAATCACAATATGCCAAACAGATCACAGATATTATCACCCTGCCTTTCACATTTCACTGTTGTTGTATTCAAGAGTCATTAAAAAAAAACTTTGTTACATGAACAAATAAAACATAGCACAACTCCCCATAGCTCCGTCCACGCGGTACCCGGATAAAGAGTAGCCTAAAAATCTATGTGGTTGGGCCACGAACTAAATACCTTTCCACATCGGTTCGGCTGTTACGTATCTTTCGCATTTATAATATTAGTTGGAATTAGTCTTTATCGTGTGTGTTTAGGTATCAGAAAGATAAAACGATAATAAATGTTTATAGGTTATATAGCCCAATGGCAAAATGGTTAAAACGAGACACTCATTTTATAAGATTAACAATGTCCATAACTTCTTGAAAATGGTAATGTACCTTAGCATTACCTATTAGTAAGTGCAATCAGGGAGCTGGTTTGCGATTTTAGACAGCGGACTAAAATGGAGTTATTGTATACCTCTGAGGTTTTTATAAAAAAAAAAGACAAAACTGTTACAACAACAGTGAAATATCTCAACCATCCAATATACATTCTACGCTTTCCTTTATTTCACTCAAAACTATATTTCTTTTTTAAAATTCCGAATCTAGCTTCAACTAAACTTAATCTGTGGATTACCGCTTCGATTTAACTGTCAGTCGATAGTCACCAAGAACTTTTGCAAACAGTGCATGCTAAATGTACTTTTTGCGAATTCTCGCGAAACGTGTTTTTTTTTCTATAAATAGATAAAGTGGTCTTTTTTTAATTCCTAGCATGTTTTTGTATAATACATTCACCAACAAAATAAATGGACCGTCCAATCTAATAATTGATAATGATGACAGATTCCCATGAAAACATGTGTCAAAAAGTATTGACTAGGAACCAACTATAGCCCGGGTTCACCAACACAAAAAGGGGTGGTTACCTTTTTGTGTTGGTGAACCCGGGCTATAGTTCTCAAAACAGTAATCCACCTTCACTTACAGTATTCGTTGTAACATTCACTTGCAGTCCTCTGGCATCATTATATGGGACATAGTTAAATGACGTCTGAAATAAAAAAAAACATTTCATTAATTTATAGCAATATTTGCAGATATAAGTTCTGGGTCTGGGTTTTGTGGTACCACATTACTCGTAGTTCCTGATACCCATAGATATATAGAAGATAGAAAATACTTTACTGCACACCAAATAATACATGAGCTTAGATAAGTACTACAAACTATGACAAAAGTTGTAATATGGGCGGTCTTATCGCTAATTAGTGATGTCTACCAGAAAACCGTGTGAGGCCAGGACTATGTTTGTGTCTGTTGGGTGTTTATTTAATTAACTACACTAATATAATATAATCAACAGGTACAGTTTGTAAGTATGCATATGGGAACAACTAGGAGGTAATATCCGATCCTATTTATCTGATTTCGAAAATTAAAAATTGGTGAAAAACAATATTTAGAATTGGCCTTCAGGGTCGTCATAGGCTATATATTATCTCATTAAAATAAAAGGTCTTTTCGTTCACGCTGGCGAAGCCGTTTGCAGTGTAGGTTGTTTATATAAAAACGCAAATGCGGTTGTCTAAGACACCCAACTGATTTTCATTATAATAAATTGTTAGCTATCAATAAGTAATTTTAAAGTACAATGGGAGGCCTTATCGCTGAAAGCGATTTCATCCAAGCAACCATAGGATAGAAAGAGATAGACCAATTGACCTACCTCAATCCTCGCTCGCCCCGAAAACTCAATGAACATAGACTACAGCTTTTCCACTGTGTATTATTATCTGTCTCCTCTTTCATGGTCAACTTATCTGTTTTTAAAGACAATTTGTCTGTTTTCAAAGACAATTTGTCGGTTTTCGTAGACGCTTTGACATCTTTCAGCGGTGCTTCGTCGTTTTTCATAGACAAATCCGTAGACGGAGCATTACTTAAGGGTGCATCGCTTTTGATCGTCAGCTTATTGTCTTTTATAAATGATCTATAATTTTTCACAGACAACATGACATCTTGAATCGGCAGTTTGTCGACTCGCACGGAAAGAGTTTTAGTCATGATGTTTCTTTTGTCTGCGAATTCTGTGGGAACTGGTTTTTTAGGCGGCGTTTTTGAGACTGGTGATTTTTTTGTCTCCTTTTTAGTCGGCCGTGTCTCTGTTTTCGGTTTTAGCACTGAAATTAATTAATGAAAATGTTTTACTGTACATCTTATGAATAAACAATAACATATTAAAATTACAGGTGGTATGGAGAGATTTTTACAATAGATAGATAAATTCTTATTGCACACCAAAGCAAAATACAAAACACAGCAATTCATAAACATAAAAGGTACAATGGGCGGTCTTATCGCTAAAAGCGATCTCTTCCAGACAATATTTGGATGGACAGGATAAAATTGAATCAAAAGACGGCGGTGTATGAATAAACCTATGATAAAATATAATATAGAGGCGGTCGTATCGCAATAAGACCGCCTAAACATATCTTGTAGACAACCTTTGTATGGAGACGATTCTATGTTATTTTGAGAATGGCCGGGGTAGTACCTTAAACATTAATAATTATTAATTTATGAAGTAAAGTTGAGCTTTTGAAATAACACTAGTGAGACTGAGGGGGTTAAGAGCAATTGAAAACTTTTATGATGATTGTCAATCCTATTTCCCATGAGAATTAAAAGAAACCAATGGACGAATTTGGTTTGAGTGGTTTTTTTTTTTTTTTTTTTGTAATGACATACATTTTTTATGCAGAAAACACCCAGACCCGAGACAAATATTTGCAGATCATATAAACATTTGTCCAGCGGCGGGAAACGAACCCGCAACCTTTGCGTCTCAGGCGGGCCTACGCCGACTGCGCCACAGACAGTATTTAATTGCTATTAATTTACCCGCAGTGGCTGCTCCGATCTCTGCAGCTAATAAAAGTACATTGGGCGCATCCGCTATGCGGCTCAGCGGCGCCTCGTCGCTGGATTCCTCGCTGTCACTGCGCGCGCGCACCGGCCGTTTCTTAACGCGCTTACGGAACCTGGATAAAAGCATATATTATTAATTCACCGGCGCGGCGGTTCACTAGCCAGTAAAGTCACATCACACTTCGATACCATAAGAAAATCTTATAAAATACTAGCCTCTGCCCACGGCTTCGCACGCGTTGCGCCCGAATAAAAAGTTTCATCAATATCCGTAATTAGTTTTTGCGTGAAAGAGTTAAAAACATCCATCCTCACAAACTTTCGAATTTATAAGAAGAAAGGCTAACGCACACATATCAGCTCGAATATTCAAGCTATTTTCATTTTCATATTCACCATCATGGGTATAAATATTTTGGCTTGGTCTACTAATCCCCTTAAAGATTCCCCTGCGAAGGGGATTATTAGACTTTTTGTCTACAAATCCCCTTTAAGTCATAAAAATACAAAATATTTATTTCTGTTACTTATAAATTAGTGCTTGGAGTCTCCTTTTAATATATTATTAATATTTAATATATATTAAAAGGATCCTTTAACATTCCGGGTTGCAGTTAGTCTACGGTTGGGTGCGCAGTGCTGTGCCCCTCATCAGTGCCAGTGCGGTACGGCGGTCGAACAGCTTGGACATCACGGATTATCGTGTACCAGAGCCGCCGGTAGGATCTCCCGCCACGCTAGCCTTAATGATATCATACGCCGGGCTTTTACCAGCGTCAACGTTCCAGCTATTCTCGAACCGAATGGTCTACTACGTGACGATGGTAAGCGGCCTGACGGCATGACTCTTGTCCCTTGGGAGAAGGGAAGGCCTTTGGTATGGGACGCCATATGCGTAGATACCCTAGCACCATCTCATCTGTCGGGGACTTCAGTTAGAGCCGGTGCAGCGGCTGATTCGGCCGAGGATCTCAAGAGGCGCAAATATAGAAGTCTCGACAGAGCCTACTTATTTGAGCCTTTTGGGGTTGAGACTCTGGGTCCGTGGGGAACCGGGGCCCTTCGCGTTTTCAAAATTCTTTCAGGGCGACTGGTCGAAGCGACGCGTGACAAGAGAGCTGGCTCTTATCTGGGTCAACGCATTAGCATTGCCATTCAGCGTGGCAATGAGGCCAGTATTTTGGGAACGCTTCCGCCTGGTAGTGATCTGGATCAGTTGAGCTATCTATAGATCGTTTGCAACGGTCTTTAGATAGCTAGCTGTTTCATCTGTATTTTTTGTATATACCTACTTGTACATAGTTGTATGAATAAATATATATTATATATTTGAAATTTTTAAATAATTTTAGTTACCTCTTCTTAGGGCGCTTGTAGACCGCGGGAGCAGGTTTATTTCTCTCCTCATTGTTATTAATGTTGATGAACTTTCCGCAGTCTGTCGGTGGCTTCTCGGCTTCAGTGCTTGAGGTGATATCGCTCTTGTCGCAAGCAAACAGGTCTGTCTCGTTGCTGAGCTCATTACTGTCAATTTGCTCACTGGAAAGAACAGACATAATTAATCAACAACAGAGACATACATAAAACAGACCTCACACTAGGATTCCCTGTGTTGTGGGTATTAGGCACTTCAGTGTACCACAACACCTATATCCAGACAAGGTTGTCTTTAAAGAAAATATAAGGTCAGAAAGAAAGGTTTGAACTATATTTTTATACATACTGCATAAGGTATACTTAAGTATGTCTATGTACCAAACTTTATATTATGGTAGTTGTTTATGCAATATCTTGGCCCTGTCTTTTGCAGAGGTGATATGAGATATCTACCTAAAACCTATCTATAACATCTACCATGTGAAAGCAATAAATGTATTGAGTAGGGATTAATAAACTAAACTAACCCTCTTCTTCATAATCACTCAATAACTTTATCAAGCGAAAAAGTTATGGAGTAATTCTGAATAAGATGGTTAATTTAAGAACTGGGTTGGTTGGGGTAAGATTATTTCTTCAGATTTTTTGTTAGATGTTTTTATAAAGGTAGTGGAGGTTTATGTGTTACACACACTTTTGTGGCACATTGGGTGTAGGCCTGTCTGAGACGTAGAAGGGTGCAGTTTCGATTCCCACCGCGGGACAAATGTTTGTATGATCTGAAATATTTGTCTCAGGTCTGGGTGTTTTCTGCATAAAATATGCATGTCATTACAATTTTTTTTTATTAATTTGTATGTATTTACAAAACAAAAAGCATCTTAAGTATTATATTAGACCTGTAATTAGCATAATACAAACTCTGCTTAGTTTGGTAAAAAATTACCAGCATTATTAATTTTTTTACTGTCTAGATCTATGTGCCCACTGGCAAAGGCCTCCTCCGACCCTTACCACACCACAAGAGTCAGGTTAGAAGGGGGATGGAAGTCAGTACAGATCTTGGTTCTCAACATTGAATTCGCATGAGGTAAATAATTGTAATAAAAGTAGTAAGAAGTCATAGCAGGATCATATATTGCTCTCTGAAATCAGTAAGTTCATGTACCTGATATCATGGTTGTCCACTAACAGCCATGATATCAAAAAGGCTACTGCAGGCCTTTAACATGTTAGAAGAGGATGTAAGATCAGTGCGCTTTTTACCTACACCTGGTCTGCGGCACTTCATGAGAGCTATCCTAATTTGTGCTATACCTAGTTTATTTATTATTAATTTATCTACTACTAGGCTTAATTATACAGAACCAAAATGTCATACTTTATTAATAAGTAGTTGCGCATGGATCTAATTCTAAGTGGGGGGAACCAAGGTCTGCACTGAGGTCCCGCACTGGGGTGTATTGTGCATTATCCTCCCTAACCTGACCCCAACCAGCCCAAATCCTTAAAGTAGCGGTGAAGGACTCTGGGTTGATGACAGCAGTGTTCCAGTATCCATGACCTTCTGTCAGTTAATGATGTTAGTTGAAGACTTTACCTGTTATCAGACAGTTCACTTTGCCCAGCCTCAAGCTTCTTGATCTGAAACGTAATGTCTATCCTCTTGTATATTTCCTCCGTGATATTTCGACATTTCTCATACTTAGAATCCAACTTCTGATCAGATATATTGGGCCAATCCCTCTGACCTGTCTCCATCGTGGACATGATGATAAAATTATAGCTTATCGGATTCCTATACGATAATTATCGACTTTGACATGAATTTTATCAAAGTAAGCAGACTTTCTGAGCAATAATTGAGCAAAACAGCCATAATGGTACACGGTATCGTCGAAAATATGTTGCGAAATACAGACGATTCTTTCCGGATGTTTCAAGGTTTTCTGAACGATTTCAAAGCGCTGGGCTTCTCTAAACTAGGCGTGGATGTTATTTCACAGTTTGTAGTCAAGTTTTGTAAGTAAATTTCAGCGATAAGGCTCCAGAACGCACAGTTTCAACACAAAGGAACGATTAACAACAAATTTATGGCACTATAAAACAGTCGGGCTTTGGGATTGCAAGTCTAAATTACATAACGTAAGTATAAGACTAGATAAAATATTGGTTGAAGCACGTATCTAGTTTCTCATAGGAAAACAATAACAATAAAATTTGTAAAAATAAAAATACACAGCCATTTTCGGCTATTTTTCTTTTTTGACGTACAAAATTAGTGTTGCTACTCGCTTGATTAATTGCTCATAAACTCATAATTTAAAACCACAGACAAATGAATCAAAAATAAGTTTAGTTTTGTATATCTGTGGCTGAAAGATTTTTTTATAAAGTCAATGTCAAATTAACCGCCAAAATTTCGTCCATGTTTTGTTTTGCTATGGAAAATGGGTGTTTTGTTTTTTCGTAATTGATGATTTATCTAAAGATTACCAGTAGATCATGTTTTAATACGTAGCACTTTCTTACAAACGGGCCATGAGTCTGTTGTTTATTGCGATAACCTTGCTGGTTTTGATACAAAATGTCCCGGAAAGTTGGTAAAAAGGACATTCGCTATTTAGCGAAACTTGTGACTGAAGATAGGGCTCCCTGTGCCTTTTGCTCCCGTGAAGTGGATGACGAGGTTACGTACGGCAAGTTTTATGCCATCGGAGACATACAATGCCACTACTTTTGTGCTGTAAGTAATCTAAACTTTCATTCAACTCTGACCAGAAAGAGAAAGTTTTAGGCCTCTGCCCACGGCTTTGGTACCTGGATAAAAAGCTTCTTTATTATTCTAGGTCACAAACTATACCTGTTCCAAATTTTATCCAAGTTGGTCCAACCATTACAGAGATAATTAGCAACAAACATACAAACCTTAACATTTATTACATTATTGGGATTAGTAATTTAATCCTATTTTGCCGAATCTATCAAAAGGTATCTAATTCAGGCACTCATTTCATAAAACATGTTTCAACTTACTCTCCAATGGCCAATAATCTCATGAAGCAGACCGCAACATTTTAAAGAATAAAGAGGAGAGCTCAACCGGAACCGGAGTGAAACCTCATTTAGTTCAAATAAATGGATTAAGCACTGGGCTTATTCCATCCATGTCAGTCTGTCACCAAATGCTTTTTGTTTCAGCTGCTGTCCTGCTGCCTGGTGCAGAAAGGACCAGAGCAGGAAGGCCTCTTCGGATTCATGTACAAAGATATACTCGCCGAGTTGGAGAGGAGTAAGAAACATGTCAGTATTTCTATCACCCCTTGTACCACACTGGTCTACTATCTGTCACTGAGCATGTATGTGGGCCACTATATCTCTATGGCTAGTTAGGCCACTGACCTGCAGACTGACTAAAGAAGAACTGATTTTGAGAACAAACAAACAAAATGTAAATGATATAGTCTTTAAAACCATCATGGGAATTAACATAATTACTATTAATAAATGGGATATTTTAGTTTAGTTTACCTAAGTATTTTTAAGTTCAGTTGGTACTTATAATTTTTTTTTCAGATTTTTTTAAAGTGCTTTTGTTGTTTTTTGACAATGTCAGTTAGTTCTACCATCCCCTAATAGACTATATAAAAAAAATCATTAATCTAGTGATCTTGTTTAAGACAGGGCCATATGCTTGTTTTCCATTTTAGTTGTATAAAAAAATGAGAGAAATTCCAGAAATGTTCGTTCTGCGGCCGTGGAGGCGCCAATCTAGGTTGCTCCGTAGCATCCTGTCGTAAGCAGTTTCATCTGCCGTGCGGACGAGACAGAAATGTTGTATCGCTGTATTATGGAACTTACAAGTAAATATATTCATTTATTAATTGTTTACTTTAGTTAACATAGCTGAGGGCCAATTACATTTGCATTAAAAGACTAAAATTATATATATTTTAAAATAAGACTATTCAAAATACACTAACAATTCAAACAACTATTATAAGAGAGATCAATAATATAGAATGTCAAAAGTAAAAACAGAAATATTTTAGTTCTCAATAATGAGTTTTATTTACTTAAGAACTTATCTTAAGTAAATAAAATTTGTAAGTGGTGGTTTGAATGAATCATTATCTATCTTATCTAATTCAACGGAAAAACGGTCGAGAGAATGCGTTTCTTACAAACGCTGCCTTAACGGTAAAAATTACTGTCATCGGCTACTTTTTATCCATGTACTATGCAGACGAAGCCCTGGGCATTACTATTAACATATAAAATATTTAACAGATCATTCTGCCAAATACACGCGCCGAATCAAAGGATACCGGAACACATCATGTGCAAAGCCAGGCTCAGGATGAAAAAACTAAATAAGATCAAAATTTCTACTGATTTGGTGAACGGTAAGATATTATACTTTATTATTTATTTTACACACGCATACAAAAGGCAGAATTAAATGACATGTTAAAAGTCGAGCTTAACCCTATAAAGATTTTCCTTCCAGCATACCTTGAGCTAGAGAGAGACAAATTATTTACATACATACATATGCATGTTACATATGCAAGTCACGCCTGCCTGTTTCTCGGAGGGGTAGGCCAGATACCACGGATTTCCAATTGCCACGATCCTGGCATACTTCTTTCGATTCATTCATCCTCATCACATTCTCCATATAAGCTCGTCGGCTTAGGGTACTCTTAACTTGGCCTTTCTCCAGAAAGTCTCCCATTTGGACGTTCATCGAGGGGAACGCCCTTACAACTATCCCATTCAATTCCAAGAAATTGATCATGCCGGTATCTGTTTTATTATAAACTCAAAAACTTTTATTATTCCACGAATTATATCTAACATAAAAAAAAAATGTTTTTTTTTCGCTTTCGTCTGTAGATTTGAATTGAATTGCGTTTTTAATTATGTCTTAACTTTTTCAGGTGACAATACAACAGATGAAGAAATGGTGTGTGTCATTTGCTATGAAGCAGTTGATGCGTTTCCAACGGTAAACACTTTCTGGCCGCCGTGCTGCGCGAGAGACGCCTGGTTGCATAGGACCTGTTTACAGGTACTTATCAATCATCACAGGAAAAGTCTCTCTCTTCATGCCACATACATATCCTTCAATACACCACCACACACACCCCGCAGTCGATACTTTGACTCGTTAACTACCTTCCAAAGTCCAAAATGTGTGTTTTGTGTGGAACGTGTGTGACACACACACACACACACATTTCTACACAAAACACTCGCCCACACCTTAACACATAAACACACCTACCACTTTATAACGGCGTGTGTATGGGGGTGTGTGTGCTTGCTTACAAAAGTCATTACTTTTATTGGTGGTCATCAAAAATCGTATAGAAAAATGTGCAAAATCTTGGAAAAGATTTTGCACATATCTTTAAATTCTGTTGAATGCAATAAACATTCTTTCTCTTTATTGCATTCAACAATAAATAGATAAAATCTTTATATCTATATATCGTAAAATCTTTTCAATAAAAACGTACTTATTTGTTTCAGCGTATGACTCTAAGTGCTGGGATGCATTACCTTAAGTGTCCACTATGCAATGACAAGCAGAGTTTCTACAAAGCCGTCGTCAGCCAGGGGTACTATGTACCCGACAGGTAAATATTATTTGAATAAGTGTTTTTATACTTAAGTTGCAAACATACATTACCACCTGTTTGTAAGCAGTTATCGTAACATATGGACGCATGCAATAGCCTATGGACGTAGCGTTTGTAAGAAACGCATTCGCTCGACCGTTTTTACGTCACTTACGTTGAAAAATTTGTCTCCACATAATTAAATTTTATTTTAAGGAGATAATTTTTATACAGCCTATAGCCATCCTGAAGGTTCACTCTATTTAACACTAGATTGGTGAAATATTTTTTTAAATCGGATTGGAAGTTTCAGGGATTACTACTTAAAAACTTTAACTCTTTATAATATTATTATAAATCATACATGTAGCATAACATATTCTTAAAATACTTCTACAGTCTCTGGATAATGATGATGATGTTTTTTTTTATGTTCATATGTAAATTAATATTAATTATTAAAAAAAACATACATTAATCATAACTGATTCTTAAAAGA
This sequence comes from Perizoma affinitatum, assembly GCA_961405105.1. Classification (NCBI taxonomy): domain Eukaryota; kingdom Metazoa; phylum Arthropoda; class Insecta; order Lepidoptera; family Geometridae; genus Perizoma; species Perizoma affinitatum. The sequence continues at coordinate 15,436,168 of OY560186.1, read as the reverse complement.
TTTCCACAGGCTCTGGATAATGAAGATCATGTTTTTTTGCTCATAAGTATAATAATTAAAAAAAAATGACAATGTATATATTTTTTTCCAGAGATGCAGCTTGGGAGTTGGAACAAAACGCGTTTTCTGAAATATACGAACGACCGCTCGTATGCAATGTCGAGGATTGCCAGTGCCCTATGGGCCGAAGCCATGATGCAGAAGGGTAAATAATCTATACTAATAATAACGCTGATGAGTTTGTTATTTTGTTTGAACGCAGTAATCTCTGATAGCCCGATTCATGGGAAAGGGTTTAGGCTATATAGCCTCACGCTACGACCCTTAGAGGCCGAGCAAAATAAGTAATAGAACGCGGTGGGTCGGTTGGGGGCCGAGGGCGGCCGTGGCAAAGCTAGTTTTTTTTGTAATACAAATATTATGTAACAAATGTTTACATGGTATGGACAAATAATTGAGCACTACAAGATTAGGAACGAATTGTACCTAGGCTTATCTCTCTTCCCCACACTAGGTCTGAAAACCTGTATAGTGGGGTCACAGCGATAACAATAGATTTAATTCGTTAAAACTAACTCTATGGTACACAAGGAAAATAAAAAAGAATTATCATTTAAACATGCCCTCTTTCGAGTTTCAAGAGATGGGTTTTTTAGCCTAGAATTGACTGACCAAGGCTAGGTAAACTTTGACAAGACAATCAGAATCGGGAGAACATGGCTTAGATGTTTCAATCTCTTCTTAATACCATTGGAAAAATACCCATATCAAGGCTTTTTTGACATATAAGTGTGGTTCCAGCAGATGTGGTAAAGGAAACTTAATTAATTTTGTTGTGAATTTGTTTCATCCTATGCAGAGTTATTTTTTAGATTTGTTATGATGAAATATACTTCGCTATAATCTGTGGCTAATAGTCCAAAGGAGGTTTCAATTTTATTTTGTGCCATATATTATTTTGTTATGTCTTTTTCTCTCACATTTAATGTGCGAAGGGGCACGCATAGAAACTTGGTATATACGAACGCGAGACATTGACATTATCAATGTCCGCATATGTGTCTTTTATGTGGAACATTACACAGTTTGTTTAATTTCCTTTCTCAGATATAAAATCCGAGTATGTAAAATAGATGTAACACTTATTTGTTTTCATCCCATCTATTTGAAAAACGAAGTTTTGTTCCTCGATATGTGCGCGCAAAATGGGTCATTCCGGCGCACTTAATAACAGTGTCGATATGACTTTTGAATTTGGAACACTATTTCATTAAAAAGTTTTAACGCGATTTGCTTCGATAAAGTCCTGCCTGGTAATAAAAAAAACGCTCCTATCGACGCGGCATTGCACACCTAAATAAAAAAAAAAAACCGCGTGAACTTATTTTTTTTTTAACTTTTATCAAATTATTACAGACAATTTTAATTTGATTCACACAAATTGAATAAAATATGAGTTCTAGTAGTGAAAGTGGTATATTAACACCAGAAAGTGTAAAATTAAACGCAGAAACTGTCATAAACAATTTACTACCAAACAAATCGGCAGAAAAATATTTATGTACGTAACTGAACTTAATTACATGGAAAAATGAACAGAAGCAAAGTTATTTATTAATATAAATTTGTAATTTGGTTATTATGTAAATATAAATATTCGTCACTACTAAAAGCATCTCTTATTTATTTTACTCATAGAGTTTTTGTTTGATCAACTTAATCTTTCTATGTTCCTAGGATGTGGGACATAAAGCTGTGTCTTCTGTGCGGGTCGGTGGGTGGGCACGCGCAGTGCACGGGTGCGAGTGAGACGTCGCGATACGTCTGCGCCACGTGCTCGCCCGCCGCGCCTTCGGACTTGCAGGCGTTGGCTGAAACTATAGAGAAATGTACGTTTATTACACACACACCCACACCCCTACTCAGGAGTTGCGGGTTCGATTCCCGCAGCCGTACAATTGCATGTTATGCACGGCTCTCCGTGTTAAATATAATAATGCTGGATCATCTAGCCCCAAACTAAGCAGAGCTTGTATTATGGGAACTACATACATATTATACATAGAAAACACCCAGATCCAAGACAAATATTTGCAGATCATACAAGTATTTGACTCTCGCGGCGGGAATCGAACCGGTGACCTTCTGCGTCTCAAGCGGGCTTGTGTTGGCCAAGATGTTGCATGTTTATTTATGAGTTTACTATAATATATTCAGTTAAATAATTTATTATGTATATTAGTATTTTATTTTTATGAAGACCTCTGTGGCGCAGTGAGCAAAGGCCCGCCTGAGATGCAGAAGGTTGCGGGTTCGATTCCCGCCGTGTGTCAAATATGTGTCGGGCCTGGGTATAATATTGTAAAATGTGTATAATATTGATATACTAGCTTCTGCCCACGGCTTCGCCCGCGTGGTACCCGGATAAAAAGTAGCCTATGTGTTATTCTGATGTACATATAAAAATACATGATCCATATGTAAGCTATATTACCTACTGTAAAGTTTCATCAAAATCCTTTCAGCTGTTTTTGCGTGAAAGAGTAACAAACATCCATCCTCAAAAACTTTCGCGTTTATAATATTAGTAGGATCTATAAAAAATATGTATGTCAGTAGTATATCAGTCTGTAGTTTCCATAACACAAGCTCTGCTTAGTTTGGGGGTAGATAATGCTGTGTGAGAAAATGTCTAGCATTCCTTTTTTATTTATTAATTTGAATATAATATATTTCAGTGATATCTCAAGAACAGGCTAAAACTGTGAGTGGCCCCATGATGCCAAGCAGAATGTCTCTGAGGCGGACCAAGGGACGACTCGGTAACTTCGCGTGAGTTCGCTATTTTAGAATTTAAAAAAACACGCTCACTACTCAAACGTGCACACAACGGTGAAAGATAAAGTCGTGAGAAAAAACCGAGATCCGAGACTGATAATATTAGTATGATATTAGCAGATCATACTAATCTTAAATCTGAATCTTAATCATGATAAAGAAGTAATGAACTTCTTTTTTGAGTGGGCATGCGCTAAATATAATGTTTGGACTTGCCTCTTGAGTCGATGGTATTGGATCTTATCATGCCCATCATTGCAAAGCGTGATTGTTTTGTGTTTGACACTAACATATACTTTTTTATTTCAGCTCAAGCTCAAGGGAGGGGAAATATTTCAAGACAGAATGTACATCACCAGGTAGTAATCATTTTTTACACAGCATCATCTAGCCCCAAACTAAGCAGAGCTTGTGTTATGGAGACTACATGACTGATATATTATTTATATCATTATTATATTATTCTAAATACATACATATTATACATAGACAACACCCAGACCCGAGACAAATATTTGCAAATACAAACATTTGAACTCGCCACCTTCTGCGTCTCAGGCGGGCATTCGACCACTGCGCCAGAGGTCGTAAAAAATAACCAAACTCACTGGACTAATTAAGACTTTACTATTCTTCTTCTGACGTTACATTGTTTAGAGGTCCTTCCTCATGAGCACCGTCCGCGACCACAGACTGGAACCCAGCATATAACGGAAACGGGAAACGTCAGCAGGAGAATAGTAAATTACGTTGTATAGTCGTTAAATATCCTAAAATCTTTTACTTTTATCATATAGGTACTCTTACTAATGCTTGTAAAAAAATATTCTTTAATTTTACAGCCCCGTCACCAAATATCCTTTCTAGCCGTCAAGAACTTAACCTGAATTCACCGAGAAAACTCATGAAATCAAGCAAATCCAACTCATACAAAAACACAGAGTTATACAAAAATATAGAAGCCAAGCTACTATCCCCCATGAAAAATCTGGAGCAGATTTGGAATGAGAAATGTATGGGACTTGAAAACGCAGTTTTGGATGAGAAAGTATTGGACACACTTCGACGCAAGCTCAGAAAACCCAGGCCTCTTACTGCGAAGAAGAAAATCGTCAAGTATGTACTTAAACTTTTTTATATTATTCATTTATTTAAGCAGAGCTTGTATTATTCGATTCGAAATCTAGAAAGCCTTGTATTGTTGTTTAAAAGTAAAAAACTCTAAAAAAACTGTTAAGTGATAACGCCCTTAACTTTTCGATTTTTAAAATTAAAAATGATGTTGGACGTTTCTTGCCATATCGTGGCATTAACCTAATGTAAACCCCCGCGTACCTAGAGGCAAGTCGCGGGTTCGACTCCTGCTGATTATGAGTTTTTGTGAAATTATAAAAACATGAATTTTTTTATTTTTTTTCTATAAGCCGTCATCTCAGTACTCACTCCTGTTTTACAGGTGTTCCTCACGGACCAATCAGTATGCACAACTAGTTGTACCATCTCAAATATTAGTTCCGTTAGACGCAACTTGGCGGAACTAGTTTTGCTATAAGTGTTCCTTACATAGAAATGTTCTATATGTCATCACCCTGTCTGGGATCATAAAAACCTAACAATCTAACCTATCCGAGTCGTATCTGCGCAGGAAGGATTTTTCAGTTGTGCCAAGTTGTGTTGTTTAACGGTATTCATATTTGGGCAGGTGTTCTGATGACACAACTAGTTGTGCATACTGATTGGTCCATTAGGAACTCGCTCTTTTAACCCATCTCTTCCTTCACACAATCCATCCATCTTTATGTTGGCTTACCTCTGCTCTTATTTCCATCCATATACATATTTTACACTCTTCTCGTAATGTTAAATATATGAATGAGGATGGAATATGATAATGTATGTTCAACCCGCTTAGCATGAGCACTCAAGACAAAATTTAAAAAAGAGAAGACAAAAATGAATTCCTTCGCCAATTCTGTCAAACAAAAGAGAGGGACGAAATACTTTTTGTCGTCTCGGGGGTAGACAATACCGTTGTCTTGGGTCTTCATGCTAAGCAGGCAGGACTATGTATGAGAAGTTTTGGGTCTTCATGCTAAGCAGGCAGGACTATGTATGAGAATGTTGGATGTATTTGTATTTATCTATTGTTTCAGTGACATCTTGGATGGCTTAATTGACAACTTGAATAGCACGCTCAAGCAGAAAGATGCTGTTAGAGAATGGTGCTCGCCCAGAAAGTGTTACGACATCACAGAAAAAGTAAGACCTTAGCTACATACAGTATGTCAAAATACATAATAGTCCCTCATGCAAGTCACAAATGATCTCGATCGTAACCTAACAAATAAAATAAAACAAATCTATGTTACAGGAAAACCAAAGTACTGCAAGTGAAAATGTCGCCAAAGTAACTGAAATTACAGTTGAAAATAAAGAAAATTACATACAGAAGACACCGGAAAAATACAAAGGAATCTTACTTAAGGTATCAACACCCAATAAAATTCAAGACACGCCTGAACTTGGAGACGCAACAACTATTAAATCTCCAAGATTGAATCAAAATGAAGATGCATTATATAATAAAGCAACCAATAACACTGAAAATATCGAAGAAAATAGTACAGATTTAAAAGAAAAAGGTGATGACGAATCATCAAACAGTACTTTTCAACTACCTTCCGAATTCATAGCTGAAACTTTGAGCGACGATAGTTGCATGGATTATGTCGCCAAAGAAACTGAAATAACAGTTGAAAATAAAGAAAATGGCATACAGAAGACACCGGAAAAATACAAAGGAATCTTACTTAAGGTATCAACACCCAATAAAATTCAAGACACGCCTGAACTTGGAGACGCAACAACTATTAAAACTCCAAGATTGAATCAAAATGAAGATGCATTATATAATAAAGCAACCAATAACACTGAAAATATCGAAGAAAATTGTACAGATTTAAAAGAAAAAGGTGATGACGAATCATCATACAGCACTTTTCAACTACCTTCCGAATTCATAGCTGAAACTTTGAGCGACGATAGTTGCATGGATTATGTCGCCAAAGAAACTGAAATTACAGTTGAAAATAAAGAAAATTGCATACAGAAGACACCGGAAAAATACAAAGGAATCTTACTTAAGGTATCAACACCCAATAAAATTGAAGACACGCCTGAACTTGGAGACGCAACAACTATTAAAACTCCAAGATTGAAACAAACTAATAACATTGAAAATATCGAAGAAAATTGTACAGATTTAAAAGAAAAAGGTGATGACGAATCATCAAACAGCACTTTTCAACTACCTTCCGAATTCATAGCTGAAACGTTGAGCGACGATAGTTGCATGGCAGTCCTATCGCAAAACCGTAAAACAGTAGAAATTAAACAAGATTCTAGCTTAGAAATCTTCGAACAAGACCATTCAGTTAATATCGACGTCGTTAAATTAGACGACAGCCTAATTGCTGCTTCGAAGAAACTAGATGTCATGAAGAAAAAGTGCGCGTTCAAGTTCAGTCCTTTAGATAAAGAGAAGTTAGAAGAAAGTAATGTCGGTATAGATTTGGAAAGCTTTAAAAAAGAGTATTTAAACGAAGTGGGGAGAGAATTTAAATGTTTTTTAGATCATAAACATAATAATAATACGAGTATCGAGAAAGCCGACGCCCATTTGAACGTGGCACATGTAAAACGTAACAAAAGACAGCTTTCTGAGAGTAGTTTTATTTTATATTTTGATAGATGCGAAATTAAAAGAAGGAAGATGTCGGAGAACGACTTGGATTTCAGCTTTTCTAATTCGAGTGATGATTTTGAAATTAAGGAAGAATTTAAATCTTCAGGTAAAAAAGAGGCTGAAAATGTTGAAGTGGATAAAGTGAGAATACCTTCTCTTCCAAATAAAATTAAGAAACAACACGCCAAATATAAACAGCGAGAGAGTGAGAGTAGAAAAAAGCGAGTCAAGATTATGAGTTTTAAAGATAAGTTAAAAGAAAGAGCCAATGTTGAAAAACTAAAACTGAAAGATGAAGAAAAAAGTTTGGTCGAAATAAAACTAGATAACAAAGAAAAACATAGAAAAGTTGACAGTGAAAGAACACGTGTGAAGGATAGTGAAGAAAGCGTACAAAAGAAGTCAGTTCGCAATGAAGATAGAAACGTAAAAGACGAAGAAAAAAGTTTGCTAGATAAAAAACTAGACAGCAAAAGAAAAAGCATCCAAGAACTAGAAAATGTAGTAATACACCGGAAAAAAACAGATAATAAAAGAAGATGTGTGAAGGATATCTTAAATAGTGAAAAAAGGGTGCGAGGAAAGATAATTCAAATTGAGAATATAGAAATAAAAGATAAAGACAAACTTCCGAGAGTTAGAAAGGTAGACATTGAAGAAAAACGCAGGAAAGTAAAAGAGCTAGAGAGTGAAAAACGACGCGTGAAAGATAAAACAAATTATGAACGAAGGCGCGTGAAAGAAAGAAAACTAGATAAGGAAAGGAAAAAATACACTAAGATAAGTCTAGATGACAAGAAAAGCGTGCGAGAAAAGTTAGTTCACGATGATAATAGAAAACTGGGAAAAGAAGAAAAAAACCTGAAAGATATTATAAGAGCACGTGAAAAGCATTCAGTTAAAGATAAACATAAAAAACGTGTCAATAAATCTGAAAATAACGCAAAAGATAGAAAAGACGAAAACGATCAAAGCATTGAAGTGACTATTGATTCTTCTAAAAACAAAAAATCTAAAAATAAATTGAAAACAAAACTGTCAATAAGTAACAATGAAAAAGACATTTCAGTAAAAATTAAATGGAAAAAGAAACAACTACGTTTGAAAATAGAATCCAAGAAGGCGAAAGCCGAGAAAGATGAAAAAGATAATTCCAAATTCAAACAATATGTTTTGCAATATTTTTCGGAAGTCACCCCTAAAGAGGTCTTAGTCAAACCGGAAAAGGATGTCAGCCCTCTGAAGAGGAAGTATGTGAAACAGGAAAAAACTCCTGATAAGTTCAAACAGATGTCCATTCAAAACTTTTTCAAAGTAAAATCTCCTACTGAATGATACCTACAATAATCACAATCAATCGAGTAGCATAATGGTATTCATTGATATCTTAGAGTTAATAGACTTAAGGTAATTTAAATAATACTAAACTCATTTGGAGTTAGCCCTAAGCTGGTTTTATTAATTTTCATTTCCTTATAAAAAGTATTTTTCAAACATGCGTGGAAATATGCGTGCTGGGTTGTACATATGTTTAATAATAACTACGATTGTCGTAGTCATTAAATAAACTTTTAAACAATTTGAAATTATACTTTTATTTTATTTTCCGAATTTAATATATCGGTCACACTATTAAAAAAATATATATGAAACGATTTTATATCTCTAGTACTGTATTCCTCAGCGGAAATGGCAATTACTGATACTCGACTTGCAATTGCCTATTTCGCGGCCTTTGCAATAATGTACTATTATCATTATAAAATAGATTTAGGCAATAAATAGGTTGATTAAAATTTTAAAACCATTTTGGAATTGGGGCCTAATGTTTGTTAGGCTTTGGTGCTGCCTGTGAAAAATAATAAATTTATATTGGTAGAATCATCACAGATATTTCAGTAGATTTTAGACTTTTTACTGTTTTTACGGGCCTTTATCGCGTTTAACTTGTTTTATTTCTTTCCCGACGCGTCTGGAAAAGGTAAACGCAATAGTCGAATGGTCGACTCTGCGTCTTGAAATCCCGTGATTAATATAGGTGCTCGCGTCGCGATCCGATTAGTGCAGTGTGCCATGGAATTTTCTGAATTTGAAGATTAAATGAGGTTAGTTGCGGCTACTGCCTTTATTTCTCGACGATAGCTCTGATATACTCCATTCACTCCGTGACCACGGTTGTTGCAATACAGTTGAAATGTTTGGAATATAATAAAGAAGGTAAACGCGATAAGGTCCCGTAAAAAACTTACAAAAATGATTATGTAAAAATACTAGTTTATAATAAAAAAAATCAAAAAAAATATATAGTTACACATTATTTATCCATAAAATTATAGCTACTTACCTCTATTAGCCGTTTTAATTATGGAGCCCGATAAGTTATATACTCCGTAACTAATCAATCACCTAAGTTAAACTTTGTAAAAAAATGTTTTACTTAATACCAGTTAATGTTATACATAATAGTAATAACTTAAAAATGGCGTTTATGAAATCTTAGCCCATTTATTAAGTACTTTTTTTTTTCGAGTTACCCAGATAAACATCACGAATCGTGTGGGCCGTAATCTATTAATCTTTATTCTTTGCAAAATCATTTGGATGAAGCATTAAAAATTATTTATCCACCTGGCTCCATCATCAGACCCTCATTACCATGACCAACCATTGGACTCATCAAAACGAATCATATGAGCCCAAACTCGAGGGGTTTACTAGTAGCCACTGAAGAGTTCCATTATCCACCTCCTGGATCCAACATCAGATCAGCTCTAAGATACCAAATTATAGTATTGTCTTCCGAACCGACAAAACGAAAAACACAAAGTTTCATTTCGTTATGACAATTAAATTTGAAGTAAGATATAATTTACTTTCAAGATTTGATTACATTGATTATTATTTAGTTACAAATGAAGATAATTTATGCGTGTTAAAAAATATTAGTAGAATATGGGAGCAATTCGTTGAATGGCTGGCATGGCAACACTGCTCGCGTCATTGTTTACTTACAACGCTGAACGAACGAAACAAAACAAGCAAGAGAGAAAACCGAGTTACATCCAGTTTTGTTTGATTAGTTAATTTTGTACCTTGTACGGACGAGCATCTGTTCATTTTGCTAAAGAAATTTAAAAATAATAACCGAAAATCTCATTCTAAGTTCAAATTTACCGAATAACTAGTTGTAGAAGACAAATTCTAATTTCAATATTTGTTTTCTTTGTTCAAAAGTGATAGAAGGTTCGCGACGTTGCCGCTCTTACCTCATACTTTTCTAGTATAATTTTTCATTACACAACGGTTTTTGAAAACTTATCCCACTGCCAAAGGTTCTATTTAGCAAAATTTAAGTGCCTAATTCAAAAGGAATGCTCCAGTGTCTTGAAATGTGTGGATTTGAACGTTCTCTAATTTCTGACGCAATAGAAATCTGGCAACAGCGCACGGAATCGGACTGAATTGAATAGACTTTCTGATGTATTAAAAAGGTCATCGGATTCTTTTGATTTCACATCAACACTACTTTTATGAGGTGAGTTTTATTTTTTTACCGATTCTTTATTACTGGTATTCATATTATTTCACAAAAAATAAGTAGAACAACGGTTTTTTCAATTTTCCCGCCGTATGACGCAATGTACGATACGTGTCGGCCATCTTTGAACAATCAGTCATCTGTCAAACGCTCTTGAATTAGTTAGTGCGCAGTGAAAAATATAATAAAACCATTTATAGAGTGGTTTTATCAAAAAAATCACCACGGAAGCATCCGGGTGAGTCTATATGCTATATAAAACATATAATTACTCATTGTTTAATTTCTTTTTTTGTGTATTTGTTAACATAACCTCATTTAGGTTGCTATGCCGATGTTCCGAGTTTAGGTCAACCAGTGTCTTCTTCATGGCGAAATTCTATAACTTAATTTGCATACCTATTCAACTCGTATGCTTGATAAAGTATGCTACTTATCTACGTACCTACGTAAGACTTGGAAAGTTTCAGTTTTATTTATACCTGCAGAAGTTACTAGAAATTTTAAAGTCAGGTAGGTACTACTTACTGTTACTCCATCACAAAGTACAGTTTTAGATATAAAGTTGTCTTAGTTTTATTATTTACATGATTTGAAATAGTTATTAAATAAAACTTTCATTCTTCGGCTAAAAAAAGCCTTCATGAATATACTGCATCTGATAGTAAAATAAGTGACAATTGCTTTTGATGTGAAATTTGAAACAGACTTTTAAAAAGACAGCCAAGAAAAAGATTGATTGAAGAGAAGAGTAGTTAGGTACCTGCATAGATAAAAAAGAGTTTTAATGTTGGATCTTTTCAGCTTTTATAAGTTAGTTAAGTTCTTTAAAGGCTTTGGTTTGAATCTAAGATGGATTTGTGCGGCCTAAAAGCTACCTCACCAGACTTGGCTGAACAGCTGTTTATGTATTTTTATCCTGTTAAAACTTAACAACTTTAGACAAGTATTTTACTCAGCCACAGGTTCAAACTTGTTGCTTGCATGATTTCATCATAACCATATGCATAACCATATGCCACAATAGTAACCTACTATTGTGGCATTAAATTTTCTTTTGTAATTGATACCTTATTAAAATAATTGTTTAATTATTTTATTATATTTTAGAATTGATAATTTAATTTTCTTTGTTTTCCAAACACAAAACACCAGTTCACAAATTAATCTTCTTAAGATTACATAATCCATTTATTTAAAATTCTGTTGGATGTCCCCAATATCAGATTTTCAGGGAAAAGTCATTTAAAATGTAAGTCATGCCCTCATGCCCTTAAAGTTGAACTGTGCAGGCAGGCTAATGACTTCTCTAGCCAGACATACATACCTAGTTCTACTTATAGTATGTATACTTACCTAGCTGCTTTTATGTGTGGTTCAAATAATTTTCTAACATAGCTATTGTTATCTCTAATACATCTACATAGCAGAATAGGCATATGGATTCTGTTCTAATACTGTGGTTGTTCAAAGTAGTTAAAAGATAACAACTATTTGGGACAATGATAAAAAGGGCTGGTATTTTATCTGAGATACTTTTTGGTTTGTATTGAATTTATTTATTACTTTGATCAATATGGGTAACTTAAGAAATAATTAAGTAGGTATGTACAGTGTTAAATACTTAGTTGAAATAATTCGGTCAATTATAATAACTATGAAGTCAGATGTCAAATAAAATTAAACTAGGAATTGAATAATTTGAAACACACAGTCCTTAGACTATTAGAAAACATTCTGACACCATTTTCGTACATCCAACCGCAAACAAATGACACTCAAGTATATAATCCAGTCAAGAATGTGCAGAATAGTTATGTGTATAAAACCATGATATTAAGCATACCTAGTATTTACTTACTAGGTACTAGTAATATCAATAATTTAAAGTATACAATATTAATTAGCTAGATATTTTTTTATTAATTATTTCAGCACGAACAGAAAGTAGAACTGCACTACTGAACTGTGATTGATAACATTACATCACGTACATATATATCCCCGTTTTCCCATTTACTTGGGGTCGGCCTTCCTTGTCCTTTTTCTCCTATTAGCGCACGATTGAGTCGGATCTTGCGTCATATTATATTTACAGATAATCCTCCCACACGCACAATTTGTAGCTTCTACCTTAACTACATGAAGAAATAATAGCATACAAAGCCTTTTTTGAATTCCTGCTTCAGAAAAAATAATACATTTGAACCTATTATGCAGAAAAAAACTATGCAACTGAAAAATATCATCAAGAAGACCCACTTGAAGGGGTTAATAATTAACTCCTTCAAGTGGGTTAATAATTCCCCTAACGATAAAAAGTTCGTTATACTCCGCAATTGTGAATTTATTGCAATCACAGTCGGCGTCACGTTGCGTTGGTCCTTGCGGTTAACGTTCGTATGCCACATTTGGTCCTGCGACCCAATTAGAGACAAACCAATTCGTAAATTGTTTATCTTATCTGTTTAAAAATATCATCTAGTTAAAAAGACAAAAACTTATTCAAACAAAATCTTGGTAACATGATATTTGCCCAATTCTTTGTAATAATAATAATAACGTTGTGTTTTTATTTAACAAATTAAACATTGGCAAAAATAAAAATCTATGATTTTGATAAATACCTACTAAATTTCTACCAAGGTTGATACTAAAAATACGGAATCACTCCGTAAATATTTGGAGTATTGATCTACCTTCAGTCAGAAAACGTCATTTTACAGCTTTTTCTTTTCACGCTTTGGATTAGATTTGTTAACATGACGACATGTTTTCCATAACATTAATTTTGGCATTACAAATCGATGTTAGTCATAGTAAAAAAATACACAATAGGTTATTCGTTCAACCATAATTATAATTTTTCTATTTTATTTCAAAAATTGCTAGTTTTTTTACCTAGATACCTGTCTGTGTAAACCTAATCCAAATAGGTTCGGCCAGTGAAGAGTTTTTTTTCCGTGGGTTCAGCCATAATGAAGAATATAATCTGTAACAAACATCCATACTTTCGCTGTAGTAGGTAGGATGTTTAGATGTCGTCATTTATTTTTAAGAAGGGTTTTGCAAACAATGTCGTCATTGTTGTTAACCTTAATTTAACCTATCTCAACTTTTGTACAAAACGTCGTTGTTTATTCAGCTTGTTAGTTACGTGAACATATTGCGTTGTTGATGTTTGAAGCTATTGAAATGATTGGAACTAGTCGGAACAATCATACACCTGAAATATCATTCGGTGAAATTATACAATGAGAACATTAAACGGTTCCGGGTGACACTTTGACGTAAAGGCTGGAACTTTTACATACCTTAAAACCATCTCTGTGCTTCTAAGAAACAATGTTGCTGTTACTGCCTAACCAAGGATCTATGTATATTCGAAAAAGACTGCTTTATACATTTCATGTAGCGCCAACTTTTTAACTCGAATCAAACTTTGAGCTCCGATAAAACGCCGTCTCTATACTTTCTAGAAATTCTTAGAAATAATGTTTGCAATCTAGAGTCCGCTTAGAAAGCCGGCTTACCTACCCTATAAGTGGAAACTGAAGACCCGTTATCCTGACCTCAGTCAAGCTCAGCATCCTGGTTGAGGTTGATTTTCCCGTATCATGTCTGAGTCCTGATTCCTGAGTTAAGATTCCCGAGATCATGTTGTTTGTTGAGATAAGTTAGTAACCGCTATATCACCTACCTACCTTCTTTTGTTACGTATTTTATAATTTAAGGTATGGTGTTCTCAACTGCTAATTTAAAAGATTGAAAAAGTTTTGAAAGGTACGTTTTTTTGCAGTTGTGTGTAAGTAAACTTATCTACTTTAGGTATTTTTGAGAATTTCATAATTCGTTTGATAGTTTACATAATTTCTAGGATATTATTATTCTGTCAGCACAAGATATAATAATACCTAGTCCTAAATATCTGCAGAAAATCAAGGGTGTTTTAAAAACTTTTTATAAACAGACCAAAATAAGTACCTACTTACCTACAAAAACAATCGGTTGTGTTAATCTAAACTAGTTTTAGAATCAGCACACAAACGAATGATGTCAATAGAATCAAGGTCCAAACTTTGCGAATAAAAATACGACATCGTTAAATTTAAATGCCATTTTGCAATGAAAACTTGCAAAATGAAATAAAATTCGTGTGCTACAAAATTACTTTCTTTGAAGCAAGCAATTCATTCTATAAATCAAGAAAGTTCTCAAAGGGAAGCCAGGAATGCTTCTCACGCATAAGTACCTATCTACAGCCCTTGCTATGGAAACGATGAAACAATGTAATCTTAGCAAAAACAAAAGCATTCTAGCCAGGGTATGCTTGAGATCACGTAGGCACTTGGGGAAGGAGCGTTGTAATACGTAAATGTGAAAATTAATTTCTTTGTTTAAAAAAAATTTTTGTGTACTTCTCTTAGCCGGCATCAAAACGGCACCAGTGCCAAAATAGAGCTATCAACAAAATCGGTTCTTTGTTTACTAAAAACTATAACGATGGAAAGCTCTTATGGTCCTACCTTAATTTTAGAATAAATTCAAACTTTATTAGGTATGCATCGGAAAAAATTAAAAGTCAACATAGGAAATTAGTCTACATAACATACGCATGTTTCAACCAAGGCGGTTGGAAAAAAACTGGTCTACCTTGCATTTTTTGTGTCAATAGATAATGCGAGAAAAGTTTTTATCGCATCACGTACTCGCTTATGATAATGTGAATGTGAAAAACGTGGGTACTTGCCATTGCAGTGTTTCACGCTAATTTAGTTTAGCTGTAGAAATTGTTATACCAACTTTGCTACTTAACTGAGTGGTTTGTTGGTTACGATAAATAGATTTTCGTCACAGCGTGAGGCTTGTATTTGCAGATAATACAGCAGTTTTGCTAATTAACTTAGTGGTAAATAGTTTATTTTGCGTAAGGATTGGTATAAACTGGTAGGTAAAATGGGGTCAAGTCCAGTGAAGAATCCGAATCGTTTTGATTAGTATAATAAAACTTTATTGTTACGCTGTGTACAAAAATTCCCAGATTAGGCATGTTGTAACCAAAGCCTTTTTTTTTCAACGTTTGGTTTTATGTGTGTTCCATATCAGCGCCGGATAGACGTTGGAATTGATCCATAAGTATTTACACGTTTCCAGTGGATGGCTGGATCAAAACACTGTTATCACAGAAAAACAGCCTTCTTATGCCATTGCTTTAAAGATAGACAGCATTAATTTAACGTTAATTGCAATTATTTTATAGATTGCATACAAAGTTTTTTAACATTGATAAATTTTTATCGAGACGTTCAGAATGGGTCCACATACATAGTACTGACCCCACACTTGGATACCCTGTGTCGTGGTTATGAGGAACTACGAGTACCGTGGTACCAGGTGGGTACCATACCTGGAACAAATGTTTGCAGAACATGCAATCTTCCGCAGCGGGAATAAAATCTGCACCTCTTGCAGCGAAGCTGCCTACTAACCCGCCGTGCTATCAAGGTCGCCTTGTTTGGTGGTTCATCCATCATCATTCATCGTGGTTGTCATCCGCGCATACGAGGATGTATTCCGATTTATTCAATAACAACAAGTCGACTTTGATTGAAATTAAATTAAATGGCGGCTGACGATTTTATTTAAATTGCAAGTCATCGTAGACCCAGCAGGCCCTTTCTACCATGGTACTAACGTACCTAAGGTAAATGGATAAAACTGCTATGCTAATACTTTTATGGGTATTTAATAAAAAAGGAATTATACCCTCTACTCATTCTATTAATCTTAAGATCGTTACGGTTTACCACCAGAATTAACGTAGAGTATCCTAAAACAATCAGTGCCACGAACGAACTTTCCCCTTACCTACCAGGAAAATATCAAAACTTAAATGTGAGTAGTGTAACGCTCTAGCGTTGCAGAATAATTAAACATGGGGCTACATTGAAAGTTGACCTAATTCCGCATCGTCCTTACTGTTTGGTCACGTAGCATGCGCGTGTGCCGTGGCCTTGTTTGGAGGCTGCGCATCTGCGTATGGGCGTAAATTTTTATCGTTTCCATAGAATACAACGAAGTCACTATGATAGTTCGACAGCAAACATCGAGAAACTACTACGTTGTAAAACTAAAATATAAAATTGAAATACTTTGCATAAAATCTGGCACTGCCTAAATGAGTTATCTATAGGTACTAATACTTTAGGTTAAATGTATAAATATATACAAAAATAAACCCTACGAATAGACACAACACCATGGGTTCTTTAAAATAACGGTCACATTTGGCTAAAACGCTATGATGTCACGTAACCAAAATGCCTGTCTGTTTTAAGCAATTAAAATTTGTAAAGTTTTACGGTATTTCGACACCCGTGCGAGAAAACCATTTGGCATTAATTTGTGTGAATTGTCTACGGACTGTAGTCACAGGTATTTTGTAGGTCCACCTCCGG
This sequence comes from Perizoma affinitatum, assembly GCA_961405105.1. Taxonomy (NCBI): domain Eukaryota; kingdom Metazoa; phylum Arthropoda; class Insecta; order Lepidoptera; family Geometridae; genus Perizoma; species Perizoma affinitatum. The sequence continues at coordinate 15,419,589 of OY560186.1, read as the reverse complement.
CCATTCTTATCTCATAGATTCCGCTCCAACCACTAGTTTCCGGAAATAGATTTAGACTAAGGTAGAAAAGGCTCATACATCCATACCAAAATTAAATAAGGTAATCTAACTTACAACATATAAAATAACATTAGGCAGTGTTGTCAGTGTCGCTAACAAGCTATCACTTCCAGACAAATTTTGGATGGAGAGGAACCTATTTATAGTAATTTAATTATCTTCCTTGATTAATATTAGCTAGGATATGAAACTTAATGAAACATGTTTAAAAATCGCGACATAGAGGATGTCAAACCTTCTGCAAGCCTCCATAAAAGAACCTGTACTATAATTATAATCTGTGGTAGGATCACAAGCATTACGTCGTCAGTACGACCGGTTCCCGCCTGGCCGATTCAGAAAAAGTTGAAGGTTTTGTTGGAATCGTTCTTTGTTAGTAACATCATCGGTAGGTGTATGATTCATCATACACCGACCCATGTACCATGAATCCATGGTGTACGAAATTGTATCTACTTTTAAAATTGGAATATCTGTGTAGGCTTTTCTACATAACATTTCAATGCAGAATGGTCCATCATTATTTCTTAGTCTTGAAAAATCATTCCCCACTTTACATGTAGTGGGGGTGCGTATATGTAAAACACGTCTGTTTCTATACCTACTATAGTTGCATATACTCGTATACTTATAGTAGGTAGGTATTCACACCCGCTTAGCATGAGAACTCAAGACAACATTTTGTCTACGAAAGAGAAGACAAAAACTATTTCTGTCAAACAAAAGAGAGGGACAAAATTACTTATGGTTTTTTCAAAAATCTTGTAGAGCGATTTGCTATGTCAAAAAACTCATTTACGAGTATTTTGTCTTAGGGTAACACCTGTTTGAAGACTGTTTTTCCCTTGAAAATTATAGAAAACGTGAATATCTCAGGTTTGCCCAGTTACAACATCCAGACTTCATGGCAAGACAATTCTCTTAACCGTAATTTTGCTAGTCATATTGTTACCAAAGGTTGAAGTAAGCTAGGCCAAAATAATTTCATCTCTTTCAGCGCGTACCTACGTAACAATCGTAATCGTTACAGCGTTTGACCGTGCTTTGAGTCAAAGCCAAGGCTATTCCCGTTTTTTGTACGTAGCTGGTCAAGGTGGGTGATATTTTGAGTGCCATGACATGACACTATATTTCTGTAAATTTCTGGGTCGAGGTTTGTGCTGATATTATAAGGCGTTAATTTCTTCAAGCCAGTATTTTGGTTCATCGTGTGTGTCATGTTAATGCCTTCAATTCGTGTATTCCTCTTTTGGCTAATCGCTGCATGTCCTCGTTGTTAACGTTATTTTTTACGTTTTGCTAATTTTGTCTCAGTTTATGACATCATCCCACTAATGTTATTAACAATGTGGATTGGAGACGAGTTTTCGTTGGGCAATAATGTGATGTGCACTTTTTAATTATTGTTCTTCTCAATGTACATCAAGGTGATCGGGAAAAACAGCTGTGTAAATTCGCAATGCTGTAGAGTTTTGATTAGGTAGTAAACTTATTCAATTTGAAGCGGAAGCGTCGACATTTCGAATTGTCGAAACCGTTCCGTGTTCTAAGTTCTTGTTTACCTCGAGGTGACCTCAGAAATCAGATAGATTTCTCGAACGTTTTCAAATGAGGTTTTTTCTTCATCACTGATTCGTCGCTCTGATGTTCCTCTGCTCTACCTATTTCGGCTCAAAACGAATTTTAAGAGGCCAGCTGAGGATGAATTGTCCAAACAAACGTAATATCAATATCATTTGTAATAGGGCTTATATCAACCATATTATGCTATTATTTGTATTCAATAGTATCCATATTTTTAAATAAAAACGAATCGCATTTTGCATATTTTTACGTCATGTTTTCATCTTATTTGTTTCGTAATAAAAACAACAATATCTTATGTACTGTTTGATTAGGTATATAGTTTATATTGTCTGGTTACAGAATAACAACCACAATGTGAAAAATATGTATTTTTATAAACTGAAAAGACAAAATTTTTGTTATGTATTACGGAACACCACCAAATGGCTTGCATCTCCCAAAAAGAGAGCGATAATCGGGCCGATTTGAAGTTGCGAGCATTGCGTCGCCACATCCTTAAGAACCCATACCTATAGTGAATTAATTAATGTTATTTTGAAAGATTGCGTCAGTACAAGTATGTTTTTCTAAAAATAAGAAGATCGTTTTTCGTTGTTTCAATGAATTTAATTAGCTCTAAATAATTCTGAAAACTCTGTACTTGTCTGTTTTTTATGGCTCTGATATAACTGACGAGTTTTCTATTATTATATTTATTTTTTATCCCATAGTCTTAAATTATTTGACAGAACCAAGTGTCCTATAAAGTTTCTAATGTGAATAAATGAGTATGAACACAAAGTTTTGTGATATGAGTTACAAAAACGGCAACAATGAATTGAAATGCGCAATACATACGTTATCGACGAGATACGACGTCCTACTTTACTATTGGGACACAGCTGGGATACGCAAAAGAAGACATTTTGTTTGAGATTTTAAAATATGGGTAAATATCTTTAGACATTGAACAGAGTGATTGGACCAAAAATACAGGATCTCAAGTCGCAAGGGCCCTAATGACCCATGTTCATTTTTTTAACGCGACCACAGAATAATCCTACTACTATTATAAACGTGAAAGTTTGTGAGGATGGATGATTGTTACTCTTTCACGCAAAAACGAAATTTTACAGTACTATAGCTTTTACATCAGAATAACACATAGGCTACATTTTATCCGGGTACCACGCAGGCGAAGCCGAGAGCAAAAGCTAGTCATTATTATTATCTCGTGATGCAAGAAGCCCTAGGTATAATATGCATTTGGGTTACGGTAGGAGATTGTTTGTTTCAACAGAACAAACCAACCGTGGAGACTAAACCAACTTTTCGTTGAACCTCCGTATTTCATGTGTCGGTCGTCAAGGTTTTTTATTATTGTAAAAAATGTGTTCCTTTGATTATATTATTATAATTGATCGGAGACAGGAATAAATCGGATGGTCCCACCAGGGTTTAGTTAGTCAGTATTTCAATAATTGTTAAGTGTTTGTATTCGCGCCAAGAGTTAAAATGTAAATGACACAATCGAGAGGCCTCAAGTTCAAAGTGGGTTGGAGGTTAAAAATAACCGAAGTCGCCTCACCTTGACCAAAATAAAATATTTTAACTGAGCGATTATCACTCGGCGGCGGCTCGAGATATTTCGACGTACATGAAAACCTAAAAAGTTTTTAGTGGGTTTAGTAGGTAAGGAGTGAGTTTTAGAAAATTAAGTACCTATGTGTCTTCCATCATAGTACTGGAACATCATCAGGAATCTGATTACCAAGGTAACGCTTACAAAATTCAGTCTAAACAATAATTTATTGTAAATAATCAGCACTGCTGCTCCACTTTCCCTCCAGAAATAGACGTTTCAAATTAGAATTTAAAACGCTCAGAACGGACGCTGCACCTTATTTGTTTATAGTTTTCTAACGGAACAACATTTCATCATTTTAGATTTTAGGCATTGACTGACACCTCTGTGTATAAAAAACCCACCGAAATAACTGTCGCCTGACGATATTAGGCAGGTAGGTAGGTACATTAATGTTAAGTTTCTTTTAAATAATTTTAGTTTCTATTGTTTACTTTCTCAGACTAATTAAGTGCAATTTAGGTTCCGTTTCCTTTTGATTTATAACATAATATTCCTAGGTAATCTATCTTGGTGCTACTATCTACTACTTATTCAGTTAGGACTAGCTTACTGCCCACGGCTTCGCCCGCGTGGTACTCTGATAAAAGTAGCTCTTATCGTTAAGGCAAGTTTAATTATACCTACCTTCATTACCTTAAGTATACTCCTTCCTAAAAAACACACATATGTATGTCTATCTGCAATGATGTCAAAGCTAAAGCAAAGATGTCTTAGTTGCAGTCTTTCTGCGGAAACTTGTCATAGGCATCAACTAGGAGCTATCAAAGTTTATTGTAGGCTGTAATACTGCCATTTTTTTTTAGAAACTATGTTGAAAACTATGGTGTTTAGACGTGCCTATCTTTGCCTTATCTTAGTCACATTATTGCAGCATCATCATATCTTTTTTTATGGCGATGTCAATTTACTAAACTGACTACGAATGTGTGTGCAAAGTTCTTATTCAACAATTACGTACCTACAGAACGTTTCTAAACTATTGTAATATTTGCATTGCGTTTTCGTAACCTTGTCTGTGGCATCGTGTTGAGTGATTTTTTGAGTCGTTATTGCGTGGTATTTGGTAAGGTAAGGTTAGGTAACACGTTACCCCTTTCGGGTTTAAATGAGTAGAATAGTAATTTTAAGATTTGTTCATCATTAATTATGTTAGTAGGCATTTTTTTTGTATAAAAATAAACAAAATGTAATAATTAAGTTTATTAGCAATAACGTCTTCACTTTTCACGCTTTATGCACATACATTGGCATTTGCACACGTATCTAGTCGGGATCAACACAACACTTTCACTACCTATCTAAACCAGCGATGCGATCGTTTGTAACGTTGAAAAAAGTAAATACTTGGAAAATGTTTGTCTATGGGCCTAACGAACCACACCCATATTTTGAGGGTATCCGTCTAATATCTATATTGTCGTCGTGTTCTCAGAGATTTTGATGATTCCTACAAAACTAAAGACATTTTACTAAAAATTTCAAAGGACACTAGCCGGCCCGGTACTCCATTCTGACTCCGGCCTATTTTAGCATTGTTTTTTGACATGTTACACAATCCGGGCGAAAAAATACACGGGAATAGATCTAGCCCGTCTTAAAACTAATCTGTAAATAGATCATAACAGACATCCTCAAAATAGAAAACCTTAAAATTCTAGTAAACGTTCTGTCATCTCTTTAAGAATGTTGTTTTCGTGCTGTTTTATGTCAACGACCTTCCTTAGTACTTTACGTAACTGAGTTATTACTAAAGTACTAAGATTATTATTATCACACAGAAAAAAACAAGAAACTACGTAAATTCATTATGATTTGCATGTCATGTTTATGTTTACGTGATATTTGGCCAGTCCAAAGTGATACGGGAAGTTATTTATCATGAACAAAAAAAAAATATGCAAAATAGACAAGACAAACATAAACAAAAATTCCTTAAAACTTTTTTAATGGATTTATCTATACTAATAATAAAGATTTTTGTTTGAACGCGCTAATTTTCAGAAACTACCAGTCGAATTTGTAAAAAATATTTTTGCATTTGATAGCCCTTTATATGGGGAAGGTAAATTGGGCTTACGGCTTATTAAAGGCTTGTAATTTAATATTACGCTACAAAAATTAATGAAATTATAGCGCGGGTGGGCCACGCGACGCGATGCCCTGGGGACCGAGGGCGCCCGTTGCACAGCTAGTATTGATTATATACTATGTTTTAGGTAGGTAGGTACTAGCTTATTTAATAAAAGTAAATAAGTTTCACATAATAGTTATATTTATTTAAATTACTCGTTTTATAGTAAATTTGGTAAAAAAACAATTACGAGGAGACATGTTTGGGCATGTGCTAAACCCTCCAGCTGCTATGCCCTAATCTAAATAACGGCTTTGTCAGTCCGTTAACCTCTTCATTTGAGGGGTCACGTCTGGTTTTTATTTTCATAAATGCCTTTGTTCAGGAGTCCTAGTAGTTTAAAATACGTTATGTAGGTTCTTAATACATTATAATTTCACCTGATTAAAATTTGGAATGATAATGAGTGCTTAACTTAATCCCGTATTCAATAAGATCAGTCGTTTGTCTTCGATTGCCAGATTTTAAAAAATATTGTCAGGAATATTCAACGAAGTCTTTTAGGAAATTTGCAACGTAGACACGTGAGCTTATTTCGAACTTATATAAGACGTGCCAAATTCTATTCCGAAACTTAAGTACCTACAAACCAGCAATGAGTTAAGCTCACGAAAAAAATGCCTAAAGAAAAAGCCAAACAAATAGCAACATTTCAAAGGTTTCAAAATCAATGTCTTTGTTTATCGAAGACCGACAAAGACTAAACATCTGTTGCCATACTGAAGTGACGCCACACGAGGCCTTACATTAAGTGTATGACGCACAAAATGCAATATCGTATGGCTTTGAATTAGATTAAGTTACAGTGACATGTGTCGGTAACTGCTAAATGCTGAGTAAACGCAACTTATCGCTTGTGTCAACACAACCCTGGGAAATATACTAGAAATAGGCAAAGGATATTTAGGTTATAGTTGGTAGGTTGGATGATATTGAGAAGGCGATAGGAAGGCACTGGATTCGATTAGCGCAGAACCGGGAAGAGCGGCGTGCTAGAGAGGAGTCCTGTACCCAGCAGTGGGGGAATGTAGGCTGTTAGATATATATATTATACAAACCTTAATCCATCTATTATACAAATCTTAATCCATCCTGTACCCTGGTTAGTTTCCTTCCTGTATAAATATGTCATCTGCTATTTGTTAAAATCCAAAATTATAAAAGAAAATTATTGTAATAGGTCACCAATTTTATAAGTACCTATCTACATATCGTAGCGTATAATATGTCGATCCCTACACTAAAATATTGGCTGATATGATAGGAACTGCTAGCCAACAAAACAGCTGGTTTTAAAAATAGCTTCGCTTAGTTTTCCTTACATTAAACAACATGTGAAATGCATAAGATTAAATAATTCCACAGAATAATATTAGTAGATAAGGTTGCATTGAGTGTTCAATCAAATCATATCAGTTTTTGAGGACCTCAATTGAGTGAAGCCCCGCCTGAGACACAGAAAGTTGCGGGTTCAATTATATTTGTCTCGGGTGGATGTTTCATATGTATAAAATGAATGTATTTCATGTAGATACCATAATACAAGCTCTGCTTAGCTTGGGGCTAGGTGATGCTGTGTTTAAATGTCTAGAATTATTTAAAAAAAACCATATCGTACTGTGTTCTATAAAGATTCCTCTATTTTGAGTCTTGATGGAAGTTTTTTTGTAAACCCCGACGCTAACAAATGGGTGTTATAGGTTAAACATGTGTCTGTGGCATTTTGGCCAGACGGATGAACTGGTTTTGCTTGGATTCTTTGTTTGAACAATTCAAACAAAAATAATTATGCGTAATTATTGGGATATCGTATTACTTGCCTTATCAGTTTTATATTTGCTTGAATGTATAATTTAATCTGAATGTTAGATGATTCGATGCTTAAGATCAGATCCAAATAATATTTAGCTCAGGTTACTCTTATAAGAAAAGTTGGTTCTGCCTACATATTCTAATGTTATAAAACTATGTTATTGATTCAAATGAAGACAACTGGTTGACCTAACTGAATTTATTTAGCAAATATCTATCATAGCTCGTTTTTCTTTGTTTACCAATTTATGCAACTTTACAGGTAATTTTATAAACAATTGCAATATCCCTGTCAAGAGACCCATCGCTTTATTGCGAAGAACTTTTGATTGTTCAATTATAAACATAGTATAAAGGGGCAACCCAGTGTATACTAAGGGTCAAGGGGAGACCGGTGCATTTCCAAAGTTTTCTTTTAAAGCTTTAGCGTCGCTGTGTCTCATAGAGCGCAGTGTACTAGGCCTACAGCAGTGTTCAACCACTGTCTGTACGTATCTGATCGGTGTTAAAGAGGCGCTGAGGAAGCTGGGCAATTGTTTTTCAACAAGACATTGCTCCCAGTATCCTTGTGGTACTATCCTATCCCTTAATCTGTCTTAAACGTTTAGGCAAATCCCACTTACCTGAAACCTTTACTAAATCCTATTAAAATATCCCGTTTTTCATAATTCTTGCATCTATAAGTTTGTTATTCGCGGTTATAAACGCCCTTAAACACAATTTATATTTGATTTAAGTCAATATTGAGTCCGTTTATCCAACGACAAAAACATTTTCGTAAGAACTCAGACCTTTAAATAGACAACATACCTACTCACTAGTTCCCATTCCTAAACCAAAATCTCTATCTTTGAATCTCCCCCCAAACCTGCTGTCCATCAATACACAGCGGTCTAGGCTGCCGTGTGTTGAACAAGCGCTCTCTTGTGATCAGGTACTAGGGCCTTCGCGCCCGGTCGCTCAAACGTCGGGTGTACGAGCTGAGGGGGGATCGGCGCGGGCATATACAACGTCAATCAGCCGCTGCTTGCTCTTGCGCACGCATAGGTAAGTGACTACATTTATCAGCCTAAATACCAAATAGTAAAAAAAAAAGTTAGGATGGCTGATTAACATTCAACATAACAATACCCGTCCCATAGAAGGCCAATATGAACGGTCTTTCTTATTCACGGAATATGAAATTCTGTGGCCTTAAGCAATTTTATCGCAAGCTTATTGTTTATTGATCTGTTTAGTTTTTTACCGTCCGGATAATGTGAATCTTCAATGTCATCATTGCGTGATAGTGAAGTACCTAAGTTCATTAAACAATAGACAAAGAAGTTTTCTCAAAAACTGATACGGTTACGTAAACATTCTGTGACGAAAGCAGCTTGTTTTGGAACGTTAAAGTTGAATCTTTTGCTCGCAGAATAAAATTACAGTTTAATTCTAATGTACTTAGTTAAAGTTAGAACACACATTAAGACAGTCGTTAGTTAATTTGTTTGGTACTTTATAAAATGTGTTTACAATTTAAAGCTTGCAAGCTTACTTTAAGCAGTAAAAATAGTCCTAGATAATCATTTTACTTTTTTTTAGGTGACCTCATTTAAGCTGTAGTATCTGAGGGTCTGCTGAGTTTAAAATATGGTCACCAATCCTGAAAAAAGTTGTCATTACTCAGCGTAGACGAGAGTATACGCTGAGTTTAACAACATGTCGATATCCTTTGTTATCTTAATTAAAAAAAAAAACAAAGGATGACTTATTAATATTGTTATCAATATGTGACTAGGTGCCGATTCACCCGCCGCTCGCACTCAAGCCCGATCATGTTGAGAGCGGGCGCGAAGCACCCGGATGCTGACGAGAGCGTCGCGTCGTCGTCCCACGGCCACGCCCCGCGTGACCACGCCGCGCTCTACGCCACACTCAACGAGTACCTGCTTATGGAGCACAAGTTCCAGCCGAAACTATGTCTGCCTGCTGAATCTGAGGTAAACTTACACGGCCATGCACAAATATACACGTCCACCTACAAGCAAACACGTTCAAGTCAAGAGCTCGGATTCTGCACCATCAGTTCTGAGCTAAGGGTGCAAAACGGAATAGCCCTATAGCAAGATAAATGAAGAGAGCTGGCTCTTATTTGGGTCAACGCATTAGCATTCCCATTCAGCGTGGAAATGTAGCAAGCAATGGTCTGGTAGTGATCTGGATCCGTTGAGTCTAGATAGCCTAGCTGTTTCATCTGTATTTTTTTTATACCTACTCGTACATAGTTTATTTATTTATTTAGGAGCATATTACTTGTTATAAACAAAATAATAATAATACACAACTAGAATATAGTTTTAATCTGGTTCGGAAGAAGCAAAACAGGATAACAGTGTTGAGCAGTCAAAAAGCTACTATAAATTATGGTTGAGGACCTAATTATTGGCCTCCACGAATGAATGAACAAGATAAACCATTTGTTTTAATAACAGAATGGTGAGGTGACTACGGGGGCTCGCGATGGTGCCGCTCATGTTCTTCGCTGCTTGAAGGTGTGGTACGATCTACCGGCCGAGGTGCTTATCGATGCGATCACTCTGTTTGACAGGTAAACACCATCATTATTCATTATTCGACGACGTCTATAACGCATTGAGCTGGTAGCCGGCTGCGACGCAAGAGGTGCGGGTTCGATTCCCACTGCGCGATCAAATGTTTGTGTTCTGCAGATATTTGTTTCGGGGATGAGTGTTGTGGTACCACGGTAGTCATTGTTCCTGATACCTATTACACTGTTGGGCGTTTATATAAAAAAATATTCAACTTGTCATCCGATTTTAAAAAAAATATCTCACCTATGTTTAGAATGGACCATAAGGGTGGACATAGGCGTTATATTATCCCGTTAAAATAGGCTTTTAGTGGAGACCTATTTTGCAACGTAAGTCAACGAAAACAGGCGAGCGGATGCGTTTCTTATGAGCTACTTTCTATCAGGGTATCACGCGGGCGAAGGCGTGGGCCATGGGTAGCTAGTGTTTGATAAATTCCTTTATATGAGCAAGAATGGGCTAAGATATTAGTCATACAATATATTAAATTCATGCATTTCGACTTAACTGATGATGAATCAAGTTTACTAGTCAATAGGGAATTCTATAACGAAATTATTGATGACGTTATACCTAAGTAGTATTTGCCCATGTAAAGGTTTGATGAAATTACAACAGGATTTTGATATGATTCCTTATCCTACTAATGTAGGTTAGGTGTATATTACCGATAATCTAAAATGTTTTGGATGTTGGAATATATTTAGACATACACTGTTTAAAATAATATTTATTTAGTTATTTTTGACAGAGTTTTAATTTAGGTAATCAGTTCATGCCGTTTTTTACTGATGCTATAGTTATGAATCACAATCAAAAACATGATTGTTTTTAAATCCCGCAGACCTGATGTTATATTTTTGGTGGCTGCGTTTCAAGCCGTTTTTAACAGATGTAATGGTTTCTGTTGCAGATTCCTCACGAAGATGAAGGTGCGCTCGTGCCACGTGCCGTGCATCACCGTGTCGTGCATGAACATCGCCATCGAGGACTATGCCAAGCAGAACAACGTCAAACGAAACGTCTCTGTAGAGGAGCTAGGTAAGCATGCATTATATGAAGTTGGTGTCCACCCCGTCTTAAGGACATATCTTAAGACGTGGTGGACGCCAGTGCATAAGATTTAATTTAGTGAAAACAACACCTGAAAGACCGATTTTTAGATGGTTATTCAAAAAAAAAAAAATGACACATTAGAAAGAGACAAAGCCGTGTTTAGTTGAGCAACTGTGTAATAATCTTTATAAGTAAAGTCTTATGGCATATATTTAATAAATAATCTTTTGGTTTCATTCAAAAAGTAATTGTTACAGAGATAAAAAGCCACAAATTAAACACAAAAAATATAATGTTGCCCATATGAAAGAGAAGACTCTTAAATTTAAACTATAGAATAATAATATTAAAACAGTCTAAGCTACATAAATAAATAAAATAAATAATGCTTTTTCACATAGCCCCAAAATAAGCAGAGCTTATGTTATGGGAACTACATGGCTGGGGTATAAGTACTACTTATATACTTTTTTTGCTGTAAATACATATATATTATACATAAAAAAAATCCCAGATTCCCAAGAAATAAAAAAAAAAATGAAATAATATAATAACATAGAGGAAAATTAATAGTATCCTCGTTTCGTTCCACAGTATCGATCTCCCAGTCGGCGTGCACGGCGGGCGACGTGACGCGCATGTCGCGGATAGTGGTCGACAAGCTGGCGCTCACCGGCAGCGTGCGTCGCCTCACCGCGCTGCATTGGCTGCGTCTGCTGCGCGGCTTGCTCGAGCTGCACACCGATGCTGCCATCCCTGCGTGCTGCCAGGTAATGCCGAGCACAGCGAGCCATGACGGTCACAGCAAAGTTAGAGCAAACGAAAATCTGAGAGCATGCCATCCCTGCATGCTCTCAGATAATGTTACAGAGCAAACCAAGCCTCACTCGCCGTCACAATATTAGAGCAAATAAAAAAACTGCGAGCGAAGCAAGCTTTAAAATTATGTTTAAGAGTGACAAGGTCGAATCAAGTCACTATTCGGGCTTTAAACGGCTCTAATTGATAATGTATGTATGTTTATTTGATGGAAATATAACTTAGCTTGCCTACAAAACATTAAGCATTAAATAACATAATCATTAAGTTTTAACTTAATGTTTGTTTTGTCTAAAAATGGGTGTCTAGATCGCCAAGTGGAGTTTTAATGCAACCTAAACATATACATATAATACCTCCGACAAACAACTGTCGTTCCTATGACCCCGAGCAAGTGGATCAGCTGAATCAGCTCTGTTGAAGATCTTCCCCACAGCAAATGGAGGACACACTAACAACCGTGTTTTAAATATTTATATTTATTATTGTTATTAATTAAACGTGTTTTAAATATTTATATTTATTATTGTTATTAATTTAATAATGTTTGTTGTGCATAAATAGGAAATGTTATTAATCTTATATATTTTTTTGTTTTTAGGAAAGCGAGCTGATGAATCTACTCGAGATCGTGGCGTGCGACGCGACCTGCGTTAACGCGCGAACGAGCGAGCTCGCTCTAGTACTGCTCTACCACAAACTAGGTGAGGATACAACATACATACATTCATTAATTCACGCCTGTTTCCCGGAGGGCTAGGCAGAGACTCGTTCTTGCACTCCCTTGTGATTTGCAGAGGTAACATGTTCAATTGGCACCACGCTATATAGCCTAATGAAGGATCATAAAAAATAACCAAGCTAGTTTTTTTGCCTAGGCTTGGTCGCGCACGAGGAATCTGCGTAAATTCATTTTTAACTTTTAAATTCATGTAGTCTTTATGCTGTTTCTATAATGATCCTTGTGTTATATCATTGATTTGGCCTTTCTCCAGAATTTCTCCAATTCGGTCAGAGCGCGTTCGCCGAGGCCTTCCCCTTCCAACTATCCCATTCACGCTCGCTTTGTATACATGTTTTGTTAATCTTCTTTCATCCATCTTTATTAGATAGATTCTATTAATTGCACACCAAAACAAAACACGCAAACAACAGGAATTCATAAACCTACAAAATACAATGGGCGGTCTAATCGCTTAAAGCGAGATCTTCCAGACAAAATTAGTTTATTAATATTTGATTTTTGTTCTTTATTTCCAGAGCCTCAGCTATTGGAGTGGTCGCGAGCCCCTGAGATTCCGGAACATGCTTTCTACCTGTACGAGTTCGCAACTCAAGTGCAGCAATACTGCCAAGTACGTACAAAAACAAGCACGCTCACTACTCTGAACCCCAGACAGTATTTTATTTTAGAATTTTAAGAAAACTTACAGTTAGGTACACAAGAAATTACTTAACTAAATACTTACATGCAAAGTGCATGTAGGTAGGCTGAGGACCAATTAAATTAAATATTTGTAGAGCTATTTGTTTGTGTTCAAATAAATAGATGATGGTTCTTTCTTAGATAGGGTTTCTTAAATAACCCTATCTAAGAAATATGGTTCATTCTTTTATCGTCACAAGTCGCTAAGGCGTGTCATTATCTGCTTGTTCATATCCCACGCTTGCTGTGCCATGGCCCGCCCGTGCTAATACTTATTTTGCTCGGCTCCTAAGGGTCATAGCGTGATGTTAAATAGCCTATAACTTTCCTTATAAATTGGGCTTAAATGCAAACATATTTTTTTAATTCCAATTTCTAGTTACAAAGCGCATTATAAAAAAATCAAACAAACTGCAGCTTTATATATATATATAATGTTACGTGGGGTCGGCACAAAATGTTTTCTTCCACTCTCTTCTACCAGCTGCTATCTCAGTACTCGCTCCTTTCTTAACAAAGTCAAAGTCAATAGGTTTATTTATTGAAATTATAGCGTTGTATGTGTCTCTTGGGTGTCTTTATTTTATTTCTTTATTAATTTGTTACAGATGACAGATCAATCGCTGTTAAGCGTCCGGAACATGGTCAAGAGCGTGGTGAGCCGTTACGAGGCGCGCGCGGCCCAGCCCCAGAGGCAGCGGCTAGTGTGGCGGCTGTCGGAACGCACCTTGAAGGTATACAACTAGATTTTCTTCAACACTCCTTGTGTATAAATTGAATAATATAAATCGACAGATAACTAGCTGTCTCTTTTTTTGTACAACACATAATATGTTGTTTACACATTCAAACAGAGAAAATTCCAGCTAATCGCGCGAGTACAATGGGTGTTCTTATCGCTTATAGCGATCTCTTCCATACAATCTTTGGATATACAGGAATTAACGTGAACAAATACATAATATGAATAAGTAGTTTTCTAAAAATCTGTATATAAGTTTTGTATTCACAATTTTTTTTACACGTTTGGTAAGCGGTTACCGTAATCGATAGACGCTTGCAACATCAAAGTTAACACCCGCGTGTTGCCGACCCCGAGACAAATGAAAAAACGAGAGATAAGTCTCTTGTGCCTGTAATTTCACCGGCAACAATACCCTTCAAACCGGAACACAGTAAGGCGAGCATAACTGCTTGGCGACAGAAATTGGTATCGTGGTAGTACTTCCCTGGACGAGCCTTTTTACAAGCAGTTCTACTACTAGAACATGTCTATTTATCAATGAGGTATACTACAAACGCCATGCTCTGTTCGTCTGTTTGAAATGTTGCTTTGCTTTGTAGGTGCTGCGTCCGACCGACCGTCTCACATCCCTGTTGCCGACTATAGAAGAACAGCATTTCGCGACGGAGACATCGCCTCCCAGAAACAGGTACAAAACGATCGTATCCTTCAAATATATTTTTAAAAAAACTCACGACTTATCCCCATGATGGAGATTCTCAGTTTTATACCTTTGGAAGAGACAATTCCCACAACACGGGGAATCCTAGTGTGGTGGCTAATAAACATGACTTGTTTGCCAAGTAGGTGATAAATACTCCTGTACCTACCGACTAACCTGCTACTACATATTAATTGCTGTAGCTTTTTTTAGTAATTTGCGTTAAACTAGTTAATAAGTTATCTGAGGTATGTTTAATTCAAATAAACTAAATTTATTATTATTACTTAGTACGCAGATCTGTGAGGATACGAAGTAGGGGGTAGTCAGGCACATTTCCGTGTTTTGCATAGTAGTTAGCATTCCATGTGACAGGTTGAAAGCCCATCACCGTTTATTGGAACACTTACCGATGGCAAATGTCGTTTTTGGCAATGTTATAAATATGTAGTGAGCGAAGGCCCGCCTGCAGAAGGATGCAGGTTCGATCCCTGCCGCGGGATAAATGTTTGTATGATCTGCAGGTATGTGTATCAGGTCTGAGTGTTTCCTATGTATAATATTGTTCATGCATTTACAAAGAAAAGTATATCAGTCATGTACTTTCCATAATACGAGGTTAGATTCTTATTTTAGAGTTAGATAATGCTGTGTCAAAAATGTCCAGCATTATTTATTTAATCTAGTAAGAACGTTAAAAAGTGTATATAGTGAAATACTAGGTTGTGCTTTATAATAAACAATATCATGCTTATCATAAAGGGAGTTAGTTCTATAGAAATCCCCAGCAGTTATAGAGTAAGGACTTGTGATTATTATTTGATTTGTCGTCGTGAACGTTCGTCACCGAGTGACTGTTGGTTAGATACATAGTTAAGGCTGTTAATTATCGATTGGATAAAAAAACCGCGTAAAAAAAGGTGGAATAAAGTCTCGTATCAAAACTGTGCTAGATCTGGCGCGTCTCAAAGCATGTACAAAACTGTGAGTTATTTAGTAACTTTAATTTCTTTCTCCATAGAACCGGCAGCGAATCGAGTGAAAATGAAGAAACAAGCGATTGGCCGCGAAGCCCCGTACTCCCCGTGTACTGCGATAACTGACGAACCATCCGATTGTCTTTCAGCAGCATTTTAACTCGCACGCTATTTGCATGCAAAAAACAAAAATACATAAATAGCTGACCCTGGATGAAGCTCGTAGAGAAACCAATGCTGGCACTCTTTGCCAAATACTTGATAAACAGGATTCTAAGACCTGCCTGTGTTTAAATTCTTTGCCAAAAACTGGAAGAAAAACAGCATTCTAAACCCTGGCTGGATGGAAATTCTTTGCCGAAACATAAAAGGAAAAAATAAACATTTTAAATAGAATGGAAATTGATCGCCATTTTTATATTGTGAATTGGCATTTAAGGGTCTTACATATAAATAACGATTTTTAAACAGTTTTAACTAAACTGTGTTTTTTTCTATTGTTGAATTTAAAATTACACTTAGGTTCGAGTTCACCAACAATATAAACGGACGGTCAAGTCTAACTATTGATTATTTTGACAGATTACTATGAAATATGTGTCAGAAAGCTTTGCTTAGGCTATTAAAAAGCTTAACCACCCGTTATTGTGTTGGTGAAACTGCGGCCTTATCAGAGACATTAGTAGAGGCAGTTAATCATCTATTTAAAATTTTTATAAGTAAGGCCCTGAGTTTTTGTGGTCGTTTGGTTTGGGCAGCTAATATTGTATTGGTAAATTACATGCATTTTATATTGTTAACATGCTCAAAACATTTTGACTTGTAGTTTTTAAATATCTAAAATCTAGTTTTTCCAGTTAAACTTTTATGCGTTTATAAATTCCCATTATATTGGGATTCGATAGCCAATGCTCTTCCGATTTTGGTAATGTTTTGGGCATAGCTATAGTTCTGGTTATTGTGATCCCACTTTTGATAAATCAAAATTCCGTGATCGTTCAGGGATTCGGTCTAGCTTTTCATATTGCATGTTTTTTTTAGATATTAAGCTTAAATTAATTAAAAAAAAAATTACTACGGAGTATATGTATTTGTTTATGTATGGTTTATGCATTCAATTTGCATTTTGACATAATTCCCATTATGTAAAAATAATTCGAAATATATTTCTTTGAAATTATTAGATTTTTTAATTTATTTTCCGTTTTTAGAAATTAAATTCAGTCCGCAGTTTTGGCATTTCAAAATTATTTTTGGCGGGACTGAATAGAACAAATATTATTTGCTTCGTAGTAAGAAAAAAGTGCAATCAAAATTTAAAAAAATAAAAGTTTTTGTTTAGTAATTTCTTTAAAAGAATTTAATTTTAAATTTAACATAACGAGAATACGCACTGACATTCTCATTTTGTTCCATTATGTAAGTCTAAACAATTTTATTATATTAAAATCATTATGTACTTAGATAATTAGTTTTTGTAAAGCGCATCCTTACTTTGCGGAGTTTGCCTCTTAACCCAATGTCCAAACACAAGCTTTAATTTTTTTGTATTTTAAATCCTTAAATAATAAAC
This sequence comes from Perizoma affinitatum, assembly GCA_961405105.1. Classification (NCBI taxonomy): domain Eukaryota; kingdom Metazoa; phylum Arthropoda; class Insecta; order Lepidoptera; family Geometridae; genus Perizoma; species Perizoma affinitatum. The sequence goes on along the minus strand of OY560186.1, from coordinate 15,402,482 downwards.
GGCCTCACTGAGAAGAGCTGTTTGAATTTAAACTATTTAGGCTTGAGTTCAACAAAATAAACGGATGGTTAAGTCTACCATTGATTATGATGACAGATTTCTATGAAAACATGTGTCATAAAGCTTTGACTAGGCCTAATCACCCGATATTGTGGTTGTGAACTCGGGCCTCATAATGTTGTCCTCCGTCAACAGTTTAAATACTTTAAAATTTTGATAGATTTTCATAAGTGAAGCTCTTAGTGGCAAACCTCGGTTTCATTAGCTTTTGTACTGTGATGATTATTGTAAGAGATGTGCGAATTCCAAGCTTAATCTTAAGTTATTCTCTAAAAATGTGTCACATTTGCGTGTGTGAGTGAAAAATAAAAAATAAATAAAAAAAATGTCCACCGAACATCTTTGTAAACTTAGCATTTGTTGGTAAATAAGCATGTTGTATTTTAAAGCTGCCAATTTTTTGAAATAGTTTAAAAAAGCGAATTTTCTAAGTTTTTAGCAACAGAAAATAATTTAAGTATCATAGTCATGTTTTTCTACATATTTAGTATCAGATATTTTCTGTATTTTTCAAATAACTTGTTTATTTACTAATGAATTTTGTAGAATATGTAATTTTAAGTATTAAACTTTTATCATAAAAAATAATATATTTCTCATACAACTAACTCTTACGAGTTTGGTTACTAAAAAATCATTTAAATTTGGCATTCATACTTACATTTTTAATTATTTCTAGTGTATAAGCGATCAATTTAGATAAGTAACTAAATGACAAAAAAATGCAAATAAATAAAAAAATAATTTAAAAAAATCTCTGTCAGCTAAAAAACCATACTTTTTTTTATGAATAAATCACGGTATGTACTTTAAGAGAAAATCAGTACTTACATGAAAAATTTAATGCAATTAAACGCATTTAGCACGAGTTTTGTGAGAAAATCATTATTCCTGAGGCTACTTTTGAATAAAATCGATTACACGAGTTTTTGAAAGCATTTTAAAACTATTACAGCGGCTTAAAATATTTCGTCTTAACTTACATAAAAAAAACTATTTATATAAAAATCCTCTTCGAATAATTTGTGAAAATTTATCTTTTTTTGGTAGTGATCTGGATCAGTTGAGCTATCTATAGATCGTTTGCAACGGTCTTTAGATAGCTAGCTGTTTCATCTGTATTTTTTGTATATACCTACTTGTACATAGTTGTATGAATAAATGTATTTTCTTTGCTTTAATAATAATTCCCAATACCTCGGCCTGACTATACCTATCTGTATATACAGGGTTCATGAGATGTGAAAGCAATAAATGTATTGAATAAAACAAGTCAAATAATAGTGACCTTTATTAAAATATAAGCTATTGATAAATCAGCAATCAGGATTCAAAATATGTAATTAAAGACTGTAATTTCAAGTAGATAGATATAATGCTCTATGGTATGTAAGGCCGTCAGTTATTTTCAAAAGTTATCGTTTGCGATTTTCTAAATTCCCTGCCACAACTATTTTTAAGCAAAATTTACATCAACATTTTTCTATATTCAAGGAAATGAAAATCGCAGACGAAATAGGACAAAATAACGCGATGGCGGTGGAGATCAAAGGGAAAGGTTGTCAAAGTACAGATAGCCACCGCCGCACCGCGCCACCACCGCCGTCACCGCGCCAGTTTGCGCGGGCCTTTAGATATATCTCCAGTCATTAAGAACATCATTTTGATTTATTAAATTATTTTCTGCATTTATAACTAAATATCAATAATTTGTAAAATTGTGTCTTGTGGATAAGTTGAACAAAAAAAACATGAAAACCTCGAATTATTGAGAATAAAGTCCGGGCTCTTATTTAATTTATTTTGTTATTTTCTTTCTCTCACCTACTTCTTCATATATCAAGCAAAAGTAGGTAGGTTTACCTTGGTCCTTAGTAAACCTGGGGCAGTCATAATAAAAGTAAAATAAGCTGAGCAAATTAGAATATATTGCAAAAAAAATATGAGAAATTAAATACCCATCAAAACTTAAAAAAAAATCGTTTATTTTGATAAATCAACGCACAGCCAAATCTAAGCTGAAATTTGGAACATAGGTTAATTTTATAACGTATAACCATCCGCTAAGAAATAATTTATGAAAAAAACAGAGGGTAGGGGGAACTCTTTCTTCTTTAAAGTTACAAACATGAAAATTGAGATTGTATAATAATGACGTGTTTCAGGGTACATACCTCTTAATCTCTGGATGAATATTTACCTGCCAGATTTTTTTTAACACGCCTTTACGTAGAAAATGATCTGCCCAGAACTAAGTAGAGCTTGTATAATGGGAACTACATGACTGATGTACTATTTATATACTTTTTTTTGTAAATACATACTGTACATAGAAAACACCCAGACTCGAGACGAATATTTACAAATGATACAAAAATCTGTCTCGCGGCAGGAATCGAACCCGCAACCACAGAGGCTGTTGACTATGTTTACAGATAGTGCTGTGTGCGGTGATCATCCAGATCACTTGACCACTTGATCTATAGATGATCGTTTGCAACGGTCTTTAGATAGCAAGCTATTTCATCTGTACTCTTTTTGTATATACAATGAGATAGGTAAATGAAACACATACTTTTGTAAATAAACAAAATGTTATTTATTAAACGAAACTATATTAAAGGTTTTCATGATCAACAACTTTTTTCTAACAAATTTTTGCGATGATGTTAAAACTTACAAATTAAAATGACAACTGTGATGTGTGTATTATAAGTACCTAAGAAAGATTACCTTAAAATTAAATATTATCATAAAAATATATTTCATCTTATAAAATCTTCGAATTTCTATTTGAGTGCATTTAATTTGTCACATAAGCTCTTTTTTAATAGGTTTATAAATACATTATGGGCATTTTTTTTGTGTGATTTGGGCAACTAAGCTTACCGCCCACCAGATGGTAAGTGCTGATTTTGATATGTACACCACCAGTGGCATTGCTGATGCGTTGCCTGCCCTAAACGAATCTTTTTCCATTTTATCAACTTATTTTCAATCTTATTTTTTCATATTAATTGATCCTTCCTCAATAACTTTTGTAAGCATAACAAACAAATACGCTCACGACTGTCTTCCCCATGGCAGACATCCTCAGATTCATACTCGGTGATTAGATCTTTGAGTGGTATCCTCAAGTAGGGGGTAGTCAGAGGCACGTCCAAACATTACATGGCCGCGTTTTGCAAGTTCGCATAACTATATTCCAAATTGGCACTCGTCTATAAATAAATAATGCTGGTCATTTTTCACACAGCATCATCTAGCCCCAAACTAAGCGGAGCTTGTATTATAGATAACAAACACGCTCACAACTGTTATCACCAGTTTACTCAGTACGCTCCGTGATGTTTCCAAGAAGGCGGTAGCCAGAGACAGTCCAAACATATTTGGCACATCCCATTGTTTTGCATAGTAGTTAGTATTTCACGTGGCACAACCTGCAAGCCCATCGCCAACATGTAAAAAGGCTCGTGACCTACTTAAATCTATACTTATTGACTTTTATTTTTAAAGAATTAAAATAGTGTTAGTTTAAAATAAAAAAATATAAACGAGTTTGCGTTGATTATTTTTATTTATTTTAGGGAAGAATCTATAGGTTACTCTTTTTAGGACTCAAAAGCCAAATGGAAAAAAAATAACCCTTATAACCCTTGAACGTCCCTGTTTTTACTTTTTTCTTAGGTACACATCTACTTCTCTTATTAAGAAACAAAATCAAAAGCATAAAAATAACTCAAAATAACGATGAAGTTAGAACGAAAAAATCGATCAGATTTGCATTAAATATAACTTAGAACCTAAAAATGTATAGGCGACCCATTAGTTCGCATTCGAATATATTTTTTTGACTATTGAAAATAATTTTATTTCTTTATTCTTTTTTTTTTTTTTTTACTTTACTGAGGAACAAATTACAGTTATTATATAAGTTTTTTAACCAGCTAGCTGTATTTTAAGACGAGCCAATACTTTTGGAGGCTAGCGCAGTTTTATTAATTGAAATCACAAGGAACATTTTTGATTCGCCTTTTAAACTATGGTCTATTCACGGACGAATCCTATAAGGCGTTCCTTTGAATGTATAGAAATGAAACTGACCTGCTACCACCGTGAGTGACTGTCAATGATTTAACGCCTGATCTTTCTCCGTGAACATTGTTTAGGTAAATTTGTTTCCTCGCGACCATGCCTAAAATATTCAGGCGTGCAACTATTGAAAAACCAATAACGATTAGTTTGTTCTTGTCTCTGCTTCAGCGGCATTTCTTCAGAAAATCCAATACTTCGTGGGGGTAGTTTTGCCTGGTGGTCGATTTGGTGGCCGATCGGGCATACTCCAGGGGGGTCACCGAACTGGGGGTAGAAAATAATTCAATTAAGTTTTTTATACATAACGTCCAAAATACCGATAGATACATAGCCCATTAACATTAATTAGTAACATTAGCCCCTAAGTAAAGCAGAGCTTTTGTTATGGGAACTACATGACCGATATATGTACTACTTACTTACATACATGTTTTTTTGTAAGTTCATACATATATACATAGAAAACGCCTAAACATGAATACGGATCATGAAAACTCTTGTAGTTCCTATAATACAAGCTCTGCTTAGTTTGGGGCTAGATGATGCTGTGTGAAAAATGTCCAGCATTATTGATTTATGAAATCAGGATCTGAATTGCGGTCTGATCAATATTAGCCCAAACACAGTCTACTAATATAAATATTCTGTGCGTGGACTACCTTGCTTACCTCATGTTCTGTGTGTGTACTAGCTTGTTTTCCTCATGCCCTGTGTGTGGACTAGCTTACTTACCTCATGTTCTGTGTGTGGACTAGCTTGTTTTCCTCATGTTCTGTGTGTGCACTAGCTTGCTTACCTCATGTTCTGTGCATGTGCTAGTTTCTTCCAAAGCTTGCGGTCCTGGTGCTTGAAGAGCATCATCACGAGCTTAAGGCAGCAGGTTGAGGAGTTAACGGCGAGGTGCAATGGAGTATCACCGCCCTTTATGTCCTGGACAAAGAATTATTTAAAAATATAAATTAAAAGTTATTTTTTCTCGATGGTGCGGCGTGCGTGTAGCCTACAAAGTATGTGCGGGTTCAATTCTCTCAGCGCGACAAATTGTAGGATACCAAGTACGGAGTAGTCAGAGTTAGGTCCAAACATCAGATGGAACATGCCCGCGTTTTGCAAGTAGTTAGCATTCAACGTGCAAGCCCATCGCCGCTTTTGGAACACTAAATGATGGCATAAGCCTTCGAATTTTTGGTTCTAGGGCGTTCCCGTTTCCTCACGATGTTTTTCTTCACCGTTTTGAGCACGAGTTACATTTTTCGAGTGTAAAAAATATTGGTACACGACCGGGTTCGAACCCACGACCTCCTGATCTTAAGTCGGGGTATCACCCAATAGCCCGACAAAGCTGTTAAATATACCTGCCTATTGAATGTATAACCTTAAGACTATACAAATATGTTATGTGCATGAAAGCAATTAATAAATAAATAAATATACAAAAAGATAATAAAAATGTTCCCTTACCCCCTTCCATATGTCAGCGTTCGCGTGGTCCAATAATACGTGAACTGTGAAAAGTCTTGAATTCGAGGTACTGTGCATTCTGCAAGCCACGTGCAGTGCTGAATAACCTATAAATAAGAAAAACTTATAAACAACGAAACATTTTATATATTCAATGATTATTTGGTTTTTTAATTGTCCCAAAAACGACTTAAGTTCCTGAGATATAGGGTCTTGACAGACAGATGGACAACGAAGTGATCCTATTAAGGTACGGAGGAAAGTTCTTTCCTTTTGAGATACGGAACCCTAAAAGCAGAAACTCACCATCAGAGTTGGCGTGGTGTAGGCGGAACAGCGGCGGTAGGTCCCCGCGCTGGTCGTCCCTCGTGATCTCGGCCAGCACCGGTGCGTACGTGTCGCCGCCGCGCGCGCAGGCTATCACCAAGTTATCGCCCTGAGCGTCAACCTGGAAGCAAAATAGATGCAGACATTTTATTTTACAAATTATTAATTACTAGCTTCTGTCAATGGGGACAATGCCAGCGTGATCAGCCGACAATATCAGCGTGGTCAGCCGACAATGTCAGCGTGGTCAGCCGACAATATCAGCGTGGTCAGCCGACAATGTCAGCGTGGTCAGCAAACAATGTCAGCGTGTTCGGACGACACTTTTGGATGCACAAAAAAAACCTCATTGAGCGGGACATACCTCGTGGAAGACGCACTCGTTAGTGCACAGCTTGGGATCACTTCGGAGCACTAAATACACGCACTGCACAATGTATCGGGTGAGCAGGGGGCGGTTGGGGCAACGCAGAGCAGCGGCCTTCAGGATGCTGAGTCCTAGGGGCGAACATACATTTATATTAGTTAAGTTTGCAATTATGATTTGACAATGAGTATATAATGATGGACATTTTTCACACAGCATCATCTAGTCCCAAACTAAGCAGAGCTTGTATTATGGGAAGTACATGACTGATATACTACTTGTATCTATATATTTGGTAAATACATTCCTATTATACATAGAAAACACCCTCAGCCAAGACAAATATTTGCAGATCATACAAACATTTTTCCCGCGGCGGGAATCAAACCCGCCGCGGGTTCGATTCCCGCTGTAATTTTGACAAAACCAAGTGTACTATTGTAGCTCCTACTACCTAATGAGTTTTTTTATTGTAATTAAGATAAGATCATTAATTAATTTGACTATTTACATACTTTTTATGATATTTTAATATATACAAATGAATGAGTATATTGCCAAATAAATTAATATTTAACACATCATGGGGAATACAGTCGTGAGCGTGTTTGTTTTAAACATTTACTTTACATTACACATAAAGTGTAATGTAAACCATACATTACACATAAAATGGGGGCTGAAATTTAATATTGGACTTTTTATAATTTTTTTAGAAGTATTTTTTAATTGTTCCTCTAAAAATAATAAAATTTATAATACCGATCGAAAGGATAATAATAGAATCAATTCCTTCTCAATAACATAGTACTCAACGCGATCAAATTATAGGAACACCATTAAATCTGATAATGTTTAGGTAACCTTAAAAGACGTTGCAGGTGCCATCTAGAAAGCTCTAAGGAGCCCAGCCTATCATACATTTTGCATTCGTCTTCAAGGAACGGGAAAAACTTCTTAGATGTTTTAACGTCACGGGTTTTTTTGGCAAAAACTTAAGAGCATAAGAGACGGTAATTTCCTTCAACAGTGTAATAAATCCAGTTTTCACATTTTAGGAGGAAAATATCAGTGGATAGGTAGGTAGGTATATTCGTAGTATGGGGGTACACCAATTAACCCATTGTAATCATTCGTACTATCTAAAGTTTCGTACTAACTTTAGTTCTATCTAAAGGTTGACTGGTAGAGATCGTTAATTAGCGAAAAGACTATCCATTGTACAACATTATCAAAATTTGTAAGGCCTACAATTTTTGAAGCTGAAATATTTTTTGGTGTGCTATAAAGTATTTTCTATCTATCTAGACGTGAAAAAGACCGTTTTAAAGCAAAATAAAATTGGATTTTCTGGATGGCTCAGTAGATAGGTGTGTTTTGCTCATTTTGTAGGTATTTCTAGTATTTTTTCTTTTGAATGTTTATTTCTGGCTTAACTTGGTTGTTGCTTGTGTCCTACTAAGTTTGTCTGGGAGAGATCGCTTTTAAGCGATAAGACCGCCCATTGCATCTTTAATACGTAATTGTTTACTTTGTTTATTTAATATGGTGTACAATAAAGTATTTTTGTTAATTCATTCATAATCCTTGTTCTAATTTTTTTTCTTGAGTTGCGTGGCAAGTTTTTAACGTTTTTATTTTATTTCCAATAAATATTAATGGTATCATTCAGCATTAGAAGTGACCATATTTTTAAGACTAGTGCGCTTGGCATGAGCACCCAAGAAAACTTTTGTCAAACAAAAACTATTTTTTTTTCTTCTTGGCGGTAAACAAAACCGTTGTCTTGGGTCTTAATCAGACAGGGGCCTAACTATGAAGTCTTACAGCGATTCAATTCAGGCAAATATGTCACTTTTCGCTTTGCGATTGAGGACGCTATGGCGTTGTTAAAGCTTTGTCATTCGCAAGCAGGATTTGACATCGTTGCCTGAATTGAATCGCAATAAGACTTGATGGTTAGGCCCCAGTTCAGTTTCCTACAAGGTATCACACGGTGCCACTGCATGCAATGTCACAGTTTAAATGGTAGTAGCTCGACAGTATGCAGTCCTACCTAACTACACTCCGTCCACTACATTATTTTCTCTATGACAGATCAGATTGACTGGATCAAGGGGATTTATTAACCATAACGAAAATACAATTCAATATATAGCTAATAACACATTATATATCACGGCACATAGCATTTACTAATAACTCAGCAGGCTGTATGCGCCTTTAAGACTCTTAACATAAATAAATAAAAGAATTGCACTTTTTAAAACTTATTTTCTATTGGTTTTGCAATTGTTTTGGGATTAATAACGTGAACTTTACGCGATGGTTTTAACTGGTGATGTTTACCAAGCTTGTTTACTTCTTAAGCCAATAGACACATAAATACATAGTCCTGATCCCACACTGAAATTCCCTGTATCGTGAGCATCAGAAACTACGAGTACCGTGGTACCACAACACCCAGACACGGAACAAAATATCAGAAACATTTGTCCTACAGCAGAAATCAGAATATTTATTTGCATAAATATAGGTCAGCTAATACATGTTAAAATTTTTTAGGCCCTTATTATTATTCTACCAATATAGTCAAAAGGTAGATTGAGAATTAATTTAAATACTAGAATAATTATAAAATGTCAGAACTTATACCCTAACGTTTGAATTAAAAATGCCAATAACTATTACCTACCTACCATAAACAACTTAATGTAATAAAATTCACTCCTCAGTTATTGGTAATAATAACATTATTACATATTATACAGCTAGAATCTATCCCTCATTTCTTGCGTAAGATCCGAGGCGTCACCGAGATTGTCATATATAAAATACAAATGTCAAATAGATGGTAACATAGTGTACGGACTATTCTTGCAATATGTTGTCCAGCCCTATGTATAAAGTTTATTTATATGAACTTAAATGATGCCACACCGTCAAGGACAACTACATAATATACTTGTAGCGACTGCCAACCGATCTACATAGATAGTGGTACTTACACGTACCTTATTTAAGTACTGCCTTGAACAGGCTTTAAGCTTAAAGCGCAGACAGGTGCCGAATAAGCACGTCAAAAAGTAGTCATACAAGTTTCGAAAAACGCATATGCAAAGATTACTATATCCCCATGATAGAGATCCACAGATACATAACTCAGTGCGTAGATCTTTGAGGATATCAAGTAGGGTTGGTCAGACGCATGTCCAAATATTATATTTGGCGTTTTTACAAGTAGTTACAATTAATGAATGTAACTGACAATATATGCGTGAAAACACAAATTCTTTGCTTTTTCTCTGTCAAACGATACTTTTCAAAAATATTTAATAGCAAGGTGCTTTTATATAAGTATAAAGTCTTCTTAATTTTATCTGTTCGGTCACAAGTTTCAACTATTTTTTCACAATTTGCAAAGGTTTTATAAATCGTGTTTTGGAAAAAAGATTTTTAACAACAAAATAATATGCTGAGCAAAGCGTCAGTTTCGGCTTCAGCCCCTTAACAACCTACCTACAATTTTAACTCAAAAACTAAGTACTTACAACTTACTTGGACAACAGTTTTAAGAGTTAAGCTTGCCTTTTTTGTACAAATACAAGCAAAATAAACATTAATAAGGATACAGTCATGTACACCAAGGACAGTAACATTTTTTTTTTTTTTTTCTATGCAACGAGAACATATTAAGTAGGATGAATAAGATCACCTTGCTCAATTGGCACGACACGAATCATAAAAAAAACAAGGGAACTCCCCTTTGTTTTTTTTTATGCCTGATTCCAAGACTTGGTCGCGAGGATTCCGCGTAAATTAAATTCTAAATAAAATCTTAAACTCGCTAGTTTATTAGTCGACGATTCAAAAATATCCTTTTCTATACTAATATTATAAGTTTACATGTAGGGGTAAGCATAGAAAAGTGTATTGGTAAAGTATTTGGCTTCATCGTCAACATCAATAGCCTATAGAAGTCCACTCCAGGGTGTCTAGACAAATACCACTTTCTGTTGGCGTCAACGGCTGCGGAAAGATTTGAATTGTATGTGAATGACATTCGCTGTTGAAATGTCACGTGACTACTGTCAAGTTGTTCCTTGACAAATTTGCGTAAGCGTGAGGTATTTGTCCAGACCCTCTCCATAGGCCTCCCCTAAGGAGTGCCATGACGAACGATCTCAGGCCACCTTCTCCGTCGCACATCGTGTATGGATATTCCCCATAGTAACTAATTATGATTACTTTGTAGGTAGGTAATATCACATTTATGAAATCGAACCAAACCAGTTATGCAACTTATGACACTAGACGCAACTTATGTGAAGACAAAATGACTGGGTTTTTGAATAAATTAAATACTTTGCGTGCGGAACGGTAGGAGTACTTTAAGTACATGGAAAAACATAGCGCTAGGGAAATCCTAACTGGATCTACAACAAACACGCTCACGACTATATATCCCACTTTTATCATCCTGAGACACATTCAGTCAGAGACGTCCAAACATTATATTTGGCAGATGCCAGCATTTTGCAAGTAGTTAGTTTTCCACGCGACAGGTTGCACGGCTTATTAGAACACTAACTGATGTCACATGCCTTCGAATAATTGGTTCTAGGGCATGCCATTCCTTACAATGTTTTCCTTCATCGTTTTGAGCACGTGTTAAGCGCGCATAAACATAGCGGCCTATGGCAGGTTAACTGGATCTACGCAATTAGAATCTACAACGCATTAACTCTGATCATTAAATACTTTAAAAGTCCCACGTTTCAAATGAGTTTAAAAAAAATGCCTTTAGGTTTTCTATAGCTTAGATGAGTATTTTGCGGGGACGACGGCATAACATATTTTACATTCACAGTTAACAGAGTAGGTATGATTTTTAGTAAGGTAGTTTTATATTATAGGTTCTTGTGATAAGTTGTGTCTAACGGTATTAATATTTAGGAGTGTACAACTAGTTGTGCATACTGATTGGTATGCACTGATATGGAACACCTGGAATAAAGTCATACAGTAGGCGAGGTGACTCGATGCGACGCTTCATACTAGCGCTCGATTATATTAAAAGTAACGAGTAACGTAACGATAACGAGTGCTTATTGTTTTAGTAACGAATACATACGGGTATTAAAATCGTTACTTTTACAGCTCTATTTAGGACAATAAAAAGCCGGAATAGGGAAGTACCTACTCAATATCAGGAACTTACCGAAATCGCCGGCGAATAGGGCCGGAGTCTGCGCCAGCACTCTTTGGCAGACCAGCGCGAAGAGGGCGTATTGGAGGTCCTCCTGGTCGCACTCCTTAGACAGGGTTAGAAGGATGTGGTGGAGAACCCTGAATGAAAGTATTAACGCTTTATTGTACAGAAATAGAAATATATTCGTTGCTTGAACTGAACTTATATCTGCAAGATCATCCGGCAATTAAGTAGGTTCTTATGTTTAAAATAAATCAACTCTACCTACCGACAATTGCTAACCCTACTATCCTACTTCCTATCCTATCCTACTAATATTATAAACGCGAAAGTTTGTGAGGATGGATGTTTGTTACTCTTTCACGCAAAAACTACTGAACGGATTTTGATGAGACTTTACAGTAATATAGCTTATACATCAGAATAACACATATGCTACTTTTATCCGGGTACCACGCGGGCGAAGCCGTGAGCAGAGGCTAGTTAACAGCGTTTCAGTATTTGACACTAAGCCTTTCAACATTACCATTTTGCTAGTGTAATAAATTTCAATTTAGTGAAAGGATTCTGTATGGCTATTCCCATCAAAATGTCACGTTTCCTTACAGTGTAAACCACAGTGCAATTTGTACAAATAAAATAACAATTCAACATGAAATTAATTGAAGAGAATGAGGTCACCTTTTATGTATGTTGCTCATTAGTAATATAATGATAAGCGTTTAATCATCTTGTTTGGTTCTGTGGTTTCTATGTTAATGTTAAAAGGATTACTTGTACATTTTAAAGGTATCAACGCTCTGTTTGGAATGCTTTGGAATTAACCCTAAATAAAGCAGTAGCGGGCGCGATTCTGTTATTTTCTAAGGTTAATTTCAAAAGGATTACTTGTACATTTTAAAGGTATGAACGCTCTGTTTGGAATGCTTTGGAATTAACCCTAAATAAAACAGTAGCCGGCGCGATTCCGTTGTTTTCTAAGGTTAATTTCAAAAGGATTACTTGCACCTTTTAAAGGTATCAACGCTCTGTTTGGAATGCTTTGGAATGAACCCTAAATAAAACAGTAGCGGGCGCGATTCTTTTGTTTTCTAAGGTTACTTTCAAAAGGATTACTTGCACCTTTTAAAGGTATCAACGCTCTGTTTGGAATGCCTTTGAATGAACCCTAAATAATTCTCTTTCATCATACCGGTTCAGCTTATCCATTATAATGACCTTTTTAGCGCAACAAGATAGCCAGTGACAAAAAACACCAAGAAATGTGAAGCTGAGAGAACGAAATGGATGGAATAAAGTTTATAATAATAAGCCTACCTATAATTACTCATGTTTTCCATGTGCACTTTAGTTTTCAAATACACTTCGAGAACCTAGTGTCTAGCCAAACGTAACATAGGTTTTAAGATACTACTAACTATATAAACTACAGATTGTTGAATTAAATAAAAACTGAACTGTCTTCATTAGTTTCAAAAATAACTTACCCATACGAAGTTTTCAGATCCAACTTCGAAACTTTCAAGCACAAATTCTTCCTCTCGACCGTTTTCAATTTCTGCATGTGCTCCTCAAAAATCTCCTTACAAGATTTCCTGTTAATATCACAGCAATCCTTCTTAGAGAAACCATTGGATATCTCCTTCTGCAGATCTTTAAAGTTCTTCATTGTCATTGAAGATTGTGAAATTGACGATGCTCTATCTCGCTTTATCTCTTTCTCTTCTTCATCGTATGATAGAGGAGATATTTCTTGGTATTTCTCGAAATCGCTGTTGTAAACTGGAGATGACCTAGCAGGAGACAGGGTATACTCGGAATTGGAAGCATAGAATGCCTGAGATTCTGATAAAGGACTAGGCACAGAACGGGGCGGGGTCGGGAATATTCCTGAGCTGTCAGTCTTAGGATAATTCCCGAAGGGAAGCATGGAATTAGCGAATTCGCTTTCTTCGTAACTGGATAGGTGCGTGGAGAATTCCTCGATAGGGTTGGGACTGGGGATTTTTTCGGGGATAACGTCAATTGAATATTCCCGGATCTCGTAGATTTGCGAGAATTCTGAGAGTACGTCGTCTACTATGTTGTCGTTGGAGATGACGTCGAGTACATCCTCCCAGTACGCAGGGTCTGAGTGGTAGATCTCCGCAACGCTATTCAACGCCACATCTAGCTCTGAGAAGTCTGTTGGAGTGGGGTTCACGATAACTTGACCGCCTGATAACGTTTGTTTGTTGATTTGACTTATCTGTAACGAAATAAGTTCAAGTTTAGATGTTTGCTAGGAAGTAATGTAAAGTTAAACATGAAACACAAGTGGTGATTCCGCATGATGTACTTCGACAGTTTTTTAATCACTACGTAGATCCTTGATGATTCAAACATTATATTTGTACTATCTAAGTTTTGCATAGTGAGCATCCCGTGTCAGAGATTGCAAGCCTATCGCTGTTCATTGGACCACTAAAACATGCCTTCTTTTGGTTCTAGGGCATGTCGGTTTCCTTATAATGTTTTCCTTTGTCGTTATGAGCACATCAATTTAAAAATTCTCAGGGATGCCGACCTTCTGAAACAGAGCACAGCCCACAAGGCCAGCACGGCCGATCGTGGAGATACTGGGAAGCGTTTTAAAATTAGTAAAAGGTTGTATCTAACACTGGCATGATTATCAACAGACTGAAGTTATCCACTGTTGGACATAGACTACTTCAAAAGATGCTCCAGGTGGAAAAAAATTGTATGATTTGCAAATACACTTGGGTGCAAAAAAATCGCACATGTATAAATTTTCATCAAATTTTCAAAAAACAAAAAAAACGTGTTTGTTTTTATTTTTTTTGGTATCTAATGTTAAAGTTTATTTCAAAACCTATCCAGCGGTACCTTTTTTGTCCTTATACCGCGTCTACTTAGTGAGTTTTGGGTAAATGTCTGAAGTACCTGTTTTTTGTGTATTTATAACATAAAAGTTAGGGGTTGAAATTAAATTAAAAACATGAAAATCAGCATAAAAACTTTTTTATTAATAAGGTGTGTTCCCTCCCCTAGCCCGAATGACTGCTTCCATGCGTTTTTTCATTGACTGAACTAAAGTTTTTATAAAATCTTGCGGTATGGCCTCCCATTCTTCTTCAATCGCATTTTGCAGCTCCTGGAGACTCGTTGGGGCAGTGTCTCTGGCCCGAACGAATTTTTTTAGCTCGTCCCATAAATGTTCAATCGGATTGAGGTCCGGGCTGCGAGCTGGCCACTCCATGACAGGCGCCGCAACCTCTTCAAGGTACTGGTCCACAATACGAGCCGTATGCGGTCTTGCATTATCTTGCATGAAGATGAAGTTTTCTCCGATGTATCCCGCAAATGGTACAACGTGGTCCTGGAGTACTTCCTCAATGTACCTTTGAGAAGTGAATCCCCTTGATCGGCGGCCAGGATTCGCTCCGGAGATGAAAACAAGATCAGTCTTTGCCTCCAGTGATATGCCTCCCCAGAACATGCATGATCCACCGCCGTAAGAGACTCGTTCTTCGATGCAGCATTGTTGAAATCGCTCGCCTGGCCTTCGGTAGACTCTTCCTCTTCCATCTTTGCCATGTATGCACATCCTGCACTCGTCAGAGAACAGGACTGCGCTCCATTGGTCTTCAGTCCATTCCAAATGCTCTCGAGCGAATTGAAGGCGGGTTTGTCGGTGGGCTGGGGTCAGTTTCGTCCATTTGCTGGTCTGTGCGCAGTCAGATTCCCTTCCCGTAGTCGTCTTCTAACTGTCCATCGGCTGACATCGACTTCCCGTGTTTCTTGGAGACGCTGTCCCAATTGAACTGCATTCAAACGCCGATTGCGCAATGTAGTCGTCACAATAAAGCGGTCGTCACGCCTTGTTGTGGCACGGGGTCGGCCAGATCCTTGGCGCCGTTTGAAGCCGCCAGTCTCTTGATACCTCTGCCATACTCGACGGACAGAGAACCGGCTTAGATTCAGTTGTCTTGCCACTTCAATTTGGTTTCTCCCTGCTTGAAGTAGGGCCACCACTTGAGCGGCTATTTCTGGTGTGGTACTCATTTTTTAATTTTGGGTTACGATGTTATCAATTGACGACTGTTCAAGGTACACGTTGATGTGCGAATGAGGTCACTACCCTTAAAACGCAACATTTTATACCTGCGACAAGTAGTGCGAGCGTCTCTACCTGTAACGAGCGATTTCGGGGTATGCTATTGTATTGTTGTTATTGTATTGTTTATAGAGGTTGATGGTCACTCGATGTGTCACTCAAAAGCCTACGTATGCATTTTGATTTAATGGTAGTAACATTTTGCAGTACCGTTAAAATCACACAAATAAAAATTCAGCGAAAGTCAAAATGTTGCATACGTGCGAATTTTTTGCACCCAAGTGTATTTGTCTCGGTGTTTTCTATATATGATAATACTTAATACTTATGTAAGAATTAAAAAAAAATATATATAAGTAGTATATAAGTGAGTATAATACTATACTCACTGACATACTACTTATATATTATTTCAAAGAGGAAATTGCCGTGAGGTTCCTCCATCCGCAGCATTTCCTCAAATTTGAATCGGTGAGGGTAATATCGGACATTTATGACCTTCCTACACTGTGTCGCTCAGTTCGTAATCGCTTTCGGAAACCTTTTATTCCCAAGCGGTTGTCGGTTCTGGGACTAATGGCTTGCCCTAAGGATCTTGAATACCCTCCAACCTCCAACCAACCAACCTTACGGTTATACGGACCGAAGCTACGAGAGATGCGCATACGTCCGCATACGCATCTCTCTACAACTATGTCTAAAGATCTTGAACAACTGGATAGACTTTGCCAGACAGTATTCTTTCAATCACGGGAAAGTGTTGCCAACTCGGTCACTTTATAATTAAAACTATCCACTTTTCATTATCGTTTGGTGATATATAAAACTGCTTATTGATGCCATAGAAGTATCTCAAATCGACACTGGCCGGTGTCGACATTTGTGTCGAGCGTCAGTGTCGACGAGTATCCTTTCATAGCATAGCAACTGAGAGATATCGGCGACTATATTTTCGTCCGAGGATTTCCTTAAGCTAACATAAATGTTAATGTCAGATTTTGTTTTTTTGGATATCCTCTAATCTTGTTTTTATGTCATGTTAATTTATAATACACTCGGGGTTTTAGAATCATACTATTTTGAGTTGAAAAATACTTGATTGATGAACCTAACAGGAAGGAAAAACTAACGAAGTAAATAAATCCTATGAAGATTTTTGTTATCAATTTGCAATTATAAATTTATTTACGCAACGGAAATATAAAAAAATCAACCTATTATACCTTCGTATTTTTATACTTAGTTATAACCGTCACATACATACTTCGACGTGTCTGTAATTTATACTCTGTAATAGGCTTTTACGCGATCCATAAGAAGTCTTCAAGGATGGTTCTTAGATAGGTTTTATCGCAACAAGAGGGCGCTACAATCGATGATAGAAATACAAATAGGGGTTTTCCAATTTTGTAAAAATTTACTTGTTTTAATAAACCCGCTAGTTATTTAGACATGACTTAAGTTTAGTGTAGACGGGCTTGAGATAGCATATAATTTTATAAACAAAAATGATTTTTCTGATCTACACCCTACGTATTATGGAGACTCTTAATTACACAAAGGTTAGCTGGAAGAAAACTTTACGACCTCTGTGGCGCAGTGGGCGAAGGCCACCCTGAGATGCAAAAGGTTGTGGGTTCGATTCCCTCCGCGAGACAAATGTTTGTATCATCTGCAAGTATTTGTCTCGGGTTTGGGTTTTTGTATAATATGTATGTATTAGGTTGGGGAAAAAGTCTTTTCGCATTATTGTATGTATGAACTTGTAATAAAATCTCTTTGGCTATACTATTTGTATCTGGCTGGTTTTGGTATCATTAAAAGTTTAAATTTTAAAGAAGATAATTCCAAATTCAAATTAGGAAAATGTGTGATTTTTATTTGTTTTTCGTACTGTTAAGATGAGTGAATCTAATGAAGAAATTCGATACATTTTAAAATTTTACTACAAAAAAGGTAAAAATGCAACGCAAGCCGCGAAAAAAATTTGCGATGTTTATGGACCTAGTGCAGTGTCTGTGAGAGTAGCACAAATTTGGTTTAAGCGTTTTCAATCCGGAAATTTTGATGTCAAAGATGCACGTCGCTCTGGTCGCCCTATTACGGATAAAATGGATGCCATTTTTGAAAAAGTGGAGCAAGATCGGCATATCAGTAGTTACGACGTAGCTGAAGAACTGGGAATTGACCACAAAACAGTTTTGGCGCATTTGAAAAAAACTGGGTACACAAAAAAGCTCGATATTTGGGTACCTCACGAGCTCACTGAAAGAAACCTAATGAACCGTGTTCTCATTTGTGATTCTTTATTACGACGTAATGAAACCGAACCATTTTTGAAGAAATTTTTGACCATTTTTGACCTCACACATCTTTAGCCACTCAGCAAAAATTAAGAGAGTTTGGCTGGGATGTGTTAATGCATCCGCCGTATAGTCCTGACCTTGCACCTTCAGATTTCCACCTGTTTCGGTCTCTTCAGAATTCTTTAGGCAGTGTCAGGTTAACATCACGAGAGGACTGCCAAAACCACTTGTCGCGGTATTTTGAACAGAAGCCCCAAAGTTTTTATAGCAATGGGATCATGTCCCTGCCTACAAAATGGCAAAAAGTTATCGAACAAAATGGTACCTACATACTTTAGTTAAATGTAAATAAACTATATTAAAAAATGTTTTGAATTTTCTTAAAAAATGCGAAGAAACTTTTTCCCCCACCCTATTATTTACAAACAATAATAATATAAGTAGTATATCAGTCATGTAGTTCCCATAATACAAGCTCTGCTTAGTTTGGGGCTAGATGACGCTGTGTGAAAAATGTCCAGCATTATTAATTTATTTATTTTATTGTATTTATCGCTTGTGTCACTTTCCGGTTTTCTATTAACAACGGAAAATAATATAATTGTTTAGTGTTTAATTTGAAATGTTATGGCGATAAGGGGTAGTTATACTATATATATATATAAATATGGGCATGTTTAACTTTAAATTATATTTTATATGTAAGTAAATTTGCGTCCCAGATATTGGGGAATGTGAGCTCCATAAAATATTATAAATAACTTTGTACTACCGCATTTAGTCAAATAAATGGATTATTATTATTATTCATAGTTTCTATTTCATGATTCTCTTGTTGCTTGCGCGCACTCTGCTTAGGAGAGTGTATCGGTGCGCGTATCGGCGAACATGCCTGAAGCACTACAGAAGCGCGGGAGCCGCAACAGCGCGCAGCGTCCTGTAAGAGTTATTAAATTGGACCCGCAGAGCATTGTAAGCCTTTTCAGTACGTTGAAACCACTCGCGGAGTACATGGATGAACAGTACAGGATGACTAGACAAATACCACTTTATGTTGGCGTTAACGCAGCGGAAATATTAAAATGTATGAAAATAACATTAGCTGTGGAAATGTCACGTGACTTCCGCCAAGAGTACTTGACAAATTTGCGTTAGCCTGAAAGGAAAACTAAGCGTGGGGTATTTGTCTAGCCCCCCCAGTACACCTTAAAAAGGGTAATTTTGACAGCGTATGTACATCGTGCGAAATCTGCGGGCCAGCATATTGGCCCTGACTGACAATATTGGCTATATCGTTCCATATCGGCGTCGTCTTGCAGGTTTATAACAAAACACCCAAATTTTCAATAAATATCTGCAGAACATTTAAACATTTGCCCCACAGCGGGAATCGAACCCGTCTCAGCCGCCCTGAACATTGGCGGATCTAGGATTTTGGTTATGGAGGGGCTTGACACAGCTAAGGTGGGCATTATCAAGGTAAACACTAACACAGTTTTATTTGTCAGGGGTGGGTCAAATACTGGGCTTGAGCCCATTAGCCTCCCCCCTGGATCTGCTCCTGGTACCTAGATATAGTGAATATTGACGGTAGCCTTTAATTAAAATGGATGATAAATGATATAGCGACGGGTCGGTAAGTTGGCTTCGTTGATTGTACGTAATATCATAGATTACCTACCTACCTACTTTATATGTATGTGTGGATCGCCCCGCGACTTCGTCCGCTTTGAGATTTTTTTCATACAAATATCATCTTCCCGCTACAATCGCTAGGGGTGGGCGGAAGAAGGAACTAAAGCTACGGAATCGACTATGAATGGCTTAATCGGGACAAATCCCGCGTTAAACACTCAACTTTCACTTCAATTGCGAGAAAATAAAATAATTATTACCATATTTTTTTTTGAGATTTCGCAGCTATACATTTCCTCTGACCCTTGCATCCAACGATCGCCATGACACGCTAGGTACTGCAGCAGTCACTTTCAGTTCCATTTTCAAAAATAAATTCAAATAAAGAATAATAGATAGATAGATAGACTATAGACGACTAAAAAAAAAATGTCCCTTAGTTTTAAAAGTACACTTTAGTCCGCCTACGCTTGGCTAAAATTACAACTTTTAGAGTATGAGAAGTGATAAATCCTTATATAGACCTCTAGAGACAATACGTAACCTCTATATTTCTTACCTAAGATGTAGGTCTATGATATCAGGAAACTGTCAAGATAATTCTTGGAAAATCCGTTCAGATTGTAACATTTTAATACCTAATTAGTTAGTCGCGTGCACATATTCCACTGACGTCACGTGCCATAATAATAAAGCGCTTTATTTCAGACACAAGATCAATTTCTTAATATCGTAGAAACATAAAAATATCAATGCAAAGAATACAAAGTATGTACTTAGGTATGTACCTACCTATGCAAGTACATACATAGAAACAGCTCAGGATGCTATAAGCACCCAGCGTCTATACATAGATCTCCGTTTGGATCTATCTATCCGACAGAATAGAACACTGTGAGGAAACCAATTAGTATTCTAGCAGCGGCGATGGGCTTGCAACCTGTCAAATACGAAATACCTACTTTGCAAAATGTGGGCATGTGCCAAATGTAATGTTTGGCACATGCCCACATGCGTCTGACTGGGAAGTCAGAGGCACGGGGAGTCATTAGAAATGCTTAAAGGATATTGAGTAGGTAGGGAGTACCCTACCTACTTTATTTTTTACTTTGTTTTGGTACTTACTTACCTAGTATACTAGGTAAGTAAGTACCAAAACATCTGAAAGAAAGATGTCTACCGTGCCTATTACAGTCGTAAGGCTATTTCTTTTTAAATTTTTAATCTTTAATTCGATCTTAAAAAAAACAGAATTAAGGTACTCACTGAGGCACCTCATTTTAGGCACTGCCTAATTTTTGCCAGTTCTGTCATATAGAGTTCACACTTTAAGGTCAAAAAAAACAGCTGTAAATGAACTAAAATGAGTATGGTCTGCAAATATTTGTTTGTAAGCAGTGTTTTATTCCAAAAACCAAACAGTACTTTATACTTCATACTTTATTACTTTACGATATGTGTAATTTCAAATTAAACATTAGAAAACGTTTAGCTAAACAGCTCTTTTAAAATCCATAAAGAAGACCCTTAGTACCAGATCGATTAATATTATCAGGGAAACGATGGGTCACCCCTTATTTTTCTCCCATAAATCCCGCTGAATCGGATTTTTTAGGACAGATTGATTTATTTATATAACTATGTACAGAAACTAGAGACGAAACAGCTAGCTATCTAAAGACAGTTGCAAACGATCTACATATATATAGTTCAATTGATCTAGATCACTACCAGATGGAAGCGTCCCAGAATGCTGGCTGAATTGCCACGCTGAATGGCAATGCTAATGCGTTGACCCATATAAAAGCCAGCTTTCTGGTCACGCGTCGCTACGACAAGTAGCCCTGAAAGAATTATGAAAATTTTCTTGTTTTTGAATCTGTTTAAATACAAAAAGGTACTAAATTAAATTAACGAACGGTTTTCTCTCTAGAAACGAATGTTGTTCTTTTGAGACCATCGATAAAACATAATGATCTGCTTCTGTGAAAAAAATATTGCGTACAAGGCCATTTCAACCAAGTTTAATATAGAGTGTTTATTTGCGAGAAGGAGACAATTCACGTAATAGACAAGGACAGAATGATGTCGTGTCGACAACCTATTATGTAACTGGCAGTTTTTGCAAGGATGTGGGCGCCGGCTTAAGTAGTGATTAGTAATTATAATTTTTTAAGCGCGGTTTTACCATTTAAGCCGGCTAATACCGAAAAGTAGGTTATTTCCAAGGTAGGCTTAAATTTTTATTTCGATTATTCCTACATTTATTATTATTTGAATAATTTAATTTATATCTTACGCCTCAGAGACCTTTGAGAGGCCTAAGCGGGGCCTGAGCCAACGTCGTCGATTCTCTTGTACACCAACTAAACTTAATTTTATATATGGCTCTCTTTTACTAACAGTAACCAAAAAACAATTTTAGTACCGTAATCGTATTTATTAGTCAGATTTAAATTTTCCATACAAGTTTAGTCGTGATTTCAGACCATGCTGACTGTAAACACGAAGAAGAGCGACACGTAAAACTCATTTGACAGGAGGTAAATTATTGCCAACTTTTACTTGCGTGCACTATCATTAAAAGAGAGCGACAGTCTAAATTAAGTTTAGTTTGTGAACAAGCGAATTGGCAATGTCACGCACTAACTTGAGACGTAACTTTTCCACGTTAATATTGTAATACAATATTAACGTGGATAATACAATTTTCCACGTTTTGTACCACTGGAAAACCAATAGATTAGTATTAGTGCGCCACTAGTAATAAATCTCTCAAGTCAAAGACTTTAATAAAACGTACATGTTTTCCCCCGCACAACAATGGAAATCTGAATAACTGCTATGCATTCAGAATATTAATCTTTTTGGGATTAGCATTTCGACACAAGGTGACGCCATTTTGTTTTCCCCGTTTAAAATGGAGGAAAGATCGCGCACCTAGGGCCGAAGATAAAACTTGTTCTTGACTATATTTATTTCAAACGAGAAATAAAGCATGAGAATAATTTTATTTTAATTCTGTGAGAATTGTTATATCAATTTTATTAGATTGCATATCTTTATTTAGTATTATATATCTTTATTATACTTTATATTTGTTTCTTTAATTTCAGCACTACAAGGTGTAATGGCTAATGCTATCGACTTTCGATCTGATGTGCGTTCACATCCCGTCGTGCATCAATGGGTTTTTCCACGCTAAAAATTTGCTAAAAATTTCGAAGACATGGCACATAAAAGGAGTCTTTAGGAGGCGCACTAAATCCTTTCACCACACTAGTTATTTCGCCACTGGTCAATAGGCTCCTTCAGGGCCCCTATACATCACCCTGGTCAGATCACTGACCTAACGCAGGGTGATCATGAAAGAACCAATGCTACAACAAAGATCGAGAAATACACGTCATAACTATGTACCTATAAGAGTACTCTTAACCGACGTATTTGTAAGAAGAATGTGATGAAGTTGAATGAAGCGAAAGAAGTAATTCTTCCATGATCACAGCAAATGGAAATCCGTGGTCTCTGCCTACTCCGAGACACAGGCGTGACTTTATGTATATACTAGCTGTTGCCAGAGGCTTCGCATGGAGTCGTGTTTTTTTTTAAACCGATATTCTCCTACAATCTTTTACCACCCACGTCACTATTTACTAAATAATTATATACTTACTATACCTACACAGTACATAGCTACGATTAACTATTGTATAATACATAACATAGCTAAGTCAGAATCTGGCAACATGTATGTATATAGCGCAGCCAACTAGCTTAATAAGCCTTTCCGACGCCGTTCAACTATGGGCCTGAATGATATAATGCTGGACATTTTTCACACTGTATAATTTAGCCCCAAACTAAGCAGAGCTTGTATTATGGGAACTACATGACTGATATACACTGGCCGCCAAAAAAATCGACCCACCCGCTAATTTTGAGTAACAAAGTTGTTATCTTAAGTATGCGTTGACATATTGGTATGTTTTGCTTATGCTTTATAAATAAACATCTGAGTAACCACTTGACATTGTTTAAGACGAATACAAGTGCTATTGTGGGTATTTGTAACATTTTAAAAGCACTGATAAAAAAATAATGACTTTTGCATAGAGTGCAAGGTTAGTTTATTTAGAACTTTTTTCGCGGCATATTCACCGTGCATCGTAGTGATTTAATCTTTTGTTAGAGCAATCATATTCGTTGCTTTTAACCATAAAATATGGATACAACTGAAGCAGAAGCCGCTCAAGTGGTAGCTCTCGTTCGTGAAGGGCTAAGTCAGCGAAATGTGGCAAGAAGATTAAATTTGAGTCGATCAGCAGTGCGTCGACTTTATAAACGATACTTAGAGACGGGAGAGTACCGCCGGAGACCAGGATCTGGAAGAGGACGTGTCACAAACACGACGGATGACCGTTTTATTGCCTTGACTTCCTTGAGAAATCGGCATCTTTCTGCTGTTGATGTGCAGGGCAGGCTGAGGGACACTCGTGGAGTGGCTGAAAGTGAGAATACGGTGAGAAGAAGACTTCGGGAGCAAAACCTGAAACCACACAAGCCTGCCACGGGACCAAAACTCACTGCATCTCATCGGCAAGCAAGGTTAGAATTTGCTCGGCAACACATCCAATGGGATCTTGGTCAATGGGAGACAGTTCTGTTCAGTGATGAGAGCCGAATGTCCCTTGTAGGCTCTGACGGACGTCGTAACGTTATGAGAAGACCAGGAGAAAGTTATGCTCAGTGCTGCATAAGAGAAACAGTCCGGTTTGGAGGAGGCTCTACAATGTTTTGGGGAGGCATCTCTTTAAATTTGCCATTTCATTATCTTATCACATTTTTATGTAAAATATCCCGTACCACGCAAGATTTTTAGGTTTTTTACAACCCCATAATTGCATTTTTTCATTATCAACATAAAAAATATCTATAGATTGTAGTAAAAACCTTATCTAAACTTTTAACTTTTAGTAAAAACTTTTTTGCGAAAAAACGTAGGTGGGTCGATTTTTTTGGAGGCCAGTGTATTTCAACGCTGTAACGTTTGTTTCAATATTGTGTTTGTTTTGAATGAATGGGTGGAAAATATACAAATCATAGCATAAACACAATGAATAATAAACATATTATATGTTTATATATATATATATGTGTTTAGTTTTTTTTAGCTTAAAGCTACAAAAAATATATATTTTTTTATGATATTTTTTCGATCCTATCTCTTTCATTATCTCTATCTAGCTCAAGGTTTGCTGGAAGAAACTATTTATAGGGTTAAGCTCGCCTTTGTACATGTAATTTAATTCTGCCTTTTGTAAGTGTTTACAATAAATAATACACTATTAAAATTAAAGGTAAAACGAGCAGTGTTATCGTTAAAAGTGATAACCTTTGGATGGAGTGTGTTCCTGAGCGAATCTGGGTTTTACCTACTTAGAGGTAAATATAGTAGATTGTGTCACAACAGACCAAAATAATGTATTGAGGGCGAGATATTTGAATATTTGAATCCTAAGCATATCGAGGGATTCAACGTCGTACGTCACACGAAGTTCAATAATTTTGTTACCGTGTGGCACACTCTGCTTTTCATCCCCCTCTATGAGAAAAATAAATAAGAGATGCTTTTAGTAGTGACGAATATTAATATATTAACGACGAATTAATTATATTTATATTCGTATTAGTTAAAATTGTCTGTAATATTTTGATAAAAAGTAATAAAAAAATGAATAAGAAGTTCCCGTGGTTTTTTTAAATTTGTGAATAAGTATAAGACTAAACGCGACGTTTCATATTATGATAGAGCAAGTTTCTTTTTATTCTGTACGATGCGTAATTATAATTTTCCTTTACTTGCCAATTTACCTACTACATGTAGTTAAAATTTTATTAAAATAAATGTATGCAATTTAATCAATGTTTTTATTTAATTTACCTACCTTATCATAATAATAAGGTAATTAATTACCTTATGCATTTTAACAAATTTGTTAAAATGCATTTTAATTGTATTAAGAGTACTTTTACTCGTAATAAAGTTAAAAAAGCTATCTGGTTGAATGTAGGTACTCGCTGACTAATGCCGACCTACCGAGCCGAATCGCCCGTCCGTGCTATTACTTCTTTTGCTCAGCTCTTATGGGTCATAGTCCGATGTTAAATAGCTTATAACCTTCCCAAGATGATTTTTCTCAATTGGGCTATCAAGTTCAAAAATAATATTTTAAATCCGACTCGTAGATACAGAAATTAGCGCGATCAAACAAAAAAAAATAACTTAAAAATGAACATTGGGTGTTTCCACTTGGGAGAAAACATCCAAGAATAAGGTTAAGATTACCATGCTTAATTTATAAATTAAAGGCTCTATTCAAATATACAAAAAATAATAAATTTTCTCTGACTCTTTCCCGCAATCCGCTCTAAGTCTCCAACCTATCTGACAGAGTAGTATCAATGGTGTGAGATCACTTATTTGATATAAAACTCATTTGTACCTATTTCCAAAAACTCTGTTGCGAGAATCTTCAACAGAGTTTTTAGAATAAAAAAGGTAAAGGTACCTACAATGAGTCAAAACTTAGCCGGTGACTTCGTCGATAGTACTGTACGTGAAAATGATGCTGTGTAAAAAATAACCAGAATTATTTATTATTTAATTGCGCAGGTATTACATAAACGAGACAGCATTACACATAAAAGGTGTTATGGTTCGCTGACATTTCGATGAGTCAATGACCAAAATATTTCACGGTTTACTTAAGCCCTGTCAAATTCTTAAGCATCGATCGCCACCGCAAACGCAACCGCCTCAGTTTGGCCGAGTCTTTAGTGTTCTAAGTAGGTAAAACTCAGCATGGCGTCGCGACGTTGGTGCTGACGATTACTATATAGAATTTTGACAACAACTTATAAATTTGATTGCCTTTTGAATAACAACGGAATAACAACCCAAGATAATTAAGTCACAACACACTCTTTTGGTTCCAAAACTGTCGACTAACTGTCGAATTTTAGGATGCGATTCCCTCCAAATGCTACTCGCTTTATTTGGTTTCGTACTTGCATACCAGTTTAATGAGTTAATTTCGAGACCCCCCTCTAGTGTCTAAAAAATAATACAACATAAGTATATAAAATATGATTTCAAGGGATTTTGATTATGGAGAGAAAAGAAAAAAAAAATGACTGTTTTTTCTGTGTGTACAATAAAGAATATTTGAATATTTGGAAAACTACTATTTTTAGATGCTTTTAAATATGTGATGAAGAACATAAAATAAAATAATAATTTAATGGTTACAACAAAATAGCTGCCCCATCAACATTGAGGATAAGTGCAAGCTAAAACCAATAACGAAGGCGCATCGGAATATTAATAGAGTTTCGATTATAGAAACCGAGTATTTATGAAGATTGACGTCATTTTAGGTTGATATTTTGTTTATGAACACCTGCTATGACTACAAAATCAAACTTGACATGTGATTCGTTTTGACAGTACTTTGTCACAAACTAAAATGGACCCAACAAAAAATACCTTATAATTATGTCTAATGATAAACTAATCTATGCCTATACACGTCAAAATGATGATGATAGAAATACGACTAGGAAAATAAAAACACACTTACCGGTCGGTGAGAATTATCAGCGTCTTTTGCGTACGGATGAATGCTGTAATCGCTGACTTTAGCCCTGATCGGAGTTCTTTTCACCACAACTTGGTGCAGTCTCTTCTTTTTATCCTCCTTCGTCTCAGTATTATCTTTTTCTTTTTTGTGTTCATCTGTCTTATCTTTCGTTTCGTTATTTATCTCATCTCTTATCTCCTTATTGTGTATTGCATTTGATTCCGATTCTGTTTTGTCGTGTATCGTGAGGTTTTCTAAAGTTTCTACTACTTCATGATTAATTTCAGAATATCCGCTGTCTTGTGATGACTGTGAGTCTATTCTGGCGCTCCTTCTATCCTCTTCTATGACCTTAAACGTGAAATCATCCAATTCATCCTCTTCATCATTTTTATCTCTTACGATGTCTTGATCATTTTTGATTACTATTTGTTTCTTGTTCGTGTTTATTTCCAGTTTCTTGAAGGGTTCCAAAATACACGCGACTGTGGTTTCTGGTTCCTTAGCTGTGTTATCGGTTTTCGTTGATTTGAGTTCGTTCTTTTTATCTGCTAACTCTCTTTCTCTAGCTTTCTCTTTCTTTTTATCTTTATGAAAGAAGGATTTTATTAACGAGAGAGTTTTGAATGATTTGTTATCCATTGTCTGTGGTTTTGCGTTAGACACTTTAGGGCTACCCATAGTTCTTAGGTGTGTTTTAGATTGTTAGCATTCTGAAACAAAAACAAATAAACATTGATTAAGTACCAAAGCTGCACGAGTGTGAATGGACAAGTTGGAAGAGGAAGACCTTGGCTTTTCGTACCAAATCGGACACGATAAAGAAAATATCAATAATAAAAAAAGGTCAACTAATAGTAACAAGGTCACCTAGACCAATCCTACAGTAGTAGATTAGTAACATGTTTGTATGTAAATGACGTCCGAATACCAGGGCTAGACTTGTTTAGTTTCAATATTATTTATTGAATTAATGAATTAGAACGGGACAGACCCAATTACACGAATTATTTAAAAAACATAGATATTCACACAACACAGCTTAGACAGTACGATAAATTGAAAAAAACAAACAAATAAATTAAAAAGCACATTATGAACAAAATACAAAAATTAAACTACAATTAGAATTAAAATTATTTTAAAATATTTTAAAATTATTTAATACATACAACCATTGATACGCCATTCTCGCAGTACCTAAAACATACCAACATAAGTTCCTTCCAATCGTCCGCAAATATATCACTTCTTGGAAACTATGATACGAGGTAGATAAGTGTAGCTATAAAATGACTGACGCATTAATTTCGTATAACAGGACTATCGTATCAATCAAATCAAAGATAGATAAGGACGCATCACAACACACCATAATCTAACCTTTTTTTTTTCTATATTTTATGCCCTTACCACTTAGTGTATTCTATATTGTCTATGTACAACATACGAACATACGTATGTTTATTATTTAAACTAGCTCACTAGCATAGTTTATAGTTGCTGATTGAAATAAATAAATAAATAATACTGGACATATTTTCACACAACGTCATCTAGCCCCAAACTAAGCATAGCTTGTACTATGGGAACTACATAACTGATATAATACTTATATACATTTTTTTAAATACATACATATAATACATAGAAAATACCCAGACCAGAGATTTTTGCATATTATACAAACATTTGTCCCGCGGCGGGAATCGAACTCGCAACCTTCTGCGTCTCAGGCGGGCCTTCGCCCACTGCGCCACAGAGTTCGTCATTTAGATTTACGATTTCAAGCCACGTGATGTAATTGGCCAATATTTAACTTATTTAACAAGGACTACTCGACTCTAGAATCATTAGCTCGATGTGCAGGTTCTTGCAAAAACACTGACAGAAATGCTTCGCTTTCATGCCAACTTTGATAAAGTGGCGCTAATTGGCGTAGTGGCGGGGGCGATCAAATTGCAGGAAATTATTGTAAGTAAACCCTTCCATTCAAATGCTACTGATCGCCAAGCGCAAATTTGCGCGGAGCTTTAGTGAAATCTTTATTCTCAAAGTAGGCTAACAGGCGCTTGCGTTTACGTCAATGCTAATGATACCTACTTCAAATTCCAAGGAAAACATCTTCAGTGGGACGTGTTAATAAATCTTTGAATGCATTTTAAAATCGTGCCGACATTTCGATTTACACTGACTATTTTTGTTCTGTAAATAGCTTCACAGAAAACTGTATCGCGTACTGATGTTCTCAGTTCTATGGTTCGATTACCTTAGCACTGAAATTATCGTGTTTTGGTATCATTTGTACGGTAATAATATCAATTATTACTGTATAATCGTATTAACGTACTTTGTACTTTCTCTCGTACTATTCGCCTGCTGGCGTTTCGTTGATCGTTCAGAGGTCCGGTGGAGCGCGGACGGTGCTTATGTGGAAGGACCTCTAAACTGACAACGAAACGTCAGCAGGAGAATAGTAAAGAACATTGTACGCAATAAATTTTTAAAAGATTTGATTATCTCTTACTTTATTTGGTAACTATCATCATCTTCTTGTCATTATCCCACATTACGTGGGGTCCAACATGTTTTCTTCTTCCACTCTCCTCTATCAGCCGTCTCAGTACTCACTGCTTTCTTAATTTGGTAACTACCAAGTGTGATAATTCTTAGACCGCCCAATGGCACCGCTCGGATTTATCACACTACACAATTATTTTACCGGTTCTCCTATCAGCATCACCTATGTATCTCGCACAACTGCCTACCTACCTAAATCATAGGTACTATTTATTCTGGCCAATTTATTAAAAACTGTTACCCTAAAGTGAACTTGCCAAATACCAACAAAAGAAAGGACAAAAGTATATCCCACTGCTGTTCAATGTTAGTGAATAAGAGATGTCGTATATATCTACTTAACGTACCTGATTGGATAGGCTTGGCATGTACATAACTACCTAATGTAAATAGCTAATAAATAGTGCGAACCTAGCGAATGTGCACAAACTATACCTTAGTTTACATGGTAACAGCATTATAGAAACACTAGCTTCGCCCGCCTGATACCCGGATAAAAAGTAGCCTATGTGTTATTCTTATGTATAAGCTATGTTACTGTTAAGTTTCATCAAAATCCGTTCAGTTTATTTTGCGTGAAAGAGTAACAAACATAAATCCTCACAAACTTTAGCGTTTATAATAATAGTAGGACTATGTATGAACCTTTTTGTATGAATAAATGTATCTATCTATCTACCGCGTGAACATCAACTTTTTAAATCTGTCCTCAAGTGCCTGGCGCTCCGCCAGAGAATGTTTGTTGTGAAGATTAGGTACTGCATTGTATTTAAATTTCTGAGAATCCGGTGATCTGTCTACATTATCGTGATAGTGGATGGCCTTTACCTAGATGACTGACCAAATCGGTGATGACAGAAAAAAAACACAACATTTTTAACTAGCTTTTGCCCCAATCTTCGCTCGCTGGTTATCTACTAGAATATGTACCTATGTTATAAGGGGTAATTAACTCCACACATAATAAGGGCAAACTACGAACGATCTTTATTTATCGTGTGTATTCATAGGTAGTTCAAGTAGGTATGTATAATATGTAGTTTGTTAAAATATAGTGGTATTTTAAGTATATTTAGTTTCTTCTTTCCTGACTTTGTACACCTACCAACTTTATCACTTCTCTATCTCTCCTCAAAGGTTTTCTGGAAGAAAACTCTTTTTAGGGTTAAGCTCGCCTTTGTACATGCCTTACTTAATATTTTGTTTTATATTTCTGTGTACAAAAAATAATTATAAGATCTTTTAATATCTGTGATACAACTGAAAGGTTTTATTTTCCTCTGAAATCTTTCACGTGGAATACCTAACTACTTGCAAAACGCGGGCATGTGCCAAATGTTTTGAAGAGCCTCTGACTAACCCCTACTTGGTAACCTCAAAGATCTACATCATGAAGAATACAATCGTGAGTGTGTTTATTTTTGTTTATGTGAATTTATTTATTTATTTATTTTGTATGTAAAACTTCTCCTAGTACTCGATAATTAGGGTGATCACGGTAACCAACCAGTCTATATGAAATAATACTAGGTGTTTACTATCATATCTGATAATTTTATTACTTAAATGAATGGTATGCAAAATCTGAACCTATTTATATGAAGGAATAATACGATTTTCAAAATAATGCAATAATTCAAAATATTCAAATAATTGATCGAGACATATATTTATAGGAATCGGTGGCTCAAGATCGCTCATCAGTGGATTTCTACAGGCTATGATAATTAATGATCGAACTAACTTACCCTTCCGTGAAGTTCGATCACAATCATGTGAACAGCGAATGAACAAATCATTCAAGCCAATTTATACAAAATAAGTCCAAATTAAAATCGCTAAGAATGAAGCTGTGAAACATAATGATCCTTTCAGTAATCCTTGCTTGAGATCATATGCATTTTTAATTGTAAATTCACATGTTGTATATTTTAGTCTGTGTTCAAACTTCTATTGTCATATTGCAACCTTATGGCGCCATATGGCGGATGCTGATCGATAAACAATGTGTTCAAGTCCTAATCAATAAATCAATAAAAGTGCCAACGGTTCTTTTCATCATCACAAACTTCAAGGCAGGCCAACAGTCAACACCACTCCTGGATCTTCTCTCAAATGAACTAATAGCCGGCAGCTTTCGAACCCGCCTGCCGGTGGTAAAGACATCAAATCAAATCATCGACATGCATATTATTATCTTTTCAAAACATTTTTACGACAGCGCAAATCTTGCCAATACAAACATTCGTCAATAAAACATGGTCGTAACATTAAATCAGATTAGATCAAATATAAATTACCCCGAATAAGAAAATTTGGATCTGCGATTGGATTTTGATCAAAACATTGCAGTTATGCAGAAAAATAAAGGAAAACACACTCACGACTGTACAATTATTCTCCTCAGATACATAATCAGTGCAGACCTTTGATTATATAAACTTCAACTTTTGTTTATATGGCTGATGTGGTTAGGGATGCCACAATTTTGCAAAAGTCGTGTCTACAAGATTTAGAAAAATAAGGCGATGAAGAGGAGTTTACCGAAATTTGGCTGAT
The DNA here is from genome assembly GCA_961405105.1 of Perizoma affinitatum. Lineage (NCBI taxonomy): Eukaryota > Metazoa > Arthropoda > Insecta > Lepidoptera > Geometridae > Perizoma > Perizoma affinitatum. Next base: position 15,370,120 of record OY560186.1, on the reverse strand, counting down.
AGAGGGTGACTCGAAGAGTTATTTTTTAAACTATAAGTTGATTTACGTTTGTTTTATGTTACGTTTTGTGCAACGTTTGCAAATAAATGTTTTTTCTCTGTTTCAAACATTACATCCTACTACTATTATAAACGCGAAAGTTTGTGAGGATGGATGTTTGTTACTCTTTCACGCAAAAACTACTGAACGGATTTTGATGAAACTTTACAGTAATATAGCTTATACATCAGAATAACACATAGGCTACTTTTTATCTGGATACCACGCGGGTCAACCCGTGGGCAGAAGCTAGTTTGACATACGCCCGCGTTTCGGAAGTAGTTAGCATTCCACGTGACAGGTTGCAAGCACATCGCCGCTTGTAGCATTATACAGCTATTATAACTGTATAGTTACACAGAATTGTGCAGAAATCAAGTTGATAAAGCATTCTCGTTTAACATTTAGCAACTGTGTGCGCAATGTTACCAACTAAGTTGTGTACAGTGTACGTTCAACTTTCACGCGGATATCTATCAGGTTTCTTGGTTAATCTGACTAGTATCCTATCCTATCCTACTAATATAATAAATGTGAAAGTCTGTGTGTGTGTAAATGTTTGTTACCACGTATCTCCGTAACTACTAAACCGGTTTTGATTAAATTTGGAATGTAGATAGTTTAGGTATTGGAATAACACATAGGCAATTTTCAAATTTACGAAAAATCAATCCCTAAAGGAGTTAAACAGGATGGTAAAGTTTATATGGTCAATTTTCTTCCTTGGTTTGATTCACTATCTAACTTAAACTAACTCGGTTTAAATTAACTATAAAGTAGATAATGAATTACGTATTTTGCGTAAAGATAGTATTGTTTTTTTATTCCCTGGTTCGATTAATTCAAAATAATAATTATAGCTTATAGCTCAGAATAACACATATTCTACAATTATTATGATATTGGACATAATAAAACGATAAGTAACCTATATGTTTCACGGCTAAACCGCAGATTACCGTTATTGATGAAATTTTAAATGAACATAGTTTGAAGTCTGGAGACGGTAATACGCTGCTTTTATCAACATACCACGCGAGCGAAGCCGTGGGCAGAAGCATCATAAATATAAGAATCGTCTTTATCGCGTTAACTTTTTTTAAATTATTAACCTTTTTTATTCATTAAGCATTTTTCACATTTTTGTATCAGTTGGCCTATCTATAGATCGTTTGCAATGGTCTTTAGTTAGGGACCTGTCTTATCTGTATTTTTGTTAATTCTACATAGTTATGTGAATAAAATAAAAATTTCATTATTTTCCCGACGTTTCGACTGTGTTACAACAATAATGCTTGGTTTATTAACCGATTGCATTCAGGCTGCTTCTAGTTTTATATCATACAATAGTTGTTGTAGCTACGTAGGTATATTGTGTATTATATTGTATATTGCATATATTATAGTATATTCATAGTATGTAAGTACACCAATTAAACCCCTTGTTGACTTTATTACAGTCCGTTCCATCCAAAGGTTGTCTGGTAGAGATCGCTATTTAGCGATAAGACCGCCCATTGTACATTATCAAAGTTTTTTTAGTTATTAAGCTGATGTGTTTTTTTGTGTGCAATAAAGTATTTTCTATTTTATTTCTATTCTATTCTATAGGTGGCCGCCCTCAGTCCCCGACCGGCCCATCGCCTTTTTTCCGTCACAAGTCCTATGGGCAATAAACCATAGGAAACAATTCGGGCGTTTTAATATAGCGGGATCTAAAAGTTATACTAAATGTGGCACCGCTATGAAGTCTACTTTAGCGCCGTAATAATGCAAGAAAACAGGTAACAAATAACACCCAACAGTAGCAAGCATAGTCTTGACCCCACGAGGTTGTTGAAGCTTCTGATACTCATGACACAGGGAATCCTAGTATTAGGTCAGGACTATGTAGGTACGTCGGTTGGGTGTTATTTTTTTATATATTTATTTATTGCAATGATCTTCAAGTGAATCGATTGACGAGCTTGGTGGCGTGGAGGGCGAGTAGCCGGCTGAGACGCAAGAGGTGGATGTTCGATTCACGCTGCGGGACAAATGTTTGCATGTTCTGCAGATATTCCGGGTCTAAGTGTTGTGGTACCACGGTAATCGTAGTTCCTGATACCCACGATGCGTAATCCTAGTGTTGGATCACAGCTGTGTATGTGACTGTTGGATGTTTACATTATTAATATTTATTTATTTTATTGACAATTCTAATCGTTTAATGATGAAAAAAGATAAAGCTGGTGAACTATGACTTATAGGACGCAATTGATTACAACAAACCCATATCATAGACGTCTGTGATTTGCATATTTTGTAAAATGTGCATGTGTCTGTTGTTAGGCAAAACATAGCTGGTACAATAGTGTTAATTAAGTATATATATTGCGTTTTTTATCGATTATTAAATCGATCCCGTGCGAAGTCGGTTTGACAGTTTGCGTTCCGAATTCGGTCGAACGAATCGCACTAGAACAAAATGGACATCGAGAATATTAATTTTGGTACCGGAGGTGAAGTTACTAATAAATCATCGTATCTAGATTCCGGCTAGGCAGGAGATACCTAAATAAACCTTTTATGCCAGTTAATTATGTATAATTTTATGTAAATAATGTTTTTCGGTCTCTTGGTTTCGATTTTCAAAAATGAAACGACTCTGGGGCAGTTTGCGGCCATTTTCTTTCCACTTTAAAATGGGGGAGGAACTTTATATGAAAGTCTTTACGTACTTTGAAGTTAGAAACATCAAAGTTTGAATTACAGGTACTGAGCATAAATAAACAATGACGTCTTTCATGATTTTTTACATTTTATGAGGGAAACAGGGATGAAAGACTGTATTCAAAATGTCTTTATTTTGTAAAGACAACTCCACACTTTCCTACAGCTAGTTCTTGTTTGCGAGATATAAATAAATAAATATAAATGATAAAAAAATAAAAAAATAGGCTTTATATATCGGGAATTGATAAAAAGTCCAATATGACATTTCATCCCCCATTTTTTCATTCACCTTAAGGACGGGATTGTTCTCATAACATATACATAAGAGCCTTGAAGTGTTCTCTAACATTAAAAAAAGAATCATTAAAATCGGTTCAAAATTGAACATAATATTGCGTAACATACTTTTAAAAATACGGAAGAATTCAGAACCTCCTCTTTTTGTGAATTGGGAATTTCCAGGTATCATAGAAACATTTTTCTTCTCGAACGTCGACATTGACGATTAAATAAGAACATCTCGATTAAACAAAAAACAAACAAAAACATGGCGAGCGCAGTCGTGAGCAACATGCAGAGCGTGTTGCTCACGACTGTACCCTCAGATAAAAAATAAATAAATCATAAATAATGCTGGACATTTTTCACACAGAATCTAGCCCCAAAGTTTTGTTAAATAGGTTGTGTTATGGGAACTTCATGACTGATATACTACTTACATAATTGTATTTTGTAAATACATATTAGGTTGGGGAAAAAGTCTTTTCGCATTATTGTATGTATGAACTTGTAATAAAATATCTTTGGCTATACTATTTGTATCTAGCTGGTTTTGGTATCATTAAAAGTTTAAATTTTAAAGAAGATAATTCCAAATTCAAATTAGGAAAATGTGTGATTTTTATTTGTTTTTCGTACTGTTAAGATGAGTGAATCTAATGAAGAAATTCGATACATTTTAAAATTTTACTACAAAAAAGGTAAAAATGCAACGCAAGCCGCGAAAAAAATTTGCGATGTTTATGGACCTAGTGCAGTGTCTGTGAGAGTAGCACAAATTTGGTTTAAGCGTTTTCAATCCGGAAATTTTGATGTCAAAGATGCACGTCGCTCTGGTCGCTCTATTACGGATAAAATGGATGCCATTTTTGAAAAAGTGGAGCAAGATCGGCATATCAGTAGTTACGACGTAGCTGAAGAACTGGGAATTGACCACAAAACAGTTATGGCGCATTTGAAAAAAACTGGGTACACAAAAAAGCTCGATATTTGGGTACCTCACGAGCTCACTGAAAGAAACCTAATGAACCGTGTTCTCATTTGTGATTCTTTATTACGACGTAATGAAACCGAACCATTTTTGAAGAAATTTTTGACCATTTTTGACCTCACACATCTTTAGCCACTCAGCAAAAATTAAGAGAGTTTGGCTGGGATGTGTTAATGCATCCGCCGTATAGTCCTGACCTTGCACCTTCAGATTTCCACCTGTTTCGGTCTCTTCAGAATTCTTTAGGCAGTGTCAGGTTAACATCACGAGAGGACTGCCAAAACCACTTGTCGCGGTATTTTGAACAGAAGCCCCAAAGTTTTTATAGCAATGGGATCATGTCCCTGCCTACAAAATGGCAAAAAGTTATCGAACAAAATGGAACCTACATACTTTAGTTAAATGTAAATAAACTATATTAAAAAATGTTTTGAATTTTCTTAAAAAATGCGAAGAAACTTTTTCCCCAACCTATTATTATAATTTGAAAACACCTAGACCTGAGACAAATATTTGCAGATCATACAAACATCCCGCGGTGGGAATCGAGTCCTCAACCTTCTGCGCCTCAGTCGGGCCTTCGCCCACTGCACCACAAATGTCGTCAGATACATACTCATATTTGAGGACCAAGTAGAGAGGTATTCAGGGGCAAGTCTAAGCATATCATTTGGCACTTGCCCGCGTTTTGCAAGTAGTTAGCATAGCATTCCATGTGACAGGTTGCAAGCCCATCGATTATTGGAGCACTTGCCTTCGATTTATGGTTCTAAGGCATGCCGGTTTCCTCGCGATAATGTCCTTCACCGTTTTGATCTCGATTAAAAAGCGTAGCAAAACCTTTCGGCTTATTAATTTGCACACACTAAAAATAAACTAGCACTCGCCGGTCGCATGCGCATATGCGTCTCTTTCACACACCAAGCGTAGAAGCAAGACAGGAAACACCTTTCAAAATGGACGATGCTGGGTTTTTCTCACATGCGAATCCTTGGACCATATAGGTATATTGTTTAGCAGGTTTTTAACAATGCTGACACTAAGATAAACTTTTTAAGAGAAGACCACGAACGATGAGACTTAGTGTCGGAAGCCAACAGTCTATTGATATCTTAACAAGGGCGGATCCAGGGAGGGGGCAAAAGGGCACCCCCCAGCCGGTTCAAATAAAACATCTAAATGGACTGGCCCTAAAGCATACCAATCAAGACATTGCTTCAATGATGAACGCCGAAGAAGCACTGTAAATTTAAACATAATTTTTTATACGATTGAAAAATAATTAATCCCAAATACATAGTGCAATACTAGGGGGGGACACTTCTTACTAGGTTGACCCTTATGCCCACAAAAATAAATCCTGGATCCGCTATTGATCTTAAAGGTTGGAAAGATGGTGGATAGAGGAATATTAAGACCGACGTGCAGCTTCTAAAGGCTTTATCTATAATAACGAAAAAGCTGAAGAGTTTGTTTTTAATTGAACGCGCTAATGTAATGGTGTAACTACCAGTCAGATTGCTTTTGATAGCCCAATTCTTGAGGAAGGCTAGACTATAATAATATTGACATTACGCCACGACCCTTAGGAGCCGAGCAAAATAAGTAATAGCGCGGGCGGGCGATGTGACGCTATGGGTCGGGGGCCGAGAGCGGACGAGGCACAGCTAGTATTAAATATATTTCATAAAACAGACTATAAAGACGCAAGAGGTGTTGACCCCCACTAGGATCCGTGGGTATTAGAAACTGCGATTACTGTGGTACCTACCACAACACCTAAACCCGGAAAAAATATCTGCAGAATATGCAAACATTCGTGAATTGAACCCAAATTCGAAATTTTATTTCATTTTAATCTCTAGTATTCATCCAGTCATTATAAAATCAATTAGTACTTGACAGTGGTTTTAGAAAGAAAATTGAATATTTAGGGTCACTAGACAAATACACCTTTCTGTTGGCATTAACGCTTACAGGAAGATTGACACATGACTACTGCCAAGTGTCTCCTTGAGAAATTTGCGTTAAAACTAAGTGTGAGGTATTTGTCTAGACACCCAGGTTGATAGACTAGGCAGGCATACCATGTACCTTTTGCCATCAAGCATGCCAGGGGTTATGTTAAGAGTTAAGAGAAATGCTGCATAATTTCTATTAACTCATAATATACATTATTTCTTATTTCCCGACTTCATGTAATGAATGAATCATTCTTAATTCATTACATACATACAATAAATTCATCAACATTGTTATTTTGTTATATACAACTTTAATTAGGTAATCTAATACTATAACAAATAGGGTTAATAGGGTATATAAATTACTAGCTGTGACACAGCCACCCTCAGCCCCGATCCACCCCGCCCGCCTCTGCTATTACTTCTATTGCTCATCTCCTAAGGGTTGTAGAGTGATGTTAAATAGCCTATAATCTTCCACAAATGCAAAAAAAAATTCCAAATCCAACAAGTTTGTTCCAGAGATTAGTGCGTTCAAACAAACTTTTCAGCTTTATTATTAGTATAGATTCACAAACATCACAGGAGATAAGCTTTAAGATCATCTCCAGGATGAAGCGAATGTGGAGCATGTGGGAATACACTGCATCACCACAAACTAAGTCAGCTTGAAGACTGGACTGCAAGAGCTCATCAATAACATCCACGAGGGCTGGAATGCTGGAATATCATCAACCAATTCAAGGAGTTCAAGGAGGATGGGTCAGTTTAAAATAAATAAATAAATAATGCTGGACATTTTTCACACAGCATCATCTAGCCCCAAAGTAAGCAGAGCTTGTGTTATGGGAACTAAATGACTGATATACTACTTATATACTTTTTTTTTGTAAAAAAAAAAGTATATAAGTAGTATATCAGTATATACTACTTATATACTTTTTTATTATATACTTATTATACATAGTTTAGAAAGGGGATAATGCACAATACACCTCAATGCAGTATTTCAAAGAAGATCTTAGCTCCCCCCACTTAGAATTTGAATTAGAATGTCACCCACAATAGTTATCCAGATCAGATCAACCGGCTACTAACTACTACATAAGATCTGAGAAGTTATCTGCTCAACCTTCCAAGACTCCTTAAACAAGCATTTCTACAAGATCAGAGCTACCAACAACCCACTCTGCAGAGATTGTCTTACTGAAGAAGAATCAGATGCCCAAAACTTGTATGAGTACTTGATGTAATCCTGGAATATGTGGGTGTAGCTACTAAACGCAAACAAATTTTCAACAACCCGAGGTCACTCCGCGAAGCCTGCAATGACCAGTCCGCATGAATGTGCGGAGTTAGGCTGGCTAGTCATCTAGCCAGGCATCTCATAGTGGACCAACTTAAGAGTCCAAATGCGGAAAAGGGAGTCTCGATCTCCATACATACAAATCAATTTGACCATGGATACAAGGAGCTAGTGTCACATACATGGCAGCTTAAATGCATTGTGGTTAAATTAGACCATGGACATGTGCCTAATATGGTGTGGATTCGACTATCCTCCACTTAGTATCCTGTCTGATGTCCTTCATTGAGAATTCAGTTGTGGGCATGTTTATTTATTATTTAGTATGTAGATTGTTGCTTAAACAAACTTTTTGCAGTCAAAAATAGTTATTATTGCTATACATCTTTCAAGTATTACTTAATGGGATAATATACATCTCTATTTTATTTTATCTATTTCCAATTTGCTAGTTTAATTAAGAAGCAAATCACCATATGGATGGGTGACTGACCGATATTGGCATTTAGAAGCGTTTTCATGCATTATAATTCTATAGATTTTAGTAATGCAACAAGTTTTGCATTGAAGGAAACTGGCACACTCACCTTACATCGCCAATGAGTGAGGAAAAAATCCTTGAATTTTGATCAAATAAACACCGCAATCCAGAATTTCACTTAGAAAGTTAATATTCTCAAGCAACACACACAAATACACTGTTCTTGGAAGATAGTGTTTTGAATTTCGAATAGTCAAGTGGCGTAGGCGGCGCTTTTGTTTTTCTGCGTGATAAACGCGCGATGCGCACGGGCAAAACAATATAACTCAATCAAGTCAAAAGCAGGCAGCAAAGCAAAGCAAGCAACAGATTGACAGAAGGAACGGGCACTTGCCAGGTGAGATTTTAAATTTTTCCCAAATCCTGAATTTTCCTCCCCAAACAAAACAATGTGTTCGGGTCAAATTATTTTACATATCAAAGGAGTTGTAGTAAAGTTTAATCCTGTTTTGCTAAATTGCGACTGTTGTTTGGTACTTGGAATGTAGATAGGTTAGGTCCTGGAATAACACATAGGCTATTTTTCTATCTAATTTTAACCCCTAATTATGTTAATAAGAGGGTGTGCAGTAAAGTTCTGAAATTTGTATTGAAAAATATATTTCATAGTTCGATTCACTCGAAAAGTTGGTGAACATCTAGAGGAATTTTAAACAAACTCAAGTGAAATTGTGTTGACTACTTTAACCTTTTTCTGTAATATTTGTCATAAGAAAGAACACTTAACTTTTCCTCCCAATTTCTTTTCCACATAACCACCTATAACAACCCTTATCCTCAGTAAGTCCAAACATTATATGTGCTGAAATGTATTTTCACCTAAAGGTGCAGATTAGACAATAATCAAATCTATCAAAATGATCCATGGGATAAATCAAATTATTATCTTTGATCTATTAAATTTCGTATTTATAGGTACAATCGTACCGAAGAAGTTCATGAAAACAGGAAAAGATAACTACTCTTGGCAACACAGCCACATACCCATATTCTGATTTCTACATGTTGTAGAGGTGTTATAATAGGGTCATAACTTCGTAATCATGTTATTAAATAAGACACTATGATATCTGTATCAAATAACAAGGAACGGATAATTTCATATCTTCATGCTTATAAGTTTTAGGAGGTATTATAGGCTTAGGACTGTCAATGTTTTGAAATACGCTAACACAAATTTGCGTTAGCGTATTTAAACATTAAGTACACTGAACTCTTTCAGTTAACATTTTTTCTATTAGATCTTTTTACACATTTATTTATTTTAAACTATTTTTAGTATATATACATTTAAATCATTCATGGATACAGTTATTAGCTTACTATTCTCCTACTTGCATTGCTTATTTTTCTCCTTTTAAGCACCTTTCATATAAAAGATAACACGTACACGCATGCATGTTGCATTGCGTTGTGCAGTGGACGCAACTGACGTGGCTCAAAATCATCAAAATCCGTTCGTGACATTTCCACAGCTAATGTCATTTCCATACAAATCAATCTTTCCGCAGACATTAGCGCTAAAAGAAAGTGGTATTTACCTAGACACCCTGGCAACGCCACCCGTACCTATTATACATAACGATGCGCGTTGCGATACGAATATATTGACCGTTATTAAATAACATAATTCCGTAGATTCGTTTATCTGTTATGAATATCGTTTCCTCATATTACGTTCCCTGTACCTGTTATGATCATATTAGTCACATCTCTAACTTGTTATCGTCTGAATTACTCACGCACGACGTCCTCGCTCATGAATTGATTCGATGGGAAACGTCATGCGTCATTGGTTCGAGCAGGACAGAGCAGAGCAGGAGGATCAGATACGACAGAGACATTGGTTGTTTGTTTGATCCATGTATCTGGCTGTATACTACGTCTTTATTATCTGTGTCTTCGTCTAAACAAAGTTTGATCATGGTTGCTTTATAGGTAGTAGATACGTATGTCAATAACTAGTCTGTGGCTGCTTTTGAGTATGTACAACTTGAGATGAGGCTAGTAGGACAAGACTACTGTTTCATTTGAATAGAAATAGATACTTATATAGGAATATTTTTTAATGTTACTTTGCTATTACATTATGGTTAACCTGTAAAAATAATTGTAAGTTAAAATAAATACGTAATACAAAACGCCATCTATCAAAAATATTTAAACTACGGAGCGTAGGTGAGACTATCTTTAGTAAAGGGCTAGATCGAATAGAATCTAGAATTATGATTTTGTCAAAGTATGTTTTATTTGTACACAGATTCTTCATCGGAATGACCGGATGATACTAGTAACGCCATCTATTAAAAACTGTTAGAAGCTTTAGTTACTTTAATTACCTCCGTGGTAAACCAGTAGCTAACTGAAACGCGGTGTGGACTCGATTTCTAAATTTCCAGTGTGGGGGGTTAAGTTCTTTTAAAACGAACTAGATGGCACTTGTGCCATATAATGCGAATCACATTTTTGCCAAATATTTTTCACTTTTTCTTGTACTTCTTTAGCGTGGTTCTATGCTTCCGGTGACTACCATAGACATGGGTGACTAACCTACCTATTCGGCATCCCCAATGAATTTATGAATCTAAAAAGTTCATAAATTTATAAAATTCGTGTTAGCCATGGTTGATTTCATACTAGATGGCAAAAGGATGAATCGGGGGACAACGGGAATAACCCTTTTATTAAATCTTGATGTAACTTGTTCTCCTATATACTAGCCTCTGCCCACGGCTTCGCCCGCGTGGTAGGGTTAGTTCCGCTATGCTCGATTCCCGCTATGCTCGGATTCTAAAATACCTAAATAAAAGTGCCACTATGCTCGGAATCAGATTCTCGGACTGTCGAAAGGAAAAGGCTTATGTTAAAATATTACATCTACTTATACACATTGTGTTGCTGCTTCTTGATGGAATTCCATAGTAATAATTAAGATAAATACTCTCTTACTAGTTCCACTAAGGTTTAGTATTAGTTTTAACCAACACATACCTTATATCGTCAAAACCAAAACAACCAGTTGTTTAGGTGAGAAGCAGTGACACAGTTTAACGATTATTTCGTCACGCAGTGGATGGAATATCCAAACTTAATTTGATGTTGCCATAATCAGCGCCATAGAACGACAAACTTGGCTGAAGCTTGGAATGGTAGATTCAACAAATCCATTGGCAGAAACCCTACTTTGCTATTATTTTTGCAAACAATTGCCGAAGACACTTGCCACTATGACATAAAACAGGCCAAGTAAGTTACATTTATAAAATAAACAGTAAATGTATATTGTGAGTAAAATTATTACAGCTATTTAATTTATTTTTTGATACAGCTTCAAACTCAAAAAACTAAATATAAATTACAGAAAAAAATCAAGTGTTTGCACCGACAGCAAAATACAACTTTATACAGAAGCCTATACAAAAAATAGCATCACTCTTGGTGATTTTTGATGAACATCTCCAATATAACTTCTTTTTCCAACAAAAAATAATATTTCATAAATTTCAAAAATAATCATTCTAATGTTTAAAACTGTTTTATTTGTAAATGTTTATTTGAACTTGTCATTTGATCTCCTCATTAATAATTATTTTCTTGGCTAATTTTAATCACATTATTTTGAGTTGATTTATGATTATGTTTAATTGTTGATAATATTTTTTGTTGTTGATTTATAATTTGTAGTCTATTTTATTTTGTAATCAAAATACTATAATTGTTGATTATTTGCAGGTTTTATTTTAATATGAATAAGTGATATTAAACTGTTTTATTTGTAAATGTTATTTCGAAACTTGTCATTTGATCTCATCATAAAAAAATATTTTTTTGGCTAATTTTAATCACATTCTTTTGAGTTGATTTATGTTTTTATTTGTGTTTAATTGTTTATTTTTACATTTTTAATCAATATACTAAAACGCAGTTCTTAAATTGATATTAGATTTTTATTTACCAAAACTGTTATTCCTCAAATTTATGTAGGCCCAGGCTAGCTTTTAGAGTATAATTTAGGAACACTTTTCTATCGAACTGTACCTTCCATTGTTTAAGGTAGAACTGAGAAATTCGTAGCATAGCGGCACTTTATGTTAGGTATTTTAAAATCCGAGCATAGCGGGAATCGAACATAGCGGAACTAACCCGCGTGGTACCCGGATAAAAAGTAACATATGTGCTATTCTGGTGCATAAGCTATACTATAGGCCGATTACTATTTTATCATCCTTCTCGAAGCTATTTGAAAGTATTTTGCATACTAGAATTTACAAACAGATAGCGCCGTATCTAAGTGACTCTCAACACGCGTTTCGGAAAGGTCGATCAGTCAAGACTAACTTATACCTATTATTTACAAGGGTGAATTCGTTGTGAATTAGATGTATAAGTTATCTGTATTGTGGTATTTATATGTGTAAATAAAGAATTTGAATTTGAATTACTGTAAAGTTTCAGCAAAATCCGTTCAGTAGTTTTTGCATGGAAGAGTAACAAACATCGATCCTCACAAACTTTCGCGTTTATAATAAGTACCTAGTTAGTAGGATAAATAAAAATCAACTGCCGCATTTATGCAAGATCATCACTTGAGACCAATTAGGCTGTTTTTTGTTGTGTTCGTAATCGTCAGGACGAGATATATATTTTTTTGAAAATCCATCGGAAAAGTCGGAATTTGGATGACCCGTGCGAAGCCGGGGCGGGGCGCTAGTGAGTTGGTACCTACTGATATAATTTTTAAGTTTGAATATGAGCTTAATCGGGGATTTTAAACAATGAATATCGCTAGATCTCAATACGTGATTTTTAGTTAAAGAGAAGAGTAGCAAATTACTTGCATGTACCTATGATAGGTAGGTATATTTGTTAGTCCAACGATAACTGCCAAAACGTTTATTGAGTCTTGATGAACTGGGTAGGTAGATGGGTTAAACTAAAAATGTAGCGTAATATTTTGAACATCCTTAATTACCCAAAAGTTAGCTGGAAGAAAATGCTAATTAGCATTAAGTTCGCCTATGTAGGTACTTATTTTATCTTGTGCAATAAAGCATTTAGTAGATATCTTTTAATCTCCTCCAACCTCTGTGGCGCATTGGGCGAGGCCCGCCTGAGACGCAGAAGATTGTGGGTTCAATTCCCGCTGCGGGACTTATGTTTGTATGATCTGCAAATATTTGTCTCGGATCTGGGTGTTTTTTATTCATAATATGTATGTACCTACTTGTATAGGGTCTTTCATTAAGCATGTCCTTTAAATCTTAAATCTTTAAATTTAAATAAAACAAAGTGTGTGTGAGATATTATCGAAATTATTTATTTATTTGAAAGATGTAGTGATGCCATTAAGTATGTGTGGAATATGACATCATTCAAATGTCCGCCACGGCTTCTCTGGGTGGAGCACATGCGAGATATCCAATTTTCCATGACTTTTGCGCATAAATCAGGCTGAATTTGACCTATGGCATAGGTTATGTTGGCTTTGAGGGCCGCTGTGTGTTGTGGTATATTCGCATAGACCTGCGACTTAAGAAAACCCCACAAGAAAAAGTCTAGCGGGGTTAAGTCACACGATCTCGGTGGCTGTGGTCTGTGAAAGGCCGAGTTCTTGTGAGCGACGTGAAATCGACTGCCTCGGATTCTCCTGCACACTCTCACGGACAGCGGCGATGTTTTCGGCAGACCTTGCGTTTCGTTGACGTACGGGTGTTGGTCGATCATTTACAGAACCAGTGGGATCAAATTTATCCACCCACACGACGAATAGTCCTCTCGGTAGGACGATTATGGCGACCGTAAAATGGGAGAAGCGCGCGGTGCGTTGCCCAAACAGAACACTCATTTTGATAAAACAATTTTATCATTTGCACGTGTTGTTGAATGCTATAGCTATCCATGATGATTTGGCAAAACAGAATGAATAAATGACAACTGTAGGATGGTGAAAGGTGTTACTGATTAATTTCAGCTGCGAGAAACGAACTAGGCATGCAAGCTTGTATCTGGAGTCTCTGTACGAGTTAAATTTCGGGATTATTTCGGAAATCGGAAATCCCTGTCATAGCTCGAGCATAAAAAATAAATTAGTTCGTTGAACACGTCACATACCGCTGCTGGTAATTAAAGTTAAATCATTTTGTTCCCTGCACAAAAATGATTATTTGATAATCTATTTATTCTATTTTTCTTTTTTTAGACACATATTTTTCACCGAATTTCGGGTAGAAAGTGCTTGGCAAAATCTATCTATATTATAATAAGAATGAAACAGGTCAATAATAGAAGATATTAAAAAAAATAATTGGAGTAGTATAATCGATACTGAATCCAGAAAGGAGGTAATTTAAAGAAAGTTCGTAAATATTTCAAGGTCATCGATTTTGTAGTTCAGAAAATACAGTCATCACAACCCTCAGTATTAGGTCCAAATAACTTAAAACCTGGAATGTACAGGAACCTTTGAACGTACGGCTCATTTTAAGCTTAAGATTTGAGTTTATACTACGAGGTAGGACATAGGATACTTTTAATTCCGAAATTCAGCACGGTTCCCTTGGGAGAGGGGTTGAAAGTCAAAATGTGTATGTGTACTTAGTTGTAATTCATTAACGCGTAGTCCGATTTCATTAATATTATTTGTTAGAAAGGAGGTACTTTATAGTTTGTCATTAATGCGTCCAAACATTACGTTTGTTACATGCCCGCGTTTTGAAAGTTAGCATTCCACGTGACAGGTTGCAAGCCCATCGCCGCTATTTGGTTCATGCCCGCGTTTTGAAAGTTAGTATTCCACGTGACAGGTTGCAAGCCCATCGCCGCTATTTGGTACATGCCCGCGTTTTGAAAGTTAGCATTCCACGTGACAGGTTGCAAGCCCATCGCCGCTATTTGGTACATGCCCGCGTTTTGAAAGTTAGCATTCCACGTGACAGGTTGCAAGCCCATCGCCGCTATTTGGTACATGCCCGCGTTTTGAAAGTTAGTATTCCACGTGACAGGTTGCAAGCCCATCGCCGCTATTTGGTACATGCCCGCGTTTTGCAAGTTAGTATTCCACGTGACAGGTTGCAAGCCCATCGCCGCTATTTGGTATATGCCCGCGTTTTGCAAGTTAGCATTCCGCGTGATAGGTTTCAAGCCCATCGCCGCTTATTTTGGCACATAGCTTCGAATTTTTGGTTCTAGGGCATGCCGGTTTCCTCACGATGTTTTCCTTCACCGTTTTGAGCACATACATTTTTCCAGTGAAAAAAACCTTTGAACGTACGGCTCATCTTAAGCTGGCGTTATCACTTTATCGTATAGGCTTAATGGATAAGGCATATTGTCAAAGTCAGACCGCTTCAAAGGAGTCAGATATAGCCAAACGATCATTATTATACACAGTATGAACGTCCAAAATATTGAAACCTAGAACGTATAGGAACCTTCGAGTACATGTCTCATCTTAAGCTGGCGTTAGATTTGTATTGTACGCTGAGTAGGAAGTCCTATTGTCAAAGTTAGTAACGCCATCCAGAACGTAAATTCTGAACGTTTTTTTCACGTAAAAATTACAAAATTTCAATTCCAGCATTTTTGTATTTTTTAAACGACTACAAAAAAAGAGGAGGTTCTCAATTCGACTGTATGTTTTTTTATCGTGTGTGTTTGTTACGCGATATCTTCGCCAATTGTAAACCGATTATAATGATTCTTTTTTTGAATCCTGGGGTATTGTCTTTTGAGAAATACAACCCGGGAGTCAAATCCAAAGTAAAAAGCTCCTTTGTTGATAAGAGTGCTTCACCGCACTCTTATCAACGTTGCTTAATATGAGAGAAACTGTGGTCAAATGCGAATAATTAGTTTGTAGCAATCGCGAATGAAGTTTAGTTGAAAAATAAGGAAATAGACATATAATTCAATTTGTAAATAAGTAAATTTGTGTAGGGGTATATCAAAGTTTTAGTGTGTGTGTGGGGGTGGGTATTATTATTTTATACATATTATTCTTTGGGTACCAGAAATACCTACATTAAAACTATGGTAATTAATTTGACCGTTGCTTTAAGTGGGTCGGTTTCGGTTATGTTATACTTAGGTTTATTTAACCACCTGTGAACAATCACAAAGAAAATGATAATAAATTTTCCTGCACAAAACATATTGTTCTTAGAATTAACGGCTATTTGCCCAAATGTCTACGTGGGTTATATTCTCATAGTGCCAACCACTATAATAATATAATTTAAAGCGTTGTGCTTGTCTGTCACTGACAAAGCTTGGTACAAGTTTACCCCCCTAGTGATATCCTGGTGACTTGCGTAGGTAATTATGCATTGCATAAAAACAGTATTAGGTACTTAGTCCGTTAATCCGTTACGTCTATAAACAGACAAAAAAAAACACAAACAAACAAGTTCTTATGTCATAAATAAATAAATTAAGGTCGTCACATACAAAAGTAGGTATTATGAGTATTATCCTATAATACAGACAGCTGGTAAGGTACCTAGGTATGTAAGGTAGGAAATATAGGTATGTTCATACATTAAAGTATGTATGTCATATTCTACCATATCTTGAAATATATTCGTTCTTTTCAAATGTAAAATAATTAATTTTAATATCAAATTTAGAATGTAGGTTTACTACCAAATTAAGAGCCTGGGCCTTTTTTATAAAGATTTTAAACAGTTCAGAAACTAACACTGCTTTTCAGAAGAATAAAGATCAGAATTCAGTACCAGAAATACCTATTATGTGCAATTTCAAGTAAGTACTTACAACAACAGAAAACAAAACAACACTGTCTAATAATCTATAAAAGGCCGTAAGGTGATAAAAATAGGGATTTAGGACACATCCGTCAGATCATTGTCTGGAAGAGATCGCTATAAGCGATAAGACCGCCCATTGTACTTCCGCGATTAGATTGTAATTTCCTGTATTATTTGTAAGCAACTTATTATGTGGTGTACAATAAAGTGTTATCTATCTATCTATCTATCATTTATTTCTGCCGTCAGATCATTTATTCGTCAGATTTTTTAAACCTTCATAATTCCTGATTTGACGTTTGTCATTTACTTGGGTACCAATGTTATTTTCAATATAGAATAAATTATTATTTAGCTGATTTAATATATACGCGTGAAGTCACGGCTCGAGCCAGTTGCGACAAATATTAAATTCGTTTATAATTTTGACATTATTTATTGCACTACCTACTTAACTTAAAAATACATTTTAACCTTAAATATTGTGCCTTATTAAATTTTAACAGTCTCCTTTTGAGCGTCAGCGTTGCAATATGAAGACTGGACTTGTCATTTTTGTAAGTATATGTATATATGTAAGCCTTATTTTCTTGAGTTTTTAGATTTAATTTTATAATTGCGAAAAGGGTGTGCAAATAAAATACAAGACTCAACTCACCAGCATGCAGTAATTGATGGCCTTGAAGGTCAGTTTACCTCAAATAGATCAAACACACAAAAAAATTATACAGACGAATTGAGAACCTCCTACTTTTTTTGAAATCGGTTGATAATAATTAAATCTTGATATTCCCGATACGTTTGCAGTCCCAAGTTTACGGTTTTTATCCTGTAGGTACTCCTGTAGGTAATCATCAGATTCTCATGTGATTTCGTTATTTTGGTCACTCAGGATGACACTCTTACGAATAAAAAAACCGCCCACAAAAAATGTTTCGGTTAATCGTGATTCCATAGGATGATGATGTTTTTTTTAAGTTTTACGGGAAAAATAAAATAAAACTTTTGTATACTTTTGCTGGTATATCATTAATCATAAGGACATCAACAAAAGAATCATCAAAATCGGTTAACAATTGGCGAATATGTATATCAAGTAACAAACACACGATAAAAAATACAGCCGAATTGAGAACCTCCTCATCTAACTCTTTTTTCGAGAAAAAGGAACCCTTTTAGGATCATTACGTTTTCCGTCCGCCTGTCTTGATAGACAGAATAAAACGAGAGTCAAGTTGACAGTATAACAAATGTGATTACAAACTGACATTTGCAGTTGGATAATTAACCGTGACGTATATCGATGTATGGGCGAAAACTTTTGCAACTACGAAGTTAAGTTTCAATCCAACTATCTTTTCGTTAGAGCAATGTTTGGTGCTTTCATAGTTTATGTACTTGAGTAATGCTAATTTTGGTGAACATACAAGCTTGTACGGAAGCCTCTGTGCGCGAGGCAGACTTGTCGCACTTGTCCAGTTTTTTTTTTAAGTTGGTTAAAATGAGAGCGATAGTTTAAATTAAACCTACTTATCCGGGTAAATCTGGGCCCATCGCGTATCAAATTCTTTCAGGACGACTGTTCGAAGCGGCTCTTATCTGGGTCAACGCATTAGCATTGCCATTCAGCATTTTGGTGGCTTGAAAGATATATCAATCTTAGATTGATATATCTTGGTGATATTGATATATGTTTGCAGAGGTTTCATCTGTTATATTTTTTATTTTACCTACATAATTGCCTGAATAAATGTATTCTAATAAAAAAAGCTATTTTTATGATTGTACCCATAATTTGTTTTATTACGTTTGTTTTATTTTCAATAAATAATTTAAAATTTCAGATAGCCCTCTGGGTGTCTGCTCAAGCACAGCCAGTAATGAATGGTAAGAAATTCATAGAATTATATTTATTATGGAAACATCAACATTTAATCTACGTGAATTTAATATATTAAAGTAAATTCACGCCGATTCCTCGCGCACGACCAAGTCTAGACTAAACCTAATTAGTAAAACATAACCTATTTCAACCGACTTCAAAAAAGGAGGAGGATTCATGGGCGCCGCCAGGATTACTTTTAGGTGCAGGTAGGTACACATTATACTCTTTATTTATAAAATAAAGAGTTATACATGTATATTAAGTAGATAAATGTAATGTCAATGTGTAATGTAATGAACGTACATTTAGCACGTTATGACGTGTCAAGACGTGGAATCGCTTAACGATGGGAGACGCGAGGTTAAGCGGGCTGTGCATGCTCAGTGTTCACAGGAAAAGAGTGGAGGAGGATACTGAATTTATTGACAAGGCGATTAACACATTTGGAAAACAACCTAGACGCCTTCAGTTTTTATTCAAACAGTAACTTAATAACAAAAAAAAAACTATGTATTTTCTTTCCTGACAGGGGGGTGCAGGTGCACCCCCTTGCATCCTGCTGCCGGCGCCCATGAGGTTCTCAATGCGTTTGTATTTTTTTGTGTGTATCGCCAATTGTGAACCGATTTTAATGATATTAAAATCGGTTACACCATACTTCATATTGGACTTTTTATAAACTTCCCGAATTGTTTTTGTATTTTTTTTTAAATCGATTATTTTTAATAGTTTAACTGACCGTCTGTTGTGCGGGAAGTAAGTATCATCCATGGTACTTTGATAAGAATAATATTTTGTATAGTTTGTTATTTGTTTATGGTGTACAATGTATTTTATTTCATTCATTAAGCAGATAAAGGGTAGTCGGAAGTCCAAACATAATTTGGTACATGCGTACGTTTGGCATAGTAATTTGCATTCCACGTGACAGGTTGCAAGTCAGTGTCCCCATGACACCGGGCTTAGATTTTTTGACTCTATTGTATGATGTTATATTGTATGATGTATGATGTTTTTGATCATCACATCGTTTTTGCAGAAAAACACAACAGTTCATGCTGCATCAAAATGACTCCAGAAAAAAAAGAAGAAATCCACCAAATCGGAGAAGAGGTCAAAAACTTCATAAAAGAATTATCTCACAATCACGAGGACTTAGACTTCACTCTCGTCCAACTGAAGGTAGAACAGCATTCGGACGACGAACACAAAGATAAAGAAATCATGCTGAAAATTTTAGTAAACAACTGCAAAAGTAATACAAATTCAACTAAAATAGAAGAGAGACATGTTGATCATAACCACTACGATGCTCACATTCCAAAAACACCTGCTGAAGATACCCGCAACTATAGTGATGATTCAGACAAAGATGGAGATACCGAAACTCATTCAGGTAGTGCGAATGCTAAACAAATAAACGAAAGCAACGACAGTGATTCTGAAAATGAAGATAAAAATAACAAAGATGAACTAAAATCTGAAAAACAAAATAAAAATGCTGAAAGTTACCATGGAAGCGATTCAACTGAAGAAAAAAAGGCAAAAAGTAAGAAAGCTACAATAGTTAATAATCATAGAAATACGTTTAATGGTAGAAACCCCTTTTCTAAAAAGGGCGGCAACAAGGACAGTTTCGACTTTGATGACATTATCGATCAACTAGACAGAAAAAAATTAAGCGGCCATTATGAAAACAGCAATTTGTACATTTACGCTCCGACATACAATTTAGATAGTTCAAGTTTTGAGGATAATTTAGAAGATCCAACCTCTAAACATTTAATGAACGTTGAGCGTGCAAAACTCTATAGAAAATACAATGATTTCAGTCTGATGATGAATGATTTACAGAACTCCTATGAGAATTATCCAGGAGATAATTTTTACTATTATATTTCTCAACCATTTTCAAACCATGATGCCTCATACAGTTCTGACAACATAATGAAAAAAATAAAAAAAATTTTTAGTAACGCCAATATAAATGACAATTATATTAAAAAACCTCTCGGAGAATTGGGAGGGAAAGAATTTGAAGAGAAACACAACTAAAATGATTTTGATATTAACGATAACATTCAGCTTGCTAATGGTAATAACTAAATAACAATTTATTACATAGAGGATAATAGCGATTAATATCTGTGGCGATGTGTAGACTTAAATCATTTAAGATATTTCAGGTTTACTTCGTAGATTGAAAGTTTTTTTGAAAAACCTTTGTCAATGGTTGTTTTTGGTTTTATTTTGCTTTTATTAAAGATTTTTGATCATATTTTTGTTTTTCTTAACTTTCTTTCCAGCTGAAGTTCAGTTCCTCCATATTCATTTCGTTTGAGCAAGATTTGCTGAATAAGTACCTAATACGCTGAAATAATTAGATTTTTGATCCATATACGATATACTCGCAACGCCCACGCCTTCGCTCGTGAGGTACCCGGATAAAAAACCATTGTGTACCTAACTACACTTATCTCATCCAAATCGGTACTATTTTCAGATTTTATCATTTTTGCAATAAAATATTAAAAAATGGCCAGGCTTTACAATGGACTTGATGTACTCAACTCCATTGTAAATCATGTATTCCCCATGATTTACAATGGACATCCTCAGATACATACGGGTACCTACTTGGCATCCTCATATCACGGGTGCGTAGATATTTGAGGATGCCAAGTAGGGGGTACTCAGAGGCAAGTCCAAGCATTACATTTGGTACATGCATGCCCGTGTTTTGCAAGTCGATAGCGTTCCACGTGACAGGTTGCAAGCCCAACGCCACATAAAGCCATTCGCAGTCGATTTAAAATTTAAATTACGGCTAGTAAGCCAATATAGTTAGTGTAATAGCAAAGTTTTTTGATGTTCGAGAATAAATATCTATCTACGCTTAAGCGTCTCAAAATGAGACCCATTATCATTTTGAATTAATTATATACTTCATTATATAATGAAGGGGCTGGTGGTACATGCATTATATATAAACATTGTATCATAGAGGTCGCCACATGCATTATAATATGCTCCACAAACAAATAATAAAAGAATAGGTACGCGCTGCGGTTAGTTGACATAAGGCTGTCAACTAACCGCAGCGCGCGTAAAGGCTACGCACGTAGACTTAGATTTGCTTTGAAACACAAGTTATTTTTTTGCAAAATCTTAAAGCCTGTTACGTGCTTTACATCGCATCTAGTGACTTGTAGCAATTAAACCTATCTTAACATCATCCTTGAAGACACACAAAACGATTGCAAAACAATATTTCACTGATCTCAGTGTGATTATCTCGATAATCTAAAATTTAATACATACTCAGAAAATACTTTATTGTACACCATATGATATAAACAAAATAAACAATAAAGATTAAAGGTACAATGTGGTTCTAGAGGATTCTATGTGATTTGATTGTCGCTAGACGATAATCTGAGTTTAGGATGTTTTTGAAGTAAGCTAAAGGATATTTTTATAGATTCTTGTTTTAGTGCATACACACTAAAACAAAAATCTATAATCAATTTATAACCGCTAGCTGTAATGTAAAAATCAATAAGTGATGTATTTAAATTGCAATTACAACAGAAAATAAGGTACCTACCATTACCTACAGAGGTATGGAACAGAAAAATATTCGCATTATTAATCATTAGGTTCAGAATTATGCTTGATAGTCAATGCAAAATACATTGACATTGTAAACAATCTAAAATGCAGAGAAAGGGTTTCATAATAATTTTATATCTGTTACGCGCGTCTCAGTTGGTAGGCAGCTTTAAGTAGTTGCAAATGAGTGCCTCCCTGAGCCAGCTGTGTACACGTTATTGTGAATAATTGATGGATGGACAAACATAATGTATTCTGTACTTACGCTTGTTATTCGGTACAATAGATAATGTATCTACCTTTTATAACAAACAGAAAGAAATATGCTTTCTATATCAACCTCTATCTTTACAATTATCTATCTAAACTAATAATAATAACTAGCTGTTGCCAGCGGATATGCACGCGTGTAGTAGAGTTTAAAAAAAACATACTGGCATACAAACTTTCAACCCTATTTCTTTCTTAAAATGTTAAAATCCAAAAATCCTGAAACACGTCATTATTTATTTATGGCCTAGTGGGTGATACCCCGACTTCTGATCCGGAGGTCGTGGGTTCGAACCCGGTTGTGCACTAATGGATTTTCCAATCGAAAAATGTATGTGCGCATTAACACGTGCTCAAAACGATGAAGGAAAACATCATGAGGAAACCAGCATGCCCTAGAAGCAAAAATTCGAAGGCATGTGCCAACAGTTAGTGTTCCAATAAGCGGCGATAGGCTTGCAACCTGTC
The DNA here is from genome assembly GCA_961405105.1 of Perizoma affinitatum. Classification (NCBI taxonomy): domain Eukaryota; kingdom Metazoa; phylum Arthropoda; class Insecta; order Lepidoptera; family Geometridae; genus Perizoma; species Perizoma affinitatum. The sequence continues at coordinate 15,347,285 of OY560186.1, read as the reverse complement.
ACGTGGAATGCTTACTACTTGCAAACCGCGGGCATGTACCAAATGTAATGTTTGGACGTGCCTCTGACTACCCCCTACTTGGTATCCTAAAAGATCTACTCACTGAGTATGTATCTGAGGATGTCCACCATGGGTAAGACAGTCGTGAGCGTGTTTGTTTTCTTTGAGTAGTTACAATTCTAATTTTGAAGTTCCTACCTCTAAGAAAGCCGATACTCTCATACAAACCTTCACCCCCGTTTGGCCCCGATTAATAATATTATTATGTGAAAATCTAAAAACCATTAAACATGTCATTATTTATTTATGCTCAGTAGCTGTAATTAAATTTTTCATGTTTCTTACTTTAAAAAAACGAAGACTTTCATACAAAGTTCCTCCCACCATTTCCCCCCTTAAAGTGGAAACTTCCAAAATTCCTTTCATAGCACGTGTTTACCAGTTTTCGCTGTAGTAAGTTTCTATAAAGCTGAAGAGTTTGTTTTTATTGAACGCGCTTATATCTGGAACTAACAGTCGGATTTGAAAAATATTTTTGCATTTGATAGCCCAATTCTTGAGGAAGGCTATATGCTATTAAACACAACCCTTAGGAGCCGAGCAAAAGAATTAATAGAGCGGTCGGGCCATGCGACCCGGTGGGCTGAGGGCGCAGCTAGTATCTACTAGGTATATTTTTAACAATTTATACGGAAAGTATCATAAAACTTAGTTACCAGATCATCCATTCAGCGTGGCAGTTAAGACAGCTTACGCTTCTGTCTGGTAGTGGTCTGGATCAGATTACCTATCTATATATCTTTTGCATCGGGTGTTTAGATAGCTAGCTAAACGAGATTGAACAAAGCATAACAGCTTACGAACGGTTTGAGATCAGCGTTGAACAAAGCCTAATTGGCTCGTTTTCATAATGTTTTTATATACACACATCAAAGTGTCTAGGGATCAAGTACATTAGATAGATAACACTTTATTGTACACCACATAATAAGTTGCTTAAAAATAACACAGCAAATAACAATCTAATCGCGGAAGCACAATGATCGGTCTTATCGCTTATAGCGATCTCTTCCAGACAACCTTTGGATGGACAGGAATTGACATGCACGATAAAGGACACACCACCGTCCTTTATCGTGCATGTCAATTCCTGTCCACAATAAAAACACATTTGTAACTATAAAAATGTATTCATTTAATATTTTCCAAATTAAGTTTTCTTACTTTAATTCCTATGTTAACAAATCATCCCTATATTTTGTCAACATTAAAAACTATTTTTTTTCGCAAATTGTGGGAAATTAACCGGAGTTAATATTGTCAATTTAACGGCAAAAAATAAAAAAAAAAAAACGTTTTTTTAAATTTTATATTGTAAAGATAAAATTAATAATAATCTGTGTTTCTACCATTGACACAGCGATTTGATACATGCTTAAAAACAGTTCATCAAAATCACTCTGAGGTATGGCCGCCGTTCTTTCTAACCATTCAAAAAGTTGTTGTGGGACATGCACGGCTGGATGTACCGGCGGCGGGCGTTGTCTGCGAGCGGTGATGCGAGATCGTCCTCCATGTCGCTCGGCCAGGATGCCTTTGATACGATAGCGTGTCCAGAGGCGGCTTATGACGCTCTGTATAGTGCCAAGAGCGACAGCCACAGTACGTTGCTTGGAGCCAGCTTGCAATATTCCGGCTCTCATCATATCTTCTCGTGTCAAATAAGGTCGTCGCTCCATATCGATGCAATTTTTTTCAGTTCCAATGCTGAAATTGTAATCCTGATTGACAGGTGATTTTATATTTCGAATCAACGATCCCATCACTATCTGCATCCACCTGTTCTGAATGGGGCAGTCTGCCCGCGCTACAATCATCTTCAGGATGCCGTTGCCGCTGTCTCGCGCTTTCTGGAGAAGGGAAGCGACTTTCTTGCGAATAATCGCGTGGAAGCCGTCGTCCGTGCGCCTCCGCAAACATTCCTGATGCGCTGCAAAAGCGAGGCGGCCGCATCAGCATCCTGAAGATATTGTTGTATTGGACTCGCAGAGAGCTGGCAGCCCGCCGGGTGTGGTTTAACCAGAGGTTGCTCGAGTAGAAGGACTGGAGTAAGCCTTAAACGAAGTGATTTTCACTCCTCTCGAGCAACGCGCGAACGCAGGTGCGAGCATGTTACCCCGGACTGCCAGCGCTCTGCGCTCCCTTTCAATATCCGCATCCGCACCATACACCATTGAGCATAATTGGCGGAACATGGATTGGTCGAACTCTCGCACTCTTAAAAACGAGGACTTCGCTCTTTTTAGAGTTATACCTCAATCCATGTTCAGCCAGTTTTTTTTGCAATCGATTTGCAAAAATCCGTGTTGGCCTAGTGGGCGGTCGACGTCCGATCTGGAGGTCGTGGGTTCGAACTCGGTACCTTTACCGATTTTGATTTTCATTATCGCGTTTACCTTTTTTATTAGTATGATTTATTATTGTAAAAACTTATAATTAAACTAATTGATGGCGAAAGTTAAAAAAGTACCACCAATGGATTTTTTCACTTTAATAATCTGTACTCAACACGGTAAAGAAAACATTGTGAGGCAACCGGTATGCCTTAGAACCAAAAACGACGGGCTTGCAACCTGTCACGTGGAATGCTAACTACTTGCAAAAACGCGGGCATATTATGTCAAATATAATGTTTGGACGTTTGCTTGACTGCCCCTAGTCAGAGTGGCAAGTTTTTTGGGTTCTTTCAAGTATCGCATTTTTGAGCACCTTTGATACAAGAAAATCTCTCCCTGTATTTTTGTATATCCTACTAAGATGCAAACAAACTTACGGCCTACCAGGTGGTAAGCGGTTACCGTAATCTATGCACGCTTGCAATACCAGAGGTATATCCTTCACACGTTGCCTCCCTGAGATATCAAGATGAAAGATCACATGTAAAATATGCCTTAACCAATGCTTTAGATTTTTTGGATGCCGGGGACATGACGGTTTCTTCACTTAGTTTTCCTTTAACGTTTTCACACCTATTTTTAGGGTTCCGTACCTTAAAAGGAAAAAAACGGAACCCTTATAGGATCACTTCGTTGTCCGTCCGTCTGTCTGTCAGTCTGTCAAGACTATCAAGTTGAAATTAATATGAAATGAGTAGGTCTACGGTCACTTAAAGCTCTAAAAAAAATTAAGTTTCTAAATCAACGCTTGAAAAAAACACGACCATTTATGGGGCTGTATCTACACGTGAAAACCTTTTATTGACCTTCTGTGTTATGTTATTATGTCTTTCTGTTATAGGTGCTGTTGGTTTTCCTAAAAAATAAATAAATAAATATTTTGATACTGGCAAATAAATCAAAACCTGGGTACTTCCCGTTGACCTTAAATCATTCAAAGTCCGAAAATCGTTAATTTATAGTTAAATATTTTTTTTTTAGTTGATACAACTTAACACTTGCAGTTGGATAATTTTTCATTTATTTTTCAACTACAAAGTTATTTTTGTGTTTCAATCCGAATTATATGTGCGTTACAGCGATGTTTGGTGCTTTACAAGATTGTACGGAAGCCTTGATGCGCGAGTCAGTATCGTACTTATCCATTTTTTTAATTTAATGATTCATTGCCCGCGATCTCTGGTTCAGAAGTCGGGGTGCCGACCACTAGACCAACACGTCTGTATAGACTTAGCATGGCATGAATTAATTTGATAATCAACGACCTCGATGGTGTGGCGGGCGAGTGGCCGGCTGCGACGCAAGAGGTGCGGGTTAGATTATCACTGCGGGAAAAATATTTGCATGTTCTGAAGATATTGGGTCCGGGTCTGGGTGTTGTAATCGTTTACATATTTATTTTCCCACGACACAGCCTAAAATAAATATGTAAAACGGGAATTTTCAGTCTAGATGTTCGCTACTTGTCTGTCTTGTTTACAACCTTTTTGATCCATAAACATTTTTTATTTTCCCGACATTAATAACATTAATTCTCAATACTCATGATGGAGACTTCTAACCACCAATCATGATGAAGACTCTCGGAATGTTTCGAAACTTCGTTTGCCGTGTGTTGAGTATCTATGTTGTGTATCTGTCTGTAGCTCCCATACTAATGAACCGATTTTGATTAGTTTTTTGCTCGAAATATGACTTGATCGAGACTGATCTTTAGCTATGATTCAAGAAAATCTGTTCAGTCGTTTGAAGATCATCAGCTCTTTTCTAGTAGATGAGGGGATGTAAGCCACTTCCAAAGGTCTGTTCAATTCGTAATTTGATATCCTGTTACTTTAATGATATAGCAAGAACATGGTAACCTTGACCTGATGCTGCAGCATCACCTGGAATCTGCAGGATACCCAACTACTCACCAACTTACAGCAGAGATATTGCGTTTGGGCTCATTGAATAGATTATATATTTTTAGATCAGGCTCCGATGATGGAATAAAGACAAATGATAATAAATTGGTGAGGGATTCTCAGACTATTTAAAAGACGTCAAAATTTTAAAATTTTGTGCTAATTAATTTGTTATGAACTAAATTTGACTATTTTAATTATACGTTTTTTACCGGCCGTTTATCGTAACAAAAAAAAAATGAATAGATAAACGCGATAAAATCCAGTTAAAAAAAAAATGATCGCGAAAGTTTGAAAAATACTTTAGTTATCTTGGTCTCGGAGGAATAAGCGAAAAACATTTCAAAAACTATGTAGTTCTTTTCAAACCTCACATCGATTAATAACTAATAATAAAGGGATGCAATAATAAATTGAATGCATATAATATTAAATGCATCTAAACATATAAATCGTTAAATTATTTATATTTATTAAGTTAAAACAATGCGCGTTATTAGCACAGATGTTGTTACTATAGATTTATGACTTTTCTATTGTTTTGTTTAGACAAGAGTGTTGGTATAAAAAGGGAAAAAAATTCTCCAAGAAGCATAGTCAGCTTGTGGGTCTGAGTCGGGTCTTAAGATCCAAGACCAAAGATGCTTATACCATTCGGCTTGGTGTTAGCGCTCAGTGTAAGTTTATCTTTATTTATTTTTAAAGTTTAAGTACCAATAAGGCACTTTAGCTATTCTTTTCCCTCCTAAAAAATATAACTATTGGGGTTCATTCCCCAAAAATAAATATTCCACTAACCATGTTGTGTGGTTAATGGTGTTCCGATTAACCTCCATTTTTTTTAATGGTACAATACTAATAAATAAATAAATAAGCACCCAACAGTCGCATACATAGTCCTAACCCACACTAGGATTCCCTGGGTCGTGGGTATCAGAATCTGAGTATCGTGGTACCACAAAACCCAGACACGGACCAAATATCTGCAGAACATGCAATCATTTGCCCCGAATCTGGAATCAAACCCGTCATAAAACGTATCTAATAATCAGTTCTATGGAATGAAATCATTTTTATCCGTGACGCAGTATATAAATAAGTAATGAATACAATTTTTCACATTACAGATTCTGAGCGCTCACGCAGCACCAGGTGGTAAGTTTAAAATAAATATTAATTCATTTATTTAAAAAGTAGCCGATTTAAAGTAGCTCTTACCGTTATGCAAGCATTCGTAAGAAACGCATTCGATCGACCGTTTTTTCAGCGATTTACCTACGTTGCAAAAATGGTCTCGATTTTTTTTTTAACGGCAGCCTGGTACAGCCTTATGTCCTGCAGAACCATTCTAAGAATGGATGCAAGTTTTTTTTAAATCGGATTTGTGTTTTCTGATATTACCTCCTACATCCAAAATTACAAACTTTATAATATTGGTATAGATAAGAAAACTATGTTACAACAACATTACTGTTGTTGGTCCCCGCACTAGTAAAGACTGTCGCGGGAGGTTGGTTAAAAATAAACAGATTTCTATAAAAGCTAAAGAATAAAATAAAAAAAGGCAAAACAACATAGGAGGAAGAAAGAAAATCACTGACACAATAAATACTTACATTAATTTATTTTAATTTGATTACTTGTTTATTTTAAACTTCAAGTAGCTAGGCTTTATGACTAAGCAGCTACCTCGGTTGTAACTTGGACTATATATAATTCGTAACCTACTCGTAGGCTGTTCTTTTTATGGAGACTATGCGGTCGCGGCAGATTGTAACTAATATATTTAAACTTATAAGTTACAGCAGAAAAAACAGTGTTAGCAACCCCACCAGAAACATCCCACAGCAGCTATGAAATAATATATGACAATAATGAATATAGGACCTACAATTACACAAACGATGATACCGCTTACACTGGCAAAAGTAACTCCTCAAACGCTGGCCTAGACCGTGGCACGGAAGATTACTACAAAGACGATGAGAAAACACTTATAAACACAACAAATGAAGGAAATTCCACCGGTAAAACTGTATACAAAAACACAATTAACGGTCCGAATAGGTCGTACGAAGATCAAGGAGAAAGTAACAGCAAAAACAAATATGAAGGGAATAGCACATACGAAGCAACAGATGACAAAGTCAAATCGACATCTGCATGGGAATCCGAAAATCACTATGATGATACACTCGAATACAGAGATAAGGACCAATATGGCGAAAGGAATGGCCAACGATTCTATAATTCTGACGGGAGGTACACGGACGCTTCGCTGATCGAAGCCGATAGTGATGGATTAAAATTGAGTTACAATGGTTCGTCCACAAACAGCGCGAACGGAGGATATAAAGATACATATAAAGGAAATGATGGAGTAGTTGTTGATAGTAATGGCACCAGTAAATCAGATTATAATTCTGAATATTCCGGCAAGCACAGTGAAGATAAGGATGGAAACAGGGAAACTGAATATCAGTCTTCATCCAAATATGCTGACAGGTTGGTAGTTTTTTAAATTCCGTTTCATTCTTTTTTACTTAAAGTAAAAAAGAATGAAACAAAAGACTGTTTAGCTAAGGCTGGGCCGGGATAAGTAAAGGCTTGGCCAAGCTGACGCGGTGGCGGTGGCAATCAGTAGGTACATTCACGCGACATTTTGGAAAACCTCTTTACAACAATTTCCCTTTGAAATTGAGGAGGACCCTTAGGGGTTCATACAAATATTTATGAACCTACTTACTTATCATAAACTAGCTACTGTTCACGGCTTCGGTCGCGTGGTACCAGGATGGAAAGTAGCCGATGAATAGTAGCGCTCGTAAGAAACGCATTTGCTCGACCGTTTTTTCGTTGATTTAGGGTAGGTAAGTCCATTTTAAATATTGGTGAAATTAGTTTTGAAATCTGATGAGGAAGATAGTTAGTATAGATAACTCGCCGCACGAGCGAACCAAATTCTGTTTTTATTTTGAAAAATGTACTTAATTCTACAAACTTTACCTCTTTATAATATTATTATTATCACGAGTACATTAGTGTAGAGATGAAGAGGAGAATTTGACCGTATTTTTATGCCTTTTGTGGTGTTTATAGCCAGGCGGATGACTACCACTCGAAGGGGCCGAATGGCGAGACAATTGGAACAAGCACGAACGAACGCTCGGGTGATTCAGATAACAAATACAAAAGTACAAAGAAAGGCAACGTAGAGACTACAGAACAATCTTCATCAAGCAACAACCATGAGAGCAGTACATCCAATACTGTTCACATAGATCCACCTCACCGTAAGTCTATTTTATATCCCATCGCGAGTTCTGAACAGAGAGTTCTTATTTGACAATGGAACGCCTTTGCTGCCTCGACTAATTGTTCTACTGTAATCCATTAAATAGATTATAATTAATTTTCTTCACATTCCACGCTACGACGCTGACAGTAAGGTTAGGTCATTTTCTTGAATTGAATTGTTTTATGAGCTTTACTACCAGGAGCATTGCTAATGCTTGACTGTTAAAGATAAACTTGCAAAGTATCTTTACCTGTTATTTCAAGTTATTTCAAAAGCACCTATACCACCCTTCAAACCGGAACACAGTATGCGACTGTTTGACTGACTATTAACACAGTTTGAAGATCGTCGCAATGTGAAGCCTAGACATTATCATTTTCCTTAATTCCACACTAGGCAGGGTCGTCATGTCAACGACCCATGGTCAGATCAACCATTTTCTTCTTCCATACCTCTCTTTCAGCTATCATCTCTTCTTACTAGCCCATTTTAAATAATGCTGGATAATGCTGGACATTTTACACACAGCATCATCTAGCCCCAAAGTAAGCAGAGCTTGTGTTATGGGGACTACATGACTGATATTATACATAGAAAACACCCAGATCCCGAGACAAATATTTGCAGAAGCAAAAAGTTGTCCCGCGGCGGGAATCGAACCGGCAACCTTCTGCGTCTCAGGCGGGCATTCGCCCACTGCGCCACAGAGTTCGTCACATTTCGTTTTACAATCCATCCATCTTTCATTCGCTCACTTACCATGGATGCAGAAATCTTTCCTGGCTGTTAAGACTCATTAACCTTTTTTTTAACAGCAATACCAGCTAATCCAGGATCCTACACTTTTCATGTTGAGCGTAAGTAATTTTTGAAGAAATTAGTTATTGTTAATCTTAGTCAAATGTAAATTTGTATTAACTTAAGTTGCTTGTTTTTGCTAACTTTTTCGTTTGGAACCAATTTACCAACTGAGTTGGTATATTGGCTACTATACCCTAGAAATAAAAAAAGCAAACTTATTAATAATCATAAATTGCATAGAAACTAGAATAATATTTAAAAAAAAACTAAATCTACGGAACTACACATAAAAGTATACCAGTCATGTAGTTCCCATACACAAGCTCTGCTTAGTTTGGGGCTAGATGATGCTGCGTGAAAAATGTCCAGCATTATTTATAGTATATATAACTGCATAAAAGAAAAGACTAAATTATTTTGTGTATAGACTCGCATTTGATCAGTTTGTACTTTTTATTTTGCTAATAATATTTAATTCAATCAATTACATATTTTGTAATTTGTTGATATACAAAACATTAGAACGAATTTGACGCAAAATAATAAATCTACAAATTCAGGGTACTTTATTTTAAATCACCTACTATGAAGCCCACCCAACCGCACTTCCTAAAACATTACTCTTTATTACTTGCAGCATCAGGTGAACCACAATCGATTGAATTCGTAATCTACCCGGTTACCGGCGGGGACGGACCAGGGTACCAAATAGTACCTGTCGGTAAGGATAACTTTCTATCGAGAATGCTAATGATTTAATTTTTATTTATTGCCTTTAAGTACGTATTCCGAGGTCTTCAAATTATATACCCCGTAAGGGCGCTGCAATTTGCTCGTAATGTCAACAATACAGATACCTAATAAATAATACAGGGTATGTAGAAAATAAACTCTTTATAAAATAAGTAGGTAGGATTTTAACAGTTAGAGTTTTACAAAAACACAGATGTGAAGAGAAAGTTTTTTGGTGCTAATTAGTCCCATCTGTGCCATGTGTGTTTGCGTGTGTTCCAAACAGGTCCTGTCTTAGCTTAGTAGTGTGAAGCAGCCAATCCAAATACTTGACTATTTGGGTGTTAGGTGGAAAATAGTTTGGGGACTAGGGGTACCCACCCAGATTCCATCAGTGTACCTACAAATGTGAGGTTTTATTTTTCATCTGTGGTAGGCGAATGAACGAATGAATTCACATTAATGTAAGTCATTTATCATTCACAATCTAGATATGTGTAAATAATAAGTACTACGCCATCTGTGTAATTTTTTTTAACTAGAACCACACAAACTTTACAAATAGTAAAATTTGTAACCGACCGTACATTGATTTCACTCGAGTGGTCTGCTGCGCTCTGATAATACCAGCTCACTTCAGTTTGGTTGAAGTCTGACTTCAATTTTGTTTTTCGAGCATAGATAAAATTTCATCCACATACACTTCGACTTTGCAAGTACCTAAGCACCTACTTTTTTAGGTAGGTTGCAGAACTATTTAGGTACCGATTAGAATAGTAGATTATTCACCAAATGAATGCCGCATTACCGCAAGGGTATAAATCAGTGTCTTATGTCATGGGCGCCATATTAAATCCCTAACCTACGTGATTGTACTTTGATTTATAGGAGGACATAGGCCAGCCGTGGTTAGGCCCAATCTACCTGGCGGCAGCGGTGTAGCTAGAGATGGAAATGTTCGAAAACCATCGCACGGTAAAATTTTTAAAATAACAAACAAGTTTGAATAGACATCCGAAAATTAAATATCCGAGAATTGTTTAAGACAATGCAGAGACTTGTAAGTGGATAGGTAAATTTGCATTAGCATCGAAATATCAAAACTTATAATAAATCATTTGTGATCTATCGAAGCACAGCCAAAATTACTTAGTTTGACCTAAGTAGGCACCTGCTCATTGCAGGGGGCATCATGCATCTAGCTTATTCTGCCACAGATCTAAAAGAAAACACCTCATCGGATTTTTAGAGCTGAGTGGAGTCCAAAATCTTTGTAGTTTTCAAAGACAGATAGTTTAAAATATATCCCAAGGTTTCAAGGAGATCTGGACAAAAAGACGAGACATTAACATTGCTTAAAACGAAAATTGAAATCTCCTATCAGTCGTTCTGCCTCCAACAGAAAATTATTTAATATTCCAGGTTCATCAAGTGTAACCGAATCATCGACCTACGATTCTTCAAGCTTAGTTTCTTCAACGTCAAGAAGCAGTAGCGACTGGTCCAGGAATGAAGATTTAAACGTCGCCTCGTACGGTGCGGCTGCTAATGGCGCAGGGGTTGCAGCTGGAAATCGTGGAGCTGCTTCTAGCTCAGGCGCCGCGGCTGGTAATAAAGGAGCGGCTTCTAGCTCAGGCGCCGCGGCTGGTGGTAATGGAGCGGCTTCTAGCTCAGGCGCTGCGGCTGGTGGTAATGGAGCGGCTTCTAGCTCAGGCGCTGCGGCTGGTGGTAATGGAGCGGCTTCTAGCTCAGGCGCCGCGGCTGGTAATAAAGGAGCAGCTTCTAGCTCAGGCGCTGCGGCTGGTGGTAATGGAGCGGCTTCTAGCTCAGGCGCTGCGGCTGGTGGTAATGGAGCGGCTTCTAGCTCAGGCGCTGCGGCTGGTGGTAATGGAGCGGCTTCTAGCTCAGGCGCCGCGGCTGGTAATAAAGGAGCAGCTTCTAGCTCAGGCGCTGCGGCTGGTGGTAATGGAGCGGCTTCTAGCTCAGGCGCTGCGGCTGGTGGTAATGGAGCGGCTTCTAGCTCAGGCGCTGCGGCTGGTGGTAATGGAGCGGCTTCTAGCTCAGGCGCCGCGGCTGGTAATAAAGGAGCAGCTTCTAGCTCAGGCGCTGCGGCTGGTGGTAATGGAGCGGCTTCTAGCTCAGGCGCCGCGGCTGGTAATAAAGGAGCAGCTTCTAGCTCAGGCGCTGCGGCTGGTGGTAATGGAGCGGCTTCTAGCTCAGGCGCTGCGGCTGGTAATAAAGGAGCAGCTTCTAGCTCAGGCGCTGCGGCTGGTGGTAATGGAGCGGCTTCTAGCTCAGGCGCTGCGGCTGGTGGTAATGGAGCGGCTTCTAGCTCAGGCGCTGCGGCTGGTGGTAATGGAGCGGCTTCTAGCTCAGGCGCTGCGGCTGGTGGTAATGGAGCGGCTTCTAGCTCTGGCGCCGCGGCTGGTGGTAATGGAGCGGCTTCTAGCTCAGGCGCCGCGGCTAGTGGTGGTGGAGCGGCTGCCAGCTCAGGCGCCGCGGCTGGTGGTGGTGGAGCGGCCCGAAAAACTACTCCAGCTCCATGCACAACCACAACAACTCCGTGCACAACCACAACAACTCCGTGCACAACCACAACAACTCCGTGCACAACCACAACAACTCCGTGCACAACCACAACAACTCCATGCACAACCACAACAACTCCGTGCACAACCACAACAACTCCATGTACAACCACAACAACTCCATGTACAACCACAACAACTCCATGCACAACCACAACAACTCCGTGCACAACCACAACAACTCCGTGCACAACAACAACTCTAATGCCAACTCCAGCCAGTACAGGTGGTTCTTCCTCAGCTGCTGCTGGGGCGGGTGCTGCGGCAGGAGGAAACTCAGCAGCTGCTGGCGGAGCAGGTGCTGCGGCAGGAGAAAACTCAGCAGCTGCTGCTGGGGCGGGTGCTGCGGCAGGAGGAAACTCAGCAGCTGCTGGCGGAGCAGGTGCTGCGGCAGGAGAAAACTCAGCAGCTGCTGCTGGGGCGGGTGCTGCGGCAGGAGGAAACTCAGCAGCTGCTGGCGGAGCAGGTGCTGCGGCAGGACAAAACTCAGCAGCTGCTGGCGGAGCAGGTGCTGCGGCAGGAGAAAACTCAGCAGCTGCTGGAGGAGCAGGTGCTGCGGCAGGACAAAACTCAGCAGCTGCTGGCGGAGCAGGTGCTGCGGCAGGACAAAACTCAGCAGCTGCTGGCGGAGCAGGTGCTGCGGCAGGACAAAACTCAGCAGCTGCTGGCGGAGCAGGTGCAGCGGCAGGAGAAAACTCAGCAGCTGCTGGCGGAGCAGGTGCTGCGGCAGGACAAAACTCAGCAGCTGCTGGCGGAGCAGGTGCTGCGGCAGGACAAAACTCAGCAGCTGCTGGCGGAGCAGGTGCAGCGGCAGGACAAAACTCAGCAGCTGCTGGCGGAGCAGGTGCTGCGGCAGGAGAAAACTCAGCAGCTGCTGGCGGAGCAGGTGCAGCGGCAGGAGAAAACTCAGCAGCTGCTGGCGGAGCAGGTGCTGCGGCAGGACAAAACTCAGCAGCTGCTGGCGGAGCAGGTGCTGCGGCAGGAGAAAACTCAGCAGCTGCTGGCGGAGCAGGTGCTGCGGCAGGACAAAACTCAGCAGCTGCTGGCGGAGCAGGTGCTGCGGCAGGAGAAAACTCAGCAGCTGCTGCTGGGGCGGGTGCTGCGGCAGGAGGAAACTCAGCAGCTGCTGGCGGAGCAGGTGCTGCGGCAGGACAAAACTCAGCTGCTGGTGCTGGCGCAGTTGCTGGAGCTGTTAACTGGCCTAATGGTGGATGGCCATGGCCGAGTAACTGGGTGCCGGACTGGGTGGTACCAAGCACGCAATACTGGCCTTGGGGCTCAGTTCCCGAGCTAAGGCCCTGGCCAAGACATCCAAAAGGCCAAGGCCAATATTGCTACTGCGTGAATCGTCTTGAAGACCTTCCGCGCTCACTTCGTCCATATTTCGGAGTCGATTAATGTTAGTGAAAATATCCAGTATTTTCTTTTAAATTAATCGAGCCTTTCTACGATTTTATGCATGTTTGTTTTATGTATTATATGTTTAAGCAATTGAAAATTCCTTATTAAGGGCCCAAAAACAATTATGTTTAATAAATTATCATTGGAATTATATTTTTCATTGAACAAAACCTTTTTTCATTCTAGGTCAAAATTTAACATAGGCATTCCATCTTTTTATATCTATCTATATATCTATGGTTCACCATCTAAATAAATTTATCGGCAAAATGTTATTTCGTCAGCTGTTGGTTGCCAGTAGGGCGACCCTCTAGGTCGGGCTATTTCCAGCCTGGCTATCCATCCGATTATTCAACGTCTCCAATCCAAACTCAATGTTTGGTATTTGGATGATGGAACCTTTGGTGACGATGTGGACACGGTTTTTTTCGATCAGTCATTGATCGACTCATCATTGATGAATTTAGGCAAGTTGGTAGGACTAGATTTTTCAAAGGGCGAACTTTTTGTTTCCGAAAAACCGCTATTGATAAATTTAACAGGTACTTAACTATACCTGTCTCCCTTGAATTGACTTATTATGAGTACACATCCAATCATACACATACTTACACAGAACACAACCACTCGAACACTTTAACAATCTTAAAAACCATGCACACTCAACGCGTCACTATAGGCTACACCACTTTTTTGGCAACTTTTCCTACAGGTTTATGCGTATTTTAAAATCACTTTGACAAAAGGAATTTTTATCTTTGTGAATCAACTAGCTACCTACCTACCTAATTAAACGTTAGTGAATAACTAGATTTACAAGTTTCTGTACCTACCTAGATTAATATTTAATCTGGGGGGTGGGGGTTGTGAAAGTGGGGGTGAGCGCGCGCGTGTTTGTGTGTGTGTGGGTTGGGGGGAATTGAGTGTGTGAGAGTATAGGAATGAAGTATGGTGATTTAATGTTTGATGAGCGTAGGTAGGTAGTTATATATTTTATGATAGGATCACTAGTAAATTTTCAGTTTCTGTGTAGTTTTGATCAAGTAGCCAATTTTTAAGAGTGATTTTGCATTTATATGAAGACATTTCTGAAGATTGATATTAATTTTATTATAAAGATACGGCCCTCTAAAATATGAATGACGTCTAGCAAAAGAGGTGTTGCAACGGGGAACGTGGCATACTCGTCTAGTTTTCCTTATTTGGTGGTTTAGGTCAGGAATAAAGGTAATTTTCTTATGTTGAGCTACTACTAACTGTAGAATATACAATTGACGAGTTGAGAGTAATTGCCATTCAAAAAAAAAGGTTTAATTTGGGTAACGGAACGGCTTGAACAGCATGACTTTCAGCACTGAGCGCTGGGCTCTTTCCACTTTGATGATCATGGTTTTGCATGCTCCTCCCCACACAGATATGCAATAGCTCAGTATTGATTGGCAGAGTGAGTAGTAACGATTTTAAGTAAGTCAGTAGGGGCAGCACTTCGTAGATTAGTTTTCGAAGGCGAGCTGCTATTGTATTGATTTGAGTCTTTGAGATGCGTTTTCATGCATATAAAAGGACCTGTTGGATCTTAAATCAAGCTATGACTCTATGGGAGCCCGTATAACTAGCTTCTCCGCCAAGATTGCCGATGTGAAGAACAGAGTCTCCTAGGTTGAGCAGAAGACAAGTACAAATATATTGGTGCCACGATCCCATAGTTCCTGACGATTCTAATCATAAAGCTAATATCAACTCCATAAGCTTCAGGTAGAGTGACTGATTCGGCCGAGGATCTTTTCTTATTTTTTTTTCTTTGAATCCTAAATCCCGTGATATCTAGCGCCTTCCACTTCACTTCGCTCCAGGTCAGTCCGATGCTCTGGGTTTCTGCGGTGACCGGTCATATCGCTTAAAAGCGATGTCTTCTAGACAACCTTTAGATGGAGAGGATTCTACGTGATTTTTAAATGGCCGGGGGCGCGCCAAAATATATATATAATATATATAGCTTGTTTCGCGATGTGGTCTGTATTTCTGGGCAGTGTGTAGCCAATCCAACTCCATTTGCGCAGGCGAATCTGTAGGTCCACAGAACATTGACATATTATTATTTATGTAGAATTTTTTCATACAATTGATCCATAAGTCTTCATTATTCATGGTCTCATGACTACACTTGGAAGTCATAAACTACCCATTAAAAAGTCAGTTGGTAAATGCATACTCACCCTGGTAAAGACTTGGAATGAGTCGATTTAAATATTAGTCGATAATATTTTAACAAGGTTTCCTCTCTATTGTATCATTTTGATTGGTAGATAATAGATCTTCCCGTTTTGTACATACATACACAACAGTCGAATAGGCGACCTACACGTCTATTTACAAACATTTGTTCCAATTAAGGTGGCTTTCTCCGTTGATTTGGCATCATCCATCTTGTAATTTATTTCATTAAATCGTCGAAATTAGCAGTTATATCAAATTGGATAGTTCATTGATGTTCCCTACCTATTGCGAATTATCAGAAATACCCAGGGAATAGACTGATCTCTGACTGAATGAGCCACAGAGCGGGTCATGCTCGGAATCAAGTAGTAGTCGAACTTTTTGTGAAAGAGCTCATCCGGGAAAGGATACTATACCACCATACCTTTTTCTGCCACGAAGCAGAAATACTCGCATTGCTGAGTTCCGGTTTGAAGAGCATGGGTGCCGGTGAAGTTACATGCTCATGAGACTTTTCACCCGTTATGTCTCAGGGTCTCTCGCAAGTGTCCATAGGTTACGGCGCAAATATTATAACATTATATTACGGCCCGCTTGTCTGCAGGTGGACCATATGCATCTTTGTCCAATTAAGTTGTTTAAAAAAAACTAATAGAGGGCGGCCTACACCCAGCAGTGGGCAAAGTATTGATATATCGAATTCAAATTGCAGCGACCTAACGGGGTTCATGTATTACTGTATAATTTTACTATATAATTTTAAGACCTCTGAATATGAATATGACTAAATCCGGCTGTGGATAATGATGATGATGGAATGATCTGACCAGGCAGTCATGTCACGAAAAATACGGGTACTTTATAATGTTGTATTGCAAAATGGTTACAAAGACAATTAATAGTTTATATTTTGTATATTTATAAATGGCATCATTTAATAGATAGATAACTAAAATAACACAATTTGACCTCGATGGCGCATTGAGCGAGAAGCCGGCTGTGTCGCAAGTGGTGCGGGTTTAATTCACGCAGCGGGACAAATTTTTGCATATTCTGCAGATATTTGTTCCGGGTCTGGGTATTATTGTACCATGGTACTCGTAGTTCCTGATACCCAGGATACTGGAAATCCTAGTGTTATTAAAAAAAACTTTTCTAGAAGTCACAATCAGCATCCCAGTCTTTTGCCCAAGGTTCTGAAGTCAATTATAAAAGGGCCCTACTTATAAGATTATTAAAGATATATTTCTGATAATGTCACTTCTATTCTAATTCAACAGAAGAAAACAAAACACTGTTAAGCTGAATAATTGTTTAAAATATTTCCGAGTAAAGGCTAAATTGCAATGCAGCATTTTTTTGTAACTAGATTTGAAGCAACCCCATAGCGTGTTTCGACACGTCTTGGCTAGTATAATTTCCATTAATTTCCACTTTCCTATTTATAGCACAGTCACATTGACTAGCGAAAACATGTCTAATCGTGGACGTTTGTCGATCTGTTTCAATTTAGAAGTAATACTTTAAGGCGGGGGAGATAGGGTCCCGCTGGAAGAGGAAAAAAACCGGACAAGTGCGATTCTGACTCGCGCACCGAGGTTTCCGTACAAGCTTGTAAAGTTGCTCAACACCAAACATTGCTCTAACGAAGATATAAGTCGGATTGATGCACAAACTTAACTTTGTAGCTGAATATATGTTCGCTCATACAACGATATACGTCACGGACAACGAAGTGATTCTATAAGGGTTCCGTTTTTTCCCTTTTGAGGTACGGTGAATAATACAATATTTCAATACATAGCCCCTTAAGTTAAATAAATATACACCCACAGTCAGATGCATGGACCTCACACTAGGATACCCTATAACTGTGTGTCTTGGGTATTAGAAACCAAGAAGTTGGTCGATGGCGGTGACCCAAGATCATATGGCAGTGGACTTCTACAGGCTGTTAATGATGGAAATAATTCACGTTTTCCGTTTACTTCTTTTACAGTTTATTGCGTTGTTGGTATTTATATTATTTATGAGTAGGAAGATAATCCATTAGAAATGCACTCGGAAATACCGAATTCTAAAAATACCTATTTTTGAAACCACAACGGACCGAACTAATCACTTATAAAATCGATATTCCATTGAACTATCCACGTGCATCCATTTTCACCCATTCTCCTCTTACTCAGGGTTGGATCGTAGGACTAGGGTGTTTTTTAACACACATTGTCGTGATTTCACTTTTCAAGAGGGATTTGTGGAATAATGGAATCTGTGATAGCTGGAACAATTCCGGTAGCAGTAAATAGGCCCTTCGAGCTGAAACATCCTAAGAATTTTGACTAGCCTTGGGCCGGAATTCGTAACTTTGGTTAGAGCACCCGCGTACTAATACATTTAGAATATTATAAAATACTACCATCTGCCCACGGCTTCGCCCGCATGGTACCCAGATAAAAAGTAGCCGATGTGTTTATATATTGCTGTAAAATTTCATCAAAATCCGTTAGTAGTTTTTGCGTGAAAGAGAAACAAACTTCCATCCTAATAAACTTTCGCGTTTATAATAGTAGTGAAGGACTGCGATTTCCCATAACGAGTGTGGATTTAAACTTTGAAAAACAAATAATCTTGGAAACATGGGCTTCTCTCAGAAACTGTGAAGAAAACAAGGAAAAATATTGTACGTAGGTGGGTTGTTTTTTTAAATTGTGTACGTTTCTAACCTATCACTCCCCTGAATACAACCCTTCCCATTATTTACATACTACCCCTCCACGGTTCACTATAAAAGGAACAGTCTACTATTGAAGATATCAGTCTCAAATTCCCCTTTCGAAGTGATTTGTCCGTATATACGTTTACTTCAAAATGTTTCATAGATTAGAAAGTCTGTTTTACATGGTCGTAGTTTTGACTGCTAATTTTGTATTCACTACGGGTAATGATCTAAAGGTGAGTAAAAAAAAAAAACCCAAAATATTATCCTCAGTGGGACTCGAACCCGCTAAGGTTGATATTTTTTGTGTTTTATAAAACCTTGAGATTTTCTGTTAACACAAAAGATCAAATAACTAACCTTTAGCGTATTCGATATTAATTTAGTGTGACTGGTCGAAGCGAGCGACGCCTGACCAGAGACCTGGCTCTTATCTGGGTAAACGCATTAGTATTGCCATTCAATGTGGCAATGCAGCCAGAATTTTGGTAACGCTTCCGTCTGGTAGTGATCTGGATCAGTTGACCTATCTATAGATCGTTTGCACTGAATTTTAGATATCTAGCTGTGACGACCTCTGTGGCGCGGTGGGCGAAGGCGCGCCTGACACGCAGACGGTTGCGGGTTCGATTCCCGCTGCGAGCCAAATGTTTGTATGATTAGTCCCGGGTCTGAGTGTTTTCTATAATACCTATGTATGTATTTCCAAAAAAAAAGTAAATAACTAGTATATCAGTCATGTAGTTCCCATAATACAAGCTCTGCTTAGTTTGGGGCTAGGTGATGCTGTGTGAAAAATGTCTGTGAATCTGTATTTTTTGTATGTACCTACTTGTATATAGTTGTATAAATTAAAGTATTCTACTTGTTAAGACGTGTTTACAAATATATTTAAAAAAAACGCTCACTGTAATTGTTCTGTCTTTGGTACTCTATTCCCGGACATCCCTGAATTCATACTCCAGAGCGTAGATCAATGAGAGTACCTATTAGGGGTAGGAGGAAGAAACCCCGTGTCCAAAATAACAAGTTATTACCATACAAGCTGTCTCCAAGCTTAATGCTCGCAACAGGCGAGTGGTACCTCTGTAAGTTTACATAGAATACAGTTATTGCTTGTTTGGTGGGTATACTTGTTTGCCACTATAGCTGTACTGTAGGAAAGATCCGCGCGGTGGTGGATAGAAAAAAGACGCATTCGAGATGTGGTTCTGGAGAAAAATGTTACGCATAACGTGAACTGCCAAAAGAACCAACATGTCAATACTAGACCAACTGACCATCAAGACTAGGTTGTCAACCATCTGCTACCAGCGAGTGCTCGGCTATTTTGAACAGCCCGAAGACAGCCAGATTGCTTTGATAAACTGGTTGTAGTGGTAAAAGTGGATGGTAATAGACCAAGTGGCCGTTCACGTAGCCGATGGTCTGATCAAATCAAGGCGCTCACTGGCCTCCCTATTACCGTCGTCTACAGACAAGCCGAAGATAGAGCGGCATGGAAACAACTCGTCATTTCGTCAACAAAATCTTTCCAGGACGGGCACGTACTTCAGTAATTAAGAGTGCGACAAAGAAGAAGAAGGATAGAAGATTATTTTTTTTCTTACATGGTTTTATAAAATGTTTTAGGAGGAGGATCGACGAGCTCACAGCGACCGAGGGGGTCTGTGGTTCGGGCCTCGCCTAGGCAAGAGATCCACGCAAATGCAAGATGAAGATACCAGGTGATTTTATCTATTACTAGCTACTGACCGCGGTATCGCCCACATGGTAGGTACTCTCAGATGTTCTTAAAACATATTGATGAAATTTAAAAGAAACGCATTGTACTCAATTAAAGAATCTTGCTTTTTACATTTTAGAGAAGTAATCATTTGAGATATAATACCAAAAACGTGTTATTTTCGTAAATTTTTGCCTGCGCGTTTCCTGCTCCGCATTTTCACGTTGCTGCTATCAGCTTTAATTCAATACGTACGAAATTTGTACGGGTACTATTTGATAAGTTAACACGGCAGCTGTCCGCCTCTTAAGTGCAAACCTACCAACTGACTTACCCACATATTCGATTTTTCAGAGACGTCTTTGATAGATAAAATGCCAAAAACGTGTTGTTTTCGCTATACGACCTTTGTGGCGCAGTGGGCGAAGGCCCGCCTGAGACGCAGAAAGTTGCGGGTTCGATTGTTCGATATTTGTTTGAACTGCAAATATTTGTCTCGGGTCTGCGTGTTTTCTATGCATAATATGTATGTATTTACATAAAAAAATGTATATATGTAGTATATTAGTCATTTAGTTATCATAACACAAGCTCTGCTTACGTTGGGGCTACATGATGCTGTGTGAAAAATGACCAGCATTATATTTTGTACGGTTACTGTTTTATATGCTAATACGGCAGCTGTCAGCCTCTTTATTGCAAACCTACCAATACCAACTGACTAACCCACATATTTTGTTGTTCAGAGACGTTTACCACCGGCTTGTAGACGCTGCAGATGCCCTGAAGTACTACTATGATCAGCTGCCTGGGTACTACTTGGAAAGGAGAAATGAACCTGAGACACGAGGTCAGTCATCATCAGCAGTCAGCTGGTCTCATTGCATATTCAAATCCAAAAAGATATTATAAACGCGAGACCCGAACCGTGTAACGGTTGCCTATGGGAAATGGATTCTAAGTCACGATACAGGGACGTTAAAACAAATTATAAAGTTTATATTGAACCGATTTTATAAAAAGGAGGAGATTCTCAAATCGGCTGTATTTTTTTATTGTGTATGTATATTCGCCAATTGTTAACCGATTTTGATGATTCATTAGTTGTATAGAGAATGATTCTTCACGGGTGGTCCAATATTAATTTTATGTAAAAAGTCCCCCTCTTAACGGTGGAAAAATGGGTGACGAAATTTCATATTGACTTTTTATGAATTTCCTGTTATATCGGTTTTGTCTTATAAATTATTAAAAGATTATATTACAAAAAAAAAACATCATAAGTAGTAGGTATATCAGTCATGTAGTACCCGTAACAAGCTCTGCTTAGTTTGGGGCTAGATGGATGCTGAGTGAAAATATCCAGCATTATTATTATTTCCCTTTACTTAGAATCTCAGACTTGGCTTGAACCATCACATAATCCACTAATGAGCCGGAGCTAACACTAAAGGCCTTTTTGTACAATACGTTTTTTTTTATAAAAATCGTCTTGTGTATGGCAACTGATAGAAACTACTGAAATTATGGGTAAATATACTATATATTTTTATATACATTTATTCATACAGCTATGTACAAGTAGGTATATACAAAAAATACAGATGAAACAGCTAGCTATCTAAAGACCGTTGCAAACGATCTATAGATAGCTCAACTGATCCAGATCACTACCAGGCGGAAGCGTTCCCAAAATACTGGCCGCATTGCCACGCTGAATGGCAATGCTAATGCGTTGACCCAGATAAGAGCTAGCTCTCTTGTCACGCGTCGCTTCGACCAGTCGCCCTGAAATAATTTTGAAAACGCGAAGGGCCCCCCGGTTCCCCACGGACCCAGAGTCTCAACCCCAAAAGGCTCAAATAAGTAAGCTCTGTCGAGACTTCTATATAATATTATTAACTTGTTTGTAGACAATCTGTTTGTTGGCAGTCTACGTAGAGCCCAATACACGGGTCATTTCATCCATTCCCGATTTCCGATTCCAATTCTTACAGTAACGAAGAAAGTAATCTTCACACCGAAGCTGGGCCGCAGTTTGGGCAATGAGCAGGAGAGCCAGTTCGTGGACTTCACGCCGCGACTCGGCAGACGGTTCTCTGAGGACCTGGCAGTCACGCCTCCGAACCAGGAAATGTATGTACCATTCTCATAGTCATCTATATCTTCTATACCTACTAATAATTCAAAAAATCTAATTTAATAAATTTTATTCAGACAAAATTCCTCCATAATTTAGTACGGTTAAAAAACTTAAAGCTAATGTTAGTGGCACGCATAAAAAAATTAAAAGACATATGAAAACAAGTTTAATTAATGCGTATGTATTAAGCGTAGGTTAGGTTTTGTAATTAGGTAGGTATATGTAATCTGTTTATCTAGGGAATAGTGTTTGTGTTTTAGTAATAGAGCTCTATATTTTTTTTTATTACTACCTCAAGGCTTTACCTCAAGGTTAGCTGGAAGAGAATGCTATCTAGCATTAAGTTCGCCTATGTACACTACTTTTTAGTTGTGCAATTAAGAATTTTCTATCTATCTATCTATGTATATATAGTCAAAGTCAAAGTCAATAGGTTTTTATTCATTGAAATCACAAGGAGCATATAGAAACGTCAACTTAAAAACTAGGTGAATTTAAAAGTTTAAAGTGAATTTACTCTGATTCCTCGCGCGCGACCTAAGCCTAGAAGAATCAGGCAACAAACTTCTATATATAGGTAGGAGCCTTGCATCCAACGGTACATTATTTGACAATCCCACTTGTCTGATAACATAATCGGCTGCGATGTACTCATGCAGCTATTATCGGTATGGCAGCATTCGTGTGAAACGATTTTGATAGACCGTTTTTGCGTTGACTTACTTTTCAAAATTGGTCTCCACAAAAAGCCATTTCATTTTAACGGGATAATACAGCCTATGTCAACCCTGAAGGTCCACTTTTAAATTATTGGAGAAGGAATTTTTAAAATCGTTCGAGTAGTTTCGAAGATAACCTCCTATATACAAAAACTATTTTTTCTTACATACAGCCAGACATACCTTCTTATTATAGCTACTAATTTAACTACCTACTTATTATTATATTGTACTTAGGCAACGTCCTATGTTTGTTTCAGTGTAAGTAAACAAATGCAATTTTTTATATAATAATTAAACTTATTTTTTTTAATAAATAATGCTGGTAATATTTCACACATCATCCCAAACTAAGCAGAGCTTGTATTATGGGAACTACATGACTTATATACTTTTTTTTTATAATACATAGAAAACACCCAGACCCGAGACAAATATTTGTAGATCTTACAAACATTTGTCTCGCAGCGGGAATCGAACCCGCAACTTTCTGCGTCTCAGGCGGGCCTTCACCCACTGCGCCAAAAAGGTCGTCGTCAACTTTTATCTTTATAACCTTTAAATATTATAATAGTTAAGTATTTTATATTATTTATAAAAATCTTTATACTTTCGATTGGCGCAGTACCAGCAAGAGTGGTATGCTGTGGATGCCAATACCCAGCAGTGGGCTGTTAGGATAGATAGTTAGTACAGCTGCAGAGCTCAGCGGTCCATTTTGAACGCCCACTTTGGAGCGAAGAAAACAAGTGGCGATCACAATACGCCTGTCACGGCCGCAGTAATATGAAAGCCACAACAGTAAATAAAATAATAATAATACATATAGATAGATAGATAGATAGTTTTTTATTCAATACAATATACAAATAAAGCACAGACAAGTACAAATGACAAGGAGAAACAATTAAAAAACACAGTAGAATACAATACGTGGGTGCTAACCAGTACCAACGAGGGAGTCTAAGCTGCAGTGGTAAATATGAGTTGAAAATATCCTATCTCAGCTTATTATTATATAAAAAAATTCAACAAGGATTGATCAAGTCTTTCTCTCCTCCTCTGTGTTCCAGTTACCAGCCGGACGCAGACAGGGTCGGAACTAGGACGCGGTATTTTTCCCCACGACTCGGTCGCACGATGAACTTCTCACCACGTCTCGGCAGGGAACTAGGTTATGGTAAGGCATTTTTTTTAATTTACCACTAGCTTTTTTTATATAAAACTAAAGTGGCAAACAAGCATACGCCACAGTAAGCGGTTACCGTAACCTATTGCGATGCTGATTCTTAGACATAACGGGTGATGTGTAATTTCACCGGCACCGATATCCTTTAATCCGGAATACAGCAATCGAGCATTATACTGCTTTGTGACAGAAATTGGTATGGTAGAAGTACTTCTAGTACTACTTGGGCAAGTTGAATTTGGACAGCGAGATCGACTTTATCTAATTCAAATAAATAATCATTTAAGTATTAGAAACAAATATCCATACTATATTTATAAATTACTAGCCTTTGCACACGGCTTCGTATATGTGGTAACATATATGTAGCCTATATGTTATTATAGGTCACGAACTATACCTGTTCCAAATTTCATCCAAATCGATCCAGCCGTTATGGAAATTATTAGCAACAAACACCCAAAACTGGTGTTCATGAAAAGGTTTATTTTAACGGGACAATATACTTAGCCTATGTCCACCCTGAAAGTCGGTTCTAAATATTTTTGAAAGAATTTTTGAAATCGGTTGAGTAGGTTCAGTGACAATCTCCTACTTCCAAACTTTACCTCTTTATGACATTAGTATAGAATATAATAATAGAATTTAATAATGTATGCAGATTCCTCACGTCCAAGCCTAGAAGAATCAGGCTTCTGGGTTCTTGTTCATTTTTAGTAACCCCTTCATGATTCAGCTTTATTGAGGTGCCATTGGACACGGCTCGCTCGGGTGTTGTCATATTTTATTCACTTCTTTTGTTTTAAAAGTGTGTAAGCTAAAGCAAAGCTTAGCGTAGACGGACTAAAGTGTATTATTTAACCTAAGGACTAAATTATTTTTTTATTTAATCCTTTTTATCAACAGACTAAGTATGTGATCATTCAAGTAGAATGTTTAACTCGGGACTAAAACCATATCATACTCGATTCTAAAGCCTCGTTATTCAAATAGGTTTAGCCTCGTAAACCTCCCGAGCGTATGAAATGAGGCTCGTTTTATTCCCTTTTTGAACAATCTACTATATTTAATGAAGATTATGGTGTTTTCTTCCAGACAACTACCCCGATAGAGTGCGAGTCGTGAGAAGCGCGAACAACACTAAAACTTCCAAACGCTAAACGGACTTTGATAATAGAATATAACTTATTATTTTGGACGAAATAACTTAAGAAAAATGTGATAAATAAATAAATTAAAATCGAAATACCTATTAGTTTTTATTTAGCTATCCTACTGAGAATGTGGCCGGTCGAAATGTGATCGTTCATCGCCACGTGTGACACATACTTATAGTCTTGACGTGGGGTCAAGACTAATGTAGGTATACTAGGTTTCCCTGTGTCATGGGTATCAGGAGCTACGGGTACCGTTGTACTACAACACCCAGACCCTGCAGGACGAATGTTTGCATCTCCTGCAGATGTTGGTTGTGTGATCATAACTATGTATGTATCTGTTAGGTGTATTAAAGAAAAACTTCACCAAACTCTAAATGAATAGCTTCAATTTATGCAGACAGAAACATATTTTAAAACTATTAGTTCCTTACATAGTATTGATGGGCATGCAATCTGTGCCGTGGAATACTAACTAGTTGCAAAGCGTTTGGCACGTTTGGCACGTGCCCGTGACTGGCCCTACTTGGTATACTCAACAATCTACGCACTGAATATGTATCAGAGGATGTCCGTCATGTTGAATATTTCATGTTTATTTTCTTGTTTTAAGTACCATCTTTTAAGTCATACAAATCGACCGCACACACATTTATTGAAGACTTCTGTGGCTCAGTGGATGAAGGCCCGGCTGAGACGCAGAGGGTTGCGGGTGCGATTCCCGCCGCGGCGCGGGACAAATGTTTGTATGATCTGCAAATATTGGTCTCGGGTCTGTGTGTTTGTATAATATGTATGTAATTACAAAACATATATATATGAGTAGTATTTCAGTCATGAAGTTTCCCATAACACAAGCTTTGCTTTGGTGCTACTAGATGGTACTGTGTGAAAATGTACAGCATTCTTAATTTATTTAGGTTGCAAGCTCATCGCCGCTTATTGGAACACTATCCAACGTCACATGCCCTCGATTTTTCGGTAATACGGCATGCCAGTTTCCTCACGTGAGTTCTAAGATTTTATCGCCACAAGTCACTAGGGAACTTCAATAGGCGAAAAATATAAGGGGGATTTAAAATTAAAAAAATAACTTGTTTTTAACCAGAAGAAAATGCTAATTAGCATTAAATTCGCCAATGTTCTTGTTTTATCAAATTAGGACGGCTATCTATCTTTATCTAGCGGAGGCACCATCTCACTATCGAGAGAATTAAAATGTGCTATGTGCCTTCGGTTTTAATTACTAGTCAATTTTACTTTCTTGTTTATGCTAGCTGGTGGATTGGCAAAATGCTTCAAATTCTCTGGTTCTCGATCCCTCTGTGGCAAAGGTTCGTTGAAGTCGTATTTCTCGGCCACTGCTGGCAGTTTACCGAAGTAGTTAGGACTGCTCATTTTGAAATACTCTCTAGTCGGTATCATAGTTCCTTTAAGCTTTTTCGGCTTGCTTTTTTGGTCTGGGTCGTCGATTATACTCTCAGTTAGAGCTTTGACTTCCTCTGATTTCTTTATTTCTTCATCATCGTATCGTTCATCGACAAATGGTAGTGCTTGATCGTCCTCAGCTAAAGGCGGTGCTTTGATATTCTTAGTTGGTTTCTCTCTCTCAGTTACGGCTTTAAGTCGCTGGTCTTTGTATCTCGATTCATTTTTAGACGGAAGACGTTGCGCTTTAGAAGTTCTTGTTTCTGTGTCGCTCTCGAATATGTTATCTCTCTCTGGAGTTACGTATTCTTCGTAGCTATCGTTTATTTTCGTCAGATCAGCTTCTTTAAAAAGCATACCATCTTTTTCTGGGGTTTCTGGCTCAGTTACACTGTCGTAGTACTGAGTATCGTGTGTCGCTTTTGTAGTGTCTTCATGTTTAGACTTCTCAATTTGATCCGATTCATAATTGTTTTCTTCAGTATCAGCATTTTGATCTTTATTGTAATAGTTATAATTTTCTTGTTTTATTTTATGCTTCTTTTTTGAACCTTCAATCTGTTGTCTTACTCTGTCGACTAATTCTTCAAAATCTATGCTTTTTTCCTGATCTTTGATTGCGAATCTTTTCTTTTGCGTTGTTTCGTCTTGTCTATTATTCTTTGTAACCACTTCTCTATCAGCTGTTTCATAACTATACTCTTCCTCAATGTTTTCTTTTTTGTAATCATCTGTTTCTTTATCAAAACGCACTTGTTTGTTTACCTCATATAGTACTTTATCGATATTAACTTGTTTTTCTTTGTTTACTTGCTGTCGGTATTTCATCGAGTTCTGTGAGGCCATGTCTGTCAGTTGGTCTGCCAATTTCTCAGGTATGAACTTCTTGGCTATGCTTCTGAAATCGTCTAAGTTTGCAGCGAATAAGACGTAGGTGTGAGTGAAGTTTAGTAGCACTACAAGATAACCTAAAAATAATGGACTTTAGACATATGAGTTTATCGTAGGAATAGAAAATCAGAAAGAAGTTATTAATCTATCTTTGAAACTCAGTTTTTGAAAACCTTTATATTTCTACAAACTCATAGTAGGTAATACGATATCCGAAAATTTTTTTTTTTAATAACATCATCTAGCCCCCAAACTAAGCAGAATGTAATTTGCTTAGGTACTAACCTAAAAAACGTAGGTTCTTGACAATTTAATGTGTTCATATTATATCAGAATTGAGATCTAAGCAAGTTTTATTTTAGATTTTGCTATTTTAAAGTTAAAATGTTACTCACATGTTTGTATAAAAATATGATTTACAGACATTTCAAACAACCGTATTTTTATAGCATTATGAGTATTTTACAGATTTTGGTTATTTTAGGGTTGATCCGTGACTGGCTAGGTTAGGCACCTACCACAACAACATTATCAGAATCTATAAAAAAACAATTTAATAAACAAACTGCATGCTCTAAAAACAGTAAAAACATAGGTATTTTATAGATCGTAAAATGTTTGATAGCGTTTAAAATCGAATGCCACACGCCTTTTCCAAGGCGTGTGGCATTCGATTGATCTTTTCCAAGATGGCGTCGATTTTTCTACTTGTTTTGATAATACATTTATCACTCGCGTCTGTGCCGATCGTCATGAAAATTCCTTTAAAAGTTGATTTAAATCTTCCTATAAATCAGTACATAAGAACAAGAAACGGCTACCAGCCTTTATCCATTCAAAACCTGATGAAATATACTGAGATTCCGCCAAAATTCACGATGAGAGCAGGAAAGAAGGTATTGTTAGAAGAAGCAAGCGATAAAAATGGGGGTCGAAATTTTAGCGGGACTTTTCAAGCGTATTCAGGAAGAAAAAGAATGGTTTGAAGGTTAAAAAATGCTAACTTGTAACTAAGAATCTGGACAGGAAGGATCTTTTCATTATCGACTGAATCTTTTTCAGTGGTTTGTGTTTCTTGTCCAATATTTTGGCACAGTTTTAAGCATGATCAATCATATAAACTGCTAATAAACTAAGTCTAAGACTAGTGACAATCACCTACTGACTTCATATGTCTCGGGCCTCGGGTCTTCGCGGAAGACCGGATAATATCCGGTTCGTGGTCACCATCCGAAAACCATTCTTCCCCAGCGACCACCGTGTTAGGTAGGTTCTATCTAGACGAGCTTATATGGTCTGCCATGGTTTATTTACCTTTTAGACTTATTTATTAAATTGAATTTAAAAACAAGTTAAAATAGGATCACTTTCATTAGGAACAGAATATTTAAATATTGGGAAGCAATCATTATCTACAGCCTGTGTTAGCCTCCACTGCTGGACATAGGTAGGCCTTCACCAAAGAGTGCCCTGACGAACGATCTCGGGCCACCTTCATCCCCCATCCAAAATTGTATTTTATGGCTGGGTCTTCTCTGTCAACGCGGCAATTCAGCGTGGCAATACAGCCAGCATTTTGGAAACTTTTCCTTCACGTATTTATCTGGATCAGTTCACCTATCTATAGTTTGTTTGCAACTGTCCTTATATAGCTAGCTGTTTCATCTGAGTTTTTTGTATATCCTACTTGCACATATTTGTATGAATAAATGTATTACTTCCTAGTATCGATGTTATTAATATAAAATGAAGTGTTTGTATTGATTATGTTTTTATCCAAGTGCCACATTCTCCGTCGTAGTCACCATCAGCGCCAGTGCTGCATTGTTTCTTAGGTTTCACAGACTTCGTATAGCGGACAGTTTTCGATGTTTTTGTTGAACCTAAAACCAGTTTAAACCAATTTTCAGTTATGATTAAATAAGATGCACTCGGTAAACAATCTTAGGTAACTTCCATCCACAGACTTCCCTGCAACCTTTAAGATGTAGGTAATCGGTTCCTAAAGCCGGGTTTTCACTATACGAATTCGCTCGGACGAGCTAAGTCGTATAGGAGTCCACTCGGAGTTTGGTTAACACCTTAGAATTCATAAGCGTCCATGAACATTATCTCCTTGCATAATCAAGATAACTTCATAGTATCACGTTAATTCAACTTTTTCTTAGTTGACGCCATTTTATTTTTACTAAATGATCCGAGTGACCACGTTAGTATAAAATGTGTAGTTTAAAAAAACAAAAAAACACGCTTTTATTACGCACTAAAGATTATAAAAAGAATTACACTATCTACCTCCTGGCTCCATCATCACATCCTCGTTAGCAAGCCCAATCTATTGGACTCGTCGAAACGAATCATAATTATGAGCCCAAACTCGAGGGGTTTACTACTGCCACTGAAGAGTCCCACTATCTACCTCCTGGCTCCATCATCAGATCAGCTCCAAGATACCAAACTATAGTATTGTTATTCGAACTACATATACAAACAATGTTTCATTTCGATACGACAATTCAAAATAGGTTAAAATTGTTTGTTAGTTAGTTAGTGACAAGTGAATAAGTATTAGCGTGTTATAAATAGAACAGCGACCTAGTCCACTCTGATCAGATGCCGATGTCCGAGTGTGGTCGGATCATGTGTTTACACACTACGAGTAGCGTCCAAGTAGTCATCCGAGCGCAGTCGTATAGTGAAAACCCGGCTTAAAAGTAGGGAACTTTCTACACTGCGTCGTACATACCTTCGTTATCAGTGATCTTGATGCATGGTGGCCTAAAAATCCGTGTTTGTTTTAGAAGTGCTTCAATGTTCGATCCAAAAGAAAGATTCCAGGTATTAAAGATCGCTTTGAGGCCGTTCTTAACGGTTCGAAATGAGTGTCTTGTTGATAATTTATCTGTAATCCCGTTTTAAAATTAAAGCAACGAAGGCTGCGTCCGTTGATAATGTTCGGACGTAGTAGGTCGCGTATGGCTTCAATTAGTGCATTCGGCTAGTGGTCGAGCCACTCATCAGATCAGCATTCATTTATCATTCAGCATTCATTATTTAGCGTAATGTGCGATCAATAAAGTTTAACGTTAATCAATCCCAAATCTATAAGATCTCTCCTGATGGATATAGTATGATATCTATTGAAATATTTCGATTCGCCTGGGTTCGAATCCCATCGCGTACCAACCAACAGATTATTTTATTTTAAGAAAACCGCCACCATTTATTTCAAAATAACTAGTGTCCGCCATCTTTGATTACATACAAATGGTGACAACGTCAAAGTGCCTAAGAAATTATTCATTAATTGGCCATAATTAGGAAGTTCAAGTTGAAATCGACTGTGATCTTTTTTGTCCTGGTCTAGGCTGAATAACAGCGCCAATTTGATTGACATTGGTCACCTACTTATTTATTTCTTTACATAAGTAATGTTAATTCCATTTTTCAACGTATTGTTCCTATGTTTTTATTGTGTAAGTAATGATTATGTATGTACTTATTTAAAATTCATTTCTAAATTGTTAATTTATATTGTGTGTATTGTGGTGGCAAATAAATGATATGTCTATATGTCTACTTATCAAATTAGTAAATATAAATAGACGGTAGACACGTGGAAAATTCATTCCCTCTGTCCCCGCAGTAACCATAGGTAAAAAAGGAATAAAATAAATATACAACACACTAACAAACAAACAACCTCTTATCTCTAAAGCTTATACGGGCTCCTTGATTCACGTACAAAAATAGTTTTTTTATTTACGTCGTGTTTTTCTTTTCAAATAAGTTGGCAAAATTGTGAAGAGGGGGACAACGGAAAATTAAATTCCCACAGGATATTTTTTTTAACAAACCCATGTTTAGTTTTGACCCTACACTACGATTCCCCATGTCAATAAACCTTTGCAGAACATACAAACATTTGTCCCTATGGCGTTGCAAACGTCCATAGGTAACGGTAACCGATTACCAACAGGTAGGCCGTATGAATGTTTGTCAATTTAGTAGTAAAAAGAACAGCCCAAATTGACGAGAAAATATTGGCTAATTACCTCTATTAAGGACATTGAGGAGCAATTTGATAGCGGCGACGTCCCACTGAAATAGACGTAGCTGGAGATTGCTGATCTGGTACAGGATGGAGTGGATATCGTCTTTCGTGTGATCCGTGATGTCTTCCGTCAGCAGCTGAATCAATCTAACACACAAAATAATAATCATATCCGATAGTCCTGACCCTACAGGAATATATTACTACTGCAATTTGTAATTTGCTACTGCAGCACACATTAGTCACCTACTTATTTATTTCTTTACATAATGTTAATTCTTTTTTCAACCTATTATTCCTGTTTTTTTTATTGTGTAACCTTTTATTGTGTACCTTTTTTAATGTTCAAAATTGTTAATTTATATTGTGTGTATTGTGGTGGCAAATAAATGATATGTCTATGTCTATGTCTATGTCTTGTGTTGTGTATGGGGACAATAAATATTGTATCGATATCTTTCACTAAGCCAATGAGCTACGTTACATCACATCTACGCAGAGCGTTCATTTACATCCTATCACTAGAAGCTACTGATGGTCATCGAAGACTCTAGACTAGATCTTGCAAGTGGAGTTTAAACGTATCCTAAATTAAACATAATTGTAATACCTCCGACAAACAAATGTCGGTCCTAGGACCCCGAGCAAGAGGATCAGTTGGATCAGCCCAGTGAAAGATTTTTGCGTATGGAGGACACACCACCAACCACGTTCTCCATGATGTATTTTCTTTCTATCTTTCTTCCTTTCTTTATTAATTTATGACGACCTCTGTGGCTCAGTGGGCGAAGGTCCGCTTGAGACGCAGAAAGTTGCGGGTTCAATTCCCGCCGCGAGACAAATGTTTGTATGATCTGCAAATATTTGTCTCGGGTCTGGGTGTTTTCATGTATAGTATGTATGTACTTACAAAACAAATTATATAAGTAGTATATCAGTCATGTAGTTCCCATAACACACAAACTCTGCTTATTTTGGGGCTAGATGATGCTGTGTGAAAAAATGTCCAGCATTGTTTATTTATATATTATTTTGTGCCTAAAAGGTGGCACTGTAGGAGGTACCGAAATTTTGTACGCTACCATTGTGGTGAAACATAGAGGATATCTACTATGCATACTAACTAAATACGATTTGATGTTTTTTTTTTCCTTTCCTTTCTCATTTTCTTTTAATTACTAGTGCTTGAATAAATCGTCACCTTATCACGACGGGATCATCGTAAGCCACTCGCTTTGCAAACGTCATATTGGTCTTATGTCCTGTCAAAAACGGCGTTATCATATCCTGGCAATGGGTCCATGCCGAATTAGAAATATCATTTGGATATATTCTTCTATAAAAAACATCTGTGATTTTCGACTTTACCACATGCGGTTTTTTATTAATTGCTTTTGAATTTCGTACATTTCCGATGGGTTTTTGCACATTTCGTTTGGGCATGACAGCTTTGTCATTTCTGCTCTTGAAGTTTTGACCTAAATCACGGGTAGTTTTGATTTGCTTTAGTTTGAATTTGTCCTTTTTCTTTCTCGGGTCTTTTTCGTTGATTGGAGTTATCGGTTCATTTTCATGGTCTTCGTATTCGAGATTCTCATTTAAGACTTCTATATCTTCGGGTAGATTGTCGTTTTGAGGTCGTTTACTCTTAATTTGATTGACAAGTTGTCGTTTCAAGAGGATAATCCTGTCGTGGACTCCTAGAGTTACTTGCGTTGTTTTTGTGGTGGATGAGAAATCTAAAAATCATTTAAGATAAGTACGTAGTTAAGTTAAGTTATGTAAAACATGAAGCTAAAAAAACTAAAAAAAACCAGCTGTGTTCCATATATAAGTTGTTATTTAACACGATTTTCCAAGTATTTGTGTACCCACTTACCGATTAATAAAAATATAAAAATTACTGATAAGTTCATTTCAAACACGTATTCAGCACACTTCACAGGTCACATGCATGGTTTCGTTTACAAAAAATCTTAATTAAAAACTACTCAAGCGTTTTTCAATAGGAGTTTTCTACAGTCCAACAAGTTGTACGTATTGACCTACGTACCTAATATATAAATATAGAGATTCATACATCAAATGCCGTAAATATCTTTCTCTGTTTTTCCCTACATATATTATTGTTTGGACTTGCCTTATACATATCACCAGGAGCAACAGCATGAAAAGTGAGCGCGTTGCTTTTGTGAGGCTTTTGTATGAAAAATCGAAGAGATAAACGATATTAGGTTCCTTACCTTTTTATTTAGGATTTCATATTTATAGCTAGATAAATTATGCTAAATAGAGTACTTACATAGATGAACTTAATGCTAATTATAATTTTCTTCCAGCTAACCTTTGTGTAATTAAAAGTAAGGCGGTAGTTACTTTAAAGGAGATTACCAAATTAAAGAGTCAACTAAGTAGCTATAAAAATAGAAGTAAACTACATACAGAAATAAAAATAGCATTAATTAGGTAGGTTTAGAACCCCTGGCTAAGTGGAGCGATGTTTGGGAGAGGCATAGGCCTCTCCCAATACGCGTCAATGTCATTGGTCCAACTGTGGGTTAATGGGGCTAATGATGATGATGAAGTTTAGTAAAATTCAAAGTGAGTAGAGTTTTTACTTTTTATAAGTTTTAAAGCAAACAACCTGACAGGTTTACCATGTCCCACTTACTATATACTAACTTATTCCATCCATCAATCTAATTTAGGCAGAATTCTTGAAGTTTCACTTTTTACCAAGTAAATAAAATTCGCAAAATGACATATCAACTTCTTCATAACCTGAAACGAGACAAGTAGACACAAAATAGATATGTAAGAAAAAAAGCTTAAAAATACTGAAGGTATCTTACCATCTCACTATTTCTAACAAACTAAAATCAAACACGCTCACGACTGTAATTCCTTGACATCCTCGGATCTGTACTCAGTACGCAGACCCGTGAGGTAACCAAGTAGGTAGTTAGGGTAGTCAGAGGCACACATAATACATACATTATATTAACATTAGGCACATGCCCACGTTTTGTATTTTGTTGGCATTCCGCGCGACAGGTTGCATGCCCATGGTACTACTATAATCTTTGGCAAGCCCATCGCCGCTTATCGGAACAATGACGTGTCAAATTTTATTTCATTTTATTTCACCGATGGGACATACATTTGTAATTTTAATTAGAATAAAAAATCATTATATATTAGGTACGACGCACTACATCCGTTTTGATTGATCTTGGCAAGAGAAAAGTTTTTCGTTCCTCGCAAGATCCGCGAAGCTATCGAGATAGGTCGTCCACCGAATTTTAACAGAGACCGTGGATGGGCTTTACCCCCCGCCTGGAAGTCATGTCTGTATGGACTGCATGATAGCGCGGGAGTCGAGTCTGACATTGCCACAGTGAGCGTGGCCTGGCTAGCTCCTCCAGGAATAGGTTATGGCGACGACGTGAGTAGCAGCGAAGACGATGTCGCACCACCACCACCAGCAGTTACTACAACGCGGAGAACAGAAGCTTTGTCTGCTGTGAAAGATTCTTTTTTTTTAAATCGAATCTTCATTTTTAATTGAAATTAGGTACCTTGCAAATCATTCTGGCAGTTGACCTTATCCATGGCGCACCTGCTCTTGAACAGAACCACATCGTTATCGATCGTGCCGATGCCGCACACCGGATCCACTTCATCATCACAGACGGAGGGGCATCCAGTGCGGAGATACATCACGTATACTGTACAGAATTTGGTGTCCACAATATCGTATTCTGAAAAAAATACGTTCCAATTTGATAACCTTCTTATTTGGAGTCTGTTAGCAGGAACAATTTTAAAAAGCTGGTACCACTGGATTTTTTCCCAAAGAATTGGTATTGGTAAGATCTTACGGATCAATCAGGTGAAGAGCAAATTAATCAGATGGATCAGTCTAGTGGTAGGTCTCCCTTTGCATTATGGAGGACACACCACCAACCGTGTTCTCCATATGAGTTCAAATTATACGAAGATATTCTTCCCATTTTAAGAAATCTTTAAAATCTAATTACTGAATTTCTTGGGTTTAAAAAAAACCGGAAGTTTCCCACAAAAGACGACGATTTTTTCAAATCCGACTGTTACCTAGTTCCAGATATTAGCGCGATCAAGGTATCAGTGGAAACAGCTCACTTTCGATAACCTAATTTGACTTTGGCTTATTCCGTCTTAGTGTATTATAATGTTTTAATAACGAAAGTTAATTTCTAGGTGATGCAAAACATAAAACTGGTAGACCTATTGTTGAGAAAAAGTGAGTATGTATATCTACCTAAGCATTTGTTTATTTATTTCCTCAACAAGTTTCCGTGTGATCCCTCTGAAGACACTAACAATATTATGATTGATCGCGCTAAACTCCGGAATTACTCGTAGGTACATACCAGTAGGATTATAAAATATTTTTGCATTTGATAGCCCAATTCATGAGGAAGGTTATAGGCTATTTAACATCACCCTACGACTCATAAGAGCCGATCAAAATACGTAATAGCACGGACGGGCGATGCGACGCGGTACGTCGGGGGCCGAATGCGGCCATGTAATATTATATACCTACCTACCTTTTCTTTTTAACATGTGTAACCATGTGTACTTATAATGTTAATACAGTTTGTGTGATAACTTTTTTAATAATATAATTTAAAGGTAAGCTTTGCAGAATACCTTTGAGGTCGACAGGTAAAAAAATATTTTAGCATTAAGTCCAACTTTTGTACACTCTTATTTCTTTGTGAAATAAAGAATTAAATAAATTCAAAATTAATTTTCATTAATATGATCTGCGTTTGTCAAGTATTTAAAAACAAACTAGAATATTGAATTGACGTGAAGTTGAACGTGACCATTTATTAGAGTATGTCGTCAACTGAAAATTAAGAGCTTACTCGTTACTATGGAAATGGAGAAAAAACTTAATTGATATATTTTTTTAATTTTTTGTAAGTAGGTAAGCACGTCATGAGGGAAGAATGTCACATTACGAGAAGTGTTAAATATGAATGTGGATGGAAATAAAAGCAGAGGTAGACCAAATAAAATATGGATGAACTAGAATGACATGGTTAAGAAAGGAGTGAGGACTGAGCTGACGACGAATTGTGGAGTGCCGACTCCACGTAATGTGGGATAAGGACAAGAAGATGATGTAAATATTTTATTTTATTTTCTCGCCATCTAAGTGAAAAGTAGTGTTTAATTCAGGACTATATCCCATTCATACTCGATTCTATAGCCTCCCTTGCTATCGCTCGCGAGACTTAACATCTCGTATGAAATGGCTCGTACCTACTAATCCCTTGTTGAACCAACGACTATTAATTGATCGAGCAAGCAAGGATCTACGTCTACTTGTAAAATCCGGCGTCTGTATGTTTTATAACGACCTGTATGTTTGTCCGACAATAACTGCCCAACCGTTTATTCAAACTTGATGAAACATGGCAGCTAGGTATTTTTTACTAATAGACTTTTGAAGTTCGTAGGTTTTTGAACTTTCGGAAGCCGGGTATGTGAAGGTACCTACCTAGTTAGTCTACAATTGACCATGCTATAGGTATGCACGCGAATAATGTACAAATTGTCTATACATGTAAAGATTTAGGTTGATAACGAAAATATTTATTTCATTGCGCTCATTATGCATAATATGCATATGTGTAGAACACGCCTGGTGCATATGAATCCCGGTGTGGGTTCAGTTTAATCAAACTTGAATAAACGTGACAACTAGATAGGTAAAACTAATGAAATTTTGAAGTCTGATGAAGAGCTTAAAAGCTTAGGAGATTTTTGAACTTTCGGTAGTCGGGTACTAGAAGGTACGTCGCGAGATACCAATTCGTGATGAAGTTTTGAGAATATAGATACGAAGAAAACTAGCACATGACGAAGAATTTAGAATCTACTTACACAGAATAAACAAAATTTGCAGAAAAGACACATAAATTAGATTCATTGTTCTCAGTGAACTTATCGAAAGTATGGCAAAATTAGTAGTAATAAAACGTACGTTAGGGTAATTTCATTTTAAGATTTTTATTAGCAACCAATCAACTTCATTTACGATAACGTAAAGTATGCACATAAAGTGCAGATCTAACGATTTCGTTTAGATTTAGAGATTGAGGTTTTTAGGTTCAAATACACAGATCACCTCAGATCTGAGGTAGGTATTACTCAGATCAGAGAAATACCTAGCTACGTAACGCGCGTAGATACAACTTGATACCTCTTTGGAAAACATGGCGGCCGTCGACGTAGAGTCTCTAAGAGACCGGGAGAGCGATTCACACAATGCTGTTTTGCGGAAACAGTGGCATACGGGGGTCTTGTATGTGGGCGGGGATTGAAGCAAAAACGGAGCTAATTTTCATACCTGGTGGCAGTCGGGGAGATGAACTAACCGCAAAAAGGTACATCAACGACATTCTACTAGGCCATTTGCTCCCGGGTTTATTGGCGAAAATTTCCTGCTAATGCACGATAATGCCCGCTGCCACTTTTCTGCAGTGACTAGACAGTACCTGGAAGATGTCGGCATTCCACACTAGACTGGCCAGCCCTCAGTCCTGACTTGAACCCAATCGAGCATATCTGGGATAAGCTAAAACGGCGGGTACGAGGAAGATATCCAGCTCCGGCGTCGATAGAAGACCTGAAAACTGCTTTAGTCGAAGAATGGCAGGAAATCCCATAGGCCTCCATCAGAAAACTCATTAGGACGAAGTTTTGAGAATATAGATACGAAGAAAACTGAAAAACCGTTTACAAGCGGTCATTAGGGCCAGGGGGTTAACACAAAATATTGAGAGGGTTACAACTTCGACCTATTGCATTACCTAAATTTAGGCAGTAAAAAATAAAACTTGATATGACTTGAATAAGCTAACAAAATAACCTTTCAAATGATATACCACAATTTCACTGCATAGAAATTGTAAAAAATTGTCTTAAACAACCCGCCATGAAGCGATTCCAGTTTAAAGCTCGCAAGTGTATTAATAACGCGAAACTTTGTGAGGATGGATGTTTGTTACTCTTTCACGCAAAAACTACTGAACGGATTTTGATGAAACTTTACAATAATATAGCTTATACATCAGAAAAACACATAGGCTACTTTTTATCCGGCTACCACGCGGGCGAAGCTGTGGGCAGAAGCTAGTTAAAAATAAAAATAAACGTTACACTTTTGTTTTTATTCAACAATAAAATTATGTAATTTAATGGATAAAACTAAATGGAGTTACTTAGTTACTTTACATAACTATCTTACTATGCTATAAACTAGAAATATAGGTACCAAAATTATCACGTATCATATATCAAGCCCAGATTTGGCTAGATTCTAGCATCTAATTCTAAAGAAAGAAATCATAAGGAGAAAATACTCGTAAAGAAAATAAAGGTGAAAGTTTTAGCAGGTAACATTATGTAATATTATAATATGTATTTGTAAAACTTACAGTATAATTTAAATGCTAACATAGACTTAATAGAATAATCTTAAAAATTACAAAGAAAATAAACAATTTGAAATAAAACAATTAAGTTAAAACCATATTAATCACTTTTTGTAACTAAATCTGTATTTAAATACTAAAAAAAAAAAAAATTAAAAAAAAACTTAAAAAATGCCTTCTC
Source organism: Perizoma affinitatum (assembly GCA_961405105.1). Taxonomy (NCBI): domain Eukaryota; kingdom Metazoa; phylum Arthropoda; class Insecta; order Lepidoptera; family Geometridae; genus Perizoma; species Perizoma affinitatum. Next base: position 15,308,185 of record OY560186.1, on the reverse strand, counting down.
TATAATAATGGTAGATAAATTCTTTAAAATAACAAACATAAATTAACTAGGTGAGTATAAACATAATAAGAACAATATATATTATATTATAAGTATAAAAAAAACTATTATATCAATAGAAATCGTCAGAAAGAGGAAGAAATTTTAAAATGCTTCAAAAGTATCTTCCTAGGTAGCCAGAGCAGAGTCTAGAGCGAGCACTTGGCTACTTGGCTTTTAGCAGATTAAAGAGTTCAATCATTTGTATTCATTTATAAACAAGTGAAAAATAATTACGCAAATCAATATCGTAATAACGGAGTAATCGTTATAAATATATAAGAATATAGCTGAAGAAATAGCTATAAACCTAAGTATGTTAAAGCAATTACTGCAATTAGTATGCGTCCTATTTTTCTTGATTCTGCACGCTGCAGATTGAGAATCTCCACATTTTTAACAAGTTGGTTTAAAATAGTATAGGTAGGACCATATTTTAAACAACTAATTAAGGGACACTTAAAAGCTTAAGAGACAACACGCATGGAAAAATAGACACGTGAGACGTTCCCTAAATGAGATTTAATTTTAACATAAAAATTTAGAAGTGAGCTTAGAAAGAGTAAAAATATATAATAATTATTATTTTTATAGATTCAGTAACAATGAAGTTGTAACAACATTTTCAACATCATCAATACAAAAATAAACATTTTAACAGAAGAATTACCTATTCATATGTATTGCCCAGTTACTGTTTTTATTTTATTATTTAACAAGGATGTAGTTTTCTTACGTATAATTACATAAATAAACATTAAATAATAATGTCATAAACAAAACAAGTTTCGTTTTCAATAAACGAAAAACATTATAACAACACAATTACTATTAAATTTTTATTTTCTAATTTAGAAAAAAAAAACTATAGTTATACTTTTACAAAATTATAGTATAAGATAAGAAAAGACAGACAATATTAATGTTTTTTTTTCAATACATGTCACAGGGCCTTTTCCTAAGACACCAAAACCCCAACCAGGCCCTTAATAATACCATCAAAATGGCACTCTTTTGTCAGGTTTAACAATGTCTTAAACTTTAGGTCCATGATCGTTATAATCATGATTCAAGTTTTCAATGATCGTAAAGTGTCCCCTTTTCAAGTGGGTTGAGAAGGGTTGACCGGGTTAAGTAGTTTGGTACATTTCGAGCCTATCGACTCATTAGCCGTTCCCATTGCCATTTTGCTAGAGTAATTCAGGGGCCGCAGTGTGACCAAGAAAGGGCAAGTGACACGCAGAACAAGTTTATACATTTCTAGTGCCGATTTTGTACAAAAAATCGTAATAGAAATACATCAATCTCCACCTCGTTAAGTGTCTCTTAAGTGATAGATGTCCCGTAATATAAGATGAAATAAGAATAAAAGTCCAACAGACTCATACAATGTCATAGTCCTCACCCCACATTAGAATTCCCTGTGTCATGGGTAACAGGAACCATAAGTAATTACTGTGCTTCGTCCTCGAGATTAGTAGTATTTCACACATTCTTATCTACTAAAAACTATGGCATTTTAACGTCCAAAGATATCACCCACATTGTACTTAATTCGATTTTTATCAACCAATACAAATTAATGCACTTTCCCACACACCTAAAAGTAACAATTTTATAACGCAAAAATTACTTGTCATTTTTATCGTCCAAAGTTATTACACAAAATGTACGTTGTTATATATATTTTAACCGTTTCATACTAAAGCACTTTCACTCATAGGTCACTTGGAATTTTAAGCACCCAAAAGTTACTTTGCTTTTTTATCACCAAATATGTCTGGTTTTTTGAATTTTATTCACGAAATTTCACGTTTATAGTTATTATTTAATTGTGTTATTTGCTTATTTACTATTAAACAGTATAATATTATCTTACAAAAACTACTTGGCATTTTCAGAAACCAAAAGTATGAAAGAGTTACAAATTGATTGAAAAAAGAAAACGCATTTCTATAGGATAAGCCGTAAATAAATACTAACACAGAAAAGAGCAGTAGATCTTCAACCGGCTGAACAGATTTTATTGAATCATATCTCCGAAACTATCGACCAAGTCACTTTTCAAATAGAAATAAAAACTTAATCAAAATCGGTTCATCTATTTGGGAGCTATAATGCCACATACGCGTTCAACTTAACCCTCTGGTTAAAAAGTTAGAGCAAAAGGTCAGTCTAAAAAAATGTTATGTATTATTGAAAATACGCATAATAATAATAATGCTGGTCAATTTTTCAAACAGCATTATCTAGTCCCGAAGTAAGCAGAGCCTTTGTTATGGGAACTACATGACTTATATACATTTTTTTTTTGTAAATACATACATAGAAAACACCCAGATCCCGAGACAAATATTTGCATATGCAAACATTTGTCACGCGGCGGGAATCGAACCCACACTGCGCCACAAAGGTTGTCTCTAAATGAATATAATAAAATATCTCGTCTTAGAAACTAATAAAATATTATCTAGCTATCCCAATAATTTTGGTATTGTAACTAAATCTACAAATCAAAAAAACTTAAAATATAAAAATAATAAAGGCGGCATCAACTTATTTTAAGTTTTTAAAAAAATGAACACACAACCAAACCACACAGCCTCAGATATGTACGAAATAGGGGTAGCCAGGGGCAAGTCCATTATCTTCAAAGGGTTATGGGATATGGGTAACAGTCGCTATAGGAGTCGGTGTGGGATGTTTTCTCGATGATAATTCTGTAGTTCTTGTCATGTTTCCTGCCGTTGATGTGTTCAAACACCAGAGATTCGTCATTGGGTAATTCCAGGTTGCAGATAACGCAGTTAACGGTGTTAGCGTTAATCTGTAATAGAAATGACAAACTCTTCGTTAATGAATAAGCAAGCAGAAGTGGCAATAGGCAGGCCATATAGCTCGCAGAACCGACAACCGGGAAAAAATCCCGCAAGAGACGCAGAAGGTTGCGCGTTCGATTCCCGGCGCGGGACAAATGTTTGTATGATCCGCAAATATTTGTCGGTATTTTATACGTATAATATCAAAGTCAAAGTCAATAGGTTTTGATTCATTGAAATCAAAAGGATCATATAGAAACGTCAACTTAAAAACTACGTGAATTTACGGCGATTCCTCGCCGTAAATTCACGTAGGTTCAAACTCTGCTTGGTTATTTTTTTGATGATTCAGCTTTAGTGTGTTACCAATCGAACAAGGTGAACTCGTTTATAGAAAAAAAGTACTAGTCAAAGAATTAAATAAAGTCAAAAAAGAATCAAACAAAGTTCTTAAGACAACACACGATACGCTTTATAATAATAATAATGCTTAACCTATTTAAAAAAAATATGTTACCACACATATGCAATTTGACAATTAATATGGTAATATAAGTACACTTGGGTGCAAAAAATTCGCACGTATGCAACATTTTGACTTTCGCTGAATTTTTATTTGTGTGATTTTAACGGTACTGCAAAATGTTACTACCATTAAATCAAAATGCATACGAGTGACACATCGAGTGACCATCAACCTCTATAAACAATACAATAACATACCCCGAAATCGCTTGTTACAGGTAGAGACGCTCGCACTACTTGTCGCAGGTATAAAATGGTGCGTTTTAAGGGTAGTGACCTCATTCGCACATCAACGTGTACTTTGAACAGTCGTCAATTGATAACATCGTAACCCAAAATTAAAAAATGAGTACCACACCAGAAATAGCCGCTCAAGTGGTGGCCCTACTTCAAGCAGGGAGAAACCAAATTGAAGTGGCAAGACAACTGAATCTAAGCCGGTTCTCTGTCCGTCGAGTATGGCAGAGGTATCAAGAGACTGGCGGCTTCAAACGGCGCCAAGGATCTGGCCGACCCCGTGCCACAACAAGGCGTGACGACCGCTTTATTGTGACGACTACATTGCGCAATCGGCGTTTGAATGCAGTTCAATTGGGACAGCGTCTCCAAGAAACACGGGAAGTCGATGTCAGCCGATGGACAGTTAGAAGACGGCTACGGGAAGGGAATCTGACTGCGCACAGACCAGCAAATGGACGAAACTGACCCCAGCCCACCGACAAACCCGCCTTCAATTCGCTCGAGAGCATTTGGAATGGACTGAAGACCAATGAAGCGCAGTCCTGTTCTCTGACGAGTGCAGGATGTGCCTACATGGCAAAGATGGAAGAGGAAGAGTCTACCGAAGGCCAGGCGAGCGATTTCAACAATGCTGCATCGAAGAACGAGTCTCTTACGGCGGTGGATCATGCATGTTCTGGGGAGGCATATCACTGGAGGCAAAGACTGATCTTGTTTTCATCTCCGGAGCGAATCCTGGCCGCCGATCAAGGGGATTCACTTCTCAAAGGTACATTGAGGAAGTACTCCAGGACCACGTTGTACCATTTGCGGGATACATCGGAGAAAACTTCATCTTCATGCAAGATAATGCAAGACCGCATACGGCTCGTATTGTGGACCAGTACCTTGAAGAGGTTGCGGCGCCTGTCATGGAGTGGCCAGCTCGCAGCCCGGACCTCAATCCGATTGAACATTTATGGGACGAGCTAAAAATATTCGTTCGGGCCAGAGACACTGCCCCAACGAGTCTCCAGGAGCTGCAAAATGCGATTGAAGAAGAATGGGAGGCCATACCGCAAGATTTTATAAAAACTTTAGTTCAGTCAATGAAAAAACGCATGGAAGCAGTCATTCGGGCTAGGGGAGGGAACACACCTTATTAATAAAAAAGTTTTTATGCTGATTTTCATGTTTTTAATTTAATTTCAACCCCTAACTTTTATGGTATAAATACACAAAAAACAGGTACTTCAGACATTTACCCAAAACTCACTAAGTAGACGCGGTATAAGGACAAAAAAGGTACCGCTGGATAGGTTTTGAAATAAACTTTAACATTAGATACCAAAAAAAATAAAAACAATCACGTTTTTTTTGTTTTTTGAAAATTTTATGAAAATTTATACATGTGCGATTTTTTTGCACCCAAGTGTAGTATATCAGTAATGTAGTTCAAATAACACAAGCTCTGCTTAGTTTGGGGCTAAATGATGCTGTGTGAAAAATGACCAGAATTAATTTTAGGATATTATAACGAATATATGTACATATATACCACGTATTTTACAGTTCTCCTGCTGACGTTTCGCTGACCGTTTAGAGATCCTACCTCATGAAACGTCAGCAGGAGAATAGCAAAGTACGTGGTATAGTCGTAATACACACATACACATAGTCACGCCTGTTTCCCGCAGGGGTAGGCAGAGACCACAGACTGCCACTTGCTACGATCCTGGCATACCTCTTTCGCTTCATTCATCCTAATCAAATTCTTCATACAAGTTCGGCGGTTTAGTGTACTTCTGACGTGGCCTTTATCTAGAATATCTCCAATGCGTTCAGAGTACGTTCGCCGAGGCCTTCCAACTATCCCACCATTCACGCTCGCCTTTTATACTTGTTTTGTTAATCTTCCATCAATCCATTTCAAATATATATTTGGATGTATGTATTTAAGTAAAAAATATTTTTTATTTTATGTATGTAGTTTGTGTTTAAAATATATTTTACTTTAGAATAAATAAATGTTTGAAAATAAATAAAAAATGCTGGACATTTTCACACAGCACCATCTGGGCCAGATGGTGCAAACTAAACAGAGCTTGTATTATGGTAACTACATGACTGATATACTACTTATATACTTGTTTTTGTAAATATTTACATACTTATTATGCATAGAAAACACCCAGACCGGATAGAATATTTGCCCCGCGGCGGGAATCGAACCCGCAAATTTCTGCGTCTGTAACACAAATAATTTAACTCAGAATACTATTAAACTGCTTACAATATTACAATTAGACCGGCACTAGGGCTAGCCTGAAATCCGAACAAAGTTTACTAAGAAGTATTTAATGGAGAAAACAAGCGGCGTCTCAGGCAGGTCTCAGGCGTACCTTTGCCCGCTGCGCCACAGAGCTCGTCTAAAATGTCGAGTCTTACCTTGCGTACAAGCGCCGGGTAGTATTGCTTCTCGAAGGTGATCCCCAGTGCCACGCTGTGGAACTTGGAGGCGAAGTGGTCCGGCAGCGAGTCCTCAGTTAGCTCCAGCTGGCATATTATGTACCTTTGCCCGCTGCGCCACAGAGCTCGTCTAAAATGTCGAGTCTTACCTTGCGTACAAGCGCCGGGTAGTATTGCTTCTCGAATGTGATCCCCAGTGCCACGCTGTGGAACTTGGTGGCGAAGTGGTCCGGCAGCGAGTCCTCAGTTAGCTCCAGCTGGCATATTATGCATTTGGCACCGCTCCTGCTCACCACTATGCCGTGCCAACACTCGAAGCTGATCTTCATCATGTTACCTGGAACAAACATTATGAATAACTAGTATTAATTGAAGACCTCTGTACCGCAGTGGGCGAAGGCCTGCCTGAGATAGAGAAGGTTGCGGGTTCGATTCCTGCTGTGGGATAAATGATTGTATGATTAGCAAATGTTTGTCTCGCGTCTGGGTGTTTTCTATGTATAACATGTAGGTATTTACAAAAAAAAAATGTATATAAATAGTTTATCAGTCATTTTAGTTCCCATAACACAAGCTCTGCTCAGTTTGGGGCTAGATGATGCTGTGTTAGAAATGTCCAGCATTATTTATTTCTTTTATTTACTAGTTTGACAGGAATAAAATTAATGCCATCTCTTTCTTGCGTGCGCTATCAGTAAAAGAGAGCGACAGTTTAAATATAGTGTACCTTGTGTAAAAGAAAATTGACGCCAATTGCAAACTCGGCGGGAGTAACCTGCGACGCAAGAGGTTTGGGTTCGATTCCCGCTGCGGGGCAAATGTCTGCTGATAATTGTTCTGGGTCTGGGTGATGTGGTACCAAAGTACTCGAATGCTAGTGTGGGATCAGGATTATGTATGTGTCTGTTGGGCGTTTATTTACGTCCGCGCTATGACTTCGTTTTCGCTTTGCGTTTTTTCGCACTTTTTTTTTCTCGGCTTCTAAGTGTCGTAGCGTGATGTTAAACTCTTTATGACCTTCTTCAAGAATTGGGCTATAAAATAGCAAAAGTATTTTTCCAGAATCGTCTGTTAGTTCCAGAGATTAGCGCGTTCAAACAAACTCTTCAGCTTTATACATATATTAGTATAGATTTACCTCTTAGTATGATCATCTGACTTTTCCTGACGAATTTCTTGTCAATCTGGCTTTCACTGTCCAGTTTCTTCTCAACGAATGTTTCCTCAAAGTCCTTCGTAGAGGCTTGCGTATAAGTCACGATACTTAATGTTTGCTCTGGTATTTTCACGTATAGAAACTCCTTTTGGGTTTCCACACAGTATTCCTTCACACCGGACTTGCGTGCTACTTTTAATGCTTTTTTGTTGATATTTTTGCAAGCTCGGTCGTATTTTTCAATGTGCGCTGGCCATTCCAGATGCATTTTCACCTCCTTCCGGGACATGGTCACATTGCAAATCGCGCAGTGGTACATTAGATACATCTGAAAATCATTAATTATTAGTCCTGACGTCTCAGGATTTTTTTTTGTGCCGTTGGTTTGCGATTACCGTCAAAGTCAAATTAATTTTCTGACGACCTCTTTGGCGCAGTGGGCGAAGGCCCGCCTGTTACGCAGGTTGCGGGTTCGATTCCCGCTGCGAGACAATTGTCTGTACGATTAGCCAATGTTTGTCTCGGGTCTGGGTGTTTTCTATGTATAATACGTATGTATTTATAAAAAAAATGTATATCAGTCATGTAGTTTCCATAATATACGCTTTGCTTAGTTTGGGGCTAGATGACGCTGTGTGAAAAATGTCCAGCATTATTTATTTATTCAATAAAATCACAAGGATCACTTTGAATCGTCGATTTGTCATTATCCTTTTACAAAACAATTTTTCGTCGAGTTTGAGCAACTTTTTATCATCTAAATAATCCGATATTTTATAGTATGCCTTTTTATAAAGTTTTTGTTTAACGTTTTTAAATTTGTTAATTGTTATTTTTTTGTGATTTGCCATGGCGCCACAACGGCCATACCCGGAACATATATCTACAGAACATGCAAATATTTGTCACGCGGCCACATCTCTTTTGTTGCCGCGACACTGATAGTTCCTGATACCCACGACATAGGGGGTCAGGATTAGAAAGAAAGAAAATGAAACATTTATTTAGCACGAAATAAAAAAACACAAATTTTGCGAGTTGGTGGGATAAGTTATGAAAAAATATATATATAGAAATAACTAAATAAGTTAGAATAGGCTATTTTTAGGTATAACTGAAACAGAAAAATATGATGTATGTGAATGTTGGGTATTTATTTAATATCGTAAAATGTTTGTGAATAATCTAGGTCGATGGATCAGCGTAAGGCATTCTGTTTCAGTAATATCAACAGACATCAAAGAAGGAATTGATTATATATTCGTATGTATGTTTTTTTTTGTGTGTATGTTAGGCGATATCTTCGCCAATTTTTTTTTTTAATGTATATACTTCAAGGTCTACAGGCTAAAAAAATGGGGGATGGAATATCATATTGAACTTTTTATCAACGTACATAAGTATAACGTTTATAAGTAATTAATTACACCAATGAAACCCCACCAATGAAGTCTGGTAGAGATCGCTATTTAGCGATAAGACCGCCCATTGTACAACATTATCAAAGTTTGCAGTAACTAAGTAGATGTGTTTTTTGGTGTGCAATAAAGTATTTTATATCTTCGCTCTATTTATCTATCTAGGCTATTCTTATTAATTTCATAATTTTTATTTCGTAACTGCCCCAAAACTATAAACTTATTTATTTGATTTCAACATACCTGTCTAAACAGCTGTCCACAGAAATTGAACAAAAATTTGTTTTTGCTCATATTATCAATATGCCCTCGACTATCCACGTGTTTACGTAACAAGCAATAATCCAAACTGTTCGAGCAAACGAAGCAATACCTGAAAACACATACGAATACATTTTTGTAAAATTTTAATTTTATTCAATTCAATAACTATTACAAGATTTTACAATACATTTAACACAAATAAAATTAAAATATTGTTCACATTAATAAATACTATAACATAAACTAAAACTACATTTTAATTGTTATAATAATTGTATTTGTCTCTGGTCTGGGTGTTTTTGATGTATATTATGTATGTTTTTACAAGAAAAAAGGTATATAAGCAGTTTATAAATAATGTAGGTCCTATAATACAATCTCTGCTTAGTTTGGGGCTAGATGATGCTGTGTGAAAAATGTCCAGAAAAAAATAATCACTTGGGTATGAAACATGTTGCTGCTGGGCTAGTCCCAAAAGACCTGAATTTTCTTCAAAAACTCAATCGCATTAAGAGTCGCTGAGGACATGCTAGAACGAGTCAATTCCGACCCAACATTCATGAAACGCATTGTTACTGGTGGCGAGAGAACTGGTGGGTTTACGAGTTTGACATGCAAACTAGTCAACAGGCTTCGGAGTGGCGCCTCCCAACTGAACCGAAACCGAAAAAACCACGCCAAAGTCGATCAAAACTTAAAGTCATGTTGACTGTTTTCTTTGACTATCGAGGTGCACTCGGAATTCTTGCCGGAAGGTGAAACGGTAAAAAAATAATATTATTTGAGCGTTATGCGGCGTTTAAAAGAGCAAATTCGGCGAAAAAGGCCAGATTTGTGGAAAGAAAATTCTTGGATTTTGCATCACGATAATGCGCCTTCGCACAAGGCCATAATTGTAAACGAATTTTTGACCAAAAACTTAACAAATACTATCGAGCAACCACCTTATTTACCAGATATTGCTCCAGCCGACTTTTTCCTTTTTCCTAAACTCAAATTACCACTTCGTGGCACACGTTTTCATTCGGTAGAAGACATAAAGGAGAATTCGCGACGAGAACTGAACTCAATTCCAGAGAAAGCGTTTAAAAAATGTTTTGATGATTGGACTATTCGTTGGCGTAAGTGTATCGTTTCTGAAGGAGCATACTTTGAAGGCGATAAAATAAATTTAGATGAATAACTAACATTTTGTGTATTATTGATCTTTTCCCGGTACTATCTTGACAGAGTAGTACATTTAAGTATGTATGTTATGTAATTCATACTCTTATATTATATAGAGGTTAATTTATATGTAGGAGGTAATCTCCGAAACTACTCATCCGATATCAAAAACTCTTTCATCAATATTTAGTATGGACCTTCAGTTACCAAATGTAATGTTTGGACTTGCCTCTGACTACCCCCTACTTGGTATCCTCAAAGATCTACTCACTGAGTACGTATCTGAGGATGTCCAACATAGGGAAGAGTCGTGAGCGTGTTTGTATGTTTTTGACATAGACTGTTTATCCCGTTTAAATAAAAGGGCTTTTCGTGCAGACCAATAATGTAACGTACGTCGACGCAAAAACGGTCGAGCGTATTCTTACGAACGCTGCCTTAATTAACGGTAAGAGCTACTTTTTATCCAGGTACCACGCAGGCGAAGCCATTGGCAGTAGCTAGTATTAAATAAATACAAAATAATTCAAGATTTAGTCGAAGAATTAGGAAGTATATAAAAAAAGTTGCTATGTACCTGGTGCCGTCGTTCAAATGCACAAGCGATTGATATGCCGTATTAGTGATCTGGAAATATGTGCACTTCAATTTCAAGAGCACACTCTCCTCGAGTTTAAACGACGCTAACGTCTCTTCGTCATCGCTTAGGGCGAGTGAATCATTCATCATTTCCGGTGGCGTTTCCTTTGACATTTCATCACCTAGAAAAAAAAACACAAAATAATTAAAAATGCTACTGGAAACGGAATGTAAAGTCTCCTTTTAATTTATTTACTTTGATTAAAACGGTTGCACCAATAACATTAATTAAAGATAGTCATATTAATATATAAAGAAATAATAAACTTAATAATGCTTGTATTAGACGAAACTATTCTTCTATAAAGATTTATTAAAGTAAACGCTTAACTTAAACTACTAGAAGTGTGTAATGACATCGATTCTTTTGTACATCAACTAAACTTAATTATATATATCGCTCTCTGTTACTAACAGTAACAAAGAATGAGAGAGCAACAATTTGAGTGCTGTTAAAAATAGTCAGATTTAAGTATTCCATATAAGTTGAGTTGTAACTTCAGACCATGCTGACTATAAACACGAAGAAGAGCGACACGTAAACTAATTTGACAGGAGTTAAATTCTTGCTATCTCTTTCTTGCGTGCACTATCAGTAAAAGAGAGCGACAGTTCGAATTAAGTTCAGTAGGTGTACAAGAGAATTGGCGCCAATGTCTTTGTAGAGTCCGAAACAAGTCACTAGTCACTATGACCCTACAATGTAGGCTCGACAGAAAACTAGTGTGGAAAAATAGAGCTTTAGATGTACAATCATAAGAAACAATTAATTAACAAGTACTTTTAAGAAACATTGAATTAAACGATACAAAGTGTAACTCAACAATTTGAAGATTTCTTTTATTTCTTTCATTTTTCAATTTCAATTTTAATAAGGAATATACTGAAGGTCGCAAACACATCCACCCAGCATCGGACCGGCATCGCCTCGGCGACGCGCCAACCAGCGGACATCGGGACATAAGCTTCCGTCGTTAATGTTGTGTACATTAAAGGCACGGAGCGGCTACACCTGGAGACCGCGCAGTGGCTATTTATTATAAAAATGTTCTATAATATTACCACGGCGGCGGCGAGACGTAATCGCGGCTATGCCAGGGCGAGGCGATGCCGATACGATGCCTTTTTTTTGTTTTCTATTGTCTGTTTTTATTGTTATTCTTTTGTATAGGTATTTGTATTAACCATCCACTTTTTAAAACTTGACGAAACATAGTGTTTAAAATTTCCCAACAGTTTAAATGAATAAAACTGAAACAGATTAGTGTGCGTGAAGTTTCATACAGAATACTGAACGCTCGAGTTGAGGCGATGCCGATTCGGTGCCGAGGTGATATGTATGCGATAACCTATACACGCATACATATACACAGGGAATCCTAGTGAAGTCAGGACTACATAGTAACATACATAATGTGTCTGTTTCAGGTCAGGTCAGGTAAAACCACTGGTACCTTTAACTTTTCCCATGCTTTTCGTTTTGGAATCCATGGCTGGTAACATTTCAGTCGTTGTTTCAACTTTAGGCTCAACTTTTTGGTTGCGAGGCGACAGCAGTCCGCGACCCGTTCCATTATTCTCGGACCTAAAGATAGTAACAGGAAAATAATCATTTAATCATATGCCGAAAATCCTACAAATAGTCTTATATTATATAGAGGTAGTTATACAAACAAATTGTTTAGATTAGTTCTCTTCTTCTTATATACTTTCTTACATATATCATCGCTTTAGGGTTTAAAAAATCCTGTAATATTGTTATACTGAAACTAACTAAACTAAATAAATATATAAATACACGTCAATTTAAACAATGTCACGTTTTGTGTGAAAGTAAAAAAGTAAAAACAAAAACAAGTTTAGGCACCAATCTATTATTTAAATAAAAAATGCTCGACGCTTCTAAGCAATAAGACCGCCCATTGGACCGCCATTGTATTAAACCAACTTCAAAAAAGGAGGATTTTAATGATTATTTTTTTAAAAGCTAAGGGGGGGGGTAAATTTGAATGGAATGTCCCATCCCACCCCAAGGGTGAAAATATATTGGTCGAAATTTCATATTTGACTTCTATAAACTTCCCGTTTGTCAACATTGCCTAAAAAAATTACAGTTTTGTAAAGTTTTTATTTTTTGAAATTTTCTTATTCGTTTTTTTGTCTTAAAAACAAAGTATTTTAATTCATTCATAAAAAGTCACTTACCTCATAATTGGTGTGACTGGTGTCCGACCAGAACCGGATTTCATCGTCAGATCCAAAGGCCCAGTTATCTGCGGATGCACGGGGCGGAAGGGGGTGACATGGGCCCCACTGCCTACCCTTGATGCTATCGTGTCTAGGGTGACAAGCTGGCCAGTTTCTAAGGTCAGACCTTTCATGACTGCGTCATAGTATAGAGGAGGGCCTTTTAAGTTGCTTGCGTTATTGAGTGAAGGGCCTTTTAATTTCCTTGCACTATTGAGTGAAGAGCCTTTTAAGTTGCTTGCGCTATTGAGTGAAGGGCCTTTTAAGTTGCTTGCGCTATTGAGTGAAGGGCCTTTAAAGTTGCTTGCGCTATTGAGTGAAGGGCCTTTTAAGTTGCTTGCGCTATTGAGTGAAGGGCCTTTTAAGTTGCTTGCGCTATTGAGTGAAGGGCCTTTTAAGTTGCTTACGCTATTGAGTGAAGGGCCTTTTAAGTTGCTTGCGCTATTGAGTGAAGGGCCTTTAAAGTTGCTTGCGTTATTAAATTGGAGGCATGGCCAATTACTTGCTTCAATGAGTGAAGGGCCTTTAAAGTTGCTTGTATCTTTGTATGAGAGGTCGTTTGGGTTACTTGCATTATTGACTGAGGGGCCTTTGAAGTAGCTTGCATCATTAATTAAGGGGCCTTTTAAGTTAGCATCAAAGATCGGAGGGCTTTTTGAGTTATTTTCATTTTTGAGTAAAGGGCCTTTTACGTTGCTTGCATCATTAATTGGAGATGTAAAGTTTGCAAAAAAGCGCTTGACAGGATCGGTTTCTGTTGCACCCTTTTGGTAGCAGCTGGGATCAGTCATAGCTACTGGTTTTTTCTTTGTATCTTCTTTCTTGATATGCAAGGGAGAGTTGTTTAACGAGATAAGCTGTGTACCGTTGGTAGAACAAGATCTCAAACTAGCTGTATCGCTAAGATCAATCGTTTCTCCCTAGAAAATAGAAATACAGATTTTAAGCATGTAATAAAACATAGTGTTCCCATAAGCGGTGGGCTTGCAAGCAAGTGCTATTATGCCTAGTTTAATGTTTGGACGTGACTCTGACTTGTCCCTACTTGGTATACTCAATGAGTATGTATCTGAGGATGTTGTTTGTCATGGATGAGGATAGGTGTGAGTGTGTTCGTTTGTATGTAGGAAGTAATTTCTGAAACTGCTTATCCAATTTCAAAAAATCTTTCACCAATATTTAGTATGGTCCTACAGGGTGGACATAGGCTGTCATATAATTTACCGTTAAAATAAAATGAATTTTCGTTAAGACCAATTTTGCAACGTAAATCGACCAAGGAAAGATCGAGCGAATGCGTTTCTTACAAACGCTGCCTTAACGGTAAGATCTACTTTTTATCCGGGTACCTGACACGCGGGCATAGCCGCGTTAGTTAGTAGCTAGTTTGTAATAAAACAAGGGAATTTATGCAAAATTTTAAAACCCCTAGCTTGTTCTATCATCGGGCGTGCAGCGTGGTTCCCCTTAGTGACTTGCGTCGATAAACCCTATCCATGAACCATGCTGAACCGCATTTAAATCCGATAAGCCGTTTCAGATATAAAATGATATTCATATATAAATATAAAACATTCCAGATAAAGGCCAAGTACACACTAAACCACCGAGTTTGTATGTAGAATTTGATGAGGATGAATGAAGCGAAAGAGATATGCCAGGATCGGAGCAAGTAGAAATCCGTGGTCTCTGTTTTCTATGTATAATATGTATGTATTTACAAAAAAAAAGTAGATAAGTAGTATATCAGTCATGTAGTTCCCATAACACAAGCTCTGCTTACTTTGGGGCTAGATGATGCTGTGTGAAAAATGTCCAGCATTATTTATTTATTTATTGTATTGTTGATAAAGTAAAATAAATCAGTGTTCAATCAGTAAGCTGTGTTTAACTACATAAACCAACCTTATGGTTCGTAATCTGTAATTCGCTAAGAGCCTCCCTGAAGGTGGCCGGTAGAGTGAAGAGGAACCTTTCTAGTGACGTTTTAATATCAACCGGTCCTTCGAAATTGTATCTCACCTATAAGTAAATAAATAAATAAACACACATACATACAGTCACATACATAGGCCCTGATCCCACACAAGGATTTCCGATTGCCTGTATCTTGGTATAGCCGACTTCTGATCCGGAGGTCATGGGTTCGTAAATAAAGCAAACGCGCACGAGGTTAGTCTGGGACTAATTCGTACAGATAGCGAGTCTACGGTAGGCGCTTAGTAGAGATATATTTAACAAATAACACGCATCATAAATTATTACTCTAACGATGAACATCATTTAGTGTTTAGGCTCAGATTTAGTGAAACCACACAAGTTAGGGTTTGGCTCCGAGTAGGGTGTCCACACATAATTTAGGGTTTAGGCTCAGATTAAGGCAACCTACTTAAATTAAGTAAGGCTTAGAGTAGGATAAAAGCTTAGAGTAGGATATCCACACACAATTTAGGATTTAGGCTCAGATTAAGGGAACCTACACAAGTTAGGATTAGGCTCAGAGTATGGTATCCCACACAAATTAGGGTTGGGCTCCGAGTACGATGTCCACACATCATTTAGGGTTTAGGCTCCGATTAAGGGAACCTACACAAGTTAGGGTTAGGCTCAGATTTAAGGATCCCACACAAATTAGGGTTGGGCTCCGAGTACGATGTCCACACATCATTTAGGGTTTAGGCTCCGATTAAGGGAACCTACATAAGTTAGGGTTAGGCTCAGAGTGTCCATACTATACGGTTTTAGGTTTATTAGAAGTTTTATAGGTTCGGTTATTATAATACAACCCTACATTAACTTTGGGACTGAATAGAATAGAAAGTGTTTTATTGGACAAACCAACAAAGCACAGAGAGAATATGTACAAAATAAATAAGATATCCACTTTATAAATAGATAACAGACACAAATAAGTAGATTTGATTAGTATAACGGTTACCTCATTCCGCGGTCGCTCGCTCTTTACCATTCCAAGCGCGCGTGCCAGTGCGCTTGTGTGCGGCGGGGAGACGTTGTGATCGTAAATACTGCCCACCGGGATAAGGATGTTGCATATCGCACAGTGTAGCGATCCTCTGATCTAAAACATAATTGTGTTAATTCTAAAAACAATACAAGAATTTATAATATTTTGACGACCTCTGTGACGCAGTGGGCGAAAGCCCGCCTGAGACGCTGAAGATTGCGGGTTTGGTTCTCGCCGCGGGGCTAATGTTTTTCTCGGGTCTAGTTGTTTTCTATGTATGTATTAACAAAAAAAGTATCTAAGTAGTGTATCAATCATGTTATTCCCTTAATATAAGCTCTGCAAACAAGGCAGAGCTTATATTATGGGTTAGATGATGCTGTGTGAAAAATGTCCAGCATTATTTTTATATTCCAAAAATTCAACCTAGGTGGGACTCGAACCAGCGACCTCCCGCTTGGTACGCGAGGTATACCACTAAGCCACGAGATCGTTCCCAGCCTGGTCGCTCACAACTGTATGTCCTATGACGGACATCCTCAGATACATACACAATGAGTAGATCTATGAGCATGACAAGGGGTAGTCAGAGGCACGTCAGGTACCACGCGGGCGAAACCGTGGCCAGAGACTAGTTCTGTATGTAAGATGTTTCGTGAAAAAAACTTATATTTATAGAAAAAAAAAACTTACCGCTCTGGTCAAATTACTCTGAAATGGTCTTATAAAGGGTGTCATATTTATAAACTGCATATGCTCCATCTCATACACATGGTCCTTCAGATCACCCTTTACACAGATATTGCAGAAGGCACAGTGGTACTTAGAATTTACTAGCATAAGCGTGTGACAGCCCAAATTTGAAACAACAATTTCGGTTCCGAATGGGCAAAACTTAAAATAACCAAAAATATCCAAGTTTGTATTTATAAGGCTTTTAAGTTCCTTGGGAGAAATACTAGAGCCTGGCACATTATTCACTGTGTTTCTTAATGCATTTCCATCTGTGATTTTGTAAGTTTCAGTCAGAGATATCCTTGAAGAAGATTGATTCTTATCGGTGGCAGTTTTAGAATTCTTTATCGGATGGTTTATCTCTATGTGAACTTTCATATCGTTTTTGTATTGGAGATTATTGCAGTGGCCGCAGTGGTACAGTTTCTCACTCACCTGAAAACAATTATTTATTTACTCTATAGCAAATATATCTCCGACTCTATATATGTTAAACATAAACCTAAATTAATATTATAAAGAGGTAAAGTTTGTAAGTAGAATGTAATCTCAGAAACTACTAATCCAATTATAAAAAACCGGAAAAGTGCGAGTCGGACCCGCCCACCGAGGGTTCTGTACAAATTTGTAGGTACATAATTATTATAAATAGTTCAGGAATCGAGTCTCGCAGTTTTTTTCCGAGCTTTTCCCGAAATTCAGTTTCCAAAACCGTTCCGTTTTTTCACTTTTGAGGTACGCAACTTAAAAATATTTCACCAATATTTAGAATGGACCTTCAGTGTGTTACGAGATGTCTTCGTCACAATTGACGAAGACATCTCGTAACATTCACGTGAACCTCTTCTTTAAAGTCGGTAAAATACAGACGTATTGAGGAACTCCTTCTTTTTTTAAATTAAAAATAACACTCACATCTCGTATTAAGTAATCTTCGAACGCACCGACCACGGCGCATTTCGCGAGCGATCTACGATGCAACTCGTTCATACAATGCTGGTTCTTGAAACGTATTAAAAACGACTTGGTGCAGACCATGCAATATAACTTGTTCAAGTCGATCTGAGTTATCATGTTCCACGACTCAAACTTGACACGAACTTCTTTGGTGCCTGGAATACAAATATTTATTTAATTATTTAAACGATCACCAACATACAGCACCGCCATAGAAGTTATGGGCTTCGGAAATCTTCGGAATTATGTATAATATGAATGAATTCATATTATCTATGTATAATATGAATTCATTCATATTATACATAGAAAACACCCAGACCCGAGACAAATATTTGCATATACAAACATTTGTCACGTAGCGGGAATCGAACCCGCAACCATTGAGGATGATAATAGAAAACCTTTGGGGTGTCAGAAGTTTTGCGTTAAGACCCCTGTATGTACCATAAAAGTTATGGGCTTCGGAAATGGGAAACTAGGGGGCGTTTTAAATCTTTATGCATTTTCAAATTGTACCTAAACCGCTCCTATGATGATAGCTAGTGCAGTTTGAGTACAATTTGGAAATGAATTGAGTTTTAAACGTCTCTAGTTTCCCATTTCCGAAGTCCATAACTTTTATGGTACATACAGGGGTCTTAACGCAAAACTTCTGACACCCCAAAGGTTTTCTATTATCATCCTCAATGGTTGCGGGTTCGATTCCCGCTACGTGACAAATGTTTGTATATGCATATATTTGTCTCGGGTCTGGGTGTTTTCTATGTATAATATGAATGAATTTACAAAAAAAATGTTTAAGTAGTTTAAATCAGTCATGTAGTTAGTTTGGGGCTAGATGGTGGCTGTGTGAAAAATGTCCAGCATTATTTATTTATTTGACAATGTTGTACAATGAGCGGTCTTATCGCTGCCTTACCCAGATCAATTTTAACGAACTTCGGTACATCCAATCTAGGTCTACTCGCCATGGACGCATAAGAAACCCCTTCTATAGGTAACGTATATTCTTCCATGTCATCCTCTTCGTAAATTTTGATATCTTCAAAAGTACTCTTGCTGAAATTAAAAGAATCCTCGCTACTAGAATCACCACCGAAACAATATCCATCCTCTGATTTCTGCAGAATGTTTCTAGTGGCGTCTGAGTATGTGAAGGACTCCGTTTTTCTGGAGTCAGTGTTTCTAGAAAATTCCGTGTTGCTTATGTTCCGTGGTGCGTTGTTGGGCACCTGGATATTATTTCTTATCAAAACTTGTGTGGTCTTCGATTCGCTACTGCATGGGAGGTCAGAAACCTTATTGATGGCGAAAAGGAGGTTCCCTTCGTGCGCCTTCGAATTCTCATGTTCACGGTAGTTTTTGATTGGAAACATAACGTTACATACGGCACAGTGGAAGTTTTCATTTATCTGGAAACAGTTTTTAAATCTACACTATTATTACTGCCATAGACGCAACACGTTGCGAATTCGATTCCCGCCGCGGAACAAGTGATTGTATGATCTGCAAATATTTATCTTGGGCCTGGGTGTTTTTTTATTGTATAATACATAATAATACATTATTGTTTATAAAATAAACACTAATGCTTAATAATGCTGGACATTTTCACACATCATCATCTAGCCCCAAAGTAAGCAGAGCTTGTGTTATGGGAACTACAGAACTGATATACTACTTATATATTATTTTTTTGTAAATACATACATATTATACATAGAAAACAAAGATTTGCAGATGATACAAACAACTGCGAATATGTATGTATTTACAAAAAAAATATTTAGATATAATCAGTATCAGACATGACATAACACAAGCACTGCTAATTTTGGAGCTAGATATTGCTATGTGAAAATGTCCAGATGTCCAAATGTCTAATATAATACTGACTTCAGTTGACTTGGCTTGGTTCGATGAGTTTTGATATAAAAGGGATATTCTGATTATAGAACCACGCTTAAGAAACTGCAGTGATGCTGTGTCAAAAATGGCCAGTATTATTATTATTATTTTTAAACTGATTACTTGTTTACCAATAACTATGCTGGACTATGATTGTATGCAACTTTATTTGTAAACCAAAAAGTCTTGATGTAATTATATATATTTTTTTTAATTATTACTTCAAAACTTATATTATATTTTACGACGACCTCTGTAGCGCAGTGGGCGAAGGCCCTGAGACGCAGAAGGTCGCGGGTTCAAGTCCCGCCGCGTAAAAAATGATTGCATTACCTGCAAGTATTTGTCTCGGGTCTGTGTGTTTTTTATATATAAAATGTGTGTATTTACAAAAAACAAAGTATATAAGTAATTTGACAGTCATTTAGGTCCCATAATACATGCTCTGCTTAGTTTGGGGCTAGATGATGCTGAGTGAAAAATGACCAGCATTATTTATTAATAAGGTCCATTGAATATGTAGGTAGTATTATTTATTTTTTTATAATAATGTTTTGCCTTTAGTACCTTAGTAGGTAGGTACTTTGTTTTCCTTCACATTTTTTTAGTTTTTTATGAATCTGCTTTTCAAACATACTCCTCAGTTGCTGTTTGTCTGCACAACACTAATACTTTTTTATGTGCGCACATAAATTATGTTCCTAAACAGATTAAAACTGTATTCTAGATCATATAGATATATATGTTTGTAATATGTAATTTGTGCCTAAATAAATAAAAATAAAAAATAAATTTTAAAATATGATGTCAATAGACGACAGTAACCATTATGTCTCAGAATACACCACTTACCATTCTAGTGATACTGAGGTCGAATCTCTTTAAGGGCATATGTTCATTAAGTTTCCTCCCGTGTGTGATAGACCCTATGTGGCCAGCGACCGACGCAGCATCGCATTGAAACTGGCATACGGAGCAGGAGTAGATATCCTTAAAAAAAAAGAAAAATAATATAAACATCGCGTATCCAGTCCAGACAAAGCAGCGTGCGAATTAAATCTATACATAACTATACTATTATAAACGCGAAAGTTTGTGAGGATGGATGTTTGTTACTCTCTCATGTAAAAACTACTGAGCGGATTTCGACGAAACTTTACAGTAATATAGCTTGTACATCAGAATAACACATCTATAGGCTACTTTTATCCGGGTACGACGCTAAGCCGTGGGCAGAGGTTAGTAGGTAATATTAGGAAGAAGTAAAGCCGTGGGCAGAGGCTAATTTAGAATATACATTTAGAGTGAACATTGGCTGTGTATTATGCCGTTAAAATAAAAGGTATTAGAATATACATTTAAAGTGAACATTGGCTGTGTATTATGCCGTTAAAATAAAAGGTATTAGAATATACATTTAAAGTGAACATTGGCTGTGTATTATGCCGTTAAAATAAAAGGTACATATATCGTCGAGACCAATTTTGTAAACGTAAGTCGGCGCAAAAACGGTCGAGCGAATGCGTTTCTTACGAACGCTGCCTCAACGTTGAGAGCTGATTTTCATCTGCTACTTTTTATCCACTTATGTACCACGAGGGCGAAGCCGTGGGCAGTAGCTAGTAAATAAATAAACGTTTGATTTGGGGGAAATAAGGAAAAAATCCCGAAATCCCATACTACTACAACACCCAGACCCGGTACAAATATTTGTCTCGGTTCTAGGTGTTTTCTATGTATAATATGTATTTAAAAAAAAAATACTACTAAGTAGTTATAAGTAAGGAGCCGTGTTGGCCTAGTGGGCGATACCCCGACTTCTGATCCGGAGGGTTCGAACCCAGTCGTGCACCAATGGAATTTCCACTCGAAAAAATTATATGCGCATTAACACGTGCTTAAAACGGTGAAAGAAACCATCGTGAGGAAACCGGCATGCCCTAGAACCAAAAATTCGAAGGCATGTGCTAACAGTCAGTGTTCCAATAAGCGGCGATGGGCTTGCAACCTGTCACGTGGAATGCTTACTACTTGCAAAACGCGGGCATGTACCAAATTTAATGTTTGGACGTGCCTCTGACTACCCCCTACTTGGTATCCTCAAAGATCTACTCACTGAGTATGTACCTGAGGATGTCCACCATGGGGAAGACAGTCGTGAGCGTGTTTGTTTTTTTTTTAAGTTATAAGTAGTAGATGCTGTGTGAAAAATGACTAGCATTATTTGTTTATTAACATAAAATGCTGAGAATACCTTTTCCAGAAGTGTTATAGTGTTCCATTGTTCATTTGTTAGGTACACATTGGAATTTATGATGACACCCTGATTTTTATGAGCCACTTCCAATTTGATAAACATGTCCTCTGTAAGGTCTTCTGCAAGGAGATAGAAACGAGTTTTAAGTATCAGTGCCATATCTTATCACTGGTAGCACTGGTACACTGATTGTACCAACTTGATAACGAAACACCTATTGTTTTGTAAAAGGATCATTAAAAAGAATAACCAAAGTTGTTATCTTGCCTTTCTTTCTTGGCTTGGTCGCGGAGGAACAGGCAGAAGATGAAACCGTCGTTTCAAAGTGATCCTTGTGATTTTAATGAATAAATGAATTTTGACTTTGACTTTGTGTTCCAAAAGAGATTGAACTCCTTCAGAGCCTGCTCAGCTTCGAGACAAAGAGGTTAATCTCGTTTTGTCCAACTTCGACAAATTTATTAAGAACGATAAAATATGTTCTATCTTTCTTGTTGTTTTGCCTTTCTTTCTTGGCTTGGTCGCGGAAAAACAGGCAGTTCTTCCGCGACCAAGCCAGGTAAGAAAGGCAAGAAAACAAAGCTATAGATAGATAGAAAATATTTTATAGTTCTTAATAAATCAACAACCTCTTTAAAATTAAAATCCAACGGTCACATGTAATGGCTGCATGAACTCGCTGTGTTGCGGGTATCAGAAACTGTGGTGAAACTGTACCACACACCCAGACCCGGAACAAATATTTGCATGTCATGCGAATATTAGGTTTATTTAGAATCGATCCCGCACCTGCGTGCGTTTCAGCCGTCTACTGGCCCGCCGCGCCATCTAGTTTATTACAATTGACGAGAGGGTGTCGGCTTGCTTATTCAATGGTTATTTAGTTTTTATAATGTTAATTCACAAGAATTTATAATATCTCAATCTATGGCGCTTACATGTAGACACATTTTTTTATTTTTTTTGTTTGTAATCTACACAGCTTATTTTTTATTCTCTACGATTCATTCTCCACATATAGCTTTAGCATATAAGTTTTTTAGCCTATAAATAGAAACATTTTCATTGACCCTCATCAGCGCACCTGCATGCGCTTTACATGTAAGTATTTATGTAATTTCTTGTGTATACCTAGCAGTAAGTTATCTCAAAATAAAAAAAAATCAATTCGCTGTTTCGAGTCCCGTTGATTTTTTGGGAAGAATAACCAAGTAAACATTTGTATGCGGAAATAATGTAAACATTGATTTACTTACCATCTGTCAATTCACCACTTATATCATGCATCTCAGCTGGTTCCGTCTTCATCACTTTATAGAGACTATACTCATAGTACTTATCATCAGAAATCAAAGCCGGTTCCATGTCTAAGAACACCTCTTTACCCACAGCAAAGAACTTGGATATCTTTTGATTCACATCAAATAGTCTAGCCACAGATTTGTCTATATCTAGACTCACATTTGTGTAGACAGTATTCGAATCTTCCAAGAATATATTGGTAGGATTCTCAAAATCATTAAATGACCTAATTCTATCATGTAAACTTTCTATCGATTCTGCAGGTGGATTCTTGTTGTATGATTCTGCTTTGGATTCTTCGGTTGCAGAAGCTTTCCGTTTCCTTTTCTTTCTTTGTTTCTTTTCGGATGGGGCTTTTTCTGGATCTTTCGAATTGCCCATCAATTTTGGTTGTTCCAAGGAACTGTTGGGTTCATCAGTACTGGAACAAATAAAAATAAAATATAATAAATATAAAATATTTTACACAACTTAAGTGGCAAACAACTGCCCACCTGTTGGTAAGCAGTTACCGTAACCTATGTACGCTTTCAACACCAGAGGTATCACTCGCGCGACCCTGAGACATGACGGGTGAAACGTCTCATGTACTTGCAATTTTTTACACGGCCTAAACGAATAAAAACATTCTTAAAAAAAAGAAATACTATTTTTTAGCCCTTCGCAAAGGAGCTATACTAAACCTTGCGGATGTTTTTTGCCATCTGATTTCGCATCATCTGCAGAGGTGTGCTGTGCACCTCATTTGTTCTTTCAACAGGCTATTTCCAGGACCACCAACACCCCTTCTAATAACACTAGTGAAATGTAAGAGAGAATGACAAAATGAGTTGTTCACCCATTGCCATTTTGTAAGTGTAATAGGGCAGGTCACTGACTTAATCCTCCTTTTTTAAAATCGGTTGATAATAATTAAATCACGATATTCGAAAAAGGTTGGCAGTCCCAAGTTTACGGTTTCTATCCTACAGGTCTATTATCAGATCTTCACGAGCTTACGTTATTTTCTCACTCGGGATGACACCCTTTCGAATAAAAAACAAAAGAAAATCGCCCCCAAATAATGTTTCGGCTAGTCGTGATTCCATAATATGATGATGTTTTTGTTACAACAACAAAAGAATCGTCAAAATCGGAACAATTGGCGAAGAAATCATGTAACAAACACACACGAAAAAAAATACAGCCGAATCGAGAACATCCTCCTTTTTTTGAAGTCTGTTAAAAAAAAGCATGTTTCTAATAGCAACAGTTCTTCTACCTAAGTAGGTAGATAACTAAATATACTTATAAACGCGAAAGTTAGTGAGGATGGATATATGTTTGTCACTCTTTCACAAACTACTGAACGGATTTTGATGAAACTTTACAGTGATAATACATCAGAATAACACATAGGCCACTTTTTATCCGGCTACCACGCGGTCAAAGCCGTGGACAGTAGCTAGTCTAATAAAAATGCGAAAGTTCGGACATTTGTTGCTAATAATCACTGTAACAGCTGAACCAAATTGGATTAAACTTAGAACAGGTATAGTGGTGACCTAGAAACACACTAAGTCTACTTTTTATCCGGGTACCACGTGGGCGAAGCCGTGGGCAGATGCTAGTAATAACTAAGAACATACCCATACTCCATTGATGTTCTATTATGTATCTTCACATCATTATTAAACATTAAAAAAAAACAGAAAACATAAACAAATAAATCTTATGTTATCTAATAAATCTTGTAAACTCTTATTTCTTTAAAATCTAAACGCGAACTGAAATAAATACCATATTTTTTTTACCATCTAACATTATTTTCTAATTAGCGACTAAGCTATTATTAATATCTGTGTACTTTTTATGGCACATTATCTAATTACCTTTTCTTATTAATAAATTATCTAGTTTTGTCTATAGTTACCTTTTTAAAATGGCTTTTTTAACGCGCTTACATTAAGCTGAACTTGTAACTAACTAAATAACATATAATGTAATCAAATCTAGGTACAGTCCCGCGGCGGGAATCGAACCCACAACCTTCTGCGTCACAGGCGGGCTGCCACTGAGCCACAGAGGTCGTCGAGGCTTAAGAATGCATTTCTTAAAAACTTATTTTTATCCGTGTTACACGCTGACGAAGCCGTGGGCTGGGCGGGCACTATATAGTTTATTATAAAGCAGGTTTTTATTAAGGTCTTTATTTTATCATGTTTAACTTTTTTTTAAATTTTACGACTATTCCACGTATTAAAAATAAGTTTTTTATTACTGTATGATAGACATCCTCAGATACAATACTTAATGCGTAAATCTTTAAGGATACCAAGTAGGAGATAGTCAGAGGCACGTCCAATCATTATGTTTGGCACATACCCGCGTTTTACAAGTAGTTAGCATTCCACGTGAAAGATTTGCAAGCCCATCGCCGCTTTTTGGAACACTAAATGATAGCATATGGCTTTGAATTTTTTGTTCTACGGCATGCCGATGTTTTCCTTTCCTTCGCCATTTTGAGCACGTGTTAATGCGCACATACATTTTTCGAGTGGAAAAATCCATTGGTGCACTCACCCACATTGTTTGAGTGCCACTACCTCCGGATCGAAAGTCGGGGTATGGCTCACTAGCCAACACGGCTCCCTATATACTCAATGTATTATTATGTAACATTTAATAAATCTGCTTAAAGCCAACAGTGTGAATGTAAATGAACCAAAATAAAAAAAACAACTTTAAACTCAGGATGAGAGTTTCAAATTACACAGCGACACCAATTATAGACAAACTCATTCTTTATTAGATCTGCAAGTTGTTTTATTAAGCTAGTTGACTTCCCAGACTTAGATCTATTTAACTCTAATCCATCCGTTTTCAAGCGCGTCCTCTCTAATCACAGAATTGAATCGGTTCAATAACTGTTTAGTCCTTTTCTTTTTCTCTAATAATCGTACCTACATTTTTTTTTTTATTATTTTTGTACAGCTAAATCAGGCAAATAAGCTTATTTCGTTTCTTATATGTGAAAACATGTTAATGGTAAATAGTATCTTAAGAAGTTGTCTATCTAGTTATTTATAAATACTGTTTGTATTCCGAATAAAATAAATATAAAAATAAATAAAATAGAGTTAAAAAAAAAAACACGCTCACGACTGTTTTCCCCATGCTGGACATCCTCAGATACATACTCAGTGAGTAGATCTTTGAGGATACCAAGTAGGGGGTAGTCAGAGGCACATCCATACATTACATTTGGTACATGCCCGCGTTTTGCAAGTAGTAAGCATTCCACGTGACAGGTTGCAAGCCCATCGCTGCTTATTGGAACACTAACTTTTGGCACATGCCTTCGAATTTTTGGTTCTAGGGCATGCCGGTTTCCTCACGATGTTTTCCTTCACCAGTTTGAGCACATTGAAAAATCCATTGGTGCACCGGTCGTGGTCGTTGGTGGTTGTGGGTTCGAACCCACAACCTCCGGATCAGAAGTTGTTGTATCACCCACCAACACAGAGGCCAACACGGAGTTAATTTCTCATGGATTCCATCATCAAAACTGGATTTTGATAAAAACGGGACCAATCCTTTCAAATAAAAAATAATTTCCCAAATCGGTTAAAAAAAGAAAAGAGTTCTGAGGTACCAAGAAAATACAACTGAATTGAGAACCTCTTCTTTTTTGCAGCTAAACTTATTATATAAAGTTTGGAAAAGGTAGTTCTTTTTTTATTCAACTGAAATCAGTCTGCAGACTATAAGCAGGTTTCATGTAGGTAATCAGGCATGTTAAGGAAGTGGTCCAGGGATCACTTCTCCCTTGTGTTTTCAGAGACTTTGTTTTCGTTTTGTTTTAGTTTTTACATGCAAAAAAGCTATATATATGAATGCTAGTTTTATTATCCAATTAAACAATTAAAAAAAAGGAATATATTTGTTTCTTTTTTCTTAAATTACTTACTCAAACTGGTGCTGGGGCACCCCAGGGCGGTTTGTTTTTTAATTCATTCTATTTGTGTTATATCCACAGGTTTGATTGTCCATGTATTTTAATTTAGTGCCACCCACTATTGAATAATCAGAATAGATTCAACAATCTCTCTGTGTGATGACGAGTTGATGAGTGACGTGGGGTACAGAGGTACCCCAGTGTTTTTGTATGGGATACTTGAGCACCCCTATTTAGGAATAACAAGTACGCCAGTAGTTCCATGACGTGTTGTCTGTAAAGCCTCTTTGGATAGCTGATAGTGGTTAGCTGTGATGCCAAGTAAATAGAGAATGGGTATAGTTATACCTACCTACCTGGTATAGGTACCTACATACACTTTTTTTATACTACTGAAGTTGAAAACAAGCATACGGCCCAACTGATGGTAAACAGTTACCATAACCAGTGGATGCTTGCAACTCCAGAGAAAACTCGCGCGTTGCTGACCCTGAGACATAACTTATGTCTCATGTGTCTGTAATTTTCACCAAAATTTCACCGGCACCGGATATCAGCAATTCAAGCAATTACTGCTTGGCGGCAAAAATAAGTTTGTTATTAGTACTTGAAAGGACGAGCTCTTTCACAAGGAGCAAGGAGGTAATAAAATAAATGGAATGACTTACCGAATTCGAACTTTTCAAGAATATGACTGGGAAGGGTGTGATTCCGTATTTTAGATAGAACTCAAAAATGTACGTACGTCAAACAAACATAGGGCCCATTAACAATTTTGTTTATTTCTAGTTTTTTTATATTTTAAACGCAACAATCGTCCTCCTACGGTGCCGCAAAATTGAATGAATGATGGAACGGAATGCAAGAAACAGAAAGAAAAGTGAGTGAATGTATACTAAAATATTCTAATCAAACAGCTAATGTATACGACCTGTCATATATTTTTTTAATTATTTTAAGAATTAAATACAAACGAACAATGAGAAAACACATAATAAAACTATGATACTGGAAATTGGATATTAAAAAAACATCTCTCTAGTGTCAATTGTTTTTTATCTGACATGAGATTACAATGTCCCAGCTTTACCTCTTTGCTTCAACAATTAACTAGTTGCCTCCCTATTATAAAATTCATTCGGTGAGTGACTGTCAGTTCATATACATTATAGAAGAGCCAGAACCAACTTCTAGGGTTGTACACGCTAAGAAAAGTTACCGGGCTAAGAAATAAAGTGTCGTTGCTACACATGAACTGTGTACAATACCTCGGCTCTGAACAAGAAAATCTGACATTATCTTGTCTGCGCTAGAAACAACGCGTTCTTTTTTACTTCATAGTGAAGGTGATTCTTTTCTTCCCAAACAATCGAAAATTAACGATAAATAGACTGGACCAGTGCACAACACCTTACGCACGTCTGTCCGAAAATCTTATACATGCTCATATTTGTAGCAGACATGAAAAATTTGCATGCCTAGATCCGACACATTGGTCTTATGGACAGACACGGTGGATTTTCTTCATATGTACAAGCGGCCAGAAGGTATTGCAAACATAATAACTAAATTCTTGAATACTGGCTGTACATTCCATGGATGTGGATCGTCAGACCGTGAACCCGTGCATTACCCTTTTTATTATTATTATTATTATACTAGCTGTACCCGCGACTTCGTTCGCGATTGCCATCCCAGCCGACTAATTATTCGCATTTGACCACAGTTTGTCTCATATTAAGCAACGCTGTAGACTGCGGTGAAGCACTCTTATCATTAAAGGAGCTTTTTACTTTGGATTTGAAATCTCCCAGGTTGTATTTCTCAGAAGACAGTTACCCAGGATTTAAAAAAACAATCATTAAAATCGGTTTAAAATTGGCGAAAATTGCGTAACAAACACACACGATAAAAAAACATATAGTCGAATTGAGAACCTCTACTTTTTTTGAATAACCGACTTCAAAAAAAAGTAGAATAACTACAAAAATAACTACAAAAATTATGGAATTGAAATTTTGTAATTTCGTACGGGAAAAATACGTTCCGGTTTTACGTTCGGGGTAGCGTTACTAACTTTGACACTACAAATCTTACACCATCTTATGAGACATGTACTTGAAGTTTACTGTACATTACGGGTTTAAGTTAATTGACCTAATACTGAGGGTTGTAATGTCTTTATTTTCTGAACTACAAAACCGATGACCTAGAAATATTAACGGGACAATCTTTCAAGTAACTCTTTTCTAACAAAAAAAGAATTAATGAAATCGGACTAAAAGCCGTGTTGGTCTAGTGGGCGATACCCCAACTGCTGATCCGGAGGTCGTGGGTTCGAATCTGGTCGTGCACAAAAGGTTTTTTCCACTCGAAAAATTTATGTGCGCATTAACACGTGCTCAAATCGGTGAAGGAAAACATCGTTAGGAAATTGGCATGATTTAGAACCAAAAATTCGAAGGCATGTGCCAAATAAGCGGCGATGGGCTTGCAACCTATCACGTTGAATGCTAACTTGCAAAAAACGGGCATGTACCAAATAGCGGCGATGGGCTTGCAACCTGTCACGTGGAATGCTTACTTGCAAAACGCGGGCATGTACCAAATGTAATGTTTAGACGTGCCTCTGACTATCAACCGTTAATTCGTTAAGAATTAACACCTCCTACTTGGTATCCTCAAAGATCTACTCACTGCGTATGTATCTGAGGATGTCCACCATTGGAAAACAGTCGTGAGCGTGTTTGTTTTGTGTTTGGATTACGCATTAAGGACTATCTTTAAAGTAACTCATTTCTAACAAAAAAAATGAATGAAATCGCACTACGCGTTAATGAATTACAACCAAGTACACATTTTGACTTCCATCATCCATCCCCTCTCCCAAGGGAAATTTATTTTGGGATAAAAAGTATCCTATGTCCTGCTCCGTAGTATAAACTCAAATCATGCCAAGTTTGCAGGTGCCGTTTCATCCTACTTAGCCAAGCAACATTCCATAATTCCCTATAATCTTAAAAATAAGAGAAGATTTGTTTCAATGTCACCAGCTTGTAATCAAAATTGTCATAGCCTGGTTACCAGTATACCTGGTAACGAAAATGCTGACTTTTGTGCTAAACATTCTACTCAAGTAGGTTCTTTAGAGTAAGTTAAAATTTTCTGCCGTGATCTTGATCATTCCTTAAAAATGCATATAATTAGCTCTTGGACAAAAGCATGGGAAATTTCTAAAGTTTTAAAAGGCAAGCATTACGGCGGAATTCAATCAAAGATTCCAATCAAACCCTGGTATTTTAGTGTTCGTTCCGCCAGCAAAACTACCACATCAACTATTTGTCGTTTGAGACTTAATGCATGTACCCCTGTGTTTCTTGATTAGGGATATTAACCACACTCACACTCTCTGTGTGAGTGTGGTCTAGATGAAGGAAATATAGATCATTTATTTATTATTTTATTTATTAATTTATTGCATAAGTAACTAATACGATTTTTAAAATCAATTACACTAGTTACTATTAAAGACATCAATTATAAATTAATAACTAATAAATTAAAATTATTGTAAAAAAACATTTTATAAAATAAATTAACACAGAATAAATTATAATTAACAAAACAAAAGAAAACAAAACACACAATCATCCTTCCATTAATCATATATTTTTTAGTTGTCAAAAATTACAGAGTTCACTTTATAATATCATCCATTCAGTGATCCCTCGTCCCACCTCCTTTAAATGTCTCCTCGCCCTTGTGTTTTCCCTTTTTGTAAATATTTTATGTAAATTTATTGGGAAAAATAAAATAAAACTATACGAAACTGTATGATACATTTAAAAAAAGTAGTTAGAATAGTGTTGTCTTTTCTTTTTTAGATGATGTAATTATTTTGCTTGGAAGCAATCAATTGGCTGAACATTTTATACCACTGTTCTTTTTCTCACCACCGGTCATTCTCCTTCGTGTAAAGGCCTAACTTGCAACGTGATATTGGCGAAATTGCGGACCCCTTAACCCGCAAAGGCCATAATTAAGGCCATAAACAAGAAATAATTATAATAAACATTATTTATGCAATACTCCGGCAATAGCCCAGTTTATCACCCAATATTTCCAATCGTTTCATCAGTCGCCATACAGAAAGGCCTCTTAGTGTTGGCTTAGCCTCCAAAAAAAAATAAAGGCCTAAGGCATCAACCTGGTATTTTAAATAAATAATAATAAAAACGTTTCATGAACAATAATACCTACCTATAAGAAGGATAATATGTAAAGGTAGGTATTATTAGTATAAACTACATACACTACTTTTATCAAAATATAAATAGAATGTATTGGAACCTTCGAGTCCATGTCTCATCTTAAGCTGGCGCATGGCGTAAGATTTGTAGTGCACTTTGTAGTGTATGCTGAGTAGGTAGGTATATTGTCAAAGTAACGCCATCCCGAACATAAAACAAGAACTTTTTTAAAATAAAAATAAAAAAAAACAATGCCTAATTTTTGTAGTTTTTCAACCGACTTCAAAATAAGGAGGAGGTTCTCAATTCGACTGTACATATGTTTTCAGTTATCGTGTGTGTTTGTTACCTGATATCTTCGCCAATTGTTCTAAGGGTAAAACAACATCTAAGGATTAAAAAATGGCTGATGAATTGGACTTTTTATCAATTTTCCGTTATATGAAGTCGGTTTTTTGCCATTTAATGACTTAGAAATTATTTTTAGAAAATAATCGTTGCCATTGTACCTAGATAGTTTACTCTTTCAAATTAAAACTACTGAACGGAGTTTGATGAAACATAACAGTAATATACCTTATACATCAGAATAACACATGTCATAGTCTGCAATTTATAATGATGTGTGTGATTTGGCCATAATATAACGGTAAGTATCAATTAAGCCAGTAAAATTATATCGGAAATATCCCCTACTTATATGTCTCACGGCTAAACCGCTATGCCGTTTGTGATGAAATATGATATGGATAATATGGACAGAGTTTGAAGCCTGAAGAATGTTATACGCTACTTTTATCAACATACGATACGGGCGAAGCCGCAGGCAAAAGCTAGTTATTAATAAATCAATAATACCAGATCACAACAAGCTAAAAATACTGAATACTTTTAAACCAAAACTCACTGCATCTTATTGTCCATGGATACTCTATTAGCATAGGCACTGCAATCAATTAAATTAAATGGCCAGAAAGGCCACAACAAACTGAGAAGGAATGCAAATATCATAATAAACAATACAACGAAACGAACTGAGTCAGCCCACAGGCGGGGGGTTTCCGCTAGCCGTAAAGTGTTTTCTTTGCCCATTCCCCTTCACTCTTCTGAGCCCCTATTCTAAGTTTTACCAATTTCTACGTAATACGATGGTCGAGCCATCGTTGACCGAATCAGTCGGCTTTACGTATTACGAGTCACTTGATTTGTACTTGCATGTAAATGTGCAAAACGGGATAACGAGCCCTCGATGTCGAAATAGGAAAATATTTTTAGAAGGTAGACGAATTGACTTTAAAAATTAAAAAACTTCAGATCTCTTTGGAGTTTGTTGCTTGAATTTGTTAGTGTCATTGGAATTGTGTCAAAAATGTTGTATTGATGTCAAAAAATTACTATTTTTTGCCCTACGTACGATACAAATTTATTATCACCGAGCCGGAAACTATGTAAATATTTAGTACACACATTTGCATAGTTTCCGACTTACTTAAATTTTAAGTAATAAGTAGGTAACTTCTTCAACAAATAATCATGCATACGAGTCCGTCGCAATTCGAAACGATGGTGGAATATGAAGGCATCTTTAGACAGCCTATAATGCCTCCTAAATTCTGGCTCTGGAAGATACTCGACGGGGTCGAAGACTGGCTTGCATTTCTGATTATCTATTCGCTAGGTCGACAGGCAGTCTCTCCTACAAAATTGTTGCCGTAATACGAAACGGTGAACGTC
The DNA here is from genome assembly GCA_961405105.1 of Perizoma affinitatum. NCBI lineage: Eukaryota > Metazoa > Arthropoda > Insecta > Lepidoptera > Geometridae > Perizoma > Perizoma affinitatum. The sequence continues at coordinate 15,275,175 of OY560186.1, read as the reverse complement.
TGACGAATTTCGACAAATTCCAAGCGTTGAGCTGTCAGTTTTTTATCATACACGTGCGAGATCGGACCAACCACACCGCACGATCTGGTTGGTCCGATCTCGCACGTGTATGATATATATGTAATAGACATGCGCAAAATGTATCTTTGAAAATATATAATAATATCTTGTATCTTTTGGTCTTACGATACATATATATCTTATATATCTTTAGATCATTATAAATCTTGTAACGCGCGAAGCATTTGTATCTCACAATAACTATAGCACTAGCACACTCGAATCACTGGCTCGAATGAGTTGATGATAGATGCCGATACGTAAGCCCGCCGCGCTCCCTTTCGTTAATCTATGGTGTGCTTTGGTCGACCGTCATACACTACGTCATAGTTATTGAACCTACCCATGTCCCGGCCGCGACTTCGACCGCGCGATAAGTGGATAGGTCTACCTATTACTTTTGCTCAGGTACCCTATATTTATTTTTAGATAAGAAGGTATAAGTACCTACTTAAGTAGCATTTTTGCAGCGTCTTTATTCGATTTTGTTCTTATGTAGATTTAAGGGTAGAAAATCACTAAAATTATAGGTAAGTAGGCATCAGATCTACTTAGTCATTGTAACTTATACCTACTCGATTTTCCGTCCTACCTACTTTACTTACCTACTACAGAATTGGAAGGACTTGTAAAAATAATTAGATTGATATTATATGTAGGTACTTACTTACGTTGGTACCTACTAACACGGTTACACGGAGTTTTATACCGGTGTCCAATCATTATTATACTACAGGTTTATTCCCAAATCTAATCAAAACACTGAACGTGTTCACTTCTTCAGGTATATATCTATACAAGCTGAAAGTAAAAATCACTTTCGACCTACTTCACTCAAGCGTGACCTTCGTGGATTTGACACTCTTCTTTCTTATTTATTTAAACTATGCCTTGGGCTAACGAGATAAGGACTATTTTAAAGTAAATATTTATATATTCTCGTTCTGGCGCAGCGATAACCAAATCTATGGTGATGGCTAAGGTCACATGTCGATACATTTTCTTTGATAGTTAGACCTCTTCATACATACCTACATAAAAATTGAGATCTATTTCACTCGTGTTCCTCCGTAAAAAGTCGCACGTCATCGGTCGCTCGGTCGCGATCGAGTACCAAGTATCTCCTAGAATGTGATCGCGATCTATGGGATCTAGAGATACCTACAGTTGGTAGACTGGGAATTTAGATATAGATATATTGCTGCCTCGAGATACATGTGTTTTTATATATCTAGATCTACCTATGCCTAATATGTAATGATCTGTATTTTATCTAATGATTACATATTCATAGCTTGTAAAATTGCCAATCAAATCGTGATGTGTGGAGAAAGCATAAAGCAAGCAATCGAACGAAACAATTCATTCATTTCATTCATTCAGTTTGTGCTTTTCATTGTTTTTGTTTTGATTTTCAAATAAAGTTGTAGGTATTTATTAATTAAAATGAAAGCTTCTTTCAATGGTGACATTCCCGAACTACCTGGAATAGCTATTGACAATTTCGAGGACACTCGAAAAAGGGCATATTTTCTGAGTCACTGCCATGCTGACCACACAACAGGACTGAATGCACTGCATGATCATCTGCGCTCTAATTCTGTGTATATCTACATGTCTGAGCCTTCCGCGGCTATAGTTGAGACTAATATTGACGAGAGATTGAAGAAGTTCATAAAACCATTGAAATTGGGTAAGTCGTAAACAGATTAGAAGACTGTATCAGTAGGTACTTTTACTAGCGACTCTCCCAGCCTTCGCACGGGTCATCGAAATTTCCAACTTTTCCAGTAAATTAAAAAAAAAAAAACTTTCATACAAACATTGTCCTGACAATTACGAACACGCCAAATAAAAAAACAGCCAAATCAGTTGAGCTATGTTAAGTTATGATCTTTTTTAGGTGGGGAAATTGATTTCTTTATAAATAAAATTCAGAATAAAGTTTGCATTACACAGTTGTGCAAAATACACCTATTAAACCACAACATCCGCCTGATATTATAAAGTACCTACTTAGAATTACCCTATTTCTAAATAAGTAGGCTGAGTAGAGCCAACCCCAAAGATAAAGAGACAGTGGATCATAATACACTAGACCACCATAAGAAAGTCATATTGAAAACAAGACTGCAAGAGCTCATAAAATTATGCTATCCATCAACAACTCCTACAGGGTCAGGGATACTGGAACACTGTTGTTGTCAACACAAAGTCCTCTAGTACTTTAAGTAGTTTGAATGGTTGGGCTCAGTTTAGATGGGAGAAAGCACAATACACCTCAACACATGATTAGAATTAGAGCTGACCCAGTACAATACCTACCTGATATCATTAACCTGAGTATAATATATTTTTACATGTTTTTTTAATGATATTTTGAATTACTTTTTGACATCTTACTATGGTACTTTTATATACCTAACTTTATTTGGTTGACATGTGCCTTTATTATTTTTTGTAATAATTTTCTTTGTTTAATTAGTGTAAGTGGTTATCTAATACTGTTCTTAATTAAAATAAAATATAATAAATTCAAAGACATTGTGAACAGTCTCATGTCTTGCAAATCATGATATACCAAAATAATTTTATTTTGTTGTGTTGTGTATTGGGATAAGGACAGGATGATGCTGATGATTGTGTGTATATTGGGTCTGGGTGTGGGTCTGGGTGTTGTGGAACTATGGTACTCATAGTTCCTGGGGGTCTAGACAAACACCACTTTCTGTTGGTGTAAACACCTGCGGAAAGATTTAATTGTATGGAAATGACATAAGCTGTTGAAATGTCATGAGGCTGCTGCCAAGTTTTACCTTCGCAAATGTGTGTTAGCGTGAAAGGAAAACTTAGCTGGGGTATTTGTCTAGTGATATGTGGTCAGAATTTTGTATATAACTATTGAGTGTTTATTATTCATTGTTTATCATCATAAAGTGCTACAGAAAAATTACATATGAACAGAGTGTCTTCTCCTTAAATAGGGACAGTAAGAAACATGTTAATAGACTCATTCTTAGCTATACCTTATTCTGATCAAAATAGGCCTAACGGCCGCAGTGATATGAAAGCCACTTTACTTATTCTATAAAACTTATACCTAATTCTATAAAACTAGGCCAATGTCCACTTATGCTATATTGCTATATTACTAGGATACATTTATTTTTGTAAATAATATAATGTATTCCGGATAGGAAAAAAAATCATAACTTTCATATTACGATTTATTTAATAAACTTAAATAAATCGAAATATGTAACAATAGTTAGTCTTAAAACCTATGTTAGGTTTGTCTCAATACTATAGGTTCTGGTTGCCTTATTGAGTCTGAATCAAAAGAGCACCATGGAAACATGAGCACCAAGTTGGTATCTAGGCATTGAGAAGAAAATAGCTACCTAAGGTAGGTACTTAAATATATATTTGTGCAGTACTAACTGTACCTTCTGAGACGCAGAAGGTTGTAGGTTCTATTTCCGCTGCAGGACAAATGTTTGTATCTGCAAATATTTGCCTCAGGTCTGGGTAATTTCTATGTATAATAAATATATTTGTATTTACAAAAAAAAAAATAGTAGTCATGTAGTTCCCACACACAATCTCTGCTTACTTTGGAACTAGATGATGCTGTGTGAAAATGTTCAGTATTATTTATTTTTATTTAACTAACTTTTCAGAAAGAACAACCATTTTAATACCAGGGGACAATGAGAATCAGGTTCAGGAGCTATACGTTGGTGTTACCCTGATACCGGCCAGCCACTGTTTTGGATCAGTGATGTTCCTATTCGAAACTCCATTGAAGAAGATACTGTATACTGGAGACTTCCGCATGAGTGAGAACAGGTTATTTAAATTAAATAAATATATTGTAATGCGTACTAATCGCATTTCCTCCTCTTTTATTATGAGGACATCTAATGAGTAGATGAGGATAGGTAATGAGTGTAATTCCCTGTATTTCCTACAAAATATAACTTGGGTATCATCAAAAGAAGAATTCATAAGCATATTATACTGGGTGAGCGTGTTTAACATAGGTTACAACTGTGTTTACCATCAAGCGATATGTAACTAAACGTAAACCCATTTTTTTAATAAAAAAAATAAACTTTAAAATTAAAAAAAAATTACAAGTACAAAAAAAGAGCAATCTCTTACGTATGACGTAAGAAATTGTTTGTATGCTTTCAAATACAAATATACATAGCCCTTATTGGATAAACCTAAGTTACAAAGTTGTATTAAGCCCTCTTTATATTTTTAGATAGATTTTATCACTAGAAGTCATTAGGGGACGCCGTAATAGATGAAAGTAAAAACCCCGATGGTTTTAACACTTAGCAAAAGTTCACTTTTAAAAGTGAATGTTTGCTAAGTTTTAAAACATCAGCCTTCCAGTTAACTAGAAACTGATCGAAATGAAACAAAATTTAAATAGTGCACATTTCCACAGTGTCAGCAAGATGGCACAGCTCCACGATAATAACAATAAACCAATAAAACTCGATGTTTTATACGTGGACACAACATTCCAAGATGGCCGATACGAGACCTTTCCCAAGAGGACAGAGACCATAGACTCCATTGTGCTAGAGATAAATAAATGGCTGTCCTTCGGTGAAGATTTCAGCGTGGCTCTGGTACCGTCTGCGAGGTACGGATACGAGTATATATTCAACAAAATCTACGAGCGTGTTCATATGAAAGTCTATGTCGAAAGTAATTGGAAATTATACAGGTAAATATTACATAACTAGTAGTTCGCAACGGAATAAGGTCTCCCGTTTAAACCCATAGTTCAAAAACCCTCCTACCGATTAAGCTAATTTATGACCTCTATGGCGCAGTGGACGAAGGCCCGCCTGAGACGTAACAGGTTGCGGGTTCGATTCCCGCGGCGGAACAAATATTTGTCTTGGGATCTGAGTGTTTTCTATGTATAATATGTATGATTAAAAGTCCAGTATTATTATTATTTGTAAATAATAACAATAATGCTGGACATTTTCACACAGCATCATATAAGTAGTTCCAAACTAAGCAGAGTTTGTATTATGGGAACTACATGATTGATACATTACTTATATACTGTTTTTTTTTTAAATACATATACATAGAAACACCCATACCCGAGTCAAATATTTACATATGATACAAACATTTGTCCCCCGGCGGGAATCGAACCCGCATCCTTTGCGTTCAGGCGTCTCATTATAGGTTTCATATTCAAAGTTCTATTATTAATACCATACCACAATGCCTGAACAAGTATATAAACAGTACGTCCTAACCATGCCGAGACATGATCACTCATTAGGGCTAGTCCACCAGTTCAAGGTCGCACAGCGAGCTATGGGACGGGCTATGCTCGGGGTCTCTCTGAACCTTAAAATCCGTAACAAGATTTGTCAGCGTCTTAACATTTGTTTGTTCACAAACTACAGTAGACAAACGCACTCCGCTCCACTCTTCATTACACAAAGGTTCGCTGGAAGGAAGTGCTAATTAGCATTAAGTTCGCCTATGTACTTGTTTTATCTTGTGCAATAAAGCATTTTCTATCTATATATCTAGACCATTGTAGTAATATATTTTCCTTGTTTTCTCTGTTTAATGTAATTTATGTAGGTACTGTGTTAATGTACCTTCCTACAATGTTTTCTTTTGTTATTATCACAATTTAAATGGTAGTAGCCCAGGAGTTCGTGAGGTCATCTCTCCTAGGCCCTGTCTGAAAATCAGCACTGCTTCTCACTACTGTGCGGAGCAGCACTTAGCTGAGACAGGACCTGTTTGGTCCACACACACACACACACACACACGGCACAGATGGCATTAATATAATATAATATAAGCTCTGCTTAGTTTGGGGCTAGATGTGTGAAAAATGTCCGGATTTATTTATTTATTCAGCATACCGCGTGGCAGTTGCCCATCGCCGCTTATTGGAACACTGAAACAACGTGGCTGATATATTTGGGATATTATCTAATCTTGCACTGTCTTGTTTTCAGCGGATTCCTGGATCGGCTGCCCGGTGTTACGAATGAGAAAAATACCACCCGAATCCATCTCTGCTCCAAATTCAAGAAACACTGCGGATCATGCAACACTAAAGCCAGCACGGACCCAAAATGCTTGCAGATACACTTCTCTGCGATGAAATGGGATAACTTTGAGCCTGAAGATTTATTCATTGTATGGACATCCGAGAACAGTGTATCAGTTTGCTTCGCAACTCACTGCAGCCGAAGTGAGTTGATCCATTTCGTTGAATACCTGGCACCGGGGAAGGTGGTCGGTTTCTCTGAACCTTACATGCCCGTTAAAAAGTCTGCTGCGGTTACTCCTAGAAGATGGACCCCCAAGCGAAGTGCTGAGAAACTCAATGATGCCCCAAAGAAAGTTCCCAAACATGTGCTCAGGCAGATTTTTGGTTGATTGTTTTGATGATAAGAGAAAACGCATAGCTATTTATATAGCCCATATTTGCATGCGCGTATTTAAAGGCTATGCGTTTTTTATTAGTTTGTTTGATTGAATCCGGCATACCGGATTGTAATATTGTAATATAATAATGGATCAATTTCGTAAAGCGGTTTTATGAAATCGATTTGTATATCTTCAAGGATGGTTCTTATCTATCGTAGGTTTATCGTTTTTTGTGGGCGCTGCTATAGAAAAATTAAATCAAATTAAAAATGAAATGAAGATTAAAACGAAAAGAAATGAAACCTACCTTATGATCGAGAATTAGTATGTGGGGACAGTTAAAAATGACAGCTATGAAAAAATGATAAGTTTATTAAAGATTCCTTCAGAGCTGGGACATCAGCAATGGCCGACGGTAACCGCACACCATCAGATGGGCCATATCCATGTTTACACAACCAACTTTTTTTTTAAATATAACAAAGAAAAATCTTAGTCTACATATAATTAGAACTGAACCAAAATGCCCCACGTACCTTCCTGATCCATCTAGACAGTTCAATGTCGCACCATAATGGTGTCAGCTCAGCTCATATTATTTTGCTAACTACTTAGCACTGGAATTCTGGTGATCTTAAGGAGTGACAGTCACAGAAGCCAGAAGAATTAATAATAATATAAAAACATGACTGTCAAACTTACCTAGTCATACAACATCAAAAATTTAATTAGTTATATTTAACTAATTTAATTTTTGAAAAATTCGTTCATACTATAAAAACATTTGTCAATCAGCTATTTTGTCAAATTAAGTTTGAATCTAGTTAATAATGTGATTTCTTTAAAAGGGATCGGTTTGTTTTTTTTGTTAGTTAGTTATCAGTGAATCTAACATAAGCGTGTTAAAATTGTATGCCCATGATTTAACAGTATAGGTAATCAATTAATTGATCGAGCAAGCAAAGATCTTCCGAGTCTACTTGGATAATCCGGCGTTTATAAGTATGTTTGTTTGACTGATGATAAACTGCCGATGACTGATGATAACTTCGCTCGCTCGATCAATTATTTTCTAAAGTTATTAGTATTTATGGAATGTCAAGCTTTATTTTAAGAGGATTTTGATTCGTAAAGGCTGTGTCAAAAAGCTGTAAAAGCACAACTCGAATTGTATTTGTTTTTAAAATTTTTATTTGAAGTTAAATGGATATGCAATATAATAGCCCAAGTATGTATATAATGCTAAGTTAAGTATGTAGTAAGTTTATGGAATTAAGATTGACATGTTTATGTGATTTTATTAATGAAATCGAAATACATTTTATATGTTTTTATTTTCGTTGTTTTTTTATTAAGTGTTCTGCAACATGTCAATGTGGCTCATTTATATTACCGTAGAGTGATATTCAATTCAAATGATAGAATCGTGCTGGCCTAGTAGCGATACCGCGATTTCCTTTCCGGACGTCACAGGTTCGAACCCTGTAATGCACCAACTAATACTCAAAATAAATTACCTCACCTCTGTCTCCCAGTGGTACTAAATGGACATAGCTTTTTCTCATAAATATTATACCACCTAACAGTCGCATGCAAAAAATACATTGTCGAACCTGCACTAGTATTCCCAGTATCAGGGACGAGTACCATAGTAGCACAAAACTTAGACCCGAAACAAAAATTTGCAGAACATGCAAACATCTGTCCCACAACGGGAATGAAACCGCACCTCTTGCGTCAGTCTGGCCACTTTAGGCTACTCGTCGTTAAGTATTGTTTTAAATCAATAATGGCGGACACAAACATTAAAGGTTTTCTGCAATTTTCGGAAAAAAGAATGAAGGAATATCGAAGACCTCTGTGGCGCAGTGGGCGAAGGCCCGCCTGAGACGCAAAAGGTTGCGGGTTCGATTCCCGCTGCGGGACAAATGTTTGTAATGTTTGTCTCGGGTCTGGGTATTTTCTAAGTATAATATTTACAAGAAAAAAGTTTATAAGTCATGTAGTTCCCATAATACGAGCTCTGCTTAGTTTGGGGCTAGATGATGCTGTGTGATAAATATCCAGCATTATTTATTTAATAACATATTAGATACAATGGGCGATCTTGGAAAAATGGTGAACGACCTACCTTACAGTCTTTCCTCCGACCAACTGAACGAAACAACTAGTTGTACGGAATGGAACTCGATGAAGCCTTTTGTTCCAATCAAATCAACTGGTTGGTCAGATACTTATTTTGGTAAAATTTTGTTCCTAGCGAACCAACTGGATATATTGTGTTCATCGAGTTCCAATCTGCACAACTAGTTGGCCCTTTAAGTTTGGCGGACTGGAAGTAGGTACTTTGTACCACCCTAACATCAACTGAACTGACCAATTAGGTTTATATTTTGGCTATCAATAACGTAATACAAAATATATAGGTACTTAGGTACCTAACTTATTAAGTAAGTCTAGCCCAGACGACATGTTACCCTAACAGAGTCTATACATTAATATTAGTATTCCACGTACCTACCAAGCATTGGTCAGTCAAAACGCGTGCTAAATACAAAACTAGTTGGTCATATTGTGTAATAGTTCTTATTGAATCCTTTATTCGTAACACCGTCATGTCACCGTCATGTTCAAGATACTCAGAGATAACGCCTAAAGTAGATAAATCAAGAGATATTCAGGAATTCTTAATTTGGAACTATCCTCAGCCCATAGTTTCGCCCAGTCCATAACATTTATTTAGAACGACATAAAAAAACAAGTAATTTTGCAATAAAGTTAGGATGATGGGATATGTTATGAAAATAGTACTAGGTAACTACCTAGTGAATAAAGTACCAGCCTATGTCTATGTCACGAACTATGCCATCTATTCCAAATCTCCAAATCGGTTCAGTCGTTACGAATAATAATAGGCAATGTAATATTAATATATTTTATTGTTAGTGCATTGGCCAGTGAATTCACTTCAACCAACACACTGCATGCATTGCATTCAAAGTTTTTTTATGCATTGCATGCACTATAATTCATTTCTGCCATACACAAACAAATCAATGAAAATATAATACAATTGCGCCATTTCTACATCTCTTTCTACTCAAAGACATTTCGCTATGAAAGACAGAGATGAACATAGAAAAGAAAAGAATGTGACGCAGTCAGCTGTTTTCGCTCGTAGATAACTTCATAGCAGTGTTTTCATTCAACTCCTTGGTAATAGGGATGGGTGTAAAAGATAATTGAATCATTTCTGATTCAGAACAATGTCGTGAGCAAGCTCACCAAACTGTAAATGCGACAACTCTCTGGTATTAGACGTTTTATCTGCGTTATAATTCGGTGCTGAATATTATGTGAATAAAAATAACTCATTTGGTATTGTGAGGTTTTTTGTCCGATAATTCAAAGCAGAGGCTTTCTATCGCGTAGATAAATATCAATAATGCAAAAAATTTAGTACTTAACAAACGACAATACTACGTTTTAAGTGTTAGTTTTCTTTATATTAATCAACTCTTTATTCCAAACCCATGGTACAGGTAATTATGATAAATGTTGTAAGTACTTATGTACCTACCTAGCAAGATATCTCTAAATTAAATTTGTTTTTGGGAGCTGCTGTAGTCCCTGCAATGCAAGTAAGTTAGGAAATTATTTTCGATAGTTAGTCATTGTAATAATTTTATTTATCTGACAACAATTATTAACCCCATATTAAATGCCCAAGTGTTTTTTTTTTTTCAAACAAATCTTATCAAATTATTTATCAGCCAACAAAATACAGTACATCGCGGATAAGATCGGATCGCAACAAGAAGTGAGTTGATTTGTGTCCTTTGATCAGACTGCGAGCAAGTCAGTCAAGACAGTGATGTAGCATTCTTACTTCACTACGTTGCCGCAAATTACAAACAACATAGTGATCAGCTAAACAGACAGTCAAGAAAGTCAGTTGTGTCGTGAAATTATAGCGTGTCGCACGTAATCTGTCACCGAAACAAACAATGTAAGATGTAAACAAAAAATTACATGCGATTAGTGAGTGAAACATCACATTCTATCGTCAAAATGTCGATAATTATAGTGAAAAGTGGTTTAGTGTTAACCTTGTTTCTGTTTTTGACTGTGTATGTAAAAGATACGAATTGTGAATCGTTTAGTATCGATCATACCCATGTGCATTGTTCCCATAAACATCCTAGAGCAGATCAAGTGAGTAATTTTAATGTTATAGTTTACCTCCCATGCTTAGTTTTAAAGTGGAGTGTTTTATTTATTATTTGAGGTTAAATCTTACTTTTTTTCTGTTGTGATTGTGAGTGAATTGAATTCATTCTTATTACGAAATTTAATTTAAATAGGTATTTACCTACAATACCTAGTTAGAATAAATAAATTAAACAAAAAACACAATTACATATACATACCTACCTGCCTACCTACCTATTTAACCTAGCCTGTTACTGATAACTATTATAAACGCGAAAGTTTGTGAGGATTGATGTTTGTTATTCTTTCAGGCAAAAACTACTGAATGGATTTTGATGAAACTTTACAGTAATATAGCTAATACAACAGAATAACACATAGGCTACTTTATAACCGGCCTACGATTTATGCCATATTCGTCCCTAGTTTTCGGCCCACATTATTTAAAAGTCTTTATACGTCCCTCACGATGATATATGTCCATGTTCGTCTCGCATACCAAACTTAGTGTAAGTACAGTTAGAGTCAAAAGTATAATTTATCTGCAACCAAAACACGGTCATCATTAATCATTATAGGTTGAAGACTAAGAAGTATGTTATCTACCACCCAGCACTTACCATCACCCAATAGTGATGGTCATTACTAGTATTATTAGTTTACACAATAATCGAACTCATAACTCTCTACTACCTAAATCTCAAAGATAAGTATAATAATTAAAAGAAACAAATGCGGCTAGAAATATTTATTTACTATATATTTATTTATTATATATTTACACTCTGACTAGGAGTATGACAATGACATATTTCATCTGGTTCCGTCATTGTGAAAACTGAAATGTTATGAGTATTAAAAAAAATCTATAATTAGAGAGGGATAACAATAATGGATAAAATAATAATATTTTGTCGTGGACGGTTCATTCTATGCGAATTTAAGCAATGAGATATAATTTATTCCTTTGAGATTTATTGGCTGATTTCGAATAAGAAGAATACGTAAAGTATTTCATTTAATACATTGATTTCATATTTTTGGTGAAAATTTTAATGCTACGTTCGATATATTATATTTGACATTGTTTTTTTTTATTGAGATTAACAAAAAATAATATAATCACAAAATAAAAATAAACTTAATATAAAAGAAATATAGAGTGTTAACTTTCTTCATTAAAATAAATTAAACAAACGTAATTCACCATGTGAAACTGCTCACAAATAAGATTCTTTACAATTTGAAAGTACACAAATTCACTTTTCACATTTTTCACAATATAGAAAGTCCACTTTCGAAGACATTTGTACAAATATGCGTTTAACTCTCAAATGCGAGCACTCCCTTAAAATGTAACGTTTGACCTAGTCATTTTTACTGATAAGATAAAACGCGATGCTATTCGCCAGAGCAACCCTTTTGTTTCCTACCTGGGAACTTCGCAACTCCGGCAAGTGCAACTCTTTACTGAGAATTATGTGAACAATTGTGCTGTTTTATGTCATACTTTAATTTTAGAAACCACGTACACCTTTGTTTAGTGCCTTATCAGTACGCAATGTTGTAAGGGCTTGAACGCAGCCGTATCTTTTGCCGCAGCTGTCTTTTGCATCGACAAAACATGCGCTTTACATTCAGCTACCTACTTGAGACTTGTTCATAAATTAAAATATAAAAGTCAAGTGAAGACTTATTGCCTCAACTGTACTAAAGTGATTATAATTTGCCTATATAAAAACTTGGGCCGAACGTGGAGCTGAAAAGTAGGACGAAATAAGATTTATTAAAATAAAATTTATTGTGGGCCGAATATGGCATAGAAAGTGAGACGAAAGCAGATTTTTTGAAGCGGGCCGAACTTTCTAGGGACGAACATGGCTTAAATCCGGCCTGATTTATGCCATATTCGTCCCTAGTTTTCGGCCCACATTATTTAAAAGTCTTTATACGTCCCTCACGATGATATATGTCCATGTTCGTCTCGCATACCAAACTTAGTGTAAGACCACGCGGGCGAAGCCGTGGGCAGAAGCTAGTATTTCATTTATGGAAGTTGTGTTTATTTGACAGTAGCAAAAAACTGCAATACCCTCTTTAGTAGCGATATTTGTAACGAATCACGCGGCAGAATGCCACCGCCACAAACCGCCACCGCCGCTAGTCGGTGGATGTAGGTGGACCACGATCTTGCCTCACGGTATTCGTTAAGATACCTATCCATATACCTAGATATAAATACCTACCTATCGATAGGTTTTGTATACACACCTCCGGTACCTAAAAGGATATGTTTACATATTTATATCTTTATCCATTTATGTAGGTAGGTACCTATTTGCGATTACAAAGGTATCCATTACAGAGGTATGCATCTATTCATGGTAAATTAACTGATTGCTGTGAAGTATAAAAAGCATTCATTTCCAATAAATATGAGTGCACGCGGTTGAGATGCGAATGTTGTGATGGACGTGAGAACTTACAAAAATAGATAGATAAGGAATATGAAAATAGCATCAGTGACTTAAAAGTCACGTCACGAAGAGGGAAGAAAGTCACATTACGAAAAGAGTGTTAAATATTAATCAATGTCACAATCAACATTCATTTATTCATTAAAATCGCAAGGATCACTTTGAAACGTCGGTTTTATCTACTGCCTGTTCCAATGTGGATGGAAGTGTGAGCAGAGGTAGACCAAAGAAAATATGGATGGATTGTTTAAAGGATGACATAGGCATACATGGTGAAGAAAGGAGTGAATACTGAGTTAGAGGCTGATATAGGAGAGTGAAAGAAGACATGTTGTGCCGATCGGACCCCACGTAACTAATGTAGGACAAGCATATGTTAATAATTGATGGTTGGCCTGCTGACCTGCAACTGCTGTCCAGAGGGTATATGCTGAGTTAAGTCAATTCGATCACTGTATTGAAGCCGTATCGTCAATTTTTGTATGCAACTCTATACGATTCGTTAAATGTTTCGAGGTGTTCTAGTACTTAACGTGTTTGGTATTCAGTATTGATACTCTCTTCAAGTCTTGTTACGTCGAAGTTCATATAAATTTTAAGTTCTATGTTGTACGTCCATTTGCCCTGCAGTGGGACGTCGCAGAAAATAACAATACCATTAAAAAAAATGACCGTGTACATAGCGTTTACATATGCGTCATTGAATACTAATGTAGACTAATTAGTACTAATGTGTGGCGAAACACCCTTGCATATTCCGCTACAGATTAGTACGAAGTGTTTCATGCGCGAATGTCGTTATAGATTGACACAGCAGAAACCAGAATCCTTCAGTCAAGTGCTATAAAGTATGGCTTGTTTATGAAGCCAAGGAGTGAATGAGTGACATAAGAGCTTTCGTCAAAGTCAAAGTCAATATCACAAAGATCATAATATATGCGTTAGCATCCCTAGTACTTACTTGTGTGGATCATATACCTAGAAACATTATCTTATAAATTAGGTAGGTAAGTACGCGTTTTTGTCTAGACTATAGAGAATAGAGAAAATGTATTCTCTATTATAAGCGAACGAGGGCCTCTAGCTGACCGGTACGTACCCTAGCTTCTTTACAAGAAGCCACGTGGCTCGCCTCGAGCTTTTGGAGTCGATGGAAAGTTTGAGCTGCTGTACTATTGTTCAAGTTCTAACTGATTTAATTGATAATTTTTAATAAGTAGTTTTTATTCACACAAGAAAGTTTTTTTATTTTTAACTAGCTGCCCTCAACCTCCCTGCTTACCGCGTCGTATCGCGCGCTATTACTTATTTTGCACGACTCTTAAGGGTCGTAGCGTATTGTTAAATAGCCTATTAACTTCCTCAAAAATTGGGCTATCAAATGCAAAAAGAATTTCATTCGATCAAATCCGACTGATAGTTCCAGAGATTAGCGCGTTCAAACAAACTCTTCAGCTTTATATATGTATTAGTATAGATTCTAATATGTAGTACATAAAAGGCTAAAGTGAAATATATCTACGCTTTACAAAACTATTTTATTAGCAAAATTTGTTTAGTTTGTATATAAAATATATCACCTATCTTTCAAAACACGATTTTACAAAGTTTTCGATTTAATTAAAGGTTAGTTTGGCATTTTTTTATTATATTTACCATTAAACATTGATAAAATTCAGATATCTAACTCATTACAATAACAAAGAAACTGGTTGTTATATATTTAAAAAAAAAATCGTTTTAGAGAAAAAATCATGTCTTTAAAAACGTGTACCTACTTATTTATTTTATTTTTGACAGCGCAATCATGCCTATGCTGATTTTGATGCAAATTTGTAAGCATGGCATTAGTTGACATAAGTGCATATTATTTTAAAGTGAATGAATGAATTAAAATACTTGACTTAAATACTAATACTTAAAATACTTAAAAAGAATAGGCACCACCTGTCTGCGCCTTAAGTAAGAAGATCAACAGATTAGAATAATTAGCAGTTACCTAGGTACATTTCCCACCTTGCTGTGGATTGTTCGCAAAGTAATTGCGTAATAAGTTTTCACTTTTTTACCGACTTAAAGGAGGTGCACGGTTCGCGGGCTATGTTGGTATATGTTTTTTGTGTATTAATTTGTTGGTATGTATACGTACTCCAGGTCCTGCCCGATTGGTTGTTTCTTTAAATATTAAAATTTTGTAAGTTTGTATGTAGGGTTAAACTCCAAAACTCGTCATCACATTTCAAAAAAATATTTTACCAATATTTATTTATTGTGGGAAATGTTTACATGTTCTGCAGATATTCTAGATCTCCGTATTGTGGTATCACGACACTCCTGATACAACGACATAGGGAATCCTAGTGTGCGTCAAGACTATGTATGCTGGGTGTCTTATACCATCTTAAGAGAAAAGCATAATACGCATTAAATCTTATGGCAAAAGCATATACGCAGTTAAGGCCAAATAATGCAAAACCGCACTTGCATAAATTCGTTTGAGTCATAAGGTACCTTCATCTGATTGCGTGTCAATAACTGGCCAATAATTGGTCGGAAGTTCTTCAACTTTACTTCCTGAAAGTTAAATGAGCGGTTGTCTGTTGCCGTGTCTAGCTATTATAATATATGTACTCTATTATTAATAATCTTTGAGTTCACCTTGTTCGATTGGCACCACACTATAGCTGAATGAAGTATCATAAAAAAAAAACAAGCACAGTTTGCTTTTGTTGCCTGTTGCTTCTAGGCTTGGTCGCGCCGTAATCGGTAGGTTACCGTAGATTGCCAGGTTTTAATGCAATCTACGGTTACCTATGGACGCTTGCAACACCAGATGTACTCGTATCTAGCGCATTGCCGAGTCGTAACGGGTGAAAAGTCTCATGTCCCTGTAATTTCACCGGCACCCATACTGAAGGGTAACCGGAACACAGCAATGCGAGCATTACTGCTTGGTGGCAGAAATAAGTATGGTGGTAGTACTAAGTTTTTATTCAGTGTCAAGATTCATTCATTCATTAAAATCAAAATTATATTAATTTTGAAAGTGTCTCTAGGGCACCGTAGTCCATTTTCTTCGCAGTCCCGATAATAAACATTATTTATAATGATGTTTTTACAAAACAATAGGTACATACATTTATTATTGAGTTGGAGCATTTTCAATCCCAAGAGATTTTATCATCTTAATAATCAGATATTACTTTATGTAATGACTTTTTACAAATTTTTGTTTAAGGGTTTTAAATTTGTTATTTGTAAATTTTTGTGTATCTTTTGGGAGTTTGTTATTAAATAACAGGCGTATATAGAAGGCGATTTCCCTTTATACGATTTACTTACTTTATGGAGTCAACGAGTGACACCGACAATTTTTTCGTCATACTTCTTAGGATTTGTCATAAATTACTAAGGGCCTAATTGAAAACTCCGTTCAATGAAAATCTTGAAATAAATCACAACTTTCCACGCTTCGCGGTAAACTCGGAGTATGTAATAACTAGTAGATAAAACCGCGGTAAGGCAGGTAAAAGAGCAAGCGAACAATATGTATAAGCAAAAACTACCTACTATCAAATACCAAGCAGCTAATATAATGTTTACATTTTGAGTTGTACTTATTTATTTATGCTGTGGTTTTAGGTATTTACAAAAAATATATAAGTAGTATATCAGTCATTATATAGTTCACATTATACAAGCTCTACTTAGTTTGGGGCTAAATGATGCTGTGTAAAAAATATCCAGTATTATTATTATTTACTCGATATTTCGGTTCAATTGCGTGGCGCTACGATCACAAGAAAAAACTAAATTAAAATAGCAAAGCATTCTTTTATGCAGGGTTGCCTGCATAGAATAATGCTTTGTCTAAATTTTAAATGAAATTCACATTGTGATGTAAATCTTTGATTGTTCATTAAATTATGATGTAAAGACAGTTTTTTTTAAGTTCAACATAATTTTAAATATACGTTCCGGATTTTCTGAACCGCTAATACCGGGTTCCTGTTTAAGACGTTTAGTTTCTCTATGAAAAACTGACAGTATGACACTATTTAAAGGAATAACGAATCATTATTTGATATAATAGGTTGGGGAAAAAGTTTCTTCGCATTTTTTAAGAAAATTCAAAACATTTTTTAATATAGTTTATTTACATTTAACTAAAGTATGTAGGTACCATTTTGTTCGATAACTTTTTGCCATTTTGTAGGCAGGGACATGATCCCATTGCTATAAAAACTTTGGGGCTTCTGTTCAAAATACCGCGACAAGTGGTTTTGGCAGTCCTCTCGTGATGTTAACCTGACACTGCCTAAAGAATTCTGAAGAGACCGAAACAGGTGGAAATCTGAAGGTGCAAGGTCAGGACTATACGGCGGATGCATTAACACATCCCAGCCAAACTCTCTTAATTTTTGCTGAGTGGCTAAAGATGTGTGAGGTCTAGCGTTATCATGATGAAAAACCACACCCCTTCTGTTGATTAACTCCGGCCGCTTTCTCTCAACTTCTTGTTTTAATCTCATCAGTTGTTCGCAGTAGAGTTCAGAATCGATGGTCCTGCCTGGTGGTAACAGCTCATAATGAATAATGCCCTTCCAATCCCACCACACACACAGCATCACCTTGTTGCGAGTTAACCCGGGTTTCGCCACAGTCTGTGAAGCCTGACCGGCCTTTGACCACGACCTTTTTCGCACGTTCTTGTCGTACGTGATCCACTTTTCATCACCAGTTATCAGCTTCTTCAAAAATGGTTCGGTTTCATTACGTCGTAATAAAGAATCACAAATGAGAACACGGTTCATTAGGTTTCTTTCAGTGAGCTCGTGAGGTACCCAAATATCGAGCTTTTTTGTGTACCCAGTTTTTTTCAAATGCGCCAAAACTGTTTTGTGGTCAATTCCCAGTTCTTCAGCTACGTCGTAACTACTGATATGCCGATCTTGCTCCACTTTTTCAAAAATGGCATCCATTTTATCCGTAATAGGGCGACCAGAGCGACGTGCATCTTTGACATCAAAATTTCCGGATTGAAAACGCTTAAACCAAATTTGTGCTACTCTCACAGACACTGCACTAGGTCCATAAACATCGCAAATTTTTTTCGCGGCTTGCGTTGCATTTTTACCTTTTTTGTAGTAAAATTTTAAAATGTATCGAATTTCTTCATTAGATTCACTCATCTTGACAGTACGAAAAACAAATAAAAATCACACATTTTCCTAATTTGAATTTGGAATTATCTTCTTTAAAATTTAAACTTTTAATGATACCAAAACCAGCCAGATACAAATAGTATAGCCAAAGAGATTTTATTACAAGTTCATACATACAATAATGCGAAAAGACTTTTTCCCCAACCTAATATAACGACGATTGATCTCAGCAAAGCTAGTTCTTTGAGCAAAACATGCTATTTGATGTTTTCATCCTAACATGCCTTTTCCGTGAGTCGATTATTATTATTATTTAAAGATCGGCTTAAAATAAATATTTTCTATTTTATTTTTTTATATTTTTGTTTCTGGTAGCCGACTAGGTTGTCTAAAGAAACTACGGTCTAACGATTGGCATGAATCGAAGTATCATTCGAATAAAAAAACGATATTTCACATTACGCAACGTAACGTAAAACGTTCCTAACTAACTCGTGTTTTAGAAAGTGCGATCACGAATGCATTCTGAATTCGATGGACGGCCGTCAGTGTACATTTCAATTCTAGTGACAATGGTCTTAGGGCATAGACAATTGAACTAGAGCAAGAACATAGACTAAAGACCGTAGGGTTTCGAAATGGGGTCACTTTGATGAGTAGATTTTGTTTAAGACAGGGTTATGCGCGCATAGTATTTTTTGGGGTTCCGTACCTCGAAAGGAAAAAAGGAACGCTTTTAGGATCACTTTTGCC
This sequence comes from Perizoma affinitatum, assembly GCA_961405105.1. NCBI lineage: Eukaryota > Metazoa > Arthropoda > Insecta > Lepidoptera > Geometridae > Perizoma > Perizoma affinitatum. The sequence continues at coordinate 15,256,070 of OY560186.1, read as the reverse complement.
CGTCTATGTGTCTGTCTGACAAGGCCCTTTTTCTCAAGAACGCGTGGAGATATCAAACACAAACTTCTGCGTTCCTTAGATCTGTAAAAAATCAAGCCTTTAGCATGTTTTTTTTCAGCTCTTTGATATAGATTCTATTTTATGATTCTAGATCAATGGGAACTACCCAATAGGTTTTTATTTACTTGCGAGTGTTAAAATATAAGACATAAATGACAGTATTTTTTGGTTGCAAGGGACCGCAGACATAAATATTTGATATTCTAATCCCTTTATCGGGTGGGTCTGCGTAAAACGTAGCGTGTTTGTTTTTTTCATTAAATGAAATGAAGTTAGTTTTCGCTAACATATTTCATAATTCATAGGTGGAGACAACCAACTTCACGTGTATTCAAATAACCCAAGAAATTTCGTGCGAACTACATTCTTGGTGTGCGAAATTGTATTTTTTTGATAGAATTGGTGTGTTGTATGTGAATAAGATAAGTTAATTAATTGCGAAGTGTTACTTTGTGCAGTACCGGTGCTCCCACGGTTAGTGTGGTGAAATTTGTCATTGTCATTAAAAGTCTATTTGACGTTGTATTTTGACAGATGTCACAGTAATACATAAGCGGTGTTTTTAGGCAACCAAATGGCGAAAACAGAACCCGTATAATTTCGTCAAGTCTGTCTCTCTGTCCGTCCGTGAGACTTCTCTCTATGTTTATAAAGGAGGCGCGAGTGATAACTCAAGCGTTCTTAAGTTACGTTAACCGCTTATCAGCAGGTGAGCTATATGCTATGTGTGCTACTTTAGTTGTAAAAAAAAACCTATCGAGACATGATGTGGTGTACAGACGTGTTTTCTTAACCTGACTACAAAATAATGAGTAAAACGACCGCCGCCGCCGCCGCGGCGGTGTGATATACATATTTATAACAATTTCAATGCTAATAATATTACTATATGATTTTATATGATTTTGATTCGATTTGATATTAAAAAGAATCCATAGGTGTGAGATTTTTTCAAGCTTGAAAAAATACGAATTTTGGAAATTCGATGACTCTCGGCCATTTTGCTGATGTTTAGTCACTAAGTAGGTGAAATTACAGAAAAATCGATGGACTTCTATGCAAGGGTGATTTACACTTTCAATCGGCATTACAAAATATATATTTTTTCTCACTTAGCGGTTTCGAGAACATGCATCGGAAAGCAAATTTAAAAAAAAAATTGAATGCTTTTGTATCCTTCTAACTTACTTTAAAAAATAAAGGGCTTCCTAACCTTAATAGTTAAGGCAACTCGTAGCGTGGCCGCGGGACACTATATAATCACCTACTCCTTCGATTATAGTAGATGTGCGAAGGTCAAATTTCAAAATGGCTTGAAAACTGCGTAACCATAACAATGAAAGACCCACAATTCCGAAATATTGTAACGTGGTGTTCTTAACCATTTACAAGGTTATTTTCTAATCACGAAAATCTATGGGCCTTTTAAACAGTTATTAAGGTTTAATTTTTACTCTGTGGATATGTAGGTACTTCAGCTACATGAATCAGACACTGGCTGGTAGAGTTTTTTATAAGTTACTAGCTTCTGCCCACGGCTTCGCCCGCGTGATACCCGGATAAAAAGTATCCTATGTGTTATACTGATGTATAAGCTATATTACTGTAAAGTTAAAGTCATCAAAATCCGTTCAGTAGTTTATGCGTGAAAGAGTAACAAACATCCATCCTCACAAAATTTCGCGTTTATAAATTAGTAGTAGGATTTTTATGTCAAATCAAAATATTGTTTTGAGGAACATGAAACGATGGTATAAGATTACTATTGAAATACGATGATGTCTGCAGAAGTATAAACAAGTGTTTTATTAGTCTGAAAAAACATTTAAATACTTTCCTACTTTATTATTTGTGAGTGGCCGGATTAGTATACCCTGACTTTAGCTTGGTGACATGATAATTCAGTACTCCATACTCAGAAGTATGTGTCTCTGGATCCCCATCATCGGGATTACAGTCGGGAGCGTGTTTTTTTTTAATACTCAGTGTCACTTGAGTTTCGTTACCCTGGTACAACTTCGACTTTATTCAAACGAAAAAGTTTTTTTTATGCAAACTCTTACATAGATAGTCCTGACCCCACACTAGAATTCCCTGAGTCGTGGGTATTGTTCGTTAGTATTGTATGTTTTTAAAACTCTATCAAAGCGTTCTAGCTTGTGTATAAGTAAACTTTTGAGTTTTAGAAATTTTGTCTACCTGAATACAGCAATATATGCGTCGCTTCTGGCTATTTTCCCGCCGCGGTACCCAGGTCGTCATTAGAATGATCATGCCGGAATTAGATTGCGGCATAAGAACGATCTAGAAATTTGATGGTGAGCATAGCAACACAGTATGGCATTTACGTATAGGCCTTATCAAATTGCGTAGCTTACCTTGAAGCGAAAGTGAGAAGTCCTATGAGGCTCAGTCAATTACAATACATGTCTCGTGACTAGAATATATTACCGATATTTATTTATTTACTAGCCCACGGCTTCGCCCGCGTGGTACCCGGATAAAAAGTAGCCTATGTGTTATTCTGATGTAAAAGCTATATTACTGTAAAGTTTCATCACAATCCGTTTAGTAGTTTTTGCGTGCAAGGGTTACAAACATCCATCCTCACAAACTTTCGCGTTTATAATAGAAATAAGATAATATTTAATTAGGCACATAATATAGTCGATTAGAAGAGTGGTGGCAAGATGCTTTATCGACGAGGAAATATTCATATGTTTTGGATTTCTACTATATATATTATAACTTGGATTATAACTTGGGCAGTTTCTTTTCCCCCTACTATTTAGACGGCATGTCGAGTAGATAGTATACACAAACTGAAAATTAAGCCAATTAAAACAAAGGTTGGGATTTAGACAGCCGTCGCACGGATTTATATAAAAAAATCAATACTTAAACTAAAAATTTTGAAATATTAATTTCTCGGACACTTTTCAATTCCTACTTTGGGAGTGATACCATTGGAATGGGGAGTCCACCCCTTACACCCCTTCCACCCCCTGTGCTCTGTTTTTACTGAAATTCGTGCGACGGCTCTCTAAATCCCACCCAAAGCAAGTGGCAGTATAATTTTGCGGATTTGGAGATAAAAACTTTTTGTCTTTTTCATTGTATATTAATTAAATATACAATGAAACCTACTGGTTTACCTACTGATATTACCCAACATTTTAAATAAAACAGCACGTTGGATTTTCATACACTTTTTCCACCCGCATATTTGAGATTCTTTTAAATCATGTACATTCTGCCTCATTAAAAAAAACATTAAGGAAGTTTCCGAGCAGATATAGTATATTAAAAAAGACGCTTTCATAGTGAAATTACTTATAATATATTTTAATCTGATTCTGGAGCAAAAATAGTGGATAATAAAAATTCCACGCGATCATCCGCGCGTGCCGTAATTAATATCTGCCTACCCGAAGCGTTGAGATTTTGCGATATTTCTCTTTTATAGTCTATCATCAAAGAAATCACATCGAAGTCCGTCCAAATGAATTTCAATAATCTCTGAAAAATATGAAACTGACTGTCTCAGATGGATTTGTCTCGCTTTGAAATCGTGAAAGACAGTCGCTGACAATAAAAATAATAACGGTGATGTACGAGTTGACATTAAATTCAGTGTTCCGTATAATATCGGCCGGTTTTAAACAGACTTTAAAAATGATGGAGGTTATCAGTTCGTCTGTATTTTATTATTGTGTGTATGTTACGCGATATGTTAGCCAACTGCAATCTGAACCAATTTTATTAATTATTTTTTTAATGGGTGGGGTGGTACTTCACCTAGTGTGGTTCCATATATTACGAAATCCCACCCCTAAGGTTGAATAAATAGGGAATTAAATTTCATATTTGAATTTTTATCAACTTACCGTTATGAAATAAGTAGGTATTTACTTTTTCCTGGAAAATAATATTATGTTATGTTAGTTGAACATAGAGCTGTGGTTAAATGATGAGTCTCGAAACAAGCGAAGATGTTAATAAACAAGTAATCAGTTTAAAAACAAAGAAACCCGGCTGCAGTTTCTTACGCGTGATTCTATAATCTTATTATTCCTTTATTAAATTTACTAACAAATTGTGTGTTGTCTTAAGAACTATAGTTGATACCATATATATATTTTTTTAATTCATGCTCTTTCTCAATTAATCTTCACCTTGTTCGAAAGGCACCTTTCTAAAGCTGAATGAAGGATAATAAAAAATACGAAGTTTATTGCCTGATTTTTCTATGCTTGGTCGCGCGCGAGGAATCAGAATGAATTCACTTGGAAAATTTCAATTCACGTAGTTTATAAAGCTGACGTTTCTCTATGATCCTTGTGATTTCAATTTATAAAAACCTATTGACGTTGACTTACGTACGACCTTGGCGCAGTGGGCGAAGGCCCGCCTGAGACGCAGAAGGTTGCGGGTTCGATTCCCGCTGCGGGACAAATTTTTGTACGATTAGCTAATGTTTGTCTCGGGTCTGGGTGTTTTATATGTATAAAATGTATTTATTCACAAAAAAAAAGTATATAATTAGTATATCTGTCATGTAGTTCCCATAATACAAGCTCTGCTTAGTTTAGGGCTAGATGATGCTGTGTGAAAAATGTCCAGCATTATTTGTTTATTTTTATTTATTTAGTAGGTATACCTATATGTTAAGAATGGGTATAATATGTTGATTATCTATGCTAGAAGGGTTTCATTTCCGCAACGGAACTCTGAAAACTGAAAACGTGTCTAGAAACATAGCAGAAAAGCGTGATGTAATAGTTTATTGATTTGCAAATTAGTGTAGCTAATTGCTTTAGTTATTTAAATACGAATGTCAGGTGTCGTATAAGTTTTTTAATAAACTTATATTTTGTTTGAATTATGAGTGCATGTTTTCGTTTATTTATAGGTAAGTATGGGCACAGATATCATGATACTATACTAGTATTTGGTAAAAAATAATATTAGCCGTGTTGGCCTAGTGGACGGTACCCACTTCCGATCCGGAGATCTTGGGTACGAACACATTCGTGCGTCAACGGAGTTTTGCACTCGAAAAATGTATGTGCGTATCACGTGGTCAAAACGGACTAACTGGACTATGGGTCCCTGGTACCCACGATACAGGGAATCCTAGTGTTGGGTCAGGACTATGAATGTACCTGTTGGATGGATAAAAAAAAAAAACAAACATCGACGAAATAAACGCAAAGAAATAAATTATGGGACCGATCTCCCTATCCTTAGTTAAAAACAATAATTGTACTTATTTGTAACAAGAAACTAAATTGTTATTTCGCGATACAAGTGCGAGGCACTCCAGAAAGACTAGTAAAGGGAGAAAATAAATACATTTTGCTAATAAGGCTCACATAAACTAAAAATAGATGGTCGGCCAATAACCACCTTACTCAACTTCTTTTAAAAGAATCCCGTCAAACAAAGGTTGTGCGCCATTTTCATGAAAAAGAAAAATATCGGAAAAAAACTTTAACAAGTTAACGTTTTAAAAATAATTAAAGTCTCGAGATGTTTTTGTAGAATTCAGTGCCAAGGGGCACTGAATTTTAAAAGGTAGCCACGAGTCACTAAAGGTAGTGACTCGTGGCTACCTTTCAAAGAACAATATTTTACATTACAAGTAAAATGCAACCAAATGTAGTTTTTTTTTTAATATTTAGCATCAGCATCGTCTAATCCCAAACTAAGCAGAGCTTGAACAAATTTAGTGTAAGTGTTTCGGAGATAAACAGGCAAACTAACAATCTTGTATGGCAAACGCATATACCTACTTCCTGCTCATGTCATCCTGTCGTCGTCGCGGGTAAGAAAGCGTGAAGAAAACATCGTATACAGTTTTAAAACAAAAAGCAATCGTAAAATAAAACCTAATCTTTAAGAATGCAAAAGTGTGGATAATTGTCTTCCATACGAAAAAAAAAAGAAAAATATACCTAAGTAGGCATATTTTTCTTTTTTTCTAGGTAGATATCGATCTCTGTAAAAGACAGGCTACCTCCGGGTACCATGCGAATGACGTACCTAGCGGACAGAATCTATTAAAGAACCAAAATTATTTCATAAGGGAGATCATAACACTGTCACAGAATAAATAATAGCTGTGTTGCATACGTACAGTGAGGTACGAAACCGGTTTGGCCTTGTCTCTGCACTTGTATCGTCGCGTGCAGAAGTCCTAACGAAAAGATATCCACAGAATGTGTGAAATGAAGTGTGAAAAACAAGTTTTACAGCCATGACTAATCTACACCTCTCAATGCACAAACACTTTGTTCGGGTAAAAAAACGAACTATTTCAGAAGTTAAGTTTTGCAAAAAAAAAAAACCTTACATACAATTTGTAGTTAAGGTTTTTTTTATATATTTTTATAGCATATTATGCTACTAGCCCTAGATATGTTGCGGGGACCACCAGCAACCAAAGTTTCTAAAACTATTGTAATATTTTTTGATAAATAAATGTATGTAATGTATGTTTGACGACCTCGGTGGCAAACATACATTACATACATTTATGTGGCGAGCGTGAAACCTGCTGCGACGCACTGTAGCTGGAATCGGTTTAGATTCCAGCTGTAGGACAAACGTTTGCATGTTCTGCAGATATTGGTTCCGGGTATGAGTGTTGTGGTACCACGGTACTCGTAGTTCATGATACCCACGACACAGGGAATTCTACTGCGGGGTCTAGACTATGTATGTGTCTGTGTGCTTATTCATTTGTTTAAGTACTTATTAAATCTATGCTATAATGCAGATAAGTCCCTTGCGTCTTCGACGCGGGTAAATGAAAAAAAAAAATCCATGAATAAAAATTAAATAAACAAATTTGCTTAGTTGTACATAACGCATTGTTGTGCTCGCTTGTACGCCAAATTGTACATTATCTCGGGAAACAGTAATTTTCAAAGGTCATTGGCATTTCCGCGCTGCACAGTTACACACAGATTAGGTACTTTCCTCCATTGAAGGTTCTGAGGCTCTGGCACACTGAATGCGGTTGCATTGGTACATGGAACTGAAAAAAAGGCAACAAAAACTGCAGTCGGGCAGAACTCGTGACGTGACGTCTATCGTTCAAAACTGCTGTCGGCTGCTAGGTATACTAATTTTGTGTGATGTTTATAAATTAATCTGACAAAACCCGCAGTCGGCTGGAACACGTTCGGTGTAAGGTCACGTTCTGCAGAATTTGTTTAGTATGACGTTTACCGTTCAATCTGCTATCGACCTGTGAACTCATTCAATGTTATATAGTTTAATCAAAACGCAATCAATCGAACGAATTCCTAGAGCGTTCAAATTGTTGTGATGTTTGATATTTTTCAGCAGCACTCGTTTAATAAATAAATAATAAAGTCACGCGGAAAACCGGCGTGACTTTATGTTGTGTATGTAGATGACGAAAAATAATTCTGATTATGTCGGTATGACTCAACTGTCAATCTAAACGAAGTGCGATTAAAATACTAGTTTTAAAGTTGTTTTTCCAGTTATGCAATAGTAATAACAGTTAAACGGCCAGTAACTTCGGAATTACAATTACCACTTTAACCGACTTAGAATGCGGAAAGGTTTTGAGTAAATGTTTTTCGGTGGGTAGCTTTTAAGACCGTCTAGGTCAAGTTTACATGGTTTACTTTTAGCCGTATTGGTACTATTGGAAGCCTTCAGCGGTCTATATATAATTTTTAAGTAAGATATAAATGAAATAGCCTTTTTAACAGACTTTAAAAAGGAAAAGGTTCTCAGGCTATGTTTTATGTACGTACACCCATTTTTTATTTTACTAAGAAAAATATATACATATTAGCTTTACTGGCTTAACTAACAATTTAATCAAATCTTGGAAGTCAATTTTAACCTACTTCTAATTGTCGTATCAAAATGAAACTCTGTATGAATATGTAGTTCAGATGACAATACTATAATTTGATATCTTGGAGCTGATCTGATGATGGAGCCAGGAGGTGCATAGTGGAACTCTTCATTGGCTACTAGTAAAGCCCTCGAGTTTGGGCTCAAATGATTCGTTTTGACGAGTCCAATAGATTGGTAACGAGGGTCGGGTGATGGAGCCTGGAGTTGGATAGTGGTATTATTTTTATATTGTTTACTATCTATTATCTATCCTATTTGAGGAGATAATCCTGGGGTGTGGTACATGAAAATATTAATATCTGAATCGGATATGAAGGGTTCTGTTTACCAAAAGGTGGGGTCGAACGCTTGTTTCTCATCTGAGTGGTACCGGAAAGCAAAAACTCATTAAACTGTGGATACTTGCTTACGAATTTGTCGATACAGTATGCGGATGAAATTTTATCTGTGTTCGGAAAACTAAATTGAAGACGGTTTTTAAAAAACTTATCACAATACTTAAAAATTACATTGGTTATATAGTTCTTGTAATGTTACTAAGTAGTAAAATATAGGTAATTTAGCTTGTGACAGCGTTCTTACCTACTTTAACTACCTACATACGTTTGCAGTCAATGAAGCGCAGACAATTATACAAGCAATCAGACTGTAAAATGGTAGATTGGATGGTTTCCAAGAATTATTAGACCTTCTCCTTTCAGTACACAGAAATCATTGGCAAATATTCATCATAATACGATTTGCCTATTCTAGTTAATTCGTAATGGAAAGAAAGTAAAAGAATATACCTTATTTTACAGACACAATTATACAGACGCTCTTTTTAGTCGGGCATAGTCTAGTCCCTAATAAAATGACTTTGTAATTAACCATAATAAATAAAAATGAATGGCCAAATGTGTTCATCGCAAAACTCGAGAACAGCTCGACTGTTTTTTGTTTTAATAGACCGAACTGTATGTTCGTAATAGACCGAATTAGGTTTTTATGGGAAGTAAATTTGGGTACCTCCCATTTGTTCTATGGAACAGTGACGTCATAGAAATGTTAATTTTTTTCTTTCCTAGCAGTTCCATGGTAGAACTATTGAGACAAAATATGTACTATATGTTCTATAGAACTAGAAGCACCTCAAGTTTCCCTTGACTTGCTTGAGGTGCGTCTAGTTCTATAGAACTGCTGGGAAATAAAAATGTTAACAGTTCTATGACGTCACTGTTCCATAAAACACATGGGAGGTAACCCGTAAATTTGGGAAAATTATCCGTAATGTGTAAAAACGGATGTCTCTACAATTGGTTGTCTGACGTTGTGGTTGCTTCCTCTATGGTTGTCGAATTGACGTTTTATGTCTGTCACATTCAAAGACGTGAGTCGGGTCAGCTAGTATTTAATAAATGTAATTATCGAAAGGTTCATCGTGTGAATTATTAATCAAAATTACTGAAATTATTATGCCAATATAGGTTTATTGTTGAGCCTTGATTTCAATATAATTAGTAAAGTAAATGTTACGGTTTTGTTTATAAATTCAACTAAAACCTTGCTTAAATATAATGTTACCACAGATAATGGCTTGGCAGCCAACATGTTATTAAAAGTATTTTCTTCGCAGTCCCTAGTGGTAATGACCCTTATAAAGGGTAAAATATAGAGTGGGGTCGGCAACCTGGCAACCATACTGGAATGAAAAGGGTTGCAATATAAAAAAAAACACTCCTTACTAAGTTAGGTGTCTGACATATAAGAATAATAATAATGCTGGATATTTTCACACAGCATCATCTAGCCCAAAAGTAAACAGAGCTTATGTTATATATGAACTAAATGACTGATATACTACTTATATACATTTATTTTTTTGAATACATATAGATTGCTACAACTAAGTAGGTAAGTACTTTTAAACAGTCAAAATAAATTAAACTATTTACTAGAATAAAGTGCCCAAGACGTGCCCAGAAAAGCTATGTTAGGGTTTCGAAGTTGTTAGTGGAAATCGGTCGAACTAATTTTAATTGGTAGTTCCTATTAAATTCTACTAGCTTAACTTTGTTTAATATTTCTGGAACTCATGGTTAAAATGTTTGACTTTGGGTTATTTTGACGATGGTTTCTGTGGCGCAGTGGGCGAAGGCCCGCCTGAGACGCAGAAGGTTGCGGGTTCGATTCCCGCCGCGGGACAAATGTTTGCATCTACAAATATTTGTCTCGGGATCTGGGTGTTTTCTATGTATAATATGTATGTATTTACAAAAAAAAGTATATAAGTAGTATATCAGTCATGTAGTTCCCATAACACAAACTCTGCTTACTTTGGGGCTAGATGATGATGTGTGAAAAATGTCCAGCATTATTTTATTTAATATAATTGAACTTTTATTTTATAGCAAATTCTAGCTTAATTTTGGTTAATATTTCTAGAACTCATGGTTTAAACTAGTTTAAAGTTTGACTTTAGGTACTTTGAATATAATTTAACTTTTATTTTATATCAAATTCTACTAGTTTAATTTTGTTTAATATTTCTACAACTCATGGTTTAAATTTTGAGTTTGGGTACTTTGAATATAATTGAACTTTTATTTTATATCAAATTCTACTAGCTTCATTTTGTTTAATATTTCTACAACTCATGGTTTAAATTTTGAGTTTGGGTACTTTGAATATAATTGAACTTTTATTTTATATCAAATTCTACTAGCTTAGTTTTGTTTAATATTTCTAGAACTCATGGTAAAAAAGTTAGACTTTGGGTACTTTGAATATTATTGAACTGTTTTTTCCTGGTTTACTTAAAGAGTTTAAAGTAAAAAATGATCGTGGACACCTCAAAGTGATTTTATTTAATGGCAATTTATGCGATGAAAAAAAAAAGTTACGCATTGAGCTAACCGAGAAATAGGGATGTGGCACACGGATGGACAAACTGACGGACATGATGAAACTATATGGGTTCAGTTTTCACCATTTGGCTCCGACATGTTACAGACAAGTAGTTACCTATAGATTGTATGGCTTATAATAAAGCTGAAGAGTTTGTTTGGCTTTTGGATTTTTTTTGAACGCGCGATTTCAAAATTATTTTTACAATAGCAAGCCAAATTCTTGAGGAAGGATAGGCTATTTTATATCACCCTACGACCCTTAGGAGCCCAGAAAAAGAAGTAATAGCGCGGGTAAATTGGAAATTTCTACTTTAATGGGGGTAAATGGGGGACTTTGTATGAAAGTATTTGTTCGAATTAAAATTTGAATTACTGAGCATAAATCAATAATGACGTGTTTCAGGGTTTTTATATTTTCATGAACTGGGGTTTAAAGTTTGTATGGGAGTATCGTTTTATTTAAAGGTAGGAACTTGCAGTAAGACGGGCAGTAAATATAATTAGCTCTTTTAGGATATTACGACTATACCACATACTATACTATTGACCTTTTAGTGATCTTATCACATGAGCACCGCCCGCGACGACTCGAGTATGTGCGTGAGACGGAACAGCTACTATGATGCTATGATAACAATTAACTTTTTGACTTTCTCGATAGTTTAATAGAAATTGGTGAAATCATCGATATCGTCGGTCAATCACTGTGCGACTAAAGCTGATTGTTGATTTCCACGCAGTTTTCACGGCTATGACATTGATCTTGTCATTTCGTAATAAATTGTTGTTGATGGAGAATTGTTTGTTGCAATGTTTTTTTTTATAAACTTCTGTTATACTATTGATCGGTATAAATTTGGTCAAGTAGGTAAAAAGAGTTTAATTTAATTTTCAGAGACTACTGAGTTATACATTGGCGTGTTTGTTTAAGTGTTAGTAAAATGCCTTTTTTGTTTTATTAGTAAGTATCAAAGTAAATGAACAATTTTATTTACAGACAAAAATAAAAAAAAACTGTCTTCAATATTAAACTTAATAGGGAAATAAATCTGTTTTCTACCTGTATCAATAGGACTAAAACAACAGAACAAACACGTTTACTCCTGTATTCCCCATGATGGAAATCTTCAGATATATACTCAGTGAGTAGATCTTGAGTATACCAAGAAAGGGGGTAGTCAGAGACACGTCCAAACTTTACCTTTTGGTACATGCCCGTGTTTTGCAGTTTAGCATTCCACAGGACAAGTTGCAAGCCCATCGCTGGTTATTGGAACACTTACCGATGGGACATGTTTTCGAATTTTAGGTTATAGGCAACGATATTATACTCTAATAACATCGTTGGTTCTAGGGCATGTCGGTTTCGTCACGATGTTTTCTTTCACCGTTTTGAGCACGAGTTCATGCGCAATAGATAAAACCTACTTATTTCAATTCAATCTTTGACAACGTAGAATTCTAAAACATTTAAAAATACTTTTCTTGGATAACGATTGAAGAAAGCCGAATTTCACGATAGGAAATCTTAGGAAAGCCCACGATTAATGAAGAACACTGTCCACTAAAAACAGACCACGATACGAGAGCAATGTTTTTAGATGGATTTAAAATGCAGATTTGTAGAACAATGATTATGTAACATAATTATTATTTCACTTTAATAAACAAGTAGGAATCTACTTAAAACCTTTAAGCTTTAGGCAAATTCCAGCTTTGCATATTCTTCTAATAAGAGTATATCTGTATAATTTGCGGCAATGGACAGTATTATTTATTTTTGAAAGTAACTCAAAAGTAAGTTTCAGGGAAGTTATTAAATAAAATAAATAAATACTTAATACTGGTAATTTTACACACAGCATCATCCCCAACGTAAGCAGAGCTTGTGTTATGGGAACTACATACTTATATACATTTATTTTGTAAATACATACATACTATACATAGAAAACATCCAGAACCGAGAAAAATATTTGCAGTTCATACAAACATTTGTCCAACGGCGGGCATTGAACCCGCAAACTTCTGCGTCTCAGGCGGACCTTCGCCCACTGCGCCACAGAGGTTGTCAATCTGTCTATCTATCACATACACATAAAACATTTAAAAAGTTTCTTAAAAAAAGCTTATATTCTACGGAACACGTAATTACTGCCAAATAGTTAGTAATTACTTCAGTGGACAACGGACCTTACTTCCTCGGTTCAACCATCTGACCTCAAACCGGTACAAAAATCTCATAGACCCGTTACACAAACATTACAAAAACTAGTATTATCTCATAGAGCACCGCTATTCGTTATGACGCAACGTATTACTAGTTATTTCATAACTTTCTATTAAAACTAGTGAAAGCAGGTTTTAATTAGTCAGCCTGAACTATTCTGACCTTAGCCACGTTATTTATTATAAAATGTGTCTTTTAAACTGTTTATTTGTTTAATTTATCAAATAAATTACAGATTAATCTTACATCTAATGTTTGGTTAGTACCCACTTATTATAATTTCCTACTTAGTTTGTAGTGCAAACAAATATACAATCCGGCAAAACAGACAATCAAACAAGAAGTCAAGTACTTATCGATGTTTTTAATTTGCACCTGCACAACACTTAAATGCCTGCCTAGTTGCCTACTAGTGTTGTGAATGACAGGTGCATAAATTAATCGATTACGCAATGTGGTGAGTTAAATCGGAGTAGTGTTATCGATAATTGCATAACCTTGTTTAAGTTATTTAAATAATTTTAACTCGATAACGGGTTTGTTGTCTATGCTAATCATACTCATTATCGTCAATGTTCACCTTTGACATTAATCTAGGTAGTTATCTACTACGTACGTTTTCGTACCTATATACTTAGTTTGAGTATAAGATACCTAGAGTAGGGAAGAGACGTACCAAGATAAAAACACGATTAACTATTCAAGTCTTATCTCAATCTCAAGTGGGTCCGAGTGTGTTACATGTATAATATGAATGTATTTACAAAAAAATATGTATTTATGTAGTATATCAGTCATGTAGCTCCCATTCCACAAGCTCTGCTTACTTTGGTGCTGGATGCTGTGTGAAAAATTGACAATACAATTTTTGTATTGTCACATGGTTTTTACTATTATAGCGGGATTGTATGGTAAGTAATCGTGCTGACTTACTCGGTGTAGCCATGGCCTTTATCGACCTTTGCAACAATAACAGAGCATGATTGAAGTTAGCTTCAAATAATTCAAACACAATGGCTCCGTTCCCATTGGTTTAAAATGAGCGAATAATTTAATTACTAGCTTCTGCCCACGGCTTGGCCCTTAATGAAAAGTAGCCTATGTCTTATTCTGGGTCACAAACGTCACGGATATTATCAGCAACAGGTATATAATCATCAAAGCTTTGACTTTTATAATATTAGTAGGTAGTTTATATAGCGGAGAAGAGGTTTTGTTTTAAGTGATAAAAGCTTAATTTTTACTATCATGGTAAATATCCCGTTTCTAGTAAAAAATAAGTTCATAACCATAATAGTTTCATAAGTAATAATGATAAAAGCGTTTCAGTTTGCGTCTTAAATATGAGGAAAAAGCAAAATGTAAGTATGTACATGATGATTTGTGACAAAAAACCCAGTAGTTTTCTAACACGTAGTGCCACAGGTATTATAGCAGTAAGGGTCATCTTGAAAGGGGTTCCTTAAATATGAAAGCTAGGCACCTTGGCCAGTTTGCCACCGTGGCAAACTGGCTTACGGCCCTCCTGTTAGTTGGTAAGTGGTTACCGTAGCCTATTAACGCTCGCAACACCAGAGGCCAAACCAAATACTATAGTCATTTGGGAAAACCACAGCGGGTGTTCTACGTATGTTAATATATTGTATTTTATACCAAATTTATCGAACAATAACAAACCAAACTTTCCAAATCGATCGTTCCTATAGATAAACTATCAGCTGTCAAACACAGAAGTTGTTCTGGCATCATGTGTCTTAACAGATAATTTCCAATTTTGTAAATATTAACTAGTATCTAAGAAGCTCCCGACCGACCCAACGCATCGCCCGTGCTAATACTTCTTTTGCTCGACTCCTAAGAGCCGTAGCGTGATGTTAAATAGCCTTTAACCTTCCTCAAGAATTGGGCTAGCAAATGCAAACAGTGGTTTTTCACAAAAACAAATCCGATTGGTAGTTTCAGATCTAAGCGCGTTCAAATAAAAAAATAAACAAACTTATTAGTAAATAGTATAGATAGCTAGATTCCATGTATAACAACGAAAGAACAGCTACAAATATTATAATACTATACTAATATCATAGCTATTATGCCAGAGAATCATGTAATACAAGTGGTAATATTATCCAATCCATGGTAACACTATAAAACCATGTGAAGACGTTATATTGCACTGTTATATCACAACTGCCTTGTGATATAACACTACAATTCAAAGTGCATTCTCATGAGCGCTGATTGATGTCGATTCACACTAACCTTTAGGTTTTTGTATAACGATCAAGGAAATCATCGTTGTTACATAAAAGTACATTTGATTTTATCTCTATATCCGCGACATACATTTTATTATTGAAGCGGCATTCTCTAAAATCTAAAATTCGAAGGTAGAACGGACCTACTTGCAATACCTACGTGGAATGCTTACTACTTGCAAAACGCGGGCATGTACCAAATGTAATGTTTGGACGTGCCTCTGACTAGCCCCTACTTGGTATCCTCAAAGATCTACTCACTGAGTATGTATCTGAGGATTTCCACCATGGGAAGACTCACAACAAACAAACAAACAAACACACAAACATCACGCTCACTACTGAGCGTGATGTTTGTGTGTTTGTTTGTTTGTTTTAGAATGGACCTGTCACGTGGAATACTAATGCAAAAACGTGGGCTTAAATGTACCGGATACAAAATTAGTGCCTTTGACTACCTCCTATATGGTAACGGGTAGGGAAATAGAGGATCTACGTACCCACTGAGCATAAATCTGAGGATGTGCATCATGGATTCCGGTTGTGTGCGTGTTTTTACCGGATTGCCTAAAATGAGGGGAATGTTTTTCGGGTGTATGTCTGTTCCTTGGCTCTCGCTGATGGCTTGATGGGTTTTGATAAATGAGGTGTCATTGATTCACGGGACTAAAATAGGATATTTATAAAGTGTCAAGAAATCTAATATGAAGTCTACAAATCAAAAATCCTTTAGCTTATCCTGTAGCCTAAAAGGCTTGATGGATTTTGATAAATGAGGTGTCATTGGAATCGTCTTGATCACGAAAGTGACATAGAATGCACAAAATGTCACTGTCAAAATGTTGACTGCTCAACGTCTCTATCGTGTGGAATATCGTACACGCCACGCGCCAAGTGACGATAGCATTAGGAAATGGATCAGGATGATCGAGAATACAGGTGCGACAGTTAAAATTCAAAACTCTGGTCGTCCTCGTTCAGTTCGCGATGAAGAAACAATTAAAGAAGTTGAGGCGTCGGTTCGTCAAAATCCGTCTTTATCCATCCGAAAGCGAAGCCAAGCGTTAAACATCAAAAAATCGTCTTTACATTCGATTTTAAAGAAAGACTTACATCTAAAAGCCTATAAAATTCAATTGGTTCAAGAATTAAAGGATACGGACTATGCTAATCGACTGAATTTTGCGAACGAAATGCTGCAGCGATTTAACAACTTTAACAACATACTGTTCAGTGACGAAGCAAATTTTCACCTGAATGGTCATGTTAATAAGCAGAATTGTCGGTACTGGGCAGTGGAGAATCCGAGGCGAAAGCATGAAAAGTAAGGTTTATCAAAATAATCCGACGAATCTAACCCAGTTGAAGCAAAACATCAGGTCAGAAATGGCAGCAATATCGATAGCTATGTGTCAACGTGTTATCGCCAATCTTCGTTCCCGTTTAGAAGAGTGCCAGCAACGTAACGGTCATCATTTGGATAACATCATCTTTTTCAAACATATTCTCCAATTCATATGCTAATAATAAACAATAAACTTTTTTATTGCATACAAATAACTTTTGTTTTATTGAACTTACAACTACCCGATACCCTTTCTGGACACCTTGTATAACGAACGGAGTCAGTAACTCGGTAGGTACAGGGAGAAATCCTAAAAAAAGTTTGGGGCTAAGCGTTAAAATATCTCTTCGCTGCATTGATGTACTGGACTCTCTTCCTTTCCGCCATTTTGAGAATCCTCTTCACATACGGATCATTCTTCAACGCGTTCCTAACTTCAGTTTCATCCACTAGTGTCATAACCGTTGGCAGCTGTTTCGCCTCTTTCTTGGTTGTACTTGTCTTTTTTTTATCTTTCTTCGGTGTCGTTTTAACTTTTGTCATTTCCATTTCTGTTAGAAGGTTCTCGAAATCGTGCTTGGACCTCAGAGCGAGATGTTCTAATTCTAAGACCTTCGCGAGTTTTTTCATTAAAATCGTTTGATTATTCAAGACGTCAATTATTTGTTTATCTTCGTATTCTTCATCGAACTCATTTACTTTGCGAGTTTTTTTTGCTACAAACGAAGTTATTTTCCGATTTGAAAGGCTTGAAATTGGAACGGATTCGTATTTAGAAAACAAAATGGCGGGTCGTCTGGCCATGAAAAATTTGTCGAGATTTTTCCTAACGTCCTTATTGTTGAGTCGTCGATGTTGAACATTTGGAAATTTATGTAAACTGGAATGAATTTGATTAATCGAAAACCTGTCAAGTGCGGGCCGACTCTTGGAGTCAGTGTTCCGTATCACCACACAATATAATAAACAATAACCATTCAAACGGTTGCATTTCCTTGGGGTTTAATTTGTAGATAATAAAAACTACAAATTAAACCCCAAGGAAATGCAAATAATAATTTAACAACTATGTCCTTTAGAGCTTCTAAGCTGTAAAGGACATAGTTGTTAAACTATTACATACTGCCTCTTAGAGTTAGCAAGTAGCATTGGGCAGGCTCGCAGAACCGACAACCGCTATCGAAGAAAGGTTCTCGAATGGCTACTACGATCCGGACAACGCAGTGTAGGAAGGCCCCACCCGATGTACATTTTAAGGTTTCGGGAATTCGGGAATGGTGGCCCAAGATCATTGGTAATGACACTTTTTAAGGAAAGCCTTTGTCCATCTGTGCATTTCTACATGCTGTTGATCATGATAGATAACCTCGATGGCGCGGCGGTTGATGCTGCGATGCAAGAGGTGCGGGTTTGATTCGTCGACGACGGAGAGCGTCTATTTATTATTTTTGTACGAACGATCTTTTTTAGATTATTTGTTTACCTTTTATCAACGTCTTCTATAATAGAAATATTTGTTTTCAACTCGTCTCCTGTTTTTTTCATTGTTCTATTGAGATTGATTATTTCTCTCCTCGTGTTTTCCATTCGAAGTGATTTTGTTCCTAGACATATTGCTGGAAAATATTTATTTATTACTAGCTACTTCCCAGTGCTTGTTTCGTGTGGTATCCGGATAAAAAGTAACCCATGCTTAATTCTCGTTAGCGTTGGTCCGATCAGATCTGCACCACCCTAGACTCAAATCTCTACGAAGTCGTGCAATGCGCCAGCAACAGATTACGATGAAAAACATCGTCCAAGAAAAACTCAACCGGGGAAATGGTTACGACCGTCAGTACTGAGGAATACTATGCGAGGAAGAGGTGGATGATTTATTCTAGATCATAAAAATATACCTACGTATTCGAAATGATTATGAGCAACTCCAAGCATCTTTACTTTCGATTGAATAACAATTTTGCAAAATTGTAAAACCACTAACGTGTTCTCAAACCAATGACCAAAGGTCTGGGGCTTAAATTTGTCAGAAAATAAGCATAATGTCGTTAGCCATTTGGGTACCCTGCCTGCGGTCGGTGACTTGTCATATTACCTACTACTACAGGTAGAACTTTTTTCCTAGTTTAATTTATTTTAAAACTAGTTGTATTATTCTTTATGTTAATTCACTTAAATAAAATGGTCGTTTAATTATTTAGACATCCAACAGGGAAATCACAGAAGTGAAATAGAAAATATTATTGTCTTAAATCTATGCGGTACCCTAATTTGAGTAGTGTGCGCGCTGAAATTTTCAATACATAGATACACGTATATCATGAAGTGTAGGAGTTATAAAAAATAGATAGGTAGGTACATAACCTTTTCCAAGAAATATTAAATGTACTACGTGTTATTAATTGAACATGCATAATGAAGGTATATGACATATTTATTACATTGTTTAATTACAAAAAAAATGCTATTTTTTGTGTTGAAATTTTAACCATAAAAACTCAAATTTTGTAGACGTGGACAGTCCTTTCTAGGAATGAAATAATAATAATTTTAAAAGTGTTTCTAGGGACTCTCAGTCCATTTTGTTCGCAGTGTTTAACTGTAATGAAATGACGCAAATATTACTTAAACGTGGAGTGGAATATTAATGGATAAGCATATCTTCTCTACAAATTCGCCTTTACTTGACCTTTGGGTATGTTGTTTATTTAGCTTGATATTATTTACATAGAAACAAGATGGCAGACAGACGTGTTAGATTTCATAAATAAGATTTCATCATAAATAATAACCAAGTCTGATGTATGTTATTCATAGCTACACCTGTACCTTTGCCGTTTCAACTCGTGTGATGACTTGTATAGGTGATAATTTTGTTTTTCATAAAATGTATAATTATGGTACCCTCCCTACCCATTAAAATTGGTTCACAATTGGCAAAGATATCGCGTGACATACACACAAAAAATACAGACGAATTGAGAAACTTCTTTTTTGAAGTCGGTTGATAATAATTAAATCCCGATATTCGTGATACGCTTGAGGGATTGCTAATTTGCAGTAAAATTTACAAAAATACATCTTATGGAATCACGCTAATTAGAATTCATAGACGATGTTTAGAATTCATAGGAGTTTAAAAGAGATTTCCTTTTTTATCTGTAGCAGTACGGTAGTACAATAAGAAGCCAAATTTTTGCACATTTTAGACAGTAATATTTAGCATCGTGTTAGCCTCATATTTTTTCACAGAAATCGGTCACTTAGACCCTAACTCTTTGCCTACGATTAGTGCAGACGAGTAAGTAAATGTGTATCAAATCTTAAAACATACCTATAACAAATCTCACTTACAAAACAATATGGCAGTTTGCAATCCGGAAAATAAATGGAACATTGTATTGCACAATCAAATAAATGCGGACAAGTGCGAGTCGCTTTAGTCTGAGGTTTCCGTACCCACCATTATTTATACGTTGCATTCTATGAAATTTAATTTTTATTTAAAAATTTAATTTAAAAATAAATTGATGAACAGTATGTAGTAGATATAAAATACTTTATTGCACATCAAATAATGTATCAATTTAATTAGGTAAGTAAAACTAAGACAATGTTGTATGTTATAGGTAGTATTTCACACAGCATCATGTAGAACCACAGTAAGGCTGTATACGTTTCTAGGTTTAACTGTTTTTAATAGGTACAATTCAAAATAAATAACGGTAGGAATACAGTATCCCTTACCTCCCTGTGTTACGGCAAGGTGTCCTTGTCCTTGCATCTAGATGGGATAGTGCTGGTCCCATTTAGATTCCTTTCATCTTTGTGGCACAATTAGGAAAAAGAGTTATTACATCGTACCTATATTTTGAAGTGTTTGGGGTTAAAGGTTGTTTGTTCGTTTGTCTGTTAGATTTTTTCTCCGAAACTGCTTTTCCGCTTGAAATGCGGTAAAGAAAAAAGGTAAAGTCGA
This sequence comes from Perizoma affinitatum, assembly GCA_961405105.1. Taxonomy (NCBI): domain Eukaryota; kingdom Metazoa; phylum Arthropoda; class Insecta; order Lepidoptera; family Geometridae; genus Perizoma; species Perizoma affinitatum. The sequence goes on along the minus strand of OY560186.1, from coordinate 15,235,411 downwards.
AAAACGAAGTCATCCACGCATTTTTTCTTATGCTTAAGATATGGAACCCTAAAAATATTTAATTGGTTTCTGGAAATGCTTTTACCGATAAAAACTAGATAATTCAAGTTAAAAAGCGAATCTTTCGTGATTTCGCGACACGAGAAATGGCGAACGACAAATCGACAGGATGGATAAATCATCTGGTGTTTGCCACTAAATTAAAAAGTAAAAGCCCGCCGAAATATTGGTTTGACAGGTGACCAACATTTCTATAGGACCAATTAATACCGTGTGATTTTAAATTAGAGCTCTTTTGATTAGAAATTTCATAGTGAGATGCAGTCAATATGGTTTTAGAAAGTTCTGTGGGAACCTTAAACATTTTTGCGTGCATTTTCTTTTTCTGGGAACAGTAACGAATAAACTGCCCAAGACGTGTCGTGACACACTATGCTAGGGTCCGAAAGGTTATCTCCAAAGGTTAATCTATTGAACCAATTTTCGTTGGCATTACTTACCATTGTTTCATACTTCTAAAATACAAGGTTAAAAAGTTAGAGGGTGATGAAACTTAAGCTACTCTAAAGCCTACGAAAGAATGTACCTTAATATATCATATTGAATTTATAAATGTATTTATTTAACAAAATCACACAGCCCCCTAGGAATGATAACTTTGACATAAAAATACTCACTCAGCTCATACATGATGAGATGATTGTGTATTTTTATGTTATAGATGAATACATTTTGATCTACGAACTAAGGCTCTCTGTGACTCGATTTCTCATCGCAGAGACGTGACCTTTCATCATCCTGCCACTACTGTCCGTAAAACGTCACATTAAACGAGTTTGGTTTGGATTATATATGGAACTAGCGTACGCCCGCGGTTCAACTCGCGTGTCACCAGATATAAATTTACCCATAATGATCTCACAAACTCTATGTATTCCAAGTTTCATCCAAATCGGTCCAGCCAATTTGTGATTGAAACACAAACTTACAAACAATAAAAACTTTGTCATTTATTTGTGTATGTATTAAACCTACTACTATGGATGGATAGATGTTTGTTACTCTTTCACGCAAAAACAACTGAACGGATTTTGATGAAACTTTACAGTAATATAGCTTATACATCAGAATAATACATCCGGGTCTACTTTTTATCCGGGTACCACGCGGGCGAAGCCGTGGGCAGAGGTTAGTAATTTATATAATAAAAGGAGGTTAATCAATTCGGATGTTTTTTTTTAAATCTGTGTGTTTGTTACTTGATCTCTTCGAATTGTTAAACGTTTTGATGATTATTATTTTTTTGTTGTATAGAGAATGATCCCATTGTGGTCCCATAAACGTTTTATTTCTGAGGGCTTGCCATTTTTCCCGTAACTTACATAACATCATGATCTTATGGAATCACGATTAGCCGAAACATTTTTTGTGGGTGATTTTTCATTTGTTTATAAACAAATGAAAAATCGCCCAAAAAAGAGTAAGCAAAATAAAAAGGCACGTAAGGATCTGATGATAGAGTACCTGCAGGATAGAAACCGTTAAGTTGAGACTGCATGCGTATTGCGAATATCTCATTATAATTAATATCAGAAGACAAGTGACTAAAAAAAAAGTTTCTCAATTCGTCTGTATGTTTTTTTGTGTATGTTACGCGATATCTTCGCCAATTGTAAACCGATTTTATTGGGTAGGGTATATTTTAAGGGTCGCCACATATACATTGCCACATTGGTGAAAAAAAAAAAACAAAAAAAATGAGTGATGAAATTGCATAATGGACTTTTTATCAATTTCCCGTTATTTAAAGACGGTGTTTTGAAATTTAATGTCTTCTTCAAGCGTGGTCCCATGATACAAATTTTAAGAAAAAAATCCCACTCCTTAGGTTATAAACGTGGGCGACGAATTTTATATTGGACTCATCAATTTCCAGATATTAGAAGTCCGTTTTTTGACATTGTCTTATAAATTACTAGCCTCTGCCTACGGCTTCGCCCGCGTGGCACCCGGATAATAAGTAGCCTATGTGTTACTCTGATGTATAAGCTATATTACTGTAAAGTTTCATCAAAATCCTTTCAGTAGTTATTGCGTGAAAGATTAACAAACATCAAACATTCGCGTTTATAATAGTAGTAGGATTAACGATTGTGTCCTAGGTGCGGGCGTTCTCTGTTGTGTTGATGATAACATGAAATTGGACGAATGAAGTCAAAAAGAACTAGTGTGGCTTGGTGGCTGTCACGTTTAGAATATAATAAAGAATGTTTATTTGCCAGAACATAATTATGTACAATAAAGTCTTCAAATAATTAGTTAAGGCAGAACATAAATAGGTGAAATTATGTCCTACCTTAACTAGGCATGCAAATGTTAATTAATATAAATAGTCAAAAATAGAATAACTATCATTTTAATACTTTTTATTTTGAGAACGCTGGACATTTTATCACAGCGTCATCTAGACTCAAAGTAAGCAGAGCTTGTGGGAACTACATAACTGATATACTACGTATATTTTTATTTGTAAATAAATACAGATTATACATAGAAAACACTCGAGACTCGATACAAATATTTGCGGATCATACAAACATGTGTCCTGCGGCGGGAATCAAACTCAGTCGGGCCTGCGCCAACTGCACCACAGAGGTCGTCAAAATTAAAATAATCAATATTACTTTATCATTTCATAATTGATTGGAATTGGACGCACCGAACAAGTGTGGTTATAATGTGTGTCCGATTATATCAACTACTAAACATTTTTTTTTCTTTTTCAGGTAATTACAGGAGTACACATAGAGCCAGCTCACATAGTCAAGAAGAGAAGCATAGACCAGCCTTTAAGAATTAGCATATTTTACGACGAATCCGTCTATAGGTAAGCATTGCTTATGTGTTACGTTACATTAAGACAGTGATGGAAAGACAAGGTTTCAGACTAATACCCGAAAGTCACTAGAGCCTATCTATCTAGCTCGCCACTTGTCTAGTTTTCCAGTACCTTGAACTGCGATTTCTCTTAAATTACTTAGTATTATCAACTTCTGCAAACTGCTTATTAAGTGATTTGTATCGTTTTAATTGGCTCACAATCATCATCAACAATCTGTAGAAGTCCACTTCGTTGAGTTCGTAAATCGATGCTTACTATTCCATTAAATTATAGTTAATCAAAATAGAAAATAACATAATAGTAATAATGTGACGGTTATAATATTATTTATCATAACCGTCACATCCTTTAGGATTGGACGGAGTGTCAAATTCGAAATAGATAAGAAGTTCAAAGTCTTTTTATAAAACAGGACTATTTTTTTTAGAATTACCGGGAAGTTGATAAAATGCAATAAGATATCTAATCCCTCATTTTTCACAATTAGGAGAGGAGTTTTTTAATGAAAAAATTATGGGACCACCCTTACTTACCCATTAAAAAAATAATCGTTAAATACAGTTCACAGTTGGCGATATTGTATACATAGTTTCGTTTTGTTTACACAGGTCAGGTAATTTTCCACAAAGAGCGAGCATGACGCGTTGTATTTCTTTCTGTGATTTTGTCGCAATGGATAGGTCATCCAACCTCTACCCTCTTAGCAAAATTCCCTTTCCTTATCGCCATAACACATCACTTCAACATATTATGTTTCGTCTTCCCACTTTATATGTAGTTTATGTTTAACTAAAACTAAATATACTTACGTTGTTTATGTAGATTTTGTTCGTGTTCGTGTCCTCACAAAAGTCCCTGCCTGAAAACCAGCGCAGCAACGTACTAACACGATGCTGCATCAAGCTGAGACAGGGACCTATTTTGACCCCAAGCAACACATATTTTCTATAGGCTAATTCTTTCACAGTATTTTCCCATGTTTGTGTTTTTTGGGTTCAAATAGAAATATTATTTCTTTCTTTCTTTCATACGAAAAAACAAAACATACAGGCCTCCTTTTTTGAAGTCGATTACAAATAGCTATGTTAAATGATTTTATATAGACGGCCCGCATTGTTACAGTAAACGTATAGAAATACAGGTACAATACCTTTCTGTTGAACTGTCTCGTTTCTTTAAAAAGGCCGAACAGTAGGGTCGGTAATTCAGAAAGTACCTATTTTTACATCAAAGTGGAGAGAAGCGACGAGATTTCTAACAATATAATTATAATAATGTTTCCGATTTTCGTGATTGTCTGGGCGACCGACGGCACCTACCTACGGTTTTCACCTTTTAGCACGGAAACTCCCATGGACTTATGGTGCGAATTTAAGTCACTGGTCCTTGTGTCATGCATTAGTTCTATGAAACGAGCAAGCCATACTTTTGACCCAAATGTAGGGTTTGTAAAGCTTTCCATGAGATCTGATAACTTTTTTACAGTGAAAGTAAAATCTAAAGTAGTAAGCTAGACAACTTAGTGTGTTTCATAAGTCTGCTAACTACATCTTATCCTGAGAATTAGGGCTCTCTGGTATAAAAGCCGAAGCTGTGAGGATTTTAAAATGCGACGAAACGCTTCATAGGTATTTATGTGCTTTTCTTTGCTCGTCTTGACGGATTAAACACATTTAAACGTATGGTCAAATTTTATCCGAGTAAATCGCGGGAGAATTCGTGGGCAGAGGCTAGTTGTAATATAGTTCTATTAAATGCTTTTAAAAGGATTAATCGCGTTGTTTATTTTATTTTTATTTCTGACGTTACGAAGGCTTTACAGCTTTCTTGGTCGCAGGCAGACAATGAAACGTCAGAAGTAACAATAAAATAAACAACGCGATTAATCCGTTTAAAAGAATTTAATATAATTATATTACAACTAGCTTCTGCCCACGACTTCGTCCGCGTTGTACTCGGATTAAGAGTAGCCTACGGATCATTCTACGTTACGAACTGTACTTGTTCGAAATATCATCGAAATCATAATACCTAATTGTTGGCATACTTAAATCAGCACAGCTCTAAATAATGAAAGAAAGAAGAAAGAAAAACATCTATGTATTTAGCACGACATAAAAAACAAATTTTGTAATGTAAGATGTTGGGATAAGTTATGAAAAAAATAGGTTTTAATATCTAAATAAGTTAGATTAGCCTTCTTATAAGTATAACTGAAACAGAAATGCCCCACGCACCTTAATAATCCATCTACTATTACAATATGTGGTTTATATTAGGCGATATTTATTTTGTATATAACTCCTACTCCTTTATTAACCGTAGGAACTACATAGTGCTTAATATAAGTCTATTAGTTTGACTATTTAATTTCTTTCTGAACACATTGTGGTATGTGCGACGAGATATACCGAGGATGGACCGGTGGCGAAGAAAGGTTCTCGAATGGCGATCACGTACCGGCCGGCGCGGCGTAGTGTAGGAAGTCGATGGATGGAGGTGGCTCAAGATAGTTCTTCATAGCTTCAGTGAGGGGAGGCGTATGTGCAGTGGACATCTATAGGCCGTTGGTGATGATGTAACAAGAGGATGTTCTGTGAGCACTTGACTGCTAAGCCTTCATTCTGCCAAACTATAAAATTATGTAACAGCCGGATGGTTCTGTAAGGCCGGGAATAGACGAGCAGCTTAGCAGTCGACAGTTTATTCTACATCTACTTATATAGATTTATTTGTAAATACACACATGTTATACATAGAAAAAAATCTGCTATTCTACTCATACACATATACAGTTTAATCGATAAACCTTACAACCCAGAGGGGTAACCAGTTGGTGACGCTTAGGTTCTGTACATGCAGGTCAAAAATATTAAAGTTCCTAAGCTTTCAGCGATAAGACCGCCCGTTGTACATTGTATGTTTATGAATTCCCGTATTTTGTATTTTTCTTTGGTGTGCAATAAATAGTTTATCTATCTATCCCAATAATCGGTATCAGCTGTCCATACTCCATTCGCAATACCTACTTAATGGTGTTGCGGGATGAACCTGGTTGAAGCTGGCAGAGCAACGTTAGGAGTAGCTTAGACAAAGGGAGGCCTCAGCACTCTATACTCAGCAGTGGGTTAAGTCAGGCTGATGATGATATTGTGTTCGAAATTTCGTATTGCTACTTTCTGAATCTGGGTCGTATCACGTCTCAAGCAGTCCGTCTATTTCTTGCCTAATCTAACTAAACCGAACATGACAGATTGAAATGTTTATACAATGTCAAAGTTTATGCTAATAATATAAGCTGAAATATTTGGTGTGCAAAGTATTTTATATCTTCTATATTTCTATCTAATAATTTCCACCAGGCTGATTCATCTGATCCACTTCCCCCGGGGACCTAGGACCGATAGTTTTGTGTCGGACGTATTATATATGTTCAGATTGCGCTTAAACTTCTCTTGCGCGATCTATATCCTTCCATGGCCATCTGTGGTTTGTATGTGGCAGCACGTCTTCGCTCTGCGTTAATGTGATGCAACGTCATGTGCCGCGAGATGTCGCCATCCCTAATATGTTAGTTCTAGTAAATTCTACAGCTTCAGGCGTAGACAAATAAGGGAATCACAGAACGGGTGGCAGCAGTAGTGAACTCTACATATCGAGTACCAGAACGAGTCATAAATGACATGAACGAGGACATCATGGCAAAATAAAACGTTTGTTGCCTGGGCAGGACTTTTTAAGCATATATTTTCTCGATTGTACCTAATCTAGCTGACTGTGCTCGGGTTGGAAAAGTATTATTGCATTTGTGATGTCCATTTTATAAGTTCAAAATAAAATTGAAAAACATAATTCGTTAAAATCACAAGGTCCATATAGAAACGTCAACTTACGAGTTTATACTACGTGAATTTAATACTTTAGAGTGAATTCTTAATTAATTAGGGTACTTACGTACATAGTAAGAAAATATGTGTTTAAAAAAACGTTATTTTGTGTCCTCTTATCATATACATGACTTGTCCTGGTGCTTGATACGTCGGGTAGACGACTGTGGCCTCCCTTACTATCACGACGATTCGTTATGAAACCAACAATAATATTTTACATACGATATTATGTTTTACAGAATATTCTTTTATATTTTCAGGTTAGAGGACGAAAAGTTCATTATGATAAACGTGAGTTTTTTTTAAATATTTTTTACTTGCGATCTTAACTTATATATACCTATGTGTCATTATCGACTTTAAGACATCTATTAAGATCTATTGTCTCTATTTAAAGATGATTTAGGCAGCGTCAGTCAGGTTCAAGTACAACTAGAAGGAGTTAGCCCTTTCGTTCGTGACTAAAGAGACTTATGGGATATAAAAATCTGTCTGAAAATCAGCGCTGCTTCTCACTACTAAGCTGAGACAGGAACTGTTTGGCACACACACACTCACCTGCAAAAAAATCGTTTTTTCGCAATCAATTTGTATGTCTTCAAGGAAGATACTTACAACGGCGTATCTGTTCATGTAATTTTGCGTGACTCCAAGAAAGGTTCTTATATAGGCCACACAACACTAGGGGCGATAAGGAACAAAAATGACTTAACTTTTGATGTTTGAGATTTTACCACTAGGACTTAAAAGCCTGTATAGCAAATTCCACATTCGGTTTTTTATTTAGACAACTTACATATGTTTAAAACAAACACGCTCATGACTGGGGTATACAGTGAGTAGATCTTTGAGGATACCAAGTAGCGGGTCAGAAGCACATCCAAAAATTAAACTTGGTACTGACGTGCCCGCGTTTTGCAAGTAGTTATTATTCCACGTGACAGGTTGCAAGCCCATCGCCGCTTGCTGGAACACAACTTTCTGTTGCCTCACAATGTTTTCCTTCACCATTTTGAGTGCGTGTTAATGTATATAATTTATCTTTCCAGAACACAATTCTACCTGAGGCTGTAAAGTTTTGGGAGCAAGCTCTAAAGGTGCGAAAAACGGGAGGGCCAATAAAACTAAACAGGTATGTGAGAAAGTATATATTTCATAATTATGCGACTTAAGGCTCTCTCAGTTTTGATAAATCCGAGCGGTGTACAGACGATGACCCTCTAACGGGTAGAACGCAGCGCGCCGCCCGCCGTAGCATTATCTTCATCATTATCAACGGGTAAAAACCCCTGCTGGACATGGGTCTCCCCTCAAGAATACCATGACGTGTGGTTTTTTTTATTGGGCCACCTCTTTCTACATATTTCCACGGTTCATCGCACTCTAACAGGATGTCAGGAGATGGACCGCTCATCAGAGCGCTTGACAATTTACTGGTTGGTATGCCGCCAACCAGTAAATTGTCTGGACAGTTTTGCTGGTATGGACAGTTTTGGAGTAATGATTTTTATGCGCCAAATCTTACCAGTCTTGATATTCTGTGCACTACCAACACGTTTTTAAGGCGGAACCCTACACTGCTGCGCGTGGCCCGACACGCACTTGGCCCGTTTTTTGCATTCGTTTTGCATAACTTTAAGAATAGTTCATGGGTAGATTTTGTCACCACTAGGGGGCGCTGCAATAAACTACGGCAAATTCGTCAAAAAATCACTTGTAATCGTTTTAATTTTCGTAAACAATCTTATTGCTGCTCAATGGTAGCTCGTGGCCGATAATTTTGTTGCAATTTGGGCAATAGTGGTTCTTCACTTTGAGATAGTCAGTGCAGTAGATGAATGCCACTGCTGGCAGGATGCTGGAACAAACAAAACAATAATTTAAACTTCTACCGACAACTCTCGCCACATGATAGAGCTACGCTACGTACCTACGTCACTTTAACGAAGCGATATACGAAGAGCTACCACATACAATACACAGATGGCCATCGAAGTGTCTAGATCGCGCAAGTGGAGTTTCAACACAACCTGAACATATATAATACCTCCGACAAACAACTGCTGGTCCTAGGAGCCCTGTCAAGTGGATCAGCTCGCTGGAAGATGGAGTGCAGTGGCGTGTGGAATAGTCCACAAGTAATGGTAATAAGTCATGCCCATAAGTGGTGGTCCACTTTAAACCTACCAGAACACTAGACAAGGGAGTGCAGTGGCGTGTGGAATAGTCCACAAGTAATGGTAATAAGTCATTCCCATAAGTGGTGGTCCACTTTCAACCTACCAGAGCACTAGACAAGATAGGGCAGTGGTGTGTGGAATAGTCCACAAGTAATGGTAATGAGTCATTCCCCTAAGTGGTGGTCCACTTTCAACCTACCAAAACACTAGACAAGAGAGTGCAGTGGCGTGTGTGACGGTCCCATTCTCCCGGATCACCAGGCTGTGCACCCTCATCCCGCAATGATGGCAGTTCAGGTACTTCCGGTCTGAATTGGGCATGCCGATCGGCGTTGTAGGAATGTTGACATCTGAACATAAGTTTCAAGTCATGTAAATTTTTAGAAATATAAGGAAGAACAAGAAAAGAAAAAGATAAAAAAAACAACTTCAAATAACGGGAAATTGATATAATGTCCGATATGAAATTTCATCACCCATTTTTTTATCCTAAGGTTATATGAAAAACAAACATTACAATCGATTCATAATTGGCCAAGAAATCGCGCGTAACATACACACAAAATAAAAACATACCTACAGATGAATTGAGAATCTCCTCCTTTTTTTAAGTCGGTTGTTAATAATTAAACCACGATATTCGCGAAAGTTTACCGTCCCAATTTTACCGTTTCTATCCTGCAGGTATTATAAAAAATAATTAAATTAAAAAAAAACATACAGCCGAATTAAGAACCATCTCTTTTACGTACCTACGTTATCAAACTCAGACTTTTCAGCCAAATCCTTTTCTATTTGTATTTCTAGATGGTTTTTAAATAATTATAATATACGTTTAATTATACCAGGAGGTCAGGAATACAGGAACACTGCTGTAATCAACCCAATGTCCTTCTCCGCTTCTACAAGGAGTTCAGCTGGTTGGGATAATGCACAATACACCCCAATACTCAGTGCAGACCTTAGTTCCCCACTTATAATTAGAATTATACCATAGTAATTAAAAAAAAAGTCCTTTCTTTTTCACACCGCCCACCCGGCTCCTGCATTCTTTAGTGGCACATCAGTTACATTGGGGTCACATCTATATATGAGATGTAGGATCCGCAGGATATTAAGAGACCCTACGGTTTACGGGAGACAGTGTAATTCAATCGCGTGAATAATATATGATTCTGTTTGTGATTCGTCGGTGTAATGGCTTAAGGCTGGGTGTTCTTGATGAAGTATTTATTTATGATACCTTTGAAATCATGATCCAGCTATTAGGAACCAGTTTCAGTCCACGGTTTCGGCCGTGTGGTACACAAACAGTACCCGGTTAAAAGCAACTAATAAGCTTAATACATAATTAAAAAATTGACAGCCACGTATTGCAGATATCTTTACTCATCAATTCTTACCTCTGTGCAGTATAACTTGTGTCCTGGGCGGGCTAGGGCATCGAGGCTGTTCCACTACGGGCTCCTGTTCCACGATGGGATTGGACGCGTTGTTAATCTCAGCGTACGCCGGTGGGGGTTCCGGGAATTGAGAGACAGGGATGGGAGAAGCTGGAAACCCGTTGGAATCAGTTCGTCCATAGATCTCGGCTTCTTTAGACATTAGCGAGGACATTCCCGCTGATGAACATGGGTATGAGGTTGATGCCCCTAGAACAGAGGAACAGGGTTTTATGGGGAGTTAAAACTCTTATCCATAAAGATGATGATAACTCCAAGGAGTTTTCATATCTGAATTGACATTTAATCAAAAGAATATTGACTAAGGGTTTCTTTCACGAATTAAGTGTATCTTACCGAATTCTGCATATGCCTATTGTTTTAGTAATTTAAATACTCGACTGTACAAACTGCCTTAAACCAAATCTTATAAAACGAATCTGTCATATCCAGAATCTGTCCTTAACCAATCAAAGAGTTTACGTACTCTTCGTTCTCTTTCCCTTCTTTTATATTAAATGTCAGACATAGAAAGAAGATAATGTTATTACGAGGCTCTAATACAGCATACATAATATTAAGTTGCTACATCGTTGCTGTTTATGGTTCACAGAGAAATAATGGAAACACAATTTTAGGAAAGCTAATGAAACACTGTTTCATTGTCAGAATAAACATGAGACTTTAAGTTGGCGCGGAAGCGTAGCTCGGGCCTTAAAACGGTCCATTTTTTGTCTAGAAATATATAAATAATCTGTTGATTAAAGTAAGAAGGCAATTCTATTGCCGCTGACTTCCAAGTCACTTGTGAAATGTTTAACATATTACCTGTAGAAGTGCCAACAACGTTTAGATCTAGTTTAGAAGTGTTGGGCTTCCTCGCCGGTACCCGCGCCCGGTTGCTGACTTCCGAATCATCATAATTGACGACTGCGTTAATTTAACTCTTGGTTGGCGCTCATGTAAAATACGGCTTAATTTCAAGATTAAAGTATTACCTGATGAAGTGCCAGCAATGTTTAGATCTAAAGTGTTGGGCCTACACGCGGGTACCCGCGACCGGTTGCTGACTTCCGAATCATCATCGGAGACTGCGTTGTTCGACTCGTCTTCTTTAGCGCGGTCAATTCGTCTGTTGTCGAACTGGTCGTAGAAAATAGTATCCTGGAAAATAATATAATGTAAAATTGTGCCCTAACAACCTAACGTTTGCACGCAGTATTCCCCAGTCGGCCGTCGAACGCGGTTGCGAGCGGGCTAATAATAAAGAGCTTCTAAAAAGCTTCGAAACGTCAACAAAAGGAAGAATCAACAAAATACCTGAACAAAAGCAGATTCCTCCGTCTGAGGAGTATGCTCTCGACTTTGAGCAACATCGCTGCCATTTGCTTCTGGCAGATCTATGTATACGACGGGCACGTCAGGATCATTCTTAGATTCTTGTGTTCTTGTATGAGAGCTTGGTGATTCTATTACCTGGAACAGAGGAAGACAAGGTATTTTCGAGGTCGATTCCCACTGCAACTTGCTGATTCTGAGAGGTATGTCGTCGGTGACTTTAGTTATAATTCTAAATTCCAATTATAATTCTAATTCCATCTAATTCTAATTCTAAAGGCACGTTTTGACGCTTGTCTCACAATGCAAATGAGAATCTTACCTCAAAATCGTGGACATCACTTTGCCATCGATCGGAAACAGCGCTGCCGCTTGACTCGGGCAGGTCTATGTATACCACAGGCGCTGGGTTGCTGTCCCTTTTGACAGGAAGGGAGCTACCATCACGCCCATGAAGCTGTAAAATATTTTTTTAATTAAAACTCTTTAAAAACATTCAATTTACAGTGACGTCATTTTATTTTTCATTAAATGTTGGTTCATTTTAAGAGTTACAGTAATAAGAAACCCCTAGGCGCGTTTGCTTGAAATGAACGCTGTCATACATCGCCATATGTTTGAATTTACTGCGGACCGCGCCGCACAACGCGACGCGCGACGAGTTGCGCCTCCGTATATTAAGAGTCCTTAGTCCGCGTCTGACATTGTAAGTGCATGTATTGCATTGCTACTTAACGGGTGTATCAGGAGTTGGTGCTTCTCTCCTCACGTTCAGCTCCACCTGCTTCCGCGGCAGGTTGTTCCACCTGGCGGCGGTGTCGGCGCTGATCGACGGCGCGTCGTTTACCGGTGGGTCCACATAGGGGTAGCCTTGGTAAGGTCGCTGGTGACTGGAATAAAACAGAATACACACTTTAACCCCAAGTTTATGGTCTTATGTTACTTTCTATCTTTATGTTTAATAATATGCTTTTATTAAGCATAGTTTTTGAAAACTTTAGTGGCGCGGCGGTCTAGTAAAAATCTGAGACGCAAGAGCGATGGGTCTGATTCCCGCTGTGAGACAAATCTTTGCATGTTCTATGTGTTGTGGTACCATGGTATTCATAGTATACCCAAGATATAGATATACTTAAGTAATTAGGTTACTATTCTTATTTGGTGTTATATTATATTATACAGATAATTTATTCATAACACCAATGGTACCGTATTCTAATGACATAGTATACCCAAGATATAGATATACTTAAGTAATTAGGTTACTATTCTTATTTGGTGTTATATTATATTATACAGATAATTTATTCATAACACCAATACCGTATTCTAATGTCGGGTTCAGGGCTTATGTTGGCTGTTATTTACCTGCTGATGCTAGGGGTCACACCCACGGCGTTGATGGCTGAAGCGTCGGTAACTGGTTGGACCATGTAAGGGTAGCCTTGGTACGGCTGTTGCTCGCTGTACGTGGCCATACTACGAGTACCTACAAAATAGAAGACAAATAACTGATGGCTTAACATTATATGTTATATCGAAACAGATATAATGTATACATAAAGCTTTATGTGTACATATTTAGTGTACCTAATATTATTATTCGTATATATATATATAGGACAGGCGGGAATTAATAGTTCTTTCTGTCCCCCGTCACTAACAGAGGACAGAACGTTTTCAATTAATAAAGGTTTGATCTGTCCCCCCGTTGTAAAAAAGGGGACAGATTGAAATTTTTTCAACTCTCACTCTAGGGGGACAGATGGGAATAATTCAGGCGTTATACCGCGTCTAAATTATACTGCATTCGCGTACGAATGACGACTTCTTGTCGTATTGTATTCGACCTGTAATTTTATGTTTTTTTAATTGTTTGTCTCTCTGTCATTAGTACTTTTCTGTGCTGAATGTTGCCTACGTTTCTGTTAAGAAAGTGGTTTCTGTTTTCCACAAGCGCTTTTACTGGAACTTCCGGTTTGAATGGTAAAATTACAGACACATGAGACATTGCACATTATTCAAACGCAATTATGCAATAAAATTTACCAGTGTCTAAGAAAATATAATATGTTCAAAATTATCTTGAAAACGTTCAATAGTTACCTAGATACTTTTCTGTGACTATCAAACTATCGACAGCTATATTTTGGAAGATTCTGCCTGTTTTTTTTTTTAATTTTTTGCAATAAAACAATACATAGATACGCATCGTACTCTTATATTATAACTACGTCACTACTCCCGACCAGCTGATAAAAAAAACAACCTAAATTCTATCACATTTTGCGAAAGGGGTATCGCAAAAGTAACCAATGGCATCGGGCAAGATAAGGCCTTTAGAGTCCTGTTTTATCCAAACGATTAGGCCTTTATATGAAAGAAATAAAACAATCTACGTAGGTAGATACTTACTAAAACTCTTGCGCTAGAATACACTTTTCCATTTCAACTCATGGGTAAACTTTTTCACTGCAATCCAAAACACTGTTTTTTTATCAAAATTAACTATTTATTTTATATTTATCGCAGTTTCTTTGTTATTTTCAATGTTTCAAGTTATTCGCGAACGATACGTATGGACTGGAGGATTGTATTGATAAGGGTTTGATAAGATAAATAGTCGCCGACGCGTTTTGTTGATGCCTTCTGCGATAAAGGCTCTTGCACACGGATAGCTCTTGCAGGAGATTGCGGTTGCGTAATGCCGCTAGAACACGGGTATACAACCTCCTGCTATGCAACCTCATTGCTCGTGTTCTGGTTTTGCACTTTTGTTTTGGATGCACTCGAGAACCTAGTTTATAGACAAACGTAACAGATTTTATAGGAAAAAAACACAGGAATAAAAAACAAAAGTATTATAGCTCACACTAAATATGTTTCGGCTCGTCGTGATTCCATAAGATGATGTTTTTTTTTTAGTTTTACGGGGAAATATAGCAATCATTTAGGAATGTTTTTTATGGGTCTACCTCGAGATCATTCTCTGACAGTTCAATGTCGCGCAAAAAAGGTGTCAGCTCAGCATTTTAAGCTAGGGTATTAGTTAGGTTATCTACAGCGCTGGTATTCTGCTGACCCTAAGCACAGACGCCAGATGCATACACTACCTATTTATTTTCCTACTGATTTTGACATTGACTTGTGTATCTTCATTTACAGGAAATGCCCGAGCCGTACTGTTTTCTTGCGTGGCGGTAAATCCCACTGCATCGAGAGCTGCATGAGGGAGACCATGTGTGGCGAAGTGGCTGTACCCGAAGAACATCTGAACGTAAGTCTTTACAAACAATACATCTTTCTTTAATCCATTAGTCAGTATGTGTCGCCTATACAACGATCTATTAGTTAATAATTGTAGTTCACTTGATGTTTTAAATAATAATATGTTCAAGTTTAAAAAGGAAATCTTAGCTGCTCTAGCAAAAGAGTAGCTTGCACTTTATTATTTCATATATATATATATAGCTACTATAATATAAAACTATACCAGGTGGTATAGTTTTATATTCTGCTGTGTTAAATATAAGCATGATGTGTACACAT
Organism: Perizoma affinitatum; assembly: GCA_961405105.1. Classification (NCBI taxonomy): domain Eukaryota; kingdom Metazoa; phylum Arthropoda; class Insecta; order Lepidoptera; family Geometridae; genus Perizoma; species Perizoma affinitatum. The sequence goes on along the minus strand of OY560186.1, from coordinate 15,220,110 downwards.
GTTTTGGAATATTGTCTAGATCTAAATTTTTGTTTTTAATTTATTCTATTTTTGTGTTTGACTGTATTCTGTTTTGTGTGCCATAATAAATAAATAAATAAATAAACCAATATTGGAGGCTGGTGGGTTCGTAGGACTTTTACTGTTATTTTAATAATACTCAACAAAGCCGTATAGTTAACAGAGTATGATTTTAGTTAGTTTTATGTTATAGGTTCCTTCTTATTTATTAGGAAAAATCCAACCTTAAGTTCAAAATGTTATTGTACCTATGTCCAAAACGTGCAAGCTATATGTAAAAATGTTTATTCATTTTATTTAAAAGGTTGCTTAACGAATTAATTTTTATAAATTTTAGAACCATGACCATTATTTTAAAATGTATTTTGTATCGTCTATTGCTGCGCCCTCTAGTGACTTGTGACGGTAAAACCTGGAGCAATTTTGCAATTAATTATAGGGTTGTATTTTATAATAAGTTTCGTTAACTTAATAAGCGTTTTAAAATAGATTAGCGAATTCATACAAACAAACTCTTTATGTATATACATATCGGATAGTCTCCTTTAAAAAATGAATTGAAATTGGTACCCACTAGACCATTTATTTGTTTAAAATCATTTATTTCTCATAAAGATTTACAATATAAATTGCTTAATGAGAAATCTTATACTACTTAACAAGAAGGTACTAAGATGCCTTTTAGATGCAGTGAGAGGAACAAAGATCGATTCTTTATTCGACACATACTGTTGTCCGTTCTAATCCAGTCGTGTACCAAAGCATTTTTCCACTCGAAAAATGTATGTGCGCACAAACACGTGCTCAGAATAGTAAAGGGAAAAGAGTGAGGAAATTGACATGCCCTAGAATCAAACCCAGTTGGTATTCCAATTAGTGGAGATTGGCTAGCATCCTTACAAGTGGAATGATAACTTCGATGGAAAACGTGGGCACGCGTCACCATTTTCTGAATGTACATAAAAGGGTAATCAACAATGGATTACGTGAAATGGGTACTTAGACGTATTGAAATTCTGGACAAAGGAACCAAAATATATTATTCTCCTCAAGAGAAAATTTCGTATAAGAAAAATTTTCTAAAGAAAGTATACTTATGAGGCTTTGTATATAAACGATATTAAACGACGAAATTCTTTTTTATTTTTATCCATGGTAGGTATGCTATGTATACTACATAGTCATCTAGGTTAATTAATTTGATTTACTAAGACATTGTGCGCTTTGTACATTAACAAACTGAACATTCTAGATTAAAATCCTACTTAACTACAATAATATTATAAAGAGGTAATATTTGTAATTTTTGATGAAGGAGGTAATCTCCGAAACTACTCATACGATTCCAAAACTTCTTTCGCCAATATTTAGAATTGACCTTCGGGTGAACATAGGCTTTAGATAATCCCGTTAAAATAAAAAGATTTTCGTGTAGACCAATATTGCAACGGAAGTCGACGAAAAAACGGTCCAGCGATTGCGTTTCTTACGAACAACGCTACCTTAACGGTAAGAGATACTTTTCATCGGCTAAAAGTCATATTACGAGAAGGGCGGATGAATCTGTATGGATATAAATGTAGACTAGAATAGCCACAAGAAAATATTGTGTGAAGGATGACATGGCAAAAGGAGTAAGTGGAAAAAAACATTGTGCAGAAACCACGTAATGTGGGATATGGTCATGAAGATGACAATGATGACGCCCCTAAGGATTATCCCCTAACCACGAAAACAAGGAATTATGCCTTGACAATTTAATCCCAAACTAAAACCATATTTTTTTGTCTTTGTCTTTAATAACTGGCATCTCTTTCTCCCACCAAGGTGTCTGCATAAGCACTTTAGGCAACGCCACCGGTCCACTAGTAGCTATGAAATCAGCTTTAGGATATTTCGGGTTGTCATACTGATCAAACTCCGTTCTCTCTTTTTGTGTGGTCATGGCCCTTTGAATGTTAAAACCACGAAGCGTGGATGGCAAAGCTGTAGCATTCAACGCTGCTTCCTCTGGTTTGGCCTCAGTAGAATCGAAAGCGGTCAGTCTATGACCTCTTTGCACTGGTCTTTTGTGATTTGGAGATGGAGTTTCATCTAGTAAAGATTTTCCTGCGTATAGAATTGTGGAGTCGATCGTAGGTCTGAATGTTGAGAGACGTACTGGCTTCTGGGTGTTTTGGTCAGGATATTTATTTTCTCGGACATTTTTGATTGTATATTTACTGCCCTGGTTGTTTTGGCTGAATCTGTTGGTCTCACGATCGGGCGCTGGTCTTCGTAGTTCTTTTAAGTTGATCTTTTGGTTCGGTTTATGTGGATAAATTTTTGGCTTCTTCGCGTTTTTCAACTGTTTGTAATTATGTTTTGGCTGATCAAAAATGTGTTTTGACTGTACATTACCATATTTCAGCTTATCAAAATCGTTTTTTGGCTGACCGAAATCGTGTTTTGACTGTTCATAATCTTGTATTGAATGATCAAAATCATGTTTTGGGAGATTAAAATCGTGTTTAGGCTGTTCATAATCTTGTTTTGACTGGTCATATTCATGCTTTGGCGGATCTAAATCGTGTTTCGATTGTTCATATTCATGCTTTGGTTGATCAAAATCATGTTTTGTCTGTTCATAATCAGGTTTCCACTGTTTATATTGACTTTTTGGCTGATCAAGATTGTGTTTTTTCGGTTCATAATCGTGTTTCGACCGATCATAGTCTTGTGTCGGCTGTTCATGGTCAGGTTTTGCCTGATCATAATCCTGTGTTGGCTTTTCATCCGCCTTTTTTGCATATTTTTCATATGAGATATCATTATCATTATCATTATCATCTTTCTCCCAGTTTATATTTTGCCCTGTATTGACAATTTTTTCTGTATTCCAGTTGTGTTCAGTTGTACTGGCTTTCTCATACTCAGTGCGTCTAGATGTTTGCTTGAAATCTCCATTTAAGTAGTTTTCTTTGGTAGTTTTCGAGCTTTTTTCGATTCGTTGACGACCTATGTTTTGGAGTCTGTCATCATCGGATATGTTATGATATTTATCAACGTTTTGTTCGTTTTCTTCTGAGACATTTGGGACCATCTGCTCTGTGGCTTTTGCAACGAACTCAGCAATTTTTTCTGCTAAGGAGTCTGAGACAAATTTGCGTGCAATTTTTTTTACGTCTGCCATATTTGCTGTCAGGAGTATGAAGGATTGAGCGATGTGAGATAGAAACAGGAGTTGTGCCCCTGGAATTAAACAATTTTATGATTACCTAGCGTAACCAACCTTTTCAACCGACTCCAAAAAAGGAGGAGGCTCCCGCTATTAGAATTTATTCTTTTATTACGCTTTAAAATTTATTCCGCTATTTATTTTTTTATTGAATCTACTCTAGCGTCGAGTAAGGAATGTAGGTAAGGGTCATCAGTGGTAAACGCGATAAAGGACTGTATAAAACTTATAATAAAAAAACTTGCGTTTGGTACCTGAGTGTCTATGCTGAGTTTATAACATGTCAAAATGTCGCCGTAACGACAAGATTTAAATAAATAAATAATGCTGGAAATTTTCACACAGCATCATCTAGCCCCAAAGTAAGCAGAGCTTGTGTTATGGGAACTACATGACCGATATACTACTTTATATAGTTTTTTTGTAAATACATACATTTTTTTGTAAACACTCAGACCCGAGACAAATGTATGCAGATCAAGCAAACATTTGTCCCGCAGCAGAAATCGAACCCGCAACCTTCAGCGTTTCAGGCGGACCTTCGCCCACTGCGTCACAGAGGTCGTCATTTCCATACAAACACTGTTGAAACGGTCATCTTTTCGACAAGTATTTGCAACTCAGCATAAACCGCAGATCGCTAGGAATCTGAAGTCCAGAAGAGTCAGAGCTCTTCTGGACTTGGTCGCTAGGAATCTGCGTGAATCACATTAGCTAGTATAAATTTATTTGTCCTGCCACAGTTCTTTCTGAGTTACCCTGCTTGAGATCAGTAGGTACCTAGTGATCGATGATGAAAGAAACGGCATTCGCCGTGACGAGTTCCAAGCCCATCGCAGCCGGAACATTAACTTATTGGCACAAGGCTTAGATTTTTTGGATTTCTTGTGTGAAGCCGGATTCCTCACAAAAAAATGCTACTTACCAACAAAATATAGCTTATACGGCACCATCTCGAAATACACGGAATGAAGTTTATAACATAATCATTGTTATCGCATTTTATGGTCCGATATGTTTTATTATTGAGGCGTAAAATATTGATTTCATGTTAAAACAATATTTTGTTCTGTCAAACGATAATTTTAAGTAGATTTGTGGGGTTTTCTACCATGCAAAGCAGACTAGAAGGGCTACACTCGATTCTAATAACAATTTGGGATTAGGATCGCAATCGTGAAAAATGCAATACTAGCGCACGGTACGAATCAGTATTTTGTGGAATTTTATGACAATCTTTTTGTAGTCTATGTCCAGCAGTGGACATTAATGATGATGAGAATGATTTTAAAAAAAGTGTTATTTACGTAGGTAACTAGCTCATGGCTTTACCCGCGTGGTTCCCGAATAAAAAGTAGTATATAGTAAGTAAGTAGTCACAAAATAATTAATTAAACTCCTTCATGTCTAGGTTACGAACTAGTCTTTTACTAATTTTTTTTAGACGTTGCGAAGATTAAAATGAAAAAACATCATAGCTTTCGCATTCATAACAGGGGTCTAGACAAATACCACTTTCTGTGGGCGTTAACGCGTTTAATCCGTAATGCGAGAACACTGGTGACCTGTATATAGGTTTTTCAAACCTTCTTCAGGCATCAGTCTCTCTAAAAACAGGTTATTATTATACATATTTATTAAAAAGAATAACTAGCCTTCTTTTCTTGTCTTTCTTTCCTGGTTTGGTCGCGGAAGAACAGGCAGTAGATAAAATCGACGTTTCAAAGTGATCCTTGTGATTTTAATGAATAAATGAATTTTGACTTTGACATACCTAATTTTAAAACAAGGAAAAAAACTTTTGTAATAGTAAATATATGCTTTATTTATCATTATTATAGTTGAAAAGTAATATCCTCTTTTTTTTCAGCCTTGCTACGTGTGCAACAGTACAGGGCACAACTGCAGGGCTCTGCCCCGGCAGAGGGCGAGGCCCGAAGAGTCCATGGAGATCGACGGGAACTCCCTCAATGATGGCACTCAATTGCCTAGTTGTAAGTAATAGAAACCTTTTTTCAACGGACTTCATAAAAACCTGCGTAAGTAATCTCAAGTATTGTGATTAAATTCAGGCAAAGATGTCAAATGCCGCTTTGCGAATGACAAAGCTTTAATAACGCCATAGCGTCCTCAATCGCAAAGAGGAGAGTGCAATTTTAGCTTAAACTGAATCGCTATAAGACTTCATGGTTAGGTCGCAGGTTCTCAATTTGTCTGTTTGTTTTTTGTGTGTATGTTACGCTATATCTTTGCCAATTGTGTTCCTATATTAATTATTATTTTTTGGATGGGTAGGGTATACTTTAAGGGTGGTCCCATATTAAGATAAAATCTCAGCCCTTTGAGTGAAAAAATGAGGAATGACATTTCATATTGGAATTTTTTTAAACTTCCCGTTAATCGAAGTAGGTTTTTATTTTTTCCTCGATTAGGTACGGTATTTCCCTAAACCAGCTTACCCTAGTATGGGATCAGGACTGTGTTCATAGTTTGTGTATGTTGGATGTTTTTATTATTTACTAGCTTTTGCCCACGGCTTCGGCACGCCCGTCTCGTACCCGGATAAAAGTAGCCTATGTGTTATTCTGATGTATAAGCTAAAGTTTCTTGAAAATCCATTCAGTAGTTTTTGCGTGAAAGAGTTACAAACATCCATCCTAACAAACTTTTGCGTTTATAATAGTAGTAGGATTTAACAAAATCCATTCAGTAGTTTTTGCGTGAAAGAGTTACAAACATCCATCCTAACAAACTTTTGCGTTTATAATAGTAGTAGGATTTAACAAAAAGATGTGATTTTATTTTACTACTACTGGGCGTATGCTCTGTTTTCATAAACTATACTTGTTTCAGTTCCAGATGAAATAGACGAAGAGCCGGCGGGTGTCGAAAACACAGATTTCGTTCTGTACGTCAGTGCTGTGGAGACAGAGCGGTGTCGACGGGGGCAGACGGTGGCGTACGCGTCGCATTGCCAACAAGAGTCTGCATTAGACAGGTAGGTCAAGGCGAATGCCACACCATAGTATATACCAAATGCAGAGCGAAAAACGATCATTGACCCAAGTTATTATGATCGCGCAAAGAAAACGACAGTATACATTTATTTATCGCAATGTTGTTAACGCTTTCATCGCGTTTCTTAGTACAGAGTCGGGTGAGCGATGCGGTCAGTCTGCCTGCAAGCCAGAAGGCTTGCAGCCTTTTAGTCTCAGGCTTAAAAACTACATTTACAGTAATATTAATAACAAACAATATTTTGATAAAATTACTGTAAATGTAAAGCCTTAAAACTAAAGTCGCTTAAGGACTGAGACGCCTATGCAGTGGCGGGGAAAGACTTACATTTGATATGGACAAGGTGGTCTATTCCACAAATCCCCTGCGAAGGGGATTTCTGGACTTTTGGACAAAAGTTCCAGATGTACTTTTCAAACTTTCGCGATTAGATAACATAATTATAAGTTTAACGGGTCTTTATCGCGTTTACCTTTTTTATTATAGAAATCCCTGATACATGTGTTTACACTGTAATTGAAAAAAACAAATACCAAATAGGTAATCACAGTCTTTATTTTTTTATACATAGGTATTATAATAGTGGCCCACGAAGGCGGATTTTATAATATAAAAATAAACACTTTGAACCGCTTATTTTTTATTCATAATCATAAAAATGACTATAATGAAAGCAAAATGTAAATTATGTTCCACTATCCATCTCCTGGCTCCATCGTCAGATGAGCTCAAACATACCACATTATGGTATTATCATCTGAACTACATATACATACAAAGTTTAATTTCGTTACGACAATTAGAAGTAGGTTAAAATTGACTTCCAAGATTTGATTACATTGTTTGTTAGTTAGTTACAAGTGTAGCGTGGTGAGACTTCTACTAATATAAAAATACATATGAATAATACATAAAAATGTCTGCCTGGTGCCACTTTGAATTGCTAATTAATTAGAATTCTAAGAGCTACCTCGAGAGCTTTGGTATTTCCACGAATCAATCTTTACTACAGTATAATTACAGAATATTAAAACTATGAGTAGGTTTAAATTAAAATACGGCTTAAAATAGTCTAGACAAATACCTTACGCTTAGTTTTCCTTTCACGCTAACGCTATTTGTCAAGGAAAAACTTGACAGTAGTCAACAGCTAATGTCATTACCATCTTTCCGCAGGCGTTAACGCCAACAGAAAGTGGTATTTGTCTAGACACCCTTGTCTTGTTATTTCACAGGCCGATAGCAGGACACGCTAACTTCTGCCCGGGAGAGCTATCCACCAAATACAGAGACATGCCATCTGTCTTGTCGACAGTGAAACATGAGATGCTACATGCATTGGGCTTCAGCGTGTCTCTGTTTGCGTTCTACAGGTAAGTTTTTGTGCAAAGGACAGCTGATTTACCGTGACTTTTCATATATGAAGAGCACAATTGGTTCAACCTCCATTAGCAAAGGGGAAGAACTTAAAAACTTAAAAAATTAATCTTTGTGATTTACCCTTTCGATCGGTATCATAAAAATACAGAATTATTGTTTTTTTTACATTTAGCTTTACACAAACCTTGCATGTGGTGATTACAGACACGATTGTTTTATACATTTCATTGAGAGTGGCCAGGGTATGCTAATGTAGAGTGTGTGAAAGTGTTTGGCATTGTGATGAATATTTAATATATATATATATATATTAATATTTTTGTCGCATGCTTATCTTTAACGTACTACCTACTTAAAGTCTGGCAGCACGAGATTCAATCGTAGCAAACTATTTTTTTCCAGAGAAAATCCCTTGATGATTTATTTTGTTATAGAGATGACGAGGGCGAACCTCTCACTCCTAGAAGACCAGATACCGGTACTCCGCCTTTGGACGAAGAGTAAGTATTCATAAACACGGCAACGTCCGAAAAAAAAACAAACACGCTCACGACTGGGATCCCCATGATGAGCGTTAATTTTACGGAATGCATTCACACACGACTTCCAGAATGCTGTCAATATTTCATTCGTTAAGATTACATTTATGTTTTGTCGACCTGTGCGGCGCAGTGGGCGAAGGCCCGCCTGAGACGGAGAAGGTTGCGGGCTCGATTTCCGCTGCGGAATAAATGTTTGTATGATTAGCAAATGTTTGTCACTGGTCTGGGTGTTTTCTATGTTGCAAGCCTGTCAGCCTGAATTTTTGGTTCTAAGGCATTCCGATTGCTTCACGATGTTTTTCTTCACCGATTTCAGCACGTGTTCCACAACCTTCCTATCTGAAGTCGGGGCACAGTAGGCCAACACGGTTATAAAATAAACACAATCATAGAAAAATAACATATCTAATATATAATATAATTAAAATAATTATTTATTTATTTCAGACAACACAGGTACAGGTACAAATACAGGTTCCATAACCTACCTTAAAACTAAAATGCCTCCCTATAATTATATAATGCAAAAACTTATTTATCTAGCACGTAGTGACTGTGACGCGGGCAATTTATGACGATGATCACCGAAAAGAATGTCTGTGTCATTTCCAGGCTGCAAATCCACCAGTGGTCAGACCGCGTGGTCCGAAATGTGACGCGCAAGGACTGGATGGTCAGAGGAGGATACATCGAGAGGACATTCAAGATGATGGTCACCCCACGAGTGGTCCAAGAGGTAAGTGAAGTTGACTTTCTACAGTGACAGATCAAATTACAAAAAATAAAACATCAAAAATCAAGTAAGGACCATCAAGAATCCAAGCCAAAACAACTTTTAGCTTGGATTCAAGTCTTTTTCTGATTCTTTTATTGTGAAAAATACCACTATACTAATAAAACGACCTCTGAAGCGCAGTGGGCGAAGGCCCGCTTGAGACGCAGAAGGTTGCGGGTCGATTCCTGCCGTGTGACAAATCTTTCAGTATTCATATATTTCAAACCCCCATATGGTTTGATTAATAGTACACTTGATTACGTTAAAACACCCTGAGTCAGACAAGGTCAAGGTCAATCAAGGCCAAGGTCAAACGAGGTCAAGGTCAAACAAGAACAAAATTAATGATCCCTGGGCAAGATCAATGTCCACTAGGTTAAGAGCAATTGCTCACGATCAATGTCAACGATCACAAGGTCAAGGTCATTGAAAAAGGTCAATTCGGTCTTGTGTTCTTTTGCTACATAGTGATCGTAAAATAATGTTCATTACCAAGTCATCTGTTATTGTTTTTTTTTTAAACCGCCACCTTTTTGGTAAGCGTTTACCATAGCCTGTGGACGCTTGCAACATCAGCCTGCTTAGCATGAGCCCAAGACAACGTTTTGTCTACGAAATAGAAAACAAAAACTATTTCTGTCGCCTATACTGTCAAACAAAAGAAAGGGACAAAATATTTTTTGTCTTCTCATCGGTAGAGAAAACCGTTGTCTAGGGTCTTTATGCTAAGCATGCAGAGGTATCACTCGCGCGTTGCCGACCCTGACACCTACCGGATGAAAATCCTCATGTGCCTGTAATTCCACCGGCACTCTTCGAACCATAGACTTGAAATTTATTTGCAACAGGTTCGGAGTCACTTCAACTGCTCGATGCTGGAAGGTGCTGAATTGGAAGATCAGGGAGGAGAGGGTACTGCCCTCACACATTGGGAGAAACGAGTATTCGAGGTATGAAGGATACTTATCACGTAGAATCCTCTCCGTCTTAAGATTGTCCTTTTGAGCGATAAGACCGCCCATTGTACCTTTAAGCTGAATAATAATATATTATTGTTTATTTTGTTTATCTCATAAGGTGTACAATACAGTATTTTCATTCATTCATTCACTTTTCATGCGAATGAGAAAATAATAAGTAGCTTTGCCAAAGCGCATGCAACAAGACATGCATGCCTCAATTGCATGAAACTGGCAGAGTAATAAAACAACTGTTTTTTATCACAATAGGAGAAAAGGGTTTTTGAGGTAGGTAATCACTTTTCATGCGCTTGAAAAATAAGTAGCGCTGCCAAAGCGCATGCAACAAGACATGCCTCAATTTTATAAAAACATAGAAAGTTAAAAAAAAAATCTATTAAATAGTAAATTCTGTATAGTAACATTCTGTATAGTAGTAAATTCTGTATAGTACATTTGAAATATTTATTATATCTATAGATATAATTGTGACTAGGTATAGATACCTAGTCACAATTATATTTATACTTGTGACTAGGTACTTATAGACTACATATATGTAAACATTTGCACAACCAAAATGTCGAATATGGAGAAGCTAACTATACCTATGTAATAATACTAATGTACTCTTGCAAATAAATATAATTCATTCATTCATTCAGGCCTTCGGTTTTGTGATGGTGTATATAGTTCCAACTGGTTCGATAGATGGCACTGACACAGATAATATAATAAGTACTATACGCACTTTTGTTTCGGTGCTTGCTTGTCAAATTCAGATTACCAACATTACTTATTTACTATATCACATTGGGTTACTGCACTATAAGAAATAGCAGCGCCATCTATTTTCAACTTTGAAAGCTTGATATTAATTCCAGAATGAAGCCATGACGGGAACACACACCCAGAACTCGGTGTTCAGTCGGATAACCCTCGCCATGATGGAGGACACGGGCTGGTATCGCGCGGACTACTCGCACGCGACGCCTCTCGATTGGGGCATGGGCCGCGGCTGTCAGTTCGCCGTCACCTCATGCAAGCAGTGGCTGAATCGAAACACTCTTAGGTATATGATCATTGCTTAAGTGTGGTGGCATGCCCATCGATACGTCTATTACCAACCGACCAACCACGCTGTCCACCTAGTTGGACGGTTAATATCCTAAAACCTCTGTTTCCAACCGTTAAGGGCGATTGGTAGAAAATGCTGCATCTCTTTGTACATTGTTGTTTGTGTGCAACGCAACAAAACAACTTTGACTACAAACTGATTGTTTTATTTCATAAAGTATTAAATAACACAATCAGTTTTTAGTCAATGGTCAGTTTAATACGAAAGTGGTCTTAGTAAAAGCCCTTATCTTCTACTGTACAATTGTACATTATTGGTAGAAGATAATTGTATTTAACTGTTTTATTCATTATCACATACTAACTTAAGCAGGTCCATAAGTAGGCCTGTCTTTTTCTAACACTAAACAAAGGATAGAGAGGAAACTTTTAAGCTGATAAAGTTATGGGGTGATTATGAATAAGGAGCTAAAAGTTTATAGTAAATACTAGATACTGCCAACGGCTTCGTCCGCGTAATATGCGTATAAAAGTAGCTAAGGCAGCGTTCGTAAGATTTAGTTCCAAATTCAATGATGTCCTCCCGTAGGTAATGGGGTGACTACTCTTTACGCCACACCCTGTATATGTATCGTGACTTACTCCTCGATTTTTGTCGTCGTATGCTAAAGGGGTGCAGGTGGCGGGGGGTCCGGGCCGCCTAAACCTCTTTTTTATTTTAACGGGACAAATATACAGGCTATGCCCACCCTGAACGCCCAATCTAAACATTGGTGAAATAGTTTTTGAAATCGGGTGATCAGTTTCGAATATTTACATTCAAACTTACACACTTTATATCTTTACAATATTACAAGGTATTTTTTATCGACGCTTTTATCCGAGTACCGCGCGGGCGAAGCCGGGGGCAGCAGCTATTAAATTAGTAAAAGTCAACTGCTGCGTTTGGCGGGAACGACGAGACGGCTAGTGACTTCCCCCTTCATCCACAGATAATCAATCTAATCTACATAATAATATGTATGTTACTGTTGTATTTTTTTTTATAAACTCGGTACTTATTACAATTGTATTTACATATAAATGCTATAAAACAGTAGTAACCATTTTTATCTAAATAATATTATACTAGGAAAAGAAGTCTGTTTCCTACCTGTAGTAATAGGACTATGGGTAGAAAACAGACCCAAAAACTTATTTACTATGTAATTTTATGTTATCTTGTAAAAATACTGCTCTTATATAAACAGATTCTAAGCACTCGAAACTAACAATAATTCCCATTGTTCCAAGCAACACCACTGACGATGAAATGCCAGAGTAAGTACCTTACATATAACAAAAACAAACACGCTCACGATCGTATTCTTCATGATGGACATCCTCAAATACGTACTCAGTGCGTTGATCAATTGAGGATCTTTGAGGATAAGAAGTAGTCAGTGGGTCTAAACATTACATTTGGCACATTTCCACGTTTAGCATGTAACATGTATTTATCAGTTTATGTTAATTCTTCAATTCGATTTTCTACGTGTAGTCGTGTAGACGTCAGCTGGGCAGGGTATGTAGCATTTTACGGGTATATTAAGGCCGTGAGGTCGATAATATACGCCTGCCCCATTTCCCAGAAAGCTGGCGAGTCTAATGTTACCAACAAATGACTATAAAAAGAGTCTACAGTGCACCCATAAAACTGTCGTAAACTGTATGTAGTGGTTTCGAATCTGCACACAAATGGACCAGAAAAGGTGCGAGTCTAATAGTACAACCACAGATTAACTTTCGTTAGATTATAGTAGCCTTAAATCTGCATCCGAATGGACCAGAAAAAGGGACAGTTCTATGAGTGCACTGAATCTATCAGTGCACTCATAGAACTGTCGTAGAATGTAGGATGTGGTGCGCAAATATGCACCCAAATTGACCAGAAAAAGGGCGACTTTTTTATTACATCCATTCTCAAATGTGAACCCAAATGGGCCATAGAAATACCATGTATACAAAAGCCCCGTTGTTCCAGAAGAAAGTCCGTAGCCCCGTTCTGCTCAAGGATCAAAGGCAATCCGCTGAGAACAGAGTGCTCGCCAAGAAGGAACGCTGTGGTGCTCTGCAATTTAGTACGGCATGACACCATCCTACCTAGAAAATACCAGGTAACTTATTTACAAATCGGTCATGAAACAAGTATTTTTTTCCAGGAAGAAATAAAAACGGAAGAAATAAAACTTATTTACAAACAGGCCATGAAAGAAATATATTTTTTTTCAGGATAATTTAATAACGGAAAGTTGATATAAAGTCCAATGACATTTCTTCCCACATTGTTTCACAAGAGAGGTTCAAGAAAGGTATTTTTTTTATGAAATTTATATCGTGGACCCATATAAATTTTATTAAAAAATACTCTTCTTCACTCTATCCATTAATCCATTTTAGACCACGTTTCGTAATGAGACCGTAAATAGACCGTTTTATACAAAAACCGACTTACGTTATTTGGTTCACACGGTATAACACTCTTTCGAATAAAAAACAAAAGATTTTAGAAATTTTAGAAATCGTATTTTCTTAGGTTACTCCCTACATACATACTTTATCTCTTATATATTACTCTATTAGTATATAATATGTAATTTGAACAAGAGCACAATTCATTAACTATAGAATTTTTAATAAAATTTCAACATATCAAATATATGTTAAGTTTTTATGTTAAGCAACGGTCTTTAGATAGCTAGCTGTTTCATCTGTATTTTTTGTATATACCTACTTGTACATAGTTGTATGAATAAATGTATATTTGTTAAGTTTTCAAACTGATGGCAAACTTATTTGATGTAGGTAGGTATTTAAGTGACTCGAGATGTTAAAAGTATTGCAGTCAGTCAATCGCGATTCTATATCGCGATTGCTTATGACGACCTCTGTGACGCAGTGGGCGAAGGCCCGTCTGAGACGCAGAAGGTTGCGGGTTCGATTCCTGCCGCGGAACAAATATTTGTTGTTGGATGTTTTCTATGTAAGTATATTATGTAGTGGTATACTAGACATGTAGTTCCCATAACACAAGCTCTGCTTAGTTTGGGCTATGTTGAAAATGTCCAGCATGATTTATTAAAAATAGATAATTAAATATTTATCTATTTACCTATTATATTTATCTTCAGCATTATTTTTGACAGCACTTTGACATCCTCCCCGGCGTCCCTCCCGGTGAAGAGGCGCATTACGGAGGGTCGGTATCTTTGGCCGACTACTGTCCATACCTTCAGGAGTTCACGTGGAGACATAAGAACACGCTGGTGCGAGGGAGCACTTGCCGCTATGAAGAAAATACACCAAGTCAGTAATGGAGGTTCTTTTAACAGAATACGAGTCTACGTATCTCTTGTACACCAACTTAACTTTATTTAATCTATAAAAATAAAATATACAGTTCAAAAAATTATAAAAAACCACTATTCACCTCCTGGCTCCATCATCAGAACCTCGTTACCAAGCCCAATTTATTGGACTCGTCAAAACGAATCATATGCTCCCAAACTAGAAGGGTTTAACTTGAAGGGTAGACACTTGTACACCAACCAAACTACACTTAGCGACTACTTTTATCTACACTTAGCGGCACAATTAACCGCCCACCCTTTTAAAGTGGCAAATTTTATTGTTATCGCAGTTGTAAGTTATTGGGCATAAATAAGTCAAGTGTGAAAGAAATGTAGTGACGAAAAAGTTACAAACTACCCACTTAACTTTGTTTTTTATACGCATAAGTTGTGAATAGGATAAATATCGAACTTCGTCTCATTATCGTTATCGTTGCCATACTGCTTACATTGCTTCAGTGGCATTAAAAGTAAACAATTTGAGTTTGTTTTGGTTTCGTAACTTAAAGCTAGTGTTTGGACATCACAAACATGCCATTTGGTGCTAATTCAGTGGCGAGAGCCGTCGCTCTTATCGACGAAGGGTTTAGTCAGCGTTACGTGGCGCGGAAGCTTGGTGTCGCACGTACCACCTTAAGGGATGCAGTGAAACGGTTTCGGGAAACTGGCTCTTATGAGCGAAGACCAGGACAGGGCCGAAAAAGATGCACCTCCGCTCGTGACGACCGATTTCTTGTGACCAATGTTCTAAGAAATCGGTTCTTTACAGCTGTTGAGGCACGAAACCAACTTCGTGAGGTTCGCAATGTTCAAGTGAGTGAAATAACAGTGAGAAGAAGACTAGGAGAGAATGCCCTTGGAGCTTTTCGACCATCTCGAGTGCCACAATTACTCGTAGGCCACCAGAGAGAAAGACTTCGTTTTTCCCGAGAGCACGCCGAATGGAATATGGAACAATGGAAGAATGTTATGTTTACTGACGAGACAAGAATATGCTTGCACGGTCCTGATGGTCGCCAGCGTGTATACAGACGCAAGAATGAAAGGTTTGCACCATGTACTGTTGTGGAAACATTAGGTTACCAAGGTGGCTCTATCATGATATGGGGCGGCATTACTTACGAAGCACGCACCGACTTGTTTATCTTTGAAAGAGGTGGAATAAATGCTCAGAGGTATGTAACAGAAGTTTTGGAACCTCATGTAATGCCATTTGCTCCATTTATTGGCGAAGATTTTTTATGAATGCAAGACAACGCTCGCCCCCACTTTGCTAGAGTTGTTACCGCGTACCTGGATACCGTCGGCATTAGAAAATTACCATGGCCATCCCGGAGTCCAGATTTAAATCCTATTGAACACATATGGGATAATTTAAAAAGACGTGTTCGAAGCCGCATACCAGCTCCAACCACCATAGATGAATTAAAACAATCCGTGATTGAGGAGTGGCAGAACATTCCACAACAACAGATCAAAGATGTCATCGACAGCATGCCAAACCGTTTGATGGAAGTCATGAGGGCTAGAGGTGGAAATACGCACTATTAGAATTCATTTATTCAGCAGATTTTTTATTTTTAAGCCATTTCATCACAGACTTTTTTATAAATAAACGTAATAATTAAAAACAATATTATCTTTCATTTTACTTCAAAATACCTACGTTATAAAATAACATTTAAAAGTATTGTCACAATTTCTTTTTTTAACCAAAATCGTAAAAAATCAAGGTGGGCGGTTAATTGTGCCGCTGAGTGTATAAAAATAAAATATGCAGTTCAAAAAAATCTTAAGAAAAAAAACTTGAAAAAATATTAAAAAATTATTCCACTATCCACCTCCTGGCTTCATTATTAGACCCTCGTTACCGTTATTAGACCCAATCTATTGGACTCGTCTTTACGTATCATATGAGCCTAAACTAGAAGGGTTTAAGTAGCCACTGAAGAGTTCCACTATCCACCTCCAGGCTCATCAACAGATTATCTCCAAGATACCATATTATAGTATTGTCATCTGAACTACATATACATACAGAGTTTCATTTCGATACTACAATAAGAAGTAGGTTAAATTTGACTTCCAAGATTTGATAACATCGTTAATTAATTAAGAAACAAAAGAAAGAGATACCATCAATTATAGTGCTGTCAAATTATTCAAATTTAAGTTTTCCTTACATTCTTATTATAAACACGGAGAAGTGGGACACGTATACTAATTTGACAGGAGTAAAATTCTTGAAATCGCTTTCTAAATCATGTTTACTTGATATACTTGAGAATCGGCGAGACTTAATGCCCTACCGGACACCTGAGTTTGAAGGCGTGTAATATCGCTTGGTGTTCCAATAAGCGGCGATGGGCTTACAAGCTGTCACGTAGAATGCTAACTGTCATGCAACACGTGGGTAAGTGCATGATACAGTTCCAATCAAATGTCTTGGTTTCAGAGGGCGACGTGAATTTCGCGTTAGAAAACTACGGCGCTCATTCGAAATGCTTCGATCATAGTAGCAGGGTATGGGAACAAAAGTCCTGCAGACAGGTATATATCATTTTAATTATAATAAAAAACATGAATAAATAAATAATGCTCGAAACACAGTAAAGTACACGTAACTTGTTTATTTTCATTAGATTCGAGAGTGGCAACATTGGGGCTCTGGTTGCTACAAATACAAATGCGAGAGTGGAAGGCTGCATATCGTTGTAAGTATCAGAATTTAATTGAAGTCCGATGGGATACTGTAGGCAACCCTACGTCATCGAGTACCAGCGTGAGACATA
Organism: Perizoma affinitatum; assembly: GCA_961405105.1. NCBI lineage: Eukaryota > Metazoa > Arthropoda > Insecta > Lepidoptera > Geometridae > Perizoma > Perizoma affinitatum. The sequence continues at coordinate 15,202,940 of OY560186.1, read as the reverse complement.
CTATACTGTTATTGTTTTTACATTTTCCTTTGTATTGTATAGTAACTTAGTAAAGTTACTATAAAATACAAAGGAAAATGTTACTTTTCTTGGGATTCCGATTTCTAACCACACTTTGTATACATATTTTGAATTAATAATAATAAATAAACACCAATAATCTTGACACTGGCCTGCTTAGCATGAAAACCCAAGACAACGGTTTTGTCTACCGCCGAGAAGACAACAAATATTTTCTCTCTCTTTTGTTTGACAGAATATGCGACAAAAATAGTTTTTGTCTTCTCTTTCGTAGACAAAACGTTGTCTTGGGTGCTCGTGCTAAGCGGGCTGGGACTAGGATTCCCTGTGTCACTGGTATCAGGGGCTACTATGGTACCACAACACAAATATTTGCAGAACTTGCAAACGATCCCGTAGCGGGGATCGAACGCGCACCTCTTGCGTCTCCACCTGCTACTTGACCGCCACGCCACCGAGAACGTGAAGTACACTTAAATACTTTTCAGGTCGGGAATTACACATACACTTGTTTCCACGCCGGGCAAGTGCTTCAAGTGAGGATAGTTAAGAAGGGGTGGCTCCATAAGGGTGGCGTGGTCTGCCCCCCTTGCAGAGAAATATGCAGAGAAGAGTTTGATGTAAGTATTCAATAAGTATAAATATATTATTTTCATAACATCTAAGGTTTCTGTTGTCGCCCTCTGATACGGCCGCTTATACAGGATGCCCCAATGGGTATACAATACTAACATTGGCAGTTAGTATTGTATACCTGCTTTATTGTGCAAAAATAATAACTTAAACAAAAACAGCGTTGTTTCGAACCTAAAAATTCTATTTTGCTGTTTATTTTCTAGGTAGGTACCAACTAAGTTTCGTCAAGATTTAATAAACGCTTCGGCAGTTATCGTCGGACAAACAAACATACATAAACACGAACGTCAGATTGCTGTTAGCTAATTTTGTTCAGTTCGTGATGCCAACCACGTATATTCTAGAAACATCTTTAAAAAATATATATAGCTACTTATTTTCTGCAAAATACTTATCTTTATTTCAGTCTAGAAAAGAATACTGCAAGCCTGGAGAGGAGCCTTTACCACCAAATCTGTATCACAACGATATCCTTAAATGCGACGCTCCCGCGCTTTTACCCGCCGCCATTTTGTGTACGGCGGCCATTTTGTGGCTCTTGACATTCCACTGAAGGCGGGTAATATGTGACTATGAAATTAAGACTGTAACATATTAACATATTGCAATATACCGCTTGCAATCTGAAACCGCATGCGAAAAATTAAATAGTTTAAAGACAGATCGCACAACAATGAGGTCTATTCTTTTTAATCTATGGCAGGCTAGTTTAACAGTCTCTGAAGACAATTTGTTTGAGAAATCTGATGACTGCCACAGATTAGAAACAAAACCTCTTCCTTTGCATTAAATATCTTTCGGTAGATTCCACTATGTATCTATAGAGCGCATAAGGAATCAAACTTAAATAGATTGTCGACCAAATACTGAATCGCTACTCAAGATTTAATCAGAGCTAGATCTGAACTTTCAGTAGATACAGCGTTATTTATGTGAATTTAAAAAAACTAAAATAACACTCAATGAAAAAGGATTAATAAAATAAAACTAATTTGTAATTATATTCGATCACAGATAGATTTACAATTTGGCAGTTAGTATTGTAATAAGTTTTTATGTGTAATTGCATATCGGAATGTTAAAAGGTTTAAAAAAACTATCAGTCCCTTTTAAGAAACGGAGCGATAAAAGAGTGTATTAAGAGTTAATTCATCAAGAGTTCTATCACCCATTACTAAATGGGATTAAAGATTTTATCACGTAATAAAATTATCCATTTTTATAGTTCATTTAAAAAAATCTCTAAATTTTCTGAAATAATGTGTGTATGAGCGCTTTTGCGCTGTTTAAGGTACTGCTGTATTAAAGCTTAAACCGATCTGTCATCTTGTATACTTAGGACATGTTTTAACAGCTTTTTTATTATTTAAGAAAACTCGATGTAGAATGTAGGAAGGTTCGTGGAAGGTTATTGTCAAAGCTGAACTAATGTTGATGTGATTCTGCTTAAAAGCTTTAATGTTTGTAAATGGGTTTAATGAAAGGGAAAGAGAATGTTTGGTCCGATTGATACGATAATTTGAAAATTTTATTTCTCATTATTTTCTTGTACAGCCAATGACTGTAAATAATCATTTACCCTCTTCACAATCACTCATTAACTCTAGCAGCGTGCTAAAAGTTGTCTGCCTCAATCATTTGTTTAGTGTTAGAAAATGACAGAGTTAGATTTACCGACCTGTTAAGTTAGCGAGTGATTTAATAACCAATTTCGGCATTTTAAACAATATGTTTCTTTATCAAGATTTTTAAAGTTTGTCAATATTAACTGGTGCTTGGAACTTTATCTATACATATTAATGTTAAAAAATAACTTAAGCATAATAAAGGAGAAGTTCTATTTTGATCATATTAAGTAACTTAAAAAAACTTTACTAACAAAAAACCGTTTCTTTATCGACTAGATATGAATTGGACCAAAGTTAGTGACAAGAAATACCTTTTAAGTAATTAAGAAGTATGACATCTAGTAATTATTATTAACTAATTGACGTTTCGAAAAAAAACCAGCACTATTTGTACATACCTATCTATATACAGGGTAATTATCTACATCAGACCGGAAACACAAAGAAATAAAAGTACGAAAAATGATAGGAAACGACGGAAACGGATATGCATTCTCAATAAATAAAGCTTCCCGCTGGAAAGTAAGCATTTTTAATATGCTTTCTATTTTGGGGAAAAACGTTGCTATTTTGGCTGCAGTAGTAAAACATTTGTCATTTTCAATATAGAAGATTATGTTATAATATTTTTCAAAGTTTCGCATTCAGTAATAGTAATTATACGTTTATAACGCGATAAGGCCCCTATAAAACTTCGCTCTAGAACTCGAATGAATTAATGGAACTCTCGATTCTGTTCAAACTATTTTCATGTTTTGCGTTTTTATTTTTCATTAGAACCTTGTTTTCTGATGTGGTAAACAGGTTTAAAAGCCTTTTGATAAAACATTAAAAAGAAGTGTTGTTTGATAAAGTTAGAAACGTAATTTTATTGTTTATTTAAATCTACTTTCAGAGAGGTCATAACTATGAACGATAAAAAATTGGTTTAAGTTGTCACTTTTTTTGTTTATTTATTTTAAATTTTACTTTTATGAATTTGAATCGAGTTTTAAAAATATACTTAGATCTGTTTTTATTATTTATTATAAATTTTACTTTTCTTTGTTTACTATTTTAGTTGATTATTAGTACTTAAGAAACAACCATTTCGGATTATTAATCCCAATATTTACCTAATGTTCCCATCACCGACTTGTTGGTGATTCTCTACGGGCATTGTTTTAAGTAACGCGTAAACTTAAATAGCGTTTAAATATGCCGTAACAGAATCGTAGACTTACTGTGTTACTAAGTTAAATTATGTAAAAAATTAGGACCAACTTATACATAGTCCTTACAGTCAATCTTACTTATAAGTGTAACTTAATTCTAACTCTTAACTCTGCCATAACATTATTTATTTTACTTATTTACCATTCTATATTAAATAACTGTCACTTTATTTTTGTCAAAACAATAATTTAATTTTAATCAGCATCAATCTTATGTACTAAACCTATTTCGTAGAGAAAATATTCAATATTAAGGTACTGTATTTACTAACTTCGCGATATCGCGACTTTCTGTACTTTGTTCACGGAGAAAGACTAATATGGAAATTAGGGCCTTTCAGGTCTTTCGCCACACGCGTGATCAGCCACAGTGGCAGTGCGTCCTTTTCACTTCCATAAAATTGTGCGAGAGAGAGAGAGCACCCATACTAGACTTTCTCCGTGGACACGTGGATTTAACAGTACACGGACCCGGCGACGCAGATGTTTAGCGCATCCCCGTATCTAGAATAAAACAAATCATTTACCAAGTTTAAAATAAAATACTGTTACTTAAATCTAACTTAGCTTTAATTGTAAATATAAAAGCATTTTCTATGTTGGTGCTTGATGTGATTTCATTTCATTCCTAGTAATTTAAGGTTTTTCTGTCATTTTATCAGACTACAAAAATTATACATAAATACCTAATATGTTGCATTCTCTAAGCTCAACTAAATTTGACACGTTCACTTAAAACACGAAATTAAACTTTGAAGGTAAACTGGTATACCTTAGAGCCAGCATGCCTAAACTGTTGGTGATAAAAAAAACCGCCAGATTTTAAAGAGTTGGTACCTACACCGACTATATTTGAGCTGGTAGGTGTCCAAGTAAAAACTAATTAGTCAGTGACTTAATTAATTAGTTTTTAATTGGACACCGAATTTACTATAAATCAAATAAATGGAAATTTAACTGTCGCATAAATTTAGCACACCGCTCGAGGAATCAAAACGGCGGCGATGGATGACGACTCATTTTGAGAAAGCAATGTCTAAAACTTCTTAAACTATAAAATTTAAAATTCCAGAGGTTTTTATTCATTGAAATCACAAGGATCATATAAAAACTTGATGGCATTTTTTCGTTTCCAAGGTCATTTTGCTAGTGTAATTAAAAGGCCGGGATCAATTTGTCCCACAGCAGGCATCGCACCTCTTGTGTCTAATTTGGCTACTCGCCGAGACCACAGGTTTTCAGTGTGCCACAAATTTATCTAGGATGTTTTCTTAGTAAAATGTGTTATTAAATAAATTAAAAGGTACAGTTAGACAATTATGTTAATAAATACTGATAGTAAATGTTATATTTTAGTGGGTACCCAAGAACATAAAACTATTTCGACAGTGAATTGTAAATAAAAATATTTTTAAAATTGTTAGTGTTTTATTTATCCATACAATTTTGGGATATTACAAAAATATTTTTATTTTCCTTGATATTTTAAATACTAAATAATTATGTAGAATTAGTTGTAATAACACGTTTAATTGTATCTCAATTTTATCCGTGTTCCAGCTAGTTACGAGCGAGCGAAGTAGGGGCAGAAGATAGTTTAGATATGTACCTTGGCTATTCAAAGTGGTATTCGCTATTTAAGAATTGTGGAGAAATGGTAGACAGTTATTCGAAACAAAACAAGTCAGCGGAAGCTTTTATTCAACTTGCAATGTTTGTATGTAGTTTGTTTAGATTAAATCTTACAAGCTAAATTAGTACCACTTCCTTCTAGCCCAACGCAAGCGGCGTTGGGCTACCGGAATACTGATAAAACACATGCCTTCGAACTTTCGTACTAGGGCATGGTTTTCTCACAATTTTGTGTTACACGTGAGACTTCACACCCGTTGCCTCAGTGTCGACAACGCGCGAGTGATACTCTGGAGTCGCAAGCGTCCATAGGTTACGGTAACCAACAGGTGGGCCGTATGCTTGTTTGCCACTTTAGTTGTATAAAACAAATATTTACTTAGAATACTTTATTGTCTTACAGTGTGTACAAAGATGGAATAAATTTGAATATGGATTACATTGAAATAAAAATAATTAAATTTCCCTTCACTGTTTTGGGCGCGTGTAATGCGCAAATAAACTTTTCGAATATATTACACACACACAACACTACGAAACAATACTTGTGATTATAAATACCTTCCCTTCGAGACGCATATTTCAAAATTTAGATCAGTTTAGTTTCATAATCATATATTCACGGTGTCACAAATAATTTGGTTCAATTTACATTTTGTTTAACGTACCTACTCCAGCCGACATGGAGGTATATCTAAATGTCTTCTAAAGTATTCAGAAAATGTAATATTCACCGCGTGTACTTATATGTACCTATGCGTGTATGTACTACGCGCTACGACCTTCGGATCGGAAGTCTCGGATTTAAAAAAACACTAGTAGGTACATATCTTTATTCATTATTGTTGGGTTCTGTCATAGCGCGATACACGACAGCAGCTTTCCTAGTCAGCGTGTCTATATAATTCCTGACAATCTTCGAAGACAACAATTCTTTGATAGCACCAATCACGCTTTGTGAGTTAATCTCGTAGAGTATAGACGATTCGCCGCTGCGGAATTTGATTGTTCTTAGTTCTGGAAAAGGAAATTCTCTCACCATATATGTACTTATAGTATCACCGTACCTCAATAGTTACCCTGGGTAATCAGGATAATAACCAGGCGATTAAAGAAGATTCTGTAATTATTTGCCATCACCTAATGAGAAAATCCATTGGTTCATTATGATCGAATCCACAACCTTCGGCTTGGAAGACAGGATCATTAGCCACTACACTATACCAACTACCAGTAATCTTATGAATCCTTTTTTAGCAATTAAAACAGATATCTTTAAATTCAATAGAAATTTGTGCCGCCATCTTTGATTTTAAAATAGACCAAGTTGACAAAGTTTTCAAATGAAATGTGATCTCTTAGTTTGTTAACGGGAATTTTCACTTAGCGAACCTACTATAGGTGAAGGCATCGACTTGTTTCGACTTGAGATTCATCATCAGGGTCACGACTTGAATTACCTCCCTTGATTATTATTTTTACTGCAGATAGGTACCTACTTACCGTGTTTTTGATATAAATAAATATTAATAGATAACAGACACACATAGTCCTGACCCCACACTACATTTTGTCGTGGTTATCAGGAACTACGAGTACCTACCTACAGAGGTACCACAACATCTAGACCTGAAACAAGTTATGAACAAAAAATCGACGATCCTTATTATGGTAAGAAAAGCCTTATTTTGTCTAACTGACTTCTTAGATGGCTTAGTTTTGAATTAAAACTTACTGGATGCTTGATCATGATCAGAAGTCCTCATTACTGAGCCACCGCTTTTAGACAGCTGTTTTAGAGCTACGTCAACTAGTTTCACCAAATCCGCGGCAGCATTTTTCTCATCCAAAACTATAGAAAAATCACCATCTTGTTTTTTTTTAGAGTTGCCATCTTGTATTATGTTATAGTCGCCATCTTGTTTTCTATAGCTATCAGCTTGTTTAATTTTGTTTTCTTTATTAACGGGATATTTTATTCGTTTCTGCTCTGATTCTACCAACAACTCCTCGGTATTTGAATCCGTGAACTGTTTCCGCGCCATCTTCTGTGAGAATTTCTCCAACTTATCAGACGGAACTACTTTGTGGATGAGTGCGTCGACATTTGAGTGGTTCCCATCATGTTTGCGCACTTGCAAAAGTACGTAGGCTTCTGAGAATTGGAGGAAGATGGCGGAGGAAACTCCTAGAATTACAAATACAATTTTGCAAAATTTTAAAACAACCAACGTGTTTTCCTTTGCTTATTGCAGCGCCCTCTTGTGCCTGAATACCTATCTAAGCCCCATTTTTTAAGTATAATGGACAAACAAATAAAATCATATACAGCTGAAAACCAGCTTTCGGTGATATTGCTGAACACCATTTTCGTACAGCCTTTTAGACACTTGAGTCGAACCATTTTGTTTATTAACTCTTTATTGTACATTTAATGAAAAGTGAACAATAGACGGACTTAATGCTAAAGGATTTTCTACCAGTCAACCTAATTTGTTGTGATTGGCGGTAAGCGTGCTAAAATTTTTTATCAGCTTATACGTATAATAGATTCAATATTAATGTATATAGGTACCTAATCTTTACTTAATATATATATATATATATATATATATATAAGCACTTATACTTTGTTGCTATTGTTAATTTAAGTAGCTACCTTACTCTACTTTTAGCTGTCGGCCTATGTATTAAAAAGCCCCCCCTCCCCATACAATGAAAGGGTGACAAAAAGTAAAGATTGACAGAAATCGGTGAATGGATCGTTCGTCCTGACATTCTCTGGGAGGCGCGTATCCCTAATTATATATATTTTTTTTTAAATTTTGGAATATCTATCTTAGTAAACTTACCAAGAAGCAAAATAAACATTTTCTTCTTTGCTGTTAACTGTTATCAAAGTAGTTTTAGAGCTACTTATGGTACAATCTCGTTAACGCAATCATAAAATTGAATTACCTCATCATATGCACAAACAGGGTGTTCTAAAAAAATATACTATAAAGGGCGAAAAACAGATTTTGGAAAAATCTGTCGGTAAATAAGTCGAATTTGAAACATTTCTTTTTTAGGAAAATTGATTGGAAATAAAATTTGTGAAAATATATTTTTTTACGTTTTTTGATTTTAATCAATGAAAATAGTCGAATTTCATAAGTTGTTACGTACCTTTTATGTGTAGGGTAACCCCTATTTAGGATAGTGTGCTATATTCCGGTACACCCTGTATGGGTATTAATTATCTATGCTTATCTTTTGATACTAAAAACCATGTATTTCTTTAATAAATAGTCATTTATTTATAACAAAATCTAACCACCAAATAATAATATAAAACTTACAGTACCACAATATTCCAGAAAAATTGTATTTTCTAACAGTGTCTTTATTTTGTTGAACACAACGATGAGAGTTCGAAATAAACAAAACAGTATGTTTACTTTGAGCTTACTACGATGTTTACTACGATGTCACAGTTTTTCGAATGCCTCTGTTATAACCGGGACCGACACTTTCACGTGCCCTCCAAAGCACGGAAGCACTCAGTAAAACGCCACAACCGGTCACCCATTACGGAGCAGGCAGAACATAGCTTAACCAACCAGGAACTACTATGAAAGCTACATTGAATCGGTAAATGCAACGAGGTATATCGTTTTATACGAAATAATAAAGACCTACCCTCATTCAAAATAATTTACTTTAGCAGCGTGATAAAAGTTGTCCGCCTCTATCATTTGCTTAGTGTTAGAAAAGGACAGGGCTAGAGTTAGCGACCTGCTAAAGTTAGCGAGTGATTATGAATAAGAGGCATATTATTGCCTAACAAAAAAAATCGGCTATACTGTTTCCGATACGATTTCAACATCCCCGCAAAGTTGCTTGAAGAACTCTTTCGAAGATTGACATCTAGGGCTCACGCAGTGTGGACATCTGAAACGAATATTACATGTTAATTTACGTTTTTTTTTTCATTTATCTCCTGCTTATCTAAGGACTGGTAAAACGAAAAAACAAACACGCTCACGACTGTTTTCTCCATATTTTAGCATTCCAAGTGACAGGTTCGCCAACTACGCCACAGAGGTCATCAATATATTTTGTATTTGAATATTTTTTTGTATTTTGAATAAATAAAATTATAAAGAATAGCCAGCGGTGGATGAACGTGGGATAACTTGCCTGGTTAGGAATTGTCTTGAGACTCTAGGGCCTGCCTTCAGATGGGATGCGACCACTTCTGCCAAAGCCGATATGAAGGTGGGATGGTCGTTCGGTGTAGCGGCGCGTTCTATCTGTGTTATGCCAGCCTGAGAAAAAAAAACAGACATTAAATGTCAAAAAACCAACTTCCTCTCAACATCTCCGACTCCTGACCCCTCAGCATTTCACCACTTTCTATATGGACTTTTTTACAGTCTGTGCGATCTGCTTGTGAAACTCTATTCCAATAATAATCCGCACTGCTGTATCCATTGGACTCTTCAAATCAAAACATTACAAACATTTCATCTCTCTACAAAATAGTCAACAAAATTGAGCATTATTTGTATTTATTTATTCATAGATAGAAATAACTCAAATGTACTAATAGATATGTCAAAATATAAAGAACCTTTTAAAAAGTATATTCTAAATTGGGTTTTAAACCATAAATTTATATTCATATAAACGAATTAAAAAATAAAATTAGCATTACGCATTGTCATATTGTACACTTAAATTAAAATGTAAAAATAACAAATCTCTTAGTTATTTATAATATACATATATGTATGTATCTAAGTATATATTTGGATGTATGTATTTAAGTATGACAATAGCACTGCGCCACAGAGGTCGTAGTGAATTAATGAATTAGTTCCTACCTCTTTGGCGACGTCCTGGCAATACTCAATGTCCAATTCGTGCAACGTCTCAATGTGTTCGTTCACAAACGCTATAGGAACGAGAATCATATTCTTCTGTCCTTTTTTCGCGTAAGCCTGTAAAATAAGAAAGAGACAAAATCAATTTCGCTGAAACCACATCAGAAAGTTCATTCAGATGCATTGGACGTGCCTCCGACTACCCTCTACTTGGTATCCTTAAAAATCTACTCACTGAGTATGTATCTGAGGATGTTAACCATGGGGAAGACAGTCGTGAGCGTGTTTGTTTGTTTTAATATATATATATATATATATATATAATTGGTTGTATAAATAAAGGCTCAGCTGGTCTTTTTTCTATAAAGCTAAAGTGGCGAACAAGCACACGGCCCACCTGCTGGCAACCAAAACCAGAGGTATCAATCGCGCGTTGCCAACCCTGAGACAACGGGTGAAAAGTCTCATACGCCTGCAATTTCACCGACACCCATAACCCTTCAAGCCGGAACACTGCCATGCGAGCATTACTGCTTGGCGACAGAAACAGGTATGGTTTTAGTACTACCCCGGAAGAGCCCTTCACAAGGAGCTCTTCTACTTAGTTTTAATTGTTTGTCCATCATATCATTTGTACTTGTCTGCGTTGAATAAAAATCTATCTATCTATCTAGTCATCTATGTACCTTTATAGCATCATCGGTGTACGGTTGCAGCCAGGGGAGTGGGCCGACTTTCGACTGCCACACCAAACGGTGCGGGTTCGACACATTCAGCTCTGTCATAGTTTGTGCAACTGTCGCCGCCACTTCGCTAGGATATGTGTCGCCTCTGGACACCGCCTGGAATTGAATGAATGAATGAATGAAGAATATTTTCTTTCACACATCATAATCTAGCCCCAAACTAAGCAGAGCTTGGGTATGACTGATATACTACTTAATATTTTTTTGTAAATACATACATATTATACATAGAAAACACCCAGATCCGAGACACATATTTGCAGATCATACAAACATTTGTCCCGCGGCGGAAATTGAACCTGCAACCTGCGTCTCAGGCCTTCGCCCACTGCGCCACAATCGCGTCAATTACAAAGCGGGAACACCTTGGCCGAAAACATCCTTGGAAGAAAAAATCTTGGCCGGAGTTGAGGCTTGAATTAGGCCCCAGATCGTTTGACATGAGCGCCCAAGACAACATTTGTAGAAAGATAAAATAAATACTATATCTGTCAAACAAAAGAGATGGAGAATATATTTTTTTGTCGGCAATCCCGTTGTCTAGGGTCTTCATGCTAACCAGGCAGGACTATGTGTGTCTTAAGAACTTACTTTTAAGGGTAAACTATGAGCAGTGAACAGTATAAGTACGTCCTTCTGTAATGGATGGGGGAATGCTTTGATTTTTTCCTTAATTCTCTGTGCGAACACTTTTGCTAGCAGTTTAGAGGTCGCCCATCTCTCTATTAGGCTGAATTTTATGTCTTTCGGCGGAGATCTGAAAAAAAAAAGAAGATACAATTTAATTTTATTTGAAAAAAATAATAATTATTTGTTTGTGGATGATTATGCTGGACATTTTTCACATAGCATCATTCAGCCCCAAAACTAAGCAGAGCTTGTATGAGAACCACATGACTGATATACTACTTATATACTTTTTTTATATATAAAAATTACATACATATTATACATAGAAAACACCCAGACCCGTGATAAATATTAGTCTTAGAGAGTTTGCTATAATAAAATACTTGTATAATATATTTTAGAATAAAAAATGAGTTAAGCACCTGTTTTTATAGAAGTCTGCGATGGCATTAAGACTGGAACCAGTGGTAGCACAGCTGTATTGAGGATATTGTGAGAAAATGACTGCCCTTTCAACACCATCCCTGAAAACATTGAAATATAATAAAAAATATATTACCAAAGGTGAAGAATACAGATTAACAATGCATAAAGAATATTCAGATAGGAAAGGCACTAATCCCTAACAAGACCCAAACTAAGATAGATTAGAGGCTCATTTTAAAAAACTGAACTGTAGTTTTTTTATTATAACTTAGTATTTATGTCCCTATCAATCTAGATAGGTATTGGCGTCGATTCACTTGTACACCAACTAAACTTTATTTTATCTATGGCTCTCTTTTACTAATAGTCACAAAAGGAAGAGATATTAACAACTTTTGCGTTGACAAATTAGTCAGATTCAAGTTTTCCATACAAGTTCAGTCGTGATTTCAAAGCACACTGGCCATAACCACGTAGAAGAGCGACAAGAAAACTAATTTGGTTTAAAAAAAAATGCGTGCACTATGACGCAAGAAATATTTTCTAATGAAATAGAATAATTACCTATCTACTCACTACTCATGTATTTATGATTGTATGTTTATAAATTCCTAACATACCTAGGTACCTACTTATAAAATAACGCCGTAGGGAATTTAGGTTAGATTGTTTTGTTGTTTAAGTCATACCAATAATAGATTTTTAGTTATAGCTGTGACGTAAGCAGCTAGATGAGGCGGGGCTGAAAAACAGCGTGGCTGACTCCTCGACCTTTTTACTTACATACTTTCTCACTATACCTACTATTTTAATTACCTAATTATTATTATATTGTACTTAAACTAGGTAAGTATGTTTGTTTAAGTGCGAGTAAATAAATGCCCTTATTTTATTTTTTTATCATTAAAAGTTATGCACAATTTAAATTTAGGTTAGTTGGTGCAAAAGAGAATCGACGCCAATTTCCAATTTAGTTTTAAGTGCTACCGTCCGTGAACCACGGTAGAGGGGATTTTATTAATGCAGATTTACTTAACCAAATATTACCCAACTCATTTATTTATAATTATGATGTAGTCGGTTTCCTGGGTCATTACCGTTAGGGACTGTGAATAAAATGGACTGGTCGGGCCCTAAAGACACTTTCAAATTTAATATAACTTTATTTCCTAGAAGGGAACGCCCACGCCCACTTTCGTGTATTTTTTTCAAACTGAATTATATTCAGTATAGTCGTAAACAAAATTCTTATGGAAAACCTCAAGATATTTGCCTTTAACAAGCGGCCACGTTTGGTGTTTAAGTCCAGCTTTTAAAGGCTGTTGATGATGATACAAACCAGTCATTCAAATCAAATCATTCATTGTTCGTGAATTAAGGTAAGTGTTCCATCCAGGTGGTAACTTAAACGATTTGTATCACTAAATTCTGCCCTTCATTCAAATGTAATTCAATCAATTCAAATCGAATTATTCATTGTCTGTGAATTAAGGTAAGTATTACATCAAGGTGGTAAATTAAAAACTATTTGTACCACTAAGTTCTGCCCTTGGGCTTAAAGACATTGTTTTAAATTACAACTGAAATATATATACCAATATAAAAAAAAAATTACAAACTAATTTACATAACAAACTAGTCACATAAAAACTTATCCACTTTATAATCGTTTTTTAATTAGAATTAAATTTAGTACACTTTTAAAAGTTTTTAAAAGCCTAGAAAGGGACAGTGTGATGAAAGGTTGCTTACTTCTCGAGCTGTTCAAACGTGTCTTCAGTGAAGGGCGGCACGTATCTGAACGCCACGTAATGTTTGTGAGGGGCTGACTCCGGCAGCATCTCGTCCAACGCCTTTGTCATTAGTTCACCTGAAATTGCGGTAAGTGAAAATTCCCGTTTTTACTATATGAATTTTAATACTTTTATTTAATATTAGTATGGCCCACACAGGTAACAAACTTCACATACAAAAATAAGAACTAATACTGAATATCCTAGTGTTCCCATAATAAAAGAGGGTATATGCTGAGTTTATAACTTGTCCAAATGTCGACTAACTATAAAATTTCCATACAAAAGTTGTCAAAACAGCCATTTTGAAGTTGAACATATTTGTAACTCAGCATAGACCAAACTCAGGGTCAGGGCATCATAGCATGGGAATTGTATTATAATAATTAATATTATTTAATTGTTTATAATTTTTTTATGGTGGATGTCTCAATAAGTAAGCTATTCATTAGTGTACATAAAACAGTCAAATTTTCCATTAAAAAGTTTGTATAAAAACAAAAGAAAATAGTAAAAAGCGGTTACTCAAATAAAGGAACGCACAAGCAAGAATCAAAAGGCTTACCTTGTAAATTAGTCCACTTAAGGATCGGGGAGCCACCTCCGATCTCAGAGTATTTCTTCTGCACCTCCTCTGTCCTCCTGCTGGCTATCCAGGGTCCGAGCTTGCTCTGTACCGGTAGCTGGATCATGTCTCGGTCTGTCATGATCCGGTGAAGGTAATCCCCGACCTGAAGAAACAAGACCTCTTAGACAACAACCACTTTCTGTTGGCGCTAACGCCTGGGGAAAGGTTGAATTGTATGTAAATTAGTAAAGTCATAAGCATGTGATATTATACTAGTGTGGGGTCAGGCCTATGATAAGGTTTTATATTTTAGACATGCACCAATGGATTTTTCCACTCTAAAAATTTATTGTGCACTCAAAACGGTGAAAACATCGTGAGGAAACCGGCATGCCCTAGAACCAAAAATTCGAAGGCATGTGCCAACAGATAGTGTTCCAATAAGCAGCGATGGGCTTGCAACCTGTCAAATGGAATGCTTATTACTTGCAAAACGCAGGAATGTACCAAATGTAATGTTTGGACGTGCGTCTGACTATCCCCTACTTGGTATCCTCAAAGATCTACTCACTGAGTATGTATCTGAGGATGTCCACCATTTGGAAGACAGTTGTGAGCGTATGTGTGTATTTACAAAAAACAAACTATATAAGTAGTAGACCTATGTATTTAATATTAATTTTACCTTAATATCTCCACTTGTTCCTGAGAAAACAGGTTTTGACAGACTGACAGACAGTGAAGTGATCCTATAAAGGTTCCCGTTTTTCCCTGTAGGTATGGAAGCCTAAAATGTGATTATTAGGTACCTTTTTAGAATATAATTACGACTATACCACGTACAGGAGAATAGTAAAGTATGTGGTATAGTCGTAATTATATTCTAAAATGATACCAAACCACGGTAATTTCAATTCCTTATTAGGTACCTGGTCTGTAGTCTGTGGTCCTCCCATGTTCAGCATGACTATAGCTGTTTTAGGCTGTTTTCCAGTGCTGTAGGCAGCTGCTCGGGGCAACAAACTATTCACACGTCCTAAACAAAAAAGATCGACATTCTACATTATTATAAACACCTACTATAATAAATGCGAAAGTTTGAAAGGATGGATGTTCTTCTTTATTTATTGATTTGTTATTTCTTACAGAATTCGCATAGTGATAAATTAGGTGATTTTTGGGGTCAACTTTGAATACCACAAAAAACTCTGGTAATCGCTACGTTTTTTTATATAGACTTATTAAAAAAATTAGCTGTTTTTTTTACTGTTTTTTATTTATCAAAATTATGTAAGTATTTTCTTTGACTACATACCTATTGTGGACATCATCTTAGATGATTATTTAAAAAAATATAACACTAATGCCGAAATTTTACACAGTAGTCTTAAAATAAATGCAACGTTCTCAAAATAAATATTCAATTTGTAAATCAATCTAATCAAAACCAAGGCAAGCAACAACCAACAACAACAATGCGAGTTGTGTCAAATGAATTTTATCTGTCACTCTGACGACTAAAACACTGATTGATGCAAAGCAGGCAGCGTGACGAAGTGGATTGGTGTAGACATGCACAGATAAAATATGGATATAATTCAGTACTTACACTACATCTAGTGCTATGTATAGTTCATCCTTTATTTACAAAGACAGTTGTAGACCAAAGATGACAACCGTGACTACCTTCATGTTGGTTCTATCTACTCATTCAATAACTGCAACAAGAAAAAAGTAGTCTTGTCCTTGTCCTTTGTGTTATTTACATTGTGGTTTGGGGTGTTGTGTGATTCTGAAATTAATTATTTTTCTGACTTCTAGACTGATCTAGATCTCTTTCATACTGGTAAAATGGCTTGCCGCAATGCATCGCATGCCGGGAGCTGGTACACAGAAAATGGTAAGTTTTACTAATTTTCATTGTGACTGAAAAGAAAGGTTATTGACCCCTGCCTTTGTCAAGAATGTACAAAAATAAATAATACGTTCGTAGGACAAATAAATATGTATAATCTTTATCACTTATAAATAATTTTCTTGCTATAGTGGCTATGGTAATTTTTTCGTAAGTATACTTTATAAAACAGCTGAACACCAGCTGGCCAAATGGGTGGTGATGGTGAAATAAAAGCTTAAAATTTTATGATTACATTGTTTGTTGATTTTCATTTGGAATGGTAACGTCACACACTAGCGCTAACGGGAAACGTTGCTTCGATCATCGATCGAGCGTTCATCGTTGGGAATTTCCGAACGAAACGGTTGCCATGACAGCAGTTTATTATTTTTAAACAAATGTCAAACTAACGTAAGTAGTTTCTCAACGTCCTGCGTTTGGTTTGCGGAGGAATTCGCATTTTTATTGAAAATGTCTGATAAAGTGAGAAACTTCGCCGCTCCCACCACTAAAGCATCTAAAACCAAGCGGCCTTCAACTGTAAGCGTTGCTTCTTCATCTCGTCAAAAAACTGTTATTCCCTCTACTACGATCAAAGAAAAGTTCCCTGCGCGCCCCAAATTCAACAGAAACACTACTATCTTGGGAGGAGATGCAGATACGACGATCTTGAAACCGGAAAGTATGCCTGATTTCGACTCGGAATACCGCCAAATCGCGTATGGAAATTTTCTTCGCGCCATGCTGGAGGAATGTTTGGTAGATGAGAAAATTGAGAGGGAGGAAAATCAGATGGATATTCAAATGGCTCAGCTGGCGGACAGATTCCAGAAGACCGTGGATGTGTTGGACAAAACTAATCGGAGGCTGAAGGATGTGTCTTTTGTTGTAGAACAGAAGAGGTAAGTTAACTTTTACTGTACATACTAGGACAAGGGGATTTGTCCTAGTTAGGGGTTTAATTTTCCGGGATTTTGGCAGCTGAAACATCCAACGAAAATACATAGCTAAACTTAGATTTTATTAGAATGTGTAACTTTAAAAAAAATCATATGTCTGGGCTTAAAGCTACAAATTCCTTTGTTTTCACACTTCTTGTCCTGGTTGGACAAGGTTCTGGTTGTCTAATTAACATAATTACATCTCTGCTTGTTTAATTTATGGTTCTTCATCCTGCTTTGTGTTGCCAAAGGAAAACAATGAACTTGTTCATAATTTGGCAAGTAGCCAATATGCAGTTTCCACAAAGCTTTTTATTCTTGTGCTAAGAAAATAATAAATATTGCTGATCATTTTTCACACAACATCATCTAGCCCCAAACTACTAAGCATAGCTTGTATTATGGGAACTACATGAATGATATAATAATTATATACTCTTTTTTGTAAATACATACATATTATACATAGAAGAGAGTGACAAAAAATATTTTGTAACATTAAATGTTTTTGTCTTCTGGGTGGTAGACAAAACTGTTGTCTTGGGTTGCTTATGTTAAGCAGGCTGGACCTGGCTCACCCAAATATAAACAGTCTTATCCATCCATTGACTTCTGCAACTATAAGCCGATAGAAGCTAATGAAAATCTAATTTTTAATCGTCTTTACAGATTATTGGAAATGAAAAGCCGAGACTGCTCACGTTTCTATGAAACAACAGACACATCAAATGCTCAAGAAATTCTCCAGAACCTGTCCAAAACGGAGCAGGCATGCTTGGACAAACTTGAGACGAAAAACATAGACTTTGGCTATGATAAGAATAGCGGTCATGAACAGTTGCTAGACGCTGTGAACGATGCTATAGATGGCTTGGAGCAAATCAAGATACACTCAAACTTAGACATGCACAAGTTCAAAGAATATGAAAAGTCACAGAAAAGTCTCGATGAGCTGGACAAAAATAGGTAATTTTATTTAAATATAACAAACATGCTCATGACTATTCCTCATGATGGACATCCTCAGATATATATGCTGTGTGCAGATCTTTGAGGATACCTAGTAGGGGGTCGTCAGAGGCATGTCCAAATATTACATTTGACACATGTTCCTGTTTTGCAAGTAGTAAGCATTTCACCTTCTAATTGTTGGTTCTGGGGCATGCCTTAATGTTTTTTCTTCACCCTTTTTAAGCATGTGCATAAATGAGCACATACATTTACATGTCTAATGAAAGTTGTAAATTGTCATTTCTTAAAAAAAAGGTTTTTCCTAAAAAAATATTTTTTATAGCCTACCTACACTATTTATTCCTTTAAAAAAAAGCAACAATTTAATTTCGCATAAGAGTGGGTTTGATTCCTTAGGGGTGAATAAGATTTTTCCCAAAACATTGAATGCTGCTTCTATTTTTATCAAAATCAGTAACCTTTAAGCATATTTGTACCTATCAAGTATAGATTATTCAGTCTGTTTTCTATGGATTGTAAAAAGTTGATTGGAGCCGTTATGTGGTTTGAGTCTTTTTGAATCAATTGGAATCGCTAAATTGTAATATTTTTTTTTTCCCTGAGAGTATAATAATAATAATAAGCCTTTATTCGAACAAGACAATATTTCTTTGTTATTAATTTTTTTTGTTCCATTTTTGTATGGCCGTTAGCCAGGTGGCAAAGGCCTCCTCCAATATTCTTAATTCTGGCCTTTCTATGGCCACTCTACCCCATGTAATTCGCGCGACTTATCTTATGTCTTATGTCTTACGTCTTACTCTCTCTATCTTTTTCCATTCCTTGGGCACCATTGTGTGACTATTTTACTCCATTTATCCCTTCCTCTGATCATGTGGCCTGTCCATTTTCACTTATGTCTTCTCATTTTCAGAGTTATATCCTGGGCCCTAGTCTTGCTTCTGATGCTGAATCCCTGAGAGTAATAACTTCAAATTAAAAAAGTTTAGTGAGTGAATTGTGTTTCAAAAGAAAATCAAATTTTTGTTATTACAGGTTGGACCTTGAAAGCCTTAAGACAGACTTTGAAGCTAAGTTTCCAAAGTTAAGTGAGAAGTTATTGAAGGAGGCATCAGAGAAGATTGCTGAAATGATTGAGAATGAAGAAGATTGATAATTTTTTCTGCTATATTTTATTTCCTAGGCATCAGAGAAGATTGCTAAAATGATTGAGAATGAGAAGATTGATCGTTTTTCTTCTATATTATTCTGAAATTACTATAAATCGTTAGTGTTATATTTTATAATATTTACTGTAAATATAAAAAAAAAATTGGTCTATTTGGGGAGTCTATGTAAAAAATAATATCTAGATAACATATAAGGGCTGGATGCACCACTCCATTTTCAGAACCCTAGTTTCTAGCTGTGTTTTTAAGATTTATTTGAACTATTTACCTACTTATCTATTTTATTATGTAATGTATAATTTTCACACCATACACTGGTACAGTGGACATTTATATAACATGTGCCATGCATGTAATCATCCCATTACCTGTGTTTAGCATTTATTTTTATTTAAAAAAAGGAGGAGATTCTCAATTCGTTTTTTTTTTATGTTTGTTTCTTGATATCTTCGCAAACTGATAACCGATCTTGATGATTCTATTGTTGTTGTATAGAGAATGATCCCGTGGTGGTCCCGTTTTATTCCTGAGGGATTGTAACTTTTCCCGTGAAACTCAAAAAACATCATCTTACGGAATCACGACTAGCCGAAACTTTTTATCTCTTACTCTTTAGACTCTAAATTTTTAATTAAGTGGGTCATGTTATAGTTAATTGGAAACACCTACATATGTAATAAATTATGATTTACCTGAAATTATGTAGGTATAGTATGTTTATAGAATAGAGTTTAGATTTTATTAAACAGCGTTTTTAATAAATTATGCTGTGATTAAAAAATGGTTTCATTAGCTTAGTATCTATAGAACACATTTTTATATGAATGTTGTGTTGGCTCTCAGTACACCGCGTCCCATCGCCCGTCTGCGAATTTACTTTATTTGCTCGGCTACTAAAGGTTTAATTTCGTATGGAAAAATCTTTTGTGCACGACCGGGTTCGAATCCACAGATAGCGGGCTACCTCCCTCTAGGCTAACACAGCTCGGAAAAAAAACAAACAAGCTCACTATTGTCTTTTCCACGATAAACATCTTCAGATCATACTCAGTGTTCCTTGAGGATGACAGGATGCAAGCCCATCGTCGCTCATTGGAACACCAACTTCTGTTCACTGATGCTATCAAAGTGATTCTCTGTGATGTGATTATTGTATTTTGCAATAATATGTAGTTGTCTCGGGTCTGGTTGTTTTCTATGTATAAAATGAACCTATAAATTATAAAAAAAGTATATCAGTCATGTAGTTCCCATAATACAAGCTCTGCTTAGTTTGCGGCTAGATACTGTGTGAAAAATGACCAGTATTTTAATTATTAAAAAGCTTATGCTATAAGCCTATATAAGCCTTTACAGGCATCAGTGGAGCCGAAGCTAACACTAAGAGGCCTTTTTGACAACAACACTAAGACAAATACATAAAAAACGTTATTTTGTGGATGTCGAGTTGTCGACTGATGAAACTATTGGAAATATTGGGTAATAAACTGGGCTAATGCAGGAGTATATGCTAATGGTTGCTGGGCTATGTAGGATGAAACGGCACCTGCCAATTCTGACTAAAATTCAAATCAAATATTAGGCAGGTGATGAGTTGCCGTCAAACGGGCCTCGTAAGTGGCTCCAACAATATGCAGTGTAGATGCAACGTTGCTGTGAACGGGTAAAGTGTGTCGAGAGGTGTGCTGCAGTTACACTAAACGCTACTCCCGTGATTTATATATGCCTTTTTATTACTTTTACCTTTGGAGCATAGGTTCTCCACACCCGACCGGCCGGCTAAGTCATGCCGTGGGTCAGAGGTCTCTATCGACTCCAGGGAGTAACGGGGCTTCGGGGCTTATTATTATTATAATTATTGTATTCTGATATATATCCAGGTAACGAGCTATCGCGTCAGCTGGACATGTGGTTGTCCAAAGCCGACTTGACTCACGGGCCGGCGCGCGCCATCATCGCACCGTAAGTATCCTATTCTACCACAAAATAAACGCGAAAGTTTGTGAGGATGGATGTTTGTTACTCTTTCACGCAAAAACTACTAAACGGATTTTGATGAAACTTTACAGTAATATAGCTTATACATCAGAATAACACATAGGCTACTTTTTATCAGGGTATACGATGCCGGTGAAGCCGTGGGCAGAAGCTAGTTGATTATAAATTATTTGCGGCCCGATTATACTGACAACCACTTGACAACCATTCGCCATCGCCACCACGTTTGACCGGGCCCTTAAAGTTTACGATAAAACCCCTTAAAACACATACAACCAAGCAGTAATGCTCGCATTGCTGTGTTCCATTGATATCTAAGCTCGCTTAGCTAATCAAATATTAATAGCTGTGCCACGGCCGCCCTCGGCCGCCGTTCACTGCATCGCCCGCGCTATTACCTCTTTTGCTTGGATCTCCTAAGGGTCGTAGCGTAATGTTAAATAGCTTATAACATTCCTAAATTATTTTATTATTAATGTTTAACGTATTTAAATTATTTATCTTCAGGCATGCTGGTTATTCATACTGCGGCGCTTGCGCGGCCTTCGCTTACCGGCAGATCAGTCCTGTGGTTGTGTGAGTATCAACATCAACAGACTGTAGAAGTCTGAGCCGAATAAAAAAAGTTTTGCGTTCATTTTGAAAAGTTGTTTTTTTTCCTTTTTAATCGCTTTCCATAGGCGTTGTTTGAAGTTCATTTTATACGTTAAAACAATTGGATTGAAAGGGGTTGTTTTTATCCTGAATGTTGTATTTTTAACAAGGAAACAATTCGTTGTATAATTTTTTATAGTTTAATAGTAATAGTAAAAGTTTTCAAACTGATCGCAAACTTTTTTACTTTAGAACAGAGCTCAGAGACAAAGATAAAGATTTGTGCTAAATACCTACTCCCAATCTGTGCCATCTATCTAAGCTAAACATAAAAAATCGTTTGTCCTGACTAACTAATTTATCAACGCACAGCCAAAACTATTAAGTTTAGAAAGCTGACATTTGGAACATAAGTTTATTGTATTCCGTAAGCAACCGCTTATAAAGGATTTTTTGGATATTTCAACTTTAACTTTGTACGAAAGTGTTTTCATCAAAATTTTAATTACAGTGAGCATAAATAAATAACGACTTTTTTTAGGGTTTTTAGATTTTCAAATTTAAAGGGGGTAAGGGGTGGGGGGTGAAAGTTTGTATGGGAGTATCGGTTTTTTTAAAGTAGGAACAAGAACATTTTAATCATAAATCAATAATGACGTGTTTCAGGGTTTTCGGACTTTTTACATTTTAAAAATGTGATTAATTATGTGGGTGTAATGTTTTAAAAAAACACGACTCCACGCGTGTAAAGCCGCAGTCAACAGCTAGTGTTAAGATGTTTATCGACTAACTTTGTTGTTGCCAGGAAACGTATCTTCATCCTGGGCCCGTCTCATCACGTGCGTCTGAACGGTTGTGCGTTGTCTTCCATGGATAAATACCAAACTCCACTATACGACCTCATCATCGATAAACAGAGTAAGATTTTTTTTGTTTTAGTTTACCGAGATAAAAGGAAGAGGTTCTCAATTCGTCTTCAATTGAGTCGTTCGATTACGACGCGTTTGTTTCATACATCTCATAGTGATTTTCACAATAAATTATATTTGTTTTGTTAACAGTTTACGCGGAATTGGAAGCGACGCGACAGTTTGAATGGATGGACACACAAACCGACGAGGATGAACATTCAATTGAGATGCATCTACCCTATATTGCTAAGGTTATGGAGGAGTGAGTATTCATACCTTATCTATACTAATTATAAGTATAAGTATTATAGGTATTTCTTTGTATATAAACTTTGTTTATATATATATATATATATAAACTTTGTTTATATATATATACATACACACATAAAATAGGTACATGTTAGTATCTATATTTTGCTGTAGTATGTTTTCCGCGACATCAAAGTACGGACGGTTTTATAAAAAAAAAAATCGCAGCTGGAATCGAACCTGGCATCTGTTGCGTCGCAAGCGACTACTCGCCCTCCGCGCCATCAATGTATCTAATTGATCCTAGTGTGGAATCAGGACTATGATTCTTATGACTATGATTAATGCGGCGGGAATCGCAGAAGGTGGCGGGATTCGCACCCGCAACCTTCTGCGGCCCCTTGCCCACTGCGCCACATAGGTATTGGGTGAATATATATATATATATATATATATATTTGCAGTTTTCGAACTACAGACTAAATGCACTTTCCGCGACTCCTTTAGCTTGCAGCATCCCCTGTATACATTTATTTGTATATATGTTTAAGCGTGATTATTTGTTTATCGAAACATGCTTGATGGATTTCGAATGTGGTATCTTTAGAAGCGTCATGATCCTTATAGTGACAAATTCAATTCAATTCATCTTTTGACAAATTACATGTTCTTAGATAAGTCATTTTAACAAAATACATATATAGTTTCATAATAATCCATTTATAAAATACATTATTAATCATAAATATGTCAAAGAATTATAATAAAACTATATGATTTGCAACATCAAAACGAATCGCGAGTGAATATTAAAGTCTAAAAACTTATTTTGTTTCAGATACCAGACTGGCTTTACTATTATACCCATCCTGGTCGGATCCATATCCCCCGAAAAGGAAGCTAAGTAAGCAACCACCGAATATTCATTTTCAGTTAATTTATTCGTCAACATTTTGCATTTATGATATACTAGCCTCTGCCCACGGGTTAGCCCGCGTGGTACCCGGATAAAAAGTAGCCTATGTGTTATTCCGATATATATAGCTTAATTAGTGTAAAATTTCATTAAAATTCGTTCAGTAGTTTTTTTATGTAAAAGAGTAACAAACATCCTCACCTCATCCTCATGTTGTTAAAAAGTCAATTATGAAATTTCATCCTTCATATTTTACACCCTTTCGGGTGCAAACAACCCACCCATTAAAAAAGTTTCAACTGAAATAAAATAAATTTAGATCCGCTCACAATTGGCCAATATATCGCGTAACATACACACAAAAAAACAAACAGACGAATTGAGAACCTTCCGCTTTCTTGAAGTCGGTTGAAAAGTAAAAATGCGTTTTTTTGTTAACTTTCACTTTTATTCCAGTTACGGCGCGATATTAGCACCGTACTTGGCGGATCCTCAGAATCTGTTTGTGATCTCATCCGATTTCTGCCACTGGGGCTCCCGCTTCCGGTACACGTGGAAGGACAAGGCGTCTCCCATCCACCAGAGCATCGAGTGGCTCGACAAACAGGTGACC
Organism: Perizoma affinitatum; assembly: GCA_961405105.1. Classification (NCBI taxonomy): domain Eukaryota; kingdom Metazoa; phylum Arthropoda; class Insecta; order Lepidoptera; family Geometridae; genus Perizoma; species Perizoma affinitatum. The sequence continues at coordinate 15,178,515 of OY560186.1, read as the reverse complement.
AGTGTGTTAAAGGAATCTATACTAATATTAGCTGTGCACCTGACTCCCTAAGGGTCGTAGCGTGACGTTTTAAAGCCTAACCTTCCTCAAGAATTGAGCTATCAAATGCAAAAAGATTTTTTCAATACCCACTGGTAGTTTTAGAGATTAGCGACTTCAAACAAAAAAAAAACAAACAAACTCTTCAGTTTCATTATTAGTATAGATAATTGTTGTTGTAAGTTTGTATATAGGTAATCCCGAAAATTACTTGACCGATTTAAAAAAAAAACACCAATACTTAGATTGGACCTACAGGGTGGACATAGGCTGCATATTATCCCGTTAAAATAAAAGGGCTTTTCATGGGGACCAATTTTGTGACGTAAGAAAAACGGACGAGCGAATGCTACGTTTCATCGAATACTTTTCATCCGGGTACCATGCGGGCGAAGCCATGGGCAGTCGCTAGTCAAGTGAAAAACAAAAACACAAACACAAACATACTCTGATGCATATTACTTATTTAAGCTGAAATATTTTTTGGTGTGCAATAAAGTATTTTCTATGTATCTACGATCTTTGAGGATACCAGAGGGGTAGTGTGTAGCACGTCCAAACATTACATTTGGCACATGCCCGGGGTTCTGCCCGGTAGTAGTTAGACACGTGACAGATGGCAAGCCGCTGTTAAAAACAAAAAAAAAGTAAAAACATTAATCATCTATTTTTATGAATAAATGTATTATTAATATTTATATTTATTGTAATTTTCAGGGTATGAATATAATCGAAAAATTAGATCCGAAGGCATTTACGGAATACCTTAATAAATATGGCAACACTATCTGCGGGAGGCATCCAATCGGAGTTCTATTGCAAGTATGTATTCTCAATCTTAATTTTATTATACCGATTCAACGGGATTCGAACCCGCATCTTCGACTCTGTTCGGCAATCGTTGTAATAACAATCTCCAAATGATTTGTTGCGATAAAAACCTATTTAAAAACAATACTTGGAGTCATACAAATCGATGCAAAAACCGCACCGCAATCGAATAAGCCGTTTCGGAGATAAATGATAAACCAACAAACATCTCATGGCAAACGCATATACGGGCTCCTTAAATCGCGGGTGAAAACAAACTCGTCTTCGGTGGCTTGTCGGGTGAGAAGCCGGCTGAGACACAGAAGATCCGGGCTCGATTCCCGCTGCGGGTTTTTACGTCCTGCAGATATTTGTTTCGGGTTTGGGTGGTGTGGTACATAGTACTCGTTGTTCCTGATAACTACGACACAGGAAATCCTAGTGTGTTTTGTAGTAGTAGGATTTAAATGGTATAAATTATTTGTAACTTTCATACTCTATAACTAACAAATTAAAAAGCTGAACAGATAAAATAAAGTGCTTGGGTCTGGGTGTTTTCTATGTATAATATATATGTATCTACATAGAAAACATAATTAGTATATCAGTCATGTAGTTCCCGTAATACAAGCTCTGCTTAGTTTTGGGCTAGATGATGATGTGTGGAAAATGTCCAACATTTTTTTTATAATATATTTATAAACATTTTAAAAATACTAAAGGTTGTTATTTTAAGGGTACAAAGCCTGCGGCTATTGGGTGTTTATTTAAGTGTTTAATATTTGTTTCCAGGCTATAACGAAGTTGCAAGCTCAGTCGTCCGCTCCGAGTATGTCCCTCAAGTTCTTGAAGTACGCACAGTCCTCGCAATGTATGACCATGCAGGACTCATCGGTCTCCTACGCGAGCGCTTCGCTGTGTTTCGAATAAATTATTATTTTAATATGGGGGTCTCAATGAAACAACACAAAACGTAGAGTGGAACAAGAAAACATGTTGTGCTGACCTTACAACCTATAATGTGGGATAAAATCAAGAAGCTTAATAAAATAACGCAAACCCTTGTCACTTTGGTGTGAGTTATCGGAGGAATTTCACTCTCTTTTGTCTATGTTGACCCCTTGAGCTCGATTCACCTCATTCTACTGTTACTATACAAGACGTGGGCTCCAAATACAATGTTTAGACTTGCCTCGGACTACTCCCTTGGTATTATCACGGATCTGCGTACCAAGTATGAATCCATGGCCATCATAGATAATACTAAGCATGTTTCTGTAGCCATTCTGATTCAGTATGTATCTTTGTGAAGTCGGTTAAAAATAGAATCCACAGTCAATTATTGAAATTTGAGGGTCTAAGTTATTGTTTATAATGTGAATGTGCAATGGAATAAAGCAATGTATATTAAGTAGGTACAATAAGAGCACATACTAAAATATTTTAAGTTAAAGATTTTTATACTAACTTTTTTTTTACATTTTATATAATTTGAGAGTAACGTTGATGACGTTTATACAGCACGATATCAAAAAAATAACTTTTTTTTTGGTGGGATAATTAACAAACCAAACATCAATATGGCAACACCCGCGACGATAAGAGCCCGTAGATGCGTTTGCCATACATAATATTTTTGTTAGTATGTGACCATTCTATTACGATATACAGTTTTCTAGTATACAGATCGAATATATAACACCAATTTTACATAATGTTACATTGTAATCCTCTCATGTCCATGTACAATCTTCTTTACTTATTATATATAGTGAAGAGTGAATAGAACAGCAAGTCTTGAATAAGATTGTAAAATTCCCGCCAAGTATTTTACAGATAATACATATATCAGATCCTCGCGAGTCTATCATGCGACATGCCAATGTCGCAAGATAGGCGCGGAAATAGGTTGACAGATACTAGAGTACTAGTTAGTTCCAAAGAGGTTTTAAGGTGTACGCGCGTCACAATTTATTTCCGAAACGGCTCACTGGATTGTAATAAGCTTCTTATCAACACGCCACCAGGGGGCGCTGCGATAGGCGATGGAGAACACGTCGGGGGGTTTTAAAACACTTTTACTTGTAACTGAAAACTGTGATTTCTTAACGTTTGTGAATTTTATGTAAAATAACTGATGTACAAATTGTATCGGCAAGCTATCGGTCTCAAATTAGCATTTATTTTGTTGTAATAAGTTACTTCTCGATTAAAGATTATTTACTAAAGTCGTGTTTGATTATACATAAGAAATTGATCATCATTATCATATTATTGTTGTAAAGATCTTATCTATAAGAATGCTGGACCTTTTTCACGCAGCATCATCTAGCCCAAAAGTAAGCAGAGTTTGTGTTATTGGAACTACATGATTGATATACTATCTTGTATATATAATTTGTATGATTTGAGAAATAGGCCCCCTAAAGTCACTAGGTAGTAAACTTTGAAACTTTTTCTTTTTCAAAGCTAAGAAAAATTACGTACATTTTTAAGCCTCAGCTGGATCAACTAGAAACTGGTGTAGCTGCGTTGTATCACACGACAACAACACAGGAGGTAACACAAAATAAAAGTATGTTGTCTCTGCGCTACTAGGCAGGATTAATAAAATATCTTACCTTTTCAAACTCAGGATTAGATAACATAATTATAAGTTTAACAGGTATTTATCTTGCCTGTTCTAGAGATTAGGGTCTGCCTTGGCAGCGCACAACATACGTTTTCGGAACTACCAACTAGTTGTTCCACAACTTGGAACAATTAGTTGGTAGTTCCGTTAGAACAACTTTGCACAATCAGTTGTGCTATAAACTGTTCCTTACATAGAAATGTTCCAAATGACATCACCCTTTCTGGGTGGTCATAAAAAAATCTAACAACCTAACCTATCCGAGTCGGATTTACCAAAAAAGGATTTTTTAGTTGCGTCAAATTGCAAAAATAATGTTTGGGATAGCACAACTGATTGTGCATACCGATTTATCCGTAAGGAACTCGCTGAAAGAAGGCAGTACATAGCGAAAGCCTTTTCAGAGCTAATTCCGTACTGCGAGATTCACCGATAGTTAGAGTACCTACCTATGTGAAAATTCCCGTTTATATGGATAGAATAAAATAATAAAAAACTAAAATGATTTTCAGTACATATGTATTGAAGTACAACTTAGCTTATTTATTTTCTAAAACTCGTCGTAATGTCTTGTTATCTTCATAGGAACCACGAATGAGAAGACACAGTAAATAAACAGGGCGAACAGTAAAGTCACACATAAATGTACGCTCATTTTCACAATAATTTCATGACAGTAACACAAAACTTCTGGCTTTTCGTAGTTCACGAGTTTTCCAGCAATTTTCGGAGCGGTCACCCGCATTTTGCTTTTCATTATTCTTCTTTTCGGTTTGTTTATGTTTTTGGTTATAAATTCTCCGTCTAAGTCTACTTTATACCACGACTTGTGTTTGTTGAAATCTGTGAGCTGTAAGTTACAATCTGTTGTATATTCAGAAAGATCCATCTATTGTTGAACTGTTATTTTGAGATTTTATTATAAATATTGGTGTGGTGCAACTTTTCACGTAGAATTTTGATGTCTGAATGACAGAATTAGGTTTTGGCAGGATACATAGATGTCTTCTTTGTACTGGAAGCTTAGTTTTAAATCAAACGAGGTTTTCTTAGCGTTCGAGTTATTGCGCCAATGGGCGAAACAAATATATTAATAGGTTTTAATAGAAACACAGGGAAAGAATAAAATTACGATTGTACTCCTTCCAAAATAGAAGGATGAATGAAAACATTATGTAGTAAAATATAAACTTTATTTCTTTACATACAACCAATATTAGTTTTTTTCTACAGTCAACTGCTTTTAAGTTCACAATTTAGAAGTCTCGAAAATTAATTTAAAACAAGCTAACCTTTTAAAGTTTGTTACAATATTTTTATTTTATTTTCCTTTATTATATTTTACGCCTGCTGAAAGCCAGGAAACCTCTTCCACGCTCAACCTCATTGCAAAAAGCAAGCGTAAAAATCACGTTTTATTAATTATCTCTGTTTATTTAAGTATCGTGTTTAAATAGAAAATTACGTGGTAGCTAGTGTTTTTTTTAATAAATATATACAGAATGCACATGAGGGCTTAAAAGAGACCTCTGCGAAGTGCAATTAATCATTTCAACACACTGGTTCACTAATGGAGTTCAGGAGAACATGCAGGAATAAACCAGGATCTGTTTGCGCTTCTAACTGAAATATACCCTCTACTACCCTCCACGTCCTTTCAAATTGCTGGATCAGTCGCCTGATTCCAAACGGCATCGAACCCGCACTTCGTGTTGATCGGCCGACACTTCTAGTATCGAACCAGCACCACAATAACAATCATAATACATACATTTTTGGTTTAATATTAATTGAAAAGGGTTGCGCTCGCGCAAATTGACCGCCGCGCCGTTCGGTTTTCAAACACAACCGAAGTTCATATGTAAATAGTTCCCATTTGTTGAGGGTGGGGGCGCTGCTGTCGCCGGCCCCCGCGATTGGTCGATTCCGCTCATCGGCAGCGGTGGAGATCCACCACCTCCAAAAACGCGGAGGGCCGTCAAATTCAAATTAAAAAGCGCAAACATGACTTAGTTATGTTAGAGTTACTGTGAAAATCATATGAAATAATATATAAAATACAATTAACCAAGAATTCATATTTAAATTTAAAAATGGAATATTTTAAGAATATTTATAAGATGTCAAGGTGTCACTATTCACTCCTGGATCCCATTTTAATGCGGCATTTTACAGTAGTAACAATATGATACAAACCTTTTCTATCTTTTTAAAATAAATAACACATTTTTAACATAATACAACAATTTCAATTACAACATTTCATAAAAGAACATTGAAATACATTTCTGCTACTGCGTTTTACATTTTTATTTAATTAAAGAAAAATGTTAAAAACCAATCTACTTGCAATGAAAATATAACTATTTTTCACTAAAAACGGGTTTATGGGTTTAAATGTTTCCCGCGGTGTTTTAGTGGCATCGTTCGCAATAAAAGAGTGAGAATGATATGAATGGTAGATCGATTCGTCTGTGATCTACCCGCAAATCATTCAGTTCCTTCCATGATCGTGATAGATGCAACTTTGCTGTAATATCGGGAAAACATCCAGGTAAATATCCAGTTTTTTGTAAAAAAAAGTATTGAATAACCATACATCATTTTTATTTGCAATAAGCTGAAATGTTTCTGTGGAAACTGTATACATACTGTTATCTATTGAAATTATGAAGTCGGAGAATCCTATAGGGTGTCCCAGAAAGTGTACTATTCAAATCCTACTATTAGGAAAGGGATTACTCACCACATAATGTGAACAACTTTTTTGTTCTTCAACTTCCGCAACTTCAGCTATTTTAATTTAAAAAACAAAGTTAAAAGCCCAATGTTAACATCTTTATCATTTCATAGCGTCTTAAAGTTGCAACAAGAACTAAAATAAGTAAATCAATTTACAAAATCATTCTATTTTGTAAATTCGACTTATTTACAGACAAAACAATTGTTAACTTTCATGCACAGAGAATACCTTTCGGGTTCACTCTGAACTGGGACACCTTTATATATATATAAATATGATCATACGGTTCTATGGATATTTTACTGTTTATAAATAAATATAATTAAAACTAATGTCCCATCACGAATTACCGCGGCTGGTCGAAGGATGATCTGAAATGAAAAAAAGGTGTTTTTTTTATATAAGTCGACGACCTCTGTGGCGCAGTGGGCGAAGGACGAGACGCAGAAGGTTGAGGGTTCGATCCCCGCTGCGGGACAAATGTTTGTATGCTCTGCAAATATTTGTCTCGTGATTGGGTGTTTTCAATGTCTATATGTAAGTATCAGAAAAATAAAAGCATATATAATTAGTATATCAGTCATTTAGTTCCCATAACACAAGCTCTGATCACATTTGGGCTAGATGATGCTGTGTGAAAAATGACCAGCATTATTTATTTACTTATTTAAGTATTTTATAGAGAAATTCAGTATGCTTGCATTCTAAGGGCCCGGTCAGAGGGCGTGATCGTGAGCCGTGAGCGTGAACGTGACCATCAAAGGGAAATGTTTATCAAAACATGCAGTGCGCGTGCATGTTTTGATCGTCACCGCATCAGTTCGACCGGCTCTTTACATGTAAGCCTTCATCCAGAAATCATCGAAGTATTCGCGGCATAGTCAGCGCAGAACCGATAACCGCTGGGCATGAAAGATTCTCGAATGGCGATCCTTTTTCCTTTTTTTAATGGACTTTAATACTGCAGGACCGTAGATGCCACATATTTGCAGGGAATTCATTGTTTGTTTTTAGTTGATACTTGTGATTTCAATGCATAAAAACGTATTCACCTATTTATAGACTTTAGAAGTTACAAAAGCTTATAAAGCTTTTGATATAACAGGGACATGAGATTTTTTACCCGTTATGTCTCAGGGTCGGCAACGGATACCTCTGGTGTCGCAAGCGTCCATAGGTTACGGTAACCGCTTACCAACAGGTGGGCCGTATGCTTGTTTGCCACTTTAGTTATATTATATTTAAAAAAGTTACCTTTTTCGTTGATCACTGCTGCATCGTCCTGAAAATATATTTTTATATAAACATTCAATTTTCAATGTAACGTTAAAATTTCATCGTTCGTGATAAAATAAGCGGCGATATCAAGCTGTCATGCAAATGAACGTACTAAAAGCGATCACATCTTGGCAACCTTTGGATGGACAAGATCGATGTGATCAAACAAAGACGATCTTTTTCTTTATTGTACACACAAATAAACACTTACAAAATGCAGAATCAAATGGCATGTACTCGCATTTCTGGCGACATATCGGAAGTAAGAATGCAAATACTTTGTACTACTATTACCACCCCACAATCAAATTCTGAACAGAACTAAAAGCGGTCACTTAGAAGCGATCCCATATATGCGTTTGCCGTAAGAGGTAGTTTGTCTGTCACCATATATCTCCGAAACGGCTAATCCGATTCATATGCGGTTTTTTGAAATCTAGTCCTGTGCCACCCTGTACTGACCTGTCTGGTTGTCCTGGTGACTGTCATACTCTGCTGCGGCACGGTGCAGTCAGGCTCCACTCCGAGAGAGGAGTAGATCTCGCGCAGCATCAGCAGCATTGTGTCCTCAGATTCCCTGGAAAAATTAAATGTAAAAAAAAACTGCAGGACATTTACACACATACATTTTTTATGTAAACGCATACATATTATACATGGAAAACACCCAGACCCGAGTCAAACATTTGCAAATCTAACAAACATTTAATTTTATCCCGCGGCGGGAATCAAACACCTGCGTCTCAGACTGGCCTTCGCCCACTGCGCCACAGAGGTCATCAAATAAATGATTTTATACAAAGGGTTTATCACACGAGTCATAACATAGATGGCGCTTAAGGTACATTTTAGTAAGGAATACACACCGCTAACTGTAGGACAAATGTTATATGTATTTTTTGTAATTGTGCATATTATGTCAAGTGCTCAATAAAGTATTTTTATTATATAACGGGTACAGTTGTTTCATGAAATGGTCACGGCGTCCGCTCAGCCATGGTTTTCGTTTCACTTTGCGTTTAGTTGCCGTGCTAACGATACTCGCTGCCATAAACTCTCGTGAACACAATAAGCAGACGAGACGGATGCTCTTGCGCTCACGCAAACTAAAACAATGTGCAAGTGCATGCAGCACAACGAACATTACAAACGGACTTTGTGAAATGTAACATATCCTGTACACAATTTCTAGTTACTTCCACAGCTCTAGATTTGACTGTTTTAGTAACGAATCCATACGGGTAATACAATTTCTCGTTATATTCACAGCTCTAGATTTGATAGCTTTGCCTCTAGCCGACCATTAAATTACCAGTAACCAAAATGGCTGACCATTAACTCACCAGTATCCAAAATGGCTGACCATTAACTCACCAGTAACCAACATGGTTGACCATTACCTCACCAGTATCCAACATGGCTGACCATTAACTCACCAGTATCCAACATGGCTGCTCATAGCGAAGAGGTATTCATTGATCATTTCGAGCGGCGCTTCCTGCAGCACGTAGTCGATGCGGCGGCCGTCGTTCAACTTCCCCAGCATTTCGGGCGTGGTCTGTCGAAATACGTTATGCGCATTCAATCATACACTCATATTTATTATTATTAAGAAAGAAAGACCCATTTTGCATGTCCTACATCAAGGCAAAACAGGTGCTTACCAATTATAATAAGTTTTTATTACCTACCTTTAAAAAAAACTATGAGTATATATTTTTTTAAAGGTAGGTTTTTGGATTTGGCTGGTGACTTGTGACGATGAAACCAATCCGAAATCAATTCTTGAAGACAACACAGCGATTGCTAAAAAACTGCATCACAAGCCGCTGAGCGTTTCTCGTGTTTGTTCGTACCACGCCTTCCAACAACGGAAGGTTTGTATAACAAACAAACTCTACTCTTTAAGAAAATACTGTTATAGTACACCGATTCTCTTGAGGCTGAGTCCTCGACCTTGTTACTTACATACATACCTACAATGTTAAGTACCTACTTATTATTACTGTACTTAGGCTAGGTATTATCTTTAAGTGTAAGTAAATAAATTCCCATTTTGTTTTTTTTTTATAATAAACAAAATAGAATTCTTAAGAATGTACAACGGTCTTATCACTTAGAAGCTATCTCTTCTAGAATATTATAGTGAAGATGAATATTTGTTGTAAATAATTTGTTTTTTATGTAATGCATGAAAAAGGTAAATAAATTAATAATGACCAGTTCAGCGTTCAATTGTTCTTCCTTCGCTTCATCACAAAGTTGCTCTTTCTCCATTTCCTCTTCCACCACCTAGAATTATAAAAAACACAGGCTTTAGTTACAAAGATCTTTAAACAGTTGTTTATCTAAACAGTTGGTTTTCAACGGTTGAATTTGGATTGAGCCGTATTGCACTAGTGGGATGCAGATAGATAGATAGATAGAAAATTATTTATTATACAGCTAAAGAGAACTGTACATAGACGAACTTAATGCTAGATAGCATTCTCTTCCAGCTAACCTTTGTGTAGTAAGGAAAAGTCTTGATGCTATTATATGCTAGAGCTATACTATTACTAAAACACAAACACTATTATAATTATAAGTTTAACGAGTCTTTATCGCGTTTACCTTTTTTAATATATTCCCGACATTTCGACTGTCCGTTAAACTTATAATTATGTTATCTAATCGCGAAAGTTTGAAAAGTACTACAAACACTATTCCCTAGATAAACATAATTACATATACCATATACTACCCACCTACATAACCTAACCTTATAAGTTACAGATAATATTTCATAAACTACTAAATATTCTATATTATATTAGTAGTTTATGAAATATATACAAACATTTGTCCCGCGGCGGGAATCGAGCCCGCAACTTTCTGCGTCTCGGGCGGGCCTCCGCCCACTGCGCCACAGAGGCCAGGACTCATGTAGAACATTAAATTAAATTTAAGTTTCTACATACGAGTAACGCCCCAAGTTCCAAGAAATAAAAGTACGGACGAACGATGCGACGCCGGGGCGGCCATAGCACAGCTAATAAATAAATAATGCTGGACATTTTTCACACAGCATCATCTAGTCCCAAACTAAGAGCTTATGTAATGGGAACTACATGACTGATATACTAAACGATTCAAGTTACCTTTTCCAGTTGTCCGTCTGGGGGCGGGCTGGATTTCCATTTGTTCCACGTGGTCCTCAAAGACTCCACTAGCTTCTGTTTCAAATCTGCTCCGACTCGCACCATGGTGTCCTTCAACTCTTCATGGTGGCAAACAAACAGACATTTATTAATTTTTTAGCCTCTGCCTGCGGCTTCGCCCGCGTGGTACCCGGATTAAATAAGTTATATTACTGTAAAGTTTCATCAAAATCCTTTCGGCTGTTTTTGCGTGAAAGAGTAACAAACATACATCCATCCTCACAAACTTTCGCGTTTATAATAGAAGTAGTATTTATTTTACTCCCACACCAACAATTGATGCTAAAGCATTTTATATTAGCCATCCAGAATTAAATTATATGAATCAAATATATGAATAAATAATAATTAATAATAAATAATGTTGGACATTTTTCACACAGCATCATCTAACCGAAAAGTAAGCAGAGCTTGTGTTATGGGACTGATATACAACTTATATTTGTAAATAAATACATATTATACATAGAATACCCAAAACATACAAAGTTCTGACATCACACTAGAACTCCCTTTGTCGTGGGTATAACAGCTGAGACACGACAGGCGCGGGTTCGATTCTGAACATTTATTTATATTTTCTGCAGATATTTATCCCATGGGAACCACGACACAGATATTTAATTGGGGTCAGAACTATGTATATGTCTGTTAAATTAAATAAAAATGAATCTGACATGATAAATTCTTTAGATTCGTTTTTATTTAACTTAGCCGGCTAATGCGGGTTCGATTCCTGCTGCGGTAAAAATGATAATTCTTTAAGTGTTGACCCACAGTTAATGGAGCTTACACCCACGCATCGAGCCGAAAGCATCCCAAATATTTCTATGTATTCTATGTACATTAGTAGTATATCAGTCATGTAGTTCCCATAATACAAGCTCTGCTTACTTTGAGTCTAGATGATGCTGTGTGAAAAATGTCCGTTATTTATTTATTGTGCTGGTATATGTAGGTACCTAAGTGCATTCTCTTCCTGCCCTTGTGGTGTGGAATCAAGAATGGCTTCGCATCTTGCAGTAGCGGGTTTATAAGTGGCTCGATTCTGTAAAAGGAATACTGTTTAATTTTTCGACGGTAACTTGGTTAACTCACCATTAAGGGAAGCCACAATATTTAGAAGCAGAAGCAGAGGTTGAATTTTTGAGTTGAATCTCAAAAAATTCAACCTCGGCGGGAATCGAACTCGCGATCTCCCCTGAAAAGTTTCAAGTGCAAAGTATTTCGACTAGGCGGACTCGATACAACCTCAATTCAATTCTAATCCAATCCAATTTCGTTTTATTATTTTATTTTCCAGGAACTCTACGCCAATTTCCAATGTCAACGTCAAAATCACATCAAAATAATTTACCAATTAAATAGTTATTTCATTAGTCATTAGTCTATTTCATTTAGTTCTATAAAAATCCACCAAATACTAATTCCAATCGTGCGCATTGCATTTAAGTGTATAAAATTGCAAGAATTCGATCCAAATACCGAATTGCGATTAGAATCGAGTGTCAAGGGTACAGAGGAGATTGGACAATAATGTTACCTGTAAGCGATCGGGTCATATGGATGGAAAATATTAAAGAAATTCTTGCAAGTCGGTAAAGCAAAATCCATTCCTAAAGCTTCCACGCCTCGGATGCACTCGAAAATAGCTGAAACAAGATATTTTATATATCTATACATATATCTATATTTTATATATCTATATAATAATGTTTTTTTTTTTTTTTTTTCATTTGCTAGTCTATTTCATGAGGCTATTTAACATCACGCTACGGTTTTTAGGAGCCGAGTAAAATAAATAATAGCGCTGGCGGGCAATGAGAAGCGGTGGGCTGGTCGGGAGCCGAGGCTACTAAAATATATAATTACACTCCCGTATTTTATCATAGCGCCATCTAGTGGTATGTGGTGAAAACTCTGCCCTAAAACCTTATATAATCATACGAAAATTACGTGAAAGTAGTTTACTTACAATACTTAAATGAAAAAAAAAAAGTCCTTGGAATAGTTTTTGAAAATGCTTACCTATAGGGCTCCCGAGAGCGTACAATGAAGCGGGCGGGAACTGCAGCTGTGGGTACTTCTCTAGAGGCTGCGTCGTGCCTGGAAGATAGCTCTTGTGGGCAGAAGACTTCCGAGACAGCGGAGCCTGAGACAAATTCATATTGTTGGACAAATATATATAATTGTAGCACTCAGTTTTATCAAGTTGAACGAAGACGTAACTAGATGTCGCCACTAGTAGATTAGAACGCGCTATCGATGCGTAATAAGATACGGATGGAGTATGAGGATACGGATGGTCTATGCTGGTACGGGTGGATTATGCGGATACGGATGGAATACCTTTTTGTGAAATACATCGTCATATCTAAAAAAAAATATTTTTTATAGATACTTACCTCAGGAGTCTGATGACAAAGCAGATCGTAAAGTATAACGCTGCCCAAGGAATGCCCTCCTAGAGAAATACCCCCCTTGAAGTTAGGGTTACGTTCCTTGAACAGATTGTAGATCCGGTTCAGCTCGGAGCAAACTGTGTCTATTATAGTCTGTGGAAAAGATCAAAATATAAATTTAATTAAAAAATAAATGCCGCATGTATGAAAGACTACGGCTCGATCTATTTGGTAGCTTTCTTTTTGTCATCGTAATTGACATGATTTGTGTTTTTTTTTTAAATCCACCGGAAATGTCGTAAATTACTTGGAATTAATTTGCCTAAAAATCATTTTAACCTAAATATCTACAGAAAAAACGTTTGACCTTCAATATCTACAGAATCAATGGATTAAAGACATGGTATAATGAAAAAAAATATCCCAAGGCGTTACATCGGTGTTTTTCCCTCACCTGATGGTACACTGGACTGGTGTAGAACAGCGCATCCAGCACCGTGTGATTGGTGAACGCCCTCAGCCGAGGAATGCTTTCCAAGGTCACTTTGTTCAAACGCTTGTCCACTCCACCTTCGCCGACGTGGAGTTGGGCGTGCCAGGATATAGGGAGCACCTGGAAATATTAATAAGATCAATATGATTATAAACAATAAGAATAAGATTTTTAAGAATAAGATAATTTTAATAACAACAAGAGATTGGGAATCTAATCTATACTGGTTTATTCATTTATTTAATTCTTTATAGCACAAGAAATAAAAATGTACTGACGGTGGGCTAAAGGTATTTTCTACCTGCCAACCTCAAAATTATACAAAGATGGTTGGCGTGCTACCTTAAAAGAAACAATAGTACAAACGGTTACCATACAACATTATACACTTGAAAATATGGTGTCGATTCTATTGCTCTCTTTTAACAGTAACAAAAGAAAGAGATAGCAACAATTTAAGTACTGTCAAATTGGTCAGTAAGGTTTTCCATAGAAGAAAGAAAGAAAGAATGAAAATATTAACGGAAAGAAGACATCATCTTTGCACTAATAAAGGTACCAAGGTACTTATATAAAAAAAAACACTTGTACCCATCTACCAAAACATGATGTGTGTGTTTCAGACAAAGCCTGTGCAATTCCCACTACCCCCTCTTTGACAGGAGTAAAATTCTTGCCGTCCCTTTCTTGCGTGGCTGTTTTCCAGATAAAGCCAGTGCCATTCCCTCTACCCCATTTGGGGGTATAGGCTGTTTACCCCCAAGTTGACAGATGACGAAGTGCATACCTCAACTCTGCTGACAACGCCGTTGTCATAGGAATTCCTGTAGTGGGACTGGAGCAACTGAAGGCTGGTGGATCTAAAGTCCTCCACTGGAAAATATAAGAAAAACATTTACGTCACATAACGTCAGCAGTTAAAACAGAAGAACTAATAGAGAACACGGTTCGAAATGTGTGATCTATTGCAATGTGGACTCTTTTTATCGCCAGTGCGGGCTAGTTCCTTGTAGCTTGCTAGATGGCACTACCGGCGCATTTCAGGCACTTCAATGTTTTATTTACTATAGCGCCATCTGTTGGCAGCATGTAGCAACGCTTCGAAGATCAGCCGATCAAAGTCGATACGTTTTTATTTTTTGAAATCACAAAAACGGAAAAAATAGTTCTTTTGTATGTTACTTACCGACTTCCTCCACCGATCTGAATCTCATGTCACACGCGGACCCGACTCCATGGCACAGCAGCAGCAGGTGATCGATGCTGGAGGGTTCAGGGTCTTCGATTTCCGACTCTTCGCAGCCGCGGCGGACCACGCGCGGACGTGATGTAGATTGCTGGAAGAAAGCCATTATCATTATTGCATCAATCAACTAATAATAAAGCTGAAGAGTTTTTTTATTTTTAATTCAATTCAATTCCATAATTTTTATTTCATGTGAAATAAAAGTATAGTATTGTCCATATTAGAGAAGACTATAACATAAACTAAAAAAAACTCCTTCTTGGTGCATAGGAGGTAGGTACATAGAGCCATTAGATTTACGAGTGCACAACATGCTCTCTCGTCCAGCGCTCCATGAAAGCACAGCCGGTGTCCACCCTCCCTGCAATGAGTTGTAGGTTAGCTGTTGGAACTGCCACGCACCCTACGCATTAGGGACCACGATATTTTTATTGTTTGTTTTTTTGTTTGAACGCTAAATCTCTGGAACTACCAGTCGGATTTAAAAAAATATTTAGCTTTATTCATGAGGAAGTTTATAGGCTGTTTAACGTACAAAGTGTACAAAACAAATTAACCTACAATGTGTGTACCTACATTGATATGCTCCTACCTACTTATTGTGCGAAATAATCACCTGATAGGTATTATCGAAATACGAGTAAACATATATTTAATTTAAATTTAGTTTATTCCAAAGAAGTACAAAGAAGTAGATCAGTACTAGTAGGTACTAGTGAAATATCTGTGACGTAGATTACGTTTTAATTACGATATCTAGGTTACAACAAAAAAAAAACAGTCTATAAACTTCTTTGTAATAAACAAACTTTAAATAAAAAAAAAATTACGCGTATGTATAATACTGAGTACTAGTATGTACTAGTATAATATCTGTGACGTGAGTCACGTTTTACTTACGATATTTAGGTTACTACTCAAAAACAGTCTGTAAACTTCTTTGGAATAAAAAATAAATACATTTAAAAACTTATAATAACGTGTACCTACTCTTACCAAATAAATGACCATAGAATACCAGGCGTTCATAACAAAAGGAGTTCAGAACAACTAACTTCATCCACCATGTTCCTCTTATACTCCCCAGCACCATGTACCACCAGGATGAGATGGTCGACCGCCGGTCTAAGGTTCTTCGCCACGCGGATCTTGGGAGGGTTGCGGTAAACCCGCTTCCCGAGGAGGAACTGGATGCAAAGACAAGGACGGAACAGGATAGAGGGAATGGGAATAAGGTATAGCTTCGTTGATCTGGATCAGTTGAACTATCTATAGATCGTTTGCAACGATGTTTAGATAGCCTAGCTGTTTCATCTGTATTTTTGTAATACTTGTACAAAGATGAATGCCAGTAGCCAAATAGTTTAAGATAACACCATATTGTTCAATCCACCATGATCCAATGTTGATTTAAATAAATTAAATTGAAAATTTTAATTGAATGAATAAATGTATTTATATATCTTTCTACGAAATAATTAATTAATGAATTAAAATACTTTATCGTACACCGTAAGAAAAATAGATACAACTTAGCAAAACTAAAAAAATCTTAAATTACAATGGGCGATCTCTTCTAGAACACCTTTGTCTTACTATGTTTCATACTTATAGAACACAAGATTAACAAGAGGGACCCCCCCCCCTCTTGTTAATCTTGTGTTCTCTCTTGTTAATGTTGGGGAACATAAGATTAGCTACTTTGAAGCCTCGACCCAACACTCCTAGTGTTCCTGTGTCGTGGGTATCAGGAACTACGAGTACCGTGGCACCACAATAAGCCATCCCTTTCTTGCGTGCACTACCAGTAAAAGAGAGCGACAGTTCAATCTAAGTCGGCACCAATGTCCACTGACCGGCGGTGAGCTGAACGAGTCCGCAGCACCACCATGCAGGAAGTGCACCATCACCGCTGGTCCGTGCATCACCACCAGCTCACTGTTCGGCAGCACCAGTCTCCTGTGCCATTCCCCCGTGGTCACGCCGTGACGATATTCTTCCTGAAATAAATTAATTGATAGATAAAACTCTTTATTGTGCACAAGCTCCTACACACGGCTCCGTCCGTGTGGTGCCTGCATAAAGAGTAGCCGATGAAAGGTAGCATTCACTCGACCTCTCTATAATATAAGAGTGACAGCATTTTACAGAACAATATACAAAAACATAATAAAGAACAAAAAACAAAAGAAATTCAGTAGAATAATAGAATTTAAACTAGCGTGAGGGAGGGAACAGCTTGAATGAATGAATGAAAATACTTTATTTGTACACCATAAGAAACATAAATACAATTTAACACAATTATGGGGAATGCAGTCGTGAGCGTGTTTGTTTTTCTTACCTCTAATTTATCGGCCACAGCCTCCGTATAGGGCACATATCTGGCGTCCGTGGTCCCTTTGTAAAACCAACTACATCTGAAACCAAGAATTAAAAGAAGTGAATGATTTAAAACGTAAATGATAAAAAGCTGCCCTTAAAGCTTTTGAAAAACGTCAGTTAATGTCAAAAATAACGCAGGGTGAAAAGGCATATTTTTTGCTATTTCTCTTCTCCAATACAATATATTCTGCTGCAGGTACTAATACAATCTTTTCGTTGCAGCTACACGCAGAATTTTTACGAAAATATTTACGGTAAAATATCAGTTTTTCTTCTCGTGCGCTTTTGTTAATCTCAACGCTCCTACTCATTAATCGTGTTTTATTGTTCACTTTTGTTTCGGTAATATAAATAACACTTCGAGAACCTAGAGTCTAGACAAATGTCTAGACATAGGTTTTAAGATGCCACTAAATTACTTCTATATAGTACTTTTCAAACTTTCGCGGTTAGATAACATAATTATAAGTTTAACGAGTCTTTATCACGTTTACCTTTTTTATTATTTTCCCGACGTTTCGACTGTGTTGCAATACAGTCGAAACGGGATGAACGGGCTTCAGTCGTGGTTACGGGATGACTTAATTTAATTAAATCTACCATATATTTAGTCATCCCTCAAACTCTTTACCCAAGACCCGTTAAACTTATAATTATATCTATGTATATACTCAGTTTGTTAAATAAATAAATCTAAATCTAAAAACACAATACACGAGAAGGTTTCAGAGGAAACCTCAAAGCGCCCCGAGTCGAGTATGAAATGAATTATTTGGAGAAATGTCTAAAAAGAAAAACAGAGTAAGCCTCGTGTAAATTAAACAAATTCCTGACGTGTTATATCGTTGCGTACCGAAAAGAGCCGATTGACGTATTAATTTTTTTAATAATGAAGCAATTTTATTCTCTATTTATTCATTCTTAAAGTCCTACATACTTAGTTAGGCTTAGGTCTAGTGTAGCTCTAAGTAGGTTGGTAGGTACATTGGCCCTGCATTTCCGAGCAAGTTGTGGAAAATATAATAGTTTAGGTGGTTCTGCAAAGAGTACTTACCTTCTGACATTAGTCGGCTTTTCCTTCCAATAGACAGCTATCCTCAGCCTACCAATGATATTGACATCGAATCTGCCTCCATCCGTCGGAATCAGAGTCTCTTCGCTGAGCTCCGCTGGAATAAATAAAAAACGCATCGGTCACACACATAGTCCTAAACCCACACTAGGATCCCCTGTGTCGTGGGTGTCAGAAACTACTAGTACCGTGGCTAAACAGCTAAACTCTGCAGAGCATGGAAACATTTGTCGATTAGAGGACGAAGATGCGGGTTCAAGCCTCGCTGAATCAGAATTTTCGAGACACATTTAAATGTAAATATATTAAATTAATAATATTATTCTATTATACTGTGTCGTTTTGACTAGTAAAGTTAACAGACGTTGTTTTTTTATGTTTAAGATTTTTATCCTGGATTCATGCAAGCAAAGCTGTGGCTAGAAGCCAGTTTTACATACAACTAGCTACTGCTTAAGTTTTCGCCGCGTGGTACCCGAATAAAAGTAGCTCTTATCATTAAATCGCAGCGTTCGTAAGAAACGCATTCGGGCGAACGTTTTTTCGTCGACTTACGTCGCAATATTACTCTCCACGAAAAGCCTTAACGGCATAATATACAGCCTATGTCCACGTGAGAAGGTTCGATTTATCGATCTCGCCACAGGTGTCGTCAAACTATTTAGTGATTATTATTGTAGTTAGAATTTAGAACTCACGACTGCGGTAAGCGTGCTCGAGCGCGTTGGAGTCCGTCATCGAGAAGCCACGCCAAACGGACTTGTCCTCTACGTCCACTCTGTAGAACCAGTGGTGTCGCACAGGGGCGTATTCCGCAGAGGAACGACTCTACAAGTTACAAGTAAATAGATAGATAGATAGAAAATGCTTTATTGCACAAGATAAAAAGTACATAGGCGAACATTTTCTTACAGCTAACCTTTGTGTAATGAAGAGTGGGCGGTAGTTAGTTTCGCTGATTACCAAAATATTCAATAATTAGCTAATTTAAATAGAAGTAAACTACATACATAAATAAAAAAATATTCATACTACAATACATACATCCAAATTTGTATCATCAATCCATCATACATCCATCGCACTGCTGTATCCATTGGAGTCTTCAAATACAAACTTCACAAACATTTCATCTCTCTACAAAATAGTTACCAAAATTGAGCATTTATAATATTAGTATGTATTTAAATAATATTTTCTCTACAAAATAGTCGACATAGTTATAACAAAATAGTTTTGTAGAGAGATGAAATGTTTACAAACATTTCATTTGTAGTTTGTATTTGAGGACTCCAATGGATACAGCAGTGCGATGGATGGATGTTGGATTGATGGTGCAATCGATACAAGTTAATTTTAGTAGAGATGTTCCATTTCACGAAGTCCGGTTGTAATGTTTGTTGTATTGCATGCACTTTCATTTTTCTTTCTTTCTTTTCTTAGTGTTTATTGTGTTCACGTCAGTTTTTGATAGCGAGTATCGTTAGCAAGGCAACTAAACGCAAAGTAAAACGCAAAACAAGACTGAGCGGACTTCGCGAAACGACACAACTGTATACGACTTTCTTTCTGTCTTCTACTGCAGCGATCTTAGTGACTTGTGGCGATAGAACCTACTTAAGAACCATCTTCCTAATTGATTGCAAAACCGTATACGCTGCTAAGTGACATTGCAATTAGGCTGCTTGCTTAGATACGCGGCTTCTTAATTAGTTTCGATTAGAGTTATGGATTCGAACAATATTTACAGAACTCGTAGATTTATTTTTGCCTATTTTTGGAGATTTGCTTTGGTCGTCAACCATTTGCAAACTTACCATTTCCTTTCCTTACTAAACACGAAGAAAACGGGCATCTTCAACTAAAATTGTCATACTTTTGTAACTGACTGTACGTTGCTCATAAAATATAATGTTATATGTAATACCTCATGAACAACTGTTACGCCATCATGCGTTTCCTCTTCCATCGCGTAGCTTTTAAAATCGACCGACACCGATTTCTTCTGATTACTGCTATCTTTTTCACTCATATCGCCTTCTCTTTCCTTCCCAGTGTCAGAGTCAGCCGCGCTTGTTACTTTATAATTTTGGGTGTCATTTAGATTTATGTTACAGCAATATTCACAAGTTTGTATAATGTTTAGATCGTTGTCTTCAGATTTATTAAGTTTATTATCTTCTTCTGTTATAACAATATCATTTGAATTATTTATTTCATTTTTATATGTATTTCGATCGTTTATTTTTGAACTATCTAGGTTGTTTTCTAAGCTTTTTACGTTATTTTTATCCTTTACCTTAATTTGACCGTTTAATTTATAATTTTCTAAATCTTCTTTACTTTTAACGTTGCTATTATTTGTATTGAGGTTTAGATTTTCTAGTTTTGGAATTCCAGGTTCAATGTCATATTCAACTGAAAAGTGATTGACAGTTCTAACTATTTCATCGCCAAAGCTCATATTTTGTGTAGACGTTAAATCATCCATTAAATTATGTATGTTGATTCTCGTTTTAGTTCCTAAAACTTGCCCTTGACTTAGATTATTATCTGGATTTGGTTCTGTGATATTCAGGTTGGGATTTGTAACATGTCTGTAATGATTTTGACTTTCGCTTAACTCAAAAAAAGACTTTGAATGATCGGGCTGCGCTGGTGGCATTGAAAAGTAACTTGCAAGTCTACTGAAACTCTCTGGTTCGGATGTTGCTGGCGTAGGATCTTCTATGTTCGAGAAGAAATTCATCGGATTTTGAAGTGGTACACTCTGTTGTACGTTTTCTGGTCTTGATGCCTTTGAAGTGAAATCCTTTGTCTCAATATTAGCTCCGAATGCCGTGTTTTCTTTCATAAGTACGTTAATAGTGCCAAAAGCTTTTTCTAACGTTGATATTTCAACGTTATCAGTATTACTCGTTTTATATTGTTCAAATTTATTTTCTTTACACTGTTGTATCTTATATATTTCGCTAGCCTGCGTTATTTCTAAAGGTCTTGTTATTGATTTAGTGTCTGCTTCACATACAGCAATAGTATAATTTCCGTACGCGGTAGCAAATGTTGGTGTAATCGTTGTTCGTGTTTGGGTCGATGTTTCTGGTATAAAAGGTTCTTTATTTTGACCAGAAGTGGAATACCGTTCAGTGTATTGCCGCCTTATTTCATCTTCGAAGCCTGGCGGTAAACGAAAAACCTCATCAGGAAACCTTACTATTCTCTCTTCAAGGGGAGCTGCAGAATCAACTTTATCTTGGAAAGTGTATATTGGTAGTACCATTCCTCGGTAATCATTTATATTTGTAGGTACTGGTTCGTGGAAAGTGCTTATGTTAGTTGGTAATGTCAAAGAGTTTCGATAATGTGTTTCAGCAGCATAATTCCCGGTGTCAAAATAGGATGCCATAGATTTCGGTGGGGGTACATACTGCGCATTGTTTTGATAAATAATATTATCATTCGAGGCAACATCTACTTCGGCATTGTGTTTAAACTTTTCTATGCGGTCAGTAAATGTGTCATGTACATTATCTTCTGAACTTTTTTTTCTTTCTCTGAACTCTATCTTATCATCGTCTGTTTCAGAAGGCTCTATAATAAATTCTTCCTCGAGGGGAAAATCCTTTTTAGCGTCCTGCTCTATCAAAAGCACGTCAAGGCCACCTGTTTCATCTGATTTTGAATCGTCTTCAGTTGGAGGTGCCGATTGAATGCTAGTTTGTTGTGTCGGTACAATATCTTCCTGTGTCTTGAACTCAGCCTTTATTTCATCACTTGCGTTATTGGGCACATTATCGAAAAATAGCGAGTTATTACCAAAGAATCCTATAGCATTAGGGTCAATTTTAAAACTATATGCAGAATCAATATTTGTGTCACATTTGTCATCAGTTTTAAACTCAAAATTAGAAAGATTGACACCTGTATTAACAAAGTCCTGGTCTATCGCAGCTACTGTTGCGTATGCTAGCTGTTCAGTTGTCCAACCATAACTATTGTTACTAGATTTGGAAGTGTCATCTAAGACTTCGGTTGCTGCTTGTCCTTGAAGTGTTTCAATTGTATCTTCAGTAATTTGATTAATGTCATCAAACTGCTCGGCTTCATCAAATATTCTCTCGACAACGGATGGGTAACTTTCTGTTAGAAGCGCTTCAACAGGGTTAGAAAGTTGTATAGAAGAGTTTATATTTTCAATCAGTTGCTTGGTAACATTTTCAGTTTCTTTGCCTTCTGGTGCACTTACTTCTCTGCACGTTTCACAGATATTAAAATCAGAAGCTTGTTCAGGTGGATTGGTATCATCTCTATGAATTATTCCTTCAATAGGGTTTTGGGATGGCATCAAATGATCAAAAAATCCGCTAGCCTTTCTATCATATGAAATATTCACATTTTCTTTTGACGTTACGATCGCAGCATCTAAATTCCAAGAGCTGTCTCTGTCTTGACTAAAGTTTTCGCCAATTTTGGCGTCAGCTTCTGGTAAATCTTTCAGTAAACTTAAGCTAGCATTTCTTTTGAGGATAGTTCCTAAATTTTCTTGTGGTGGCTCCATAAGTAAAACATTCTTGACGTCAGTTATGCTCAGACCAACAGTCGCCTTAGCTGGTTCTTCATGAAGTTTGTTTTCAGCTGCGATATTTTCAAAGAAACTAAACGATGATTGTATAGGAGGGTCATACAAAGCAATATTTTTCAAATCTTTTTCTACCATTTCCAATGTTTCTTCAGTTTTATCCGCAATAATAGCAGAAAGACCAAAAAGGGGCAAGCTAGATACAGCTACAACCGGTATGGTATCTTTAGAAAGGGATTCTATTAAACTCTTTCCGTGCTGATCTTTTCCAAATTCTTTATTTACAGGGAAACTCGTTACTTGTTTGTCTTTTGCTGTAATTGCAAAAGTATTTTGACCGACTGCTTTTGATAATACTGCACTCTCAAGTATTTTGGACTCAGAAATCGCTCCTAGTTGCAAATCTACAGCTTGAAATGGTGAACTTGCTATTGCGATTTCCTCTGCCATTGCAAGTTTTTCCATTTCATCTACCAATTCATCTGTTTTCTTTTTAGATCCTTTAGCAACTGCTGCAGGGCTATCAAAAAAACTCATGGCCGGCGGGAGCGGTGCACTGAAATGTATTTGACCCCGGGCCATACCAGTTTGTGAATCTTTAGTTGCATTGAGGGACATATTGTCATGAGTTTTGTTCTTAAATTCGCCTTCACCAAACAGGGGACTATCAAAGAAACTTGGTGCTTTGGTTACTGGGTTGATAATATGCTGGTAGCTTTGTTCTATTCCAATCGGTGGATGGATTCTTTCTTTAGCAATATCACCAATAGCTCCATGAGTTCCAACGTGCGGAGTAAGAAAATGTGTATTAGTGTTGGCACTAGATTTATAATAACTAGCATCGGTATCAGTTTGAGTTTGTGTATGTCCTTGTATCGTTGTTGGATTTAAAAATGTTACCATATCTGGTTCATGTATCTTTTCTTGGTCTTCTTTATGACTACTTAAATTTTCTACGTTTTGTGGAATGTTTTCTTGAGTATAATTAGTTGGAGCACTAGAATTATCTTGAGTATCTGTATTCAAAGCCGCGTCAGTGTTTACTTGCTTTGGAGTAAGATTTGGTGCATTGAAATATGTAGAAGCATTCTGCTCTTCGATTTGAGCATAGTTATACGCATTCTGTGCTTGATAATACTGATTATTTTGGTCATATTTGTAACCGTGTTGGTATCCATACTGGATGTATTGGTTTTGCTCAACACTGGGTACCATTATGTCAAAATTGCTTTGACCTTGAGGATTCTGCTCATGTTGCGCATAAGCAGGCTCACCCTTAGCTGTATTGTAAGCGGGATCAAAGAACGTTGTAACAGTGCTCTGAATCTTATTTATGTCAATAGAACTAAGTTTAGATTTTAGAGATCCTATTATTCCAAAACCTTTTGCTTCCTGTTTCGGTGGATCAAATTCTTCTGTAGTTGGCCTACTGAGATCAAATGTTGTGTTGTATTCATGTCCATAATAGCTCTTTTGCGGTTGACTTATATCGCAAGGTGTGAACGACTGTTGCGGTTTCGTTTCAAACGTCGCGTAAGGAGCCACAGGTTCCACAGGTCTGCTAATATCAAACGGTACTGAAGTTAGTTCAACGTTTGGAGCTGCATTGTGCTCTTCAATTTTAGGTTTCTGCTCAGGAGTAAAAAGTGAACCTTTATAAGTATTTGCATCAACAGATGGCGCAGGTGGAATCACAGGTGCTATAATAGGTTTGACGTTATTACTGATGTCTCCTACTCCTTCTATCGGCCCGGAATAGTACTGCGGACGTTTTTTTATCATTCTAAAGTTCACGTTACCAGTCGCTTTTGGAGGCTCAACTAATGGCTTAGCTGGTTCAGAAGTCACAGGATGCATCTGAGTAATCGAATGGGGTATATCTTGAGGTTCTTGTAAAGGAGTGAAAAATGAAGAAGGTGGCATTTGTGATGATGGTGTTAACATTGGTACGAAACTTGGTGGTGCCGTAGTTGATGATCCAGGAGGAAATGGCGGTGGAACATTAGATACAGTTGCCAAATTTGTTGGAAACGTATTTAATCCAATATTAGAAGCTAACGGTACAGCTCCAGTCGGTGGAATGTTTGGATCATCCATACCAAAAGCTTTAGTTTCTTCTCTATTTGGCGAGGTAAAGAACGGTGCTCCCATGGACGGTGGTTTTTCTGCCGGAGGTGCTGTGAAGAATGGTGCTCCGACTGTCAACGATGTATGAGGCGGCGTGAAAAAGTGGACTGGATTCGTTTGAGAATGTGCATTTGAAGGAACATTGAATGGAAATGGTTGAATACTTGGCGTACTGACAATCTGATTTGGAGTAATACTTGGCGGTACCGAAGGCAAGCCTGAAGGATCAGATTTTTCTGGTATTGATGAAGGAACAAATATATTTTCAGAGTATTGCGTAGGCATCGCTTGTGGTTTGATCAAAGGCTGGTTCGCAGATATACGCCTTGCTACCGATGGAGGTAAAACTGATTTTCCTACTGATATTTGACTGTCCTTTCTAGGATTGGAAAACATTGGCGGTGGAGGGATTATAGGTAGTCTCGGAGCTGTTACATCTTTGTGATCGATTGGTGTGAAGAAGTTTAACTGACTATCTTTAGGCGCTAATACTTTTGAAGAATTATCAGGGACAGTTGCAGCCGTGTTTTCCATTATATTTAATACACTTGTAGTATTTCTGTTATCGGACCCTATATTATAACCAGCTGGTGTTTTACTGTCATTAATAGCTGCAGCCTTCAATGTGTTCGTATCCAAAGCGTGTTGAGTATTTATGATATGAGCCCTATCAGTCGTTTCAATATTTTTGCTTGCATCGTTTTTAGTATCCGCAGGGGTCAAGATATTTTGATTAATAGACGCATTATCTTGAGCAACACCACCGTGAATATAGGCAACTTGTTTGCTTCTATCAAGAGCCTCTTCCGATGTCAACAAAGGTGGTTCATATTGAAAGCCAGACGGGACAGGAGGTATGTTTGGATTGTGGTACAAATTTTGCGCAGCATCACCATAACTGAGGCCGGGTATTTGAGCGTATTTCTTTTTCGAAGTTATCCTATAACCGCTTGTACCTGAAAATAAGAAAAATACATTATGAAACTTCAATTTTACTTGCTTTCCAGTGAGATTGGTGGGAAATAGTGACGCACGGTTTCTAGAGATTTTGAACTCTTTGCCTAGCAGTAATAAGTATAGATTAAAAAAAAATACCAAGCCTTCTCTTAACGAGAATTATCGTGCTGATATTAAAAACACTATTAATAAAAGTCACAATTTATGAATATTAATTTAAGGAGGGGATTACCTATTAGAAAGCGCCTTGCGTATCCCTTATCAAGCTATTTATGTATCTACGGACAGGCGGACATTTAAAACATTTAAATATAACATTTCCTTTCAAGAGATTATCTTATAACTGTCACTAAGGAACAGCTAATTGGTTCCTGAACCAGTAGAAAATTGTTTTAGCAACTAACCAGCATTTCCACATCTGATCTAGTTTCAATTACGATACCAATACACATTTATTGCGTTTCCAAATTATACTTAATTTCAACAATTAATTTCCTTTTAATTAAAAAAATACTTGTCATATTATATTGTATTATATGCAAAGTTAAGTTTGTCTCGGGTTAATTAATTAATCTATCACTGATAATTAATTTATCAGTCTTGTAGTTCCCATAATACAAGCTCTGCTTAGTTTGGGGCTAGATGATTCTGTGTGAAAGTTAGTCCAGCATTATTATTATTTCGCTCTTGCTTAGGTCTATTTAAACAGTTATTTTGTGAGGATATGAAAGTATTTCAAGCTCGAGAGAAATGGATTGTATTGTTGGCTATACATATTTATTGAAATAACAGACAGCGATTTAAACAGAGTATAGAATTTTACAGGAAACCAAGACTCAGGAAATTGATAAAATCGTATTTTTCTCCTATATAATGAATGCCACTGTAATTGAGTATTGAAATAAAGTATTGAGTACTAATGGAATAACAGGCAGATATTTAAACGGAGTATAGTATTTTTCAGGAAACCAAGACACAGGAATTTGATCATTAAAATCGTATTTTTCTCCTCACAATGAATGCCACTGTAATTGAGCTACCAAATTGGAAAATTACGGCCGCGAACAAATTATTACAATCTGTGTGTTTATCTACTCAAATACTCAAATGTAATAATGTTTTGTGTCCAAATTACTATGATGGACTTGGTGGGTATATGAGGTCATTGTACATTTTATAGAACACTTATAGAGCTCAATCATGACTCTGGAAACACAGAGAATAAAAATGCTTTCAACTAAAACGTTAATATTTACTAACTAGCTACAGCCCACGGTGGTATCCGGATTAAAAGTAGCCGATAAAAAACTACCTTACCCTTAAGGTAACGTTCCTAAAAATCACATTGGCTTGATCGTTTTTTCGTCGACTTACGTTGCAATATTGGTCTCCACGAAAAGCCCTTTTTATTGAACGGGATAATATCACTGAAGGTCCATTCTAAATATTACTGATTTTTTTTTAAGTAGAATGAGTAATTTTGGAGATAAATCCTAAACCAAACTCACAAACTTTACCTCTTTAAAATATAAGCGTAGATAAATAGAAGAATTTCTGTTACCACCAAGTCTCAGCTATTCTAATAGCTTGTCCGCCGCGTTAGGGTCTGGGTGTTTTCTGTGTATAATAAGATTTTAAAAAAAAAAGGTATTTATGTAGTATATCAGTCATGTAGTTCCCATGACACAAGCTCTGCTTACTTTGGGGCTAGATGATACTGTGTGAAAATGTCCAGCATTATTTTTATTTATTTATTTTATTTATTGGGTTACCAGTGTTAACCACCTAAACCATTTATATACTTAAAGGAAAAAGATGGGCAAAGAACTGGACGCATTACCCCAACAGCAGCATGCGCCACAAGAGATGATAGAACTCTATCGATAGGACTTTTTGTGCTGAACCTCTACTAAAAGATCGAACTTTTCAAGAGTCTTGTGATAGTCTCAGTACTAAATCATATAGTGGTAAGAATGCTAGGCGATCTCAGCAGCGCTGGTCAGCCTCCCGGTAGAACTCAACAAGTTTTTTCCCTAGTTATTGAATGTTACCCAGCTATATAGGTCGATTTCTCGTCCCCAAAATCCACGATAAACCACAGGAGCCTGTATATGCGTATGTCATAAGAGGTTTTCAGAACGGCGCAGGGCCCCGTCAAGTAGACGAGGCAGCGGTGGCGGCGGCGATCCAAGGGTTGAGAAGAGGTTGTCAAAATTTGCCTGATAGTATTGATCCTAACCGCCGCAGTGTCTATGTCGTTTTTCAAAATCAATTTGTACGTTTTCACGGATAATTCCTAGGTTTTGTCGCCTTAAGTCATTGGGCGCGCTGCAAACTATGACGGAAAAATAAGTCGAGGATTTTCAAAGCGGCAAATATGAGATAGTCTATTTAAAAAAAATATCACGTTGCTTGTATATAAAAACAAGGGGGAATTACTGCTGTACTTCGGATATAAACAAACACCGCTTAACATTTGATTACCTATTTCCAAGCATAACTTACTAAGATAATCAAATCATCAATAATAGCCAACTTGAGCGGAAGGATTTCCATTAACTAATGTATCTTATCTACTAATCATTAAATCATGAGTATTAGTGTTACGTGCGTTGAACACCATCATTTTCCAGCGACCTTATAATGGTGTTTAAAGGTTAAAGAACTGTTATTAATCTGTGGCCATATCGTGGGAATATAACAGCTAACAATTATTTATAACTAGAGTCTAGCCTGAAGCAAACAAACAGGCAATTTGTAGAAATTAAAACATACACTGTGGGACAGAATAAGGAAATCTTTCTCTCAGTCAACGTGATTTTTTTATTTCTACAAACTGGCCTGTTTATTTGCTTCAAGGTCCCTTTTCATTCCATAGATAGCCTGCCCAGTCACATGATTTGCACTTTAAGCGTACAGACTTTGGGCCTGCTGCCATCAGCTGTGCCGGTATTTGAGCGAATCTCGGTCGATTATTTTAATTCTAAGAGGGTGCGCTAGCTCGATAGCCCAGTGGCAAATTTTGAGGCGGGTCTTTTGCAGTTCGGTCAGAAACAAAGACTGAGTACCGAACGCCAATATGAGTCAATAATACCATCGTCAGATCTGTTAACATGAAAGTATTTTGTCGTCGGGCCTCGATGGGAATATAAAACAAGAACAGCGTCATAAGAAATAAAAGCGCACACTCACCACTTATAGGAGGCTCTTTCGGTGGTAGCCCGAAATCTTTCGGTGCACTCTCGTCCACTCCCATCAAAGGCACTCCAATATCAGGTCGATCAAACTGCACCTCTTGGTGCGTAGGTTTTGCATCATCAGGTGTCTGTTCCCTACTCTTCATGCTGAGCATATTTGAGAACGAGTTGAAGACTGCGCTAGCTACATGCGGCAGTACGGTCGGCAATTGTGAGAAGTTCTGAGCTATATCAGCCGTAAGGCTTTGAACCACTTCAGGTTCAGTCCCCGATTCATTCAAATTAATCTCCTCTAAACTCTCCTCTGCATCTAAATTAGCATTCGGGTCATCCTTCAAGTGACTATGCAATGGAGCGCTCACATATCTCGTACCTTGCAACCTGGCTATGTATTCGTTCACGTCGAAATCATCTTCGGACTTGACTGAGGCTTTCGATTGGGTGCCGATAGCAGTAACGCGATTATTTTCAGTAGTTTGGCTATCTAAGTTTGGGAGTATGTTTGTGGATGTGTTGGATAAAGGGGTGTTTGTAATTGCGTCGCCAGAGGGGAAGCTTGGTTTGTCATGGTCGGCGTGCGCCAGGGTTCGAGCCTGGGACCCTTGTGCTTGATCTGTAACAAAAGGAACATAGGATAATAGGATTTTTGGAACATAATAAAACTGTAGTGAAGCTGAACGGTTTGAAAATAGGTTGCTATTGGCCACTTGAGATAACGAGATTTAATAGTGGACATACATGTTATGAGCTTAGAGGGGACTACTTAACCTAGGTAAACGTGTTCCATCCTCGATCACGTCGTAGGTAATGTTATTATGTTAGATTTATGACATAGAGTTTATTGAGGTCCAAGGTGTCTGTCTAGTCTGTTTACAACGAGCAACAAATTTTATTCAACATGGATTTATTTAATGTTTCACGTTTTTCTTTTAGTTAAATTATTGACTTTTACACATGCTTCATTTGTGTTATAATGCGAGAAAGTACTTAATTTGTTTATTGGTAGTTAATGGGGTGATTAGAATAGGAGGTGAGGGCTGTTTTGAAAACCCTACCCGTTTTATATATAATTCTGTATCAGGGACTCAGCTACAGTGGAGTACGTGAAATGTCGCGACATATGCACTACAGATCAATGGATTCTTTTCTTTAAATAATTGTGGCAAAAGAATCTAATATATTCTATATTGATTTATTAGATATAAATGATGTTTTAATAGTAAGTAACTAGTGTAATTGGTTTTTATAATCGTCTTAGTTACATAAACAATATATATGGTTTTTTTAAGCAACCCCCTATTGAAAGACGTTTCACGTAATTTTTTCGGTTTTGCTGTGGTCTAAAAAAATCACCCCTAAAAAAATTAGTTGCCACGAAATTTTTATTTGCTCTCCAGCCACTATAGTTTAAAATACTCTAAGCGCATAAGAGGACCGTACCTTCATTTTTTTTTATAAGTTAGTCATGTAAACTTATAAAAAAAATAAAACCGCTTTTCAGCTGAACAGAAGAAATATGTTTTTTTTTTCTTTTGTTGAATTTTTAATGACGCAAATCAGATAGAGACAAAGTTAATCAGATCTAGTTAATCAGCTGTTAAGTAATCTTTATAGCCTAGGCCTTTTTTTAGGCCTATATTAGGCCTCTAAAATGTGCAATGTGGAGATTATCAAAATATGCGGAGACTTTTCACCTCGTAACACTTAGATTCAGCAGTTTGTTTACCTTAAAAGGAAACTAACCAAGCCCGTGTTAAAGACGAGAAACTAATAATATAGCAACATTTATGAATGAGATGGATAGATAGATACTTTATTGTACACTAAATTAATATATTGCTTACAATTTACAAAACAGAGCAGATGACCTCGGTGACGCAGTCGGCAAAAGCCCGCCAGAGACGCAGAAGGTTGCGGGTTTGATTCCTGTCGCGGAACAAATCATACAAACAGTATGATCTGCAAATATTTGTCTCGGATCTGGGTGGTCTCTATGTATAATATGCAAGTGTTTACAAAAAATAGTATATAAGTAGTATATCAGTCATGTAACATAAGCTCTGCTTACTTTGGGGCTAGATGATGCTGTGTGAAAATGTCCAACATTATTATTTATTTATTGAAGCGGACGTACAACAGTCGGTCTCATCCAGACTAGCCTTGGCTAGACTGGAATAACAATAAGCTCGCGCATACAAATGTTTTTATCAAGAACAATTCTTCATTTGTAATTAATATTTTAAAGTGCTAACACTCCATTTTACCACAATGTCACCTGACAGCAAAGAATAAAATGGCCGACGATCGAGCATGAAGGTCTAAATGAATGTTTTGTTCTCTCATCCATCCTTTATGCATGTCCAAAACTTCTTAGCGTAACTTATTTAATTCAATTATCTAGTAGTTTTTATATCGCACTCTATTGTATTTAATAATTACGTTCACAGCCAACCATTCTTACAATTGCATCCGCTACATCCCAAGGTTGTCTGGCAGAGATTTGGGCGGTCTTACCGCTTTTAAGCGGTAGCCATTGTACTTTTAGTTATATTAAGTTTTTGTTTATTTTGTTATCTTGTGGTGTACAATAAAGTATTTGCATTCATTCAAGGATTCAAAAAATCGACACAAAACGTACAACAGCTTTAGCCAACAACATATGCTAAAAAGCAAATTTGAAAAAAATAATTATACCTATAGAGGCAAACAGGCATTCGGCCTACCGGATGGTAAGCTGTCACCATCGTTTGACATCTGCAACACCAGGGGCATTACTGATGCGTTGGCTACACTAAAGAAAAAGTTTAAAAGTCTCATGTGTCTGTGATTTCACCGGTACCCATGCCCTCCAAATTGGAAGACAGCTATTCAACGCCCCCATCTTCCAGTGTTGCCAGTGTTATTCTACAGAAATCGAAAAACGTATTTTAAAGTACCACACAGAGCACCTCCTCTGTCTTTTATTCGTACATTTTTTTATTTTTGTTTTTTAAGATAAGGCACACCACACGAGGCTACAAGCCGTTGTCCTGGGTCATTGATGACGGAAACCCATTAATGCCAGTGCTTGTCTACAACTTTATTAGTTTAAGCAATGGCAGAATAGCCACTTTGTCAATAGCCATTGAATTTGACATTTGACATCTAACGTCAGTGCATATTTCGCGCCATTCAGCATGAAGCAAATAATTATTTGCCGTACTTGCTTATTAAATCTGGCTCAACTGCATTACTTGTTTTAGGTTAACTACTAGTCAAACATTTCCATATACGATTGAGGCAAGGTATTTTATGTAATACTGTGGCGTAGTTGGACTGCTAGCGGTTAACTTTGCGTCTCCGGCTTCACCTTGCAAGAACCAATATCTGAAGGACGGGTGCAGCACTGTGCGCTTTGAGTCTCGCGACTCTTCCTCTTAGTGTAGTGAAGCGACGCTTAGTGCACCAGCGGTACTCGGCACTCTCTGCAGACGCCAAGCTAGGCGCTTAGGGACTAGCCTATACACAAAGGGAATCGTAGCAAGCCGCATAGTTAGTCGCCTGTAGGCTTGTGTACTAAAAGAATGATGTACTAGAACCAAAAAATCGAAGGCATGTGTCACGTGGAACGCTAACTACTTGCAAAATGCGGGCATGTGCCAAATGTAATGTTTGGACGTGCCTCTTATTACGCCCTACTTGGTATTTAAAAAAAAAATATCTACTCACTGATTATTCTGAGGATTTTCATCATGACTACAGTCATTAGCGTGTTTGTTTGTTTTTGATTATAGTGATTTATTAAAATGACAGTCTGAAGTATGAAGTATATACAAATGTTTACTTTTAACGATGAATTTCATTCACAGATTTTAAAAATTTTGTCGAGCGCGGTCCGAACTAGTTCATTTGTACGGAGCGATCTCTTTACTGCCCGAGCAAGAACAAGCCTAGTCGCTTGCAATGCGGCCACCTCATCCACCCAGACCGCTAGACGCCTACAGTGCGGTCGCAACCTAACTATCCAATGCCATGGAGTCCTATGCATTATCTTCTACGACATAAAACTGATTATTGCATGAATCGATACCTACCCAAGTATAAATTACAAAAACATCGACAGTTACAAATGGGTAAATGATGTACCTGTTGATGAGATATGCAAACTTATGCAATACGATCAAAATAAAATTTAAACCTTACAAAATAAAGGCTTGTTTTGTTTGTTTTCGTGATATGCTAACTATGGTCTTGTGTAAAAAAATTAAGTATGTCACATACATACATTTAACCGTCTGAACCGCAAGAGCTGCGGGTTCGATTCCCGCTGCGGCACAAATGCTTGCATGTTCTGTAGATATTTGTTTCGGGTGAGGGTGGTGTGGTACCATTGTACTTGTAATTCCTGATACCTACAACCACACACAGGAAATCCTAGTGTGGGGTCAGAACTATGTATGCGTCTATTGGGTGTAAATCTATTTACAATATATTTTTTAAAGCGAAATAAATATACATTGTAAATAGAGTGTTCTGCGATATATTTCCAGTGTCACAACACGACGTTGCCTACCTGATCAATGCAGGTAGTAAATCATAGAAGTGAAAAGCCGGTGCTTTTCTATGTGACGTTTAACTAGGGTTGCCATCTCTAGAATCTGCCAACGAGGACAAGATGTGTGAAAACCCCGGATTTTGGAGCTTTAAACCAGAACATATCAACAGTGTTTTGTTTAAAGTATTTTGGGTAGATGTTTCAGCAGCCTAGTACTACAAACGAAACCCTGCATGGACGCTCCCTAGATGCCCTCCAAACTAGGACAAAGTCAGGGAAACCCGGACGGATAGCAACCCTAAGCTTAACTAATGTCGTACCTGTCTTGATTTACTGGACCACTTTCTAAGGGGCGTCATCGCGGCATGCAGCTCATAATGTTATCTACCTACATACACAAATTGCGTATATATGTGTGTACAATATGTTACACATACATAAACTCACGCCTGTTTCCCGGAGGGGTAGGCAGCGACGGATATCCACTTGCTACGATCCTGACATACCTCTTTTGCTTCATTCACCCTCATTACATTCTTTATGCATGTCTGTTTAGGAAACTCTTGGCCTGACCTTGCTCCAGAAATCTACAATTTGGTCAGAGTACGTTCGCCGTGGTCTAACCCTTCTAATTTTCACATTGTACCTCAGTGTACCTGATGTTTATCATCATAAATTATTATTATTATCATGATGGATGTTTGTTACTCTTTTACGCAAAAACTAATGAACGGATTTTGATGAAACTTTACAGTAATATAGCGTATACATCAGTAAAACATATAGGCTACTTTTTATCCGGGTATCACGCGTGCGGAGCCGTGGGCAGAAGCTTGTAGAAAATATGATCGAAAGAGCCGTAGTAAAATTTGTACGGGTGGTGTCGAGATCCGTTTACCGAAATCCGACTTTACATCTCCACTACAGAGTCGACAACGCGAGGTAGCGGGAGAAGTACACACGCGCGGCTTTAACAGTCAAAACTAACATAAGCGCAATGTGACATCCTAATTTTCTCGAATTTTGACTAGAGGTAGCTTTAATCCAAAGTATTCCCCATTAGTATCTTCTCGGATTCCGGACGGATTCGGACTTATTCATACTACGAGTTTTTCATAGTCGAATAGGAATGTTTGTCTGATAAACTTAGTGACAAAAAAAAACACAGACACGCTAACGTCTAGTCTGTAATCCTTATGATGTTGTTCGATTGGCACCACGCTACAGTAGATGATCCTTCAGATCATCAAAACCAAGCAGAGTTTGCTGCGTGATTCTCTAGGGTAGGTCGGGTAGGAAATTCACTTTTAATTTTACCATTAAAAGGGATGGGTAGAGCGATGGAATAAAGAATAAAATACGCGAGTTAGGGGTTTTGAAATTTTAAAAAAGTTTTGTTTTGTTTTATTCTATAAGTTAAAGTGTTACAATATTTTCAGAAAGTTAATAGATTTTTTAAGGTCTCTGTGAAGCTTTTACCTTGATTAAGCGGAAAACTCCGTGTGTTCGTAGGGAATCCCAAACGTACTGTCGAATATTAATAAAAAAGAGAATAAAACTCATTACATTCACGGTAATATTTATTCAAGGAAAAACTTGAAAAACATTCACAGCTGCCGGTGCAAGTACGTTCAGATTTAAAAAGTATAATAGGGCATTTCTAGAAAACAGTTAGGTAATACCCGGACAAACTTTTTTCATATGACATCATGTTATGGATTGAAAGCAAAAAGACATACTAGCGTTGTAGACTAAAGACTAAAAAAAAAAGTTGAAAAGTCTCATGTGCCTGTTTCACCGGAAACATACCCTTCAATCAGATACACAAAAATGTGAGCATTACTGCATGGCGGCAGATATAGATACGGTTGTAGAACTTCCCCTAACTCACAAGGAACCTGTTAAGCGTTTTTTTATAAAAGTATAGCTTGACTTTTATTTATAATTCCTGAAAGTTTCATAACTCATATCGCTTTTATTAGAACAATACAATTTTCTTTTGTATAACGTACGACCTCTGTGTCGCAGTGGATGAAGGCCCGGCTGAGACGCAGAAGGTTGCGGATTCGATTCTCGCCGCGGGACATATATTTTGTCTCGGGATCTGGGTGTTTTCTATGTATAATATGTATGTATTTACCAGTCATGTAGTTCCCATAACACAAGCTCTGCTTACTTTGATGCTGTGTGACAATGTCCAGCATTATTTATTGATTTTAGGTTCCTATAAGACCCTGTCTAACTATTTTATAGACCCGAGTTCACCAATAATATAATAACGAGTGGTTTGGTCCTAATCTTAGAGTTTAAACACATGTTTTGATATAATCTGTTATCATAATCAATCGTTAGACTTTACCGACCGTTATTTTGTTCGTGAACTCATTGTCCGCGTTGCTCTGTTAGCCATAGTCACCACGTCAATAAGAATACTCAGTATGACTCTCTCTTCAGACAAAAGTAATTAAAGCATAGAAACGCGAGTTTCCGTTGTAGCTTTTCCGAAATCCTTTTTCCGAAAACGACCGATTGATCCGATTTGGATTATCGACATCCGAATCGGTGTTATCATCATTCGTATTTTCTCGGAGGACGTAGTACACAAACTCTTTTGAACTGATAAAGAGATCGGGGTGTGCCACATGGACAGAATAACCTACAGAGCGACCGACATGACGAAACTATAAAAAAGAAGAAAGAAAGTTAATTTATTTGTCCCCTCTAAGTAAATAATAATAACAAAAACCGGATAACATAAAACAAAACGAAACGAGACACAGACAAACTAGGTGCCTGATTTTGTGTTGTGTGGGGTCAAATAGGTCCCCGTCTCATTATTATGCTGCACCAAAACATAGGTAGGGTATTTATGGGTTCCATTTTCACCATTAGGCTTCAGAACTCTGAACACTCAATAAATTTAAGAAAGTTCAAATTAGTAAAATTTTAAGCTTTGATCAAACCTCGCGCAGCTTGACTAGAAGTACCTTTGTATGAAAAGAGTGTAATAGTGAGAGGCTTTAAAGTAAGCTACAAAGCTTACAAAGGTGTGATTTTTAATCTTATCAGAAACATGACTAACTGGTCAGTTACTTTAATGGTCGGATAAGGTGTGTATTTATTTTAGGTGTACCCTGTTCTGACAACTTAGCTGAATAATGGGATACTAAGTGTGTATGGGCTTTTTCCATTCGATAAATGAATGTGCACATTAACACGTGCTCAAAACGGAAAAGGAAAACAGCGTGAGAAAACCAGCATGCCCTGAAACCAAAAATTCAAAGGCATGCGCTATCGGTTAGTGTACTAACTTTTAAACTCCATGAAGTTAGTAAATCGTTAAAAAGTAAAAAAAACATACAAATTTGAAAACTTTTCTAAAAAGGCATAAGTTTATGTCGTATTATTTAAGATGATAAAATCTCTTGGGATCGAGCCTTGATTTCTTGTATTGCTTTCCTGGCTTGGTCGCGCAGAAACAGCGTGTAGACAAATACCTCACACTTAGTTTTCCTTTCACGCTAACGCAAATTTCTCAAGGAGAAACTTGGCAGTAGTCACGTGACATTTCCGTAGTCAATCCCATATAATTCAATCTTTCCGCAGTTGTTAACGCCAACAGAAAATGGTATATGTCAAGACATCCAGACCGTACATAAAATCGACGTTTCAAAGTGATCCTTGTGATTTTAATGAATAAATTAATTTTGACTTTGACTTTGCACACCATTTAAATGTTAGATATGGCCTATGAAAATTTTAACGTATTGTATGTCGTTAAATTAACGAAAAAAAATCAAAGTTTTGTATGTTTGTATGTAGAAATGACGGCTGATAGATGACTGTGGAAGACAAAAATGTGTTGTGCCCGCATAATGCGGGACAAGCGTAAGAAAAATAAGAAGTTAAAGTCTTAACTAAATTCATACAAATCAATGTTCAGATTTATGATAAGTACGTTAGTATTATTGATTAATCTGTGGCATTAGTAAGGTCTATGACTTAGTAGACGGCTTGGCTTTCACAGACGATCTGTCTGGTATTAACCTGTTATTTACTTGTTTGTAATAAGGCGGTCTTCATTCATGTATCCAAGGAAAGTGCTTTTAATACAGCATCAGTTGCTATAAAGCAGCAGACAAATTAAATTCTTTATTAATTAAAAACTTACAGATATGACATGTACAAAGGCGAGCAAAAAACCCTAACAAGAGTTTTCTTACAGCAAAGACAATAGGGGGTATTTTCATAAAATTTATATGGGGACCACCCTCAAAAATAAGTAAAAAAAAAAAAAAAAAAAGTTCACAATTGGCGAAGATATCGCGGCACATACACACAAAAAACATACAGATGAATTGAAAACCTCCTCCTTTTTTGAAGTCGTTTGAAAATGACCGTATTTTTGATTGCTTTGACTTTTGTATAGTTCAAAGGACCCGCAGTCATAAGTATTTATATTCAATTTAACGTGATACCATCCACGCGTCTTTGCATACGGACAACGTAGTGTTCATAAAAGTTATTTTTGAGGTCTTTAAAATCTCAAAGAAAATTCTCAAAAAAGTACACCGTAACAAAACTATTAGTCTTCGTAACATAATCTGGTATCATTATTTATCTTACATAGTCAGCTCGCTGTTACGACCTTGAGTTTGCGTCAGGGCCGGTTGGTGAGAAAAGGGCAATAATTATACGTAAAAATAACAAGTAAGTCAATAAAAAAGTCAATAAGAAATACAATAATTCGGCCTCAGCCAGTCTGGCTCTTGTCTATCTGTCTTACCTATCATTGGAAAGAGGAGGTTATGGACTACGCATATGTAACCCAATATCCGGCGCCGATCGAGCTAGGTGGTTTCGGGAGCAGCGTCGCAAAGCTGTCACGGCACGAACATATTCAGAACGAGTCTTGTTTCATAGTCTTGTTTTCATTTCAATGAAAACAAGACTATGAAACACTCGACTCGCGGACATATAGACGTTTCACGTTAAACCAATGGCCGTGTGCCCCGACACAGCCTCATCCGATATTTTCCTTTACTAAACAAGGACACCTGGGGGACTAGACAAATACCTCACGCTTAATTTTCCTTTCACGCTAACGCAAATTTGTCAAGGCAAAACTTTCCGCAGTCATTAACGCCAACAGCAAGTGGTATTTGTCTAGATCCAGGTCGCACGTAGATCTCCTTGTGAAAGAGCTGGCTAGCGGTAGTACCTACTACCACCATACCTATTTCTACCGCCAAGCAGCATTCGAGGTCGTCGCTCGTTTGCTTTCATATGATTTGATGGGGTACTCACAACGCATTGCGTGCCTGAGAACGCAATCTCGTTAACCACTAAATCAATATTTGCGACGATTCTATAGTTCACCAACTAAACTTAATTTGATTAGGTATCAAATCAGAGTTCTGATGAGACGATATCAAAAACGTATTATATTGACTTTGGGTTTTTGATTTGTCAAATTAATTCTGCTTATTACAATAATATTGTCTATAGTGGTTAGCAGGTGTCGGATCAACAAATTGATTTGACTTTGGTATCGCAAGTAGTTCAACTTGATTTTACAAGGGTCACAAATAATATTTCCGTATAATTACCTACCAGGTAGAGCCTGGGGAGGTCCCACCTTAGATAAGGTAAATACTAGGTTACTTTGGCTCTAT
The DNA here is from genome assembly GCA_961405105.1 of Perizoma affinitatum. Taxonomy (NCBI): domain Eukaryota; kingdom Metazoa; phylum Arthropoda; class Insecta; order Lepidoptera; family Geometridae; genus Perizoma; species Perizoma affinitatum. Next base: position 15,139,146 of record OY560186.1, on the reverse strand, counting down.
GATTCAAATGCAGTGACCTTATATCCCATAAATTAATACAAAATTGGAAAACTCCCTTCATGCATTTCCATCATCGACTGAAACACCCTCTAGTGACTTGCGGAAATACCTACCTAAAAACCATCGTAGAAGATAAATAATTGATTGCAAAAAATAGCATTATCCAAATTCAAGACTCTAAGGTCACATCCCTAGAAAACTAGATCAACTGCTGATGCTGAAAAGATTTTATTAAATCATAGCTAAGAACACAATCGATCAAGTCAACTTTAAAAAAAAACAATATCCTTTCATCCGTTTGGGAGCTACGATGCCACTTACTACACATCTTAAACTTAACCCCCTCTAGTCGCGTCGGGGGTTAATTAAATATTTAACTGTTTGCAGGCTAACAGGCATTAAACACACATACAGACACCGGCAGACACATACATAGTGTATTAGAAACGTGTACCGTGGTACTTCAACATCCAGACGCGGAAACAATATCTGCAGAACATGCAAGCATTGATCACGCAGTGGGTATCGATCCCCCACCTCTTGCATCGCAACTGGCTACTCGCCCGCCACTCTATCAAGGTCATCATTGGTCGTATCACAAGCGGCTACCATCGCATACGTCTGCTACACCAGGGGCATTGCTGATGCGTTGCATGCCCTAAAAACAACGTCTCATGTGGCTGTTATTTCACAGGCATCCATACTCTTCAAACCAATGCGAGCAATACTGTTTGGCGGCAGAATTTGGTACTATGTTGGCACTTCCCCGGACTTCGAAAGCTAGTCTTCTACTATGTTTTAACATGAACTCGTGATCTTGGATCAAAGATTGATATTAAAAAGGGACTTCGAAAGCTAGTCTACTACTATGTATCAACGTGAACTCGTGGTCTTGGATCAAAGATTGATATTAAAAAGGGACTTCGAAAGCTAGTCTTCTACTATGTATCAACGTGAACTCGTGGTCTTGGGTCAAAGATTGATATTAAAAAGGGACTTCGAAAGCTAGTCTTCTACTATGTATCAACGTGAACTCGTGGTCTTGGGTCAAAGATTGATATTAAAAAGGGACTTCGAAAGCTAGTCTACTACTATGTATCAACGTGAACTCGTGGTCTTGGATCAAAGATTGATATTAAAAAGGGACTTCGAAAGCTAGTCTTCTACTATGTATCAACGTGAACTCGTGATCTTGGATCAAAGATTGATATTAAAAAGGGACTTCGAAAGCTAGTCTACTACTATGTATCAACGTGAACTCGTGGTCTTGGGTCAAAGATTGATATTAAAAAGGATGTTATTCTACATGGACATAAAAACCTCCAATATGGTTAGTACCATTACACCTTCTATGGTATGGTCACTATGTGGTCATCAATCCATCATGTCTAGCGACGTCCTTATATACTTCTCAATGTAAATCATCATGCCTTATGTGTGTATAATTTAGAAAAAGGCAAAACAAGTGTGCCTAAAATATCATCACCTTCTTGTCCTTATCCCACATTAGGTGGGGTCGGCACAACATGTTTTCTTCTTCCACTCTCCTCTATCAGCCGTCATCTCAGTATTCACTCCTTTCTTAGCCATGTCATCCTTCACACAATCCATCCATCTTTTCTTTGGCCTACCTCTGCTTTTATTTCCATCCATATTCATATTTAAGTGTGCCTAAAATTTTTAAAATATAAGACTATAAGAGGCCACCACAGCTCAAGCATAGAATCCCCCTCCCACCGATCCGATCCTTACTTCACCCCGCCTGGAGTTCAAAAGACACTTCATTAGCTTTAAGCAGAGGGATCTTCGTCAGCGTTGTGGTTGGTCCCGCCAACTCTGCTGAAATCGCCAATGGACGGTGCGCGCGCAAGCATGCCATCTCTGGCAATATGTTAAATTGAATGGTACCAAACTTGAGCATTTGTATTTCACTCACACATACAACGGCACCGTGCACGTACACAAACCTTGCATGTGGTGATTGCGGACGATGATTATTTCATACAATTTATAGAGATTGGCCGCGGTGTAATTCAAGACCAAGAAAGCACTGATGTCACAAGAAAGAAGACGATCACATAACCACTTTTTATCACAAATGGAAAGTCAGTCGATCATTAAACATTTAGTGCACTTGAATTTTTATTCTAGAGTTTCCAAAATATTTTTTCCTTAACCGCTTTTTAGGTATTCTACATCTTTTATAGAATACCTAACTCTTTGGGAAAGGCCGTCCAGGAGTGAACTTCTATAGGCTGTTGATAATGATAAAAAAGAGAGGTTTTCAATTCGGAGGCTGTGTCGTTTTTTAAACATTATTTACATCTGTCTGGTCACCAAATACCGGAATAACTAGATTCCACTAATTGTTGCACAGAAAGTGTAAACAATTGTTTACTACGAGACAGGGACGGAATGCTGTGCGAGTGAGCCAGCAGCTGAATTCGTAGTACGCATGGATGGTGTTCTCCAGTATTGAGGCAAGCAGTTATTTACAAAGGGATCAATTCGGATTCGTCCCATTAAAATCTTATCATTATTTTTGAACGCTCACCTGTCACCTACATTATTCAGACCTCATGCTAGGATTCTCTGTGAGTATCATGGTCCCACGACACTCAGACCCGGAACAAATATCTGTAGAACATGCAAAAATTTCCGGGAATCGAACCCGCATTTCGGCTGGGTTCGCATGTGTTTCTATATTGTGAAGCTATCGGCAACATCAGTCAACGTCATCAAAGTCGGTTTTTCAAAGTTGTTCGATAAAATAAAATCTTCTATCTACATTTTTGAGCCTGATTCTAGCGTTGCAGGCACTAAATCAAAGCAGGTTCGTAGAAAATGTAGAAATATATATTAAACGCGTGTCCGATAAGGTGTACACCTTCTACCTACAGATATTGTGTTTGTATGTCTCAACCAGTTACGTGACCATTCAACTTGTTATCAAACACAATTTTTATCTGAATATTGCATCTCCAGAGATTAATTGATATATTTTTACGACTAAAGTGGCCAACAAGCATCTGTTGGTAAGCGAATACCGTAACCAATGGTCGTTGCCGGTTGCCAACCTTGAGACAAAACGGGTAAAGTCTCGTGCACCTGTAATATCACCCATAACATTGAAACCGGAACCCAACAACGCGAGCTTTACTGCTTGGCGGCAGAAATAGGTATAATGGTAGTACTCTCTCAAACAAGTACATCCACAAGGAGCTTCTGAAATGTTTGGTATTATTCGAATACTGCACGGTGGCGAAACTGGCCCGATCTTCCTAACAGATCAAGTAAAATATATTTTATCGTGTGTGAATCTAGGCATAAAAGTAGCATCAAAATCCTGCAAGCTTCTACCAAAAGGTAAAAAAACTATTTAAAAACGAAGAAAGCATAAAAATACTGTAGCTTAGAATTGAAGAACAAATTAATGGCACTAACCAGATTTTTAAAACAAAAAATAACATGCTTAACATTCAGCTAGACTAGTACAGGGTCTCTTTGCCTTACACTCAATCTATAATGGCCAGACGTAGTCCTGCTTTCTCACACCATACATTATTCAACAAACTTGTTGAAATAAAAAAAGCAATTCATTTATATGTAAATCATACAAAGTTGGCTGTTGAGCTTATCATACGACGACACAGATGATCTAATTTTAAATCACTCCCACACACATACCCTCACACCCTCTATTTCTCACAAATACACACCCCCACAACACATACACACCCCTACACATTCCACTCTCTCATTCATCACGCTCCACATCCCTTTCCAATAAGTCACATAATGTGCAAATTTCTCTATTATTTATGTAACAAAAGAATCAAAATCACGAGCAATACGATCTTCAGTATACCAGTGTAATATTTTTAATAATATCTTTGGTAATATTTTTTTTATTATTATTCATTACATCAAAATAACAAAGACACGTAGATAAAATATTAATATTCTTCAAGAATTCGTCAATAGAATAAAATGCATATAACAAGATCTATTTAAATAAATACAATAACTCATCAAAATTTGCATCATCATAGACATATCATAACACCTGTTTAAACAATAAATAAATTATTATTATCCATCACATTGCATGACCGGTGAATCACCATCGAAGAAAACCGATAAATGTTACCACAATGCAAACTGAAATTCAAGAAATTGCAGGATTATTAATTTTTACACACTTATTCAACTAATACCAAATAAGTTAACACAACAATGAAACAATTTATTATCATTTAAAACATCCCAGCCGTGTCCGGCTGCATACGGCTACAAAACTTTGTAAAATATTAAAAAAAAAAACAGTTTTTAAGTGGCCATTGGAAAGTTCGATTTCAATAAAGTACACACCTTAATCAACTTTAAAACTATGTCTATTTTGTAACATACTTCCACGATTAGTGTATTCTAGAACGCTTACTATGAATAATCCGGATGTTGCAAAACCTTAGCCATACATTCCACCTTTATCTTTGAACCTATCCTCAAGTTATCTTTCTGTAAGCCTAACCCTAACAAATTTTTCATTTTCCACGAAAACTTTTCAATCGTATCACAGAACAAACAGATAAAATTAAATAGAACGGAAAAACTAAAGTGAATAATGCGTAATGGTTACATGCAGCATGACACCATCCAAGATTGATCTATGACATAAAGACACCTGCGCGCGCGCAACCTCCAGTCCGCGATTGACCAACTCCTGAGCGAGACGCGATTTGTTCGAATTTTATTTATGAGTTCGATATTTATTGATTTTGATTTTAAGTGTTCGTGCAAGTGTTTTATTTTTTAAGTCTTTCGATTGGAACTTTTTCAAAGTAAGTTTTAGATTGAAATCAATCGAGCTTTTTAAGCTTTAGCGACTCTGCATTAAAAAAAACAAATCTACAGAGATTTCACTTTAAATAACTACTAGCTAAGTAGACCAGTATTGTTTTTTTTATAAATCTTATTCGACTTAAACTTGTTATTTTTTTATATAGTCTTCGTTGCTTTTGTAGAGTAAATCTACCATGACCCGTGTACCATGATCTAGACTCAATCATATTTTTTTTAATAATATTTTAAAAACTCATAAACTCAACCTCGGCCGAAATATTTTGAACAGACTGGTAGCAAAAATAAGTATTTTCGGAGAATTATACCATAGAGAATTTTTCATCAGATTTTGTTTTTGTTTTTGACGATTTAGGAGCTCAAAGGAGGTCAAGTTGCATGTGTCCAAAAATCAAACCTACAGCTCATAAGATACCGAGATCTAGACCGCAAATCATCACCAAATACGCGATGGTGGCCTCGAACTGAAAACGTTTTAGTATTCTGCGTTAATGTTTCACGACTTAAAAATGATATACAAATACATTTAATATTAGCTTTGATCGTTGATTAGCTTGTTAATCAGTATAGATCAGGGTGCTGCAATTAAGCTTAAGGCTTATATATTTTTAATTGCTACTCAAATATTTAATGTCAATTTTCGTGTTTATCAAACAATAGGCTAAGCAAAAATTGTCGTTTAAAAAAAATAAACAATTAACGCTTTTATCATGCACTAAAAATTATAAATTAGAATTCCACTATCCACCTGGCTCCAACCTCAGATCAGCTCCAAGATATCAAATTATAGTATTGCCATCCGAACTACATATTACAAGTTTCAATTCGATACGACACAGTTAGAAGTAGGTTAAAATTGACTTCCAATATTATATTATATTGTTTGTTTGTTATTTATTTAGTTACAAGGGAAGATATTCGATATTGACGACCTCTGTGGCGCAGTGGGCGAAGGCCCGCCTGAGACGCAGAAGGTTGCGGGTTCGATTCCCGCCGCGGGACAAATGTTTGCATCTGCAAATATTTGTCTCGGGATCTGGGTGTTTTCTATGTATAATATGTATGTATTTACAAAAAAAAAAATTATATAAGTAGTATATCAGTCATGTAGTTCCCATAACACAAGCTCTGCTTACTTTGGGGCTAGATGATGCTGTGTGAAAAATGTCCAGCATTATTTATTTATTATTTATTTATATAATATAATGGTGTTATATATACTTTTTTTGTTTTATAGAAATTAATAATTTCATTGTGCTACTTTTAGCATGTAACACCCAACAACAACGCACACATCAAAATAAGTTTATTCGATCATTTTGATAGTTTTATTTTCATTTTTATCGATTTTCCATAAGTTTCTTATTTAATTCACTGCATCCCCACAGATCTGCGTACTGAGTATAGATCTGAGGATGTCAATCATGGGGGTCACAGTCGTGAGCGTTTTTGTTTTTCTTTTTGATTTATCTATCGGTGATTGGCCCAACAAAAACTAATAATCGCAAAAATCAGTGCACGTTTGCCGATTAGCTCGATCGAGTTCGAAACAAGCAAATAAGGCCGAGAGCTAAAAGGTTAAAACAAGGACAGGGTATGCAAATAGTGTAGTGTTTTGCAAACGAAATTAGTAAAAGATTTAATGTAAGTTAAGTTGTTTTAGCTAAGTTCTAGTTAACTCTAGAAATCTACTCTGAGAATAATATTTTTGGGATGCAAGTTAATTTTTACTCTAATAATGTTTTTGAAAAATTAACCTTGCTTTTTGCACCGATCTTACCATACCAAAATAAAAAAAAAACAAAAAAAACGTTTAGTAGCGTTTACCAAAAATTCAACCTTGAACTCGCGACTTCCGCTTTAATCCCAACTAATCCACCAGATTTTTACCAGCCTGGTCGAAAAAAACCGTTTTTTTTTTTAAATAAGCACTATTACAACGAATTACTTACCTACTAAATCTGTACGCTTTTTTAATATTTATAAATACCAAATGTAGTTTTTTTTTGTATAGCTGCTTTAATATGCAATTATAAGATATTTAATAAGATCTTATTTCATTTACTAAATAAAAAAACTTAGATACTTATCATTTGTCGTTATCAATATCATGTAAAAAAATAATAAATAACGCTGGACATTTTTAAATCATGTAGCCCAAAGTAGTGTTATGGGAACTAATATACTACTTATATAATCTGTTTGATGTAAATACAATGTAGGAAGAAAATATTGGAAGCAAGACGACCGCATTTCCTCTTAATCAGACACTGGACCAACACACATGTGCTGCCCTGTCACTCAAATCGATGTGCCCAATAGTAATTAATGAGTAATTTTTATTAGATGTGAATTTTGTGACATGAACAATTTATTTATAATTAATCAAATTACTAACATTTAAGTCTCAGTCCACTTACAATTATGGTGTTGAATCTGAAATAAATTATTATTATTATTAAGCAAGACTTCCTGCACTGGCAACACCTCGTGTATTCGTATGACAGCTAGTAATAAATTAACATAAAATACGACTAAATGTCCGTTGATTGTTATCTTAATTGTAGGTATATTAAATTATACAACGTGTATATTACCGACCCTATTGACTACAGATTAAACAATTACTGTTGTAGACATGTTATGTTAATTAAGACGCTTTGTTCAGTAAGTAATCTTAATCTTATTAAGGTGGGCTGAGCCGAAAAGTATGACCGTTTATCACCTTGTGTGACGTAATCAAACAATATGAACCAACCAACACAATGGTATGGTTAGAGAAGAACACATAGCATATTGTTTATTTTTAGTTTTGTTAAGTTGTATCTATTTTTCTTTTTCTTACGGTGTACAATAAAGTATTTCATTAATTCATTCATTCATATTGTTAAACGAACAGAAGTTCCAATACTGGCTTGGTATTCTCAACATAAAATCGCAATGTACCCTCTGTAAAAAAATGTCGTTTCGCAGTTCTCCATAATTGAAGCTACAAGAAAACTACTTCTACCCGCTAAGATATCAGTTCCTCCCTTGATCATGTCGTACACAAATATATACACACACACACACACACACACACACACATCGGAAATCATTTTTTCATCCGTTTTTAGTAAACACTATCTTCTTAAAATGATAGCTTGTAAATTCGTCAAGCGTATAATTATACCTCCCTACAAGCTCAGATGAATTAAATTTTCTGATCCTTATCAACATAAAACTGATGAAAGATTTATTGAATGTGCTCTCCGGCTTGTTTTGGAGTATTTGTTGGTAAACAAACTCGTATTAATGACGGTGCGAGAATGATGTCATTCACATTTGCAGTAAGCCAGCTCCTTTATCATCATTATCAGCCGGTGGATGTCTATTTGGGGGCATTGCCCTTCACTAAGAATGCCAAGTGAAGATCCACATAGGGCAGGGCTTTTTTGAAACATAAGTTCCTGAGATCGTCATTCAACTAAAGATAGATCGGACTTAAATAAAAATTAATACAATACTACAACTAGAAATCAACCACCCCACAATTCTTTAAACGAGACGTATTCAAAACTCTAACGGCTCTCAGAGATCTTACTGAAAATTCGAAATACCGAGCCAAACTCAAGTTAAAATGAAATCTCCACCCAAGTCTCAATACAAATAACTTGATTCGTTACGTAATAAACGTAATTTTTATGTTCGTATTTTTTTAAGATATGTTTATTTTACAAAATTTGAAAACCCAGGACGTTAAATTTCATCATCGATTGCAGTACCCTCTAGTGACTTGTGGCGATAAAACCAAAAAACGGTTTACAATCCGATAAGAAGGGTTATTACCGCTTCCCCCCGGTCTTCGGTACAAGCATTTTTAATCAAATCGTTCAAATTTCACATGTCCAAAATAACTCTCAACTCATACAGATACTGCGATCCAGATGGCTAAAAATCGATATCAGCGATACTGGCCTATTAACCTTGCTGGGAAACATTGAGGTGATAAGTAACAGCATGTTTTTTTTTGTTTTCGACGCCATGTTTACCACTTTAACTATACAATTGTATAGGAGTAATGCTCCCGGAAAGTACGCCAATAGCATACGCAATGGCGTCCTTGACTATGGCCTACAACTGCTAGTTTTGTAGAGCTCCGTAGCATGGCCGAACGGCAAACACTGCTAGTTTTTAATGGTATGAAAGGCATTCTCAGGTATATACAGATACGAATATGAACACGAATCAAGACTAAGTATTATAGTTTTACAGTTTTCAATGCACATGACACTGAAAACTGTCAAAAAAACGGGTTATTCCAATAATCCCTCCTGAGAAATCCTTCTTAGGGAGGTAAAGTAAACACTAATGTTAAAAAAGTTCAGAAATCCCCCTTGTATTTTTTTTTCCCACTTTCCCCCCTAAAAGAATACCCTAAGGGGGAAAACAGAACCCTAATATACTTGAGTCTAGAGTCTAGCTAGAGTCAGAATCGCAGATCGCATAATATGTCAATCCTGCGTTCAAAAACCAGATAGAGCGACCGTCGCCTATTCAGATCTGTAATTTGATTGGCATTGCTGATGCGTTAAATACCCGAAACAAAGTTTTAAAGTCTCATTTACCTGTAATTTACTTCCATACCCTTTGAACCGGAACACATCAATGCGAACATTACTCTTAAGCAGGTGAAACAAACATAGTGGTGTAAACAAGAGACTACCTAGTAGTGGTACCTACAAAAAGACTCGAAGATCATTACTATGCAAACTGCATCGACAGGCAGCGCGCCGGTCCGAATTATAATAATAAAACCGTGGACCGTGTTTTCACTCAATTTAGAGACGGGAGTCATAACGAAGTCACATTCTTCATTTTCCCGCGAAGGACTGATACGTTATTGAAATGATTCTTCTGAATTGTTAATGTACAGTAACACTATAAAAGCTATGCGCTTCAGAAATCTTAGTTTATCTTCGGAAACGAGAAACTGGGGCGTTTAAATCTCTATGCACATCCAAATTATACGTGAAAAAGAAATGCATAGAGTTTAAACGCGCCCAGCTTCTCATTTCCAAAGATAGACGAAGATTTCCGAAGCGCAAACCTTTTATGATAGTAGTACTTACCTATTATAAATAGGTAAGTAGAACAACACGAGAACACAATTTATTCCTATAATACGTCATTATACTTATTTTTGTATTAAAAAAACATATTATAAATAAAACAGAAATCGAACATAACGTTTTTTCAATGAAATTGAATCGGTAGGTACTTGCGTAACCCAAGAATTTATCGTTTCTTATCGAACAAAACACGTTGCAGAATGTACAAAACTTTCCCTTTGTAAAAATATGATACTCGTACTTCATACCTTATGCTATACTGGCACGTTAAATTACTTTATTGATTACTTGCATTCTCCGGCGGCTTTCCTTGGAAGCAACACAGTACCGTGTTGCTGTGCAAAAAGCAAACTTATACAGGTATTTATACAGACTATGAAAACTGTTTAAAGAGTTCTCATAATTCAGCTGTCCTTATCCAACTAACCGACAAAATATAGTTTAATAAATAATTAAACTAAAAAACAAAGTTTAATTTGTTTTTACGAGCATTGATATCACATTATATAACAACGTCAAGTCTGCAAGTAGTTTGTAAGATTCATGTTAAACTATCTGTCCGATTTAGATATCATCTCTGGCCTGGCTGTTTTCTATATATGTATTTACAAATATATATATATAAGTAGTATATCAGTCATTTAGTTCCCATAATACAAGCTCTGCTTAGTTTGGGGTTAGATGCTGTGTAAAAATGTCCAGCATTATTTATTAATATTTATGGGATGACATCGGAATCTTCCCCTACACAGCAAGGAGCTTAAAATAATATCTCGACCAATCAAATGTAATTATTTTCGATTTCAAGAAAAAGCTCTAATTTTCTTTAATGGGCCACACAGTTAAGATAAAACAGTTTGAGTATTAACTAAATTTGAAAGGTATTTTTACCGTTCATCCCACACAAAATCGGAATTAGATTAAAGATCTAATTCCGATTTTGTGTGAACGAAGCGAATGAGGCATGCCAGGAAGTGTCGTTCCCATTTAAATATTACCCTCCCAATCCCATCCCGAAATAGTTTAATAATAATGTAGGTTCTTATTTTGTTTCAAGCAATCCCACGCCACAGAATACAGTATCAGTACGACAGAGCTACGCCAAACCAAAGTACAGTCAACAAAAACATCCTAGGAAAAGATCGGCAAGATGTTTTTTGTTGCAAGTTGTTGGTAGAGTTGTCAGAGTAAGGTAGAAGTAAAATGCATAGGTTGTGAAAAATGAGTGAGAACGTAGAAAAAGGGGACAGATCGAACTTTTTTTTTCCCAACTGTCACCCTAGGGGGACAGAGCGGAGTGACAGATGGGAATAATTCAATGCGGGGCTTTCCGTGCCTATGTTCATAGCAAGTGGAAATCCGTGGCCTAACCTTGCGGAAACAGGCGTGCCTATATGTATGTCTATACTATTAAAGGGTATTCTATATAGATAAATTCCAACACCGGAAGGGTAACAGATGATGTCAGCAACCTTAGTACGTAGATCAGTCGCTAAGATCTATTCCTGATTCATTTGTATTCGCTCCGAGCTCATAAACGTCCAAGTGCAATAAGTCGAGGCTCTTCCCCGAAGGTAAAGTCAAAGGTTTTTAGGGTTCCGGGGACAGATGGTGAAAAACGGAACGCATAATGTAGTTTTGCGGCATCGCTAATACACTGATGTGACTATTGGTGACATCAACTAACGCATGTCCTCTGATTACACTGGCAAAATGGCTATGGGGAACGGAACTGTATCATTCAATTAAGGTTGTCGCACACATATCAGCGGATCACCGGCACCGGATCGGCATCGCCTCAATGCAAGCCGTTCTGTATTATTTGTACTGTGAAGATGCTAAGCTGTTCTTATGTTCTTACGCTGCGTTGACGGCTGGTTGAGGGCGATGCGTCGCCGAAGCGGGCCGATACGATGCCGAGCTGATATGTGTGCGATAACCTTTAAGAGCGAAACCAAAAAACGAAAACATACAAATCACATCATCGATAAGTGACAATAGTAATTTTCCAAAAGTACCGAATTCTAACTTCACCCGTGTCGCCTAATGATGCGTCCCATGTTACCTGCCACCGTTAAATTGGAACTAATCAGCTATATTGGCTGGCGACAAAAAAGAAACCTTGCACAGAACTTCCTAATTTGGATATTTATGTTTTTATATCCAGTTAATTACAGATATAATGTTCTTTGAACTGTGTTTTATTTATTATGATTAAGTTACCTTCACATTACAAAAATATAAATTAAAATTGCTCGATGCAAGATATCGACCTATGTTAATTCTAATAGTACGCTCGCTAACTGTACATTTGGATTGGTGACCAGTAGTGCACACAGGCAACTGAGCGCTTCCGTGCTTAGAAGACAACCTCGGTGGCGCAATGGGCGATGTCCCGCCTGAGAGGCAAATGTTCGATTCCCGCCCAAGGACAAATGCTTGTATGATCAGAAAATCGGATCTAGGTGTATTCTATGTATATGTATGATGATTTACAAAAAAGTATACATATATATAAATTCACGTCTGTTTCCTGGAGGGGTAGGCAGAGACCAAGGATTTTCACTTTCTATGATTATGGCATACTTCTTACTTGCTAAAAAAAAGTATATATGTTGTATATCAGTCAAGTAGTTCTCATAACACAAGCTTTGCTTAGTTTGGGGCTAGATGATGCTGTATGAGAATCGCCTGCATTATTATAATTAATATGTTAAGAGTAATCCGACCAGAGTTACCCAGTAGATCATACAAACAAACTTACGGATTTACCCATTATATAAGTTGTCGGTTCATACAACTTTATCGTCGAAATTGAAGTCAGTTTTTTGACCTGTAAAATCTTACAAAAAAGTTCCTTATGAAAAATTTATTCGTCAACAAAAAATTTATTGGTCAAACAAGGTTATAATCAGCTGGTGTTAAATATTTAAAAAACTCCTTTGATTATACGAACAAAAGAAACCTTTTCAAAACGCCACAAAATAATTTCTATTGAAATTGAATCCTACAGTTTTTTCGTTCGATCAACAAAATTAAGGAGCTAATTGAATTGAAAATATAATAATAATCCGAAATTGAAAAGGTTTTTGGTTGAAATTTTTGTTTTAAACTAACTTGCCCTTCGATGATTGCTTTTGATGATTGTGATGATAAAGCATCATATTTTATAACTCAATTAATAATAAATAATGCTGGACATTTTCACACAGCATCATCCAGCCCCAAACTAAGCAGAGCTTGTATTATGGTATCTACATGACTGATGAACTACTTATATACATTTTTTATTTTCAAATACATACATATTTATACATAGAAAACACCCAGACTCGAGACAAATATTTGCAGCTCATAAAAACAGACCCGCGTCGGGAATCGAGCCCGCAACCTTCTGCGTCTCAGGCAGGCCTCCGCCCACTGCGCCACAGAGGCCGTCTATCGCCACAATCAATGGATTGCTATTAATCGAAATTACGAGGATCGTATATAAATGTCTTTAGGGCAGGAGGAATGCCACTGGTTTTGCAAATGTCAATGAGGCGACGATGTCTGATGTCTATCTGGACCGTAAACCCGTTTGCTTCCACAACATGAAACCTTCGATAACTCTGTCCAGGATAAAAGCAGTCCAGAGCCCGAAATCGTGTGGGGATTTACAATTATTTCTGGGTCTGACTCATTCGTTACGTCAGAATGTGAACCCCTTTGAACATTGAGAAATCTTTAGGGTTTCGTTTTAAAAGTTGCGGAACCTCTTCACGTTTTCTTGTCCCCGATTTTGTGAAGTTCAATCGAAATATTGTAATTCGGTTAGGGAAATCGTCTCACTTTTTTAAAATTGACTTAAGAGACACTCGATAATCAATAAAATTATGTAAAGAGTTTACATACTTTTGGGGGAATTTTTGAGTGTTTTAAGAATAGAATAGAATGTGGTTTATTTGACGCAACAACAAAGCACACAAAAGATAGGTTAAGAATTAAGTGCTTCAGATGTTTTTTGTCGATTTCTGCGTGATCTTTGATTTGTACTTGAATGTTATTTTTGTTTGCTGTGAAATGAAGATTCTGGTGATCGCACGTATATATCAAAATATTAATCTTAATCAGAATTGATAGTTAAAATCGACTTACCTATTTGTCGATGCTCGATACTGTCCACATACAGTAATATTATATACAGGAAATATTAAATGGAAGTCGGTAAACTAAAATCAATAAACTACTCACAGAACCCTCTGCCATATAGATACAACATTTTTAGACCCTAAATCTTAAATCTAATTGACCACGTGCGAGTCGTGACTATGCCGAATTCTTTTTTTTTAAGACATTCTTTGCTTTTTTGTTCACATTCTTTGTTTTTTTAAGGAGATGTATTGTTTTTGTGGGCATTCTTTGATTTTTCTTGGAACTACACGCCTTCTGCAGTTTTGTTGCTAATGTATATATTTAGTACATACATTTTGTGAATGATTCTGATGGCCAGTTCAACTCGCGAGTCCCGTATACAACAATTGACGAGCAATGTCTAGTCTTGTACTAGTAAGTTGGCCACTGTAAGAAATCTGAAGTGTTATTCAATTGTTTTATTTTTAAATGCTCTCACTTTGAGATTCGCGGTGTCACTTTGAGAGATATATAAAGTTCAGATCAGACCTCAGATCATTCTAGTTAAGCAGGTAGGTGTGAATGAGCAGGTAGGTTAATTTTCCTACCTGCTTAGTCACATATAATAATATCGTAGAATTTTATTTTTTCTTTATTCAATAAGATTAATAGTAAGGAATGTGCATTTGTGGCTTACCACTTTATTAAAGAATTATTTAATATAGAATAAAAAAAAAATAGGAACACCGTAACACCGTGTTAGGAGAGCAGTGAGGAGCGAATGAAGATGTAGTAACGAGAGTGAGGAAAGGTATGTTCAGATGATTTGTGCATTTAGAAAGGATGTATGATAATATTTAAAAAAACAAGGAAAGCGAAAATCTCGGCGAACGTACTCTGACCAAATTGAAGACGTTCTGGTCAGTTAAGAGTACCCTAAACCGACGATTGTTTAGTGTTTAAAAACAAAAGTGAACAATAACATATCTTGTATTTTACCAACGAATTACAAGCCTTCTTATAAAGATAAATAGTTGTTTAGCTAAATAGTGTTTTAATTTCATCTGTTGAATTTGAAATAACATATATCAGAAAGCAACAAATCAGTGTAAAATTGATCAACTGTTTTATAACCTTTTTTTTTTTAATTAGCTTTGGTATTTTATTGGCTTTGGTATCACTGCGGCCGTTAGGCCTATTGTGATCGCCACTTGTTTATTTTCCCCGCAGGGGGCGTTCATAATTCACCTCTCAGCCCTGCCGCTGTTAGGAACTGCAGGATCTTTTTGGGTGTGATGAGTTTCAGTTCATCTGGGCTAAGAATGTGTTTTCCCAGATGAAGGCTACGCTTATGTATCAGTGGTCCACACTCTCCTAACAGATGAAGGGGCGATTCGTCTGCCTCATTGCAGAGTCTGCCGGTTTGCGTTTCACTCAGCCTTAGTTTGAACATGTGCTTTTTGAGGCGACAGTGTCCAGTCAAGGCTCTTAAATAACCTTTATAAGTAAGCGTGTTATATTGTACCTAGTGTTTATATTGTAACAATCGATGGTACGGAACCCGTCCGGAAATCCGGCTTGCACTTGTCCGATTTTTAGTTTACCATCGGTCATTAACCTAACGCAGGTTGACCAAGAAACAGCCAATAAAAAGACGAACGATGAGCGTAAAATTTCTATCGCTTAAGAAAATTTTCCATAAAATCCTATCCTACTACTATTATAAACGCGAAAGTTTGTGAGGATGGATGTTTGTTACTCTTTCACGCAAAAATTACTGAATGGATTCTTATGAATCCTTACAGTAATATAACTAATACATCAGAATAACACATAGGCTACCTTTTTATCCGGGTACAACGCGGGCGAAGCCGTGGGCAGAAGCTAGTATATAAACGCGAAAGTTTGTGAGAAATGAGAAATGGATGTATGTTTGTTATTCTTTCGCGCAAAAACCACCGAACGGATTTTGAGGAAACTTTACAGTAATATAGCTTATAAATAAAACACAGGCTACTTTTTATCTGGGTACCACGCGGGCGAAGCCGAGGGCAAAGACTAGTCGTCAGTCAGTCAGTATCAGCACATTACATACAGGTTATGTAAACGAGACGGTAGCATTTTGTAAGTGGCAAATACATAGTTACCTACGATACCACACGAGCTTGTCCTATATCACTTCTACAAATCAAACGAAACAAACACGCTCACTACAGCTCAAACGATGAACCACATCAAAAATGTATGTGCGCGGAAGAATTCGCCCAAATGAGAAATCAGCTCAATTATACGCCTAAATACAGAAGTGAGAAAAATTGACGCTGACATTTTATTAAACTGTGGCAGAAATCGGGGTGTAACACACTGAGAGATAAACGGCTATGCCAGACGAAGCTATACATGACCCGGTCTTCAAAATAACAACCCCCTGTTTCATAATCACTCGCTAACTTGAGCAGCATCCTAAAAGTTGTCCGCCTCTATCCTTTGTTTAATGTTAGAAAAGGACAGGGTTAGAGTTAGCGACCTGCTAACGACCTGCGATTATGAAAGTCGTTGCGGAGTGAACACTCTGTATCTACATCCTATATTTTACTCTGTGATAAAGTAGGCATAAACAAATATATCTCCGTGTTTATGTTTTCATTACTGGTTGAAAACTGCTATTTAAAAGCGGAGATCTTACGGTTGACACTTATGTCAGTTTTACTATGTTTAAGACTTAAAAGGCCAAGGCTGGGTTCATGTAGAAACGCAAATAAAACTTTCGGGTCGCTCGCGCTCGTAGTAGTGGCTCAGCGGTTAATGCACCCTCGCACAAAAAGTTACTGTCATATTAACCTCGCCGGAGTTGATAATATGATAGTATTTTTTGAGATATTATAAAACTTTGAGGATTTTCTCTCCTAATCATAATCCAGTTATATTTTCTCTATTTATCACAAGGTACGTCTCACGATACGTCTCACATGCGCGAGTTTTACCACTGGTGTTGCAAGCGTACACAGGTTACGGTAACCGCTTACTAACAGGCGGTTACCGTATGCTTGTTTGAACCCTAATTAATATAAAAAACATATCAATTATTTATTTTATCTATAAACTGCACTTTTTATACATTAATTTTCTGACCATATTAAAAAATATTGTCAGAAAATTGGATTCTACTTTTAAACATCAACGGCGCTTGGAATGGTGTAAAGAACTAAAATGTTGGCTAATTCCTCCAAAATATCTACAGGCTTTTTATAAGTAATTCTGTTACAGAGAGTTAATGCGTTTTTCACACTTTTAGTGAACGCGGATGTCGTAAGCGCCACGGTCTGGCACATGTTGTTATAAACTCTAATTGCTGATGTGCTTATTTAGCTCAGCACATACACTTGTATGAAACTATAAATAAACCGTTGTTTTTGTGCTAATGAGTTTTTTATTATTGTTACAGATATCAATTCAACGGAAGATGTTAATATAACTTTAATTGATAAACAAAATGGCAGTGTTCAATAAAAGGACTAGAATAGTGCTACTACTGCTAATAGTGAACATTTACTGTGTAAAAAGTGATGGTGATAGTGACGCGGACTATAATTTAGACGATTCGAAGACGGACCAAGTTCTTAGAGACAGTGGTGACGTTATAGAAGACACTAATATACAAAACTATGAAAAGGACGAGAACTTGGAACACCAAGCGGCCATCACAGAAACATACACAACTACAGAAGCACCCGAAGATAACCCAAAGAATGACACTAAAGAATTAAATGATGTCACAACCGAGACAGCACAGACGGTGACAGATGATTACACATTGCCTATGACAGACTATGTTTATAAACCCAAAGATGTCTCGGAGGAGGATATTTATTCAGCCAACAATGAAGGGAAGGTAGGTATCTGTTATGATAATAGTGATCTAATAAATAATCTAGTGGCGAGATAGAACAACATACTAGACGTCGGTTCTATATACAACTGTAAAGCTATACTGGACGTTTTCGGCCAGTCTTGATGCTTCCCTTACTACGCCCTTAATACCACCGGGCAGTGGACGTACGTGAATAATCTAGCTGCAGCTACCACCGGTTAGGGTGCAGTTGAACCGACTTGCGAAAAAGCGGAGTGGGGGGGACAAGCGCCTTTAAGATAAGCGAATCAACCTTAAGTTTTATAAAATTGGAGGTTGTTTTATGAGGAGTTGTTAGTTTAGGCAGTCAGTGGTTAGTAATCAGATCACGGCATTTTGTGCACGTTCTTCGACTGGTTTTCTCCGTAATCCTATTAGTATTATAGGTGCCTTTATACGCGATTACGCTTCAGTCCACATGGACTTATATTTTGCGATTAAAAAAGAAGACGACAACACAAGCAGCCGGTTTTTTTTTACTAAACTAGTTAATTGTTTTATGAATTAATTATTATAAAATGATCTGAAATTATTGCATTTTTTTAATCTCAAGGTGATTGGGAATTTAGGAGTCCCTAGAAAATTTAGAGTGTATTAAAGTGACAGTACTGCCATTTAATATTCATAACGGAATTAAATATTCAAATAATATTACATACATATTTAAGTGTAATTCATCAGTATGTAAAAATATTATGCTATAATACTAACATAAATTTGCTGTACATTCAAACTACTGACATCTGTAATGTACCTTTATGCAATAAATTTAATATCATAATTAGTTATAGACGGCGTCAATTCGACATAAATAAATAACGCTGGACATTTTTCACATATGACTGATATACTACTTCAGACCCGAGACAAATATCTGCAGATTATACAAACATAATATATGACCCGCGGCGGGAAACGAACCCGTTTTCTTCTGATTCTCAGGCGGCCCTTCGCCCACTGCGCCACAGAGGTCGTCACTTTTACATTTTACAATTCACATATATTATAATAACAAAAATAAATTGATTATCTTTCTTACTAGGTAAGTACACATTCTTAGTAAGGCAACAATGATAAATTGATAAGTGCAAATACCAACTTTGTGAATGACTGGTGTCTGAAGTAGGTTAATAAGAACCTGTATTACAGATCACAAGGCCCCAATCCACGAGAACTTACAGATCGTAATGTTCCTGGATTGGATATGTGGTATCAAGCATGCCATTGTATAAGCAATATAGTAATGCTCTATGAAACCCAATAACTAATACAAAGTATATTTTTTATTTGACTTTGAAACACATTTTGTACCACTTCTTAACATGATTCACGTTGCAGCGCCCTTACATGGCTCATGTACCTACCTGCCTATTTAATGTATTACCTAAGACCTATACAAACTATGTTATGTGCATGAAAGCAATAGATAAATAAAAAAAAAAAAATGATTCCAGACTGAAACGACAACACAAGCTTCGACGGGGTCGACGGAAGACGAGCTGGAAGATTTAGAGGTTCCAGGGTCAAGGAATCCGAAGACAGAAAACAGTGAGTGTCAAACACCCAAAAAATATATAAATAAGCACCTAACAGACAATGGTTCTGGTATCACAGTAGGATTCCCTGTGCTGTGTGTATCATGAACTACGGGGAAACGTGAACAACACCCAGACCCGGAACATAACCCTGCAGAACATGCAAACATTTGTCACGTAGCGGGCACAGAACCAGCACCTTTTGTCGCTGTTGCCTCACGCCTGTTGTCACTCACGAACACAGCCGGTTTATGAAAGGCTAATCAAACTAACCACTAGTCACATCTCATGTCAACTAACGAGATTAGCTGACAAAATAAAAAAAAAATTGCAGTACTTAGCAATGCGCTAAATTGCTTAACTTATGTTAATAACCTAACCTTTTCGAAACTAGACGTTTGGGTTCCGTACAAGCACAAAATAAATTCTTTATGAAACAATTTTTGTACGGGTTTCCAACAAATCCTTAAATAGGGTTGGAATTGTAGGATTTTTCTTTTGCCATGATAGAGATCACGTAACACGTATTCTGTACTCTGTACTACTTTCTGTTGTGTTAACCCAGGGAATCACCCTGTGTACAACCCTAACTTACAGAAACACAGCGTCGGCTTAATAGGATCCCGTTTGGCGACCTTCAACGGAACCCTGAATCACCCTGAATCAAGTACATAAATTAGAAAAAAATACAAGTTACATAACATAAATGAGTTGGAACCACTTTTGTCAAGTTTAAGTAAACCTGTATTGAGGAGTACCCTCTTTTCTTTGGTACGGACACGGTTGCACATACTTAAGACACTTTTTATTAATTTATTATTTCAATAAGGACGTGCCATTGCCCCACTTGCATTAACCTTGAACCTCAACAAATAACCAGAAACCCAAAAGCAATAAAAGGTAAAAGCCAAGATCATATCTGATAAAATCTACCACGTATGCCTGTACTAGCATCTGGCTCTGGATTCGCTCGCGTTACCAATTACATGTTAATTTTACTAAATTTTAAAACCTTCGACGTGATTTTTATTATCTATTGCAACGCCCTCTAGTGACTTGTGGCGATAAAACCTACCTAAGTACTATCCTTAAAGTAGACCCGCATTTAAATCAGGGAAGCCGTTTCGTAAATAAATGGTAACAAACAAACATACAAAAAACCTGATACGAAAACGCATATAAAGTCAGGAAAAATCCATTGGTAGACCGGGCTCGAACCCACGACCAGATCGGAAAGGCACCGCCCACTAGACCAACACGGCTATATATTATTTAATATATACATGTAAATTTAAGTGCTTTTTGTTTTGTCGGACCTTCAAGGCGGTCAAATGTTTTGATGCAACAGCCAGTTATACACGTACCAGTTAAATACCAGAATTAAAAAAAAAAAAAACAAGCTCTTGTTGTGACCGACTGACTGTTACTTTCTACCACAGCCAAAGACCTTTTTCAAAGCCACGAACCTTAGAGAGAGGATGAACGAACCAATTGAACCAAATGATGTTAGTCCTACTACTATAATAAACGCGAAAGTTTTTGAGGATGGATGTTTGTTACTCTTTCACGCAAGAACTACAGAACGGATTGTGATGAAACTTTACAGTAATATAGCTTATACCTATATCAGAATAACACGTAGACTACTTTTTATTCAGGTACCATGCAGGCGAAGCCGTGGGCAGAGGCTAGTATGGATATATTTAACACTAGTTTGGCGAAATTCACAGATGCTATGTACTTTGTGATTCCATCGTCGTTTTTGTGTCCCTTACTGTTAAGACAATGTGATTGTAATTTAAAATTATAAATATATGATAATAATAAATAATACTTAAATAATAAAAAATACAAAGCCAGTAGGCACCCTGACATGAGAGGCACTGGCGCCAATTCTCTTTTACACAACGAAATTTAATTTAAACTGTCGCTCTCTTTTGTCTGATATGCACACAAGAAAGAGATGGCAAGAGTTTTACTCCTGTCAAATTAGTTTACGTGTCGCTCTTCTTCGTGTTTTGAGCTGCGACTAAACTTGTATGGAAAACTTAAAATCTGAATATTGATTTTTCCACTAAAATTGTTGTTAGTCTCTTGTTAAATATTTACAATATTTATTTTGTTACTGTTAGTAAAAGAGAGCTATGGATAAAATGTGTTTAGTTGGTGTATAAAACATAATCTACGCCACTACCAGGTGCGCATAATATCTAAAGAGATCTGCCCATTTCAGCCGATTCGCAACAACTGGACATTCGGGTCTTCGACATCAAGCCACGCCCAGCGCCAGCCATCAGCCGGAGTTCCACTCTCAAGTCATGGTTGGAAGACAGCTGGCTGAGACCGCCCGCGGGCCTCCTAGTGCCCCTGAGGCCTATAGCTCTGAACAGAGCACTGGCTGTGTGGAATGACCTGATGATTGAAGGGCTTAACGTGTCCGATATCGTGATTGTAGGGTACGACTCAAATGGTGAGTTATCACATTTGTTATTAAGCGGGGAACAGGCATACGGTTTACGAGATGGTCGGCTATTGACATCGCTAAAATCAATTGCTGATACGTTGCCTGTCATAGAGACAAGCATTGCATAGTCCTCTTCGAACTGTCGCGATCAGTAAGAATTATAATTAAGCACAGCAATGCCAGTATTAAATATTGGCAGAAATAGATTCGGAGTGGTTTCAATAAAAGTTTCAAAGAAAATTTCAGTCACAGTCAGATGACCTTTCAAAAATATCAAATTGGTGACTAAAATACCCACTATTTTGCTGTAAATTAGTCACACGACATAATTGATCCCCAATACAGCAAGATCATACAGTTTTTGGGTCTTGAATAATGTTACTATTCACAAAAAAATAACCGACCACTATTTATGATAAAAAATCGTGACATCAAAGACCACTTACTCAAATCAATAGAATAGGAAACAAAGCAATATTTCCTTGTTCGTATTGTAAGCATGTTTCTGCGTCTATTTCTTGAGATCGCGTGTGTATCTGCCATTAATAGTTAAGTGTAACGGGAGAGGTTCTTAAGAGACAAGACGCAAAAAACAATGTCCAGTTAGAATCAAAAGATTGCAGACAATTATGTTTCCATACCACGTGGCCTCACCGAACGCAATACTTTTTTTAACAAGAAATCTAATCTAATTATAGTATCTGATCTCACTGCAGGGCAAAGGCCTAACTCCTCTTTTTCCACTCTTCGCGGTCTTGTGAATCTACCGGCCAGGATACCGAAAACATGTCGAGTACGTCGCGCAATCTACGCCTGGGCCCGCGGCCGCGTTTCACTCTGTTGGACCAACTCAGAAGATATTTGGTCCAGCCCAGTCCCATTTCAGTTTGGCGGACACGTAAAATTTTTATAAACCTGAACACCCTCGGACTTTCGTCACGTTTAGGTGCATGTGCGCCCCCTAGTGGCTCATGGCGATAAAAAACTATCTAAGAAAATATCTGCATCACAATCAGTTAAGACGAAGGAAAATGATAAATAAGTGCAGTCTCATTGCTCAAATTTTCCAAGCTAATGTACTTCTTTAAACGGTCACACCTTTCCTTTAGTGGCAGGGCTAAAGGAAAGGTGCGACGTTTAAAGACGTACATTAGGCTGGCAGGGAAGGGGGGATATACCTTTGAGCCGAAGAGGGTGATACACTCCCACTTACATTTACAACCACAAATCGTCCTGACCCTAAAACTAGGATTCGATGTGTAAACTACGAACTTCGAATACCGTGCTATCACAACAACTAGACCGGAACTAACATTCGCAGATCATGCAAACATGTGTATCATCTATGCATCCCAGACATCTGTCTGATGCCCGCCGAAACACAAAGGTCGTCGACATTTTCATAAAGACACGTTAAAGCTGCTTCATAGGTAGTCGAGTAAAAAAGGTGACAGCATCATCGGACCCGTAACTATTGTATCATCAATCATCAGCGTAGACTTTGATTTACAACCATACGATAAGTTCTATAAATTTTACAGCTTCGATTCGACTCGGTACAGTCGGTACTTTCATAGGTATGCGTAAATGAACGCACGTGCGAATTTTACGACGGCTTGTAAAACGATTCACTTGAACCACGTGATGCGAGACATGAATCGTTTCTAAAAAACATTAGGACATGAAAATATGACAAAAGAATCGATGCCACCGCATCGAAAGTGTGGTGCTGAACCCATATGAAAAGTAACCTATTTACCTATTCTAGGTCACGAAAGAGTGATACCTCTCGTTGCCAGCCGGTTCTTGTCATTCTGGCAACGCGGGTTGCAAGCGTCAAAGTGTGTTCATTGCGAAAAACCTTGAGCCACTGCCATCCACCGGCCATCCGCTAACTTTACGATGTCATCAGTCCATCCCATCGGATAGGATTATTTACTACTTCATTATCAACGTTTATTTCCCAGCTTTCATGTTTGGCCGTTTGGACTGCCCATTGCAAGTTCAAGAAAGATCTTAACAATTAACGCGATAGCTTCATTTGACATTGAAACCTGACAAGCATACGAGAATACAAGATGAGATACTGCGGCTTCTATTGTTTAAGTGGCTACGTCATCGTTTTGTGGGGATTACCCATATACCATCTATTCTTTGTATATGAAGGACTCTCAACGTTTTTAGATCCCACTTCTGGCAGAGCTTAATTTGAAAGATTATTTGATTTGTTAATAGTGTGTAGCATTTAGTATAATTAAATCATACCTCGTATTCTTTGCATTAATGAACGTAGACTTACCTGTAAAAGAATAATAAACATAATTTAATATACTTATCAGAACCGGGAAATATGTTGTTAAAAATCGTTAAAGTAAACGTAAACTATAGTAAGATTAATTCTAAGCCCCATTTTGAGAGTGACATAATCATGTTTGATGAACCCTCTTTAATAGAAAGATATATATATGATAGATAGAAGAAAAAAAATACTTTATTGCACAGAAAATAATACATCTGCTTAGATAACTACAAACTCCAAACATGTAACTAATAAATGAAGATAAACCCCCTTAAAAATGTCTAAAAGTATCTTATGTTAATATGAAAAGGGCATCTGCTAGGAGCACGGAATCCTTTCACCACACTGGCTAACCTGACACCACACTAAGATTTCTTATGTTAGATAATAAGAAAAATAATTGCCCTATTGAAAACCTACTCAAAAAAAAAACAAGCTCTGTCGTGAGCATTTTTCAAACCACCCTTACTACCCCAATTTACTATGGTATCATATCCAACATATCCAATGATGGATCCAGGTTATGGAATTATCATATGATATATGATCATTCCATAACCTGGTCCAATTTGCGACCATCCAGGCTCTAAGATGTGTGGTTGAATCCCCTGCTTATAGCGAGCGGTCCGGTCATAAAAGGTAGCTGTAGGCATATCAAATAGCATTCATTTAAACCAAAACCAATTATTAAAGTATTTCAATGCTTTATTTCCACCGGCACCCATACCCTTCGAACACCAAATCGGAACACAATTAATTGCTTGGCAGCAGAAATGAGTAAGTAGTGCCTCACCGAACGAACTCTTTCACAAAGCAGCTTTACCACTGTTTTGCTATGGGCCTATAGCTGGTGACTCTTTCACAACTTTGTCCAAGTTTGAGACAAACAGTTGAACCCAGTCGAAATGCCCAAGTACCTACCGACAGCGACCTTGGTTTGTGAAGGCGGGTTATGTAAAACAAAACTTCACGCTCCACTTGTGCTGATCAATATAGAAAAAATGCCATTTGGATTTCTTAAGGTGATTCAAGTTGGAATGACCAGGGTATCTAGACAAATACCACTTTCAGTTGGCGTTAACGCCTACGGAAAGATTAAATTATATGGAAATTACATTAGCTGTGGAAAAGTCACGAGACTACTGCCAACTTTTTACTTGACAAATTTGCGTTAGCGTGAAAGGAAAACTAAGCGTGAGGTATTTGTCTAGACTCTAGACCTACAACGGTCCACAGCATTACGCAAAATTGCTTTGTTTCGTTCGGAACTCGTGGTTTCTTGGCCTCCCTGAGTGGCTTGACGGACCAGAAGCTGACTGAGACTCGAGAGATGCTAGTTATGTACCCGGTGCAGGTCAAATGATCTCCTAACGTTTGTTTCTGGTCGTGTTGTTGTGGTAGCATAGTACTCGGTTTAATGGGCTCGCCAACGGTCACGTGGAATGGTAACTACTTGCAGAACGCGGGCATGTGCCCAATGTAATGTTGTATCTCTGACTACTCCTTACTTGGTATCCACAAAAATCTACGCACTGATAAATAATAATAATGCTGGACATTTTTACACAGCACCATCTAGCCCCATACTAAGCAGAGCTTATACTATGGGAACTACATGACTGATATACTACATATATACTTTGTAAATACATTATCTGAGGTATGTCCATTTTGGGCAATATAGACGTGAGCGTGTTTGTTTTTGTTCTTGTATATGTAACATTTCCAAGTGCTCAGTAAATGCTGCAAAATATACGTAATAATTAATGGTTTCAAAGTCAAACTCAATAAATAGGTTTTATTCATTAAAATAACAAGGATCATATGTATAGAAACTTCAGCTTAGAAACTACGTGAATATAAAATTAGAGTGCGTTTACTCCCTCGAGCCCTCGAGCGCGACCATTTCTAGAAGAATCAGGCAACAAGGCAGCTAGCTCTGCTAAGTTTTTTTGATAAACCTTCATTAAGATTAAGTGCCAAACGAACAAGGTAAAATAATTTATTTATCGTTTATCTTTTCAGGAATTAACTGGAGATCAAGACACAACTTGCAGCCGAGCAGCAATGGTGGCCGAGAGCGAGATGTTTCAGAGGCCCTGTCTAAACTACTCCTCAAATATCAGGTACACGACCACGTATAAGAACTAAGGCCAGTTTAAAAAAGTCAGACCTCTGCACCGAGGTTTAAATATCATCACACATTATAAAGATAAGTTAATTGTTTTATTTTTTTTGTTTTCTTACTACTGGCCAAAGATCACTCCCAAATCCTTCCAACAAACCGTGCGGTCTTTGATATAACAATTTTTAGTTTACGTTTTTTTGCTAGGGGACTTCCAATATAAAATGAAAGATGACATGTTAGTCTTCTTCATTGTCCTCCTCATTACCGTTAGTCGGTGTCGGCTTTCCTAACCATGAGTCGCCATCTATCTCGCTGGTAGGCATCATCCTTGCTAGAACCCTACTTGGAGATATACAATTGTCAAACCTTGTAAAAATAAACTTGTATACGAAGCCGTATCATCTAGATTTAAAGTTACATGAGTATTTTTTTATACGCATTTTATATACGACTTGTATCGTAGAATTATTATATTGTTGGTTCGTCTTAAAAAAGTCCATATAAATAATGATGAAACCTGGATTTTTAAACGTCTTATGAAATAGACGCTCTGGCATCGAAGGCTATAACTATGCTATAACTATGGTTGCTACTATAAGCAAGTCAAGACACACCTACAAACAACCAGTTATGGTTTTGCAATTATCTTACTTAACTAATAGACTTGGTGGGCACTGTAGGTAACCATATATCATCGAGTACCTGTATGCGACATCTTATTTTCCATAGGTTTTTATTCATAGAAATAAACAAAAATCACATTGCAAAAGTAAACTTAAAAACTACGTGGAGTAAATTTTTTAATGTGATTTTAGGGTGATCCTCGCGCGAGCAAAGCCTATAAGAATTTATTTCTAAGAATTTGTTTATTTTTGTTGGTCCTTCATTCAGCTATAGTGTGGCCGAATAAGACTTATACTTTGTGAACTTATACGTTGAGACAAAGACCAACCAGAGTCAAAATAGCGAATTATATTTTATACATTTGCATACGTTTAAGCAATTACATGTGCACTCATTTAGACAAAGATCTAGGTAAAATCGTACTTAGGAGTATGTACCGCACATGTTACCGATGATATCGAAGGGTTTTTGGTATTTCACCACATTACAAATTAAGTTTCAACTAGCCTCTGCACACGGCATCGCCCGCGTGGTACCCGGATAAAAAGTAGGTTATGTGTCATTCTGATGTATAAGCTACATTACTGTAAAGTTTCATTAAAATCCGTTTAGTAGTTTTTACGTGAAAGAGTAACAAACATACATCCACACAAACTTTCGCGTTTATTATAGTAGTAGGATAAGATAAGATAGGATATTACACATAAATTACATAGAAAATTACGCTGTTAGTGTTATAAAAGTCTCTAAATTATCCAAGTATTTGTCAGGAGCACAGACTACAAAATCTCGTTGATCATAATCAACAGCAAGTATAAATACATAGTCAAGCATAATCCTCCGAACCAAACGTTCCATAACGAACAATCTAAAACAGCAACCATCCACCGTCTTCCAGCAACCTTTATGATGTCACAGATCCATCGGATGTGGTACCATCCTACGCTGCGTTTTCCGGTTCATAGTCATAGTCGCTAATTGGATTTCAAGCGGTAGACAGTTCATAAAATATGAGCAGCACTCGAAGAAGCAAGGTCTCCTACAGTCCTCACCCAGTCCATAGAAGTTTCGTCACATGCACAAGTCATCGAACCTTTAATGACAGTTAATTTGACATACACGTCCGCATCTCAGATGAACAAGCCGTGAAGAATCACTTGCAAATCGCAGGCGGATCGCGAATTTTAATTACCAATATCTTTGTTTCGTTATTATATTGTATTGTAATGGGAACAATCGGCTGGCTTGTTGTGTACTTGTGATACAGCTGTCAATGTCAGGTTTGTTTTAGTGTTGCCGTTCGATTTGACACAGTTATGACTTTAACCATTCTAAACATACACGCAGACCTACCTATCACAATACGTGTAGACATGTTCGCCCTGATTACCTGAGATGGTTTAATGCAACCAAGATAGTCAAGGCCGCTTGTACACGCTAAGAAAAGTCGCCGGGTCTAGGCAAGAATTCGTGTCGTTTCTACACACGAATTGCGTTCAGAACACAAAAAAATCTCGTCCTTGCTAGCAATGACGCGCTCTTTTTAACAGACTTCAAAAAAAGGAGGAGGTTCTCAATTCGACTGTATGTTACGCGATATCTTCGCCAATTGTGAACCGATTTTAATGATTATTCTTTAATGGGTAGGAGTATACTTAAACGGTAAATAAAAATAACATTTAAAATTACATATTTAATTTTCGATTTTTTGACATTTTTTGAATGTCTTAATAATTAACGATTTATAGTGACCAGTGCAACACACTTTACACGAATTTTTCGTTTTTTAAATTTTTTTTCGGATTTTATTAATGATTACAAGCGGCCTAAGGTCATGATGATAGATAAATTATTTATTTAACATCTAAAGATACAGCACAGACAAGTAGAAATTACAAGAAAAGACTTTGACTTTGACAGTAAATGACCATGAGCGCTTGACGCTTGTGCAATCCGAGCCGATCCAAATCCGAGAAAATACATATTATCTTCTCTTCTCAGGGCGTCCACACAGACTCCTCAATCGACGGCACAATGAGGGCTTTAACCACGGCAGCAAAGCTGGTGCCATATGACAGCGCCCTGTTCGTCATCACTGACAAGGGAGCAGGCGACCCTCAGAGACTGCCGCTCGCACTGCGTGCTTTGGTGGAAAAGAGGCTGAAAGTGAGTTAACGACACTTCTAGTAGCGAAGAACTACAACTTTTAAACGAATCACTCCTCTTGCTAGCGGAGATTGAAATCATGAAGAATATAAAAAGGAAAGATGAATCAATTAATCTACCCACAGGTCTACACTATTTGGACGGACCCGAATCATCTATCAGCGGAATCAGAGGCCTCGCTCCAAGAGCTAAGGAACATCTCCAGGCATACTGAGGGGGATGTCTTGCCGTACTCTCTTCAGGTTATGGTGAGTTTTGTTAGATATTAATGCTGGTACGTGATCCCTGGTAAGGTCTTCGTCTTGTTCACTACGTTTAGTGACCAGTGTGGTATTGTAGTCATGAGATTTAGTGCGCCTTGCAGACTCCTTTCATGCATGTGTCACATTTATTCATAATTTTGATCCTTTTTGATCCTAGTTCTCAAAATTCAAATTCAAATAAATAAATAAAAAAACTTAAAACAATGTTGTTCTTCATCGCCTAAACTGAGAGCAATGAAATATTCGACCAAAAAATCTATAGGTGCACGAATTTGAACCCATGTCATTATAAAGTCAGTGGCACTAGCCACTACACTAGTAAACCACAAAGATGATGCCTCGGATCTAAGAAAGCAACAATATTTTCCAGGATACGGAGAGCCATAGTAACCTGGCTTCGGAGGTAAAACTACAGAACTGGGCGCCATTAGAACTGAAGCAGCCAAGACGCGGGAGAGTTAGCTCTGAACACCAGTTGGAACGGTTCGACGTGAGTATATTTCTTTAAAACGTAGGCGTAGGTAAGCTGGAGAGATTTCTGAGATGGTATGAGCATGTCAGGAGGGCATCTGACTACCAGGCAATGGAATTCTCCGGCCCCAGTACAAGATAAATAAACAAACAACAGACACTTTTATAATCCTGACCCCACATTACCATTCTGTCGTGGGTATCAGGAACTACAAGTACTCTGATACTATAACACTCAAACTCTTAGAAGCTTCTGATTGAAACCCAATACCACATAGACAAGTTACTTTTACCAAAGAAAATGGCGAGGATCACCATGTGGGATCACCAGGAAGAGCGAGAATAGGTAAAATATGAGTCGCAGAGTAAGTTCATAATTGCTTACTGGTAATCTGATATCGGGAATCTACAAGCCGCCCGAAGGTATCTGACATGGGTCAAAGATTGTCAAGATATTTTTACTTAGGGCAGAAGCTTTGTAGTAGATGCCACTACCGATTACCTATCCATATGGTGACCTAGGTTAAGCAAGGCCATGAGCACTTAAAATAAACAATTCATTGTTTTCAGACTCTACTAGTGAGGCGAGGTGGTGCTGAGGCGATCTCGTTGGGTCTTCCGATAGAAGGTGGTATAACAGCACTTAAGATCTTCATAGAAGGCGCTGTAGAACATGCTGTATTCTACCCTCCCAATGAGGGTAAGTTTGTATCAAGTATTTTCTACTTGATGAGCGACTTTCATCAACTATCATCATTGACAAGTATATCTCTCCCTTGCGTGGAGTTGCCTGCACGTTAAATTAACTAGGTTGTTAAGGTACTCGTTCCTATCGACTGATCATGGTTAGATTATTAAAAAAATTGAACGGCAGATTGAGGAGCCTACAGAACGCTAATGTATGTCAAATCTTTCGCACGGCACGCAAAAAACATTATACAGTAGGTAGTAGTGAAGTGACAAATGACAATGCAATAATTGTAAAATTGTGGTCATTATTTCATCCAGTTCCGGAAAGGAAGTGGCGCAACGCTTTGAAAATTGTCGTTTCACTGTAGCTTTGATATGTTCTGTGCATGCGCAATTATGTATATGCTAATGAACGTTAGGAAGTCTTGCACAATATGATTACTAACATTAGCACCTGTAACGTTAGAGGAGACAATTTAATTAATAAATAAATAATTTAGTTGACTTTCTTCAATCGGTAACGCGAATAACCCAAAATGTATCCTAAGGACCTATGCAATGGAAATGTGACTACGTGACATTTTGGAATTTGTCAAGTATTTAAACTCTAAACACAGCTCTCTCCATGCAATTTTGAGCTTGTTCAAGGCTAACCTCATTCTCAGTGTCACTGGAATAAGCACTGATTGTAGACTACTTGGCTGTTGGTATTCCAGACACAATAGAAAATCTACTGAGATTTTCTTCTGAGAGACCTCGTAGACCAGATATGAGTTTGCATACCAAAGGTAAACAAGGTATACTAAAGATCGTCATTTTTTTACAGCTCCACAAATAGACCTGTACAACACCACATCAGTAGCCGCCTTTTCGCCAGCTTCCAAAACAGAAGGTCTAAATCCAAGAGACGTGTACCTCGTCTTCCCCGGAGCTGAGTTGGATGTGGATATGTAAGTTTAATCATCCGATAACTGTCATCAAATCGCATAGTGAGCAAAAGACCGCACCGAGCTCGACACTGATTGATCGAATTTCGAATACCAAAACCCGACATCGGAAAAAAGTCCAAGACGTCGGAAGTCGGAACCATAAATGTTCTGCAAATATTTGTTTCAGGTCTTGCTGTTATCTAAGTAAAACTGTGAACTATGTATGTACCTATTTAAAAAAAAAGTAGTATATCAGTCATGTAGTTCCCATAACACAAGCTCTGCTTACTTTGGGGCTCTAAATGATGCTCTGTCTAAATGTTTAGAATTATTTATTTATTTATGTAATCCATTTTATTCGTAATCGTTCATATACGAATTTAATTTAAGACAGAACGATATTTCTTTCTGCATATAACTTTCCGAGAATCTTAGTGTGTTCAGTACACATGTGACTATGTGACTATGTATTGTATACAGGTTGTCAGTCCTGCCCGCGAACCCATCGACATCGGAAGCCCAGGCAGCATTGGTCGGAGCGTGGCACCTTAGCGTGAGGTGTGACACGTGCGACTACAGACTGGCAGTCGCTGCCAGGTCCCTGATACATCTGGATGTTGAAGCTGAGACCACAGGTATGATATTGGAGACAGGTCTACGATACGGCCCACAGAGGTAAGCTGAGACCGTCGCTTATTAATATCTGCAACACTGCTGTGTTGCAGATATTAATAAGCGAGTATTGCAGCTTGGCGGCAATAATTGCATACAAAAGTGGTGTGATTTTTTCCCAAACAGAATGGAGAAATGATCAATTGAGCTTCGTAGAGGGGGGATTTTTAATATCATGTAATATAATAGGCAATTATATTTTTCGCTTCTGTCGCCAGAAAATTAGTAAAGTCAGCTATATCGACAAAAACTTGTAATTAGTCGTTTTTTTTTTTAAATAATATCATTATAAGTATTCACTTATTCTGGGAAGGGCCCGTTTTTAATGGGCCAGTAAATGCACAAGGTAATGTTTTTAACTTGGTTTGAAACACATAACTGGGTTCAATATCCCAATTGTGTAAGGACCTACTGCATTTTTACGAAGCCAGATGTGTTCAGGAATTTGATGGCCAGTTTTTATCTACTTTCTTTCAATCAGTTAAAACTGACGACAACAATCAAAACATTAAACGTTAAAATCGAAAAGAATAATGTTGTTTCTTATCGGTTTTACTTCCCAACTAAAGGCACAAACATACCGTTTCATTGCACCTATGTATAAGAGAATAGAATACACTAGGGCAAGTTAAGTTGTTGGTCTCAGCTATAACAGCCACGATCTGAGCAATATTAATATTAATTAATATTAATGGCCTTAAGGCCACTGACAGATTGTGCAGCCTATAAACTATAACAAGAATTGGCCACTAGCGAATAAGGAACCTATAGTGCCACATAAAAGTTTGTAATATTTATGGGCAATTTAATATTTTGCCATTAAATTGCAACTAAACGGTTCTAAGGTGGCATGTTCTACTAAAAACAAACCCTTATAATAATAGATAAAAAAATGCAACTTAAGTTTTGGTTATTAGGTACTAGCCTCTGCCCACGGCTTCGCCCGCGTGGTACCCGGATAAAAAGTAGCTGCTGTGTTATTCTGATGTATGAGCGATATAACTGTAGTATCATCAAAATCCGTTCAGTAGTTTTTGCGTGAAAGAGTAACACACATAGATCCTCACAAACTTTCGCATTTATAATAGTAGTAGGAAGTAGGATGACATCCTGTATTCTATTTTAGTTCTCAGTAATGTGTTTTAGTTCGTATTAAGTAAATATAATTTGTAATTGGTGGTCTGAATAATTAATGTCTATTCTAAGCACACATGGACTTGTGTTACAATAAAAACAAACAAACATACTCACAACTATTTTTCCAATGATGAACATCCTCAGACACATATTCAGTGCGTAGATCTTTGATACCAAGTAGGTAATAGGCAGAGGTAGGTACACGTACAAACATTAATCATATATCCGCGTTTTGCAATTAATTAGCATACCACGTGACAGATTGCAAACTTCATCGCCTCTTATTGGAACACTAACCGATAGACATGCCTTCGAATTTTTGGTTCTAAGTTATGCCGGGTTCCTCAAGGTGTTTTCCTTCGCAGTTTTAAGCACGTGTTTATGTTTAAGCATATTTTATTCGAATGACAATAGCCATCGTTGCACGACCGGGTTTGATCCTACGATCTCCCAATCGGAAGTCGGAATACCGCATACTGGGCCACGGTTCTATTTGGCAGGATATCATCACTATATTTGCCGATTTGCTAAATACCTAAAGTTTCCTTTGTAGGATTTCTCTGTTATCTAAAGACCTTCAGTTCTGCGTTTTAGAACTCAACCAGGGACTTATACTACCGCCACGCATTATTCAGAAAAATGAAATCATTCAACTTACTGAAATCTACACTAATAATATAAAGAGAGGCAAAGTTCGCAAGTTTATAAATTTTCATCTTAGGAGGTAATTTCCGAAACCATCATTCGATTTTAAAAATTATTTCACTAATATTAAGAATATAGGTTGTGTATTATCCCGTTAAGATATGAGTACAGTATAAAAGGACTTTTCGAGGAGACCAATTCTGCAACGGAAAACAGGTCGAGCGAATGCGTTTCTTCTACTCTCATCTGCCACTTTTTATGCGGGCGAAGCCGCCGGCAGTGGCTAGTATATGATATAGCTACTTATATGAATTAATATATACAACACATGTCCGTTACTCTTAACCCTAACTCGGTCAAGAGTACCCATAACTGGCAAACATGCGTGAACAATTATGACGAAAGTGAACGAAGCAATAGGGGTAGGGGTATGTGAGGATCGTAGTAAGTTGAAATCCGTGGTCTCTACCCCTAACCTACCCCTCCGGGAAACAGGCGTGAATTTATGTATGTTTGTATAATATGTCCGTTATTAAAAAACTTCATGCAAACTCAATTATGCGGATTTACATAAATTACAGGCAGGTGTTTTGAAGGATCACAGCTGGTTTATGATTGACTAATAAAAAAACGATGAGATATCTGAGTTGCCGTCATCTACACCATGTTAAAAAAGAATTACTCTACTGTCATAATCCAGGGAAAAAATAAGGGAATACGCTTGTATAACAAAATGCGAATGACAAATCAACACATTATTTTTTTATAAAAAACAAAACACTCACCTTAAAACGTCAAGTTGACAGCTTCCCAATATGGCGACGGCTTTGCTAGTACTAGGTCAAGGGCAGTATTGTAGTTTTATTATCTTATCGGTCTTTAGTAAACATCACTTATAATTTTACAAACGGTTTTACAACACGAATATTTTTTTACATTAAAACATTTTTTTGTACTTTGTTAAAACTTTTTTAACGTTAAGGAACGGTAGTGCAAGGCAGGATGGAGGGTACAAGATTACTTGGCCGCTCTCTTACGCGATGTTCAGACCTTAATCAAGTCCATCACAATCCACCATGACCGAATGCTCTCGCAACGCGAACAATAGAGTAGAATCTCCATTCTACTGGACGCATCGCAAAAGAAACTACTCAAACAAAAAAGAAAAATTACTACGTTAATAATTAGGCCAAATCTTTGTTAAATGCGATTGTAAAGCTAGGCTTAGCAGCGTTTACAAGTTTAACATCAAATGTATTGATATCACTATAATATCGGATCAAAAACCCTTAAGATCTACTGTAGAAATAAAATAATTCCGTCGTTCTACTGTGCACTTCAAAAATATTTGGTTTGATAACGTTCCCTCAATCAAATAAATTAACAAATTTTAATAAATACGTTTGTATTTTTACTACCGCTGCCGGTTTTCGTCGGGGCTTTTATTTATTCATTCATAAAGTTTACTACTTTTTAGGCGCAACTAACCGTTGAAACACTCTGGCGATATCAACGACGATACTTAATTTGTTAATTTGTTTCGGTATTTCAAAAAAATACCGTACCTACATATATAAATTATTTCTTCCATAATTATGTTTCCTTGTCCATTGTGACTGGGCCCAGTCACTCAAATGAGAGTCGAGATTGTCCTACCATTTTCTGACCAATCGGCAGTCTTTCAGTCTAAAGATGGCCCGGCATGAACGCCTCATGTCTATTTAAATTTAGTAATTGTAAGTAGCTAGGTAGGAGTTACCTATCATCAATAATTTAAAAATATTGCTGTAACAAAAAACTTAAATAAGGATCCCGTTTTAATAATAAAAAACTGCGACAAAAAACTGGCTAAACCTGTCTCGATTCGTTATAATTGGTCACGGATTTTGGTAAATATTATGGTGTAGTGACATATCTTGCCATTTGAATCAAATATAGATTGAAATTTGAGACAATTCATAAGTTAATTAGAAAAGAGGACGCACGATAAACGATCCATTAAATAGATTATAGATCTATATATACCCAGAGTTATAGTTCTACATATTAAGGAAAGTATGTAGACTTAAATTCAAGAATGACGCATTGCTCAGTAACAGAGTCTCGTCACATTGATCAATGTACAATTTTTTTTTTTTTTGACAATTGCTTCCACTTATCTACCTTTAGCTATAAAAGTGCCTTAAATCCCTATTATGGAGACTTCCATTTCTAACATTGGAAAATTATTTCCCCAAAGACTTTTCTAATTTTACGTTTTTTTATAAATAAACTAAAAGTTTTAAAAACCACCGCAAACACACAAAGTTTTCCCAACACTCTGGCACAAGACACAGATAAATTGTCACAAAACAAAACCCGTCAAATCGCGCGCCTGTTAAACGTACATTCCGTCTAATGGCGTCCAAGATACTACCGATTTATTATTCACAAATTATTAAATAATAACAACACTGAAAGTGGTATACGTTTGTTTGTAACACAGTGACAAAACTGAATCAACTGATAGTAAAAGCAATGACTGGACATTGGATGATAAGATTATTCTAATCGTTTTTTGCCAACATAAGTTTATTGGAAAATAACGATATTATTATTTTATTTGTTGACTGACAACTCAAAAAATAACCTCAAATACCCACTGCAGTCTTATCGCATCAGTTCTTTATATTTTCGGAATTATTAAAGGTTAGATAGAAGCAATGCTTAACTAGCATTAAATTCACTTATGTATATACTTGTTTCGCCTTGTGCATAAAGCATTTTCTATCTATTTATCTAGATTATTATTATAAAATAAACTGATAAGAAACAATAATAACGGCTGCCGGCCGCCTATTTCGTTTTTATAACAAAAATAGTTTCAGCAAGTTTTGATATCCTTTACCCTTTTGGATTTCCCCTCACTGACCCATCTGAAAGAAAAACCCTTTAATACATACCCTCTGTTTGACGAGGAAAATAATATAAATATTTTTGAAGTGGAATATATTAATTAAATTCCAGTAAACTCAAATGCTTGCACTAGTTTCACAATACGGGACAATCAGTAGCTGCAAACAAGGAAGTACATATTGACGTTAAGCTCAAAGGTTATCATCCGTAGAAATTATGATAAAATACACACTGACTTAGATCATAACGCAATAATAATAAAATCATTGATCAATATACTACATAACCAAATAATCATTGAATTCTTCAAGGAACGTGAATAGATATGCGAAAGCTGAGTTGATGTGCCTGATATCCAGAACACACTTTAATCGTACAAAATAATAAACGGATGTTTTATTTACTGACTGACGACATACCTCAATTTTGTGAGTGATGGTATGTTAATCTGATGAGCTAGCTTGATCTTTGCCCTTGGGGCTTTCTGGAACAATCAGTCTGGCTCTTAAGATAAAAAGGAGACCTCTGTTCTAGACCGTCATGCTCCATCGTCGGCCATATCATCACTTACCATCAGATGAGATTAAAGAGGCCAATTATAGATTTTAAAAAAACTTTGTGTTTATTCACCTTTATGAGGAGTTTCCTGGTTATAAAACCTAGCTCGTTTTATCGTCCCTAAAACCTTTAGATCAACTCCGTTCGAACCGTTCTCGATTTACGCAGATCCGTGAGGATACAGGAGGATAGGCACATCTTATATGTAACATTAATACATATATCCTAAAACGATAACCGCTTATCAACAGGTAGGACATACTTATAGTATGCTTGTTTACCATCTTCTACAGAAAAGATAATTTCAATTATATAAAGGCAAATTCAAGTAGTTTAACTTCTTTGCAGACTCGCTAAGGATCAGAGTAACGGGACCAGTGGCGAGTGTGAGAGAATCTCTGCTGATCGACGAATATGGCACGGAGTTGGCGAAGCTGTCTTTTAGGTAAACTATTTGTACGATAGGTTCACCACCGCGTCGGTTAATCGACTTCCTGCGACCGTTACAATGACATTTGTCGGTTATCGGTTCTGCAAATCGTGAAACCCTTATCAGAACTTTCTATTCCTGGAGCGTATTCGTATGATGATAAAGTTACGAATGTCATCTGTCTAAGAGCCATCCTATGTGGCCGCTATTTGAGAACTTTTACCCCTGACGGTTATCGGTTCTGCAAATCATGAAACTCTTAGCAGAAAATTCTCGTAGCTCGTTGAGCGTAATGTTACAAATGTCATCTGTCCAGGGGTTATCCTATGTGGTCGCTCTTGGAGAACCTTTACCCCTAGCGGTTGTCGGTTCTGCAAGTCTTAAATGTAACTCTTAGCAGAACTCTTTCCATAGCCCGTTGCGCGACTTCGGGCTTATATATGATACTAAGATATACCAAGTCATGTCATTGCTGGCAATACGAACTGACTGTTGATTTTTGTTTGATGGGTCTTCTACTCCAGCTAGTTTTATTTTCTTACAGCTATCAGCCAATAACAGGCGAGGGTCAAGAGGCGCAAGTGGACACAGTGACAGAGTTGGTAGCGGACGTTGCTGTCCCGGCATTCAAGGGCTCCAAGGTTTACGTGAAGATTGTGGGCAGAGACGTGCAAGGTAACATACTGTAGAACTAGATAGACCTCGTTCTATGAGCACCAAAATTTAGCTTGCAAAATTAAGTGCACTGTTTGCGGTCTGATTAAGTGGTAGGGTCCCAATCTCATTTCTCCTTCACTTCGATATTTATCACATAAACAACTAATTAGAGTTAGCCACGAGATAAACGAACTTACAAAGATTCAAAATGATTTTTATTTAATTAAGTATATAACTTAATTAACTTATGTAAGTTTGCTCAGTGACT
Organism: Perizoma affinitatum; assembly: GCA_961405105.1. Classification (NCBI taxonomy): domain Eukaryota; kingdom Metazoa; phylum Arthropoda; class Insecta; order Lepidoptera; family Geometridae; genus Perizoma; species Perizoma affinitatum. The sequence goes on along the minus strand of OY560186.1, from coordinate 15,100,321 downwards.
TATTGCTTTAAATTTCCAGGTGAACCGTTCGTCCGTCTTTCGGGACAACTCCACAATCCAACCCCTCAAGGACGCTTAGGAAGGTCGGCTTCCATAGTGTTCCCTGACGCCAACGATCTGGAGATGGCTGAAGAGGAGAACTCAAAGGTTTTCAGTCGACTGCGTTACAACGAAAGCAATATACTGCCTTTTGGGAGAGCAGTTTCGCAGGTAAAACCTTTCAAGAGGTTAATTGGTGCATGTATCAAGTTTATGGTACTAAAGTAGGTACACTACCTTACCATCTATACTTATAAAATCGTGATCGTACATGAGAGTGAAAGTGTGTATGGGAAGTATGTTTTTTTTTTAAACACGACTCCATTTTTGCAATACCACTGGCAACATCTAGTTAAAATTTCACGTTTTTAGGATAATAATAGTAAATTCAGCTTATTTCAGTTATATTTTGTGTAAAATAGTGTTCTTTTAATTTTTATTATTATTATTTTATAGTCAACCAATATTCTTAAATATTTTTTCAGGTTGTCAACCAACACGGGTCAATTTTAACAGCAGTGCAAATTGGTCTGAGCACCAGACTGTACGGATCTCCGGGTGATAATTTACAGGTATGCAATTCCAGATTCGCTATTTGACGTGAGTTTAGCATTGGACGTCTTAACGGATGATAATGATGATGTCTATGTTCAACATACAAACGCTGGGTTCCAATAACAGCAAAAACTAATGAAATCGCGTTTCTTTAATGAAAACGAGGGATCGAATGTACCGTAAGCTAGCAACACATTTTAAACACGTACACGTGTTTAACAACTAAAGTGGCAAACTAGCATACGGCCCGGCCCTGTTGGTAAGCGGTTACCGTAACCTATGGACGCTTGCAACATTAGAGGTACTCGCGCGTTGCCGACCCTGACACATAACGGTGAAAAGTCTCATGCGCCCGTAATTCCACCGGCACCCATACCCTTCTAACCGGAACACATCAATGACAGCTTGGCGGCAGAAATAGTTATGGTGGTAGTACTTCCCCGGACGAGCTCTTTCACAAGCTCTACTAGCCGGGTAAATGATTATTATTATTTAAAAAAATGTTACCTTTGCGCCGAGAATCACACGAGGAGCTAGGTATATACTTCTAAATTTTGAATTTATTCATTTTTATGGTAAAGTGCGCAATGAACACTGAAATCCTACAATAATATAAATGCAAAAATTAGGATATTTGTTGCTACGTAACGCCTAAACCGATTAGTAGCTATAGTTTGTGACCTAGTTATCATTGATAGACAGACGAGATGTACTTAAGTACTGCTGAATGACGAACAGTGACAGGGCCAATAAAAAATATGACTTTAACTTTTGACTGTGACTTTAGACTATGAATTTTAAAAGGGGTTGTTTTATGTTTTAGTTACATTTCGAGGTGACGAACTACAGAGAACAATCGGTCAGCTTTAGATTCGGAGCAGTGGGAGAACTGAGGTTTTTGACCGGCATCAGCCCAACTTCGTAAGTGTTCCTATCAAAATAATTAATTTAAGCTGTACTAAAGTAAGTATGGAGGCTCCGCCCAGTAATCGACTCCGGGCCCAAGTTGAGATATAATGTCGAAAAAACATGGCAAAATAAGGATACGCATACCCATTCGCAATAACGTTTAGTCCCACCTTTACAATAAAAATGGCGAAGTCATGGAACACACTAACATCTAACTTTCCTGAACCCTATAAGGGCCTTGTCATGGCAAGATTTAAGACTAGACCTTCGTGCTCCATATTGGACCACAACTTCTTTCACAGCTTATGGTGAGTAGACCAAATATATCGATAGAGCTTCCGAAGGAAGAATGAACAACCCTTACACCGCATTCATGAAAGGAGATGCTCCTATTAGGTGCATTGAATCCTCTGACTGGTTTTTTCATGATAAAAAACCAGTCAGGTAAAGGTAGAAGGTACCTTAAGGTAGACCTTAAGCTGGCCTATAACCTTACCATCAGGTGAAATTATGGTCAATGATGTATACTAGAGCCATTCCAAAACCAGTGTAGCTGTGTAAGCCACCATACAGAATATGCCACACTTGCTTTAATGTTCAACTATTAACTATAAGTTCGAGGACTTATTAAGGAAAGGAGGAAAGATGCGACTACAAACAATATGAAGTTAAGTCACGGATATACTAAGTAGATAATTACTAAAGTACGGTCAGCGAGATGAAAGAAAAAAGGGCATTGACACGAATTTTCTTCCTGCACGAACTTCTTGACTTTGGGGACTTAGAAGGTTGACAAACAATGTTGACCTTGCTCGGAAAGCCATGTTTAACTGGGCAGCTGAGCCAAGAACTTGAAATGGTAAATAATTTTCTCTATTCCGAGTTTTTTTTTCCGAAACTTCACAACTTTTCACTTTCAGGCAGACAATACCCTCAGGGCAGACAGTGAATGTGATAGTCAGCGCTACCATCACATCTTCAGCACAACCCGGTGCACGAGACTTCGTCACATTCACAGCTTATGGTGAGTAGACCAAATTGATCGATAGAGCTTCAGAAGAGAGAATGAACAAGTCTTACATCGCATTCATGAAAGTAGAGACTCCTACGATGTGCATTGAATCCTCTGACTGTTTTTTTTCAGCATCGGTTTTAAGGAGTTACTCTACCTTGGTTATATACTTATCTGGTATATAACCCAAAGCATGATCAAACAAGTTTTAAACGAAACTCGACTGTAGTTTCTAAGTGTGGTTATTTAGTCTGAATACGTGGTTCTTTATGACAGCTCGTCATACATATTTAATTCTTTATATTTAAATTTTAATTTAAGATAGTTAGCATTTTGGTGTTATACAGGAAGCTTAAAATTTTATGAAATAAATTAATCGAAATCTAATTCTAATTAATATTCCTTTATAAAATCGAATAACAAATTACACTTTCTATGTCCCTCTCAAGGCTAAGACGGATTTTATGACACAGCATTTATCCACATTTATATTTATTTGAGGTTTTGAATCGCCGTATACTTTTTTGTGTTTATAAGACCAGTCTCACAGAGCTTTATTTTCAGGTCTGGAGCAGGTCTCGATCTCCGCGTACATCTATGTAGTCAACCCCAGTGACGTTGGAGCTGATGTTTGGGCGCCGGAGGTCAGGCACAACTTCCAGGGCAGCTGCATTGGGAGGCAGAACTCGGACTGCGCGCAGCATGTGTGGTCTGCGACTATAATAGCCAGGGACGCTTTGGGAGGTTAGTAGACTGAGGTTATAGGCAGGCAGCTACACGATTGTATTTGATCTGCGACTAATATAGCCAGGGAGTATGTAGAACTTAGTAACCAAGGGTATGGATGCATCTTTAAGGATATAGACAGGAAACTCAAAGACCATGTGTGGACTGCGATAATAATCTATTTTAGAAAACTTCGTCCATATGACGTTAGTAAGATTTAGGCTGTGTAGACATAAACAAAATACAGCCCGTTATAGCTAGGGATGCTTTGGCACCTAGTGAACCAAAGTATACGCCAGGCATCACCTAGGATATAGAGTAGACAGGCGTAATAAGGATATGTGATTTGTGGCTGTTATAGCCATTAGATTGAGAATGACCGTTATTTTTATGGTCTGGTCACGAGGAATCGGCGTAAAATCACCTAATTAAAAGGCGATTCAAAATTATCCTTTTGATATATTTGCCTAAAATGCTATTGATTCGTGACATTCCGGGGAATTGATCGGAACAGAAATGAAAACAGCGAGATATATTAGGTTAGCAGATACCAAAGTTTTACAAGGACCAAAGGACAAAGTCGGTCGACGAAGAACTCTTTGATAGCACTGCGTATGGCTATATTTCGATGTAATTTGCAGAGATAATAAATTCGGATCATCCAACAGCGAGTCGGGTAAAGTCTATAGCATAACCTGGGTCAGAGAGAGGCATGGCCGATCTAGGACTGAAAATGGAATAACCAGTAGATGATTTCAAGCTGATGATTTCTGATTTAACTCTCTAGGTCTTCTCCGGCTAACCTCATCACCAATAGGCCTGAACTACGATAGCAACTTCATATCGGGCTCGCGAGAGGAGGTCGTTGCAACGTACCGGGCAACATGCTGCGCGCCGCGCATTTTGGTGACCGCTGTAGACTCTTATGGAAACGTTAACAGCTATATAGTGGATATTTCAAGTGAGTTCTACATATCATTTTAAGCGGAGTTGTGCTTGCCTTTGGTATTCCCCATATTTGATATCCTCCCGAATCTAACTACTGAGTATAGATCTAAGAATGTCCATCATGCGAGTATTTTATCACACTACCGACCGGTACTTCACCGACTATCAAGATACACAGTTCGTACGACGAAGATTTTGACGCAGTTCACCATTATCCGATTCAGTGGAAAGTGAAAACTTAGCATTGACAAGTTCTAGAGACAATATAGTTTTGGGACAACAGCGCGCTGATCTGATTATGGAGACGGAAGCTGGAACTTATCGACTTAGAATATTAAGTACATAAAAACTGTTAGGAAAGGCATTTTTAAAACAAAATACCTGTTCTTCTCACAAAACAAAATCTTTCTTTGCAGGCTATTTCACCCCAGCAGCTATCGCCGCTATTGTCCTCGGAGTGCTACTGGTAATCGCTCTAATCGTACTAGTAGCTTACCTCATCTACTGGTGCTTCAAGCGGCGGAAAGAGTCACGGGAACTGCCCTATAGCACGTCGTCGAGGAATATTAGTTAGACAACGATATCCACATTCATATACTACAAGCAGAAGCAAGGGTAAATTGCATCTACATGTTCAAACTTTAGAGAATGACAGCAAAATTGCATCTACATGGTCAAACTTTAGAGAATGACAGCAAAATTGAATTCAAAATTGAAGTCAAAATTTAAAGTGACAATAAATAGCTGTCATTAAAATAATGAATTAAAAGTCATTTATTAATATTGCATTTGTTAGACAACAATGAAACAATTTTAGGTATTGACATGGCTTATTTTCTGCAAAAATGTGATTGACAAACAAGTACTTATTTTATTTAAGTTAAAGTTACCTTAGTTTTATGATTTAATAAGTATTTTGGTCACAGACTAAAGTAGTGACCTACTTACAGTAGTGATTGACAAAAATGGCCATAGGTTTTCGATTATAAAAATAAGATTTTTATGATAAGAGATTTTTTTAAGCTCATAGTTTGCCAGTAGCTAACCTTATTGCTATTATAGATCTAGGACAGCATTATGCTGTCCTCCGCATTAACTGCTCAGTTGTAAATGCCACTAACAGGTGACCAATCTAAATGTTGCTTAGGCATGTGTGGCCAAGCCTTACTTACTTCATTGAAAAATTCCTAAGAATAATAACATATTTATTTATGACAAATAGTTATTAACAGTTAAAATTTTATTTTACTAATACGGGTAGAATTAAAACAAGGAGCCATATTATTATTTGTAATTTTTATGAATAAAAAAAATAATTCCTGGACCGGTTTTTATTTTATTTATAAATAACACTCTTGGTTCTATTATACTGGTGATGGACATCCCCAGAACTATGCAGATCCATGAGGATACCATATTGAGGATCATTACATTTGGCACATGTCATTGTTTTACATGGTTAGTGCACTCCACATTACAGGTTGCCAGCTGCTGCTGATTGCTACACTGACCAATGACACATGCCTCTGAACTTTCAACCGAATTGCTGTTTCAAAATGTCTGTGATGTGACAATTTATCTTATAAATGATTATAGTTTTTTTTTGAACAGTATACCTATTTAACCTTCAAATATTAACCATGGCAAAGTATTATCTGAAGAAGTATTAGGCATATACAGAGGCCCAGAGGTTTAACTCCACCTATGCTCATGCTCAGGTTGATGCAGAATGGAAAAGAACACCTGTTATAAACATAATTTGATAAACCCAAATGCATAATATCCCTAAAATTCAACCTCGGCAGGTTATTATGTTCCTAAAACTATCATCCCATTTTACATCATTAGAGTGTTATTTTAGTTTGAATGAGACTTCATTATTTTGTCTGGCCTGTAAACAATGTACTCATTGCTAAGTTGCAAGGACTAGGCATCAACTTTGCACTCACAAAAGCCATACTGATGATCTTTATCACCTTTCTATACACCGTTTTGAGTGTAACAGTCACATCAGGGGTGAAACCGTTCTCAAACGGAGCGTTCCTGTATGATTTGTAGAGAAACGATGTCATTTTATTCACTGTTATGTAAACACTAGTTGGTCCACTTTTGAAGTAAAAACTTAACTTATAATCTGAGCGATGTATTAGTCTTTCGATAAGTGAATAAAGCACTCAGAACATCTTATTTGCGTGTAACTAGATAAATAACGTAAAATCCGCACGGTTTTGACAGTTGCGTCGCGAGAACTACGATTACAATTTGGCATGTTCTATACGTTGGCGTCATAAAAAAGCGCTTTGTATCCGCGATTATAGGATAAAAATAAATAACAGTACTCACCCAGTCTTGTGACTTGCCCCTGGGTCGTCGCAGGCAGCAAAACAGCTTTGTGCGTCAACTCTTCCAAGGAGAGACCAGTGACGGCACTCGAAAGAAGCGGATTTTTCACTATGTTCCTGTTGATGTGATCACCGAAACTTTTATCAGACATGTTCGTTAACTTGTTATGTACCGGCACATGCGAAAATTTGCACAAATTCACACATTTGGAGGTCAAAATATGTAATTAAATTATACAAAGTTACGTGTCACTTGCATATTTTGTTTGACATTTGTTTTGATTTTGACGTGACGTGACACTGGGGACTCAATTTACGAAGCATGTTAGGTGATAGAAAAACCAAAATATCTTTTTTTTAATACAATTGTTTAGAACGAAATCTAAAACAATATTTATATTGAAAACTATGGCATAATGAACTGAGTTTGGTAAAAACTTTAAACTACATGGTTTATTAAAGTTATAGACATTCAAACTAATAAGTATGGAAACATACTTCGTAAATATTTTGACTGAAGCGTTCCAGTACACGCAGTCAATTCAGAACTAAATCAAATAAGCGAATCTGTTTAGAATAAGCGGAACGGAACAGCCCTGTCAAGTAAATTATATAAATACGTCAACGTTAAATCGTAATTCAGTATAGCCAGCTTAGCTACTTTAATGCTAGACTTAGAGCTCTTTTTACTTTTCAATAACTATAACTTTCAAAATGATGTAGGTATTACATTTTACATACCTAACTTAGTTCACCCCACCGAATAAATCTGTTGCTCCCCTGTGCTTTGTAAAGTGATAAACGACCTCTATGCCAATAGTGGGCGAATGCCCGAGACGCAGAAGGTTGCGGATTCGATTCCCGTCGTGGGGATATTTGCATCTGCAAATATTTGTCTCGGGTGTTTTTTATCTATAATAAGTATGTATATAAAAAAAAATATATAAATTTGTATATCAGTCAAGTAGTTCCCATAAGTAAGCTCTGCTTACTTTGGGGCTAGATGATGTTGTGTGAAAATGTCCAGCATTATTTATTTCAACGGGAATTTTCCTTGTGTAGGTTGTGTCAATGTAGACTGTTCTAAATAAATATTTCGGTTTCGTGCACATCAGGACCATAAAGAACTTGCTTGAAATCCATGTTCTAAAAAAGCATGCTTGAAATACATGTTCTAATTATATTCAATAGGTCGCAACATTTTTTTAGGCCATGGATCACTATCAGGAACATCGTGTAGACAAAAACCTCAATACCCAGAGAGACCTGGCAAATGTTCGTAAAACATTATCCTGAATACAGCTGGCATCAAACTCACAGCGTCCGAATCTCATGCGCTCACCTAGCTTTAGAATCATTATTATTTACTGAATTAATCCAGCAGGGCTAGGTGTTGGTGAGCTGGCAATACTGCTACCATAACCTACAATTATGTAAAATTGTTGTTTGTTTTACGATAATTGTTTACATCAGAATTTTATTAAAAAACAGCTAGCAGAATCGTTCCTACATCCTTCCAATAATGTCAGACAAAATAGACGAACCTCCGCCGCCCGTGAAGCGCTACAGACGCGAAGAGAAGTCCTCAGACTCTGAGGAAGACGACAACTACGAGCCGTATGTTCCGGTGAAAGAAAGAAAGAAACAGCAGCTACTGAAGCTTGGCAGGATCGGGCAGATCGCTGCGGAGGCCGCCGCTGAGCCTAAAAGTTCCAGCGACAATGATCCTGACGATGAAAGTAAGTCTTCTTATGTAAGTTATAAATAAATAACACCCCAGGACTAGTTATAGGTCTGTGTAATACATAGTCCTGATTTCACACTGAATGCCCTGTATCATGGCTATCAGAAACTACGAGTACCGTGGTACCACAACATCTAGATCTGGAAGAAACATCTGCAATACAAATAAAAATATATTTATCCATTGAATATTGATACACCAACTATGATTGTATACATTATATAGTTTGACGACCTCTGTGGCGCAGTGTTCCAAGGCCCACCTGAGACACAGAAGGTTGCGGGTTCGCTTCCCAGGCAGGACAAATGCTTGTATCTGCAAGTTAATAATCACTTTTTTTTATCGTAAATACATATATAAGTATTAAGAAAAAATATGTATTTAATTATTATATCAGTCATGTAGTTCCCATAACAACAGCTCTGCTAACATTGGGGCAAGATGATGCTGTGTGAAAATGCCAGCATAATTATTATTAATAAATTTATTTTGTTAAGTTTGTGAGGATGGATGTTTGTTACTCTTTCATACAAAAACTACTGAACGGATTTTGATGAAACTTTACAGTTATATAGCTTATACATCAGAATAAAACATAGGCTACTTTTTATGGTTCATTCCTACTGTAGCTGTATATACAATCTTTAAACATAAAATCCAGCCACTGTAGTTTCATTTCTATGATTAAATTTTTAAATACAGTGGACCCCCGGTAATCCGGCCCCTGTCTAATCCATCACTCCCTGTAATCCGACATGGTTTATTATTTATTATTGAATATTTTTTTGATAATATTTGCTAATGCATGATTGAACAAGTTACAACTTGTACGCACCACTTATTATTCATTATTCATTGTGTAGGGGCTCTTAGACAGTACTCTATAATCCGACAAATTTGATAGTTCGACACTGCCCTGCAAAATGTTTGTCGGACTACCGGGGGTCCACTGTATAATTAAAAACCCAATGGACACATACATAGTCCTGACTCCACACTAGAATCCCCATCCAGACCCATAAAAAAATCAATAGTCAATGATTCTAAATGATTCTTGTAATACCATTGATTTTGACTTATGAACAAATTTTTTTCATAAAAAACCATATTTACTATAAAGTTCATGTGAGTTTAAAATACCATTTATCCGGTACAGATTCACAAGAAGAATGGGGCCGTCGCTATAATGTTTCACTCTTGGACCAGCACAGCGAGCTGAAGAGATTGGCTGAGGCGCGAGCGCTTTCCGCAGCTGAGAGGCAGGCGAGGGAAGAACAACATATCCTCGAGAGTGTGGCTCAGAGCAAAGCACTTATGGGCGTTGCTGAGCTGGCTAAAGGTATAGTATTGTTAAATCCAGATTATAAACAGAAACATATTATTTAGATGAGAATCATATATTTAGCTAGGGAGTTTTAATGGGTGGTCGTATATACGATTTAACAAAAAAAAAACAGTTCTAATTGTGAAAAAATGGGTGATGAAATTGCAAATTGGACTTTTTATCAATTTCCCATTATTCAAAGTCGGTTTTTTGACATTTAATGTCTTATAAATTATTTTATAATACATTATTTTCCATAATATGCAATTCTCTATTATAAGAACGAATACGAATACGAACAACTTTTAACAAAAGGCCAAACATGAAATCGCGAAAAAAAATCAGCTGTTCCATACCTAGAGTTCATCGCGGCGTGGCGAAAGTATGGAACAACTAATTTTTTCGTTAACCCCCTTTCGGCTCAGCATACCCTTTCCTGATAATTCTTTATTGACATTTTGTTGCAATCTTACTCAATATTACTTATTCATGAAGATGTACGAAAAAACATTAAACTGTTAGAGTACTTTGGATTTATCCGCTAAATACGTAGCTAGAGTGACCTAGCAGAAGGGAACAGTGGAATAAGAAAAAAATGATAAGGGGGATTTCTGAACTTTTTTAACATTAAGAGTTCACTTTTCCCCCTAAGGGGTTTTCTAAGGGGGGATTTGTGGAATAACCCTTTCAATTGTCCACTGTCTATTAGTGTGGAAATAAAGTTATATCTCAATACTCAAAGGTATCCAATACGAGGAGCCGATAAAGACGTCGTGGAAGCCACCTCGCTGCATCCTGGCCCTGCCCCCGGAGCGGCACGAGCGCGTGCGACGCCGCATGCGCATACTAGTCGAAGGCGAGGATGTACCACCGCCCATCACTACCTTCCGCCACATGAAGTTTCCTAAAGGTATATTATATGTTTTATCGTTTTGTATTTTCTTTTGTTTTTATTTGTTTTTCTATTGAATTATATTGTTATTTACTGTGTTACTTGTCATCTGTTTGTCTTTCTTGTTTTTGAAATACGTCAGAGGATACAAATTTTGCAATTTTATCTTACAGGTGTTCGATGATATCTGACTTGGGTTTTTTTAAAAGTATTTATTTGTATTTTATCAGGCATCCTACGCGGCCTAGAAGCTAAGGGCATAAAGGACCCCACTCCGATCCAAGTCCAAGGTATACCAGCTGTGCTAAGCGGCCGGGACATGATCGGGATAGCCTTCACTGGATCCGGGAAGACCCTGGTCTTCACCCTACCCATCATCATGCTGTGCCTGCACCAGGAAGTCGTCATGCCTTTCGTCAAGTATGTCAAGATGTTAAAGGTCATATCAGACATATCAGCTCGGCACAGGATCGGCACCGCCTCACCGTCAACCAGCGACAACACACAACCATCCGGTTATGTGCTCACATTGTCCTGAACTCACACCAGGTTTTCCTGTATCGTGGGTGTTAGGAACTACGAGTACCATGGTACCACAACACCTGGGTGTCTGGACCCGGAACAAATATTCGTTCCGCAGCGTGAATCGATACCGCACCTGTCATCTTGTCACCATTTATTCTTCTCTTTCGTGGTTTAAACCGTTGTATTGAGTGGCCATTTCACATCAACACTCCAGTTGCAGCAGGTGACGTTGAGACAAACATACATTATTTGTTATAATGAATGAATTAATGAAAATAAATAATGCTGGACATTTTTCATACAGCATCATCTAGCCCCAAACTAAGCAGAGCTTATATTATGGTAACTACATGACTGATATACATTTTATTTTTTGTAAATACATACATATTATACATAGAAAACACCCAGACCCGAGACAAATATTTGCAGATCATACAAACAGCTGTCCCGCGGCGGGAAGCGAACCCGCAACCTACGCGTCAGGCGGGCCTTCGCCCACTGCGCCACAGGGGTCGTCAATAATAATAAAGCTGGACATTTTTACAGAGTTTTCTCTATAATTTATTGTATATAACCACAAGAAAATTACCAAACAAGAAAAAAGTATCAAAATTGAAAATACAATAATGATAGACGTTTACCTATGTGTTATTTAGAAACTGTGTTTTCCTTAGAAACGAAGGGCCTTACGGACTTATAATATGTCCGTCGCGCGAGCTGGCGAAGCAGACTCATGATATAATCCAGCACTTCGCTAAGCAACTCAAGATGACCGGCAGCCCGGAAATCAGGAGCTGTCTAGCTATTGGTGGTAAGGTTTTATCTATTATCTATTGACGACCTCTGCGGCGCAGTGGGCGAAGGCCCGCCTGAGACGCAGAAGGTTGCGGGTTCGATTCCCGCCGCGGGATCTGGATGTTTGCTTTGTATTATATGTATGTATTTACAAAAAAAAAGTATATAAGTAGTATATCAGTCATGTAGTTCTCATAACACAAGCTCTGCTTAGTTTGTGGCTAGATGATGCTGCGTGAAAAATGTCCAGCATTATTTATTTATCTATTACTAGCTTCTGCCCTCGGCTTTGCCCGCGTGGTGCTCGGATAAAAAATAGCATATGTGTTATTCTGATGCATAAGCTATATTACTGTAAAGTTTCATCAAAATCCGTTCAGTAGTTTTTGCGTGAAAGAGTAACAAACATCCATCCTCACAAACTTTCGCATTTATAATAGTATTAGAATTACGAGAATTTCGGGTTACAATAATGCAGTTCAATTTGAACACCAAATTAAAACTGCACTGAAGTCTTTACCAAAAATCACACTATAAAATCTACATCGAAACAACGATGATAGCGTTTAAGTGTTTTCAACGAAAACACTTAAACGCTATCACTACAACACTATCGCACGATAAACACTTTGTCAATCGCCGATGACGCTGACCAAGGTTGATGGCATTGGTCAGCCGTCGGCGAGCGCGGCTCAGAGTGTCTAGACTAGACAAATACCACTTTCTGTGGGCGATAATGCCATGCGAAAAGATTAAATTGTATGGGAATGACATTCGCTGTAGAAATGTCACGTGACAGCTGCCAAGTTTTACCTTGACAAATTTGCGTTAGCGTGAAAGGAAAAGAAAGCATGAGGCATTTGTCCAGACACCCAGCAGTATTAAAGTACATTCCGCCCCTTATTATGATAAATTATGTACTTTGACTATGATTAGCGGTCATCCATATAATAACGTCACACGAATTTCATTATTTTTGAAACCCGGGGAGGGTTGTGGTTACATCTGACCAAGCTTTGGTTCGTCCCCCCTCTTGTCACATGATGTCACAATTTGGTGACCCCGTTATAGTGTGACCTAATTTATGGGTGGCCCCTTATTATGATAAATGATGTCCTCCGTCATATACGTTTGCTTGTTAAAAATTTAGTGGATGATATATTTTAGTGATATGTGCGCAGGTGTGGCGGTATCCGAGTGCATGGAGGTGGTACAGAGAGGTGTGCACATTATGGTGGCTACGCCGGGTAGACTCATGGACATGCTCGACAAGAAAATGGTTAGTGACCGAAATCAATCAATTTAGAATAGAATATAAAGTATTTTGTTTGACAGCGACAAAGCACAGAAAGGACATGTACAAAATAAATAAATAAAATAGAAATTATAAATATTGTGACGTGCGCTGCTAGCTAACTACGGTATGCTAGCGCCATCTCTTATCAAATGGACGCACTACTCGTTCTACCGCCATCTAGTATCGCGTAGAAAGAACTAGCACGCACGTAGCGGACGCCCCGCCCCTTTATGGAACCGACTAGAACGGTCATTAACCGCGTTAGTAAGAGATAGCAAATGCGTTAGAAGGGGATAGTGCGCGCTTAGAAAGGACGGGATTGTACGAGATCTTTCTGGAAGGATCGAGGTATCGTCTTAGGGGGATTTATAAGCGCGGTGAGCGGCCCGTAGCGACAGTTCCGATCGAGATTTGGAAGTGAATTGATCAAAGTGATAAAGAAGCGATACCCAGTGATTAGTAAAGTGACTGTTTGTGTTATAGTGTTGTACCTAGTAATTCAGTGTTTTAGTGCTTTTGTTTAAGTGGTGTAATTCTGTTGTGCAGTTAGTGTCAAAGTTAATTTTATAGTGTAACCTGACTAATACAGTGTTCTTTTGGTGTTCAAGTGGACTTCATTATTTTATCCCGTACCCTAGCTTGTAACAATTTGGTGTCAGAAGTGGGATAAAATAATGCCGATTCTACCAAAGGACGACAGTATGGAGGGTGTCAGGACGAGACATCAACGACAGCAAGAAGTCGATGGAAGGCGTTTCGGAGGTTCCCCATCACAAGAACCTGGGCGAGTACCTCAGCCGGAGATGGAGTCAGCTGCTGGATCATCTGCAGAATCATCGACTGTGGCCCGATCTCCTGCTTCGTTTGATTTTGCTGCCTTAATGACTATGATGGAAAATCAGGCACGTCGGCAGGAGGAGCAACTCCGTCAGCTGGAAGCAGACCAGGCTCGTCGACAGGAGGAACAAGCTCACCTTCTGAAGGAACTACACGTTACTATTGGAAAAGACCTCAAAGAAGTGAAGGAGCAGGTGAAGCACCACGAGAATCGTATCTCAGAGGCCGAAACTCAGATCGCCGACGTGAAGAAAGCTCTGGGTGTACTAAAATCTGGCGAAGGCAACGTGGCTCCCGTAGTAACTTCTACATCGGTTCGAGGTTTTAAGGTCCCACCCTTCGATGGAAGTTCTTCGTGGTCAGCGTACAAGATCCAGCTTGATGCTGTTGTTGAAGCAAATGGATGGACCAAGAAGCAAGCCATGACTGCACTTACACTAGGCCTTCGTGACCAGGCGCTCACCATCTTAGAAGCCCTGGGGAAGGAAGTCAGCTACGAGCAACTGCTGGAAGCTTTGGAGTCCCGATATGGCGACGCACACCTGGAGCACGTGTTCCGTGCTCAGCTAAAGGACAGGAGCCAACGGAGCACCGAGAACCTACAACAGTGGGCTTTGGAAATTGAAAAGCTGGTTCGGAAGGCGTATCAATCTTCACCTGCGCTCATTGATGGAATCTTGATCCAGGCGTTCGTCGATGGAATACGTGACCTGGAAGTACGAGCTACTGTGAGGCTTGGGCACCACGAGTCTCTGAAGAACGCCTTGGCCCATGCTTTGGAGGTAGAGGCCGTACGTCAGGACCATCGAGCGCACCGCGTCAGGGAAGTGGTGGCATCTCCTTCCAGTGACAGATTCAGCCGCCCTAAATTTAGTCCTCGATGCTACGAGTGTGGAGAAAAAGGTCACCTGAGGTTTAGCTGCCCAAAACGCACTTCGAGAGGGGAAGATCGGCCTCAAGGAGAACAGGGGGCTAGCGCCTCCGTCCAACAAGCAGCAGGGAAACGAGTAAACGACAGGACTACGGGACGGGTGCTGGCTGGTAGTGAAAAAGTCCCAAGAATTTCGATCTCACAAGCACACGACGGGAACAGCCTGATTATCAATGGCCAAATCAATGGAACACCCTGCAAGATCACATTGGATACTGGTGCTTCTCGTACAGTGGTCAGTTCCCAACTTGCAAATCGCTTACTTGGGAACTTCTTCCGTAACAGTGACCGAGTCCAACTCTTAACAGCAACCGGTCAGCACATATCCGTCCGAGGCGAGAAGCGGGTAGAGGTGAAGCTGGGTGAAAGGATTTTCCTGCATAACGTCATCGTGGCCGACGTGGTTGACGACTGTATCCTGGGTTTGGATTTCTTGCGAGAGCACCGCTGCAAGATCGACGTGAATCAAGGAGTGTTAAAATGTGGAACGGAGGAAATTTTTATGGAAGGTGGATCACCAGGGAATATTTACTGTCTACAGAAAACTGTTCTGCCTCCAAGGTCGGAAACCATTGTACCAGTAAGATTGTCACACACTGCGGGAAATAATCGATGTGTACTGATAGAGAGATTGAATACCGTCCAACCATGGATTATGTCACGAACTCTAGTGAAGGCTACGAGTACCTCAGCAGTGCGAATATTGAACTTGAGTAGTGAAGAAAACCTCATCGAAAAAGGGACGTTAATGGGAACCTGTGAGGAAGTAGCTTGCTTGCGAAGGTGTCAAGAATTGCCCAGTGGCCAAAACCTAAAGAACAAATATGATGTGTCATCGTTTCTGGAAGTTTGTCGCAAGGATCTTTCTGAACAAGAAGTTGCAATGGCTAAAAAGACGTTACTTCAGTATGCCGATGTATTCTCTTCGAATGATGCTGATATTGGAAAGACTGGACTAGTACAGCATGCGATAAACACTGGTAATGAGCTACCGATCCGCCAGCGACCTAGACGATTACCAGTAGCACGGGAGAAAGAAGTAGAAACCATGATTGAGGGAATGATGAAGGATGGTGTAATAGAACCTTCATCCAGTCCTTGGTGCTCGCCTGTCGTGCTAGTCAAGAAGAAGGACGGAACTATGCGTTTCTGTGTGGATTATCGTCGTCTCAATGAAGTAACGAAGAAAGACAGTTATCCACTACCAAGAATTGATGACACGTTAGATACACTGACAGGAATGAAGTGGTTTACTACTCTGGATTTGAAAAGTGGCTACTGGCAAGTAGAAATAGACCCTAGAGACAAGGAAAAGACTGCATTCTCTACGGGAAAGGGACTTTGGCAATTTCGAGTCATGCCGTTCGGATTATGCAACGCCCCTGCGACTTTTGAGAGGCTAATGGAGCTAGTACTTGTTGGATTGATCGGAGACGCCTGCCTTGTCTACTTGGATGACATTGTGGGCGACTTACATGCCATATTTTAAAGTACATGTTATATATTTACATTTGTACACATATAATATTATTATTTATTACTTCTATATACATCTTATATATTTATTCACACTGTTACACTGATTTCATTATTACTCACAACCAGTTCATCGATGTGGATAACGGTCAGAACTTGTCGATAAACCCGTGACCGAAAACTCCTTTACCCCAACACTAGTTCCGCGCTTGGTACCTAACGCGGTTATGTATTGGCCACTCGGTCGGTGCGCCGCACGCGCAGCGACAGTGGTCAAACCAGTCACAGCTAGCCTACTACGCGGAGCGCACGCGCGCCGTCTACAGATTTTACCACGCGAACTGTTGTGCCTTATATACTTGCTTGTTTTCCTATCTCTAAGCTATTTCTATTGACTATCCTTTCCGAACTTTCTATACGTGCTTGTGCTTGTGCTTTCTTCTATACCTATTGTGCCTTCTGAACTGATTGTGTGTGTACCGACAATATATACCTACTGAATGTGAGTTGGACTACTTATTTCCTGAGGTACCTACCTATCTACACACCGCCTGTACTATATATACAACACTGGTGACCTCTTGAACGAACATGAGTAAGGAATTTGAAGATGCAATTGGGCCAGCCACGTTACCTAGAACTAGTGATGGGACAGTGTCGATGAATGAGAGCCATGTTTTTAAGGTCGGCGTCAGAGTGCCACCGTTCTGGGCAGAAGAACCGGAAATATGGTTTGCCCAGGTCGAGGGTCAGTTTGCTATGTCCGGTATTACCAGCGACTCCACGAAATTTAATTATGTGATCGCACACCTCGACAACCAGCACTCCAGGGAAGTAAAAGACATCATAGTTAATCCCCCCGCGACCCAGAAGTATGACAAGCTCAAGACAGAGCTTATCAAAAGGCTCAGTGCGTCGAATGAGAAAAAGATCAAACAGCTTTTGATGCACGAGGAACTGGGAGATCGTAAGCCATCTCAGTTTTTCCGACACCTCAAAGGACTCGCAGGCTCTGATGTTCCAGAAGACTTTTTAAAAACTATCTGGATTAGTCGCCTTCCACACGGTATCCAGACGGTGCTTGCAGGTCAACCAACAGCAGCTTCTATGGAGGACCTGGCTGATTTAGCCGATAGAGTGAATGACCTAGCTTCTACATCACCGAGGGTCGCAGCCGTGAGCAATGCAGTACCTAGTTCTGCTCTGAGCGACCTTACCAGGGAAGTAGCCGAACTACGTAAGCAGTTTCAGAAGTTGGCGTCGGACAGGAAAGGCAGATCCCGATCTCGTTCATTCCACGGCAAACGAGATTCAAGGCAGCGATCGCAATCCAATTACCGCAAATTCCCTCTTTGCTGGTACCATAGCAAGTGGGGGGAGAAGGCTGACAAGTGCATCCGCCCATGCGACTTTAAAGCGGAAAACTCCAAGGGCAGTCGATAATGGCGGCTGACGATTGCCCTTCACCATCAACTGGTCGCCTGTTTGTCACTGACCGATCGTCGAAGACGCAGTTTCTGGTCGACACCGGAAGCGACCTCTGCGTCTACCCACGGTCGGCGCTACGCAATCGTCATTCCCGGACTGATTATAATTTGTGTGCGGCAAATGGCACTAGTATTGCTACTTACGGTTACCTAAATTTAGATTTAGACTTTGGCCTACGCAGATCTTTCGTATGGCGTTTTATAGTTGCTGATGTAACAAAATCAATAATAGGCGTTGATTTTCTAAATTATTATAACCTAGTAGTAGATATACGCAATAAGCGGCTCATAGATAATTTAACTTCGGTAACAGCTATTGCTACTGTAGCCCATTGTAATGATGTGTCATCTGTAAAAGTTGTGACTGGTGAGACGCGATATCATAAAATTTTTAACGAGTTTCCCGAGATAACACGACCTGCTGGAAGACACAACCCTACACCACACAACACAGTCCACCACATACGCACGACACCAGGCCCCCCAGTTTCTCTGCCACCTCGCCGCTTAGCTCCCGATAAACTTAAAATTGCGCGGACAGAATTTCAGTCTATGCTGGCCAATGGTACAGCTAGACCCTCAGAAAGTCCTTGGTCTTCGCCTTTACATTTGGCTCCGAAGAAAAATAATGGATGGCGTCCTTGCGGCGACTATCGTACTTTAAATGCCCGCACGGTGCCTGACAGATATCCGATAAAGCATATTCACGACTTTACACATAGTATTACAGGTTGTAAAGTGTTCAGTACTTTAGATCTTGAAAAAGCTTATAATCAGATACCTGTCAGCCCCGAAGACATTCCGAAAACAGCAATCACTACGCCATTCGGGTTATTCGAGTTCCCATATATGACGTTTGGCCTTCGGAACGCTGGCCAAACGTTCCAGCGATTCGTGGACGAGTTAACCAGAGGGCTGGATTTTGTGTATGCATATCTCGACGATTTTCTTATTTATTCTAGGAGCGAAACCGAACATGAGGATCACTTGCGCGAGGTGTTTAAAAGGCTTAAGGAGTACGGTATGATGGTCAATACATCTAAATGTGTCCTGGGGGTACAAGAGGTTAACTTCCTAGGGTATCTCATCACAGAAACCGGATGCAGACCCCTGGAATTGAAGGTGCAGGCTGTCAAAGATTTCCCTCCACCCACGAACGTGCGGCAACTACGAGGCTTCTTAGGTATGCTTAATTTTTATAGGAGATTTATTCCTCGAGCAGCCCAGATACAAGCCCCGCTGCATGCTTTGCTGACGGGTTCGGTGAAAGGATCGCAGCCAATCACACTCACGGAAGACACTCTCGCAGCTTTCCAATCCTGCAAGGAAAGTCTATCTAGCGCCGCATTATTGGCTCACCCTGACTGCTCTGCGAAACTTGCTGTAGTTACTGACGCATCCGATAAGGCTATCGGAGCAGTTCTGCAGCAATACAGAGATGACGCCTGGGAGCCATTAGCGTTTTTCTCCCGTAAACTAAGCCCCTCACAGACTAAGTATTCGACCTATGATAGGGAGTTGTTAGCCATTTATGAGGCAATTAAATATTTTAGGCACATGCTCGAGGCCCGTCATTTTATAGTCTTTACTGACCATAAGCCTATCAGTTTTGCCTTCCACGAAAGGAAGAATAACTGTACGCCAAGGCAGTATAGGCACCTTGACTTTATATCCCAGTTCACGACCGATATCCGGCATATATCCGGCAAAGATAATGTGGTTGCCGACGCCTTGTCACGTGTCGAAGAACTGGGAGCACCTGTCAACCTCGAGACACTAGCCCAAAGTCAAGCTTCTGACCCTGAACTCCAAGAGCTTTTAAGTAAAGGCTCATCACTTCAGCTCGAAAAACTTAATGTTCCTGGAAGTCGAATCCCCTTATACTGCGACGTCAGCACATCAACCTCCAGGCCGTACGTACCAAAGTTCTTTCGAAAACAGGTTTTCAACAGCATGCATTCTTTGAGTCACCCTGGCTCTAACGCATCGGCCAAACTAGTAGCCGAGCGATTCGTCTGGCCAGGTGTACGAAAAGATTGTAGAGATTGGGCGCGCTCATGTTTACCATGCCAGAGGACCAAAGTCAGTCGTCATGTGACTTCTCCTCTTGGTACTTTTAATCTCCCACGCGCTCGTTTCAAACAGATCCATATAGATCTGGTCGGACCCCTTCCTCTTTCGCATGGCTATCGATATTGCTTAACGGCAGTGGATCGATTTACTCGCTGGCCAGAAGCAGTGCCGATAGCAGATATCACAGCGGAAACCGTTGCAAAGGCTCTGCTGTCTACCTGGATTGCTCGATTCGGTTGTCCAACAGATATTACAACAGACCGCGGCCGACAATTCGAGTCCGCCTTGTTCCAATGCTTGTCTCAGATCGCCGGATTTATGCATAAAAGGACCACAGCCTATCATCCGGCTTGCAACGGTTTAGTTGAACGATTTCATAGACAACTCAAAGCCGCGATTGTATGTCATGCGAATGACAGATGGACAGAATCGTTGCCATGGGTTTTATTAGGTATTCGCGCTTCTTTCAAAGAGGATTTACAAGCCTCCGCAGCAGAACTGGTTTACGGAGAGCCGTTGAGACTACCGGGTGAGTTCTTTGAACCAACAGTATGCGGTACCACGGATCTTTCGGATTTTTCAGCTAGACTCAGAAACTTCGTGGGGAAGTTGCGCCCCACTCCTGCTTCACGCCATTGTAAACCTAGAGTTTTTATTCACAAGGAACTCGAAACCTGCGATCACGTCTTCCTTCGAGATGATACATCGCGAGGTTCTCTTACCCCTGCTTACTCCGGGCCCCATAAGGTAGTCGCTAGAGGAGACAAAGTTTTCAAAATTCTTTACAATAATAAAGAGATGACTGTGTCTATAGACCGACTTAAACCGGCCTTCACACTATCCGTCCAGGATGAAGAACCTCCCGAAATCAAACGTTATGTAACTCGTTCTGGCCGTCAAGTCAGATTTCCTGATTTTTATCGCCCTTGACAGGCTCTGGTGGGGGGTGGTGTGGGCGACTTACATGCCATATTTTAAAGTACATGTTATATATTTACATTTGTACACATATAATATTATTATTTATTACTTCTATATACATCTTATATATTTATTCACACTGTTACACTGATTTCATTATTACTCACAACCAGTTCATCGATGTGGATAACGGTCAGAACTTGTCGATAAACCCGTGACCGAAAACTCCTTTACCCCAACACTAGTTCCGCGCTTGGTACCTAACGCGGTTATGTATTGGCCACTCGGTCGGTGCGCCGCACGCGCAGCGACAGTGGTCAAACCAGTCACAGCTAGCCTACTACGCGGAGCGCACGCGCGCCGTCTACAGATTTTACCACGCGAACTGTTGTGCCTTATATACTTGCTTGTTTTCCTATCTCTAAGCTATTTCTATTGACTATCCTTTCCGAACTTTCTATACGTGCTTGTGCTTGTGCTTTCTTCTATACCTATTGTGCCTTCTGAACTGATTGTGTGTGTACCGACAATATATACCTACTGAATGTGAGTTGGACTACTTATTTCCTGAGGTACCTACCTATCTACACACCGCCTGTACTATATATACAACAACATCATCATTATTGGAAGAACATTTCAAGAACATCTTCAAAATCTGGAACGCGTGTTGTCAAAGATCCGCGCAGCAAATCTAAAGTTAAGTCCGAAAAAGTGCTCGTTCTTCAGACGGCAAGTAAGCTTCTTGGGTCATGTAGTTTCACGAAACGGTATACAAACTGACCCAGAGAAAATAGACGCTGTCAAGGATTGGCCGATTCCAATGGACAAGACACAAGTCAGAGCATTTTTAGGGTTGTGCTCCTATTACCGACGGTTTGTGAAGAACTTTGCTGATGTAGCTAAGCCTTTGCACAAGCTCACCGAGGAGAAGCGACTATTCTGCTGGGATGAAGACTGCAACCATGCTTTTCAGGAACTAAAGAAGCGTCTGTGTGAGGCACCTATTCTTGGCTTTCCTGACCTAGATAACGAGTTCATCGTGGACACAGATGCAAGTAATACCGGTATTGGTGGTGTATTATCTCAGCGCAAAGGAGATCAAGAAGTGGTGATAGCCTACTTCAGCAAATCTTTATCCAAACCGGAAAGAAATTACTGTGTCACACGAAGGGAACTGCTGGCAGTAGTAAAATCTTTGCAGCATTTCAGCAAATATCTGCTAGGACGTAAATTTCATCTGCGAACTGACCATGCTGCGTTAACATGGCTATTACAGTTCAAGAACCCCGAGGGGCAAGTGGCAAGATGGATAGAACAGCTACAGGAGTTTGATTTTCAAATTGAACATCGCAGTGGAAAATCTCACGGTAACGCGGATGCACTCTCTAGAAGACCTTGCCTGGAAAACTGTAAGCATTGTGTCAAACAGGAGTCCAAAGAAGCAGTACCCATAAGAATGCTGAGAACAGACCTTAGCGAGGAGTGGAAGGAAGCCCTGCAGCAAGCACAGCAGGAGGATAACGATCTCAAGCCAATTGTAGAACGGATCAAAGCTGGTAGCCCCAAACCTAAGTGGAGTGATGTTGCTGGAATGAGCACAACTACAAAAAGTTATTGGGCACAGTGGGACAGTCTGGTTGTCCATAATGGAGTATTGTGCCGTAAATGGGAAAATGCTCGAGGAGATCATTGTCACCTTCAAATGGTTGTCCCTAGGAACAAAATATCTGACGTTCTGAAGCTCTACCACGAGGGATGTTCGGGTGGTCATATGGGAATAAAAAGGACATTGTTAAAAATCCGCGAACGATTTTACTGGATCCATTGTCGAGATGATGTGGAGGACTGGTGCCGGAAATGTACGAGTTGTGCAGCCGTAAAAGGACCCCACACGCGCAGCAAAGGAGCATTGAAGTTATACAATGTCGGAGCGCCGTGGGAACGTATAGCGCTGGACGTTGCTGGACCGTTTCCTGTTAGTGAAAACGGGAACAAATACTTCTTGGTAGTCATGGATTATTTTACAAAATGGCCGGAAGTTTTCGCAATTCCTAACCAAGAAGCTTCGACGGTAGCGGATAAATTAGTACACGAAGTTTTCTGTCGTTTTGGAGTACCTCTGGAAATTCACAGCGACCAAGGAAGGAATTTTGAGTCCCAGGTATTTCAGGAGACATGTCGTTTAATGGGCACTCATAAGACCAGAACCACCTCCTATCACCCACAATCGGACGGAATGGTAGAAAGGTTTAATCAGACGTTGGAACATTATCTGGCAAAAGTGGTGGAGACCAATCAGAAGGATTGGGACAAGTACATTCAGCCATTTCTGTTGTCATATCGAAGTGCAGTTCACGAGAGCACAAATGTCACCCCTGCCTTTGCGAACTTTGGACGTGAACTGCGATTACCTGCGGACTTGATAACTGGCATTCCACCTGATTCTCCACGCACAATAACAGGTTATGCGAGCGACTTACGAAATAAAATGAACGACGTATATGAAAACATCCGACAATCCAGCCAACAAACGTCTGAAAAGATGAAGACCCGTTATGACAGAAAACTAAACAATTTGGGATTCAACGAAGGTTCACTGGTGTGGTTGCATAATCCAGTGCGGAAAAAAGGAAAGTCTCCCAAATTACAGCCCAAATGGGACGGACCGTACCGTGTTATGACCAGGATTAACGATGTCACTTATCGGATACAGAAGGGTCTGCGAGGAGCCCCTAAGATCGTTCATGTTGACCGTTTGGCGAGGTATTACGGGTCTGACAATGCTCGGGACGAGCATGTCTAAGGAGGGGGCAGTGTGACGTGCGCTGCTAGCTAACTACGGTATGCTAGCGCCATCTCTTATCAAATGGACGCACTACTCGTTCTACCGCCATCTAGTATCGCGTAGAAAGAACTAGCACGCACGTAGCGGACGCCCCGCCCCTTTATGGAACCGACTAGAACGGTCATTAACCGCGTTAGTAAGAGATAGCAAATGCGTTAGAAGGGGATAGTGCGCGCTTAGAAAGGACGGGATTGTACGAGATCTTTCTGGAAGGATCGAGGTATCGTCTTAGGGGGATTTATAAGCGCGGTGAGCGGCCCGTAGCGACAGTTCCGATCGAGACTTGGAAGTGAATTGATCAAAGTGATAAAGAAGCGATACCCAGTGATTAGTAAAGTGACTGTTTGTGTTATAGTGTTGTACCTAGTAATTCAGTGTTTTAGTGCTTTTGTTTAAGTGGTGTAATTCTGTTGTGCAGTTAGTGTCAAAGTTAATTTTATAGTGTAACCTGACTAATACAGTGTTCTTTTGGTGTTCAAGTGGACTTCATTATTTTATCCCGTACCCTAGCTCGTAACAATATGTAAGATAAACATCACAGAGAAATCACAGATATACAAAATCACAGAGACAAAGAGAAAGATGTGCTAATAGGTTTTTTTTTACCCGACCTTTGTTATTTTCTGTCCGACTTGACTTAATATATCGTCCAACTTCGACTTAACTTAATCTCAAATCTGACTTTGACGTTGTCTTAGGTCCTACTATGATGCTACTATATGCCTCCAGTCCGACTTTGAAACAATTATAATCCAAAAATTACTTTGTGTGCAGACTGACTGTTTCTCAAGTCAGAATTAGGTCGGTCTTTACCGACCTAATCTTAAGTCTAACTTCGAGTATGTCTCAGGTCTAACTTTAACCTATTTGAAAGTCCTACTTTGACCTTGTGTTAAGTTCGACTTTGATTTAGTCTCTAATTACTAAGACTCGAGACAAATATTTACAGATCAAACATTTGTCTCGCGGCGGGAATCGAACCGCCGAGGCGGGAATTGATTTAATTGACTTTCATTTAGGTTCTACTACGATTTTGTCCCAGGTCCGTCTGAACGTCTGTCGGTATCTTTGCATGGACGAGGCCGACCGTATGATTGACATGGGATTCGAAGAGGATGTGCGCACGATCTTCTCGTACTTTGGCGGGCAGCGGCAGACGTTACTCTTCAGTGCCACTATGCCGAGGAAGATACAGAACTTTGCGAGGTAACTCCGGAAGCCTTTGCGCGTCCGTCTGTCTGTCAATTGTCCAAGCTCGGATGGAAGAATACGAATAAAATTAAAACATGTTACCAGTTATAACATCCTTTAAAAGACATGTTAATAACCTTTTTTTAAGTAATTTAAAAAAAAGTGTGCTTTTTCTGTGTTTACACTTACCTAGATAGTAAGCAAGCGGTGGACCTTACATTATTTTTATAGAGACAGGGACAGGACTAATGGGGGCCCCATTAGTCACAACCATCTTGCTTAAAACACCCTGTAACTGCTGCTGTAAAACTTTCGAAACTTTTTTTAACCGCACTCTCACTATTCAATGCAGAGAATTCCCGCTTTGCTTTCCCGTTCAATAAAAATATATAATATAAAAATAATGTACCGTGAAGCCCGTGCTCGGCAATGGCACATTATGTATACCTATATAGATAAATAACACTTTATTGTATACCACATATTATGTTACAAATTCAAACAAAGCAAATAATAATAATTATAATTCTTCACACATGATCATCTAGCCCCAAAGTAAGCAGATCTTGTTTTATGGGAACTACATGATTAATATACTACTTATATACATATACAGAAAACACCCAGTCCCGAGATCAATATTTGCAGGTCATTTACAGACATCGAACCCGCACCATAGAGGTAGTATTATAGTATATGTTTGTCGTTAGGTCAGCGCTGGTGAAGCCCGTTCTGGTGAACGTGGGCCGCGCGGGCGCCGCCTCCATGCACGTGCGACAGGACCTGGAGCCCGTGCAGGGCGAGGCCCGCACCGTGCATCTGCTCAGCTGTCTGCAGAAGACGCCGCCGCCCGTGCTCATCTTCGCGGAGAGGAAGCAGCACGTGGACGCGATACACGAGTACTTGCTGCTCAAAGGTTTGCACTCAAACTGCCCCACATCAAGTACATGGCAGACAACTTAAAACATTCGTTTTATGTTTTAAATGTACTAAGTACTAACAAAAACTATGAACGAATTGTCTGAAATAAAAAGTTATTATTATTATTATTAAGTTCCCAGACTAACCATTTGAGCGCTCCCAAACTGGGGCAGTTTCAAGTTCCCAGCCTACCGCACGGACCCTTTTTGATGGGGCTCTGTGACTGCCCACAAGCTTTTTCTTCTTTTTTCTTCTCAGAGGCTCAAAAAAAACTTGTATTTATACCATCCCGAAGTTTTGGCTGCCCCTAACTGGCCCACATTTAAGGTGCTCCCGAATTGCAAAGTTTTTATGGGCTACCACTACCTTGTTTTCAAAGACACTCAAAGTCCGTGGGGCAGCCCACGGACTGCAGCCCCAGAAAACTTGCTTTCTCACACTGATTCTTCTATGCTTGGTGATGATTCGCAGGTGTGGAAGCAGTCGCCATCCACGGTGGCAAAGACCAAGAGGAAAGAACTCGCGCGGTCGAGGCGTTCAGAAGGGGTGAGAAGGATGTGTTGGTGGCTACAGATGTTGCCAGCAAAGGTATATCTTTTACTTTTTGCACTGAAAATATTCTGCCTCCTTTCATGAAAATAGCAAAACAAAAATTAGTATTTAGTTTGTCTGTTTTTCGTTTTATGTTAATTGATTTGGTGAATTTTTTATTAATATATTTCACAATTTTTTGTGAAACAAGTAAATTTCTAAATGATACTTCTTATTTTTCGGTAAAGCGTTATTATCTGTGCCTGGGTCTGTGGCAAGTATCATTTCAGAGTTTGTCAGAGTTCTTCAAACTGTGAAATGACACTTGCCACAGACCCAAAAAGAAAACCTCTCATTCTATTTGGTATACTGCTCCAAGTATCTTGTTTGTAGGTGCCCCAAGTCATATCTCATTGTTTATTTATGTAGCTCCATGTTCCTAATTTATGACATTTATTCATACAAGTAGGTATATACAAAACATACAGATGAAACAGCTCGCTATCTAAAGACCGTTGCAAACGATCTATAGATCAACTGATCCAGATCACTACCAGAGGGAAGCGTTCCCAAAATACTGGCTGCATTGCCGCGGTGAATGGCAATGCTAATGCGTTGACCCAGATAAGAGCCAGCTCTCTTGTCAGGCGTCGCTTAGAATTCTGTTCCTAATTAGAATCAGAATCATTTTTCCACTCTGAAATCATGAAACAAAGTAAAAATAAAAACAAGTTATATATTTTCATGTTATTTTCATAGTAGGTTATGTTATGTACCTTCTATGTACATAATGTGTGTAAATATATGTTTATCTATCTTGTTGGTTGTAAAGTGCCCCAAATATCTTGTCGGTTGGTAGAGCGCCCCCACTATCTTATCGTTTGATATAGGGGTTATACCGATTTGCTCTTCAGGTCTGGATTTCGCGAACATCCAGCACGTTATAAACTACGACATGCCGGAGGACATAGAGAACTACGTGCACCGAATAGGGCGCACGGGCCGCGCGGGGGGCGAGGGCGTCGCGACCACGCTGCTGGCGCGCGCGCAGGATGACAGCGTGCTGAGGGACCTCGCGCATTTGCTGAGGGAGGCTGGACAGAAGGTACATACATACATATATACATACAGCACCTGGTAAACTGCGACATGCCGGAGGACATAGAGAACTGAGACATGTCGGATGACATAGAGAACTGCGACATGTCGGAGGATATATAGAACTGAGACAAGTCGGATGACATAGAGAACTGCGATTTGCCGAAGGATATAGAGAACTGCGAAATGCCGGAGGACGTAAATAACTGTGACATGTCGTATGACATAGAGAACTGCGTTATGCCGGAGGACATAGAGAACTGCGACATACCGGACGACATAGGGAACTGCGACATGTCGGATGACATAGAGAACTGCGACATGCCGGAGGACATAGGGAACTGCAACATCAGAATCAGATTCATACTCAGTACGCAGATATGTAAGTAGGGGGTAGTCTGAGACATGCCTAAACATTATATTCAGCACATGCCCGCATTTTTCATAGTAGTTAGCTAATCAATGTGATAAGTTGCAAGCCTATCGCCGCTCATTGGAACACTAACTGTTGTTGCATGCCTTTGTGTTTTTGGTTCTTGGGTATGCAGGTTTTCGAAACTTTAAAAAATAAAAAGACTCGTTGATGCACGACCGGGTTCGAACCATCGGTCGCGAACCCGCGAGCTTGGGATCTGAAGTCGGGATGCAGACCCTAGGCCAACACAGCTGATCCTGTGAATATTGTCAATATTTACAACAATTACATTGATTCCGCTCCATCTCAAGATTGTCTATCCGCTTTCTAGCGATAAGACCGTCCATTGTAGGTATTTTTATTTTGTTATCTTGTGGTTTCAAGTTTCGAGCAGGCTGGTAACGATCTCTCTACCAACCTGCTGGCTTAGTTGGTATAGCCCCCGCGTACCGGGTTTTTTAATTAATTCATTGATTCTGTTAAAGGTGCCTGCATTCCTGCTGGAGATGATAGGTGAACCGGAAATGCTGCTAGCGGATGGTCAAGGATGCTCCTACTGTGGTGGACTCGGTCACAGGATCACAGGTACAATAAAAAAACACTCACGACATTATTCCCCATGATGGGGACATCCCCGGAGACATGCAGACCTTAATGGCGCGGCTGCGACGCAAGGGCTGCGGGTTCGATTCCCACTACGGAACAAATGTTTGCATGTTCTGCAGATATTTGTTGCGGGTCTGGGTTTTGTGGTACCACGGTACTCGTAGTTCCTGATACCCACGACACAGGTAATCCTTATGTGGAGTCAGGACAATGTATGACTGTTACCACCGTGGTACCACAACACTCCGGAACAAATATCAGCAGAACAGAACACCCACTGCGGGCATGGTTGTGGGCTGTGTCAGAGCAAAGTCAAAGTTAAAACTCTTTTATTCATCAAAAAATCACAAGGATCACTTTGAGCCGGCCGTAAGTCCCGTTATTTTGCCACACCATGTATAATTATTTTTCTTGCAGAATGTCCGAAGCTGGAGGCCGTACAGAGCAAGCAGGCTTCAAATATCGGGAGAAGGGACTACTTGGCTAACACAGCGGCCGATTACTAAAGCCGCATTGAATCCTTTCACCACGCTGGTTTTATTATAAACTGGTCACTGACCTAGGTTATAATAGGGTGACCGAAAGACAACTGAAAATACCAAGACACGAATAACGCTACAAAGAAAACGTAGAGTTCTTCAGAGCAAGCAATGCCTCAGCAACGCCCCAGGTGTAACAGATGTCAATAGGCGACGGTAACCACGCATCAGGTGGGCCGTATGCCTTATATTAAACGAAAAAGATATTTAAAAAGTTTTTTTTTTATCACCAGATGTTTGTGATGACAAAGGGTGATGTCATATCTTATAGGAACATTTATATAAAATGAGCACTTGGTATGCAACCATCTTTGATTTTGAAATGGAGGTCCATTTGAAATCATCTATCGTTTATATAATTTTCAGTATTCTTTGACATAATTTAACACAATATCTGTAAGCGTAATAATTTTGTGATACAAATCGTTTTTTAATAATAATATATTCTACCACCTTGATGTAAACTTACTTAAATTTCAAACAAAATGAATTGATTAGATAGTTTTTCATGAAGTTCACCACTTTCTGGAAATCTTAAAACTCATGAAAATAAATAAAAGAACCATCTCCAATAGTTGAATAAACTTATATTTTACAGAATAATACAACCAGATGATTTACATTTTAAAAAACAAAACTTTAACTTTTTCCAATGCATGTAGTGACTGATACAGATCAAACTAAGAAAAAAACTCATTTATGAATTTTTTCATGGATTTCTTATTAGAATAACATGTGACGTGCATGAAAGGACTTTGCGAGGTGCATTGCTTCCTTTCACCACACTACTTAACTCATTTTTCGTCCATAGAATATTTACCTACATAATGTGCTAGGCTATTTGATAGTTATTTAATCTAAATGATTTTATACCTCATTACAATACATAAGCAACTAGAAACCAAAAACGGAAACGCTTCTCAAGATTTAAGTTGGTGGTGGAATCTATAACATTGTGTCTAATTAAGTCGTGTTTTAAAGTTGAATAGCATTTCGGTTTTTGGCGGTATGCCTTTATAACCAAGGCCTGCTAAATGACGGATAATATAAGTCTAGACTAGACTCCACGTGGAAGTAAGCGTAACGCAAAGGCGCTTAAAAAGTTATAATGACATTAAGCGATCGGCAAAAGCCGTGCGCCATCTTGTACTAGTTAGCGCTTTACGATTTCGATTAGATCGATAGTCTATTCAATTTAATAGATATATGAAAACATAAGCTATCAGCCTCATAGCGGGGCTTGGTGAAAAAGGCCTTAATTAAAATGAAATCTTTAAAACAAAGCAAAAATCTAATATTGCATAAAACCGATTATTGGGTTTTAAACAGACTTTATCTAAATTATACAGAACGAATCAATAAGACCTAATTTTTAAGAACACCCAGAACTCTTGATTCAAAAAATACATTTTAACTACATTCATTTAAAATACTAGATGATTATTAAGACTATCTTAGATCACGGTCTACTGTTTCAAGCCAAGGAATACTTGACTATGCGTTTTCTGTAAAAAATAATAAGTTTGACTGAGAGATCAATGCAGAGAGACTTTACAAGTAAGTCTTAAGACCTGAAATATTGCATGATCTGCAAGTATTCCCTAGTCTGGGTGTCGTGGTAGCATGGTACTTTTAGTTCATGAGACATACGACATTGTGGGATCAGGACCTGATTTCACGCTAACGCAAATTTGTCGAGGTAAAACTTGGCAGCTGTCACGTGATATTTCCATACAATTCAATCTTTCCGCAGGCGTTAATGCCAACAGAAAGTAGTGTGTCTAAACACCCTGGGTAATGGACATAATCTGTAAATTATCCCATTTTACTAAAAGTGCTTTTCGTGGAGAACAATTTTGCAACGTAACTCGACGTAAAAAACGGTCGAGCGAATGCGTTTCTTACGTAGAAGCTTGCATTAACGGTAAGAGAGACTTATCATCAACTACTTTTAATACATGGCAGCAGTTACTTTCTCTAAAAACAAATTAGCCAAACATAGTACAGTCATATTTGTTTCAACAATCTCAATCTCAAGAGTTTGATATCAATTCGCCTTTTTTGTGTACGTTCCGCGATATCTTCGCCAATTGTGAACAGATTTTAATGATTCTTTTTTAAATGTTATACTTCATGGGACCACCCATATAAATTTTATTAAAAAAACCCTAAAGCTGGAAAATATTCATATGGGACATTTTATCAACTTCCTGTTCATCATTTAAAATAGATTTTTTATTAACTGAAAAAACAAACAAATATTATTAATTTCACAGAGAACCTGTCAAAAACCCAACAACCAACAAACGAAAACCCATTCCCTGTCATTACGTGACGAATTCGTATCCGAGATACTTCTTATTTTTTCTCCTAACCCTCGCGGCGGCCTTCTTATCATCATAATCATCAGCGTCCTCGTACACCAGGCTGCCGTCGATGCACCAATCCTCCGTCTCGTTCTCATCCGTCAGCGGCATGTCTCGTGGCTCTGGTTTTATAACCGAGGCTGGTTGAGTCTTCCTGAAACAATTATTTTTGAGTTAATGGATCAATAATCATAAATTTATGACATCCCGAAATTCAACATCGGCGGCGGTGAAGCTGGGTGGGTTGCAGGAAGGTTCGCCGAGGTTGCATTCTTGGGGAAATTTATAAATACTTGTACTTTCCCTTATTTGTGGGTTAACACTTTAAAAATAAATTAACCAAGTTAATGATTATAAGAATTTTAATAATTTTTATTGTAGTATAAAACAGTGTTGTTTTGGTGTAGATTAAAAAAAGTCTTAATTTGATGTAAAATTGTACTTCATTATTTTATATGGAACCCTAGTTAGCGTCAACACTCACTTCCGTTTCTTCTTCTCAGGATCAGCTTTACCCCGCTTCTTAGGACGTTCATCCAGCACCAAATGTTCATACTCCTCCACTATATAGTTCTGCGGCTCGTAGCTAGTGGAGATCTCAACACTGCTGGAGGGATCCACATCAGGCAATATGTAGTAGTTCTCAAAGTCTCCTTGCAGAGTGATCTCATTCATCTCTGTTGTGAAATGCCGTTTCTTCTTGCCTGTACTGAATTGTTTGATGTATGCGTACTTCGGTTTGGTGTCGTCCGGGAGAATGTTCACCATCCACTCCTGGTTGTCCGCGGCTGGGATCTCTTTTACCTGCGTGAAAGAGTTCAAGTATTATATTTTTTTTCCACAGCACAAGTAAATGCAAGAAAATGCGTTATTATGAGTATATATTAAGGCGAAACTGTTATTTAACGCTTAAATAAATAAATAAATGTACCTCGTCCATAGTGATCTCCTGTTCTTCAGCAATCTCGTAGATGAAATTCTCGGGTATATTGGACTCGTCCATCATGGAGAGTTCCTGGGAGGTGGACTCGCCCGCGTGCGAGCCGTGCGGGATGATCTGTGGTAAAGGGAGATAAATATATGTTTAGTTTTATTTTATCTGTTTCATATTACAACTTATCCCTGATGTAATCGTTTAGTTCACAGTTCATGCACAACCTGCAAACATTTGTCTCGGAATAGATGTTTTCTATTTCGGCAAAAAAAATAATTGGACTAACCTCAATAATCTGCCTTGGATCGGGCATTTTCGTAATGACCTGTTCTGACTGCGTTATAGAGGCTTCTATCTTTTCCGTTTCCACTTTCACCACCCACAGCTGTTTGCGCTGCATGTTCTTAAGCGATCTGAAATTAGGTTTAAGTTAACTGCTGTACTGGCACGGCTTCACTCGCATGGTACATGGATAAAAAGCAATAGCCTATAACTTATATTATAAAGAGGAGGAAGTTGCAAAATGCGATTCGTTTACATTTCATTTTGGGTAATTATTAGCTAGATAAATACCGTTTGAATACAAATAATAGCATAATATGGTGGAAATAAGATCTAATCACAATTTATTTTGGAATTACGTTTTTATGGTAATTCATCTTCGCTGGCTTCTTACTCGTAACTGTGTACAAGCTAACTTGCTTATTCTAAAAAACAAAGATAAATAAGGTATATACTTACAAATATCCCAGGGTATCGACGAGTTGCCTCACATTCAGTCTCGATATGGTCTCAGGTGGCTCCGCCTTAGGGGGCTCCGCACTATAATTATGCTCCGTTTTTATCATCTCGGCCGCTGAGGAAAAAAAAGGAAGCTTTCTAAGTTTAAGATGGCTGCGGGAAAAACATCTTCTGCAGATATATTTTCCGGATCTGGAACCACGATTCAGACCCCAAACTAGAATTTAATTTGGGGTCATGTTATTTTAAGAATTCAGTATGTTGGGCGTATTTTTCTCTAGAAAAAAATTTAGTATTTACAATTATTCTTGGCGAAACGAGACGTCATACGTATATTGCTGTAATCGGAATCCGGCCTAAGACATGTTCCTACAGCATAGTTTTTTTTTAATATCTGTAATATTGTTATATTGATTAAATAAATAAATAAAGTTTTGACAGTTCTTTCTATGAAAAACTTCTATACAGAAACAAGACGTAACATTGTAAAAACGATCATGAATTTGATCATTCATATTGCAAAAAGGAAATTTTCACGTACGGTGAAGACACCAACTAAGTTTCGAGTAATTCCGAGAGTCTTCATCAGTAATCGCGACCCGTCGCGTCTTGCACTGCGCGTTGCCGCTCTTTTTACGCGGTTCGCAGGACGTGCGAGTCGAAACTTAGTCGTGTGCCTTCACCGATAGTACGGTTCGTGAAAATTCCCGTTTTACAATATAGTTGGAACTCTGTTTTGCTAAGTTTTTTGTCTTTAGTGTAGACGAGTATAGCAATCTTTTAGCGGACGCTTTACCTGTTATTGGAGCACAATACCGCCAATTAGTATCGAGTAGAAACACTAACCGCACGTGTAAGAGAGCAATACGCTGGACAAGGATAGAGGACTTCTAGGCTGAGCCGGAATGCGCGGGAAGAACTTGTTAAATACAGTACCTTCGATGTACCATTCTAAGCGGTATAAAAGCGCGGCACGCGACCCGCGAAGACAATAGACCCTCCGTAGACCAAGACACGTTCTTGGTGATCCTGATGACCATCAGCACTGCTAACTCGGTGGTGACGTCATCGAGACCCGACAGAGAAAACACTTCACACTTCTGATACAACGACGCCGCCGGCGGGGTCGACTCCCCACTTGCGCCTACTCACGGTACAGATATGTACCGGGGCGTTTCTCTCCAGTTCCTCTACCCCTGGCAACGGCCCAAGGCAAAGTGGTGCCCTTGTGCTAGTTGCCCCTACTTTTTACAGGCTGAGCGTTCTCTGCACTTGCCGATAGTCCGGTGACGCTGACCAAGGCCATCTGCGGCCTGCAGCCTTAAGTCCATTCAGAAAAAGAAAACGCGGAAAAGAACGCACTAACTTCAATGTACTCAAACCTTCTACTCAGAACCTTCGATGACTTTACGCGGAATAAAAGTTAAGAACGTTCTAGTCTAGTCAAATGATCATCAAGAGCCCGTATCCTGTGGCCATATTGATGGTACTATGTGCAAGTGAAAATCATTTAACTTGTCGAATTTTCGTCAACGACTTTCAGATATCGAATAACCCCAGTTCAAGCTTTGAATGCGAGTTAATCGGAAGTATTCGGAAACGATACCCTGTCATTAGTAGTGTCTGTTGTTCGATAGGGTTGTAGTGATATAATTTTCTATATTTTTTTATTATAATTTAACTAAAAAAGGAAAAGAATGGTTACAACAGTACAATGTACATAAATCAAGTTCAGTTCCCGGAAACATGTTGTTTTATTTCAAAGCAGATTTTAATATAGTGTTAACTATACAACTATGTACAAGTATATACAAAAAATACAGATGAAACAGCTCGATATTTATAGACCGTTGTTAACTTGTTTGTTGTGTTAACTTGTGTAAAATTGGACTTGATTATTTTATCCCGAACCCTAACTAGTAAAAGTCCGTACCTTTAGGGGTGCCGACTATGAACTTTTCGAATAGAGATTGGTAGTTGCCGGCACCGCCTGGAACCAATAAATACCCGTCATCAACTTGCTTTTCACTTTCTGGTGACCAGAGCGTTCGATTATGCCGAAAGATGACTTCTGAAGGAATGGAATATCTTTTTATAGACTAAAGATAGCTATCAAAGACCGCCTATTAGAGTAGGTATACATAAACTATAAGATGGCAATTCCCTTGTCACATCGAACTAACTAAAAAAACTCATAATTTGGTCATATTTTCTAAATTATATAATAGAAAAGGACGGCTACATTATTGGTGCAGGCAGAGCAGGCGGTAGAAAAATGGAAGAGCGAGACAATTAAAATTTTTAAAACGACGACGCGCCGAAATTATTGAATGAATTAGTTTTTTGGTTCCTCTAAAAATCCTTTGAAAATATCCGCACTTTGCCCATTTCTAATTGCACAGCGCATACAAGGCATGACTAGATTAAAAACGGAAAACGGTTAGTGACGACTATTTGACAAGGCTGAAGGTCCTCTCATAAAATAATAAAAAAATATATACGTGCGCTGCACTAGCCGAATGGTTTAATTTAAGGCATTCAACAATGCCTGCCCTATTCGCAAGATGTATTGCATGTAAGTGAGAGCAAGTTGTGCACTCGTAATCTAGTAGCTCTATGTAAATCCTACCTAAACTGTGTAGTTTTAATTTAATACTATGTATGTTCTCTTTTATATGAACAATATTGTATTTTATTTGTTTTAATTGTAATATCTGTCTGAAACAAAATTGATTGGATTTAATTGAAAGTTAAAGAATATAAAACACACCTAGATATTAAGTTTCCACACATTTTTTACCTACCTACAAAAACAAATGCGGATTTCCGGAAAACAGATACATGTAGATCATTTTATAAAACTTTAGGATAACTAGCGGAAAATCCTCCGTAAACGCTGTCATACATCGCCATATGTTTGGATTTACTACGGGCAGCTCCGCGTTTCACTAAATGAGCCCAAAGCGTGCTATGACGAACGATCTTGGGCCACCACCATCCACTGAATTCCCGCAAACTTTTACGATATGATCGGCCTTCCAATACTGCGTCGTCCGGATTGGTCGCCATGCGAAGACCTTATTTCCTGGTCTTTTAGCGGTATTCCTGAACATAGATAGGCCCTTATGTAGTATCTATTCTATACTAATATATAAAACTGAAGAATTTGTTTGCTAATCTCTACATGCTAATCTCTAGAACTACTGGTCTCATTTGAAAAGTTCTTTAGCTAAGCTAAATCAAAGTAATAGTGCGGTCGGCCTATCTAAGTCCAGGAAAAGGAACGGTCGGGAAGCGCGCACCAAATGGTTGAATTAACATAATTACTCACTTTTCTTGTCTTCCGCTGACTGTTTGAGCTTGGACTTCCTGTCTTGGATCGCGAGGAGGTCGGGCAGCATCGGCGAGTCGATCCAAAGACCTTGCTGGTCCAGCTCGAAGTGGTAACTAGTGGAAAACACACAATATTTAGTGGAAGTTGACGTTTTTTATCATACAAACATTATAGTGCCACTTCCCTCCCTATAAATCTGGGTTAATGATTCTACAGCGGCCACATGTACCATAGCAAGCCGCTTGGCTGCCTTGTCGCCTAGCAGCCTAGACGCTTAGACGCCTACAGTGACACCATAGCCTTAGTAGCCGTAGCGTTTTACTAGGTTGCAGGGCTGGGGTTATCAAAGAGTGACAATGCACAATACACCACAGCTAAATGATATTGTTGAACACATCCCCACCATCTAAAATAAGAAGAATGCTTCAGCAGGTTGAGATGCCTCCATTTTTGTTGGGTAAGGTTATCACAGCTATACCCCCCATATGGAATGGTATTGCAGATCACATCGCCCTGCCTAGAATTATAAGTCTTCTTACCCACACAGCTGAATGCTGACAAATAAACATAGTAGTTCTTGTTGTATAGGGTTACACAAATACACTCCACAGCTGAAAGGTTCTGCAGATAATCACCACATTTACTATTCTAAGAATGCTTACCCGCACAGCTGAAGGCTGACATGCCTCCATAGTAGTTCACTCTCCTCATGCATGGCTCCATCAATCCATTCCTGTCGCTTCACATCTCCCTCCGCTGTTGTGTTTGTGCTGGAACAAGTTTTTAAAACTTTATTTCCCTATTAACATTAAATACTAACATTTTTCAGAATAAATATTTAGTTATTTTTTTTTGATCATAGAATTTAAATCATTTGAGGTTCCATTGCGATTCAACCAAAAATACTTTACTATTCTCCTTCTGATGTTTCGTTGACTGCTTTGAGGTCCATCCTCCATCAGTGACCAAACCCTATAAGGTCCTCAGTTCATATCAATCATGGTCAGTGATCAACTCTTTTTCATGCCAGTTTAAATACAAAAACAAAAATCAAATATTGTTTGTGTATTGTTATGATTTCCTTATCAGTGTAATGTTTATGTACATGTATGTTATATAAATGTAGCACCAGTAGATAACTGGTCATAATGTAACTTAAGTCTGCTGATTGTAATTAATTTATTATACATCTTCCTGCTCAAAAGGAATCATAGGGACAAGGATAAAATTTAGTTTTAAATGAAATTAGAAACAGGATCAGTTATAGTGAATATGAAGTTTTTTGCCCACTAGCATAACAATGGCTATACTTGAACCATTTTTTCTCAAATCTAAATTTTTATTTCAATGTTTATAAATAGGTAAGCAATCTTTAGGCTTATTGCTTTCACATAATCTGGTTCAATTTAATATTTGATTCTGGTATGTAAACACTTATTTAGATTTGTTTTCAAAAAAAGATTGAATGTTTATGTACTGAGATACACTATATTAACCATAACATAAGTTTAATCAAGCATGTTCAAGGACCTCTGAATGGTCAGCAAAATATCAGCAGGAGAATAGTGAAGAATGTGGTATAGTCATAAAAACCAGCCAAGTGCGTGTCGGGCCACACACTATGTAAGGTTCCGCAGTTGCCCTTAATATTTTTTTTATTTTACCACTTTGTCGGCATGCTTAATAGTATACCCATGTCAAATTCTAATACTTCGAGTCTCTGAGCTAAGCTGCGGACAGACAGACTGACAGAGAGATATAGTGAAGTTATATTAAAAAATGGCCCGGTTAATATATTTTTTAGCTCTAAAAACATTCTCACAACTTTCATTCCCATGATGAACATTCTCTCCAGTATGCTTATTTGTGAGAATACCATGTAGAACCATATCAGAAGCAAAACCAAACATGAATATTTAACATGCATTTTGGTAAGTATTCGGGTTTTATTTATGCAGGTTGCAAGCCAATGCTGCACTATATTCAGCTATATAATTTTAAATTAAGTTCTTCCTTGGTTCCTCTGGGGTCCTACAGCTGCATGTTATTTTGATATTTTATTTTCCATTTTATATTCTGTAACTAGCCAAAACTAAGAGTTCCCTGATGATCCTTTTCTTTAAATGAATGATATGAATGAATATTTATAATCTTTATTAGACCGGTTTATGTTGACACCAACCAACCTTGTTTTAATGGCCATCTAATACTTGTACAGTAAATCAAACACACAAATTAGATACTCAATAGATATATTATCACAGGCATGCCTGTGAGAGTGTTCAATGGATGTTGCTCGCTTTAGCATTTAGTAAACATACAGCATGGATCATTGTCATTTCACTCACTTTTATAGTTTTAACTACTCCAATTAACACTATGCTAGCATGAATTGGCTATCAGAGAAATTAAAATCTCAGATAAAACTAGGTCACCATTTGTATTTGAGTGTCATATATCATATAATATGTGTAAATTTAACAAAATTATTTTTAGTTCTACGAAGGCCTATTGGTGGTAGGCTGAGAAACATTGCAAAAAATAACTAATAAGAAAATTGAGCCAAGTTGTTTACAATAGCTCAGCCTTTTAGTGAGCAAACTATATCGAGGTCACGGGGCATACGCCATAGCCAATAGACCAAGCATACAGAACCCAGCCAAATAAGCCCCAAAATCATGTGGAAATGAGAAAAATAAACTTACTTGTAGAATGAAAAGCTGCAGGTCACATCATACTCCATATCGCAACCTTCGACCACGCACTTTAGGTCAGTCATAGCGATGGTAGAGCTCCTAACCAAAAATGAACAATACACTCTCACATCCTAGTAAAAGATGGGATTTATACCCAAATCACATTTAGCGCGTAAACTAGCTTTCAAACAAACTAATTTTGATGGGTCCTTTGCAAAATTATCAATCAAATGTCGAAATTGACGTGCTGTCACGAAAAGTCGAAAAATTAACAAATGCGTCAAACGCGTGCCATGAAATGGTGATGTAATTTGGGCGGCAAAATTTCTGGCAACATTGATGAGCATTGTGGAAGGTTTCGATCAAAAATCGATTCCATTATGTACCGATTTCAATTTTTCATTAAATAAATGGAAAAATTGTTTATTGATATTTGGAATTGATAATCTTTAAAAATATATTTTTTTCTCTATAAAATGTAGTACAAGTTATTAAGAGTATTAGACTGATCTAGCCCAGGATATTAAGGTACAGAATTATATAGTTTACGTGCAGGTTTGTCTTTTTGTATGTTGGAAATAGGAGCTCTCAGGCGTTCCCTCCGACTGCCCAGATCAGCTCTCGTTCATAATAAAATCGATTTTATCCAACCAAATTAATTATAAGATTGTAGCCAGCAAGAAAATATAAATATACCATAGATAACTTTTTACTTGGCAGCCATCTTGTAACGTGGCTAGGGATGGCCATGTTCTACCAAAACTTTCGGCCCAAAATGCATATTTTTGTGAAATACATTTAGAACATTAAATAAATCTACAAAAACAATCCTTTATAGCCAAATTTCAATATTTTAAGCTCCTTATATAGATAAATTAGACGAGGTAATGCGCATGTGTTGTATTGAATTTGCTGCGCACATCCGGCGTCATGCATGACATGCGTTAGCATCCTAGTAGTCTGCGCGTCGTCATTACGGGCGCTATCTTTTTCAATGTAAAATGAGTCGCACGCAAACAGAACAATTTGTAGAGAATTCAATAAACTACCAACTAAAATAAACTTCGTTTATAAAAATTATATGCCGAAGTTTATTTTAAACAATAAAAATCAAACCTTGCGTCAATGTCATGAAGAAAAAGTAGTGTCATCTGTCGTCAAGTAGTGAACAGCTTCAAAATAGCCTAAAATCTAATGTCTGGCCTTTGACGAGTTTGGCGTTTGTTTTGTTAGAGTTGACAGAGTTGTAAGGACGAGTTCACAGAGTACTTTTTAATATAGGGAAAACTTCTTTAGATCCGTTATCATTATCATCCATATCACGTTTGTTTTTATCCACAGAACAATATAGTTAGGCCTTAGGTAAAAAAAAAATCTATAATTATGGGTAGGTAGTTTTTTCCTATTTTTACACTATTTTATCCCACTTCGTTTCCAGTTTAAATAGTATTCGTTCCATTTTGCAAACATCGCGAGCGATGATCAGATTGCTGTGTTGGTTCACATAGGTACCTAAAATACCTGTGGAATTTTTAAGAGTTCGTGCGCGAACGACCGACGGTCGCTCATTTGGCTCGGGTACTAAGTCTCCTTTAATTAAAAAGTTCTATAATTAACGTGTACGGAACGTTAATTAAATGACTAATTTTGTACATCCATATACGTTTAATGTTGCATCCGCAGCAACAGCATAATGCCTTATTTTTGACAGAAGATTACCAGACGTCAGGGTTTGTCAGGATTTATAAGCAGAATTCCGGAGATTTTTTTTAAATAGCTTTAGATGAATTAATGAAATATCTATTAAATAAGTTATTTATCGTTTTATTTGTATAAACGATAATACTAATATAAGTAAATTCCAAAAAATCTACATAAAAATGTAGTTAAATATTCCAGTGAGACTGATTAAGCCGACAACAATTCAACTTAAGATTTTTTAGCGATTCAACTTAAGTTCAAGATCAGCGGTTCGTGTAAGAAAGCTCGCGGAGGAAAGGAAAATAAATAAAAAACAACACCATTTTATTATTAATTTATTTATCAATATAATAATATGTATAGTTATAATAATGTTTACTTACAGCCATAGGGGCGTATGCGGCGGCGTTTGATAGCACTGAAAGTTCATAATAATTCGATTAGAAGCCATTTTGGGTTGAATTGTTGAAAAATACACCATTTTTATTTCCACAGCTCTACTAACCGCCGCAAACGCTAGCAAGCATCCTTAAAAAACTTTTTCTTAATTTATTTTTTTCTCAAAGAGTATATCTACCATTGACTATAGACTACGAGCGCATTTTTTATTATACAACAACCAATTTTTTTTCATTTTCGAAAATTATATGTTACGTAAAATATGAACAATCAAACATTACAATGCACTGGTTACCGATCGCTAAAACACCTTAAATTTACATCGCTTAACTTATTAGCAAACTTTTTTTGTATATTTTTCGTTATTTGTATCGTATGCGGTAAAATCTATCATTTAGCACATGTCTTCTGCTTTGGCTTACTTACGAATAGAAAAAAAATTGCAACAACTTTTTTTTAACCAAGTAACTTAAAAACAACTTAACAATAAAAACCTCATAAGACGTCAACGTATGTCGTCACACTTTTACAAATATTATTTCTTCTCTTTCTAGCAAAACTTTTATTTAATTTTCTACTTAACTTTCTAGCTTAAAATTCACTAAAGTTTTTTTAAGTTTTAAGTAGCCGTAGGGTAATATTTTTTTTAAATTGAACATGAAAATAAACTCAATATATATGCTGGATTAGTGTCAGTTTGGCTGAACTAAATAAATGGCCTACTCGCCAGTTTCATCTTTTACATTTTCTAGTTTTGTAAGAACGTCTTATCTGTCAGCTAACTAAGTGGAATGAAGTTGTTAAAATATTTGTTTATTTTTAATATTATTACTTATTTCAAAGTTTCATAAAAGTGTGACGTCACAAGGCAAGCATTCGATCGCTTCTTAAAAAAACCCTAAATTGATTAATTACGGTAAACTTTGCAAATGCATTATAATAAGTTACAAGGGACGGGTAGGTACTCATTGTTTAGAAACAACGTAAAAAATTACCGCGACACAGAAATCAAAGGCTTTTTTTTTTATTTAAAATTCTATTGAACAGCGACGAGAAAAAATATCATTAATGCTTTTTATAAAGCGTTTATTTACGAAAAAAAAGTTCTCACAAGTGGCGTTATAAAGTTACCACAACAACAGCTTATTTTTTATAGGTTCTTTATTATAGGCACTATATATTTTATAATTAAATTTACAGCACAAATGATTCCAGTGTCACGCCCCTTAATAATCGCTAAACCGAAAATTGATTAAAATAATTATAGGAACTATTTTTAGGTGTACAAAACGAAGCGATCCATAGCATCATCTACGACGTATTTTTTATTTATTTTTATTTTTATTTTACTATTTTAGTTAAGAAGTACGTTTACATGACAGTTTAGCTGTGGTGATTAAGAGTTTGTATAGTGAATTTTTTATTTCATAAGCATCTTACTTAAACGTCACTTAAATTTAAGTACCGTTATGACAAAAGTCACGGGAATAATGTTACGTACCTAACCTATGTTTTAATAGTAAGGTCGTTGAAGTTTTCATTGAGATTTTTAAAACATAACAGCGCTCTTGTTCTTAATATATCGGACTATGACATAAATGCTAAAGCCTTGAATACTATATTGTTGCCATTTTTAAGTTATTAACAGAAATTTAATCACCACAGCCTAAATGATCCACGCGAAAAAAAGCACACTTAAAACTATAAAAAAATATAATAAGTCAAAAGTATTTCACATGCTATGCTCGGACACTCGAGCTTTATTTATAATTACATCAAAATTAGTGCATCTTACAGTTTTTTATTAATAAAACGTATTGTAAAAGTCCTGCGTTTTATGTTAGTTATCTGAACCAAAACGACTGTTCATATTGTAAACTTAGTCGAAGAATTTAACCGGTGCCTTCACCGATAGTACCGTACGTGAAAATCCCCGTATTACAATACAAACGATCAAATTTACGATAGTTTTTAAAATAAGATTGACTATATTGATTATATTTACCACGCCAGTGGCAATAAAAAAATGAGAAAGAGGGTAGAACGATCCACCCGAGTTTTGTTCTTCCCTTGATCATGGCACATGCAACTTCGGTTAATTGCAAAACACTGTAGATATATCTCGTTTCAACTAAAATATATAGTTTTCAAATATTCAAAGCCTTATTTAGTCTAGACAGAGACACCCACATCACAGCATTATCTTAGTGTGGGGGCTAGTAAATCTAACTTATTTACCGAGAAGATTATGAAAACCTACTAACCGGCTATCTCTAAGTGATTGTATTTAGTTGTTTTCGTAACTTAGTAATTATGAACCTGTTATTATAAGTATTTTAGTTCAAACAAACGAATTTATTTATTTATATCTGTCTGACGTATTAAATTTATATGCATACTCGTGATAGTTTTAAAAGTCTATTGATTTTGATCAAGGCACACAGAAATGCCTTAATATGCCGCAAAA
This sequence comes from Perizoma affinitatum, assembly GCA_961405105.1. Taxonomy (NCBI): domain Eukaryota; kingdom Metazoa; phylum Arthropoda; class Insecta; order Lepidoptera; family Geometridae; genus Perizoma; species Perizoma affinitatum. Next base: position 15,056,698 of record OY560186.1, on the reverse strand, counting down.
AAATATCTGAATGAAATAGACGATTTTGCTTAGAAACGTTACTTTAAGTAGAACCACATTATTTTAAATCATTATTTTTCACCGCCCTTGCCCAATGTGTCACAATGGTAAAATATTTTTTAAAACGTCTTGTTTTTGACATTAATTTAAGAATATTATTACGACATAAGTACTTTCACAAACATTCTCCTGCTGAAGTTTCGTGACCGTTTAGAGGTCCTTCCTCGTGAGCACCGTCCACGCTTAGCAAGCTAGTAAGAGGGGGACTTGGCTTCACCGCTCTGCCCTTTGCGCGCGGCTGGATAGTGGCTCCGGCGCGGACGGTAACGGATATAGGCAACTACCCGTTCTTCATCGCATACGTCGGCGACGTAATGCTGCGTACACAACCTGGAAGGATCTCTGAATAGCCACGAAACGTCTTCAGGAGAATAGTAAAGTACGTGGTATAGTCGTTATAATATCCCGAAATGATATCAAACCACGACAATATTCACGTGTCATAAATTAACGCGCTGACGATTAAAATGTTATAATTTCGATTCAGATAAGTAACTAAACACAGAACTCAAAAACACACTCATACACTTAATGAAAAAAACATCTTGAGCAAGGTAAAACTATTTTTGTTACAATACAGACAGACTATTTGCAATCTTAGTATGATATTTATAAGTTGGTGTTGAAATGTCAAAGGAGCATTCTGACAGTTCATATGAAGCTAGCTGGCAATTCCATCTTCCAGTTTTAATTAAGGCATTGGAAGATTAAGGAATCAACATATATACGCAAAAAAATAGCTGTCTACGTTTTAAAGGTTTCACTTATTAAAGTTATTTAAATTCAAACCTTCCTTAAAAAATATTCCCTTCTCTTTATGTCACTAAGTCAAACTAACTCGGGTATATTTTTTTAAGGAGGCTCCTTATTAAATCGCATTAATTAGTAAGACCATTAATCGTAGTAATACACCAGTAATTATTAATATCTCACTATTCTTAACATTCACGCGGATTATATAGTAAGAATGTGCACAGTCGTGTATATATAAATGTGGCAGTATTAAAAGGCAAATCCAGACTCGATTCTCGTGCATTTAGATACTTCTCTAATAGACATAATTCATTTTATAAGACATAACATATTAGACATTTTCATACCGTTTTAACTGCATTTGTATGAATATTACGCTCCAACACGAATCTCTAAACACGACAATCGGTTCACTGAAAATTATTGCATAGAATTACCTTAAAATTAGAAGTTGTCAAAGTGACATTTGACATATGACAAACCCTGTCCGTTCGTTCGTCAACATTTCGTTGTGTGCAGAGCGTTAAATTATATACCTAATACATATTTGTGTGATTTGCTTGTCCGTTGACTAGTCGGCAATGCCAATTTAGTAGGATCAAACGGACTTTGACATTGTCAGTGTCATATGTCAATCGCGCACCAGATAATGCCATAGAAATCTAATTTCTAATTCCATGACCCAGTAATGTACAAACTGCATAACTTTCTAACTTTACATATAACATGGTATTTAGTAACTAGTGCTACACTTAAAAAAAAAACAAGGTGTAAAACTAACTCGGTATCTGAAGCTTTTGTAAATAAACTGACAGTTAGAATAAAACGTTCTAAATTGAGCGCCGAATAGCAGTTTACACAATGTCAAAGTCATTAACACCGATCACATTTTACCTGTCAAATTATTTACAAAAATATCTTTTTTTTTCTCTTCAAGTCTGCTGTCGTTCTTAACATACATTTTCTACATTCCTCGCATATTTTACAAATCAGTACTAAAATTTTGAATGCAGTCTTTTGAGACTTATGCTCATCTGCACTAAAGTCAAAATTGCTTGTGGAAAGACCTTTCAAACTGTAATTTTTTAATGTAAATCCGTCATGCATATTCGCTTACGCTTTTCTGAATTTACCGCAGATGGTCCTTACCAATATTTTCACCATCAACTACGTTTTATGTCATCCTTTTGACAACTACTGTCAGATAATTAGGATCTCACTCTAGTTGTATGACTTGCGTGGTCGATGATGGAAACGTTTATTTATTTTTTAATATCATATGTACAAGAAATCGTCGAGATCCGATCTTTTTTTATTCAAATTATTGCGCCGTGGTAGCACCACTTTCATGGATCATATGACCTCGATTATTGTTATTGACTAAAAAGCAACCACTATACTAAAAAAAAAAATGTTATGTTCCCCAAAACTTAAAACTACAATATGACTGCGTTTTCGGAGATAGGAGCACGGCTAAAAGTAGTGTCAACGTAATCCGGAAAGAATCCATAAAGCGATGAATATATACTTGCGTTTGCTGAAAATTGCCGGTCTTAGGATCAGAAATATAATGGAAGGATTTATGCTCTGCACGAAATTCAAGCAAGGACGTTTTTTTTTTTCATACTGATCTGTCATGAATTAAGTCTTTAATTTGTTTTTTTTAAGTCGTGTCTTCGTTTGTCCCAGAGACGGTTATTACAGACAATAAGTAAAGTCTGTCAAAACTTAAACAGTTCAAGCGATCACCAAACGTTGACAAAATCGTAAGCAGAGCTTATATTTAAATTGCTTTAAAAGGGTAAATGTTAAAGGATTATTCAGTGAGACAGAAATACATTTGTATGAAAAAATCATAGCTTCAACCATAATATTAGGCTCGACACTCAACCAGAAAACTAATAGTCCTATTTGAAGCTATCAGACATAGTTAGTAAGATTATGCTTTCTAACAAAAAAAACAGAAAACGGGTAACAGCACACAACCCACGCAGTATTAAAACTACGCTAAACTGTTTACACCGCCTGCCTGCCTGAAACTGAAATGCAAATTTTGATGAAACTACTTCCGCCGCGCTATTAACATAGCAAGTCAAAAATTACATAGAGAATAACGGGTCAAGTTCATATAACATAGCTAACACTAATATTAATGTCGATAACGTGTGTATCGCCACGTGGCGTGGCATTGCTTATTGTCGATGTGTTTACAAGCTGGAACAACGGAAAGTATACAAATCAGTAAAGCCAAAGTCAATAGTTCAAAAATAAACACGCTCACCACCTGTATTCCCTCACATACATAATAGAGTGGTAGAGCTTCTGTGTAAGGGCAAGTCCGGGGAAGTGCTACCGCCATGCCTATTTCTGCCTCCAAGCAGTAATGCTCTCATTGCTGTGTTCCGGTTCGAATGGTATGGTTGCCGGTGAAATTACAGGCATATGAGATCTGTCATCTCGATATCTCAGGCAGGCAAACTCTGGTATTGCAAGCGTCCATAGGTTTCGATAACTGCTTACCAACAGGTGGGCCGTTAGTTTGTTTCCCTTAAGCAGTATATAAAAATAATCTATTGAGGATACCAAGTAGGGGGTTGTCAGAGGCACGTCGAAACATTAAAATTGGCACATGCCCGCGCTTTGCAAGTAGTTAGCGTTCCACGTGACAGGTTCCATTCCAACCCATCGCCGCTTATTAGAAAACTAACTGATGGATGCCTTTGCCTTTTGTTTAATAATAATAATGCTGGACATTTTATCCGGGCACCACGCGGGCGAAGCCGTGAGCAGAAGCGTGTGTAAAGTAATCTTTAAAATTTAGTGTTACATACCCGGGCTCTGTAAGTTTGCAGCCTAGTTGGCGATACCGTGTCCCATCACTATCACACAACACTTCGAAACAGCACTATTCATTATAGTTTATACTTTTATATTATAAAAAAATGCATATCCCTACACTTTGTATAGTCACTGTATAGTCCACTTTGTATGTACACTTGGTGTTACGTGTTTTTATGTTTGTTTGTATGTTTTATTGCGTTTTGGCGGCGGCTGCTTGCACTTCGGATGGGGCGACGGCATCTTTCGATTTTTTATTTGCTGTAAAATATAAAATGAAAATTTAAAATTTGCAAAGTTATAAAATAAAAAGATAAGAACTGTAGCGACATCTACCGCCACGTCTCTCTTCGCCAAAAGTTAACGAATTATGTATAATGACATTCCCTTGTCAAACACATCTATGAAAATCTGATGTAAGTTCACAAAAATATTAATTTTAATACGCTTTTATAACAAACTTCCAAAATATCTCTTAAAATAACTCTTATATATACAGATATTTGAGATATCTCTATATTGATATATAGAGATATCTCTTATATACAAAAATTTACAATTAACATTTTTAAAAAAGGTAGTTAGACAAAAACTTTATAAAAAGGCATCTGATGTTTTATAAACATAGAATATGTTTCAAAGTGAACCTTTAAAATATTAATGAATTAATGAATTTTGTCTTGACCTTTGACTTTGAAGGTAAATAGGTATCTTCTAGATAAGCGTGCTACATATTCGTCCACATCGACACTTTCCATCACGCGAGATTGTGATAAAACCCTTGCGTAATAGATCATAAAAAATAAACATGCTTTTACCCCTCGGCTTTGCATTGGCGACGACACTTTGCGTCCCGCAGGATCCGGCGCGACCTCTGATGTAATTGTTCCCGGCTGGTGGAGCAGGGCGACTGTAATTTAAAAAAAAAAACAACATTTTAGATGTATTTCAGAGAAGGATGGAGAGGGTCTTTACCCTGCAGTAAGACGACGTATGACGACGATGAAAATAATAATAACATTTTATGTTATTAAGACCAGAGCAGTATCACTTAAAGCTGGCCTATCGATGATCCGAGTCGAAGGACCAATTTTTGCTAATGTTTACCTGAATTTGTTATTGTTCCCCTTGATATTATGCGTGCGATCGCTCTCTGAGACGGAGCGGTGTCGGTCGTAGGGCCTCGCGTGTGGCCCGCGTCCGGGCGCGTTTGGTCCTTGCGACGCTAGCAGCTCGTTCAACTGAGGCTGTGGAACACACATATATTTATTTATTCAAGCTAGATAATTCTTGTCCTTCCGACTTAAAAAAACATTTTTTCATCTAAACTTTTTTAGTCTGACTCAAAGGACCAATATTTTTTTGTGGTTACCTCTAGCACGCGGAAGTCCTCGATGCTATTGAATTTGTCGAGGTGCTGCTGCAAAGCCGGCTCGACTTGTAGCGAGTCGGCATGCTTGTAGTACTTCAGGAATGCCCAGAATTTCTCTAGCCCGTACAGTTGACCTCCTAGAGCGAGATAAATCCCATTATTAATTATAACTTAATTTTATTTTAAGAAAAACACATCATTTTATACATTTTATTGAGAAGCATACAATGATATGTGAGAATAATAAGCCATACGAGTAGAAGCGAAACAGGCGATCTAGCGGCGGAACTGCCCGTGAAGAAACCAAACAAACACACCAGCTCGAACGAGTAACAGCAGAATAGGCACATCAGCTTAAACGAGTGGCAGCGGAACAGCTTAAGAAAACTTCTAGGCGGGACAGGCACGCAAACCATGTTGTGATTATGGCTTTACAAGCGTCCATAGGCTACAGTAACCATTTACCAACAGGTGGGCCGTATGCCTGTTAGCCACCTTGGTACAGTATAAAAAAATCCAGAAGCGGATACCTTTCTCGTAGTCCTGCAACGTCTCCTGCTGGAAATGCTGGTACAGTTCCGGGCGGAACTTGCGCTCGAGACCGTATGAGTAGAAGCGGAACAGGCACTCCAGCCCGTAACGGAACCCAGCGCTTGCGTCTTCGTTGGCGAGCGTTCTGTACACAAAATCAGGGATCAGTTTAATACTTTTCTTCCTAATAATATAAAATAAAAATATAAGATAAAAATGCTTCAATAATAAATAAAAGGAGTCATGTGGTATCCATGGCCCATATCCGCAGCACTGAACCCGCTGCACCGCTCCTAGATTTCGTGCAGCTTATAAATAAAACCATTTAATTACTCTTATCTGGGTAAACACATTAGCATTGCCATTCAGCGTGGCAATGCATCCCGTATTTTGAGAACACATCCGTCTGGTAGTGGTCTGGATCAGTTGAGCTACCTATAGATCGATTTGTTTACACAAAGTCATGAAAAAAAAAGAAGAAGCCAATTACCTGAACTCGTTATACATGGTGCGATTGAAGTGATCTCGTAGGAAGAACGACCAAAACCTGAACAGCGTGTTCATCTCTTGGGACTGACCCACGCCCAGCTTCTTGCGTTCTGTAAATAGAAACATGCATATATTACTAATTAAATTTTATACTACCAATTGGGTCATAAAAAAGTGTGATTCACACTATGTATCTATAATACATTTATGTACATAGAGGTATATGCAAAAAAAACAGATGAAAAATACGTTGCAAACGATCTATAGATAGCTCAACTGATCTATTATTTTAAAAGGCTTTATGATGTTTTTCAATATTAACTGAAAAAGGACAGTGGGTGAAGTGTAAAACTTCTTAAATTCTAGGTACTTTTGATCTCAAACCGTAGGTACTTATGGTACGCTTCCTGCGTGTAATGGTAAAACCCCAGCGAGCGTACCAAGCGGGAGGCCGTGGGTTCGACTTCCACCAAAATGTATATTTTTGGGATATTATAAAAATCTTGACGTTTTTATAGCTATTAATTGTATAATATGTGTGTATTTACAAAAAAAAGTAGTATATCAGCCATGTCGTTCCCATAATACAGGCTCTGCTTAGTTGGGGGCTAGGGGCTAGATGATGCTGTGTAAAAATGACAAGCATTTTTTTTCTATCTGTAGCGGAAATTTTCCCTATTAATGTACGCGGCTTAGGAACTGGCATAAGCTCATTGATGTCGTTTGTTTTGCAGCATTTTAATAACTAGCATTTTTTTTTCTGCACCTCTACGTACGTACCTTTGAGGCATCGCGAATGATACTTGTGGTATGCCTGCTGTGTGAAGTGATTCTCCCGCAGCAAACCGTGGCTCGGATGGTGGAAGGTGGGCAGCGACTGCGGCACCGAACCGCACGAGGAGCCCAGCGTTGGACTCGTGCCGATCGATGAACTGACACACACGACACACATATTATCAACTCCATCCAAACGTTGTCTGGAAGAGATCGCTTCAAAGCGATAAGACCGCTCGTTGCTTCTTTAGAATTTTTTGGAATTATTTTTTTAAGGTGAACATTTTAAATTTTCATTCATTCACACTTTGCAATATGTTCATATTTGTACGGGCACATACATTGACCCACTTAATTTGTGCCATCCAAGCAAATTACGTCGGTCACTAGAAGCAGCGAACCAGGTCGCGTTCGGTAATCAATCAAGACCACTAAAGTCTTGACCGTGTTTTAAGCGCTCATCGGGAATCTAGTCCTATGGTCGATATTGGCTGCGGCCTAAAATCGGGGGGATAACTGGGAATAACCCGAAGCCATGAGGTAATGTTCAGTGTTTCTGGTTGAGAGTTAGTATCCTCACCCGGTGCTGTGCGTCCGCGGCCTGTGCTCGCGCACGTCCATGATCCAGCCGACATGGTGCTCCACCGGCGGATTCAGGCTGTGCCGCGTCTTGTGCTTTCTGCTAACGCTGAAAACAAACATTATTATTTATTTAGATACTTTATGTATTTTATTCTTCTACCAAAAGTCTGCCCGCGTTGTACACGGATAAAAAGTAGCCTATGTGTTATTCTAATGTATAGGCTATATTACTGTAAAGTTTCATCAAAATCTAGTAGTTTTTGCGTGGAAGAGTAACAAACATCCAATAAATATTCTCATTAATTAATTTAAGGAAAAACCAACAGCATATATAACATACTAAGCTGTGCCACGGCCGCCCTCGGCCCCGTAATCCAACGCGTCGCATCGCCCGTCCGCGCTATTACGTCTATTGCTCGGCTCCTAAGGGCCGTAGCGTGATGTTAAATAGCATATATAATGCATTTTTTTACGACTGGCAGTTCCAGATATTAGCGCCATTAAACAAATACTAACAAACAAACTTCAGCTTTATTATTAGTATAGATAAGACACAATAATTTTACACAGAAGCCTTCATAAAAAGTTTTCATTTTTAGATATACCTCTTATTCATAATTACTCACTTTTTATTATTTGTGTATAGAGCTAGTACATGTACTTTAAGTATGAATATTATTTTATTTTACTCTTTTTCACGTTAAATATAGAGTAGATTAGGTTTGTTTTTATTTTATGGCTGAATATAATTCAAGCTGATAATTGAACAGCGCCGTTTATTGAAAAGGCTAAGCTGTTAACTGGAAGGCTTATGAATCTAGTTGTCTGCAACATATACAGTTCAGTATACAGGGTGTACTCACATGACATCCGTAGCATGCGGGTCCTTGTTCGCCGCGTAGAATCGGGCCGTGCGCCGTGGCCTCTTCGCTTTGCTGCCGCCTTGCTCGTTCACTTGATCCAGCTATAAACAACCATACAATACAATACAATAGAAATGTTTATTCCCCCTTTAGTCCCCTTTTAAGTATGTGGTAGGAGATCTCGCTCTTCCGTGACAATATTTCTTTAAGACTAAGTTCTAAATTATATATGAATATATTATTATGACTGTAGATACTATTAACTATAATAACAAAGGATTTGTGTATGCTATCTATGTCGAATGTGTGCTTGCGTATGAGTGTCCAAGTGTAAATTATAGGTAGGGTGGGATGTGTGTGTGTGTGTGGGAGAGTGAGATCGTATGTTTAGAGTGTTTTATGAGTATGTACGAGTATATGATGTATGTATGTGTTAAGAAACTAATTCTAAAAGTGTCTCAGTTTCCTCGTAGTTTAGCGTCAGCAACCATTCCGTTAAGGTTTTTTTTACATTCAAAGTAGTTGAGTGGATATTGATCCAGCTATAAACAAATCATACTTGTAATAGCTATAAGCAACCATGCTTTATAACCGACTCCATAAAATGAGTAGGTATGTTTGTTAGTTGATATCTTCGCCAATTGTTAACCGATTTTGATAATTATTTCGTTGTTGTATAGAGAATGATCCCGAAGTGGTCCCGTAAAATTTTATTCCTGTTTGATTGCTTATTTTCTCGTAAAACTTACTGTTTACCAAAACTACTTTTATCTTATGGAATCAAGCGAGCTAGCCGCTCTCTTCACTCGCTTGTATCTTTTCTGTTGTACTATTGAGCGAAATTATTAAGACAACTATTATGTTTGTATGAAGATAGAGGATATCTTATTATTATCAAGTCGATTCTTCGAGTATTTTTTTTATGGGCGATCTTTTTGTTGTTATTTTTGGAGTAGCCGGCTGCGACGCAAGCGATGCATGTTCGATTCCCCGCCTACTCTTCATAACAAAAAGGTTAGCTTGAAGTACTTCATCATATTCATGTCCTTATCCCTATTATGTGGGGTCGGCACAACATAACATAGTTTTTTCTTCCACTCTCCTCTATCAGCCGTCATCTCAGTACTCGCTCCTTTCATAACCATGTCATCCTTCACACAACCTATCCATCTTTTCTATGACCTACCTCTAAATGCAACTAATGTGGAAAACAAGCATACAGTTGGTAAGCGGTTACCGTAACCTATTGACGCTTGCAACAGCAAACTCGCGCATTACCGACTATGAGAAATAACGGGTGAAAAGTTTCATATGCCTGTAATTTCACCGGCGCCTTTATGCCTATGCTCTTGTTTTAACTTGTCCAATAAATCATTTTGTAAATATAAGAAGTATTTGTAAATATGGCACCATGTTAAATTTAGAATTTAATATAGTCTGTATACATAGTTATTAGCAAAGTATGTATGTAAAAGGATTTTTTTCTTTTGTGATATAGGGGCGCTGGTGTCGCTCCCTCTTCCCTCGCGTTTTTGCGTCATCACATATTACCAGTCGAGTTGAAGAATATAGTTTTGTTTATCAGAATTCTTGCAATTTTTATTAATATAACACCCGAAAACCTATTTAATCTATCACACTAGCAGATTAAATAGATACTCACTCTAGGCGGTGGCGGCGGTGGCTCGGCCGGGTTCGAGTGCCTCTCGCTCGGGACTGTCGCCTCGAATTGCTCGCGAGTGATCAGAGACACGGTCTTATAGTGCTGGTTCTGGCTTCCATACGACTGAAAAGAGACAATAATTTAATAACTTTCGATATGGCTTCAACCTATACAGCCCGAGTAATCCAGAGATAAATATCATCATCATCATCAGCCCATATCAGTCATCGCTCCACCTAGGGGGGGGCGCCCGGGAGGAGATATATATAACTAGCTAATATAATTAGCTAGTAACAAACCTACCTTATTTTGGCTTACACCATAACATACACATAAATACTATGTATGAACCTTTAGTATGAATAAATGTATCAATTCCCGTCTCAGTCGCGTGGTCAAGTGGTGAAACTTCACAGTAATATAGCTTATACATCAGAATAAAAATAGACTACTTTTTATTCAGGTTTCCCTAGGCGACGCCATCTGTATATAAACATCTAACAAGACATTATGAAGATTTCCCCGTATGCATACTAATAGGTTGGGGAAAAAGTTTCTTCGCATTTTTTAAGAAAATTCAAAACATTTTTTAATATAGTTTATTTACATTTAACTAAAGTATGTAGGTACCATTTTGTTCGATAACTTTTTGCCATTTTGTAGGCAGGGACATGATCCCATTGCTATAAAAACTTTGGGGCTTCTGTTCAAAATACCGCGACAAGTGGTTTTGGCAGTCCTCTCGTGATGTTAACCTGACACTGCCTAAAGAATTCTGAAGAGACCGAAACAGGTGGAAATCTGAAGGTGCAAGGTCAGGACTATACGGCGGATGCATTAACACATCCCAGCCAAACTCTCTTAATTTTTGCTGAGTGGCTAAAGATGTGTGAGGTCAAAAATGGTCAAAAATTTCTTCAAAAATGGTTCGGTTTCATTACGTCGTAATAAAGAATCACAAATGAGAACACGGTTCATTAGGTTTCTTTCAGTGAGCTCGTGAGGTACCCAAATATCGAGCTTTTTTGTGTACCCAGTTTTTTTCAAATGCGCCAAAACTGTTTTGTGGTCAATTCCCAGTTCTTCAGCTACGTCGTAACTACTGATATGCCGATCTTGCTCCACTTTTTCAAAAATGGCATCCATTTTATCCGTAATAGGGCGACCAGAGCGACGTGCATCTTTGACATCAAAATTTCCGGATTGAAAACGCTTAAACCAAATTTGTGCTACTCTCACAGACACTGCACTAGGTCCATAAACATCGCAAATTTTTTTCGCGGCTTGCGTTGCATTTTTACCTTTTTTGTAGTAAAATTTTAAAATGTATCGAATTTCTTCATTAGATTCACTCATCTTAACAGTACGAAAAACAAATAAAAATCACACATTTTCCTAATTTGAATTTGGAATTATCTTCTTTAAAATTTAAACTTTTAATGATACCAAAACCAGCCAGATACAAATAGTATAGCCAAAGAGATTTTATTACAAGTTCATACATACAATAATGCGAAAAGACTTTTTCCCCAACCTAATATATAGCACTATGTGATCGTAGCCTCGGATTACTCACGGGTCTGATAATGCTGGCTTTGGTTTCCAATATGACTTCAAGGAGACAGCTACTTTATAATTTTAGAAATAGTTTCAACCTATTGCCCGAGAAATCCAGAAATTAACATGAAAAAAAAACAAGCAAACAGACACGCTCACGACTGTATTCCCCCTGGATAGACAGTGCATAGACCTTTAAGGATGACAAATCTGAGTTTGAACTCACGACCAGCATGAACTTGCATGACTTATCATGAAGATGCAAGACAACAGTTTTGTCTACCACCGATAACATATAAATATTTTGCCCCTCTCTATTGTTTGACAGAAATAGATATTGTCTCGTCTTTCGTAGACAAAATGTTGTCTTGGGTGCTCATGGTAAGCGGGCAGATCGGAAGTTATTGTACCGTCCACTAGGCCAATACGGCTAAATTAAATTTTAATAGAAGCTCGTAAAAACTGTTACTCACGGAAGGGTAGTCGTCAGTCCACAAATCTTCTTCGTAACGTCGTAGTCCATCAGTGATGACCTGGAATATTAACAAATATATAGAAGCAATTCAATCAGAATTCGTTCACCAATGTTTACCTAGACCCTATGTTTTAATGCATGATGTCATATTTGAATAGAATAAAATTTAGTTATTTTACAAAAACCCGATACAAATAATCACAATAAATAATAAAGACAATGTAAAGTGAGAAACAGTAGTTGCAAAAAAGGTCCCAACTCAGCATTATACTGGTTGCAACAACCAGCGTCGGTCTTTCGTTAGAACCGTTTTTTGGGGTAGTGACGGTTTGCGTGGTCTTATTTCGTACCTATTTCAGGTTCCATCAGTTTACATGCACGCTGTTCAAATGTGTACTGTATATTTAACTATTCCTAAGGTCCTATTATTTGGGGCTTCAAGTACATTTCATTAATAGCTTACCTGCTACAGGTTTATATCCTTATTCATCTAAACGAGGTCCTACTACCTCATTTAACCTGCTCGAGGCATATTCTATATATTATGGCACATAATTTTCTCGAGATAGGCCTAAGACCTTACCAGTTCATCTGCTCGAGGTTCTATAATATCACCTGTTCGTGGTCCTATAACTTTACCTGCTCAAGGCCTTACCAGCTCACCTGCTTAAGGTTCTATAATTTCACCTGTTTCATGGCCCTATATGTTTACCAGTTCACCTGTTCGTGGCCCTATAAGTTTACCAGTTCATCTGTCTGTGGCCCTATAAGTTCACCAGTTCACCTGTGCGTAGCCCTATAAGTTTACCAGTTCACCTGTGCGTAGCCCTATAAGTTTACCAGTTCACATGTCCGTGGCCCTATAAGTTTAGTTGATAGCTGGTGTTGGGTGTTGTGTATAACTGTTACCTGCTCGAGGTCCTGCGTGATCTTGGTGCGCGTGGTGAAGTCCCCCTGACGGTCGTGTCCGTCGTGTTTCGCGGCGCGCGCGGCGGTCTGCGTCACGATCAGCAGCCGCCCGACGTCGCGGTCCGTGAACTCCAGGTCCGATTCCTCGCCGTCAGACCTGACGATCACATCACATATACTTATAGATTTTTGTTTATCTGTTTACTATTTATTCGAATTAAAATGTCAATTTTTTTAAATAAAATAATTATTGTAATTCAAATGACGACGACCTCAAAGTCAAACTCAATAGGTTTTTATCCATTGAAATCACAAGGATCATATAGATCCTGACGATTAAAACTCATATTTAGATTTGTATTTATTTATTTACTAATTATTGAAATTAAAATGTCAGACCTGAGGATTACACGTCACATTTCTATTTGTATTTATTAATTTACTAATTATTGAAATTAAAACAGGGTAACATGTCAGATTTTTTCGACGTTTTCAGGCGACGCTAACATTGTCCACTCACCAGGCATCAGTGAAGGTGTTTTGCCGCGGTGGCGGCAGATCCAACTCCTCGTCCAGTTGGAAATGCAGCTCCTCACGCGATTCCTCCTCAGCAGGAGCGGCAGCCGTCGACGGCATCCGCTCGCGGGAACCAGCCTTTGTACGGCGTTTCACCTGCGGAACAAAAAACATTGAAGATCACTAAGCTCACATTGTTTATATTAAACAAGGCGTTTGTATCCAATTGCAAAACAAATAGATTAAAAGTTTTGAAAAGTGCAACTGTTATAAATTTTAATTTTGTTAAGAAACTCCTAAAGGAAATCAGAATATTTATTTGTATGAATATAGGTCAGCTAATACAATGATGTTACAATTTGTATCTTCTTTCTTTCTATTTTCTATCTATCTTTTGTTTTATTTTTATTCACCTGCGAGTACTATTGGGCATCGTCTCACGGCTTTGCTCGCATGTTACTAGTATCAAACGTAGTATATATGTAATTTAAGGTTACTAACTACACCAATTGCTAATTTGATCACTGCTACGTAAATATTTAGCAACAAACATTACAAGTTTTAATTATTGGTCACCGGTTTTGCGACTGCAACCGGCTGCGTTGACCAATTCCGCCATGAATCGAGTGATTAAATCTTTAGGTAGAATTCTTACCTTATGGTATGATTCTCTTACCTTATGGTAGATTAAACCTTATAGTAGGATTTTTACCAAGTTTTTTAGCAAATTTGATCAAGTTCACATACCTCAGTCCAGACGCCTGGTGTTTGCGGCGCGATCGGCAACTGTGCATCGTTCACTTCGATCGAGTTCTGATGCGGTGTTTCTTCTGCAACACAAATACAGCACTATTTACGACCAATTAATTAAGAGCTAGCCACGACTAGCCGAAACATTTTTAGTCAGACATTTTTAGTGTTTTTTATTCAGAGTGCCATCGCCAGCAAACATGTTTTATATAATATTATGTTTGATTGTATATTTACCGATCCTGAGTGCTTGCGGCACGAATTCCGGTACGTCGGGGTTGAGCGGGTCGTGGTGCGGCGTGCCGGCGCCCGCGGACACCAGCGAGCGCGCCGTGCGGAACATCCTGAAACAACATGCACAATATCTCTATTAAAAAAGCATTTATTTATGTTTTTTTTTATCTATTAATTTCTTTCATGCATAGTTTGTTTATGTTAAGTAATACATTAAATAGGTACATGAGCCCTGTATGGGTGCTGCAACGTGAGATCGATCATAATTTTGCGTTTTACAAAATATTAATAAATAATAAAATTCAAGGTGTCCTGCTTACAAAACATAATCAAATTAATGTTATTTAATTTGATTATGTTTTGATGAATGTTCACGATAGTCGGTCAATAACATGTCAAATGAATTTTAAATTATTATTAAAGTAAAATTCTAATAAATAGAAGTCATGAAAATTTAATATTCTTTAACTATTAGGTACTTAAAGATCGGATTGAAAATTCTAAAGTTATCGTCGGATTTACTTCTCATGTACGTACAATATTCGTGTGACTCATACCTGGGCATGGGCGGTGGTGGCACAGCGCGCAGTAAACTGGACACAGGGGCCACCAGTGGGCCCCCCATGGTGGCCAGGGGGAAAATCCCCACCATCTGTTTCTTACGCCTGGGGGCAAAGTTACATAGAAATTAAAACAGCCGCATTTATCTCAAAGGTCCAATAATAATAATAATACAATACAATAGACCGGATATAATAGTGATAGATAAACTCAATAAAATTGTCCATTTCATATATATTGCAGTTCCAAATACACATAATATTCAAAAAACAACATTTTAAAAAATATATAAATATACAGAACCTAAAGATGTAATAGTGAAAATTTGGAAAATGAATAAAAGTATATATTGTGCCGCTGGTGCTCTCTAGTACGGGTGTTATCGCAAAACAATTAATTAGATCCCTTACAACAATAGACTTACTTGGAAATACCTACGTCACTATGCAAAAAGCAGCGATTCTTAATACGATAAAAGGTAGCCGATGAATAGTAGCTCTTCCCGTTAGGAAGCGTTCGTAAGAAACGCATTCGCTTGACCGTTTTTTCGTCGTCTTACGTCGCAAAATTGGTCTCCACGAAAAGTCCTTTCATTTTAGCGGGATCATATACTATACGTGCATGCTAAGTATTGGTGAAAGAATATTTAAAATCGGATGCGAAGTTTCGTACCTTCTACATCCAATCTTACAAACATTACCTTAATGCACAAAAACTTAAAGCGCATAAAGCCAAAATTTAGTGGGCAGTTATACAGGGTGTCCCGGAAAACGTATACTAAGCCCGAACGGAGGGTTTCAAAACATGAAAATAAGCATTTGTGTGGGTTATTGAAAACCCTAAATTTTGCTAACACTATCTCCTACGTACTCAAGTACGTTACCTTTTGCATGACGCACTGAAGGTGCCTGCCTCGTGGACTGAAGTTAATCACGACCTACAAAACAGCACTTCAAGTCTAGATTTTTTCAAATGGAAATTCACAAATTCAAAGCCGTATGAAGGTAGCCGCTTGCCTTCGTATCGTTGCTGGTAGAGCGCCCGTGCCGCCGTCAACTCATTGTTTGGAGCTTCACCAACACACAAAATCACCCTATTCCTGTATTGGTGACATGATCCAACCGAAACTTGGAAGTAAAAACTGCGCGTATAAAAAAATTAACAACGAAATAACTAAAAAAAAACAACTGATCAATGTCATTTAAAATTGTCAATATTTTTTTGGGGTTAATTTTTGGTAGTACAAAAACATGGAAATCCAAAAAGACGTAGAACAATAAATGTTACCTATCACGGTGTCAATGACCTCCTTTCGGCATTATATACTCATTACGGGACACCCTGTATAGTGTACAACGTTTAATAATACATACAACGCCGACGAATCCTCTCCATCCAAAGGTTGTCTGGAAGAGAAACTGGCCATGTAGCACCATCTATGACCCCCAACGGAACAATCCAAAGAGGTTCGGTTCAGAAGCATTTGTTATACGCCCATGTTCTAACGTACAGTATATAAGCACATACACTTTTGAATAGGGCGTAAGGCTTTAACTTTTACTAAAAAACGGGAGGAACAGCAACTGTGCCGAAATATCGGGAAACATTCAACTCACAAATCATGGTAAATATCCCGTTTTTTAGTAAAAATTATGTTAATAACCATGATAGTTTCAAAAGCTTGCAACCTGCCATGCGGAACTCTAACCCCTATGACAAAACGCGGGCATCTGCCAAATGTGATCCAACCGCGTGTGCCCAAACACAGAGAATACTGCCGCGAAATTAGTAAGTTAGATATATAAAAAAATATTTGAGATGGTACGTAAGTTCCGACTGAATTAACAATTCATTCGCAGCTAATGAAAATAAATGAATAATGCAAACCAGATGCACGGGGGCCCCATGGTGCATTTCTTGTTTTTTATTATATATTTGTGTGTTGTACTTATAAATGGAGTTATGCACAGTAAAGAGTTTATATATCTATCTAAGGATGCCCATCATGCGAATACAGCCGTGTACTTTAATTAAAAAAAAAATTTTTCCTACTTTGCCTTGAGCAACAACAGTTGGTAACTGACCGTTTTTCTCCAGGTTTGTCATCGGATCCGTCCGACTGGAGCGGCGGGTCTTCGTTGTTGGAGTCAGATTTCTTATCATCCTCCTTATCATCAGGCTTCTCCGCTTCTGCGTCGGCCGCTTCCTTCCGCTGTTGACAATATTCATCGACATTTTAGTTTATGATTAATGTAATTAATATTTATTCATACAACTATGTACAAGTAGGTATATACAAAAAATACAGATGAAACAGCTAGCTATCTAAAGACCGTTGCAAACGATCTATAGATAGCTCAACTGATCCAGATCACTACCAGGCGTTCTCAAAATACTGGCCGCATTTTAGTTTATTACATTTGTTTGTAGACAAGTTAATTAAATAAAAAAATAACAATTAAACTAAAATAATTCTAGACATTTTTTCACACAGAGTGTGAATTATGGGAACTACATAATATTTTTTTTTTGTAAATACATACATATTATACATATAAACACCCTGACCCGAGACAAGTTTTTTTCTATTAGGTTACTTGTTTCTATTAGTTACCTACTACTTATGAGATAATTATAAAAATGTTATAGAAGAGCCGGATACCAAACACAGTGAGCGCGAATTTATCGTTTGCTAAAATAAATATTAGTTTTTTTGAAAAATTTGAAAACGCCCAAACTTTGATTTCCGTCATCGAATGCGGCGCCCCCTTGTGGCTATAAAATCTATAAACAATAGACGAACAGACAAACAAACGAACAACCTCTTATGGCAAACGCATATTATCGCGGCCAAAAAGGGGCTTGAGTTTGAGTTTCTTGAGCTTTGAAAATCAGTCAATTTCCACGAAACAATGGCACCCATTTGACAGTTTCAGCTATGTCCTTACCATAACCTATATATATATACTCTACCCACAATTCATTTCATAAATGGTTATCTGGAAGAAAATACTATGGCATTAAATGTGCCATTGTAAACTGACCTCAGTCTCAGCAGCGTTGGAGTTCTCATTAGCAATGTTGGTGTTAGGTTCTGTTTGGGCGGACTCATCGGCGGGCGCCGGTTCAGCGGCGGCGGACACCGCTTCCGCTTCTTTCACTGCCGGTTCTATGCTCGGCGCTTCCTCGCTCGACTTCTGCTCGGCTGTCTGCTCGGAAGTGGCAGCGTCTGGGAAAAACAGGATGGTTTTCAGTAGTTCCTAAATCTAAGAACGAAAGATAGAAGAAAGATAATGCATTAATTTGTACTCATTCTGTATTAATTTATTTACAACGTTTGTGTACGGGAAACTCAAGTTGTAAATAATAGTAATAACTACGCACTACTCGCCCACCGCACCTCCGAGGAAAGCAAACTAAAACTAACTACTAAACTAAGATTATTAAAAAAAAAAATAGAAATTTTACTGTTTTGATACTTTTTACCAACCTTTAATTCCCTTCTCAGTAGCTGCCTCTGGGACCTTTTCCTTGTATTCCTCCTTAGGTCTGAAGTCCTCCAGCTGCTTGTGGTAGGAGCTCGGTGTCGGGAAATCGTCTGGCAAGTCGAGTATCGGCCATTTTGTGGGCTCGAACGCTGTGCGCACCTGCGAAGCGGAGATATCCATTAGCTTGCTGGTGAACTGGCTACAGTGAAATCTCTCGCCACAATAATTAACTACGTCATAGCAACCAGGAATGACTTAACAGATACACAGTTAGCTACACGCTAACAGATGGCGTATCTAAGCAAGCAGCCAAAAGTCTGATTTGTGCAAGCAGAATAATCTGGGATTTAAAAATAAAATCACCCAACGGACACCTACCTACATACATAGTCCTGGTCCCACTCTAGGATTCCCTGTATCATGGGTATCAAGGAACCACTAGGCATTTAAGCCTTAATCTGGTTATGGTACTTGTAGTGTTCAGGTAAATTTACTAGTATTTATGTTAATATATATTTACATAAAGAACAATTAAATATAATAATTAAATGATAAGTTAGTCTGTCGTCTCGTTCGGACACACCACGCGGGCAGGTGGGCGGGGGCAGTCGCTTGTCAACCGCTGTGCAGTACAGACGTGGTGGGTGTGAATCGAGCCGATATAGATTTAGTTTAGTGATATTGTTGTGTATCTTTTATGTTCTACATAAAAGAGGAATCGTACATGGCGACGAGGTGAAACTGTAAGTAATTTTTATTTTATTTTGAAAAAAAAAAGAAATTGAGGGTACTTATGTGTATCTCATTTTATAAATACTTCTATTACGGTCTATCATATTATGTTATAATAAGAAACCTTCCTTATCAGTGTATTTATAGATTATCTAAAAAAAAAAAATATAATAAGTAATTAATTGTTGATTTAGCATCACACCTTATTGTATAGGCTTTTTTTTATGTACCAAGTCGACGGATCTGCTTACACAAAGACTTGATAAAGGTAGGTTATGTATTCTATAATTTTCTTCCTACTACATAGCTGTGTATTTGTTGTCAAGGTAACTTAATAGGCATATTACATATTTAAGTAGATTAGAAACTTTGATACTTTTAGCTTGATAAACACGTTTTACTATACGGAAGAGACAATTGGGCACCTTAAATACGGCAACCATTATGTTCGTTGTTTAAAAGTAGTTAAGGTTGATTGATTGAGTGGAACTTCAATGATGATGCGAATAAGAGTAGGTGTAGTCAATAAATATATATATATTATAAGACTACCTACAAGAGAATAATCCGAGCCCGAGTTGCATTGAATTGCGTTAGTAAAATAATTGGGTATTTAATTGCGTTAACGGTACAAGGGTTAAGCATTCAATTGCGATCTGGCCTTTAATGGTGATTTTGGCATTCAATTGCAGTTTTGCATTTAATTGCGGTTTTGGCATTCAATTGCGGTTTTGGCATTCTATTGTGGTTTTGGGCATTCAATTGTGGTTTTGGCATTCAATTGCGATTGGGGTACTATGAAATCTGACTTATTTGTCTGCAGGTAATGTGAAATGGCCCACACTCATAACTACACGTTAGAAAAATTTGACTGCGAAGGGGAAACTGCTTCTGTAGCTGGTAGGTGGGAACGATGGAAAAGGAGCCTATGTATATACCTGGAGGCTGCGAACATCGACACTGATGTGAAGAAACGAGCAAATCTGTTGCATTTTGGTGGACCGGAATTACAAGAAGTCTTCTACAACATTCCTGGCGCCAATGTCGACCCAAATGAAGAGAATGCTGGCAAAGTATTTGACATAGCAATCCAGAAGTTAGACGAATATTTCGCACCCAAGCAATCACACACATTTGAGCGTCACAGGTTTAGATTAATAAAACAGGAACCTAATGAAAATTTGAAAAGTTTTTGGTGCGCCTTAGACAACAAGCAAAAAAATCTAATTTTAAGGATGCTAACGAAAGTATAATTAGCCAGGTAATTGAAAAATGCTCATCAAGTATACTTCGAAAGAAAATACTAAAAACTGGGGATGAAATGACTTTGGATGATATTGTCATGGAAGCAAATGTCATAGAAGCGGTTGATCGTCAAATAATTGATTTTGATGAAAAGTTCACCGAAAACCAAGGAGTTAATAGAGTGACATCAGAGTCCAACAAGGGATTTAATCGGAAGAGAGAACCCTGCTCAAGATGTGGCAGTAAAAGTCACTATGCCCGTGATAGAAACTGTCCAGCAAAAGACAAGAACTGCTTACGGTGTAGAATTAAGGGACATTTCAGGAAACAATGTAGGACTAAACAACCACAGAAAAGAAAGACAGATGAAGATACTACGAGACAAGAAGAAACAAAAAGACCGAGACGTGTTAATGCTATTAATGCAGCGGAAAACGACAAATACAAACAAATCGACTATATATTCAACATAGATAGCGGCGCAATAGTTGTTTGTAAAATAGGAGGTGTAGACGTAGATATGTTGGTGGACTCAGGATGCAGACACAATCTGATTACTGATAAGACTTGGGAAATGCTAAAAAGAAATAAGGTAGAAATAACCGAACAAGAAAAGAATCCGGAAAAGAACTTCTTAGCGTACGGAAGTGATACGCCTTTAAAACTGTTAGGGTCATTTCGAGCAAATGTGGAAGTTGCTAATAAAACAGAAAATACAATATTTTATGTGATTTCGGGGGGAACTAGGAATCTTCTAGGCCGAATCACTGCAACAGCTTTAAAGGTATTAAAGATCTGCACAGACATCAATCAGCTGGATGAAGAATTTCCGAAATTCAAAGACGTAGGTACTGGTAGAAATACCAATCGACAGTTTAGTGAAACCAGTCTCGCAGCCGTACCGTCGTATACCTATACCTCTGGAAGAAAAGGTAAAAGAGAAAACGCAGGAATTGCTAAGAAGAGACATCATAGAAGAGGTAAAGGGTCCTTCGGATTGGATTTCACCAATCGTACCAATTTTAAAAGATAATGGTGATATTCTACTGTGCGTAGACATGCGAAGAGCAAATACTGCTATCTTAAGAGAGAATCATCCTCTACCGACAATGAGCCAGTTACTACCAAAAGTAAAGGATGCAAAGATTTTTAGTAAATTGGACATCAAAGATGCTTTCCACCACATCGAATTACACCCAGAATCACGACACATAACTACGTTTATTACAAATCAAGGACTATTTAGGTATAAGAGAATGATGTTTGGAATTACGTGTGCACCCGAAATCTTCCAAAAGACACTAGAAAAAATACTTTTGGGCTGTGACGGAGTCATTAACTTTATTGATGACATACTTGTGTACGGAAAAGATGAGAAAGAACATAATGAGAGACTTCGAAAAGTTCTAGATGTTTTAGACGAGAATAACGTACTATTGCGCAAAGAAAAGTGTAAGTACAGAATGAACAAAGTTCAGTTTCTTGGTCATGACTTGTCAGAAGACGGAGCAAAACCCTTAGAGAAATACTTGTCAGCAATTAGGGACTTCAGGGAACCAACTACGATCAATGAACTACAAGGTTTCTTAGGCTTGATCAATTATATTGGAAAGTGGATCCCTCATTTAGCAACAATTTCAGAGCCATTGAAACTGATTCTCAGGCAGAAGACAAAAAGGAACTCAGACATTACAGAGAACTGGGGCGAAGATCAACAGACTTCCTTTAATAGATTAAAGGCTGCTCTCGTTGATATACCTAGATTGGGGTATTATAATCCTGAAGACCAAACATTGGTTATAGCAGATGCTAGTCGAGTAGGACTAGGTGCAGTTCTCGTACAAGTAAACGACAGAGGTCCCAGAATAATAGCGTTTGGGAACAAGACACTGAGTGATTGTGAGCGGCGTTACTGCCAAACGGAGAAAGAGGCGTTAGCGCTGGTTTGGGCAGTAGAACACTTTAATATGTTTCTATATGGCAAAGAATTCCAGTTAATAACGGACCACAAACCTCTCGAGTTTATATTTGGACCTAGATCAAAACCATGTGCTCGCATCGAAAGATGGGTTTTGAGACTACAATCATATAAGTACACCATCAAATATAGCCCTGGGAAAGGAAACATAGCAGACCCATTGTCCAGACTGTGTAAGTTGGCACAGAATCCAAGAGCAATATACGACGACTATGTACAAAATGTCGTAGAATACATCAAACCAGCAGCCATACCGATGCAAGAGATCGTCGAACATTCACAACAGGACGAAGAAATTCAGAAAGTCAAGAATGGAATCTACAATAACAACTGGGATGACACTATCAAAGTCTATAAAATATTTCAAAATGAACTGTGTTTTTTCGGAGAAGTTTTACTGAGAGGAACAAAATTGGTGATACCTACCAAACTTCGAGAACAAGTCTTAAGAAACGCACACGAAGGCCACCCAGGTATTGTAGCTATGAAGGCCAGGTTAAGAACTAAAGTTTGGTGGCCTAAGTGCGATAAGGATGCCGAGAATCTTTGTAAAGCATGTAAGGGTTGTACTTTGGTCTCTGCACCAACCCCTCCAAACCCTCTAAAGAGACGAGAGCTGCCAAAAGAACCATGGCTAGATGTAGCAATCGATCTTATGGGACCTCTCCCAAGCAATGATTACATTTTTGTGGTAGTGGACTATTTCAGCCGGTACAAGGAGGTAAAAATTTGTCGCACTATAACCAGTACAGTAATCGTAGAACACCTAAAGGAGATATTTAGTAGGTTAGGAAATCCTATTTCTATTACAGCGGACAACGGAAGCCAATTTACAAGTACCGAATTCAAAGATTTTTGTAAAACACAGAATATAAAGATATACCATACTATTCCCTACTGGCCCCAACAGAATGGGGAAGTAGAACGTCAGAATAGGGATATTTTGAAACGTTTAAAAATAAGTCAGGCAGAGAAAAAAAACTGGAAGGAGGCTTTACGCGAATATATGGTCATGTACAATAGCACACCGCACACAGTCACAGGAAGGACGCCGGCCGAGTTATTCTTTCGCAGACAATATAGAGATAAACTACCTATGATTCAAGACATGGAACACAATCAAGGAGACCAAGAGATGAGAGACAGAGATAAAGAGCAGAAGGAAAAAGGAAAGGAATATACGGACAGGAAGAGGAGAGCTCAGGAAAGTAGGTAATCTAGAGATTGGAGATAAGGTATATGTCAGAAATATGCAGAAATCGAACAAGTTGAGCTTGGAGTACGAACCAACGACCCACACTGTAGAATCAAATAACAATGGGGATGTAGAAATACGGAATGACGGAACAGGCAAGCTTGTTAGGAGAAATGTAGTCCACCTAAAAAAGGTAGAAGGTCAATGGCACGTAGTCAATACTGAAAACGAAAACTCAAAGGAAAACGAATCGGAATGCCAGAAGGAAAGTGATAATATGCCAGAAGATGATTAGGTTGAGTTTAAATAATAAGCTTAAATTAATAACATGATTTTGAATGTATGAATGAATTTATAGTAAGAGAATAAGTCAATAAAAATAATTATAAAAAGGAAGGGATGTAGTGTTCCGGTAAATTTACTAGTATTTATGTTAATATATATTTACATAAAGAACAATTAAATATAATAATTAAATGATAAGTTAGTCTGTCGTCTCGTTCGGACACACCACGCGGGCAGGTGGGCGGGGGCAGTCGCTTGTCAACCGCTGTGCAGTACAGACGTGGTGGGTGTGAATCGAGCCGATATAGATTTAGTTTAGTGATATTGTTGTGTATCTTTTATGTTCTACATAAAAGAGGAATCGTACAGTACTAAGGCTTAGTGCTAGAGAAACTTGCTACAGTAAACACCGTATTAGGCGTGTCGCTAGGCACCTAGTTTGGCGTCTGTAGAGAGAGTGCAGAGTGCCTGAGGGCTTGTCACGAGACAACAAACGCGCAGTGGTACATCCATCCTACGCAATCAACTGTACCCAACAAAGGCCGCAGCCTTCCGGTAAAAACTCGGGCTGACGGAGCTGGTGTCATCTAGCGGCGGGGGCACGGCAACTCTCGGCGCGCGGCTGCAAACTCCAACTCACCTTGAAGCCGCCGATGACCTGCAGCTTGTCAGAGTCCTTGATGGAGTCCAGCACGAGCTGAACGTCCGCGGTGAGCGCGCGCATGCGGTGGAACGAAGCTATCAGAGTGACGGGAATTGTGCCGTCCGGCTCCATCTTGCGGCGGAGGAAGAAATCACGCGCCAAGTTGTCCGGACTGAAGTAATATTCACTGTGGGAATCAAACAGAAGGCATTCCTATAAAGTTAATTCATATAATAGATAGCCGAAGCGATTACGTTTTATTTGTCTAACTGGTATGCTCGACTGCAGCAGACTTTGACCAATAGATAGAAAATAGCATTGAATCTTGATTGATGTGGCGACATCTCTCGCCACGTGATTGAGCTATCACACCACATTGACGCAGAGCAAAGAGCACGAACTATTGATTGAAGCTTAGCGTAGCTACATATTCACCAACATATGGCGCTATATAACATCATACTGCTAATCCTGTCTGAGGTCTGTAACGCCCAAGTGAAGTTTAACCTGAACCAAATTAACAACTCCGACAAAGAACTGGTGGTCCTAGAACACCCGGGCAAGTGGAGAGGAACTGAAGTTCTTTTTTGGTAGATGTAAGTGGCATGGTACATGTAACTGTCCTTTTTTGTGTTTTTTTATCTTTTGTTATGTAAAGGTACGTTGTTGTTTTATAGATCAATGCCTGTGATGTATCTGTATGCGTTGGATAAAATGTTTATCTATCTGAACTGTAAATATCAGAAAAGATTCAAACTCAAAAATCATAGTAAATATCCTAGCTTAACTCACATCTGTTTCTTGATGAGGTCCTTCAGCGTGGCCTGGTCGAGCCCCATCCCGTACGGCGCGGCGGTGGCCGTAGCAGCGCCGTAATAGTAGGCCTGCGCGAGCGGTGGCGCCAGCGGCAACTGGGGCATCTGGTTATACGGCACCATCACCTGAGGGAGCGCCGGTTGAGCTATGCGCAGCTGACAACGGGAGGGTATAATGAGCACCGTGATTATGAACATGATTATGATGTTAGAAGCTGATTCATGATAATAATGATGATGATAATAATAATAATGACGACCTCTATGGCGCAGTGGACGAAGGCCCGCCTGAGACGCAGAAGCTTGCGGGTTCGATTCCCGCCGCTGGACAAATGTTTGTATGACCTGCAAATATTTGTCTCGAGTCTGGGTGTTTTCTGATAGTTTCTATAAGTTGCAATCCACACAATTACGTTTTATATATAATGACAATGTATTGTAAAAAAAGGCATCTTAGTGTTAGCATCGGCTCCACAAATGCCTATAATGTGTATAAATGTATATAAATGGAAATAAAAATATTGCTTGTCATTTTCACACAGCATCATCTAGCCCCAAAGTTATACAAGAGCTTATGTTATGGGAACTGCATGACTGATGCAAAAAAATGTATATAAGTTACTCATATACATTTTTTGAAATTACAAACATATTATAAATAGAAAACACCTAGACCCGAGACAAATATTTCCAGATCATACAAACATTTGTCCCGCCCAATCGATCTGGCGATTTGGTTAATCCCAATTTTTAATAAGCCCATACCCAACAAATATTTTAATATTCCACCGTCTCCATCGTATTTTAGAGATAAAAGTGCTTTGTCATCGTAACTTGATAAGCATCCGAAACGTCAACTAAATCAAATGACAGCTTCTGCGTCAAAAACTCGCAATTTTATACAACGTAAAAGCTTTTAATATGGAGTTTTTTTTTCCAACAAGCCTTCAAGTTAATAGAGACGCTAATGTCTTTCTATCGATTGCAGTTTAAATATTAATATGGAGTTTTTCCCAACAAGCCTTCAAGTTAGTAGAGACGCTTCTATTGATTGCGGTTTTTTTAATATAGAGAGACTTTTTTTGTTGTATTTAATGAATTTGAAGGTCTTGCTCCGCTGGCCAGAGATCGTAGACCTTTCCTCTTTCACACTTTGCATTTAATAGTATTACTTGCCTGCATATTCGGAGGGTTGGCAGGGGCCGGCTGCTTGTAAAATAAATAACCATATCCTTTTAATGAATGAACAAAATAAGCATAAACGATTCAGGAATGTATTCCATCCCACGTAAATTAATTTTTGAATTTTGTATCCAATTTGAGCACTATTAACAAGAAGCAATAATTTGCTGATGAATGTATTAGTAAGCCATATAACAATAAATATACATAGCCCAAACTACACAGTATACTGACACAGGACTATCTGTGTCGTGTGTATCAGGAACTACGAGTTCCATATCTAAACAAAGAATTACATTTTTAATTTGTACTTTAAAAGCATTCAATAAAGTGTTAATTTGAGTTTTAAGAAAGCGTGTAAAAAGGTGTTCACAGTTTTCCTCGTTAGCCCTATACCAACACAAAATGGCGCGGTGTTGCATGAAATAATATGACCCGAAAACATTTTTAAAATCTGTAGGCACCTTAAGGCAATAAAATTATAGCACTCAAAGCATGATTATAAAATGTAGCCAAATGAAGATGTTGGGAGACACGGGACTAATTCTGTGCTAAACATATTATATGGCAAATAATAAGATTCTTATAGGAGGGCCCGAAAGTTGCTGCCGGTGCGGGTATAAAACGTGGGAGCGGAACAGACTATGTCGTTCTCACTCGCACTCGTAGGTCTTATGGACAGCGCTTCTGAAGTCTGTACCTGGATATCGGAAATGCATGTGTACGTTCAAGGTACGCTTGTTTCTCAGACTACTTTGGCCACACCAGCAGCGATCAAGGGTGCTTCTATAGAAGGTTTCTAAAGCTATGTAAAAAAATACAGTCTTTGAGATATTTACTAATCACAGATGCATTTTTTTAAATTTTTTTTAACATTCTGCAAATGCCCAACATTTGTAATTTTGTATAAAAATGTTTTTAATGCCAACAAAATATATCATATATTTTGTAGTGTAATTCAGAGGCATCTAGGCGATCGTCACGAGCGCTCACATACCTGCTGCAAGTCTGGGTGCTGCACGTACTCTGCGACGCGGTACATGGGGTGATGCGGCGCGTTGAGTGACGGCATGGCGGAGGCCGGGCGCGGGGTGTTCCGCCGCAAGGAGCCACGCCCGCCGCGAGCGGAGCCCCGCAGCCGCGACCCGCCCCGGCGGGCCTCCTCGCCGTTCAGCGAGAGGGTATCTACAAAAAATTCTATAAGACATTATATGACAAAAAAACCGACTACCGCTAACAGAAAGTGGTATTTGTCTAGACACCCTGATTTAAAGCTTAGCATTAACAAACTCGTATAATTCTGTGAATCTTTTTTTTCAATAAATAAATGAAATAACTGTACCGTCGTATCTATCACAAAACAGGACTCGAAACGGTATTTATTAATTCCTTGGGCGACAAGAACGCCGTATCAGAAATTTGTCTTTCTGCCATCTTTTGGTACAACATAAGGCGCTAGAAATCGTGTTCTACGCAACTACAGACCATAAAATAAATAATGCTGGTCATTTTTCACACAGCATCATCTAGCCCCAAACTAAGAGCTTGTATTATGGGAACTACATGACTGATATACTACTTTTGTACTTTATTTGTAAATACATACATATTATACATAGAAAACACCCAGACACGAGACAAACATAACAAACATTTGTCCCGCATCGGGAATCGAACCCGCAAGCTACTGCGTCTCAGGCGGGCTTTCGCCCACTGCGTCACAGAGGTCGTCAAGTATCCCTTGTCCTTAACACGATAGACAATGTTTGGGACAAA
Organism: Perizoma affinitatum; assembly: GCA_961405105.1. Classification (NCBI taxonomy): domain Eukaryota; kingdom Metazoa; phylum Arthropoda; class Insecta; order Lepidoptera; family Geometridae; genus Perizoma; species Perizoma affinitatum. Next base: position 15,028,432 of record OY560186.1, on the reverse strand, counting down.
AAAAAACATCGTAACCTTTTATACAAATAAAGTGGGGCAAAAAAAAAAACACCTGTTGGTAAGCGGTTATTAAGCCTTTGGACGACTGCATCACCAGTGGCAACCCTCGCGCGTTACCGACCCTGAGACATAATGGTGTCTCATATTGCCTCTTAATTTTACTTACCATTCTCTTGCCGCATCGAATGCGTCGGCCGGTCGTGCTTGCTCGGCCGGTTCGCTTTGACGTCGATGTCGAGAGGTACCCATTTGTGCTTCGCCGACTTGTTCCCAGGTTTGCCGGCACCTGAAATACGTCAATGTAAATGATCCGACAGCCGATGAGTAGAATGGCGACCGCGAAACAGACGAAGCGACGTAGGAAGGCTGCAGGCTTTTTGTCCCGATAGACCGATAACATTGTGAAGGTAGCGGGAAGTCTGTATATTATGATAACCTAATATCATTCATCACAACGATCACTTTGAAACGTCTGTTTTATCTAATGCCTGTTCTTCCGCGACCAGTAGTGGTCATGCGGCTAGCAGTGAACATAAAAGCCTTCTTCTACAGAAGATGCTGGTAAAATGATCGTGACTAAATCAGACGTTCACAAACCACAGATACAGTTATATGAAGACTAACACATGCCCACCATTGATATCTGAACTGGTGTTTCAGGCATAGCCCCTTTATAGCAGCAACCTATCAAATGCATAAAATAAATTAAAATGTTGCCTTATTCAACATGATTCCTTGTCCAAATCCTTCAAGTGGTGACAGACTAGAATAACTAAGCAGGCCATGCTACAAGCGCTCAGTTGTTACCATCCATGTTGACAGACTATGAGCGGCATCTTTATGGTCGACATTTCTACAGTCACGAATAGTAACTAAATCCTTACCGGCTGGCTTGGTCCTCTCCTGCTTGTCCGGATACCTCGTGTAGTCGTTGAGTTGGTTGGTCTGGTGATGGTTGTGCGCTTCCAAGGGTCTGGGGATGTACTGAGTCGGATGCTGTTGTAGCTCTTCGGGCGGCAACCGTTCTTGGTCCTGGAAATGGGAGAAACAGGACTATTCTGTAAATACATCTGCAATACATTGATGAAATAGTCAGCTCGCTTAACCAGAGCTGGCCAACCTTTATGCTGTTTGGAAGTAAACACCCACCCATAGACAGTTACCATCGTCAATTGACATCTGCAACATTAGGGGCATAGTACAGTTACACAGTGAGCAATGGAAATGGCATCGCTCGGAGTTTCCCAGAAGGATAACCCACAAGATTATCCGACAGAAAATCAAACGACAGAAAAAAAAACGATCGTTATAGTGAGTTGACAAGCTGTATTGGGGCTGGTCATATGCCGGAGAACCGACAACAGTTAGAATATACATACTTCTTAGCAAAATTAGTGTGAGGCGCCTCGGCTAAGGGGATGATCAGAAGGTGATGAGAAAACTGAAAATTGGGCTTCAGTTCCGGGTAATGAAAGAGGCAATGGACCAATGGGTTGATGATTATGAACCACTCCAGTCTGTTCTAGGCTTTTTGTGTATACAAAAAGTCCAAAAAAACAGGTCTGTATACAGATCTATCTCTGCACGATGTGATCAACAAATCATCAGTAGAAATACTTACTGCATTGCCATTATGATGTGACGAGTCTCCGTCGTGGGGAGGGGGCGTGGAGTGACATCTGACACCACCAGGACCTCTGCCTAGGGACGGCCAGTCGCCAATATCCGTGAAATCTGATGCCTGGAGACAAGCAAACAGGTACGTTAGTCTTTACAAGGCAGGTAACTCAAGAAAGTTTCCAATTCGTTCGTCCGAGTCACCGGGTGTTTTGGTCACCCTATGATAAGATTGAGGTATTGTGGCCTTTTCAGGGCCACTGGTGATGATGAAAGGATACACCTATCATGTCTACGAGTAAGTAATTGGTTTTATGACATGCCGGTTTCCTCTCGATGTTTTCTTTATATAGAGTTACGGACATAATTATTTTGAGTGGAAAAATACATTGGTGTAAGATGAGTTTAGAAGCTACGATCATCGTATGAATGTCGGGTCACTAGCAACCAGTGCTCTACTCTACGAGTAGTTTCCAGTCAAAGATTGCAAGAAACCAGATTGTCTTATCGCAAGTGGCATATGTTTAATTGAGTTGGGTATTCCCAGGAGCAAAGTTCTTAAGAGTGCTTTAAGGAAAATAGTTGAATCGAAGATAAATGTAGCTACACAATGAAAACCAATCCGATCATTAATACAACATTTAATAGAAGACAAATACTATTGAAAAATCAAAGTTCACAAAGATTTTATTAAAAATAAAACATTTTACTTTCATTGATTGATTTTTAAATGCTATAACTTCTCTTCTATGATTTTGTTAGATCAAGGCGTTTTGACATTTACACATGGCCCCGTGACTTGGTCGCTATTGGCCTTATACATAAGCACAAGGTCGCACAGCGAGCTATGGTCGTAGTTCACGGTGAATCGATCACCGTCGATCGATGCCACCGATCGATTAATTGGTGAACCCTTAAAACTCGGACCGACCTGAAACCACCTTAGTTAGTTCTACCAAGTCATCTGGTCTATTTCGCTCGCCGTATGAATTAAGACCTGGACAGACCTGAAGCCATCCACCTTCTAAGGTTAGTTCTAACGGGTCAGCTGATCTATCTCGCACGTCGTATGAACTAAGACTTGGACAGACTTGGACAGACCTGAAGAGACCTTCTAAGAATAAATTATACCTGTCCATCAGCCTCGACCTTCGCCCAGCTCCGCCTGGAACGGGACTTCCTCTTCACGGTGACGCCCGCCGTCATGCTATCAAGCATGGACACTCGAATGTCTTACACTTATAGTGACATCATGTCAGTAACGATTCACTTATTGTGGTTACACTGAGAGTCTTTGGTTTTAAATATGTTAATAATGCGTTGTTTGTGGTTTTTGAGTGGTTCTGGTGACTATATATTTGTCAAGAGATAGATAAATAGATATGTAGTTTAACATTTTTATCGTGCATAACTCCATTGCAGTACAATACACAAAAACATTAAAAAAACTATAGAAATGGACAATGGTGGTTTTAACGCTGAATGTTCTAAGATATGTTTTATTTATAGCCACACAAGCAGTAACGGCCGCGGCAATTATACAAGTTGGAGGTTTTTGAGTTTAAATTAATTAATTATGTTATTAGTAACGTAATCTGTTACATCAATTCAATCAAGGGACATCCAATTCTTAGCTCGTATATTGTAAGATAAATGTTTTATAATTAGAAAGAATCATAATGTTTAAACCGGTTTTAATCAAGAAATATCGTCCATTTGATTGAATAGTCAATTCGGTAAATTACATTTTTATTAATGTTTTTCGCCGTTATTTCTGAACCTTTTTTTATACCATCAAGGTGGCAAAGTGGCATACGGACCGGACCACCTGTTGCCCTATTGGTAAGTGGTTACCGTAACCTATGGACGTTTGCAAAACCAGATGCATCGCGCGTTGCCGCGATTTAAAAACACCCTTCTTGAAACTTTTATTTTAAATAAAATGATTAAAAATAGGATGCACTTCTGAAATGAGTCGCTCATTATAAATTATAGTCAAATATTACGTGAGAACGCCCGTGGTGTCTGGAAAAGTATTTATGGAAGAGATAGCTTCTATAGAATACACTTTAAAAAATAAGTATATTTTATGCACTACCTCAAGACTGTTTCCCATATTACACAAAGGTTCGCTGGAAGAGATTGCTATCTAGCATTAAGTTCGCCTACAGTACTTTTTAGTTGTGCAATAAAAAAGAGAGAAAGAAACTACTTTTATTGACCTCAACACAACAAGTGACAAAATACAGAACATATAAACACAAACTCAGAAAGGTAAAACATCACAAGAAATAAAATGCGTTGTGTGGGGTCAAAAGGTCCCTATCTCAGCATATGCTACACCAAACCTAGGAAAGATGTAGCGCTGATTTTCGGACAGCTACAAAACAAGCTGATGCATACCAAATACCAATAAAACCAGTACAGTTAATTTATAAAAAAAGCTGTGACATTTACTCAATATTAAGGAAGCTATTTAAATGGAAACCAGTTTTCACATTAATGAAATGTTATCGGAACAGCATCGACACGGTTTGAGGTCACAAGCGAAAATAATAACCTTATCGCTAAAAAAAAACCTTACACAAAATATGCAGTGAATGAGAATATCACTCGCACGTTGTCGACTCTGAGACATAACGGGTGAAAAGTCTCATGTGCCTGTAATTTCACCGGCACTCATACCCTTCAAACCGGAACACAGCAATGCGTGCATTACTGCTTGGCGGCAGAAATAATAGTTATTCTAGGTCACGAACTATACGTTCAACAGTTTCGCATTTATAATATTAGTAAGATAGGATAGCATTGAGAGCTCTTCCTATAACAATAATTATCATAATAACATAGCGCTACGTCCGCAAATACGACCCAAATAAGCAAATTCATACGACATTTCGAGTTTAAAACATGTTAACAAACACATCGATTCTTTATTTCACTGCCTAGCAACAAGATTGTTATAATATTATACCAACCTAGCTACTGCCTACGGCTTCGCTCGCGTGGTACCCGGATAAAACTTTAATAGTAAATAATAAAGTCGATTAAAAGTAGCTCTTACCGCTGTGGTAGCGTTCGTAAGAAACGCATTCACTCGACCGTTTTCTCGTCCACTTACATTGCAAAATTGGTCGCCACGGCTGGCCCGGTAGGCGGTTTATTTAAACGGTAGCCTGATGTTCCGTTCTAAGTATTGGTAAAATATATTTGAAATATGATGAAATTATCGCGGTTTGTTACTGTTTTAGAATATTATTACGACTATAGTTCTCGCATCACGACCGTGCTCACGCGGTCGCGGACGAGGAAGGACCTCTAAACGGTCAGCGCAACGTCACAGGAGAAAAGTAAAGTACGTGGTACAGTCTAAATAATAACGGGTGATTTAGTTTCGGAGATTATATCCTACATACAATCTTACAAACTTTACCCCTTTATAATATTAGTGTAGATAAATATAAATATAGTGTAGATATGCATCACCTGTTCAACCGAAAACATAATACCCCACACGATAACGACTTAACAACTAAAACACCCTATTAGTTCAGAGTGACATAACCTAAAAAACAACAAGCACCGCGTGGTAACCACGTTGCGCGTACGCCGGTCGCCTCTCTCGCTCACACTACAAGCAAAAAGCTACCGCCTCACTCTAGATCTACCGTTCACTAGCCAAGGCCAGTCGGTATCGGCTCTATCGACTTACAATGTAATATTTTATGATAATGAAACGATTGAGGTGAAAATAAAAGTTCTTATTGGACCGGTCATGTTATTCGCTTGCTTGACTTTACATTGCCAATATTTATGGACGAGTATTATTTATGCAATCATAATGTTCCAAGACAGCTTTATTTTGTTCTTGTCGAAAAACTATGACTAATATGAATAATATTGCCACATGTTACCACAGGTTAATTTAAAGTCATGTGATGTGGGCAATCAAAGGGATTGAAAGAAGAGTGCACGAGCTGAGATGCGAATGTTGAGATGGATGTTAATAGAGAGTGGTGGACAAAATAAGGAATGAGTATATCAGGGGAAGTGTGAAAGAAGCACTCGTGACGGAAAATTGGAGGAGTAATAGGTAACGTGGTATGGGCATGTCATGAGGAGAAAAGAAAGTCACATTACGAGAAGTATGAATGTAGATGGAATAAAAGCAGAGGTAGGCCAAATAATAGATGGGTGGATTGTGTGAAGGATGACATGGTAAAGAAAGGAGTGAGTACTGAGATGACGGCTGATAGTGAAGAGTGGAAGACGAAAACATGTTGTGCCGACCCCACGTAATGTGGAATAACGACAAGAAGATGATGCATTTAAAGGCATGTGATATCGGTCAGTGTTTCAATAAAGCGATGGACTTTCAACCTGTCACGTGGAATGCGAAGTACTTGCAAAACGCGAGCGTGTAACAAACGTAATGTTTGGAGGTGCTTCTTACTACCCCTACTTGATATGCTCCAAGATCTACACACTGAGTAATGTATCAGAGGATGCCCATGATGGGGATTACAGTTATGAGCGTGTTGGTTTGAATCTAGCATTCAGAACAGTCACCTGTTCAAAATGAGTCCAAACACAGTCCATCGCAAAGTTCCATCCGCCTTCTTTTTTTTTTTGCTCTTTTTGACAAAGCCCCTATACAGCTGCCTCATAATTATCTCTGTTTGTACTTGTTTCTTAAATTGTAACCAACTGTAAACTGACGTTACCAAGTGTTCTATAGGTCCCTATGGTTTGAAATAAATGAATACTTCAGCAGTTCACCTCGTTTTCACCTCGTATTTTCATAGCAATATTACAAGGTGAAATTTTAACAATACTCGGTCGAGCTTAATTTGTCGTTGAAAATATTCCACGAAGTCTCGAGTTGAGACCAATCATGGCAAGCGCAGAACGGCCCCCTATCTAGAGCGGAGCAATGACTTAAGCACAGGCATTATAATACTAAAGTAGACTTACGGAAGAGCGGGCAAAAAATGAATGAAAAGAGCTGAACCTGTAGCTGTAGCCTATACCTATTGCCATCAGTGGACTAATGTGATCTGATGATTCTTAAACAAAAAAAATATTATGATTTACTTAGAGCGTAAATTTTCGTTTTGATTTTGGCATTCTGTTATATAGTTCGAATTGTCCAAAAATATGTTATTTGTGGTGAAATCACAAAAGCTCAATGTACCGAATTTTTTAAAAGGTGCTTCAACCCGAATTTCAGGTTTGACGTGGTCAGTCTTCCACTCAGTGACTGATTACACAGTAAACATATTAAGTTTTTTGTTCGCAAGTGGTTCTTGGTGTCCGAGTTTATAAAAGCCTAAATGCCCTGGAGAAAAACCGGGCGACGATAAATTTGAAAAATAGGTGCATCACCCCATCTAGCTAACCGCGTCGCATAGCCCGTCCGCGCTATTACTTCATTTTCTCGGCACCTAGGGGCGTAGTGTAATGTTAAATAGCATATAACCTGTGCATGAATTGAGCTATCAAAAGCAAATATATTTTTTCAAATCCGAGATTAGTACGTTCAAACAAAAAAAAACAAAGAAACAAACAAAACTCATAATTTTTACATTAATAAACATTATCGTTTGTTTAATTATTACCAGTATAAAGTTTTACTCTGCACGTACTTTTTTAAAACGGTTCAAACTGACATTCTTAGAATACGCGCGAAAACATGACCCCTCCCGGTCGAGTAATAACGCAATGCTCAGACCCCTTATACAACAAATACTTTCTGTTGGCGTTAACGTCTGCGGAAAGGTTGAATTGTATGGAAATGACATTAGCTATTGAGATGTCACGTGACTGCTGCCGAGTTTTTCGGCATTTGAGTTAGCATGTAAGGAAAACGGAGAGTGAGTTAGTTGTCTAGACACCCTGTTTATTCTAGACTTGGCAGCGAGCGAGTATCCTGCGAACATTCACTTTAACATTTTAAGTCAAGTCAAGTCAAAAAAAAAATTGGCAGCAGTCACGTGACACCTCAACTGCTAATGTCATTTCCATACAATTCAACCTTTCCGCAGACGTTACAGCAACAGAAAGTGGTTGTTGTCTAAGGGGCCAGTAACAAATTCTACTTGGTATTTATGATGACCCTTCATTCAGTTTTAGTGTGCTGCTAATGCGGCATAAACATTACCTCGACGTCCGACGTCAAGGTCGGCAATTACGCAACACCATGTTAAATATTTGTAATCATTTAAACTACGTATGTAATGTAAGATTTACACTACATTTTGCATCGTCATTTTTATCCGCGACTCAAGGGGCCCGTATGTGCGTTTGGGGGTAAGAGATAGTTTGTTTATCTGTATGTTACCATTATTATCCAAAAAATGCTTATCCGATTGTAGTCCGCATTTATGCACTCCTTTATCAGACTGCGATGAAGAACAAAATTCCTTTATCACCTCGACACGGGGGAATGAATTGATGAACTATAAAGTAGGCAATAATGACCATAATTATTGCCTACTATACTAATGATATAGGTACATTTTTAATTCAAACGTTAGGGCATAAGTACAGATATTTTATAATTATTATTAATCGTATATTTAAATTGATATTCAGTCTACCTATTGACATTTGCACACCATTTAGGTGGTATGAAAGCGCCCATGAAAATTGCAACATCATGTATAATCTTATCCATATTAGCAGCTAAGTAGGACCTGTTTATTGACCGGCACAACTGGGACTATTTTTGGTGGTAATTACCACCAAAAATATTCCTCCTTGTCTCTGTATTTCTGTAAAAATCTTACTTGTTATCTATAGAGTGTCTATTTCATTTATTTTGTACCTGCCCTTTCTGTGCTTTGTTGTTATGTCAAATAAACCTCACTCTATTCTATATTCATACAAATAAATGTTCTGATTTCCGAGCGTGAGTTGAAGGCATTTCACAAAAATTGCACTGACCGGCATAAAATGCAAAATGATCTGGCATTGCTCCAAGGTACAGAAACACATGTATTACAAACGAGTTACATGCAAAGCCAAACAATGTCGCTCTAAACAGTTACGAAGATTGGATTAATTCAAATGAAGTAGAGAAGCGACGAAAATGTAGCTGAAAACATTGCAATATCACACTTGTCGTTAAGCAGATACAACGTTGCAAGATATTTTCAAACAAATGATTATAAATTTATTTAATCAGACAAAATAGTCCATTTTGTTAGTAGAAACTTGAAACTAGGTTAGTACTGAATAACTAAAAGGTATTCGGTCCTCTGGGTGTGTTTCCATACCAGAGGACAAACAAATTGTTATGCAATCACTGAAATTAAAGCAAGCAAACTTTTAATATTTTATGACTAAAGCCTGCTTATGTGTGTAAGGCTTTAGTTTATTTATTCTGTCAATTAATAAGGATAGTTTGCGTTTCAGTGTCACTGCTAAGCAACGTAAAAAGTCTCAATTCAGAAGAGCTCGTATTACCTATCTAAACACTGCCTTAAAGCTGAGACCGGTTGACGTCACAGGAAATTAGATAGCATGACGAGGCATGCAATGGATAAAGTGCCCAAGACGTGTTTAGACGTGATATGTTAGGGTTCCAAAGTCGCTATTTGCCTAATCTGTCGAACCAATTTTAGTTGACTGTTCTTACCGAACGCTACCCTTTGTTGTATCCTTCTGAGACTCAAGGTCAAAATATAGTGGAAACTTCCCGACGATTTTAGAGACTTGTACGCAGGGGATACGATAAGAAAAAAAATCCTACCCCACTTCATACATAATGGGAAGTGCGTAAAAATGTTAAAGTGTTATTTTCCCCTTAACAGCATCTGAACACGTTATCGACTGTTCAAAAAGGTGCCACCGCATACACCTAAATATGTATTTACAATAGTTCAATAAACCTCTGATGTATCTCTAGTAGTTTATTTTTATGTGTACCACTAAATAAGCTTTAAGTTTTTAACTGTAACTTATTAATAACTAAGAAAAATTATGAACAATAATTGTCTATAAAAGATAAACATTTGCATTTGAATTCATTTTATTATTTTATTCTCATTCTTGTCGTTGGAAAAACACATCTGCAGAGCAAATGATATCTCGCTCGATAAGCTTTAAATAAAACTGAAGAAGTAATCGGAGTGCGACCCACGGAGTGGCCAGATAAATAGATGGACAAGACAAAACTTTAAGGGTTCCATTTTTACCATTTAGTTTCGGAACTCTAAAAGCAATTTAATTCAGTTTTATTGACACCGAAGCAAGTTTTTTTTCATAACCTACATTCATTCATTCATGTCGTGACTGTGACGCATTTTTTTATTTTTTTTTACCAATGTTTCGCCACTTGTACAATCTCATCGGTTGTCTCTATGAGATGTACATAAGCAAGTCCATAACCTGCATTAAAAATGTTTAACCAACTTATCTCTTGATCTTTTACAATTTCTGTATTAAATACACCTTTAGTGATCAAAGCTGACTTTTGCAATATTATTTCTATTAACCGCATACAACCTCATACATTGACATATAAAAACGTAACACTCAACCTTGACCTTTCGTGTGAGCGTCTGGCAAACGTGATAGCAGCCGGTTCGTATAGAGCTCTCTGTATCGTTAATCTAACCTATTTATTGTAAAAGTTCAAAATAAATACAGACCAGAGAGTCTAGACAAATACCTCACGCTTGCTTTTAACGCTGACGCAAATTCGTTAAGGTAACAAACTTGTCAGCTGTCACGTGAGATTTCCACAGCAAATTTTCATAGAATTCAATCTTTTCACAGGCGTTAACGCCAACAGAAAGTGGTATTTGTGTAGAGCCTGCGTTAGCGTGAAAGAAAAACTACGCGTGTGAAGTATTTGTCTAGACCCTGGCGAGAATTAATCCGTGTCCGAGGCTTCCGTGTGTTGTATTGTTTCAAGGGGGGTCTTTGTTTATAACAATAGATATATTAGACATTAAGATGGATAGATTTTATCACAAGTGGGCGCTGTAATAGTCGATGGAATGTAAATTGTTACGCAGTTATTGGAAACGTTTCGTACAACTTAATAATTTAAAATGTGTAGTTAAAAAACACGCTTTTATCACGCACTAAACATTATTAAAAAATAATTCCACTATCCACCTCCTGGCTACAACATCAGATCAGCTGAAGATATCAAATTACTATAGTATTGTCATCCGAACTACATATACATACAAAGTTTTATTTCTATACGATATTTAGAAGTAGGTTAAAATTGACTTCCAAGATTTGATTACATTGTTTTGTCATTTAGTTAGTTACAAGTGAAACTAATATAAGCATGTAAAATAGGTTCGTATATAAGTATAATGCTACAAATCACTAGGGTGGAAGACACATCAAAGGTTGAAAATTTATAACGTTTCTACCGTTGGATCTTATTTTAGGGTTCAGCTAGCCTTTGTACATGTCATATCATTCTGTCATAAGTAAGTGTTAATTTGAGTGTGCAATCTTACTAAAATTACAAATATCAAAGTTTAGATGTTCTTTGCTAATAATCTCCGTAACGTCTGGACCGATTTGACCAAAAACTTTGGAACAGGTATATTTCGTGACCGAGAATAACACGCTTATTTCTTTTCGTATATCTCGCGGGCGAAGCCCTGATCAGAGGCTGTTAAAGAATAAATGGAATACAATGTTACGCATCTCGCTACCCCGCCCTGACTCCGCTGTTTATTCATCATGAATGGGACATTGTCAGAGCGTATTGACATAACAATGTGAAATATTTGCTCGGGCTTCGCCGGCTACTCTGTACAATAGCTATTATTCCTTCTAATACACATAAAACTATGTCATGTACAATAGTACACCGAGTCTGCCCAGAATTTAACACAAGCGCTCGTATCGTAGCTCGAAAAAACTCATTCGATATCCTTTTTTTTTTTTTTTGACTTAATATAGCAAGTGTGTCACCTCAATCTTAAGGCCCGATAAAACTGACGCGGTGTTGATGACGATCAATACATTCACGCGAACTTTGACAATGACATGACTACCATTTCCCTCTCATCGCCACCACCACCGCGTCAGTTTGCTTTATATAAAAAACAACGTGTTGTGGTACGGAACCCTACATGTGCGAGTACGACTCGCTCTTGATCGGTTTCATTTTGTTGATCTGGAGCCTATGTCATTTTATAGTTCTTCAAAGGCACAAAGAGGCAAACAAACTAACGGCCCATCTGGTGATAAGCGGTTGCTACGGTAACCGCTTATGGACGCTTGCATCACTCACGCGCTGCATCCCTGATATATCAAGATGAAAGATCTCATGTGCCTGTAATTTCACCGGCAACCAACCCATCGAACCGGAATTCAGCAATGAGAACATTACTGCTTGACAGCAGAAATAGGCATAGATGTCGCAGACTGTTGTAAGCATAGATGTCATCTGTCATACTGTGTCATTGGCGTCAGGGAATTAAATCGGACAGCAGCCGATAAAAAAAGTCAAAAAGTCAAAAGCCAAAAGTCTGTGAAATCCTATGATAAAGCTGTCTGACATCGGGTGATCGAATCGATTCGAAATTAAACATAGCTTTGCCAACATTCAACTTTTTTTTTTTCCACCTGATTCTTTGGTAAATACAAAGGGCAATCTATCCCAAGTGGATTAGGATATGTCGCTTCGCAGCTCGATGAATGATGCAGTATTACGTGTGTACAGAAAAATCACCTGTCGCCTTCACCATTAAACCGTTTTCCGTCACCTGGTCGCATTATGAATTCGACCTATCATAACCAACTGCAACATAGGCACATGTTATATTCAAAGGCTTTCAAGAATACAAATGAAACTTTGATTTTTAGAGATCTGTACGCATATATTTCATTGCATATACTACCTGCTAGCTTCTTTGGATACAAATTTTGGTCTGAAATAAATGCTCCCCACGCAGGGCTAGAAATACTTAATTAAAGTTGGTATTAAACATTTTGGATACTGCTTCCAAAAAATGTGCATATTAACCTAATATCCTAAGATTGTCCTAGTGTGCCATAGTTTTCATTCATTAATTGTCATGCCAATTAATGAATGAAACTATTGTACACTACTACTATTGTACTACGGAACCCTAGCGACCCGAGACGCATTTGGAACTAAGCTACCTACCCAAAAATGCACAAATAATATCGATTTCTAGTTTCCTCAAATAGTATGCAAAAACGTTACGTTAGCGAAACGTGTTCATGTTTTTTTTTGCGTCTCAAACTACGTGTCTAGATTTTAAATAGCCATGTTTAGATAGGTCCGTGAACAGATTTGCTAGCAACCTAGATCGTAGAGACCACGCCTGCATGTCGAAATTAGTTTTTGATCAGATTGCATCTAAATGTGTTTCAAATTGATCGATATGTTGTAGGTATGATCCGATGCTGATACTCCGAAGTTGGTATTTTAGAAGGGTCCTCGATCTAACGACCTCGTTGGCGTGGCGGGCGAGAAGCCAACTGCGACGCAAGAGGTGCGGATTAGATTGTTTGCATATTCTACAGATATTTGTACATTTCTGGGTGTTGGTACGGTACTCGAAGTTCTTAACACCCACGACACAGGGAATCCTAGTGTGGGGTCAAGACTATGTACGAGTCTCTTAGATAAAAAAAAACTAGGTATGCTTTGATTATTTCCGTCTGTAATTGAACATTAAAAACTTAACAAGTTATAAAATGGTAAGATGAAAGGAATGTTGACTTTCAATTGTGAAAGGGCAAACCAAGGTCGTATTTGAGGTCGTTTTTTTTAAGTACGCGTTCTCTTTCAAAGTTATTTCGATTTTACACATTGGTGCTATTTTAATGAATTTGATGAACAGGATTACCATTTTATTTTTTAACAAATATAGTATTTTAGAGTTCATATAAAATACTATACTGTTTTGAGCCTTAACTTTAATAATTTGTTTTTAAGAATGTTGGTATTAATTTGATAACTAAAACCAACTTTCAAAGCGTTTTTGATATAAAATTGACGGTGGCCCTATTGCCTAAAGAAATAAAGGCTGCTTTCCGTTTCACGTTCAGACATTTTGTAAAAAAATATATTTTTTTTAAACAATCACACTTAGTAGTATCTTCTAGGTACTATTTTTTTTTAATGTAGTTTTCCGCTCCCAATATAGCAGGATACTATATTAATAAAAAAACTCGACTGTAATTTCCATAATGGTTATTTTCAGATCACATAATCAGTACGCAGATCTTTGAGGATAACAAGTAAGGGGTTGTCAGAGACACGTCCTAACATTGGCACATGTCCGCGTTTTGCATAGTAGTTAGCATTCTACATGACAGTTGCAAGCACATCCCCGCTTATTGGAACACTAACTAAGGCACATGCCTTCTAATGCCAGCCGTTTTGAGCACGTGTTAAGTGCACATAAATTTAGTAGGTACTTTATTTTAGTTCTACGTCCAACACTCGCATAAAAATGGTAATTTTTTAGGTTTATTTCACATGAGATCTTAGAAATTTGAAAAAAAAATTGAAAAAAAAGTCACCCAAAAAAGATCTCGTGTGAAATAAAAGACAGCTCTCCGCATATTTCATAAAAAACTGCCGACATTTTTCAACAAATTTTCACAAAATGTACGCTTCACGAATTTTGCAAAATAAGCAACTTTCATTTTGCAAAATTCGCGAACCGTACCAAAACGTGGTTTTCCTACGCATACAGCAATAAGGCAAATTTTCTTCTGAATACAAAGCTCGGTTTATACATAACACGCGGCTGTGACGTCGGCTAAACGACTCTGTTCTTGTCTCTCGCAAGAATTCAGTATTTCCCATCTCTGTCTTCGTCCTTAGACTCGATTTGATATGCAATAGGTCTGAATGGAATGGTGTAAGTGTTATATTAATTGCGGTAACAGCTTAACAAGCAATACAAGGTATTAATTGGTATTCTATGTCGAAATATTATAATGCTGGACATTTTCCCCACGGCATCATCAAGCCCCAATCTAAGCAGAGCTTGTTTTATGGGAAATACATGACTGATATACATATACATATAAAACGCCCAGACCCGAGACAAATATTTGCACATCATACAAATATTCGTCCCGCGGCGGGAATCGCACCCGCAACCTTCTGCGTCTCAGGCGGGCCTTCGCCAACTGCGAAGATGGAATCCACAGAGATGGAAACACGACATTTGTGTTTATATACACCCAACTGTCACATACGTAAATATCCTATATTATATATATTATACTCACACATATAGCTGAGAGACTGATTACTTGATTTTGTAGGATTCGTGCAAAGTTAAAGACAAAAATAAGGATCACTTTGAAGCCACAGAGTTCGACAATCCCATGATAAAATAACACAGCGTTTAAATACTATTTGGAGACATTTTGTACGGAGGGTGGTCAATCAGTGAAATCAATATGATCTTATTGTTTGACCATCTCCCGTCGCAGAATGTCTCTATGTACTTACATACCTATTTCTATAATCGCAGAGTTTACTAACAAAGTGTAAAAGTAAAAAAGAAGTAAAAATACATGTAGAACATAGGTGTTTTAGGTATAAATGTATTCCTACCGTTAAGCATGCAATGTTTATTTACAATGGTTGATTAATATGTAAGTTTAAAATTAAAGTAATCAAAAATAAATCAATAAAAAAAATGTTTTGTCTGAAATAAATACTTTTGATTTGATTTGAAATCCTAATAGGTCAACTGACAGTGAATTCTAACATTAGGCAATCGTTTGTAATAAGTTAATAACATAACCGAAATACGTTACGGAACAACCGGTTGCGAAAATGTTGTTTTGGTAATTGAATTGATAAGTTGATGAAATTATGAATTTTGATGCATCGAATAGAAGCCAGTCGGGGCTCCGCTGTCTAAATGTTCCTACCAAACAATTTACATACGTAAATATGCGTGAGTTTTAATCGGCCGTTGTTTCCCGTTTCTATATTAATATATCACATGTTTTAAATGGGCCTCACGTTTACCCATGATACCGCGTTTACATATGCGTCTTTCGCGTACGAATGTTGATTACATAGTACTAATTTTGGTACTATGAGAATGCTGATTAGAGTTCCCGAAAATTGCTTTTAACCCTATATAAACTTAATTTAGAAGATGTGGTTTTATCACAGTTCGTATCATCCGACTACGTTGAAATGACAACAGCGAGCTGATCTGATGGTGGACGACGGAACTTCTTGGTAGACAATAGAGTACTTGAATATTTATAACTAATTTCGGACTCATTTTGGTCAGCTAGGTTATATGTTCCGATTAAGGGGCAGACCATAAGCTATACTAGTAACTTTTTTAGAAAAGTTGGTTTAATTTGAACCAGCAGGAGAAACATTATGGATATCTGATACTTGTATCATTCAACAGATATTGATGATATTTAGAAGACGCCCTACTAAACTCAAATAAAGTACCTAGTATAAAATTTTCGAAAAGTAATCGTTTCAGACAGAAAATTACAAAAACTTGTGATTTTCGATATTTTTTTCAGCGCAGTTAGCGCCGCAGTCAAGCCCATGCTGTAATCTTCAATTCAAAATCTTGCGTTCGAAATATGTACGGGAACTTTTTAATATGTATCTATCTAATAGGTATCTAATTGATCAATAAGCTTTCTCAGTAACTCAGTAAGTGATTTATTTTGTATATCTTATTATCGAATCCTAAACCGTAATCAGGCAGCTGTCTGCCTTTTAATTACTGACCCTCCTATTTATTTTAAAGTGGCAAACAAGCATACGGCCCTCTTTTTGGTAACCTTAACCTATGGAAGCTTGCAACACCAGAGTACCACTCGCCCGTTGCGACTCTGAGACATAACGGGTGAAAGTCGCATGTATCCGTAAATTCACCGGCACCCTTATTCGAACCGGAGCACAGCAATGCGAGCATTACTGCTTGGCGGCAGAAATAGGTATGGTGGGAGTACTTCCCCGGACGAGCTCTTTCACAAGCAGTTCTAACTACATTTTCATCATAACAGCTCTAACTACATTTTCATCATAACAGCTCTAACTACATTTTCATCATAACAGTTTACGGTAACTACGGATAAGAGATTCAGTTTAATTGAACTAGACACGTGACACGAATCTATTCTCATGTGTTTTCGTACCAGCGCTGTTTCAAGGTCAGTTATTAAATTCTGAACCGCCATTATACATTAAACCGTATACCACATGCGATAGAGTCGAATAGCGACGCCAGTAGATTACCTACGCGTTTGAGTATTGACGGAATTTATAGCTGTTGTTGTTGGAATTAAAAAAGAAACAAAACATAAAGTGGAAGGAGTGAACATGAAAATTTTCGTGTTCTGTAGCCTGCAAAGTTTAGCGGGAGAAACGGATTAAAAAAAATATTACACCAGAATGATACTAATGGGTGATGTCCATTTCTAACGCACATACAAGCCATCTTTTTTTTTTGGCCAACTCCAGATTGATAAGCTTCTACAAGTCCCAGGGTTTAAACAATCTGAAGATGCGTCGATACCCACTATTGTGGTTAAACTATTTGGTTAAATGCCAGTTTCTAATTTAAGAATGGAGATTCTAAACGCCAGACCGCACTCCATTGACAACCTTTTTTATTGTTTACAAGTGAGAAGAACAGGTGTAGGATGCGACACGAAAATGCCAGTCAATCTGAAGGGGCTCGTTTACACGATCAAACCTAATTTACAATCAAAAGATAAAACAATATACACTGCTATTGGCAACCATACCCTTCAATAAGGGAGAGAAGTCGCCTGAGACACGACTCAAGTGATCTCACCTGCGACGTGAGCATTCCCGCAGCGGAACCAATGTTCGCATGTTCTGCAGATATTTTTACCGGGTCTGGTGGTGTGGTACCACGGTACGCTATTGTTACTGATACCCACGACTATGACTATGTATCACTCCATTGGATGTTTATTTATTTAAGAGTAGCTGTGCTTTAAATAACCGAGTCTATTAAAACTGCAAGGTTCTAATCAGAACAATATACGCCCATTAGTTAAGCTTTGCCAATTATTGAGCGCAAGGTCTTAATAGACTGATTGGTAAGGTTTACCTATATATGAAGTTTTTTTTGTTTTTGAAAATGTGTTTTTATCGATCCTCATCATCAACAGTCTGCAGAAATCCGCTTGTTAGCGACGCGACGCGTAAAAAATCTACCAATGCAATTTTAGGGTCCTTTTTTATGTAATGAATGTAGTTTTTATGTATACATATTTGATGTAGTAGTTTTTTGGTACAAAGCAGTCTATGGCGATCCCAGGTGAATTTGTAAAAATAAATCCTTTTGCAAAGCACAAGTTAATGTGTTTGAAACATCGCGCCGATCTCCAACACCGCTACTGGACAAAGTCCTGTCCTATAGAGTACATGAAAAACAACCTGGGCTACTTCTCCGTCCACAGGCTTCCCGCAACCTACGCTGCCATCAGTCCATTCTGTGAGGAACCTTACTACACTACGTCGTCCGGGTCGAACCTTCCTTTCCCAGCGGTTGTCGGTTCTGCGATATATAGCCTGTCCTTTGCAACTTCAACTTGCAAACTCTGAGCTGTCTCAAGAGCTGCGTCGTCGGTGACAGACTTACTTCTACGGATTTCTTCGCTTCCAATTTCTATGATAAAACTATCTAACATTTCTAAAGGCGGGCATACTGAGCTAATATAAAATACATCCCTGGAACAGGTATACGTTGGTTTCTAAGTGATTACTTTGCCTAATGTACTGTGCCCTAAAATAATCAAATTCGTAATTGGGTTACGAATATGATTATTTTAGGGCACAGTACAGTATGTTTATTAATTCACACAAATAATAAGACCATGATTGCAATATACTGAAGGACCGTTCTTTTTATTTTAATTGTAAACATGTTTATGTTATCAAGTGTTATTTAAATGTCGTTGAAATTGTTTAAGCGACCTTCGTGTTTCTATGCTATAGATATAACAGCATGATTACAATAAATTTACAATAATATATGTTATTGCATATTTGTTTTATGCCGTTAGACAACCACCCAGATGGCATAGTTATTGTTTTTTATAACATTTACGTATGCAACCGCCTAGGAGCCATAATATTAACTAGCTGAAACTCACCTATTCCAAGGCATCACGAGCTTTATACTGTCACCGATAAGATTCGCAGATTTATAAAGAACTTTTCACTACAACAGAAATACGAAAATCTTCTACAATAATTAACTAAAACCAATAACTCATTTTATTACAGCAAATCAATTGGAATGTCTGAGGTTTTGCGTTATTTCATTATGACCCTGTATAGTACGTATAAGGAAGTGTCGTATTTTGGAAGCGGATGGAGGAGGCATCCTAAAACGGATCCAAAATTATCATAACAATACTAACATACAAAACTACTAACAACAAGTAACTAAAGCCATACAAAAAACTCATAAAATTGCATCTACTTAAGAGATTAAGGAAAATAAGCTTTATTATTATTAAGTGAGGAAGTGAGATATTAGGGCTACGTCTGGCCATAAGTGAATGAGTGCATTGCAAAGGGACCCTATACGCATGTTTGTTCTGTTGGGTCTGGATGTTTTCTATATATGTAGAATATATGTACAAAAAAACGTATATATGTAGTATATCAATCATGTAGTTCCCATAATACAAGCTCTGCTTAGTTTTGGGCTAGATGATGCTGTTTGAAAAATGTCCAACATGTCATCGTAGTGATTAATTGCTTCTAAGCGATAAGACTGCCCATTGCACTTTAATAAAATTAATAAAGTATTTTCTTTAATTCATTCATTAAGTTAATTAAGCTATCTATACTACTTCCCGAACGATGCTCCCTCGACTGCGAGTCTACGATAAAAGTAATGTTTATACAAAACAGGTACTCATAACCAAGCGCAGTCAGTATCTATACGCACGTTTGTTTTTTATATCACCGTAGTCCAAGAAACTATATCTATACAAGAAATCTCTAGATCGGCCAGCGCGGCATACTGTCCCAGCCAACGTCAGTTAAGCTAATTAAGCTGTCTACACTGCTTCCCGAACGATGCCCCCTCGATTGCGAGTTTACGATTCAAAGTAATATTTATATAAAACAGGTACTCATAACTTATACTTGTCAGTATACCATTCGCACTAAACATTTCGGTTCCACCTTTATAATGACAACGGCGTAGTAATTGGAAACATGCTACCCATCGTCTGTCTTTCCTGAAAAATCCAATTTATGTCTCTTCAAGGGTAAGAGTGAATAAGTATGTTCTAGAACTTTATCTCTATTGTCGGCCATATCGCTTACCACGTGAGATTATGGTCAAATAAAGGTTATTCATGATAAAAAAATTAAAAGTGCTACGTATTGGCATATGGCAGTGAATTCACCTTATCTGCAGGCATTATTATTTATGCTAATCGCATATGTAACACACGAACGGAAAACAAATGATAACAAAACGTAACGCACGACAAATCTTGATAAAACCGAAAAATGCGCTTTTAAACACGAGGAGAAAATGTGCACAAAAAATTGTGTAACCAGAACAAATTAAAAACCATAAACGGCATACATAAAACGCCGGTGATAAGCACTA
This sequence comes from Perizoma affinitatum, assembly GCA_961405105.1. NCBI lineage: Eukaryota > Metazoa > Arthropoda > Insecta > Lepidoptera > Geometridae > Perizoma > Perizoma affinitatum. The sequence goes on along the minus strand of OY560186.1, from coordinate 15,008,183 downwards.
ACGAAACGTCAATCCAACAGGCAAGAATCCACAGTCACTTTAAAATTTTGCACACGTGTCAAAATACAACAAATATGTAGAAATTTATAAGGAAGGAATTCCAAATTTAAATTCGCGCGAGAGACGCGCGACCGTCCACGGCACGACTGGTTGGAATACTGACGTAGTGATGTGACACGGTTGGAAACGTGATTCGAATCGGATTAAACGATTAATAAGTTTAAACGATTCGATTGTCAATGCGCGCACGTATCACGTCGTCTTGTAAACGAAGTTTTAGATTTCTAATACGTTTGAGTGGATTTTAAATTCAGTACGAGTATAGAAACAAGACATGCAATCAGACCTGAATCTCGTTCTCTTAGATTTTTATCAGCGCGGTAATGTTTTAAATAGACCATTGACTTTTGCTTGTTATGCATTGCGAGGTAAACGAAGTGTGGTAGGTCAAGGATGAATTGGGTCGACGCCATCATAATATACTTTGTGATTAATTACAGTATTACATTCAAGCCGCACCTGCCAGATCAGAACGTAGGTTACGTTTGATACGTTCGAATTGCGTGCAACATTGTATTTCATAGGCCGGATTTAATCGTATGAAACAAAATGTCTTTTAATTCAAATATCAAAATACACAATCATCAGATTTTCATCCAAGTCATTTGTATCGATTGCAAAAAAAAAAAAATAAGAACATCCCTATCCATAAAACAATAATAAACTCGACACGTATTATTCGTATGGAAACGTGTTTTTGCGCAGCGGCCGGCGAGCACGATAACCATTGTTCCGGAAAACTGTGGGACAAGACCAACTCAATGGGGGACAATGAGGATGGAGTTAACTTAATGCATATAACAGGCATTACTGATGGATAGATAACAATATAAACATGTAATTATTATTTAAAATAGACCAGGTGATTTAGCTAATATATACATAATATTTGTATGGTACCATAGTACTCGTCGTTTCTGACGAGTGTGGGGTCAGGACTATGTTGGCTGTTAATTGATTTATAAAACGTATTAAACAAAGAAACGCGAATAAAGTGAAAAACGTGGTATAGTCCTAAAAAAAATATTCTAAAATGATACCAATCCACGATAATTTCAATTCCATAGCATTGACAAGTATTTTTTTTTCTCAAATCTTGGATATCGTACACCTGATTATACAGCCACTGAGCGCAGTAAATCTACGTATACACATCGTAAAATAAACCATAACACAACGATTTAGAGTATATTTTGCAGTGTGAAGAAGCAAATTTCTGTATTTTATATCTCGGTAGAAAATTACAAAAAGTTCATACAAATAATTACACAATGTCAAATTATCTATTGGATACTGAAAGGTAGTTCTAATCTTTAACACTTTAAAGGAAATTTATAACAAGTTACTTAGTACCTGTACAATAAAATTTGCCCGTAAACATTTTAAGGCGGAAACTGAACCATGATGCCTATAGTATATGACCATATGTATACTTTTAACGTTTTTCCTGACTGACTGACTGATATATCAACGTACAGCCAATCCTACTAAGTCTAGAATGCTGAAATTTGGAACATAGGTTTATTTTATTACATGTGCTAAGAAAGGATTTCTGAAAATGTCCATTTTAAGGAGGGGGGGGGGGGGAATTTGAGCCTGAACTTTGTATGAAAGTCTTAATTACAGCTACTAAACATAAAAATTTACGTGTTTTAGGGGTATTGGATTATGTCGTGAAATGGGGTTAAAAGTATTTTTTAGTAGGGAAGATTTTTTTTGTTTAACACGACTGCACGTTAGCAAAGCCGCTGGCATCAGCTAGTCAAGAACTCAAACTCATATAAAATATGCGTTGCTTGTTGCCTGTAAACTGTAGAGCATAAGTCAACAAAGTCTGGCTTCATTGCAGCAGTAGCATAATTTTTAGGGCAATCGAATACAACTTTAGCTTCGTGAAAACTGATATTCGAGCAATTTTTCAACCGAGTATGCTGTATATAAATTTGTGGAACGCTTTAAATAGTTTTTATTTTCAAGAAACATCGGAATAACTATTTTCGAGTGTTATTTAATCAACAAGGTTGACGTTTATCGATATATTATTTAGTTTTTATTTGTTGCAATTTCATGGCTATCACTCTGATGTATGCAAAAACATCGCGGCTAGCTTCGGTCTTCGGTAACGTTGTTCAACAAATACCTAGAATTTAACGGCTCTCTTTTCTCGCGTTACTTTGTCGCATCTAAACAAATTTCTGACAAAGCTTCGTGTATCTTCGGTCTATATGAAAACTCTCCTGGAATTCACGAATCAATAAAACTGGTAGAGGAAGAAACTTACGCGAAATGAGTCTGCCTGCAGGTACTTGTAGCTAGTTTCACATCTGTAATGTACGTGTTGTATGTCTAGTGTGAAGTAGACTTACCTTCACGTTGACCCTGGCTAGTTTAGGCGCCATCACGATTGCTGGTTTTGGGGGCGGCGGTCGCTCCACTACCACGGGTTCTGTTGACAATTTATTAAATGTCAGTTGAAGTAAAATGGTTGTTCGCTTACGATGACGCATTTAGATGTCACCTTCTCTGATTTCATAATGCGCATGTAATATTTTTATCTATAAACTGAGTTAAAAAAGTAGGTATATTTACCGATAGTACAAATTAAAATTCACGTTTTTACTTACTGAATAATCTCATCCATTAATAGTCACTCTAACATCCGATAGTTCTATACCAGATACTTTTTAATTCTAAGATTTTATAGGAGGTGGTAGTAAGGCCCGCCATGCTTACTATTTATTACATGCTTTAGGAGAGTTTTTACAAAAGTTAAACCAGCTCGCTTAGCATTAGCACCCAAGACAACGTTTTATCTACAATAGAGAAGACAACTATTTCTGTCAAACAAAAGAGAGGGACAAAATATTTTTTGTCTTCTCGGCGGGAGTCAAACCCGTTTTCTTGGGTCTTCATGTTAAGCAGGCAGGGCATGCGAGCAGACTTACAATCATTATATCTACGAGCATCAATACAATCGTTATATTTATGGAAGAGAAGACCAAAAGTACTTCTACCCCTTTTTTCTCTTCTGTCGACAAAACCGATGTCTTGGGTGCTCATGATTCTGGTGCTAGAGGTGTTGGATGGATCCCCTTTTCTGTTTACTACCCTTTGGAGAGTATGAAGGAAAGTTAAGGCAGGACATACCAGGAGGTGGTGGTTGGGCCCTGCCCTGCTGCTGTGGCTGTAGCGGAGATCGTTTCTCTTCTATAACAGGTGCTGCTGGAGGTGGAACACCAGTGCTGCCCCCTCGGACCTGGAGACAACAACAAACAATTGAAATACGTTATTTGCACAAAAGCATCTTAAGAATGGAATGCTTTGCGCCTGAAAATTAGGCAGATCGACTCGAAGCAATCATTTAAAAAGTCGGTACGAGAACACTTTCTTTGGAGGATGACGTTGATAACTTTGCCTCTTCAACCTTTCCCCCCTCTGATGCTCTATATATTATTATAGTATTCATTTATATATATATTTTAGCAATAAGGTACTTTTAAACGATTTAAAAAAAAGGAGGAGGTTCTCAATTTTACTTGATATCTTCGCCAATTGGAAACCGATTTTGATATTATTGTATTGTTGTAAAGATAATGATCCCGAAGTGGTCCCATAAAAGTGTTATTTCTGTGGGATTGCTACTTTTCCCGTAAAACTCAAGAACATCATCAAATTATGGAATCCCGTAAATTGTTTTACTTTTGTTTTTTACTCGAAAGAGTTTCATCCCGAGTAAGCAAAAAAACAACGTAATTGCACGTGAGGAAGTCTGATTTTGACATGTAATGTCTTATTATCTTTTTAGTGTGCATAAGTACCTAATTCCCTAATGTAATTGATTGTTTTTAACAGAAACGCCACAATCTTATGGCCCGGACTGGTAGAGATTGCTTTAGCATTAAATCCTCCTTGCATTACTTTGTTTATGCAGAAGTATTAAATAATTAAGACCCACGACATAGAGATGACTCTATGTCGTGGGTCTTAATTATTTAATCAATTATTAATAAAAAAAAATATAAATCTGTCTTTATATCTATCAGACATATGAATGTCTGATAGATATAAAGACAGATTAATATTTTTTTTTTATTCGGTCTATTAGAAAAAAATAGTAAAAAACACTTTCAAAAACAAGCTTTTAACCATGAGTGCAGCAACCATGGTAAAACTTAAAACCAGCTATCATAATAAAATGCGTACACAAAATTTCGTGTCTGTGCTGTAGTCCGTTGAAGAGTTCCTTTATCTGGAGCTAATCCTGGATGTCGATTCAGGACATGCTCACCATAAAAATGCATGATCATCGAAACTGAACCAACATGTGAAAATTCTACGGAGTTGTTTTTTTTTAGTCTGAATTTAGAGGAACTGGTTCTAATTCAGCTTGCAAGATTTGACCTAACCAAACAAACTTACATACATTGCAAGTTAAATAAAAGCTTTTAAAATCAGTCTTGTCAGAGGTTGTTTGAACGTTTTTGATAGAGCGAAGATCTCCGAATCTACTTGGGCTATTCGGCGATAGTATATTTTTTTTTTTACTGATCTTGCTTAAACTTGGTAGGTAATACTAATAGAATTTCAGAGCTCAAATATGCGCTTAATCGGTAGATTTTTAAATTATGGTGTAGGGGGTAGTTGTGTAAAACGAAAATTCGCGAGATCTCAGTTTGTTTCGAACTACGAATATTTACTGCATTCATAGTAATAATAATTTGTTTATTTAGGTGAGGTATACATTAACTTTCAGTTTAAATTAGTCTGTTACCGTTTATTCTCACCAAAACAGCTTGACCGAATGTAATAACTGTTTGTCCTTCCGTCTTTTCTTCAAGGAAGGTTCTTAGATAGGTTTTATCGCCACACGCCACACAAAAAGACAGTTCTTTGGACAGTTTTAAATAAGTCAAATAAGTTGTTAAATGAGTCAAAAAAAACATTTTAAGATTTGATTCAGCATATAGAACAGATTCCATAAATAGAAACCGTGTCACAAAGTTATTTTGATACTCTACGTCAGTCTCCGGATTATGACGCGTCTAACGATACCGCATTAAATTTAAATCTATCAAGCCATACGTGCCATACTTGTATAAGATACGTGCGATAAATACACACCCTCCTCCATCGACAGTCGGGGAAAAGTTCTAATGACTCCACCTGTAACTACAACTGAGTAAAGATACCAACTTGATAAGCGGCCAATGACCTTCTTTCCAAGTATTTTTTTGAAGCGCCCCCTCGTGCCATGTGATATGTGCATCAGCAACGCTCCCAAAGGTTCAAAAGGCAATTCGTAACTCAGCATAGGCCCTCTGTTCCGAATCCGAAAAAGGTTTTAGCGAGTAAGTACAACTGTTTTTGAGTCACCTCATCATGTCCTGATACGGAAAACTGGTTTTTCATATCGCTGTGCCGCGAGTTATAAGCGGATTGTTTAAATAAAAGTCACCTGACAAACTGGGAGCTCCATAGTTCCTACTTAAATTTATGACGACCACTATGGCGCTGTGGCCCAGTAGCACACTAAGGCGCAAGATGTGCTGATTCGGTTCCCGCTGCGGGAAAACATGCTTGCCCGTTCTGCAGATATTTACTCCGGGTCTGGGTGTTGTGGTACCACGATACTCGTAGTTACTGATACCTACATCATTGGCAATACATCATAACTGAATGTACAATCATCATAAAAATAACAAAGCTGAGTTTGCTGCCTGATTCTTCTAAGCGGTGAATCGGAGTAAACACACTTTAAAGTTTCAAATTCACGTAGTTTTTAAGTTGACATTTATATACGATCTTTGTGATTTCAATTAATTAAAACCTATTGTTTTTGACTACGGCACAGGGAATCCTAGTGTGGACTCATTACTATGTATGAAATGCGTTTATTTAGAATTACGCGCGTCATATCATAGAATAATAAATGGTAAACTTCTCAAATTAGGATAACGCAGGCCTCTCGTTGTGGATGGAAAAGATCATACGGCACACGAGAACGTAAGCGGACATCTGCAACATCAGGGGTATTGCTGCCATAGAGGCAAAGTTGTAACGTCTCATGTACCTCTAATTTCATCGGCACCCATAACCTTCACACCAAAATAAAAAAAATGCGAGTATTATTTCTTGGCTGCAGATATAGAAGACACATTTATGATGGTGGCACTTCCTTGTAACAGTTCTTTAACAAAGAAGTTACTATACTAGACCCATCGTGAGATTCGTGAGGATTATGCTTTGGCTAAGACCTTACTACTTTTAGAACGTATAAAAAATATTGCGTAAGTTGATTCAAATCCAATATTTAAAGCTTATTTTAAGTTTTTTGTAAGTTGGTACCTCCCTCTTGAATCCCTTTCCTTAAATAACTTATTCTGTTAACACGCATCAATTCGCCAAAACGATGGTTTAAGCTCTTATTTTCCACGATACAGAATCGATTATCGAACCGGATTTCGCGAATCAACAGGTCGTTGTAGCGAACACACAGACCGAACCAGAGGTTCTGTTGAAAAATGGTCGTCACGTAAACATCGATTTTACAGACTTCGTGACAGGAGAAATGAATAAATGTGTTTACCGACAAGGTAATATTATGCTCTTCCGTATTGGATCGTTGGACGAAGTTTTGATAGGAAAAGCAGTGTTATATAGGGCCGGCAACAGAACTCGATGGAGCAAAATCGTCAAGGATAAACTAGACGCCAAGACCTGGTAGTACCATTCGAATTTGAAAAATCATTTTGAATTTTATAGCCCAATTTTTGAGGAAGCCTATACTATTTAACATCACGATACGACCGAGCAAAAGAAGTAATAGCGCGGTCGGGCGATGCGACGCGGCGGTTCGGGGAACGAGGGCGACCGAGGCACAGCTAGTAATAATAATATCAATGACGATATGAGAAAAAGGATTCAGAACTTCTCAAAAATGATAGTCTAGAAGAGTTCATCATTTAACACCACCCCACTGTCGCAGCTCTCGTGAGAATTACATCATAACTAAGCAAAAAGCGATCGAAGTTGAACAAAAAAGCTTTCCATTTAATCATCACGGAGATTTTTTTGTCAAATGTATCTCAACTCCGAACAAATGTGGCTAAGAAGTGGCCAACTGTTTTTGTGGTGGTTAGGTTATATATTAAAGCTTGAGTTCAAAATAAATGGATAGTCAAGACAATCCATTGCTTATGATGACATATTTATAGGAAAACATGTGTCAAAAAACTTTTTTTTTGGAATTTACCACACGTCATTGTGTTGGTGAATTCGGGCCTTGGATATGATTCGACTACCGCGCGGATTTATGAATAAGTGGGATGGTTCAGGTCATGTGGGGTATCATACGAAATAGCTTTGGTACATTAGTTTAATATAACCTAGATGGTAGATTTCTCTGGTAGTTTGGTCATGGTCTAGCACCACTCAATGTACAGCGGATAAATGCATTTAACAGACACGAACCTGTTCATTAAATCTAATCAATTGAGTAATAAGCCCCTAATTAAATAATCCACAGCTAATCGTGTGTGGAAACGAGATAAGAGTACACACATCAAATAAAATTGCAATCAGTTTGAAAGCTTATAAATTTTAATTATACTAATAACATATTTTATATATCAAAAAGTTAAAATTATTATTAAAAATGGATTCATCTTTTCAAAATGATCACAATTTATTTTTAAAAGTGTATGTGAGAAAGAAACTAAAGGTTTAATTACGATGACGATTCCCTGGGCTAGATCAGCACATCAGAAATTTGCAACACAAATTTAAACGCAACTTCATTGAATTACAGTTTATAACAGCATGCTCTTATTACATCCGTGCACACAAAAAGTGAGAAAAATACTTTTTCCAACTTACTCTTTATAAAAAGCTATAAAAAGTGTGTATGTATTGCTCGACATTTTAGTTCTATAGACATTCCAAGCACCGTTATCGCTTAGGAAAGGAATCCAATTATCTGCCAAAAATGCTTATTTTTTGCATTAAAGTTAAATATGAAGATTGATATAATAGATAGATAGATAACACTTTATTGTACACCATTTGGCTTAATAGTTACTTTACAAGCTAATCGCGGGAGGACAATGGGCGGTCTTATCGCTGATAGCGATCTCTACAGTTTTTTAATAAAATGTTTATAGATAACATGTACTCCAATAATTTATATTGACACCATTTAGGGCCCGACCAAACTGAATGACGCCGTAGCGTTAGCAATCCTTCACTGTGGTTACATAAATAGGGTATTTACATACCTTATCAACCAGAAAATAAAATATTGCGATAGTTAAAAAAAATGCTTATAAGTAAACAAAACAAAAAAAAACAAACACGCTGACGACTGTCTTCCCCATGGTGAACATCCTCAGATACATACTCAGTGAGTAGATCTTTGAGGATACCAAGTAGGGGGTAGTCAGAGGTACGTCCATTTGGTACATGCCCGCGTTTTGCAAGTTAGCATTCCACGTGACAGGTTGCAAGCCCATCGCCGCTTATTGGAACACTAACTGTTGGCACATGCCTTCGAATTTTTGGTTCTAGGGCATGCCGGTTACCTCATGATGTTTTCCTTCACCGTTTTGAGCACGTGTTAATGGGCACATACATTTTTCTAGAGGAAAAATCTATTGGTGCACGACCGGGTTCAAACCCACGACCTACGGATCAGAAGTCTGGTATCGCCCACTAGACCAACACGGCTTACAATAAATAAAATTGAACAGAAACGCTTCACGCAGCTTCCTGATGCATCTAGACATGTGACATATCTTCGATTGTTTCGGTTCAATCAAGGACGTGCCGGTTTCCTATGTTTTCCTTCACCGTTTGAGGGCATAACAGCATTGCGCACATACATTTCGAGTGCACGACCGGATGCGTTCACACGACTTTTCGTGTTAGAAGTCAATCGTTGAATAATGATAATGATGATATGGCATAGCAACGTCGGACATATGTTTTACAACTTTACAACACACTCGAATGTATTTTCTATTGCAATAACTACAATCAAAGAAAACATCGATAAGAGATAGATGATTCACAACCTTTGTTATCATCAGTGCCACTTAGAATGCCAGTTACATGTTGTTTGAAAGTAAAAATGCGCAAGACGCGTCGAGACACGCCACGTTTAGATCCCGAAGAGCTTAATTTCTCATAAATTATCATTGGAAATCCGACAAATAATTGCATAGGAATTCTAGGTAATAAGGTTAAAACGGGGCCGTTTCCTTCATGGGGCTTTCAAATCAAAAATATTTTGGAGTAAATCTCAAGTTATTTGATTGTTTTTAAAGACCTTTCTTATGATACCCTACATAAGGGGGCGCGTAACGACAAAACATGATTCCTGCCACGAGACAAATGTTTATATCATCTGCAAATATTCGTCTATGGTCTCGGGTGTTTTCTAAGTATAATATGTATGTATTTACATATATATTTTTATATATATAAGTAGTATTCTCTGCTTAGTCTGGGGCTAGATAACGCAGTGTGAAAATTATCAGCATTATTTATTAAAAAAAAATCTTAGTTCCTGTTTTCTCTATTTGGCTACGGAACCCTAAAAATAACCAAAACCGCAAATAACCAAGGCAGCAATTTATAATTACTTTCGTAATTAAAGATAAATTATGATAGCAGCTCCATAGTCATAGTCAGGAGTATCCAGAGCTGAGCATAGGTCTTTCCTAAAGAGAGCGAAACGAACGCTCTTGAAACTTCTCCATCTACCGAGTAACCTGACAGTTGTTGGGCTTATTCACAAATACAAACTACCTTTTTTTTACCCGCGATACCAGAATCCCGTATATGCACTAAACATAATTTAATCTACGCTCAAGCGTGGTCTAGATCGGACCTCCTTGTCTTCATCCGCCACTCGATGCGTTTTTAGGAGAGTTCAGGGTCTACACCCTCCTACACCCATCGTATTTAGGTCCTTTTCGACGGTTCCTATCCAAGTAGTCAGGGGTCTGCATGGACCACTTTTTTCTAAATTGATTGCAAGGAATATCACATTCAAGTGTTCCTCGTCTCTACGCATGAAATGAGGAGGGCTCACCCCAAAAGAAATGGAACATAAGGCCAGGATAAAGAATAAGTAGAGGAAACGTAGTCTGATCACGATAGAGTACAGGGGTCTAGACAAAATTCCTCACTTAGTTTTACTTTCATGCTAACGCAAAAACTTGGCAGAAGTCACGTGGCATTACCACAGCTAATGTAATTTTCATATAATTCAATATTTCCACAGGATTTAAACAGAAAGTGATATTAAGACACCCAGGTCTCATTTTCCCTTGAATAATGTCAAATCAAAACTCTACGCTTGACGTCGATTACATCTGAGTGACGTTTCAGAATAAGTAAAATTCACGTGAACGTATTAATGAATCTACGCTCAAGCACTGTTCTAGAATTAAATACTCGACTCAAATCTACTCTCAAGCCATGATATATTTATTGAGCACTGTTTCAGATTACGGGCCAAGGTATATCAATACAAATATAGTTTTTTTTATTATGCCATCAAAATAATGTTACTCTGTAAGGTATTTATGTAATAGGCCTGGGGTCTAGACAAATACCATTTTCTATTGGCGTTAACGCCTGCGGAAAGATTAAATTGTACTGAAATTACATTAGCTGTGGAAATGTTACGTGACAGCTGCCAAGTTTTACCTTGACAAATTTGTGTTAGCGTGAAAAGAAAAATAAGCAAGTGGTATTTGTATAGAGCCCAGTTGTCATCGTGTTTTATGATGTTCGTGTTGTTGCCTGAAATAAATGTTATATTATTATTTCACACATTGATTCAATATCTCGGACTTAGTAATAGCCCTTTTTGGGGCATTACTGGAGCCGGAACCAACCAATGAGGCTCTTTGTAAAAATACAATAAGAAAAGTTGCATTATTGGAAGTGTAGGTGAGACAGATGGAAAACTATTACAGGTATTAAATATGGGTGAAAACATTGGGTTCTAATTCTATTATTATTGTGTTTCTAGATTAGATCTATCAACTCAGTTTCTAAGAATCCGGAGATAACTGGGATGCACGGGCCAAGTGTTTCTCAACAAATCGGAAATTATATTCTAATCGGAATGTTTTGACGATTCGACATAAAGTTTAGGATAGCTGCTTTCTGTAAAAGTATTATTATATCAAGTCAAGCTAGTAATATAATTACACGGTCAGAGAGATTTCTTATCATAATACAGTTCTCCTTCAACCCGAATTATACGCAAATTAAATTAAATTAGGATAACTGTGCAATGTATATTGAATCGATTGTGTTCGACATTCCTTATCAGCTTCGCGGCATGATTATGATCGATAGATTTAGCAATCATGCTACCGGATCTTCCTTGATCTTCTAGACAAATAGCCCTCGCTTCGTTTTACTTTCACGCTAACGCAAAGGCGTTTGACGTTGTATTGGTAGAGCTTCTTCTGAAGAGCTCGTCCGGGGAAGTACTACCACCATACCTATATCTGCCGCCAAGCAGTAATGCTCGCATGGCAGTGTTCCGGTTCGAAGGGGGCCGGTGAAATTACAGGCACATTGAGACTTTTCACCCGGTATATCTCAGGGGACAGCGACGCGCGAGTGTTACCTCTGGTGTTGCAAGCGTACATGGGTTTACGGTAACCGCTTACCAACAGGTGAGCCGTATGCTTGTTTGTCTATTTAGTTGTGTAAAAACCCCTCGTATTCTAGAATGACTCCACGAAATCGACCCACAGCTCACGTCATGCACTACGCCCTACCAAGCTTCTAATTATACGAATTGTCATCGTGTCTTCCTAACCTTGTAACTTGTCATGGGTGAGGAAATTAGAGTCTCGCTAAATAATAAGTATTGTTTCTCGATTTGTTTGCACAAGTGGTTTTACACTTTCGATGGTCCCGGCGCTCGATGTAATCCGGCTAGATATGTGAGATATGAGGTAACTTTAATGTATATACCAATGAGAATGTTGGTGCCCCGGGTTTTTTTTATTCTGTAATACTTCTAGTATTGCCTAGCGGTGGTGTAATAAAAAAAAACATGAATCATGATGACGCAAGATATGCGAGATCGATTCCACCTGCGGGACAAATGTTTGTATATTCTGCAGATATTTTTATACTAAGCGTGAGGATCATTCTCTATACAAAAGCAATAAATCATTAAAATCGGTTAACAATTAGAGAAGAAGGTTGCGGGTTCGATTCCCGCTGCGGGACAAATATTTGTATGATCTGCATACATTTGTCTCGGGTCTGGGTGTTTTCTATGTATAATATGTATGAGTTTACAAAAAAAATAATGTATATAAGTATATCAGTCATGTAGTTCCCATAACACAAGCTCGGCTTACTTTGGGGCTAGATGATGCTGTGTGAAAATGTCCAGCATTATTTATTTATTTAATCAGGTAAAAAATAACTACCGAATTTGAAACACTCAAACCAGATAACCTTTCTTAGCTTTGCGCAGACAAGTGAGCCAAAAAGAATAACGCTTTACTCTATTCCCTAAATAGAAAACAGTGGCGACGACGGATACCTAAGAATTAACGTAACTTACTTTGGAGAGACGCCAAGATCAAATCTTGCTATTTAACTAATGAGTGTCTACAGACGGACGCTACCACAACCACACATTATCCACACGACCGACCGTGGTCGAGCATGAAACCATTCCATGTGCCTATGCCCATGTGCTGCAGTGGACTTCTACATGCTGTTGATGATGATTTTTAAGAACTTTTATTTAACTTGCATTTGACAAGATTCGGTGATGACAGGCAGGTGGAATACCTACAGGGGAAGACAAGGATGCAAAACGCACAGAACCAATGACTTATTTGAGGAAGGATGCTTAACAGAAATTGGGATACTACAAGCTGCCATGATGTTGATTTTACTTCCCTTGTATGTTGTTTTTTTTATCGTTAGTACAAATACAAATATATTTATTTACCAATAAGTATGTTACAATTAATGACCGGTGGTCCCTGCACGAGGGCTAGCCTGTATCGCGGAAGGTTACATAAGATACCATTACCACAGATATTAAAATGCCATTGCCAATCAACTAAGTTAAGTCACTGTTCCAACGAAAACAACAAAATAAAAAAATCCATACTTTAAAAGTTTAGTAACCAATGTTTGTATCGTTCAAATCTTCGGCGTGCCACTCACGGCCACCGATCTATATATTGACCTTACCAAACGTTTGAACGGCTACTGCTATTAAAAAACGCGAAAGTTTGTGAGGATGGATGTATGTTAGTTACTCTTTCAGGGAAAAACTACCAAACGGTTTTAAATGAAACCTTACAATAACATAGCTTATACAAAATAACAAATAGGCTACTTTTTATCCGGGTAACACGCGGGCGAAGCCGTGGGCAGAGGCCAGTATAAACATATATATCTCTACTACGACAAAATTACAAATAAATAAATAATGTTGTACATTTTCACACAGCATCATAAAGCCTCTAAGCAGAGCTTGTATTATGGGAACTACATGACTGATATACTACTTTATATTTTTTTTATTTGTAATTTACACATCACCGTCGTTTTCTGAAGATGCCAAGGTCATAACGGTCAGATATCCTCCTGCTACATAACATCGTATCAGATGGAGCTCAGATAAAACTCGAGTAAAGATTATTCCATGACCTTTCCGACCTTGGGATGTCACGTGAGACGTAGCACAAACATTTTTATTAGCTTTTATTAATCATGTCTTGCATGCATCATCTAAACATCATGTTAAAATGAATGTTGTGTCTGTCATAAGATTGAGTTGAAACTTTGCCTAAGAACCTGTTAAGTTCCGATTGCAATGCAATTATTATTGCGACAGCGAGGGATCTGATGATGGAGACGTCAACGTTCGGCGGACTACGGCGCTATTTAGTATTTTAGTAAATTAAATCAGATCGCAGTCCGACTAATCATTTCATAAGTTTGCTATGAAAAGTAATATCATTAAAAAAAAACATTATAATTATCACTATATTACCCTTTTTTCAACGGCTTTGTGGAATATACACTTTTCAAGACCCTTTTTTCCTAATTTTAAAGAGTATTATATACGCTGTCAAATGTCCTAGTGATATCTTTCGACAAAGGGCGTCGCCAGGGCTGTGCATGGGTAAGCATAGCTCTCCTTTATGTATGAAGTTAGACTTACTCTCGCTATAACGCATTTTGATTTTTGCTTCACGGTTCGCTTTGCTCGCGGTAAATAACCCCCTTAATAGACAAAATCGTGTGAGACAAAAATGTAATTCAGCTTTTGCTCAAAGTAATTTGGACGGGACCTTACGCATTTTCCATTTGCAAAGGTTAAGGTGAGCCTCGTAAATATTCTCAGCCCTTTCGGACTTCGTAATTTAGCAATTACGACTTGCTATCTAGGATGGCACAATAGATCAATAAAAAAATATTCTTGTCTGTACACAGAATGAATAATGGAATTCAATTCACACTTGGCCTAGGTTTCAAACACAGCGTAAACCACTAAAATATTCACGGACAAATACTACGTTATTTTTACGTGCACGTTAAAATATTAATATACCAAAGTATCAGCAAGAAACTATTAATGGCTTCTACTCTAGCCATTTCATTTCATGGTCATCGTCATAAGAACTGCTGATTGATGTTTTTACATCATCCAGCTTACAAACATAACGTCAACAAGGCACCTTATAAATTCAAAACAATCACAGTAAGATGAAAACGTAACATTGCGTATAAACGAGCGTTTAAAAATACATTTGGACATAATCCAAACAATTTGCCGCGGCGGTGTTTCTAATATAAAAACAATTCTGCGTCTGTCTGTACAATTCTATTGATGCAAGGTTTTGTGGAAGCAGCACTTATCTCAAAGAATCACAAAAGAGTTCGTCAGCCACTCTCAATAGATACCGACAATCCAACGAACAAATGTCTTCCAACGTCTCAGCAGATAAAGTCAACTGTACTGCAAATGAAAATCATTCAAATTATTTGAAATTGTCTTAACTATTATCGAGCCTAGAAGAATCTGGTGATCAGAATGATAACGGCGCGCGCTGATAATCCCTTATAAAAAAATACGTGAGACGACGTCATATCGAGAAACGAGAAAGTTTGGATAATTGAAGTGTTTTTACCCTTGCATGGCTCTTTCTCACGCACATACTACTCTTTGTACAAGTTGTAGGACAAGGGCTGTCACTGACACGGTACAATTGATATCGCCGAATACAGGCGGCTTGGCAGCTAGGCGTCTACGTGGGTTGGGTGGCCACACTACAGGCAAGCAAGCTGGGCGGCTTGCTACGATCCATGACGGCCGCATAGGCGAGTCACTAAGCGCCAAGTTTGCTTTCATTGTTGGTGCACATAGCATCGCTCCACTACACCACTTAGGGCGACCAAGCACGTAGTGACTACCCGTCCTGCAGGCATGCTTTCGTTTACTCAATGGCATTGAATTGAATGGAATGGCAAGCCTCGAAACGTGAAGCCAGTGGCTTACAACCCATGGGCATCCTATCAAAAGCTGGTGGCACCTATAGTAGAGTTATTGCAGTAGACGAGTAGTCTTCTTAGCACGATGAACGGATTGTACGTCTATACAGGATTGGCCATTCAAACTGCCGCGCAAGCAAAGTCAGAGGGGTGCGCTACCTCGCACAACAGTGTTAGACTGTCACGTGGTGCGGGCACGGCTTGGAGACGAACCGCGACCGATGCAGAGATTAATCGAAGTGGATCGATGATCAGAAAATCTATCAACGTACAGACGTATCTTACAGACGGCATGAAATTGGTATTTTAAAGAGGTGACCCTTTTTTGTTGACTCTGCGTTCGATCAGTGACCAGCCTGTAGAGACATTGTGAGGTGGTGAAAGAACCAGTGTGGTGAAAGTATTCAGTTCGTTTGTTTGTATGACCAACTCTAGTGTCGGAGTTTTAAGGCCGCCTGAAGGCCCCTGAGCTTAACAACTTACATTTATTCAGGTGTCTTTTTACTCAGATCTTGTCAAGTCTCTTTAAGAGACTCATTAAGTCTTCACCCTTCAAGCAGAATAAATCGATTAGGGATAAGTTTAGCATACAAGTTATTTTATCTATAACTTTGGCTTAACGAGGCCGAAACCAACTTCTATACGTGCCCTCCGAAACTTGGGAGCACTCAGTTTCAAATGCCACAACCAGTCACCAATCCATAATATTATGATAGATTCAGTGCGGTCGCGCCGGCCCTTTCTACACAAAATATGTTTAACATTTTGAAGACAATCTTTTTGTTTTTGCCCTATTGTGCAAATGCTTTATGTAAACTTTTTAAGTTCAAAGAAGACTGAACGTTTACGAAGTTCGGAAGTTTTTAAGATGCTAACTACCTAACAAACTTTTCAAAGCAAACGACATTTTTAAATGGCATCTATTTCACAAAAGCCTGCAGTTATAAAAACGGGTAAATTTCCCAGATGATTAATGGCTCATAAAACCTTCTTCGTTATGTCAAAGTTCGTTCTTGGTCACCCTGCTTTATGTCAGTTATCAGCAGTTTTAGTCCGGCAGCTGAAATAAAACCAGCACTTTCAGCGCCTCAATCGATTGTGGAGATTATACACGGCGGATTGTATACGGGGGGGGTCGTAAGAATATTATGAGTATATCAAAAAACATGACCTTCTCGAATTTATATCATGCTGTGATAACTCTGAAAATTATTCCAGTAACTCCGTCACATTTCTCAGATTATGCTTTATTGGCAATACTCCAAAATGGTACGTCACGTAATGTCAACGCCTCCATGACGTTCTGAAGGTCCCCGATGGTCACAGCTGTCTATTTCTGTCTGGTGGTCAGTCTTCTTGTTTTCGGACATAAACGCACCGCCGCGGTTGCTGATAAACTAATAGGAATGGAACACACTCACACTCATTTATTTATCGTAGGAACTTTACAGTACACTTGGTTTTGTCAAATTAGACTAACGATACACATACACATACACAAAGAATCTGGTCAGTCATTAAAAGCCATTAAAACAGACACAACACAATGATTTCAGAATGGGTTTGGGTCAAATAAATTCGTTTAAATTAATTAAAATACAATACAGAGAATGTAAAATACAAAGAAAATGTGAAAATTATTATGCTACTGTTAAGAGGTATTCAGAAAGCAATAAGTATGTAATACCTAAAAAATAAATGATGTACATATAATGTCAAATAATAAAACTAAAATAAATTGTTCTCATGTCACATTATGGACCTCAATGCGGTAAGTCCGTGCAGACCTTAGTTCCAACACTTAAAAATAGAACACACTACCATAGTCCGTCCTGAAAAATACGATCTGTCTCTCCAAGATAATAGTGGATAGGCATCTTCTAGTCTAGACCTTCATCAGGTTAGATTATGGCCAAATAAAGGAAAAGTCTTGATTAAAAAAAGCTTACTTTCATGAGGCTTAGCACGAGGGCTTAGCAGAGACTTTTGTCTACAGAAGCGAAGACAACAGCTGCATCTGACGAACTCGATGACGGAGCAGGCGAGTAGCCGGCTACGACGCAAGAAATGCTAGTTCGATTCTGGCAGCGAAACAAATGTACGCATGATCTGCAGATATTTATTTGGTCTGGGTTTACTGGTACCACGTTACTCGTAGTTAATGATACTCACGACAGGGTATCCTAGTATAGGGTCAGGACTATATAATTGCCAGTTGGGTATTATATTTTATCAACACACGTAATGCGCACATACTATTTTTCGAGACTGGGTTCGAACCCGCTTCGGTTCCGAAGTCGAGGTACCGCCCACTATGCCTACACGGCTAAAAGATACGTATTGAGGTAAACATTATTACATCACTGGGCATTTCGCCAGAAATAGCACATCTGCAATGGTCTATGAGATTGCATCATCATCCCCGTTTTAGCCCTGGGCTTTCCTCCGCAGTCAGTGATCATTACTTTAATCCATCACCAGAAAGGAATGAGGGTTTGAGCCGTCTCCACACACCATTTAGATGGGAACTTTCCCACCTAAATGAAGGTGGAAGGAGGTGGGAACACAGCGATTTCCGCTGCGGAACAAAAGTTTGTATGATCTGCAAATACTTTGTACGTTGTGTGGTAGCATGGTACTCGTAGTTCCAGGTACACACCCTAGTCCCCTGTGTCATGGGACCAGGACTATGTATGTGGTTTCTGGGTGTGTATTATATGTAATATATAATTAATAAAAAAAATATAACCAAAGAAGAATACAATTTACGATACAGATAGAATAGACAAATAGGATGATTACTAAAAAGAGCTATTATGCAAAAAGCGTGCCAAACATAATGTTTGGACGTGACTACCCCAAACTCATGACGTACCCCTTATCCTTACAGATCTGTGTACCGAGTATGGATCTGTGGCCATCATGGGGATTACAGTCGTGAGCGTGTTTGTTTGTTGTATCATGGTTATGAACTTTGGCCAATTATAAAGATAGAAGAATATAAAATATTCGGATTCGTCATGCAATCCGAGCCAGCCCATCGCTGAACATTTTCAAATCCAAAGAGAAAGAGCCTTTCCTCTCTCTGTAATATGCTTAGGTACATTATGTATTATATTTATATATATTTGTATTTATGTATTAATAAGATTTAATTGTATTTATTTACGGTGTATGTGTATTTATAGCTAGTTCTAGTAGGTATGTACAATATGTAGTTTATTAAGATACAGTGGTATTTTGAGTATTTCGTTTCTTCTTTCCTGCCTTTGTATATGCCTCAACTAATATTTTGTTTTTTATTTCTGTGTACAATATATAATTAAAAGATAAATAAAATACTTTATTGCACATCAAATAATATTCCAGCTAAGATAAGTACAACAAACTTCGGCAATACTGTACAATCGATGGTCTTATTGTTATTTAGCGATCTCTGCCAGACAAACTTTGGATGAAATGGATTGTACGAAAGATTACAATTGATGAAAGATGCCGATCTTCGTGGCATCACGAGAACCCTATCCGAAAACTAACGCCGCACCTGACCTAGCTAGGTTTTGGTGCAGCATAAAGCTGAGACGGGGACCTATTTGACTACACACAACACAACATTTTAGTTTGTCTGTTTTTAGTTTCGTTTTGTTTTAAATCTTCATATGTTCTTTAAATGTTTTTAATCAGTGTATCTGTTTTGTGTTTATTATTATTTAGAACGAGCTGTTGTTCTGTTTTTTAATGCGACAGTTTTGTAACGACAACCATAGTGGAAGTAACACGTTCGACAATATTCATAGAACAACGAAATTGTAAAAAACAAACATGCTCACGACTGAATTCCCCATGATTGACTATGAATGAACCCACTCATTCATAATCAATTATGTATCATAAATTTATATGTAAGAAAATAGTTTTTATTTGTTTCTTTCAATTATTCTTTTTAATTTTAATAGATCTGACCAAAACTAACTTTTCCGTGTCATAAAGCGGTAATTTCAACCTCTGACGTCACTTATCATGTACTGATTGCGGTCGTCCTTGTCTTTTAACAGATACGGTATCTTTGCTTCTACGTTACGATTTTTGATTGAACACCTACATTTAGCTTGGTTCGTAGGCTGCCTTAAAAATCTGTCTCAATCACCGCTGGATGAAAGATGACAGGGCTACTAAGTAAGTATTGCTGATTGGCTCTCACATGAACGAATCAAATCAAATGTTTGTGACTATCCCCTTCTTGGTATCCTCAAAGATCTACTGTCTGAATCGGTTATGGAGACATCTGTGGCGCAGTGGGCGAAGGCCCGCCTGAGACGCAGAAGGTCGCGGGCTCGATTTCCGCCGCAGTACAAATGTTTGTATGATCTGCAAATATTTGTCTAGAGTCTGGGTGTTTTCTATGTATAATATGTATGTATTTACAAAAAAAAAACAGCATTATTATTATTATTCAATATAAGTCCATTATGGGGAATACAGTCAAGAGCGTGTTTTGTTTTTTTGAGTGCAATTTTGTTACCAAAAAGCACCAGTATGGTGAAAGAATTCAGTGCGCCTCGTAAATGCTCCCTTCCAATTTCGAGGGATATATCGTGATCACAGCTTTTTCACACCCAAATGTTTGTGTAGGTTTGATTGTATCTGACTCATGCCTTTGCTTGGACGGGAGATCATCACGAAATTCGTCACTGAGATAGACACGACACGCCCTTGAACCAGCACAAACCAGCTATAAATAGTCCTCATGCATGTTTCATCACCAAAAGCAGTTTGAAGCCGAGAGAAGCTCTGCTGAGCTGTCAAATTAAAATCTTAGTAAATCATACTACGAAAATTTTAACGAGTCAAATCCATGGTGACACACAATTTTTAAAGTGACACCTCAATTTAAAAAGTAGTGACAGCTAAACGAATCAAACTGTTTTCTATAACCAGAGAGTTCTATTTCCAAATATTGAAATTACTTTTTAAATATTGTTTATATGCAAGTGGCCAGTTCCGGAAACATACACTGCGCCCTAATGGCCTCAAAACATGTCTTATCGACTGCTATACCCGGTATCGACATCTTAACATGCTCTCCGAATCACGGAAGCGCTCAGTCCTAAACGCCACTACCAGCCACCCTACCAATGTTTGAACTTTGTGCTATATCCGGAATCGACATCTTAACATGCTCTCCGAATCACGGACGCGCTCAGTCCTACTACCAGCCACCTGTCAAATAGAAACGTATACGTTGCTCAACCCAGCTGATCTGTAAACTGGGCAAGCTACGCCAACCAGTGTTTAATAAACCTGTAAAGTCTACAGGTTTATTAAGCACTGGTTACGAAATCTATCTCGGATTAATAAACCGACTGGTCAAACAATCAAGGCCGCGTCATTATGTATCTGGATTTCCCTATCTGTATTGCAATATCTAATTAGGCGTTGTGCTAAACGCCTGTGGATATTTAATTAACTTTAATTTAAGTTAGTTCTTCCTGGTGGTTTAGTTGCCGACTCGAACGAAAGCCATGCAAATGATCGACAAATGGAATTATAAATTCAATTCAATGAATTTAAAAACATAACAAAAAACTGTTTTGGCCATGGTGGACATCCTCTGATACATACTCAGTGCGTAGATCTTTGAGGATACCAAGTAGGGGGTAGTCAGAGGCACGTCCAAACATTTGGCACATGCCTGCGTTTTGCAAGTAGTTAGCAATCGACGTAACAAGCACTTAGCCGCTAGTTAGGAACACTAATTGATGGAACATGCCTTCGATTTTTTGGTTTTTGGGCATGCCGGTTTCTTCACAATATGTTGATGGGTATAAATGCCGTTGAAATTTAGCATATTATGAGACTTTACATCCGTTATATCTCAGGGTCGGCAACGCGCGAGGGCTACTTCCGGTGTTGCAATCGTCCATAGGTTACAGTAACCGCTTACACAGGTGGGCCTGTATGCTTGTTTGCCAATTAAGTTGTAAATAAAAGTTCACCCACCTAATAGACCTACCTCTAAGGACTTCTTTAAGCCCAGAATCATGGAAGCTCAAGATGGTTTGCAGTGGCACTCTTCGGAGGAGATCAAGCAGTGGATTTTTATAGGCTTTATATAAATGATGATGACCGAGTTTCCTACCGATTTTTTTACATATTATCATGGCCACGAAATTACAGAACCAACCACTTATCAATGCAAACCACAAATTTAGCTCTTATCACACTATCGTAAGACACAAGTTTGATAAGCGCACTATCTATAGAAGCTGCGACTCAGCAACCTTATCGCGACCACATATGGTTGAGAATTGAATGATAATCTACCTAACCTCAAAAAGTCACATGTTATGTCACAAGATGTAGGATAGGCATTTTTAAAGTAAATTTTAGTTTTTTTTTTTATTAAAACTGTTGGTTGTTTTAAGACGATGATTACTGCCACCGAGCAGCCTCTTAACATCTCCGGAGGGTGTATGTTAAGAGGCTGACAACTGCGTAATTAGCATACAAATTTCGAAAGCAAGGTCATTGTATTAAAGCTTAAAACATACGCAAGACCATGGCGCTTAAAACATCGAGCCGACAAAAAATACGCGAAAATCTTTTTTGTCATCATCTCACTCAAACGAAAAAATTAAAAAACAACAGGATTCTTTAAATGAATTTAAGATTTTTTAAGATTTTTTTCATCAAGGTCTGATAATTTTTCCTAGCAAATGTTATTTCATTTTTTAAGTCAATGAGACAATTAGAATGGGTAGACCTCGCTGAACGTACTCTGACCAAATTGGAGACGTTCTGTAGAAAGGCCGGGTTAAGAGTAACCTTAAAAAGCGAGCATGCAGTAAGAATGTAATGAGAGTGATTGAAGCAGAAGAGGTATGTCAGCATCGTAGCGAGTGGAAATCCGTGGTCACTACCTACCCCTCCGGGACACCGGCGTGAGTGTTTGTATTAAAAATGTTTATCATTATTATGTTTTTCCTTAGCCGAATTCGCTAAAAACTTCAGGAAAAAACTCTTTTTAGAATTAAGCTCGCCTTTGACATTAGTCATATCATTTTGACTTGTTGACGTATTGACATGCCCAAAATCTCATACGTTCTCCAGTAAAATTGGGTTGCCATTAATTAAAAAAAAAAAAAAAAAAAAAAAAAAAAAAATTGGGTTCGTCAGCCACCAATGAGAGAACCAAAGGGCAGAACATCAAAGCTCTCATTAGTGGCTCAATATAACATTAGTCTAGTTTTTTTTACAGTCGCTGTTGCTGAAATCGGCTAGGACGTTATCATCATTATGTTATCTTTTGCAAGTGTTGATTTGTGTGTAGTAAAGAATAAAGATATTCGGCACATGCCCATGTTTTGCTGAGTACGAGTAGTTAGCATTTCACGTGATAGCACAGAATAATCATAGGTTACCTATCGCCACTTGATTAGAACATTAACTGATGGCACATGCCTCCGAACTTTTGTATCTAGCTAGAGCATGCGGTTCCCTCGCGATGTAGCTCATACGAGCTTTACTATAAATTACAAATTTGTGGTTTCCAAAAGTAGGTAATTAGATTCCGAAAATGGTTCTACCTACTTAAATACGCTCTGACCTTCTAAACTTTCAATCGATCGAATTTTCAATCGATGCCTAATATTTCTCGTCGAGAGAATTGATCGACCGCATCTGCAGAGTTTGATAAAAGCCGAGGAAATATAAAAGATTGCTTTTGCGTAAGGACCGGATAAGACCGCCCATTGTGCATTTTTTTTTTTTTTTTGTTCTTTTATTATGTTTCTACATGCGTTTGCCATAAGAGATTGTTTGTTTGCTTGTCTGTTACCATATCTCCGGAATGGTTAATCCGATTGACATGCAGTTTTTTGCAATCGATTTGTAAGAATTCAAGGATGATTTTCAGATAGGCTTTATCACCACAAGTTACCAGAGGACGATGCAATAAACGATTGAAAACATGTCGAGAGTTTTGACATTTTCAACATCTAACTAATTAGGTTTTATGTGTAATTATTTAATTGGCTAGCCATTTAAGCATTATGTTTAACCCGGCGTCATGGAGTTTACACAAGATCTGACCCACAGACCAAATTGACAAAAATTGTGCAACAAGTTTGGCAATAATTATTATATTAAAATGCCAAGTTCATGTGAGTGAATTAGCTATAGGCAGGGCCGGCAACTTAACATGCTGAGACGGTGAGAGGTGCGGGTTCGATTCCCGCTACGTGACAATCAGGACTATGTATGTGACTGTTGAATGTTGGTTTGTTTTTTGTTTGTAAAACATTTAAAAGGTCAGAGTTTAAATGTCGTTATTGGTCACCCATTCAAATGGTCATCTAGCAGGATATCTTTATAATCTAGCTAATCTTTTTATATGAGCCAGTGACTGAAATTCAGTAATTAACTAGATCTGTGTGCCCACTGCAAAAAGTCTCCTCCAACCACTCTCACTTGTCTAGGTCTTGTCCATCACTCATCCACGTTCTTCCTGCCTCATTGATGCACCTCATGTCTGTACCTCATTGATGCAGTTAAATCTTGAAGAAATTACAATCTGGTATGTAGTTCTATAGCACAAAATAAAATTTTTTTGTTAACCTCTATGTGCCCTACTGCTGGAGAAAAGGTAAAGAAAACTATTCCATTTGGCCTAGTATATGAAAGTTTTAAACTACTTTAAAAAAATATTTATTTACCGTTTTAACTGTCATACATGACACTGCATTGAAAATCTTTACAGCATAGGAATAATTAAGAAAAGTAAAAATAAACACCAGCTAACAAAAAATTTTTTTTCATAACTTTTGTAGTAATATCATCCAGACAACCTTTGGATGGAGAGGTTTGTATCTGTATCAAAATTTAAGCATTGCATTGCATATAAAGTGAGCCTTCTGCATTAAATTCCTTTATCAATCTTAAGGATGTGGCGAACGCAGCTTTGCAACTTCAATTCATATATCATGACCTTTTTTTGGCTGATGCAGGCCTGTGCTTGCGTGATACCAATAATAGCCAATCCAATTTTTTTATAAATTTGGTGGTTCCATAATACCAAAACAAATGACTGAAAACTTGTTTTATTTTTAACATTCTGTAACTGAACAATATAATCTATATATCTAATCAAACAATATGTAAGATATACTCTTTTCTGAGCCAGATAGCAAGTAAGTAGTAATTTAAAACCACATAAACTCCTATAAAAATTGTTTTCTCTACCATTCATTTGTTTAAAATAACTATGGCATACCATTTAGGTTTTAGAGAAAAGAAAGTGAAAGTCAAAAACCCTACCATTCTGTAACTCTTCACTTAGATCACTTGGATGGGTGACTGTTTGTCCTTTATTGCAACTAGATAGTGCTTTAGTTTCAGTAAACTATAATATTGATTCATAGTGATTCTTATAATCTATAATATATATACTATATACTATATATACTAGTTATGCCCAGTTATGATATACTATATATGACTTAGTTATGCCCAGGGGAGGCCTATAGATTGGGATACTGGAACACTGTTGTCATCGACCCAGAGTCCTCTGCTATTTCATGGAGTTGGGCTGGTGGGGTCAGGTTAGAAAAGGGATAGTGCACAATACACCCCAATGCGGAAGGTCTTAGTTACTTAAAATAATTATTAAAAGGCCTCCTGTGCTTATCGGTACAGAGCCCTATAAGATGTCATTGATCCATCTGAAATACTGTAGTATAATATTGCAGAAACTTGTTAATTATTTTTATGTAATACTGCTTACAATTAATGATAAATAAAATGTAAGGTTATGTTGTAACTTCAAGATTAATTATTCTCAAGATTTCAAAATATTCAATTCATTCAATATGTGAGGCTAGTTATTAATTGTATAAATAAATAACTATATGAGGTAAACATTGGAAATTGACTAATTAGAACTTAATTAGCCAAGATTGTGTAATGTTTACTATTGTTAGGTTACAGAAAAGAGGAGTAAAAGATGAGACTTCTAAACAATATTGTTTGTTTACATGTGGTGATGGACTAACCTGCCAGGGGTTGACTTTAGGAATGGGCGCTTCGACAAATGTTTTAGGCTGTATGTCCGACTGCTGTGAATGTGACGCTGACTGCTGCGGATGATCCATGTGAGATGGAGCAGCTTTGTGAGGCCTCGGAGGACCTCTCCGTTCTTTCTCCCGCCTGCCTTTTGCCGGCTTCCTCGCGTGGGACATCACTGGCACGAAACCTTCCTCCTCCTCTCCGTCTTCCATCACCTGCTGCTTGACAGGAGTATCGTCCACCACCTCAACAGGTGGCGCCTCTATGTTCTCCTTATTGCTGTCACCCCCTCGAAAGTTCAGCACTGAAGCGTACGAGGGTCCTGCGCCCTCGACGGATACACGAGCGGCCATGCCGCCACCGCCGTCCTAGTTATGTAAGCCCGGGCGCGCGCTCCGCGCCGACAGACGATCACGAGCGCGCCTCCATGCCTTTCAACACAGCTGCATGGTCGCGGGGCTAACCCACAAATCGCAGAACTTTCCCGATTGACCCGACCGATCGAACCGCACTGAAGGTCGAATTGTTAAACTGAATACTAGCACGAAACACTAGCGCAGATGGTGCAACCAGAGGAATTATTCGCGTACTTTTGAGGCACACCGGACTGACCCTGGATGGACCGTATTTACATCGAAAAAATGCACTTCCGTCGTCCCGTACCACCTTTTACGGCACACTGAACGATCCACGCACACTATCTTTATCGATGTTCTGTTCCAATAACACTGAAAAACGCTATGGAGACCAGAAAATCACTTTAGAACCATATTTTGTTCACAATCACACATGTGGTCGGACGCCCAAAAAGGGATTTTTCCGCAACACACACGGAACTTGCAGAAGGCTGTGACTTCTAATTTTACATAGACGACATTTCGCCACTAGATGGCGTTAATACAAATTTATTTACAATGCGTTCAAAAAATGTATCAGTCTAAAGCAGTTCAGAAGGAGGTACGAAAAAAAAAATTCAACAAAATAAAATTTAATTTTACGACGGACATACCTAATTTATTACAAAACTGGCTCTTAAAAATATTGACGTATTTCAACTTCAACTTCCCTCCTAAACCATCAAGCAAGTAGTTTCAATGAGTATCTCTACCGGTCGATGCTTCAATGGGAACTCGCTGTTATTATATGGATTGCCTTTAAACTGAAATCAGCATTAACATTAACTTAATATATCGTACGTACTCCGAAATATTTGCAACTACCTATCATCAATAACTTTCGGCGACTACCGTTTAAAATTTCAGCTGTCCAAGATCTCAATTTTTACCACAGACTTCTAGCGATGCTAACACAGACTAGTTAGGGATGCTACGTATGGAAGCCAACGCATGTGACACTTTTTCGTCGAAATGGGTTGCAAAATTAGCCGTTCCGAAAAGCCCTTTTATCTTAAATTAAAGAAGTCAAGTCAGGTCAAGTCAAACAAGAACTCAAAACATTATCGGTCAAAGAATTTGTCATCCATCGCTCTTATACACTTCAACCAGTTCGTGAAGTGCGGGTAAGAAGCTAGCTTGAGCTCTTTCTTTTGGCTTCGGAAGTCACTACTCCCAAGTCTCTTGGTTTTGCACTTCGATTTAAGGTAAGACTTTCAGCGGCTTCAAGTTCACCTTCACGGCTTTCGATGGTTTTTAAGTTTGTAATCACAAAAACTAATTTATTTTTCTTTTAAGATATAACAACAAATTAAATATTTTCGGATTTTTCCCTTTACTTGTATGTACTGTGACACCTTTTTTCTAGTTAAATTTCATGATTCTAGGTCAACGGGAAATACACTGGTTTTGATTTATTTGCCAGTATCTAAATATGTCGCATAAATGGCCATAATTTTAAAACGAAAAATTTCACTCTTTTCGTTCGTCGAGTGTCGTATGTACATACCTACGACACTAGAAAATTAAAGTGATCTAAAATATACAAAAAAAGCAAATCAACTATAGAATAGCAAGTTGTCGCAATTCTTAAAATGGGCCTACCTACTTGGTGGTCCAAATATTGACGATCAAGAAAAGTATTTAAATATCAACCCATGGGATATTTCTTGTATATACCCTGGAGGTGAAAATTTAATTTTGTACCACGTGTATAATTAAAAAACTATTAATTCATAATAAAAATTAATTCATTTTGTTTAACCACATTGTTTACCTATAGAGAAAATATCCATATAAGTAATTAAATAAAAAATAAATAAATAATCCACTTAATTAATATCAATATACGAACTTAAGCTTGTTCAAATAAAACTCAGTTTTTTTTTTTACGAAAATGACGTGTTATCAGGATTAGTTGGACAATACATGCCTAAAAAGTTTCTACAACCTCTACAATGATGATACACATCCTTACAAGACCTCAAAATATACGGTAACGGCACACAAATCCAGCAGCAGAATATGCAAAGAAGAAATGCGCACATATGCGTGCATAGAGTAATCTTTGTTGTGACTACCGTCATACCAGCATATCCACACTCGGGGCATACAGCAGGAATGGAGGCGAAGCCGAAATGGTATACTCTCGTAGGCGGTGGAGGGACAGGACTATCCACATAAATATCAAAGGCCGTAGCATAATTCGGTGGTGGCGTATGTTGCACAAACGATGGGGATGGTATAAAAGTCCCCATCAGTCGAGGCCGGCGTCGAGCAGCTATTTGTCGAAGCACAAACGAATAGGATGGCGGTGCACTGGACAACGAATCAGGTGGAGTTATTTCTCCTGACTGCAGTTGACCATTTTGCAGTGGTGATGATTTTAACCTACTTATTACTGCTAAACTTAGAGAGCTCTCGTTTAGCTTGGATAAAGCTTGAATGAATAATGTTGGGGGCTGGCTGGGCGTGACTAATGAGATAGGTGAAGGTAGATTACTACGAGGTTGACTTGTTATAGGACTCTGATAGGATGGTCTTATTATCAAAGGCAGTAACAACTTATTGACAACCGATTGATGGGAAGCAGTAGTGGGCATATTGAGAGATCTAGGAGTCATGGGAGTATTGATTTGGATGTTGGAATTCTGCAAAGTGATACAATTATCGAGCATTTGTTCGTTTTGTGTGGCTGTGGGTGTAGCTCCTGCATCATTGCTGCAATTTGGTTCCCTGCTTTGATCCATTTCGCACCGGTTCTCTTAGACTCAAGTGTGTTTTAGGCTTAATACAAGTAGTTCTGCTCCAATTCCAACTCATGAAAATGATGTTAAACTAAATTAATTTTAATATGCAATCCTTTGTTTACTAATAATTACTAATCCATTCTGAATCTGACGTCGAAGTGCCATCTTTTTTGCTTCCTATTTTTTTTTTTATCTGTGAACGGTTATTTGCATGGTTTAAGAAACAATAATTTGTCTATGCGCACAATAAATTTCTAGATGCATTCTAAAGAACCATTTCCGGAAAAATGAAATTTATTTCTTGAATTCAAGAAATAAATTGACTTATAGTTTCATTCTTGTTTCAATTCAGCAATTTATTTTATCCTCCTTAATAATATTTACTTTTATAGTAGTTTGACTTACGTTTCTAATTTTTTGGATCTGGCAATAAATTAATTTAACTGTCAAAAATATGGTTATTTCCGGTCTTTTCACTCCTTCGTGGCATGGCGGATGGTCTATACCGCCGCTTTTAGTGTTTTTTAGGAGAACAATCTTCGCTAATAAAGCGAAATGGTAAGTTTATGTCGACTTCAATGTGTTTATCATCGATATTACGACAAAGTGATGAATTTCTAACTAGTGCAAGTGATTGTCTTGTTCGATAATATTTCTTTGTTCGAGACACGTGTTGGTCCGTAAAATTGTTATATTTTCATGATAATGACGGATTTTCGCAAGAAATTACTATTTATCAGTGGCTCAAAAGTGTAGTGCAGTGTTATATCGTGCGGTTCAGGAGTACAAATTGCAGAAGCAAGCATTACTTGATGGTTATAACCTGATCGTTTCGCGTTGATGATCATGCCGTTTTCATCATGTTTACTTCGTAATTATCGATTGTAATGCGTGTAATCCATGGATTGAATTAAATCAATGTCATGGATTGCTGCATAGACGCACCTATATTATTACGCATTAACGTTTTGAGGTTAGGTTTTCCGCCATCGATTACCATTTTCTCGTTTATCACACTTGGGAGGTACTTGATTATTAGTTATCATGTCCCGCAAATCAACATTTAATCTCAATTCAGCTACTGTAAAGATGAAATTACATGAAAAAAATATTTATCACGACAAAAAATAGCAATTTTAGTGAAGTATATGATGGTAGGACTGTTTGAAACAAATATTAATTAGAATAGCCTACTTATAAGTAAAACTGAACCAGAAATTCCCCACGCACCTTTCTAATTCATCTATCTAGAATATTTTGAGAACAATAACAGCTCGTTCTCAGTTTCACAAAGAAATATGTGACGCGGACTGTTGCAATGATATAATTCTATTTCAGAGTCTATCAGTTGCCCGACCACTTGTGTCGGTGTACTCGGAGAAGAGTGAGGTCATCAAGGATGCCTCCCTCCCCCTCCCATTCGTATTCAAAGCCCCAATCAGGCCGGACCTCGTCAACAATGTCCATGTCTCTATGTCCAAGAATGCGAGGCAGCCTTACTGCGTCAGCAAGGAGGCAGGTATGTCTGACATCTTTCTTTTTTAGATTTACACTACACACTGCCAGTTTTGAGCTTGTTTTGATGGGTAGGGTAGTCACATATACACTTTATGAATAAATCCTCAAGGGTTTTATTAACCTATTGTTTGATTTTGAAACAATGCTGTCTCTTCATGATATGAATTATTTCAAATTCAACAGAAGAGAACAAAACACTGTTTAACTAAACAACTAAAAATCTGTAAGTTACACAATAAAAACTAGTCGACTGACCCATCACTTATGACACTAGCAAAAACTAGTGACACACTGAAAGCTATGCAAAAATTTTGCACTTTATGTCCACGCCCATTGCGCCACAATGCCACTGGGTGTTACTGCAAAAAATTGTGCTATAAGAATGTGCTGACATGGCGTTCCGTACGAGCTGACATAGCATGGACGGGTGCAAGGTTGACACTACAACAGTAAATTTGAAAATGATTTTGACCTGCCGCTGTCTGTACTTAATATATTGGTTTTCTCTGTTATAGTGAGAGGATCTCATCCTCACCAAATAGTAGTTTGGTGGGGATGTCAACCAACTGACATTAACTCACTGTAAAATTTAATTTTAAATACATTTTTTTAAGTCCAGTAACATCAAATACATGCCGTTGACATTTATGTTGACACTGACCATACCTAGTATATATGTGTAGTCTACAGCTCTGCATATTGCAGCCCTTCTCAATAAATAACACAGCATTACAACCAAATACTAGAATGCTACTCAAGATTTAAGTATGGGTGGAAAGATATGCTATATGCAGTGTATAAAGTAAGTAAGTGCCACTTTCTAACCGTCCATAAGTTATAATTAAAGATTGAGTTAGGTTTCTGTACTCAGTGGTTATGGATTCTATCTTAGTTTCAGAGCAAAGCTCAGTCTTCTACTGGTGTTCTTAATTTGTCATGGTTTTCAGGTCACCAAACCAGTGCTGAGTCTTGGGGTACTGGCCGTGCTGTAGCCCGTATTCCCCGTGTCCGTGGTGGTGGTACCCACAGGTAAGTTCTACCTATATTATTAATTACCTTAGGGCTAGATGTTGCTGTGTGAAAAATATATCTTTTGAGCAAAAGAGTCTTTCCAATTTCAATTAGCTAGCAAGATGCTTAACTATATTTTTTAAGAAATATAAAGTTCATTTTCTAATCTGCATCAGTGAGGTAAACTGTATAATCACAGACCGTTGAAACAAGAAATGAATAGCCGCAACATCCAGAAACAAACATTAATTGCTGGTTAAACTGTAATGACATTTTAAAGATGTAGTTTTAGGAAAAAACACACTTGCACTTAATGTCCACGCCCAGTGCGCCACTATGCCGCTGGGTGTTACTGCGAAAATAAGTGCTAAAAAAACGTGCTGACATGGCGTTCCGTACGCGCTTACATAACATGGACGGGTGCAAAGTTGACACTACAATTTTAACGGTTCATGTACCTACCTTCCTATATATTATTTTAACACATACTAAACTGTGTACATGAGAGCAATAAATATGAATAAGAATAACAGTAGGTGTGATTGTCTAGGTCGGGTCAGGGTGCGTTCGGCAACATGTGCCGCGGTGGGCGCATGTTCGCGCCGACCAAGCCGTGGAGGCGTTGGCATCGCCGCGTTAACCTACGCCAACGCCGCGCTGCCGTGGCTGCGGCCGTGGCTGCGACCGGTGTGCCCGCGCTCGTGCAAGCCAGAGGTTAGATAACGTGAATTGATATGCCGTAACCTATAGCTCTCACATAAGGACCTGGTACGCATTTTTGTGTGCTGGTTGCATACATTGAATTCTTGGTACTGGCATTCTTTATATTGGTGTCAAAAGCTGGTGATATATTAGGCAAGTACTGGCAATCCATATCATCATCATATACAATTTGAATTCTGTCTCATGATGCTAGGCAATCGCAAATAGATTTCGCCTTCTTGCTGAGAAGTGGGGAGGGTGACTCATGCAGGCACGCGAAACACGAGTTTACGTGTTTGCTAGTACGGCGGTCTATTTCAGCTATCTATAGGTATAAGCATGTATCTATAGATAGCTGAAATAGACCACCCTACTATAAACTCATTGTTAAGACATAGTTGTGATGGATATGTTTTACCGGCATCATATGCACTTAATGTCCACGCCCAGTGCGCCACTATCCCGCTGGGTGTTACTGCGAAGATGAGTGCTA
Organism: Perizoma affinitatum; assembly: GCA_961405105.1. Lineage (NCBI taxonomy): Eukaryota > Metazoa > Arthropoda > Insecta > Lepidoptera > Geometridae > Perizoma > Perizoma affinitatum. The sequence continues at coordinate 14,975,637 of OY560186.1, read as the reverse complement.
CATTAACGTGCTGACATGGCGTTCCGTACGCGCTTACATAGCATGGACGGGTGCAAGGTTGATACTACAATTCATATTATGCTCCTTAAACGATATCATTATACCATGACTATACAACGTGTTATACTATTCTCCTGCTGACGTTTAATTGACCTTTTAAGAGGTTTTACCTATTCGCTTTAAGTCTTGGTATTGGTTTTAAGTACAAACAAATTCACTCCAAGATAACGTAAGTAATTTTATTTACTTCAACATACAATGATACTTCGCTAAATGCGTGTTGGGTAACGACTGGTGTGCCTACGTGCTATCCCTCAGTCGCTAGCCTAAAATGCGATCGTAGCACGATTGCATGTGTGCGTACATGAATGCTACAAGGTCTACATGGAAACTATTCATGCAACTCTCCAAACATGCAGTGCTACACTCTTTCTACAGACTTGCATTGGTTCTCTCAAGCTGTGTTCCAGTCCTGCCATGGTCTAGTAAAATGTTGCCTAAATTGTTCATCCCTTTACCCAGGTCACTTGATCGACAAGGTACCAGAACTGCCCTTGGTGGTCTCCGACAAGGTGCAAGAGATCAACAAGACCAAGCAGGCGGTCATATTCCTCAGACGCGTTAAGGCGTGGTCTGATGTTCTGAAGGTATGATCAGGCATTTATTTATTTATATAATAATTATTTATTTATTTTGTCATCAATCATAATTGGATCATTCTGTTAATATTAGTTATGTAGGTACCTCATCTTTGTTTAGCCGTAAACCAGAGACATAGAAAATGCTTTATTGCACAAGATAAAACAAGCCCAGGCGAACTTAATGCTTATTAGCATTTTTTTCCAGCTAACCTATGTGTAATGAAGAATGGGGCGGTAGTGCTTTTGGCTAATTTCCAAAATAACATTTTATTATTGAAATAACTAGCTACTTAAAATAGAAGTAAACTACATACTTAAATGGTAATAATTCATACTTAAATACATATGTATATCATAAATGCTCAATTAAGTTTTTGGTTGATTTTCCATTTCAAAATGTTGTGTGCTCTTAAACATGGTGAAAGGATTCACTACACATCGCCACACATAATCGCCGGGAGAAATCGAGTTACACCATTTGTCCTGAATTTGTATTATGGCAGAATTATATTTTCTGTTAATTTTATTTGGGACTAGAGAAGAATTTCCTTTGACAACAATCTTTTTGAACTTTTTCAATATTGACATAGACTTTGGAAAACAATACTACCAACAAGATTGTTGTAGTCAAGTTCTAAAATTATTAACCCAGACAGGGATCGAACCTGCGACCACTCTTTGTATGAGGGAACACTAACAGCTTTGCATCTCCTTTGTTTATTTTTTTATTGGTAATCAGCAGTGTTAACTTATAATCTAGGAAAAAAACATATATTAATTAAAAGGCCAAACCAGATAACGCTCTAAATACGTTTTAAATTATAAATGAGTCAAAAATTCTTACAACCAACTAACATATCTGGTTCTTTGAATATATTTGGTCATACTCATAGTTCCTGATACCAACGACACAGGGAATCCTAGTGCGGGGTCAGGACTATGTATGTGTTTGTTGGGTGTTTATTTATGATTATTTTGTTTTAGGTCTACAAATCTCAGCGTATGCGCGCAGGAAAGGGTAAGATGCGCAACCGTCGCCGCGTCCAACGCAAGGGACCCCTCGTCATCTACAACAAGGACCAGGTATGTGTCTCAAGAGATACTGGATAAAATCTGGTTGTTACTGAATAGTTAATAATTTCTGAAACGCCTTATCTGATTGCTATCCAGTTTTTTTGAAATTGATCATTTTGACTTTAAGGATCATTCTTAGATAGGTTTCATCGCCACCTGTCACTAGGGGGCGCTGCAATAAGACGATGGAAAACACGTCGGGGGTTTTAAAATTAAGCTGTGCATTTATTTTTTAAATTGTTCAGTTAGGAAGTAACAGGATTTCTCTTGTATTGGTATCGGTCCAAGGTGCAATTAGCCAAAAACCCAACTGAACCAAAAGCTTTGGGCTACCTGCAGCCCGCGTTTTCTTTTAAATCTTATTTTAATCCCTCAAAAGCCTTACTCTCTACATAGTATATGTATTGAGCTACGAACGCGAGGGTACATTGCATCACCTCCCATAGGAAACATCGGCGGCTCACCATGGCCAACGGTGTGTCGACTTGAGGATGACATTTTTTATTAACCTATATTGTCCCACTGCAGGACAAAGGTTTCCCCTTATTCCAAAAATGTCAATAGGCATTCATAAAAAAAAAGTGGCAAACAAGCACATGGTTCACCTGTTAGTACGCGGTTACCGTAACCTGTAGACCGCTTGCAATACCAGGGGTATTACTTGCGCTTTGCCGACCCTGAGACATAACTGGTAAAAAGTCTCATGTGCCTGTAATTTCGCTGGGACCATACATAACCTTCCTGCCAGAACACAGCATTGCGAGCATTACTGCTTGGCATCAGAAATCGGTATGATGGTGGAACTTCTTATGGCAAGCGCTTTATTTATTTAAAATAGAACTTCTTATGACAAGCGCTTTATTTATTTAAAATGATGGTCAATGTCACTCAACATGCTGATTCAAAGAGATTAATATAAGTTTGTAGGATGTAAAAAATGAAAATCTATTTGTGTCCAGGGTCTGACCCGCGCTTTCCGCAACATTCCCGGCGTGGATATGCTGAACGTGAACAAACTGAACCTGCTGAAACTGGCACCGGGAGGACACGTCGGGCGGTTCATCATCTGGACGCAGTCCGCGTTCGACAGGCTCGGTGAGTTCAATTATGATTGTATTTAAATAGCTTGCACTATAATGTATAAGTTTCATATATATATTTACCTACTTACCCAAAATAATTTTATATTCTGCTATGTTAGGTATAATCATGATGTGTACATTTGTTTTGGAATATTGTACGGATCGAAAATTTAGTTTTTAATTTATTATGTTTTTGTATTTGACTATAGTCTGTTGTGTGCCATATTAAATAAATATATATCCCTCAAAAGCCTTCCTCTCTACATAGCATATGGATTGAGCTACGAACGCGAGGGTACATCGCATCACCTCCCATAGGAAACATCGGCGGCCCCACCGAGGCCGTCGGTGTGTCGACTTGAGGATGACATTTTTGCTACAAGCTTTACTTAATTTCCATGCACTAGTACGTCGTCAAGCGTAAACTTGAAAATTTGCTTTAGTGTTATAGGATAACTAAGCGTTAGATATTTGCCTAGACCTCCTGGACTCGAGGGTTCCAGCCCCGCCTAGGATTTAATTTTTGAGATACTAAAATAACATGTCAACTTATTTGCTTATTGTTTGCAGACCCTCTGTTCGGCTCATGGAAGACGCCGTCCAAGGAAAAGAGCAACTTCAACTTGCCCCAGCCCAAGATGGCCAACACCGACCTTAGCCGTCTGCTCAAGTCCGAGGAGATCCGCAAGGTTCTCCGCGCACCCAAGTATGTATAATATATTGACACTCAACTGCTGAACGAGGTAGTAGAATTAGAGCTTCTTGTGAAAGAGCTTGTCCGGGGAAGTAGTTCCACCATACCTATTTCCAGCTTTCCCTGTGTCATAGGTATCAGGTGCCGTGGTACCACAACACCCAGATCCTAAACAAATATCTGCAGAACAAGCAAACATGTCGCGCTGCGGGAATCGAAACCGCACCTGTTGAGTCGCCATAGAGTTAAGACAACCATAAACAGAGTAATCAATATTAACAATATTAGTGTGGCCCATCTTCTAAATGATGACATCTCTATACAGAGCATTGGGTTATGAATACCATGATTACATAATCACGTTGACTTATCCTGACCACATCCCTTATCAAACAACCCCTGTAATACCCCCTATGTCTCTCTGATCTGAACATTTGTTTGCAGCAAGCGTGTGGTCCGGGCTACCCGGAAACTGAACCCGTTGACCAACTCGAAGGCCATGCTGAGACTGAACCCATTCTCGGCTGTGCTGAGACGGAAGGCCCTTCTTGACCAGGACAGAAAAACCAACATCAAAGCTCTTGCACTTGCTGAGAAGCAAGGGGTAAGTTATGCACTTTTTTCCTGATTATGTAGCATTTTTTGTTTATTATTTTGAGTTACTAGATTGCCTAAATAAGTCTAAAATATTCTCAGAAGTATGATTCATGCACAAAAACTTTCATTACGTTTGTCATTGTTCTACCGGTCCATATACAGGTATGTACTATGTAACTGCTCGAAAATACGACGGAAAGTTAAAAAAAATAGAATCTGAGAAAAAAGTCAAAGCAATGTGAATTTGAATAGTTTTCAAACAGAGCTTTTATTATCATGTCTTCTCCCCTAGTTAATAAAGTTAATTTTTTTTTCATCATTACTTAAACGCTTTTAAGCTTCAATATGAACTTTAAAAAGCGCTTACCTAACATGATGATTTTGAATAATTATCTGTTATAAGTTCAGTTTAGAGGAATGGTCAAAACTTGCGTTTATAGACTTGAAGCAGAACAATCCCAGTTTAACAACTTTGTAACCATGTGAAATCAATAAATGTATTGAGCATATCATTTATCCACATTCAAAACATATAATATAGTGTGTGTGTATAAAGGCCTTGTCAGATTGTTACTTTTTGTAAAATTAAAAAAAAAAAACAAGTGAAGTATGCTTGTATGAAAAGAGCGTCATGGCATCTATCAAATGATGATATTCTCTATCAGAGCATTGGGTTATGATAACCATGATTATGTAACACGTTGACAATAACTGATCCCTCAACCCTTCCCATCTCGACCGCATAACACTTGACATATCTAACCAGCGCCTGTTCTCCACAGATCAAGCTCTCCCCATCAGACCCTGCTGTCCGCGCTCAAGCACTCCGTGAGAAGCGTGGAAAGGCCATCAAAGCAGCTATTGCTAAGAAGCCCAAGAAACCAGCAGCGAAGAAGACACCTCCTCCCCCTAGGAAGAAGGCTGCAAAGGTCGCTAAACCAGCTAAACCAGCTAAAAAGTGATGGGACTAATAAAAAATTATAAACCTATGGTTTTTTTTCTATAAAGTAACAAACACAAATTGGGAACCTCATCCTTTGTTTGATGTCAATTTAAGAGCAAACTAGCGTCACGAAATAGCAAAAAGGTTCCGAGGTCAATGATAGATAGGTAGGCCCCGCTAGATTTCATTTAAAATGAAGTGTCTCATTGCTGAGGTGACTCACGGTGTGTGCACAGAACAGCAGTTCTTTGACAAGACTGGAAAAATATATAACGCCATCTATTATTGAGTAGTAAAATGATTATATATTTATTCAGGCATTACTGCAACATGAGTAGAGATGCTCAACATCTATTGGCGAGTAGTGAGAACTTGTGTTCAAGCATAATTAACCACGCTGGCTATGCGGGCGAGAAGTCTGCTGCGATGCAAGTTCGGTTTCCGCAGCGGGACGATTGTTGGCATAATCTTTGTCTGGTTGTTGTAGTAGGTACCATGGCATTCATAGTTCCTGATATCCACAATACAAGAAATTCTAGTAGGTGGAAAAATATCTAGCGCCATCTAATATCGAGTAGCAAAATGATTATATTTATTCCGAAAAGCCTGATTTTAGATATTACTGCAACATGAGGAGGTTCCACGACATCGGAGGAGGTGGCGAGTAGTAAGAACTAGTCTTCAGGCTTTGTAGTGCCGGACGAAATCCGCCTTTTAACGTAGATGAACAACTTGCCTACAAAAGATGTCGCTTTTGCAGCTAAAAAGCTAATGAAAAGAGAACGAATACAAAATGCTGCAAATGCAATGTTTCAACGTGCAAGTGTTTTAAATAAAATCATATACTTACCTAGTTGAATTTCGCATGTAAGATTAATTAAAATTAACTAAAGCTAATTTGTTTTATGAAGCATTTTTTTTATTAGTGCAATAAATAACTAATCTGTATGATTTAAATTTATTTTAATTATCCATTCAAATGACTAAATCTAAGCAAAGTCCCCCGACTAGCAACAACTAGTTATACAAGCTTTGCACCATAGGATATAGGGACATAATTTCCCACCATTAAAATAAAATATAGGGAAATATATTCTCACCAAAAAAAACGATTTTCATGTTTTTTTAGTATTCGATTAAACACACTTTAAAAATACACCTAAAAGTGAGGTGGATCCGTTATAACATCTTCGGTAACTTTTATACAGCGTCGCATTTGTTTATGGGTTATTTAACCATTCTGGCGAGGCAGGCGAGAAGTCCGCTGCGATGCAAGTTCGGTTGTTGAACGACGATCGTCGTTCAACAATGATCGTTCGGACGATTGTTGGCATAATCTTTGTCTGGCTGTTGTAGTAGGTATGACATTCATAGTTCTTGATACCCACAATACAGGGAATTCTAGTGTTGGGTCAGGATTGACCCCACACTAGAACAAAGTCAGAAATTAAAAATATAACATACTGTGGCGCAGTGGGCGAAGGCTCACCTGAGACGCAGAAGGTTGCGGGTTCGATACCCGCCGCGGGATACACATTTGTATGATCTACAAATACTTGTCTCGGGTCTGGGTGTTATCTATGTATAATATCGACTGTTTCCGATATAAAGGGCGTAAAGATCATTTTGGGCAAATATACTTTTTGATGCAACAAATTTTTCACGCTCTTTCGATCTGTGTATCTAAAATTGCGCTACGACGAAAAGATTGGTTCTTACCACCTACAAATTTTTTTACGAAGCATCCCTACGAATAATAGTCTTGAGTGACAGACAACACGTTGGCCAGGAGCTCGTCAATTAACATCAGGACTATTATTCATGTAGGGGCGAAACACGAGTCAATTTGATTATTAACCTAAAGAATTCGCGGAACTTCAATACATAAGAAAAAATAATACAACATGAATTTATTTACCATTACAAGATACATTGTGATAAAAGTTAATTAAAAACATAAATAAATGAGTACGTATTGATTCTATAATTGTTTTTAATATTTTACTAAACCGATTACCGATTATAATAATGGATATACCTGAATCCGTCCTTATTACTTATTTCAAATTTATAGCTCATAGAGTCATTAAATTAGTATTAATAATAAGGCGTATTTCCACATTTTGCAAAAAATATGGTTTATAAAACCTGAAGAATTAACCTTGTATGTACTTAAATGGCTGTTACTTCAGACGTTTGTTACCAGGCCATTAATTAATGGGTCGTTAATTAATTATTTTAGGTATTCAGGGGTGTAAGTCCATGTTAACTTTTAAACAAACGCTCGTATATAACTTTTATTAAATGAAACAAAGGACAGCCCAAATATAAAGAACTTTCTTCCTAAAACCAACTCTATAAGTATAAAAATAAAAAAGTTGTATAAAAACAATTTATTATTTTGTTTTTTACTCATTGCCACAAGTATGTGATTTGGAGTTACGCCCTTTGTATCGGAAACAGTTGATATGTATGTATTAACAAAAAAAAAGGATATAAGTAGTATATCAGTCATGCAGTTCCCATAACACAAGCTCTGCCTTACTTTGGGGCTAGATGATGCTGTGAAAAAAAAGTCCAAAATTTTTTTCTAACAGACAATACAGGTCTACTGGTTGTTATTTCTTTAATTTTCTGATTCTGTTCAGTTTTACAGTTATTTGAAATTAAAACAAGTAAATACACACTATGACCTTATATTTTACAAAAAACTACAAAAGTTTCTTATCAGGTAGCCCTAATAGCTTCCTCACAGCTGCATCATAATTCTTCAATGTCGTTTCATTTTCACCATCATTGAATATACTGCTTACAGCTGTTTTATATTCGCCTGAATTAGCTATAACATTCTCATCAAACTGTTTGTAATCTTCATCTGTTAAAGTCTTACTTTCGTTCTTGCATTTTAAATACCAATTAACTAGCAATTTCTTTGATTTATTGTTATTCCAATCGTAATATTCCATATCATCTTCAGTTTTTTGCTTCTCCCATTCTTCGACATTCCACGCTTCATGGTAACAAGCGGTCAGCAAGTAGTTGACATAATCCAAGTTCTGGACCCTTACAGGGCAACGGTCAGCTGTGATTGTGACCAAGTCCGTGGCGTTATCGTGCCGATCACCAACCAATCGCAGAAACTTGTCTCTAGCATGTTTGTCTAGGTTTAAGGAGGCAAGTTTGAAGCGCAGAGTAACAATTCTAGCAAGAGGATTGCGGATGGACGGGCTCCCATGACAGTAGTCAGAGGTAATAATCTCAATCGGATAGTGTTTTTCGATTGCTTCCTCAGAATTCAAAAGTTTTGGCCATTCAGTGCAGAACTGTTTCAAAGCTTCACACTGGCTTTTTACTGCAGGTGGGGTGAGGTGTAGGAAGTTGGGTATTTTCATCAGTTCAGCATTGGCTTTCTTGCCTGGGGGCGCCTGTCCTCTCGGAACATAGCCTTGTCGGATTGGCAAAGGTACCGACGAGGGATGAAACGTTTTAGGACCTGGCCAGACGTTGCCCCACTCCTGAAAGTTGAAATAGTTTGAATTTATTTTCATTACATTAAACACAAGCTATTAAAAAATGAGGGGAATGGTAACAACATAAAAAATATAATAAATAAAAAATTGTGATCATCAAATCAGATCACGAGTGAGCTACATGGCTGGAGGTAGGACCGAAAACACAAGGTATAACCAATCCAAAAGCGTATGGTTAGATTTAGTTTGTTTTGAGAGTTATATTGTGATAGTTCCTATCGCACGAAATAATCCTGGTCAAAAAGTTCTGATCGGGAACAATTAGTAGCTTGTCGGCAGAAATAGGCATTAGTATGACTTCCCCTGACAAGCCTTTCACAGAAGAACTACTACGCTTAAGTGTACTAAAAACTTGCAGTAACCACAGTATTGTAAACAAATTATAATATCAATAAATTTTTGTAAGATATAAACCTAATTATTGAGATTAATCATAGTAAATTGTTCTTTACAACTGAATGTTTAAGTATTTTATACTAAACTGTTTCTCTTCAATAATCACAAAAGGTTGGGCTCTATGGTTTTTTGTTGACCTTGACCTTGAGTTTTAGTTTTTTTGAGTCGTACATGCTATCTCAGTTGTTTTTTATGTAGCACTAGAATGAGAGACATGTGAAAAAAAATATAAAATATTGGGTTTTCTTTCTGAAAACCCAAACTTTGTGCTATTGTGCTTTTAGAGCCCTGAAGCACAGATATAATAACCTGAAGTATATAAATAGTCATCTATACAAGTGATAGATAGAGGAACTTTGTGCACCTTGAAAACAATTAACATTAAAATATATACAACTACATGTAGGTACACAGTTAAATGAAATAAAAATAAAATAAAACAAAATGTACAATTAGCAACCTTATCGTGAGAGAAGGGTGAGACCTTTGCCTAGCTATGGGTGAACTTTACAACATAAATCATTAAATGTAACCTACCCTCAGAAACTTATTTAAAAATTTAAAGTAAAGCTAATAAAATAAACTGTGGAGATAAAAAAAAACTAAAACATGCTTTTATCACTCACAAAAAAAAAAATATACAAAGAATTCCAGTATTCACCTCCTGGCCATCGTTTGACCCTTATTACCAAGCCCAATCTATTGGACTTCAAGCCCAAACTCAAGGGGTTTTGTAGTAGCCACTGAAGAGTTCTACTATCCACCTCCTGGCTCCATCATCAGATCAGCCTCAAGATACCAAACTATAGTATTGTCATCCAAACTACATATACATACAAAGTTTCATTTAGAAACAACAATTAGAAGTAGAATAAAATTTACTTCCAAGATTTGATTACATTGTTTATTTGTTATTTAGTTAGTTACAATTGAAGATAATATAAGTGTGTTAATAACAACTGTGTATTATTTAGCTAACATACTGTTCTTGTCCAAAATCAATTTTAAGTATGATTTTGTTTGCAAATCAAAACATATTTACATGACATTATGTTACAGAAAATTACCAGCAAATGCAATACTATTATTACTCCCAGATCATGCTCTTATTAATAATGACACTATGTGTATTTCCATCATAATAATCTTCTTTTCCTTGTTTCCACAACATGTTTTCTTCTTTCACTCTCATATATCAGACATCATCTCAGTACTCGCTGATCAGCCATCCATAATTTTTTTTGGCCGTGTGTTTACATCATCGCTGCTTTAAAATAAGGAGTTTGTAAATGGAGTAATACCTGATCAGTAGACATTCTGTCAGCTCTGTCAGGCTGTACATCAGCCCTGCGAACTACTCTTCGCTGTTGCCGCATCCTAGTTTTCTTGATATCAAGAACCCTGAATTCTTCATCTTCATCACTTTGTTTGAACGCGGTATCCGCGGTCGTAGAGTTCAAACGCCATAACTTTGCGTTGTAAGCCGTGGCGAGCCCGCCTGGACGACAGTGCTTGATAAATATGCTCATTTTTTTACGGAATTGCTTTATTTTGATTTTATTTAGTAGAGTAGTACTTCCATTTTTAGGTTAGACTAGACCCTATATCAAAAAGTACTCTGTGGTCTAGATCAAAAGAATAAGGCCGAGGATATTTCTACACCAGATTTGAAAGGGGGGCCCCCCTCTTTTGATTGGCTGTAGAAATGTTAGCATAGTAACCAAGGCGACGCGACGGCCCGATTGTTATGGCTATTGTCAACCAGTGACCTTAAAATTAGTATCTTAATGTTGAAATCATGGCAAGTTATACAAAAATTGCTTGATTAAAAAAAAAACACGGCCCTATCTTTTATGCCCAACAAAATCGTTCAACCAACCAGTGTCTCTATGGGAGGTCATTAAGTTTAAATTGTGACATGAATTTTCGAAAAAGTTTGATTAGGCCATAAATCTAACAGATAAGATAAGATAAGATAAGATAAGATAAAGTTTTATTCTTACAAAAAATATACAGTTTGGTACACTTCTAGTAATACAATATGATAACTTATCTTAATAATAGCATGTACCTTATGGAGCACTGTTCCCTACACTAGGTCTCAAAGAGCCTGTGTTGCAGGGTCACAGAGACTCACCCCGGACTCTACATCATAAATTGTTTGATATTGTTGTTGTACTTAGTATCCTTATAAATAAACAAAGTGAGTAACCTATTATCTTGTTCTTCACAAATATGAATTTCAGAGAATTAGAATAGTGTTATAACAAGATTAAATGAAGATGAAAATGAAAAGTAAGGCTAAATAATAAGAGTTCCTATTTATAATAAATTTTATATGTGTTTTACTAGTGTGGGTGTGTGTGTGTGTGTATAAGTATGTACCTATTTGTAGTGGGGATGTGTGTGGGAGTGCGTGTGTGTGTGTGTGTGGGGGGGGGGTGTATGCGTGTATGTTTAGCTGACTTTAGTCATAAATTTTTCTGTTTCGTCATATGTAAGATTGCGTAAGAAGTCCATGATGGTATTATTTAATTGTTTGTTATTAATTTGGACAATAGCTCGGTTTTTACTAACGCGGTTATACAGTTTTGGCCCCATTATATATAAGGACTTTCCACCAAGTTTTGTTCTGGATCCAGGTACTTTAAACACTAAGTCTTTCCTACGTTTCGCGTCAGATTGTTTTATGTTATCTTTGGTCACTAGAGTATGTTGCTTGACTATCATTGCTTTGATAAAAAGTTTCCTGATGGACAGAACAGAACATTCATTATATAAGGCGGTAGTGGAGTAGTGTCTTGGTCTGAAAAATATTACTTTTAATAGTGCTCGCTGCGCTCTTTCCAATTGAATCAATGTCGTCTTATCGGCAACACCCCATGCTCTTATACAATATGTGAGTATTGACTGACATAGCGCGAAATAAACTTTAATGAGAGACTGTGGGTTCAAAGTATGACGTAGTTGTTTAAATATATAGATCAATTTTCGGGTTCTTCCAGCTATGTGTTTAACGTGGTCTTTCCAGGATAGATTTTTATCTATTATTACTCCTAGGTATTTGATGCTATCAGTCTTCTCTAAGTATGGGCAGAAACATGACGCTTGGGTTTGAGAGCATGTAGCACCATGCATTTGCAGATTAAGTATTTCTTTCGGTTGAGTGGCATTACTCAAAGTAAAGGTTATATGTTTAGTCTTTGCAATATTGAGGGTCAGAAGATTATTTCTCAGCCAGTGTGACACTATATTTAGACCATTGTTGGCAATTGCTTCAACTTCCGCCCATGCTTTTCCATGAAATAAAATAACAGTGTCATCAGCATACGTGACTACTTTTCCGTTGAGTAAAGTCATATTGCAGAGCTCATTAATATATATGAGGAACAGAGTAGGACCTAATATGCTTCCCTGCGGCACTCCAAATAGTACTTCGGCTTCATCACTTATGTACTGTCCAATCCTAGTTTTTTGTTTTCTCTGAGTCAAATAACTTTTGAACCATAGCCATGGTAAACCTCTGACACCGCTATTTTCCAGCTTTACCAGGAGCATTGAAATAGATACGGTGTCAAAAGCTTTTGCCAGGTCTAAGAATATTGCAACAGATTTCTTGCCCTCTTCAAGAGTTTTGATTATGTGCTCCGAGACTTCTAAAACTGCATCTTCTGTACAACGCTTTGATCTAAACCCATATTGATTATTAGAAAGTAGATTTTTATTTTCTAAGAACTTTTTTAATCGATTGCTCATTAGTTGCTCTAAAATTTTAGATACAACTGAGAGCAATGATATTGGCCTATAATTAGTTATATCATCGTCAGTACCACCTTTGTGTATCGGACATATTATTGAGCTTTTAAGTATCGCCGGAAATATGCCTGTTTCAAAGCTTTTTTGGCAAATTAATGTGATAGGTTTAATTAATAGTGGCAAAGCAATTTTCAGAACTTTAGCCGTGATTCCGTCCCAACCAGGAGCAGACTCGTTTTTTAGATTCATAATAATACTTTGGATCTCGGCAGTGTCCGGGGGAAGCAAAGCAAAGGAGGTTGAGATTTTACTAATGTTATATGATTCTCTAATTAGGTCATTTTCGTTTTTATTAAGGGACTGGAGGGTTACCTTAGCAAGATTTGATCCAACATTTGTGTAGTATTTGTTTATATCACAGAGAGCTGTTGCAGGTGGGTTATGATTTCTTATTACATTTTCAACTGGATTAATCTTAACAGGAAAGTTACAAATTCTTTTGATAATTTTCCAGGTCTGTTTGCAATTTTTACTATGTTTTTCTAATTCAATTCTATCGTGTGACCGTTTTAGTTTTTTCAATATTTTATTACATACATTTCTATAATCGATATAAGTTTTTTTAAGTGTTTCGTTATCTGGATCTTTTTTATACTTTAAATTTAGTTTGTCTCTTTTTTTCATACATTTGATAAGTCCTTTTGTAATCCAAGGTTTAAGGTTCATTTTTAGTTTAGGTTTCTTTATCTCGTTTGTGTACTTTTTTATGATATTTGCGATTGTATTTAAAAATATTTCAGTTATTTTATTAAGGTCTGATAGTTTAAAGGTTTCATACCAATCAATTTTAGCTAGTTCATCACAAATTTCATTATACTTTATTTTTTTTATGTATTGTGTATTTGTGTTTAGTGTCTTTTTTAATATCAACTGCTGCAGCACTGGAGAATGGTCAGTTATTGAAGCTGGCAGGACTATTGTCGTAGCTCTATTTTTGGTTTTTAACATGCAGTGGTCGAGGCAGGTTTTCTGTCTTGTTTTATATGTATGACCAGGTAAAATCCCATGAGTAGCTAGTAATATTAGGTATTCATTCGATCTATTATCAGTATCGCTATCGCTGATATCTATATTCATGTCTCCAGTTATAATAATATTAGGGTATGACTTGTTGTTTTTTAGAATGTTATCGATTGAGCCTAGAAAGTTAGTTAGTTTAGTGAATGAAGGTGGTCGATAGATTGCTATTACACAGACTTCTTGTCCCACATGCACAACAAGGCAATTTGTTTCGCAAGCCTTTGGCTCATGAACTTTTATTCCAGCTAGGTTGTTTTTGATATAAATTACGATACCGTCATTTTGGTTTAACTGGTTTCTTGTATAGTAGTAGTTGTAGTTATTTAAGTTTGGCGGGCTGCATTTTTCAGACAGCCAACATTCTGTCAAAACAATGACATCTATATTCAGATTAATACGGCTCAGTAGTACCAAGAAATTGTCTAGATTTTTATTGATACTGCGTATGTTCATTGTTATAATAGTTAAGTTTTTGATATGTCTTTCTACGTAGAGATTACAGTTTTCAGGTTCTTCTATCAGGTACGAACTACAGACATTGACTTGGTCAATGTCTGTAGAGATCTCCTGTATATCTGGCATTATTTTATAGAAAGTTGTTTAATAAGACCATTTAAGGTTACTTTATGTTGGCTTAATGCCTTAAGATATGATTTTTTTAGTGTTATTGAACCTGTAGTTGATTGTAGACTGTAATTTCGTACTATATAATATGTATGTATTTTATGTGGTTTGTTGTGTTTATTTTGGTGCTGTTTTGTGTGGGGTTTCTTGTTTGTTTTTGTGTGTGGTTTTTTGTGGAAAATGTGGTGTGTAGTTTTTGGTGAGTGTTGAACTGATAAGAACTTGAAAAAGTAAATTAAAGAACTAAGTTTTATTTTAAGTGAACGCAAACTCTTTGCGTTGCAATACCCAAGTTGAGTTAGGGTATTTGGGTGAACTAGTCAATCATCAGCACGTGCCTCGCTACATAGAGCAGTTAGTTGCTCTGCGGTTTTTATTTCTACTATAGGCTCTCCCTCATCTTTCTTTACGAAAACTTTGCCACCTGCTGTCCAGCAGAATCTGTGACTACCACCCTTCACAAGCTGCCTGGCCTGATAATGTAATTGCTGCGTTTTTTTGGTTAGGCGGTCGTTGACATAAATCGTCTTCTTAGCACCGAAAATGCCAAGTGAGTTGGAATTGAGTCTATCTTCTTTATTCTCTTGGTTGAATTTTTTATACGCTTGCAGTAGCTCAGACTTTTTCTGACAACTGGCATACTCTAGTACAATGGTTCTAGGGCGGTCTTGTCTTGCTGGCAGGCGATATACATTTCGAATATCACATGGATCATTGGCAATATTTAAGGTTTGGTGTAGTTGCTTAATAGCATCCATCATTTTCTCGTTATTCTCAGTTGGTAGATTTCTGATTTCAACACTTGTTTCTCGGATCTTCCTTTCTAGGCTTTCCACTTGTTGCTCCAGGTCGCTGACAGAGTTATTAACCTTATTCTCTCTTTGTTCTATTTTTTCTACTCTTTGTTTGAGTTCTTTTTGTTCTTCGGAGATTACGCACATTGTCTTTTTGATTTCAACGTTAGAGGTTAGAAGGACCTCATTTTGCTTTTTTTTTTTTTGCGAGAAAACATTTTGCGAGAAAATTGAATATTAGTTTGTTAAAGTAGATGCTTGATTTTCAATGCCAGATGTAATAGTAATGTCATATTCCAAAGATATTATTTGAATTTTCGAAAAAAACTTTCAATATTTGCTCATCAGATCATGCAATGTAACACCTCCCTTCTCTACTCTCACCCTTCTAAGATAAGACTTCGTGTTGTTTAGTTTGTTGAAGTGACAAAACATCTTTGACAAACAAGGTTAGTTTTTGTTGCTACTGGATATATCTACCTAGTAAGGTTGTAGAAGGTAGAGAGGCAGGAGGTAGCCCGCCGGCGGGCTCGACGAGTCCCCACTTCCACCTATTCACTCCACCGTTTCTCTCCAGTTCCTCCCCCCCTGGCAACGGCCCAAGCCGAGGTCCGTACCTAAGTGGTGCCCTTGTGCTAGTTGCCCCATTCTAACTTTTTATAGGCTGAGCGCCTTCTGCGCTCGCCGTAGTCCTGTGACACTGACCAAGGTCATCTGCGGTCCTGCAGCATTAAAATCCTTTCAGAAAAAAAAAGAACGATTCATTCTCGCTCGAGCCAACGGACCGTGCAGACGTCGAAAGCCAAGAATAAATACCAAGAATAAATTAGAAGAATCTCCTGGAGTTTACTTTCGTCATCAACTATGAGAGACCAGCATGCTGGTGATGATAGTGACGTTAGCATTGCTGACGTCACACTTTTTTAAGACCACCTTGGAGCTTCTGCTCCGTCATATAGATGTTTTGTCAATATCCTTTCCTCCAACCTTTCTACATGCCCAAATCACCTTAGCATACCTTTCCCTATTCTTGTCACTACATCTTTCAACTGCATTTATTCTACTTTCGTGTTTCTTCGAGAATAGAATAAGTAGGTATCTGAGCTAATAATGATTGGGTACCTACAGTACCTACATAGAATCAAACATGTGTTTTATTCAACACTAGCTTCTACACTGGGCTTCGCTTGCGTGAAAAGAACAACCTTCTTTGATGCCCTCGACACAGATATTATAATAATACTAGTAAATTTGTTAAGTCAGTGCCATCTATTGAGTCAGTTAGAAATATATCATATTTTTAAATCGTAAATGAAAAGGCCATATTACGCGCGGCGTATGTGTTGTAGCGCGGCGCGTCGCACAGCGTGGCAGCACTGTCGGATGTATGTACAGCGTCACGTCCTTGACAGTGCTACCAACTTTTAGCTTCTTCTTTACAGTTATAACTAGCTACTTTGCAAGGCTAGTTGGCTCCAAAATTAGGAATGCGCCGATGTTTGGAAGCCATTTAATTTTCTATTGAATTACGTCAGAAATCGGTTCGCGAAGATCGAATTAATCATGAAATATATAAAAAAAAAATAACATGTTTATGCAAAACTTATATCAAGCAAGCAATGATCAGAACTTGAACTTTGTTTAGATAACTAGCAAATTTATTGTTTTTTCTATTTTAGGTGCAAATTTACTTAAACTAAAATTAAAATTTACATGTTAAGGACAAAAAATAAAAAAACAATAACGTTCACTCACTCACAGACATGTTCCTAACATATCTTATATCGTCAAAGTTCAAACATAGAAACCTATTATTAGCCTTATTGTTAGTTATAATATTTTATATGTATTTATAATAACACTCAATATCGCCGTTGGTTTCTCTAATAAATAAATAATTATATTTAATTATTATTTAATAAGAAATTAACACGGTGACTTCAAATTCTCTGAAATTTACATGATTTTTTTGACGTTGAAATGTGGTTATTAAGGAGGTTTGTGGCTGTGATTACTGAGGATAAGTGTGATCTAATGTTATTATTGACGTTATTATAATATCCTAACGGACCCAGCCATTCACATAATATCAATGAAGAATAAAATTCGTCTGATTAGCCGCTTAATTCAGAACCCAGTTGGCAGCACTGGTACCGAGGCGACGAGACGCACGCTGTTTGCACGCCCGCCCTCTTGGTTATTGTTGATCTGTGCACCCGGCTGAACTGAATAAACGGTCAAATAAAATATACCACAACATTGCTACCGCTGCAACAGCGTTATACAGTTTATTACTCATAGAAAGAGAGAGAAGTGTTGTCACAGTCAGATGATCACCTTTTCAACTTTCAAATGAAATGTGGATTTTGTTCGTTCATCTTCGTTTTACAATTTTTCATTCACTATGTTTGTGAAATGTGAATGTGGTCATCATAGTGGATTTTTTGATAATTACCTTCAATATTTTACGTGATGTGATAAACAATAAATTGTGCTCTAGAATGTCTGAAGGAAGGAAAAGAAGCAGAAAATCGAAACTGGTTGTTCGCAACGACTATGACTCTGATTCCGAGGTCGTGAATGAGAATGACGCGACCACATTTTTGCAGGTAGATCGACTCCATTTTGTATGAAGTACGTTCGTGTTAAATTTATTACGAAAATTGTCTTTTAGTGGTTAATGATGCAGTCATCATATCAACATTATGGGTCTTAAAAGTTTGTGTTCTACGAAAGGATTTTACATGTTTGAAGTTTAAATTAACAAACAATAAATCTGATTTGTTTCTTCTGGAGGTGCGCACGCATCGTAACTGCATACGAATTTTAGTGGGTAGGAAAATGAAAGAAAATCAAGGGTAGGTGGATAATTTATCAGAATACCCTAGCTTTGGAGAAATTAATACCTGACTACCGTCTGTTGTGCTTAAATTTTAAAATCGTTATGTTTTGTGTGATAAGCGAAAAATTATTAGAATCTCGTAAAGTACCTTTATTGCCAAAGCATTTTGATAAAGGTTTACAATTAGGTATTTAGATAATTTTCATTTGTTTCCTTCGAGATATCAATCGGCCTGTTTTGTTTACCTTGTTATGTACCTATCTACAAAGTAATTCCAATAATTAGTTAATTACAATTTTACTTTGTGGAGGTATTTACTACAGTGGGTTGTTAGAATTAATTCACTATTTTGGATTGTTGGGAAATGTATAATTTATTTATTAAAATATTGGGGATTGGAAATAAATTGAAGATTCTTCTTAGATATACTAATAATAAGTAAGTAGGTCATACAGGGTGTCTTAGAATAAGCATTCAATAAGTTTTGTTTATTCATTAATAGGGATTCTATCCATGATTTACATATCAATAAAGAATTTAGTTTTTATTACCTTCGGTCACTAGGCTGTTCTCAGGGCCACCAATTGTCAACCTGGTCAGTTGACTGAAGGCAGGGTGACCAAGAACCGTCTGGTGACATGACTAAAAAGAAGAACAAATTCAAATCATTACACTGGTTTTTAAAACCCCAGTATACACATCAAAAAAAGTTTGCTATTAATTTAAAAACTTGCAAATTTTTTGATATGTTGAAATTTTATTTAAATTTATATAACAAATTGTTTCCTTGTAAAATTCATCATTTAGAATGAAAAATAACTTATTATAACTATTATTATTATGTATAAAATGAATTATATTAATTACTATAGAAAAGCAATTAAAAGGAAAGGAAAATATTTCAACATTTCAACCTCAGTTCCCCCACTTGGAATGATCACAACCTTTTTTGATGTGGGTACATATTAGTTCAGTGACCTTCATAGCAATGGTGGTTCTTAAAAGTCTTTTCAGGGAAAGATCCACTGTGGTGAAAGGTTCCTTGCATACATAGCATGATAAAGTTAAAATTTATGAAAAAAGTCCTAGGTTACCAATACATAAAATAGTTTCTGGAGTGTTAATTACACCATATACAGATGGAACAGACTCAGAGACAGACAGAATCAGAGTCATAGCCATGTAAAGACATTCCAAACTATACATAGCTTGGTTGATCCAGATCACTATTAGACGCAAGCATTCCCAAAATGTTGGCTGCTTTGTCACACTGAATTGTAATGCTATTTAAATAAATTATGCTCTTTTAATTTTCCAGAAACGACCCAAAATCGAGTGTTTAATAGAGTACCCTAAAGTCATACACACTGAACACCCGTCTTTGCTTGATCATGATTATTGCAAGCCTGGTTCATTTGGCTTTGCTTCACCCTACTACCCACTTTCTGATACCTTCCAGGGTACTTCCTTGAAGTTCATCCAAAGTTCCTCTGACTCTCTGTGTAAAGTTGAAGAGTGTGACAACTTAGAGAAGGCATTAATACCCCCAAAGAGAAAATTTTCTATACTAAGGAAAATGGAATCAGGAGTAAACCAAGCGAGAACCAGCCCAAAACCAGAAATGTTGATGTGTAAATACCAGCCGGACATTATTTTCCGTGTTTCGGAAGATATCGCTGCAAGCTCCAATAACCCAGCCGATAAAATCTTGAATATAGAAATGAGGAACTTGTGGGGGGGCATTCGGAACCCTCCTGATAAGGCTAAACCCCATGATATTGTGATGCAAAAGGCCATAGAATCATGGCAGGTTTGGTACTTAAGTGCAAAGCTCATACGAGATGTACCACTGTTGTACCAATGCCATATCTGCAATGTTGCCTGGTGGAGAATGCAGCCGTTCCGGGAACACTTAGTAATGCACGACATCTCAACCTTGTTGGTGACCCTTAAGGAAAGCGTCCACGAATGCTTGATTGTTGCGAGCGATCAACCGGTCAACAATTTAACCTTCATTGATATTGATGAAGACTGTTGGCGATGCGGCAAAGATGTGGATTTCCACAAAGTGAACACTCAAGTGTACACGTGCCATCGATGCGACAAATACATGTACACATGTTCAGCTCTTGTGGGGCATGAAACTATATGCTTGTATGGGAACATGTCTAACATAAACGTATCTGAAGAAAGGCGCTGTGTCGTTTGCAAACTCGTCATCAGTTCTTTGAATCTAGTGGAAAAACATATGGTAGAAGCTCACTCTGTCCGCTCCGATTTGCCTGTACCCGTTGTTTATAAAAATTGCATACATTGCAAATGTAAATACTTTACATTCAACACTCATAACTGTATAAAAAGTACGAAGAACACATCTTGCGAGTATTGTTGCAGGAAATTTGCAACAAAACCACTTGCGTTAGCTCACATGCTCTCACCCCACAACAAGCCCATTAAATGCAGGATATGTTTGGTGCCGCTTAGAGCGAAATGCCTGGAAATGGAGCATATGGTCTACGATCATTCAAATAATTACCAGCTGGCATACAAGTGCACAATATGCATGAAGCAGAATATACTGTTCATGGATGAAATGTCCATCAAAAAGCATAGGCAACACTGGCATCAGAAGAAATTTGATAAGCGGAGATCTTATTATGAAAAGGTGAGTAATCATTACCTACTTCATATCTGAACCAATTTGGAATATGTATAGTTTGAGACTTAGATTAACTCATTATGCTACTTATTATTTGGGGACCTATTAAGCGGGCAAAGTGAAAATTCCAGAAAAAGCTAGAAATTTATCTATTTTATTTACATTTATTTTATCTATAGCTCTCTTTTACTAGCGCTAACAAAAGTATTCTTCTGTTTTTTTTTGTTCTGTACAAGATCCCACCGCTATAATGACCTCTCCGCTCATGGTTTGCTGGAAGAAATCTCTTTTTAGGGTTAAGCTCGCCTTTGTAAATGTAATTTCATGAATTTTAAATTAAGTTTAGTTAGTGTACTAGAGAATTGGCGCCAATATTTAATTGACAGGGCCTTTTTGTTTTGACGTAACCAAGTGTTCTAGAAGTCCTTATGGTTTGAAATAAATGAATACTGAATACTGGTGATGGAAAAATGTTTTATGAAGAAAGCGATCTATTTTAGAGAATAATCTCTGCATTAATCTGATGAGACAGGGTCTAGACAAATACCAGTTTCTGTTGACGTTAAATTGTATGGAAATGACATTCGTTGTGGAAATGTCACGTGACTGCTGTCAAGTTTTACCTTTACACCTTAGCGTTAGCGTGAGGTCTAGACCCTGAATACCTTTTTTTTTTTTTTTTCAGATGCTAGTACCAAAGAGTTGTTTACAGGAAATTACCGAGGAAGAAGCATTCGAGAATGGTATGTATAAAAACAAAACATCTAAGGTTGCGGGAAGTCGAAGGTTGGAGGCGGCCCAAGATCGTTCGTCGTTGCACTCTTTGAGGGAGGTTTATGCCCAGCAGTGGACTGTTGATTATAATGTTGTATTGTGTTGTGCATCTGACTACCGCCTTTGTAATCTCTGACGACCTTTGTGGCTTTTTTTGTGAAACTTTTTTTTTTTCTCTAATTTTTTTTTCTGAAACGTCTTAATTGCAAAAACGCGGGCATCTCCATAGATCTACTCACTGACTTTGTATCTGAGGATATCCATCATGGCAGTCAGATGGATTTCCTCAGAGTAGTGAGCGTGTTTGTTGTTGTTTAAGCTTTCACACTGGGATAATACGGTAACTATATGATAGTTCTAGAGCTCCTTGTGACAGAGCTGGTCCGGGGAAGTATTACCACCATACCTATTTCTGTCGCCAAGCAGTAATGCTCGCATTGCTGTGTTTCAGTTCAAAGGTGCCGGTGAAATTACAGGCACATGAGACTTTCAGCGTTATGTCTCGAGGTCCCTTTGGTGTTGCTAGCGTCCATAGTTTACGGTAACAACTTACCAACAGATGGGCCGTATGCGTGTTCGCCACTTTAGTAATATAAAAACATACAAAATCTCTCTTCTACGTATAAAGTGTATGTATTCACAAAAGTAAAATGTATTTAAGTAGTATATCAGGCGCTGCTTAGTTTGGGGGCTAGATGCTGCTGTGTGAAAATGTCCAGCATTATTTGTAATTTAATTTATTTTTCTATGCTGCAAAGTTAACCAAGAGGACCATGATTATGTTGGTAATCTATTTTTCGAGGACAGTGATGATGATGGTAAGCATTAGAACCCGAACTAGCCTCAGCCCGCGGCTTCGTCCGCGTTATAACCGTATATGAAGCATGTAGTACGTAGTATGGTAAGCATGTGTTATTCTAGGTTGCGAACCCTGTTCCAATATACCTGTTCCAAATTTCATCCAAATCAGTTCAGATGTTACGGAGATTATTTAAAACACAAATTCAACTTTGCCAGCCTTTGCGTTATTCTTATGTATAAGAAACTATAAAGTTTCATCAAAATCCGTTCAGTTGTTTTTGCGTGAAAGAGTAACAAACATCCATTCATCCTCACAAACTTTCGCGTTTACATAGTAGTATGATTATCCTGATTGAATAAATTTAATAATATAAACCAATAGAGTTAGTTTAACTACCTATATCAAATTTCAAAACTCACGACACAGAGAATCCTAGTGTGAGGGCTAGTATTCACAAACCCTTTTTCATTTTTGTTTTCTCAAACTACCTACCTACTTATAATATTATAAAGAGTTAAAGTTTGTATGTAGGGAGTAATCTCCGAAACTACTCGATTTCAAAAAAAAAAAAATCTATGGACTTTTATAAATTAAATATAAAATTATAGAAAATAACTTGTTGTCTAGGCGCTATATTATGCAGTGAAAGAAGTGTTTCTAAATAAGTATGAACTTTGGGTTTGCTATTAGACTCCTCCCCACAAACCTAAAGTATGCCGGCCTAAGTGCCTATAGTATGCCGGCTCGCTCGTAAGTTGTACTTATTATGTAGGTACAACCAAATTATAATAAAACTTGTTTTTTTTCTTCAGGTAATTCATTCGTCTTATCGGTTCGTAAAAATAAACGAGCTACAAAAAAGAAGAATAAAAGTGGTAAGTTACAAATTTACTTAGCAATTTTTGTTACTTAACAGTCACATACGTAGTCCTAAGCCACACTAGTATTCCCTGTATCGTAGGAATACTACGAGCAAAACACATTCACACCCACTCTCAAAATCACATAAAACCCTCTCCATCAGAACCTTGAACATTAAAGATACTCTTGTACCTTTAATGTTCATATGTTATTGTTTATTTCATAAATGTACAATAAAGAAGTATTTTCACATCATTCATTAATTTATTAGATTTTGCCCTTTGATTGGCATCGCCACAGCGTCTGTTTGACCGAGCCTTAGGATATTCCGAGCCCATAACAACTTCTTTGTGTGTCATTTCAGATATTCAAATTTACTATACCCGAAGCTCGCCCGAGCCTCCAAACAACAAAATACTTGCATCACCAGAGCATAAATTAGTTTCATCACATAACCTCGGGATCCTCTCAGCTGAGGTTGACGTGACCGTCGACGAAGTTGACGTTAAGAAAGAACCTGTAGAGTATAATGAGAATGATGAAGTGGATTATGAAGAAATGCTCAACAGCATGTTCAATCAAACGGATGAATTAACAAACAAAAACATCATTATAAATAATCCCACAGAGGAGGATTTCAGTAATGTTACCGTCAAAACGGAACCAATTGACGATATTGACATAACTGAAAACTCTGTTGAAAATATCCAAATCAAAACTGAACCTATAGACCAGAATGACATGGAGAATGAGTGTACGCCAATACAAAGTAGAAACCACGAGAATCCAGAGCAAGAGACATTCACCGTCAAAGTAGAACGTGACATCTACATGGATGAACCAAACACTCGCATTATGGTCAAAAATGAAATCCAAGACGAAGAAGATAAAAGTATATCCACCGAATCGATTCCTGTCGATCAACTTATAACAGATCTGGACATGTTCAACAGTCAGAGGGACTTGGTGTCCGAGGAGGTATTAAACCCGGACGAGATGTCATTCGACGTTTTGTCCCCTAGCGGCGTTTACAAGAAGAATAAGGTGTACGCTTGTTCCAAATGCGGCTACACCGCTAGGCACAAGCAATACAAAATACATGTATCGTCCAACTGTGTCGTCTCTCCGGGGATCCATGCGAGTCATCCTTGCAGTAAATGTGGCCTGACATTCGTCATGTTTAGGAATTATGTGCTACATTTCGATAATCACGGCTATGATCACATGTCGTGTCCGAAGTGCGGTGACTCTTTCACCACACTTGTCAGATTGTTGTCACACGTGCAGAAGCATATCAAGAATAACTTTGTCGGGCTGCATGTTCTTGGGAAAGGGGGCGTGGAATCGTCGCGAGCGAAGAAGATGGTTAAGTAAGTAACCCTATATAATAATTATAACTAGTTATAATTGAAAGGAGATTGACAAAACATGTATATAAGGGAAGCGTGAATGGGATAATTGGAAAGGGTAGACCCCGGCGAACGTACTCTGACCAGATTGGAGACGTTCTGGAGAAAGGTCAGATCAAGGCATGTATGAAGAATACAATGAGAGTAAATGAAGGAAAAGAGGTATGTAAGGATCGTAGAAAATGGAAATCCGTAGTCTCTGCCTACCTCTCCGGGAAACAGGCGTGGGTTTATTGTTGTAGTGGAAGGGCCCGCCTGAGATTTCCTGAACAGAAGGTTGGGGTTCGATTCCCGCCGCCGGCCAAATGTTTTTGTGTTCTGCAAATATCTCGAGTGTGGGTATTTTCTATGTATGTATTTATAAAGAAGTAGTATATCTTTGTAAATACATACATAGAATGTGCTTTTGAATTAGCGTGAGGTATTTTTCTGGTCGCCCAGTAGAACTAGTTGGTTTACAGTTGTTTCCCGTTGCAGATGTCAGGAGTGTCAGGGCGTAGTGTCGCAGGAGGACACGTTCACGCATTGGGAGGCGCACCTCGTGCTCAATAAGAAGGCAGACAAGCTGATTGAGGTAAATTTAGACAGAGGTTAAACCCTCCCCCTCTCTACATTCCCCCTTCTTAGTATCCTCAAAGATCTACGAACTGAGTATCTGACGATGTGCACGGATCAATTGTGATATCTATAGATCGTTTGCAACTGTCTTTAGATAACTAGCTGTTCCATCGATATCTTTTGTTGATACCTATACATAATTGTACATCGTTGTATGAATAAATGTATAATATACAATTTGTCCAGGTGAAGGAAGAGCCTCCTGAATTGACGGTGGACTGCGAAAGAGTCACTATGAACAATAAGCAGTTAGAACCGGCGGCGCTGAAAGCGGCTATAGGTGAGTGTACTCTTAGAATTTATGAGAAAGCTCTTTAAGGTGATATGATATCTTTAACCCTGAGTTCTTCACTATTTCAAGGGCATTGGGGTCAGTTTAGAAGGGGGATAATACACAATACACCTCAATGCAGGACCTCAGTGTAGACCTTAGTACCCCCACTTAGAATCTATACTAATAATAAACCTGAACAGTTTGTTTGTTTTTTTTTGTTTGAACGCGCTAATCTCTGAAGCTATCAGCCGGATTTAAAAAAACAAAATATATGTACTTATTTACAAAAAACGAATATAAGTATGTCAGTCATGTAGTTCCCATAACACAAGTTCTGCTTAGTTTGGGGCTCGATGATGCTGTGTGAAACTGTTCAGCATTATTTATTTCTAGCCTCTGCCCACGGCTTCGCCTGCGTGTTACCTGGATAAAAAGTAGCATGTGTTATTCTGATATAAAAGCTATATTACTGTAAAGCTTCATCAAAATCCGTTGAGTAGTTTTTGCGTGAAAGAGTAAAAAACATCCATCCTCACAAACTTTCGCATTTATAATAGTAGTAGGATAGGATTATTATTTGTTTTATCTGTCTACTTTATGTGTGTAAATCCAATTTCCAGAGCATCTGCAGTCGACGTCGTCCATTGAGAAGGAATGTGTGATATGCTATCGCGCCTTTTCGCGACGGTACGACGTGAAGCGGCATATCGTGGAGCATTTACTCATGGACGCACATATGAAGAAAGCTAAATACAGGTGAGATGTACATTTGCAAACTTTTGCCTGCAGGAAACTAACACAAACATTTTTTTTTACTAAAAACTGGATATTATAAAGCACACCCCCGGCCACTTCAAAATCATAAATAATCCTCTCCATCCAATGGTTGTCTGGAAGAGATCGCTTTTAAGCGATAAGACCGCACATTGTACCTTTTCTTAATGTGTTATTATTTATTTTATTTATATAGTACCTACAATGCGCTCCTCTGAGACCTTGCAACTTAAAACTCCTGTGCATACTTCTAACTTCTATAATAATTCTTTTACTGTACAAGCTATCCGCCTATGGAATGCTTTACCCCTAAATATCAGAACTGCCAAATCTCTTCCTATCTTCAAAAAGCTATTGCACAGTCACTTTCTGTCCATATCTCAAAGCTGATGAATTTCTATCAAATTGTATATGTAATAATGTATGTATGTATGTATGTATGTATATATTTTTTATCTAATATAACGTCACTTTGTTTGTTTTTTATTGTCTATACACCACCGTCCTTTATCGTGCATGTCAATTCCTGTCCATCCAAAGGTTGTCTGGAAGAGATCGCTTTAAGCGATAAGACCGCCCATTGTACTTCCGCGATTAGCTTGTAATTTTCTGTGTTATTTGTAAGAATTATGTGGTGTACAATAAAGTGTTATCTATCTATCTATCTATCTACAATAAAGTATTTTCATTCATTCATTCATTATAAATATTAGTAGGTATTGTGTCTAGAGACTTTGTGGTGCAGTGGGCAGTTGGGGCCAGGTGTTGCTGTGTGAAAAATGACCAGCATTATTATTTTAATGGTGATATTTTTGTTTTGCAGAGCGTTCCGGTGTCAGATCTGCTATTCAGGCTTCTCGCATCAGGAGAGATACAAGTTCCATATGCGAGACCACGGGTGCATGCCGATATTCAAGTGTGAACTGTGTAACAAGACGTTCAGGTAAACAATTAATGATCAAAATACCATCGGGAATTTGATTATTCATACAGATATTGAAGTTCCAACCTTAAATACATAATGGTTATAAATAAAATAAATAATGCTGCATATATTATACACAGCATCATCTAGCCCCAAACTTAGCAGAGCTTGTGTTATGGGAACTACATGACTTATGTATATAACTTATATTTGTTGTTAATACATACATATTATATATTCATAGAAAACACCCAGACCTGAGACAAACATTTGTAGATCATACAAATATTTGTCCCACGGCGGGAATCCTGCGTCTCAGGCAAGCCTTCGCCCACTGCACCACAGAGGTCGAGGATGTTATAAAACTGTATCTGTAAAAATACTGAAATATACTTACAGAACTAAGAGCGGTTGGGCAGTCTATAAGGGACAGGGCAAAACGCTACCATAGCGCAAATAATCGACTAGTGGCTGTTTTTTACAAAATAAATAATTAAAACATTGTTATTTATTTTGTTAAAATGAACTTCTCCACAGTGACTCCAGCAACTTCGCTAAACACAAGAAGACGCATAACGTACGAGTGCTGATCTGCGATCTGTGCAATAAGAAGTTTCACTCGAAAGCGGCGCTGGAGAAGCACATTGTGGTGAGCAAGTCATGTGGTCACACTGGTATGCTTGCTCTTTGTACATTAACAAACTTCTGCTATCTAAGTAATAATACACTGTCAATACGAACCATCAGTAAGAACCATATCTGCTATTTGACAATGCATTTTATAAGTGATATGTCCCTTCTAGCCTTATAATGTGGTATGAACCATCTTTGCTATTTAACAATGCATTGTATATGGGGTATGAGCTTTCTATGTCTTATAATGCGGTATGAACTATCTTTGCTATATAAGAATGCATTATATACAGGGTTTCCCAGAAATGGTGGATAATCCTGCACGTGCGTGTGCGGGGGGGGAGGTGGGGCCCCACATCACAAAAAAAAAAAATCTATTCCCAACAGTCCGCGGTCTACGATTTTTTTTGTAAAATTTAGAAATTTTCCAGTTTTCCTCACATTTGTGGTCATCACGTCCGCTACATGAGGCCTAGTTCGGATTTTTTTCTTTTAACGTTTTCCCTAATTATGGTATTCCTAAATTACCTTTAAAAAAACGCAACTACTTAGGATAGTAGTTAACTAGTAGTCCCTAAACATACATTTTATTTCTAAAATTTATTTTACTGCTAAGTTTGAGAACCTGTGGTGTAAAAAAAATGTATTGGAGTTTTATAGCCAACCACATAAAAAAATTACCTACATCATAAGGATTCTAAAACAGTAGCATAAGTATCTACTTTAATGGTAAAATTACTGAGCTATAGCTACTAATGTGTAAAAGTAGGCGTTTTATTACAAAATTGCAAAATTATTTGCAGATGTTTTTTTTAGTTTTTATCAGTTAAGTAGAGCTGTCGACCCTAAAATTAGACTTTACTACCTGCTCGGCACATTCAGTTGAATTCTAAGCTGTGTGAGCGAGACAAACTGTGCTTGGGAATATTGCGAGTGAAAGGGTCAACAAATCTCCTTTGTATGGTAGAATTCGTGTTTGGTTATTGTTTTGTCTCCGTAGTTAAAACTATTTTAATTTTAGTGCGTATTTCGACGTTCTCGACATCGCATGTGCTCTTGTTTTTCTGATTCTCGGTGACAAAATTCTACATTTGGCATTCTACTGGACTCGATTTGTGCATTTTGATTGGATTTTGTTTTTTTTGGTGATAACTGCGACGACTCGGCATTCTACTGGACATTTGTTTCGTATATCAACAGGACTGTGTGATGTCACGTGAAATTTATACACCCCAAGAGTATTCCAATATGCATTACATTTACGGAGAATGTAGTGGCAACGCAAGTGCTGCCGCAACACTTTATCGGGAGAGATACCCGAACGCGCGTCACCCCGACTATCGCGTATTTACAAGAGTGCACCAAGCTTACTCAGAGGGCAGAATACCTGGTACTGGCGTTGGTGGCCCTAGGAGCAGAGGACGACCCCACAATCCTGTAACTGAAGAAATTGTCCTTGACATGGTGGAAGAAGATCCCAGTATTTCGATGACAGATATCGAACGCCGTACGGGAATATCAAAATCTACAGCACATCGTATTGTGAAAAAATTTAAACTGCATCCTTATCACGTGACACGTGTACAAACATTGTTACCACGAGACTACCAAGCACGGATTGTTTTCTGCAATGAAATGTTAACAAGAATGAATGAAGATCAAGATTTTTTCAGAAAAATTTTATGGAGCGATGAGACTACATGTAAAAGGGATGGGTATCTTAACCTTCATAACTTGCACAGTTGGCAATTAACAAATCCACATTTGATGAGAGAAGATAAATCCCAGTATCAATTTAAAATAAATTACTGGACGGGCATATTAAATGGAAAAATTATAGGCCCTTATGAATTGCCGGGCAACCTAAATGGCAACAATTATTTACAATTTCTTCAAAACCAGTTGCAAATATTATTAGAAGATGAGCCACTAGCCATCCGGCAAGGAATGTGGCTCCAGAACGACGGTTGTCCGGCACATTATGCTGTGCAAGTAAGGAATTATCTAAATGATGCCTATCCCAACAGATGGATCGGCCGATTGGGGCCAATATTGTGGCCACCACGGTCCCCAGACCTAAATCCTCTGGATTTTTTTTATTGGGGCTGTTTGAAGGAGCAGGTCTACAAGAAACCCATAAACTCATTAGAAGAACTTCGACTTCGCGTCGCCGAAGCAGCCAGAATTATATCATCAAAAAATTATAATAACAGATTACAAAGATCTTTTATAAAAAGGTGTAGAGCTTGCATAAGGAGCCCAATTTGAACATTTATTATGATTATTTTTAAAATAAATACTTTTTTGGTCATTACTTGTTTTATTTTTTTCTTTTGCAATTTTGTAATGAAACACCTAATTTTGCACATTAGTAGCTATAGCTCAGTAATTTTACCATTAAAGTAGATACTTATGCTACTGTTTTAGAATCCTTATGATGTAGGTAATTTTTTTATGTGGTTGGCTATAAAACTCCAATACATTTTTTTTACACCACAGGTTCTCAAACTTAGCAGTAAAATAAATTTTAGAAATAAAATGTATGTTTAGGGACTACTAGTTAACTACTATCCTAAGTAGTTGCGTTTTTTTAAAGGTAATTTAGGAATACCATAATTAGGGAAAACGTTAAAAGAAAAAAATCCGAACTAGGCCTCATGTAGCGGACGTGATGACCACAAATTTGAGGAAAACTGGAAAATTTCTAAATTTTACAAAATAAATCGTAGACCGCGGACTGTTGGGAATAGATTTTTTTTTTTTGTGATGTGGGTCCCCACCTCCCCCCCCGCACACGCACGTGCAGGATTATCCACCATTTCTGGGAAACCCTGTATGTGGCATGAGTCTTCTATGCCTTATAATGTGTTATGAACCATCTCTGCTATTTAACAATTCATTATATACAGTCGTGGTCATCTAATTAGGTACACTCTCTAGTTAAACCAAATAACCATTTTTTCTTTTCCAACTAATCTAAAAAAAAAACAGATTTTTTTTAAGTACTTGTAGTCATGTGTCCGATTATAAAAAACAATAACAACTCCTTGAACACTAAACCTCTTTACAGTATCGCTGATAGATTATAATAACAGTGCTATTTGTTCTTACAATGCTGTCTGGCCATTTTATTAGGGAAACTGAGAATTTGCGTTCTATTTTCATCGATTACTTCGATTCAAATTCAAAATTAAAATCGAAGTAATTAATTAATTTGTTCTCATATTGTTTCGGTGTAGTTTTGGCGGCAATCCGGATTTTTAATTTTGAGTCGTGAAAAGTATTTTGAATAAAAATGGGCAGAAATACAAATTGCGATGCAACACAACGAAAAATTTGAGGTTAATTTTCTGAACCTGTGAGGAAAGTTCAGAGTCATTCAGACCAATATCAATACACGGCGATATTAGAGGAAACAATGCTTCCCTGTGCTGAGGAACATCTCCCTATTATATGGACGTTTCAGCATGATAACCACCCCAAACATACCGCCCGTTCAGTCGAGTCGTTTCTCATCAGCCATTCGGTATCAGTGCTACCGCGAAATCAAGAAAAAAGTTGCCACTTATCGTACCACAACTTTAGATAACTAAATGAAGCTTTTTGTGAGGCATGGGCAAACATTCCTGTCGAAACAATTCAGAAACTGTTACATGTCAAGCTGTCATTACTAACAAAGTTTTTGCTACTGGTACTGATTTTACTTGCAATAGAACGGGGTTTAGTTTAAGAATTCTAAAAAAAGAAAATACATGTCCAGCTGCAGAATTAACTTAGATTGAATAGTTTAACATTTTTTTTCTATTTTTTTTAATACCTTATAATAATCGGACCAAATTATGTAAATAATAGAAATTGAGAAATCAATAGGGTTTCATATTTATATGTACATAACCTGGTAATTGCTCTTCACTAATTAGTGGACCACGACTGTATATGTGCTATGACTAATAATGTGGTATGAATGTGGTTTTCTTTGTATGTATGTATGTATTTACAAAAATATATATATATGCAGTGTATCAGTCATTTAGTTCCCGTAACACAAGCTCTGCTTACTTCGGGGCTAGATGATGCTGTGTGAAAATGTCCGTTGCTTTGTTCCGGTATAAAGGGTATGGGGTGCCGGTGAAATGACAGGCACATGAGTCTTCAACTTTGTATTTAGGGCAGCGCGTCAGCAATGCCTCAGGTGTTGCAGATGTCAATAGGTGACGGTAACACACCATCAGATGGGCCATAGGACAATTAGCCTCAAAATAAACTCGTCTTAAATAACACTGAGTAGAGTACCTTGGAAAAGAGCTCGTCCGGGGAAGTACTACCATACCTATTTCTGCCGCCAAGCAGTAATGATCGCATTGCTGTGTTCCGGTTTGAAGGGGGCCGGTGAAATTGCAGACAAATAATTTTCACGTGTTATGTGTCAGGGTCTGTAACGCGCAAATGATACCTCTGGTGTCGCAAGCGTCCATAGGTTACGGTAACCGCTTACCAACAGGCGGGCCGTATTACCAACATAGGTAGTATTATTGCTTCTTGGCGCTTCTATTTGCTCCAACGCTGAATGGCAATGCTGATGCATAAGTGTTTGATGATCTCCGTGGCTCAGTGGGCGAAGGCCCGCCTGAGACGCAGAAGGTTGCGGGTTCGATTCCCGTCGCGGGACAAATGTTTGCATCTACAAATATTTGTCTCCGTCTGGGTGTTTTCTATCTATAATAAGTATGTATTTACAAAAAAATATATATAAAGTAAGTAGTTCCCATAACACAAATTCTGCTTACTTTGGGGCTAGATGACGCTGTGTGAAAATGTCCAGCATTTTTTTTTTTTTATATTTCCGTTTAAATAAATAGTACAAACTTTGACGATGTTGTACAATGTGCGGTCTTATCGCTAATTAGCAATAGTTGGATGGAACGGACTGTACGAAAGATAACAATATATCCTATCCTACTACTATTATAAAAGCGAAAGTTTGTGAGGATGAATGTTGGTTACTCTTTCACGCAAAAACTAATGAACGAATTTTGATGAAACTTTACAGTAATATAGCTTTATACATCAGAATAACTCATAGCTACTTTTTATCCGGGTACAACGCGGGCGAAGCCGTGGGCTTTAGTATAATATATTTGCCTTATATTTTTTTTTTGTAACAGGAACACGACAATTTGCCGAAGAAAAAGTGTCCGGACTGCGACAAAGTATTCGCGACGAAGCAAAGCTATAAGAAACACAAATATCAAGTGAGTAAAAAAAAAAGCATAGGTAGGCGGAAGCCCGACTTTCAATTCCGAGGTCGTGAGTTCGAACCCTACTTTGGTACCCTCAGAGATATAAAAAATCGCTAAGAAACGCGAGTATGTGTCAAATGTAATGTTTGGACGTATCTCTGTACCTTCTACTTAGTAAGTATCCTCAAAAAGCGACTAGCACTAAGTATGTCCATCATGAGGAATGCAGTCGTGAGCGTGTTTGTTGTTATTGTTTTTAAACTAGCGCCCCCCCCCCCCCCCCCACCCCCCCTACATTATGTTTCCTGTTTTAATGGATATTGTCAAGAGTGGTCCCAGAAAAAAATACCACCCTTAGGGTGATATAATTTAATATTGGACTTTGATAAAAAGTCACTTCTTATTATCAACCGACTTCAAAAAAGGAGGAGTCTCTCAATTCGTCTGTTTTTTGTTTGTTTGCATGTTACTCGATAACTTCGCAAATTGAAAAACGATTTTTTGAAGTCGTTTTTATTTTTTCCTTTAAAAAATTTATACATGTAATATATCAAATAATTTCAGATACATCTCAAAGCCAAGTTCAAATGTGTGCTGTGCGACTTGGCCTTCAACAGTCTGCAGCAGAAATGGAACCACAACTGGGAGGTATGTCCCACTCTGAGTCTGAGCAGACGGCGTGCTATCAACGCACTGTGAACGAGCTCCATAGCGCAGCTCCTTGCGTTTTTATCGCGTTCTATTTTTGCATAGATTTCATCAACGCGGTCGCATCTATACAAATGCGCGAAGACATCGCGTCGCAGTATTATGGTGTGCGGGATGGAGGGGCTTGCACACCAGACGCGTAGATATAGCGCGTCTGTGTCGATATAACTACGTTTTCTTAACAACTTAGTAAATAAATTAATAAACAAAAATAGCCTTTATTCGCTGACTGTTATAGTAGGTAAAATACGAAGTTATATAACTGTGCTTACATACTAATTATATGGTACATTTTATATTATGATATATAGGCTAGGCCTCCTGCATTCTGCGCCATAGCACTCGGTCCAATTATTCTTCACCATTCCTTGAGTAAATTATCCTCCCATCGTTGTATAGGTCTGCCTCTACTGCGCTTTCCATCTCGTACCTTAGTAGATGCGTAGGTATAATTCTGCTCAAAATAAATATTTTCTATTATTTCGTATATAACAGGTCCACAAAGAGAGGAAGCAAGCCGCTGACTGTCCCATCTGCCTGAAATCATTCCGCAAGTTCCAGGATGTGCGCGTACACGCGCGTGTCGAGCACCAAGCGGAGGTCGCTGTCATCAAGCAAGCCTCCGCGGAGAAAAACAACATACAGTTCTTCAAAGTGAAGGGTCTTAAAGTGAATGACGAGATGATAGTGGTTCGCAGGTGAAGGATCTTAAAGTGAAGGCTTCCGCATGCAAAAATAATGTACAGTTCTTCAAAGTGATGGATCTTAAAGTGAAAGATCAAGTAATTGAGAAATTTTCGCGAGTGAATTTTATTTAAGTGAAGAGACGCTAATCAGTTGTTTGTGAGCTAAGATATAGATAAAAATAAATAAATATAAAAAAGTGAAGATCGAGGCCCTAGATGTTCTTAGATCATCCAATTTTGATGACTCTAAAATATGATTATATATTATATTTGCGTGCGTAAGGATCTCAAAGTGAAGAGGCGCTAGTCGGTCGATCGTGAGTGAAGAATCTTCAAATTAAGATCGAAACGCTAGTCGGTCGGTCGTGATTGAAGAATCTTAAAGTGAAGATTGAGACGCTAGATGTTTGTGAGTGAATCTTATTAAAGTGAAGAGACGCTAATCGGTTGTTTGTGAGCGAAGATTTAGATATAAATAAATATAATAAAGTGAAGATTGAGGCCCTAGATGTTCCTAGATCATCCAATTTGGATGACTTTAAAATATGATTATCTGTATGTATATGTGTCTAAGAACTACCAAAATAGTAATAATGCTGAGAAATCAACTTTTTTAATAACTGCTATTTTTATACCTGCATGCTTAATTTTTATCAATTAATATTCCTACCTTTTAGTTTTATGTTGGTATTTTCGTTGACATCAATTATTATGGTGCCTGCAGAAAAAGTGAGTATGGAATTCCGTTTCAGAGGGACTCGAACCCGAATCTAGCCTCTAATTGGCGAATAAGCTGACCATTTCGCCATGTATCGAGCGACCGCTGAGTCCAAATTTTTTGGGCACTTATTCAGCTAAGCGCTTATTGTGATAATCGATTACTTTGAAATAACAGTATTTATTAAGTTTTACTTTGAAGTTTAAAAAACAATGTTTTCTGTTAAGTTTTAGTATAAGAGACATACATAAATAGAAAGATAATACTATCTTTCTCGTTATTTACGTTTTTGTATGAATACATATTTATTTTTATTACAGAATAATATGTTATTAAAACAAATCTTTTTAAATAATTTTGTACTTAAAACAATTTTGTATAGAAATTAAAATACCATTTAGTACCTTGTGCTATTTACTTTTGAGTCCCCAATCAAGGTAAGGGATCATTAAAATGTAGCAAATAAAAAAAATATAGGATATTTTGAAAATGAATGAATTTAATTATCCTTAAAATTAATTGGTCGCTCATGGTGCAGCACTCACATTGTTATTAAAATGTTCGAAACAGTATGCTCAGTAAAATTATGAAATTGTTATGTTTGTACATTATGTATACATTAACAACGAATTATAAACAATGTGCCTGAATATATCTTTTATTTTTATAGTTTAATGCTGAAGGATGTAATTTTCATGTACCATAATTTAGGTGAAAGTCTGTTTTAACTCATTCTAAGAGTCAATCGCTTAAGTTCTCTTAGATTGAGTAAAGCAGGCTCTGAACATAGTATATGTTAAATAATATTCTAATTTCGTGTGCACTGAAGCTTAAGCAAAGTACAAAGCTTGTCATAGTGACAGCTATTCTGTAGAAACTAGTCAGTAGGCATCAACTAATACATTTTTATGATCTTAACTAAGAAGCTGACAAAGTTTAGTATAAACGGGCCTTAATCCCGTTTTATATACTTATTATTAAGTTCTTCATCTACCAATTCTATAGTAGGTAGGTAATTATAGATTTGTCCTACCTACACAGAAACGCGACAAGTAGGTACTACTAAAACACTAAAAGTCGAGTGGGTTTTTGATAAAATTGTTTTGTTACAATTCAATAAAGCGAAAAGCATAAAAAAAGTTGTGAAAATCAAATTATGTTTTTCCACAGTTCAGTGCTGGCGAGAATGTGGAAACAATTTTTGGAATTATTATTTATTTCGGCACTTTTTAATGGAATTTCATGTAAATTGCCTAAAAATCTAGTTCAAATTGCTTTACAGGATACTGGTATGTACCGAAATAGATCAATTTTATCAGCTAGGTTCAGCAACGTTCCGCCAGGTAACCATATGGATGACCGGTAGTGGCATTTAGAACAGCGCTTCCGGCTTCGGAGGGCACGTTATTTTTTTATTTTTGGTTCAAAAATCGTGTCCGCCATCTTTGATCATCATTTCAAACAAGATGGCGAAACTGAGAGTTTCTTAGCGGGAATTATTCCGATACCCGAATTAGGTCATTTATATTGAGCTTCGAAAGTAAACTTTATTCATAATCACTTACTAACTTAGCAGGTCCTTTACGCTCACCCTAAGATGCATTGCTAATTCAATTTTTTTTTCGCAACAGTGATATCAACGAAGAATTATGTATTTTGGCCCAACGCTACCGTGCCTTTTTACGTGAATCCCGAACATTTCGGTAAGATTTTTCATTCCTTCCTAAGGGCGGCGGCGCGGCGTAATAAGTACAAGTTTTATATTTAATTGTGCGATCGAAAGAGATTTTTTTTAGTTCTTAGTTTAAAAGTTTCTCAATGCGATCAGATTTTGTGACAAACGACGAAACGTTCGTCCTTTTTCATTTGGACAATGTAGGTACCTATTTGTTTTGATATGCCCTCTTCGATAATTTACCGACAGCCGCTGGGAAATAATGTTTCTAGAATGCGACCAGAGCCCCAATGCTGAGTTTTGCAACTACATGATTAGTTTTTTGCCATACGTTCACCGTACGGTGTAACTTTGCATAGACATGCAGGGCCGACTTTTTAAAGGCGTACGCGTTCGTCCCAACGCAACGCGCGGGCAAGCGCCGATTTTGGCGAGGAGAGCCGAGCGTAGCCGAGGTTACTTTCGGCTAATTCACTACTTTCGACGCCACTTACTACCGAGTTAAGCTAAATAAAAACGACTCGCTAGATAACTTCATGTTTAACTACCCACAAAACCCCATCCTTACATAACAATTACCTTGATGATCGCAAGGGCAATGCAGGGAGTAGGTTTCATATTTTAAGGTAGGAATTTCACTTTAATATTTAGGTACCTACCTACCTAAGTACTTAAAGTACAAATAAAATACCGGCTTCTTGCATCGAGGGTAAAGACAAGCATTATTTTAGACCATGAACAGTCCTTATCCCTTCTGACTGCTCTCTCGATCTTCGCGTTCAAGACTTGCTTGAAGTTTGCTCCCGTGATGGCAGCCCCAGCTTCCAACGAGCATGTCCTGGTGTTGGAAAACACCAACGGTGTGAGGAGATGCGTGCTAGACACACTTGGCCATTCGGTTTATGAGCCACATGTAAGTTTATCGAGTTTTACATTTAGTTGGTACCTAAATGTCGTCAGTGGGTGTTCGCAGGGTTGTATCATTTTAACTGTGATGTGACGCCTGTTTACATTTTTACATAGATATTTAAATGGTGTCAATTCTGTTGTACACCAACTAAACTAAATTTTAAATGTCGCTATCTGTTACTGATAGTTTACACAAGGAATCTTCTTTCTCTTCACTTTAATCTTGTAAAATTTATTTACTTGTCTCTCGAATTCGTTTTTATAGACAGCATGTTTTGAAATCCGACTAAACTTGTATGGAAAAATTAAATATGTATGACTAAATTGACACCTATGAAATTGTTTCTTTCTAGTGTTAAGTTTAGTTTGTGCACTGCCTATAGGTAATGTTGGCTTCACCAATATGGAGAATTGTTCATAGTTCGTAGTGTCCTCCATTTGCAAGGCGGAAGTTTCTCCACCGGGCTGATCCATCTGATTCACTCGCCTGGGGCCCTAGGACCGACATTTATTGTGTATCTGGAGATATTTACATAGGTACCTAGGTAATTAGGTTGGAAATAAACTTCACTTGCGCCATCTAGATCCTTCGCTGTATACTCGAGCGCCACTTGTATGTTGTATCTGGTAACATGTAGCAACTATACCAGTACATACCTACGCATTATTATAACCTCATTTAAGACAACCCCTAGAAGACACTTGAAAACACCCTAGCAACTAGGTATGTAGGTTCTTGTTAACCAAAGAGTTTGTAACTGGTTTTTTATTGTTATGTTGTTTATTAACTTACCTACCAACGACATTTTTAAAAGGGCGTAGCGAGCTGTAGCTAATTATCTGTCCATTTCAGCGCGTAACTATCGGCTATGATTGCATTCAAAGCCCTCAGATCGAGATGATGATAATGCGAACGCTAGGGTTTCCATTCGAACACAATCGGATCAACCGCGGGATATATATCGACGTGCTCGAAGAGAATATTGAGCCCGGTGAGTTTTTGAATAACAATAATAATAATCATAAAAACTTGCCTTAGCCTTTCGGTCGGGTTGGAGGCGCAAGAGCGAACATATGGCCCATGGCTGAACGGATATAGGCATAAAGCACGGTTTTAGCGTTTATGTTGACTGCAGCACACCTCTCGACACTAGCCTGCCTATGATTTGATCTGGATTTTAGTCAGAATTGGCAGGTGCCGTTTCATCTACATAGCCCATCAACCATTTCATGGCATGTACCTACTCCTACAATAGCCTAATTAATGGTTTACCCATTGTTTTAAATTGTATACCTACAACTGTCCTGTCGCCACACTACAATAAATTCATAAAAAACCCTTGCGTTCGTTGGCTCGGGCCCGCAAAAACCTTTCAAAGGTCAAGGCACATACCTGAGATATAAATTAAAAAGTACTAACATTCAACATCAGATGGACCATTAAATATCTGTGTACATAGGTACCTATCGTAACTCTTTGTGACATTATTTGTTATTCCGAACGCCCTGGGTGCGATTTATGGGCGCTCTAGTAAAACTGTAGGTAGGTATGCTACGATTTACAAGTGATTGATTATTGATGACTGTGAGATGACTCACGGCAGGGCGAAGAGAAGAGTTATGTTTTGTCCTCTGCTCTCGGTATGACCTTTGAACAATAAAGAAAAATATTATTGTTATTATAATTATATTGTTGATTTCGATGAAAGAACGATGACATAGCGACAGGAACACTGCCAAGAAACACGACGACGACCGTATAAAAACGACTTTGTTATGTGTAGTGTTATAATCTGTGGTTGCGTATACCGATATGTAGGTCACTGACCAGCGTTATTGCGTAAGCCGACAATGCGCATTGCGCCCTAGCGATCATTCATGAAAGGAAAGGTAGGTAGGTACCTAAATTACATTTCCACTTTAACTTTAGAATTCTAAAAAGCTATACCTACCTACCTAGGTAGGTATCTTAGTATTTTTTTGAATCAATGAAATGACCTAGGTACACCATAACAAAAATAAATGCTTACAACTTAACAAACTCGAAGCGATCTTTTCCAGACAACCTTTGGACGGAGAGTTTTTTAAACAATACTACCTACCAAACAATTACAAACGATTACAATCATACTTATGACCCCTAATTGTGTTTAAAAAAACACAAACACGTTAGGGGTCCCCATGGGTATAATCCCCTTTGCCATTTTGCTTGCAACATACCTACCTACCTACCTAATCATGTCGTCTTCTGTCTGAAATTGTGATCAAAACACTGCAGGCGGACAGACACCAACTAGGTAGGTAACTATAGATAGGTACCTACTTAGGTATTTTAAAGTTCCCTGAAAATGGTTTCTGTGAAAACGTTGATAGGTAGACTCGCCATAGCTTTTAGGTGGGTACCTACTAACTTACTTGTCCCATTATAGGTATATAAGTTATTGGTTGTCCGGAAGAAATCGCTTTCAGTGAAAAGACCGCATATTGTGCACCTCTCTTGTTTTTTTTAGTTACCTAGTTAGTTTTTGTGTTTATTACCTACCTACTTAATTGCTATTTTTCTCAACAAGCTTAACTTAGTTTTTACTAGAGTCTAGGTAGGTTTGTACCTACCTAGTATGTACAACAATAGTAGTGTAGTATGTATTACACGATAGCATTAAATACCGATAATTTAAACAAATAATTACAAAAGCATTGTGAACATTCGCGATAAATATTGTCTGGCGTTATCATCCAGTCAGTTGTGTTCAGACTGTTCAAGGTAAAAGTCGTTGTGGTAAAAATAGAAATAAATCAAGAGTTTTATAACAAGTGCAAGAACAGTGAAACGCTAAATTTAAAGAGAAAATACTAAAGGCTCTAGCACGTTGACTGTGGTTGGGTAAAGATGTGGTAACAAGACAATTTTAGGCTATTTAAAACTACAAAATTCGTTGTTTTCGTCATTTACGAGAGAACATGTTTGCGTGTCCGTAAAAAAACGAATGAAAACGCCCCCTATAAAAACGTTGTCTCGTCCTCTCGTCCTAATGTGTGTGTTTATTAAATTCGACGACAAACGTAAAAACTAATAACTAACCTCTTATTCCAAATACATTAATTAAACCGGCTTCTTTCGCTCTTAAATTAGGGTAAAATAACACTAATTTAAGAGCGTAATGCGCGCTTTTATGTTACTCTCACTCCATGCAAAAATGTGCGCAGTGCGAGAAAGACGGATACGGTACACGAGAGCGAACAAAAAATAAACGGCTCTAAATAGTTCATAACTATCATTTAAATTGAAATACTTAAGTAAATTTGTCTTTAACAGATTTTAGGTTTTATCATGATTCATGACGCACATAATCAGTGTTAAATTAGATTGAAGCATCGTTGGGTTTGGAGATCCAGCATAAAGATTGTAAAACAAAGATTATTTTTACTGAATTGAAAATATCTAAATACCTACATGCCCATATAATTATGTTAAATTACCACTGTTTTCTATCTATTTTTCTGACATTACATTCAAAGGCCGTTTCTTAAATTTTTCTACAAGCTATTTTTTTTATCAAATCGCTTTGATGTCCAAATAGGTTTCAAATTCTTAGCCCATATAAAAATATTCATAGCATAGAACCTAGATAACTAAACACTAAACTTCTGCGAATTATTGATGGTGGTATCTTAACTACTGACGTCACATCTCATACAAAAAGTGTCTGTAGGTACCTACTTACAAACCGGCTGCGACCTCATAATAAATATGAATAGCACTTTATGAGAACACAATGTACCTAGTAACGGTTGTGGTCCCGTGTTGCAATGTATAAAGAACTAGCTACTGCCCATGGCTTCACTCGCGTGGTATCTACCAGGATAAAAAGTAGTGTACGTAGAAACGCATACGCGCGACCATTCTTCGTCGTTTTACTTTGCTAAATCGGTCTCCACGAAAATACCTTTTATTTTAACGGGATAATATCGGGTGGACATAGGCTATCTCCACCGTGAAGGTCTATTCTTAATCATAATCATTTATTGACCCATAAAAATAAAACATTTCAAACTACATTTTAAATTAGTGAAATAATTTTTGAATTAAGATGAGTACTCCTAAATCCAAACTTACAAACTTTGCCAATTGATAAATATATACAGCAGCATAGCAGGGCACCCCAGCTGCATAACGGTTTTCTTGTAAGAGAGACAAAAATATTCCTGTCTCTGTTTAGTCTGACGGAAAGGATAAAGAGAGGTAACTTTTTTCGTCCCTTTATTCTTTAGACCAGGTGGCCTATTTAGTGTTTCCTATTCATATTTTGTGTGCGTTTCTTTTCATTTATTTCCAACTCTAAGGAATTAAAGAACTTAATTAAATTTTGTTTAGATTACAATGCGAATTCGCATGCATTTAGAAATCAATATGTCGTGACCTAGTGACTTGTAGAGTTTAATAAAAGTGGGTACTACTAGAAAACACGCTTAGGACTGTAATCCTCATGATGGAGATCCTAAGATCCATACTCAGTACGCACATATGTGAGGATAAAAAGTAGGTCAAAAAAGGTTTTTAGAAACTTACAAAACGTTTCTAAAAACCTTTAATAGAATCGGTTTAGCCATTTTGGAAAAAAAAATAACAGGCAAACAAACAACCTTACACCCCAAACATATATATACCGGCTTCTTGCGTCTCGGGTGAAAGTGTTGGTCATATATTTAGAGCTACCTTTTAAT
The DNA here is from genome assembly GCA_961405105.1 of Perizoma affinitatum. Taxonomy (NCBI): domain Eukaryota; kingdom Metazoa; phylum Arthropoda; class Insecta; order Lepidoptera; family Geometridae; genus Perizoma; species Perizoma affinitatum. The sequence goes on along the minus strand of OY560186.1, from coordinate 14,933,194 downwards.
AAGCAACATAGATTCGTCAACATAGAGACTAGATTAACTGTAATACATACCTACAGCTATATGAGCGTTAAACTATATACTATATATAACTGTATAGTAAAAAAATCAGTCTTATTTCTGAAAGAGAGATATCATTAAATACAATATGTTACAACGCAACCGCAGCCACATCTTGATCACATACACAGTCAGTGTGTTAAAACCTTAACATTCTTACTGCCGCACCTTGAGCAACGCCCAGTTAAAGGGAGCTTTAAATTGTTCGTTTTTCAAAGTATTCTACATAATTATTTAATTGCTATAATATGTATTCTACCAATCTTCAAAATATTTGAATTTTAAACAATTAAACGCTCTTAACTTTCACTGGGGACTCGAAGTATGGCAGTGATTCCATAACAATTTTAAAGTGTAAAAAGTTTTCTAGAACACAAAGTTGAGAAATCAAGATGGGGAATTTCAAACTATATGAGAATATATTCATAGAAACAAATCTACAATCCAATGACTATGATTCAGTGATACTCATTCTATACCCTGATGAGTTAATCGCACCCCTGCCAAGGCATATCAGGAGCTTCATAGACAACATAGCGAAACTAGACAAACACATCCACAAAACAGCTACTGTATGGAGTTGCGACTATGTTTCTGGAGGGAAACTCGTCCTATCACCTACGGGACAGATCAGCCCTTATCACGACGCGAAAGTGGTCAAAGAAGCAGCCTATAAAGGAATGGTTAGAGCCCTGGATTCTGGAGCGAAGAAACCTTTACTTGTCGTTCAAAACGTCGTTCCTTTCCCTGATGGGCAACTCGTCTCGATTCTAGGAGCATTCGAAGCACTTTACGTGCCTCTACAGTTTAGAGAAAGAGATAATTCGAAAAATTACATCAAGATCGGTCTTTTTGCCGAAGAAAAGAAGTCTGAAGACTTTGAGAAGGTCGTTAGAAACGCCATTGCACTGGAAAGAGCTAGAGTGTTCGCCAGAGACATCGGTGGAGGTGACCCTGAAAGGATGGCTCCTGGAAAAATAGTTGAATACGTTAAAGAGTCTTTTCATGGAGACAACAACATAACTGTTGAAGTTATTGATGATGAGCAGAGGATCGCCGTAGAATATCCTCTTTTGGCAGCCGTGGCCAGATCGTCGACTCATGTAGACCGCCACAAGCCAAGGGTGGTCGAAATTGAATACACACCTTCGGATATAGCAAGGATCACAGAGACCGTACTCCTAATTGGCAAGGGTGTGACTTATGACACCGGTGGCGCAGATATCAAGATTTCTGGCAAAATGGCTGGCATGTCACGTGACAAATGTGGTGCTGCTGCCGTTGCTGGCTTCCTCAAAGCCTGTTCCATCCTAAAACCACCTCATTTAAAGGTTATTGGAGTTCTATGCCTTTGCAGGAACTCTGTAGGCTCAAACGCTTACGTGGCCGATGAACTTCTGCTATCCAGGAGTGGTAAGACCGTTCGCGTAACTAACACAGATGCGGAAGGAAGATTAGCTATGGCCGATGCGCTTTTCAAGGCCTCAGAGCTTGCTCTCAAAGAGCTGAACCCTCATATCTACACGATAGCAACATTGACGGGCCATGCTAGAGCTTGCTACGGGAACTATACAGCTGCTATGGATAACTACAGCGCGAAAGCCACTAACCATGCGAACAGGCTACAATTCAGCGCATCACGGATGTCTGAAGGCATCGAAGTTTCCACCATCAGACCTGAAGATTTTACAATCAATAACGGAAAGGCGAAAGGTGACGACCTCGTGCAGTATGATGTTGATGCGAAAGGGAGGAACCATCAGCTCGCTGCTGGTTTCCTGATCAAAGTAGGAGGGTTGGAAGACAAGAATGTCAAGTATACCCATTTGGACATAGCCGGAGAGGCAGGCTCCCCTCCGGATGAGCCGACAGCAGTGCCGATTTTGTCTCTGTGTCATGTGCATAAGGTTTTGATGTAAACTTAAATGTTACCAAGTTATTAATTAAGAATGAGTTTCTGGCCAAACAAACTCTTCTTCCGTTTGTTTTTGCTCTGTGTCCTCTATTATGGTATCTTCGATGGTAGACACTTCAAAGTCACACAGATGGCGTTGTAACAAAGGTTTATGACAAACGACTTAAAATTTGTCCTGACTAGAAATCGCTTCATAATCAAGTCTGTTCAAAGCTTTATATTGTTTACCTGACATTCATGTATCATTATAGTGCCATCTAGTAAGCTTCAGGTAACTAGCCCAGTCTGCCACGTATAAAAAGCAACCTCATTAGAAAGTCCAACGGTTATAAGTACCTTTCTATAACGATATCTATTTAATATTCTTTAAACTTCGTTGCACCCAAATGGTTGAATGGTTATTAAAATTGGATACTCATTCTCACGACATGGTATATGTATAGCACTGCCTTAATAATATCTCTCCTGGCATACGTGTAATTTTGTTTTCTTCAGAACACCAATACGGCTATCAAAAGAAAGGCAACTGATAAAACAGGCATAGATTATTGTGTAAATTCTTTCTTTTTTTGCTTTCTTTCAGCTGTTAATTAGACAATAACTTTTTATTACCTTTTATCTTGATGTTGGTATATTTTCCTTATCTCGGCATTGTAACGTCAGCTATCAGTAGGTATAATTACTCGATAAGCCATGTAATACATTGCAGAGCGGAGTGCAGATGTTTCAATCGATTCGCTACCATAAATACCTACCAGGTAGGAGGGAGTTGCTGGCTATTTAAATTTTTTGATACATAGGTAGGTACTGGTAAAAGCGATAATAATCAGGTACCTAAGTTACATGCTAAGTAATTTACCTGCAGCACCTTATCAATCATTAATGAAAAAAAACTCACACAGTCCACTTCGCATAGATGGTAAAATATGTCTATTACCTAATCTTACTTACATATGTTTTTTTTTCATTTACTACATAATAATAGTTTGGTAAGATATAATATTTTAAAGGGTTAAATAAACTAATTTTATTCAAGACAATGTGTTTTTTATCCTGTCCTGTTAATTTGTTTTTATTCCGGCTTTTGGAAAATGTTTAAATGTAGGTAAAGAAGGTTCATTCTTGCTGTACCTATTCCGTGGCGGGAAAGACTCCAGATAAACCGATCGCTATTATCGGTTAGTAATTAGGAACTACCCCATTTTCATGTTTAGAAGTTTTGGGATGCGGCGAACGGACATCGCTATCTCTTTTTAGCTGAAGCAGACCTGCCCGTGCTTGCGCGATAGGAATAATAGTTAAGGATTTGTTATAAATTTGGTGGTGTACCGTAATACCAAAACTGATGACTGAAAACGTTGTATTTTTCACATCGTGTTGTTATTCTGTAACTAGACAATATAAGCTGGTACATAGCTGAATAATTAAGCAATACGTAATACATTGTTGTTTTTAATGCGAAACAAATAAGATGAAAACATGTCATGTACCTATCTAAGTATGACGTAATAATATGCAAATTTCGATTCGTTTACATTTAATATTAAGTATAAAAGTATTTTGTAAAAATATATCCAGTTATTCAAATACAAATAATAGCATAATATGGTGGAAATAAGCTTTAATTACAAATGATTTTGGTATTACGTTTGTATGGACAATTCATCCGACGTGGGCCTCTTAAGATTTTATAATAGGTATCAATACTGGTGGTATCCAAAATACCAGCAGTCTGTATCATCGTCGGATTATTGGTTGGTATTCTGCTAAATATTATCACCTACTCAAAATAAATATAGGAGACCCTTGGAATGTACCTAAATCGTGGTTTTTCCAAAGGTTCAATGGATCTCTTCACGAAAGAAGTCACTCAGCCGATTGAACTTCAGGCCATACCTTACGATATCAACAGCGTCATGCATTTCGGGACAAGAGACTTCAGCAAGAATGGGCATAGGACTATTTTATTCAAGGTAACGTGTATGAGATCTCCGGCCGGTATTAAGTATATAAATTTTAGCATTGATATTATCATGGTTTGGTATCATATTAGGATATTATTACGACTATACCGCGTACTTTACTATACTCCTTCTAACGTTTCGTTGACCGTTTAGGGGTCCTTCCTCAGGAGCGCCGTCCGCTCCCACGCAAGCACGTGAGTGAGACAGAAACAGGTAATTAATAACGCATGAGAATATAAAGTACGAGGTATTAATAATATCCTAAAATTATTCTTATTTGGTAAATAATTTGGCACTCAGATGTAAAGCGTCTTTACACTATGAAATCTACATGCAATTATCGTAATGGTGGGTGGTGGCTAGCACTGATTGTGTGTGATCGACGACCTCGATGGCGAGGCGGTCAAGTAGCCAAGCCGGCAAGATTCAAGAGGTGCGGGATCGATTCCCGCTATAGGATAAATTTTTGCATGTTCTGAAGATATTTGTGCCAGGTCTGGGTGGTACCGCGGTACTCGTCATTTCTGAGACCTACCCTAATTATAATTTTCGTTAATCACATTTTTGACACATAATGAATCTGTGATGACAGGCTTTTCTAGAAAATAATATAAGACATTTAATGTCAAAAACTCGACTTCCTCACGTGCTTTCGTTATTTTGCTCTCTCGGGATGACACTATTTTGAATAAAAAAACAAAAGTAAAAGTAAAATAGACCACAAAAAAAGGTGTCGTCGCGTCGCCAGTCATGATTCCATAAGATGTTGTTTTTTGTTTTACGGGAAAAGTAGCATTTCCACAGGAATAAAACTTTTATGGGACAACTTCGGGATCATAGATCAAACATATGCAGAACATGCAAACATTTGTCAAAGTGTACTATTGAGTTAATTTTTAATGAAGATAACTTTTTATTTAAAATTTTGCTCTTTCTAAACAATTTTGAATGAAAATAGTGAACTTTTTCGTTTAATTGAACGAGAAATGCCTATTTATAAAGATGTTTTAAGCAGTTGTCTATTAAAACAGTGTTTTGTTATTACTGTTAATTTGAAATTACACTAATTAGAAAGAGACAAAGCAGTGTAATAAGTGTTTAATACCTTATATTTATAAGGGTAATTAATTATAGTGGTTTACGACTCTAGACCTATAGAATAGTAAATATTCTTGTGTTTCCCGTCTCACGTCCGTCGAGCATGGTCGCGCATGACGTGCTTTTGAGGAAGGACCTCTAAACGGTCAATGAAACGTCAGCAGGATAATAGTAAAGTACGTGGTATAGTCCTAATAATATTCTAAAAGGCGCTGATTGTCGCCTACAAAGCTGGTCGAGGAAGACATTACCCATTACCTAATTGTAGTCTGTAGAAATTTCTTGGAGATTATCCCAGTTCCCAAGCAAAACTCAGTCGTATACTTATTATACTTATTTGATTTATTTACAATAATAACAAATAAGTACGTACAACTTGGTACTTACTTAAAACCTAAATGTACTTACAGTGCTTAAAACAGTTGAGCCATATAAAGACCGTGGCAAACGATCTATAGATAGCTCAACTAGTCAAGATCACTACCAGACGGCAACTTATTGGTATTTTAGGATCACAATGTGCAGCAAAATCGCGCAGAACTAACCAAGATGGATCTTAGGAAGATAGAGGTGGTATACGGCCCTGAATGCCAAGCGAGAGATCGTCAGGAGAAGTTAGATCTCTGCCAGTCTTATCCAGGAGTAGCTAGGAAGAAACGTGACGCGAATCTCGATGATTCAACTTCAAACGTGGAAAGCAGAAGGAAAAGGGACATAGGACATGAAATTTCTTCTAAAGGACCCGTAAGAAGGAAAAGAGATTTAGAAGAAGTTGTTACAAAAAGTTTAAGAGTAAACCCCGATATCACACCACCACCACCAAACGCATCAAACGTTAAAGATACGCTAAGTGAACTTGGAATAGAGGAAGCAGTCCAAGAAGTCGTAGAAAAGGTATTCAAAGTCTCAGCACTAGCCTTGAAAAATGCAAGGGAAAAGTACTGCAACAACACGAAACCTAATTTGAGAACGGTTGATGTGAGAAAACCGGATTCGGATGTCCTAGGCATCATAGAAGTTATTGCTAACTACGCTCAAGATATGGTTGATAATGCTGTAGCGAATTTGACAAAATTTTGCGAAGACTCGGAATCAATGGAAATATATCAAAGAGCTAGATGCAGTTGGAACGATGGCAGTGATCGATGCCGACAAACATACAGATCTACTAAGTCAGGAGCAGTCAAATACTCGACTCAACATAGACCTGTGCACATTCAGTCTACTAATCATAGGTTCGTAGGGCAAGGTAAGAATATATACGTTAGATCAGGAAACGATACAGACGACACTATAGAAGAATCAAGGAGGAAAAGAGATGCAGTTACTAAAGATGGGGTGATAGAAATGGGTAAACATTTAGAAAATGAACAAGATAAGGGCATGGAACAGGATAAAACAGACACACAACAGAATACAGAAAAGGATATAAAAGAGGAAAGTAAAGATGATTCAGGAGTATTGAGATCTGGGACGACTGTTCCAGGAAAGCTCAGGAATCGATATGAACCGATAAGAAGACAGGGCAAGCGAAATAGGTAAGATTTTTGAAATAAATCTCCTTTAATTTCTATGTCTTTTTAATTTGTTCCCTTAGGGAATAGGAATACATAGGTGTAATTTTTAATCATCCATCTGTGATATTTTACACTGATAACGTTACCTTGTCCCTTAAGAAAACGAGGTTATAGTAGATATACATAGATGGCGATCATAGATGGATAAATTTATTATTCATTATTAATACTGTATTATGAGATCGCGTCATTGACGCCATTAGAATCATTATATTTCATGTTTTGAACTTTTTGAATTTTAATGTTTGTTTGCTTGAGCCTAAAATATGGTAAGTTGTATTTTAAGTTGTAAGTTGTATGCAAGATATTGTCGATATTGAAACACTAACATATTGTACAAGTAGTTAACTACGACGGTGCTAGACTAATACCATGAGACGAATAGACACACAATCTAAAAGATAAGTCACGAACTTATGTCTGAGATGGATTCAAAACCAGAAGCACAAAGAGTATTTAGTAGGTAGTAATAAAGTAGGAACAGATCGTCTAGTCATCGGAATAACTATTAAACAAGGCGAGCAACAAACGAGCTACAAACCTACCTTACTAGTAATTCTTCCTTGAGAATCTTTTTCAGGGCCAGGCATTCCAAAGACGACTTAGACGATTCTAGTCTATCCATAGAAACCGAGAGGCCTAGGAAGAAGAAGCACCATAGACAATCTCTGGATATAGAAGACAGAAATAAACAAAGAGAAACTCTGGAAATAGAAGATAGAAAGAAACACAGAGAATCCTTAGACATAGATGTTATAAAGAAGGATAGAGAATCTGCAGAAGAAGATAGAAAACACCGTAGAAGAACAACTAATTCAGAGGTTTCGTGGGTGACGAAAAAGATGAAGCGGAAAGAGAGAGATAATACAGAGAAAGAAGAGAAAGTGGAAGAGAAACAAGAGGCTGAATATACAACAGAAAGGTACATGACAGTTATTTTTGTGGCATAGGTGGCCTGATGGAAGGAACTTTTGACTCAGTGCCTGGTGCACGACCGGCTTCGAACCCAATGGATATAATTACGACCACGTAAGTAATACTATTATTACTCCTGCTAACGTTGTGTTGACCGTTTGGAGGTCTTTTCTCATGAGCATCGTCCGCTAGCACGCTCGAAACCTCAACAAAATAATAGTAAAGCAAGTGCTAATATGGTCACATTCACTTCATAAAACATCTTAACTTATTAAGAGAAAGTTATTGGCGTCGATACTCTTGTATACCAACTAAACTCAATTTTACTGATAGTGCACGTAAGAAAGATTTGGCAAGAATTTTACTCCTGTCAAATAAGCTTACGTTTCGCTCTTCTGCGTGTTTATAGTCAGCATATTTTGAATATCACGACTAAACTTCTATGGAAAACTTAAATTTGACTAATTTGACAGCACTAAAATTGTTTCTGTCTTTCTTATGTTACCTGTTAGTTAAAGTGAGTGATAGATAAAATTAAGTTTAGTTGGTGTGTACAAAAGAATCGACGCCGATGTTAATAAAAACTTATTCAAAGGCACAAAAAGAAGAGACCTAGGAATGAACAACAGAGAAGCGAAGGTGTACTCCGCGTGGTTCAGCTCTCGAAGGAAAATGAGGAGTTCTATCAGGACAGAAGATGGCCAGGTGGTGTCGTCAGATACCTCATTAAGGAAGATACGACTTGTAAGTTATATTTTTCCCAAATAATGAAAAAAAAACAAAATCGAAAATAAAAAAGTGGTTTATTTGACACAACAAAACACAGAAAGGACAGTTAAAAAATAAATAAAAGAGGCACTTTGTAAATAGGTGACATTAAGATTTTTAACAAACAGTGACAAAAAGAAAGATGTGTTGTATACTAATTAAAAATAATAATAATAATGCTGGACATTTTTACACAGCATAATATAACCCCAAAGTAAGCAGAGCTTGTGTTAAGCAACCATGACTGATATACCTACTATCCACTTATTTTTTTATAAATGCATGGTAAACACCCAGATGCGAGACATATAGGTATTTACATATTATACAAACATTTGTCCTGCGGTGGGATCGAACCCAATCTTCTGCATCTCAGGCGGGTCTTCACTCACTGCGCCACAGAGGTCGACCTGTGTGGTGTGGGCTAAACAGGTCCTGTCTCAGATTAGTGCTGCTTAGCACAATAATGAAAAGCAGCGTTAATTTTCAAACAGGGCCAAAGAAGGATGACCTTACTAACGTGGAAAACTCCTGATAAACTTGCGAATAAAAATATATTAGGTATCCCTTCGAAAGCGAATGAAGATTTTCACAGGATCGATGATGATTGAGCGAAGTCAGCCGTTTACCTGCTCCAGGATAACGATTAATTCATGTTTATGATTGTCACAAATAGTCGACGCAATTCATAGACCGTTTCGCTATGGACCGAGCTCAAGTTGGATCAAAATCTAGCACGTTCTATTTAGCTAAGCTCGGATGAATACCTACCTAGATGGAGCGCCATCTACAGATAACAGAGGTGTAGTAATTTAAAACATGTGGATGATTTTTCCTAAACTACACCTAAATTAGGGGTATGTACATACCTAGTAATTACATGGTGCAAATAACTTCAAACTTTAGATAAATACCTACATTTTTCTAAAACTAACAATAAGGGGACTTATGCATAACCTGATCAAAAACAGTTCCCAAAACTCCAAATACTTTTAGATGACACAAACGACCTCCGGCGCCGCTTAGAAGAAATCAACAGTATTCTAAAAAAGAAGACATGTGTAAGACTGAAGGAACTCACGGAGGACACGGCGAAGAACTATGAAGACTACATAGCTATAGACAATAGCCCCGACTATGTCACGGGCCGAGTCGGAGGGATACAGGTAGGTTGAAAGAGAGTTTTTAATAAATTATGAGTAGGTACGTCTACCTACAACTATGTACGAAGGAAGTAACAGCTACTAGGTACCTACCATATCTAATTCTGCCGGCAAGCAGTAATGCTGGCATTGCTGTTTTTCGGTTTATTTATTCGCACGGGTCATAGGTAGGTACTTACTATACTTATTTAGGTACACTAGGTACCTAAATTTCTGAAATTTCCAAATTTTCATTCTCACAAACCTAGTCCTAACAATTACGAACACAAGAAAAGTATCAGCCAAATCGGTCGTGCTTTTCTTAAGTGATGATCTGTCTACATGCGGAAATTGATTTTTATTTCAATTATCAAAGTTTTTAGTAATTAAGCTGATGTGTTTTTTGGTGTGCAATAAAGTATTTTCTATTCTTCTATTCTATTCTATTTATCCTAGTGTTACACTATTCATAAGGCATAACAGCATGCACTTACTATGTAGTATATTTTATGTATAACTTTTTAAAGGGGTAGTTATGGAGGTCGGTGAAATTATAGGTAGGCGACTTTTAATTTTGTCATCAGGGCAAGCAACGCATCAGCAAAGCCCCAATATCAATCACAATTAGCGACAGTAGGTACCTAATCTTATCTGGTGTGCCGTGTTAGCCTCAAAACAATGAATAAGTAAGTAGGTGCTTATTTAAATAAAACCTCACTTTTTTTGAGGCGGGTTAATAGAGTTTCTAGCGAAGCTAAGCTTTTCAAAAGATTTGGTCCAAATAAGTAGATAAAACTTCTGGAAAAATCTTCATACACTTCCAATGAAACATCATAATGAAATCCGATAAACTAGGTAGGTACCTATGTTAAATTTCAACAGAACAGTAAGACATTTAAAAAGAAAGTTCAGCTAAGACAGCCAGGTAAAAACAATGCGTAGAAATTACCCCTTGTGCGAGTGTGATGAACGAATCCGTAGTAAGTGTGTGAAGGACAGATACATACACGTGGTTGCTAGTGAATGAAAAGGCTTTGCCCTTTCATTCATCAGAAACCATTGTGTTGCCATATCTTAGACAATTACAGAAAACTGAGAGTAGGTGGTTTTATATCGAGTAGGTATAGATGAAATGAAAGTCATTTTGGTAGGTTTAAACGTTGCATGAAATTATTTTAATCAATAAATATGCACACATAAAAATTGATTTTGTCTGAGGAATTCATATTCGAATATTGTTGTCATCTTGTAATTAGTTAGGTTACATTACCTACGTAGAAAATGCTTTAGCATTACGTCCGCCTATTTTTCAAAATAAACATTTGCAATAAAGTTTTAATAAATAAATAAGTCTAGTATTTTGCAAACTTTCGCGATTAGATAACATAATTATAAATTTTACGGGTCATTATCGCATTTACCTTTCTTATTATTTTCTCGACGTTAAATAATAAAAAAGGATCATCCGTTCATCCATCGTACGAAATATCACTTTGAATATTTGATGTTTGCATCGGGACCAGTTTCGTGGAACACATATTCACATATTTTGTCCAGATTTTTCTCGTACAACTGGTAACCCATTTCTAGAAACGTCATTGTTTACTGGTTTCTGATTGGCCCGATCAATCTCTCGAAAATTCTGGTCACAGATTGGCCGACGCGCGACGGTATAAATATGGCTGCACGCGGGAAATAGCAGTAGTTCGAATTTTAAAGCGGGATGGATGAGTTTGTGTAACTTGAAAATGGTGGCAATCGGTTTAGATTTGGGAACAACATATTCCTGTGTGGCTTTCTGGAGAAACGGCAAAGTGGAAGTAATAGCAAATGAACAAGGAAACAGAACCACGCCTTCGTATATTTCTTTTACGGAAACAGAGCGTTTTATTGGAGAAACTGCGCGGAATCAAGCATCAAACAACCCAAGGAACACGATTTTTAGCACGAAAAGGCTTATTGGGCGACAGTACGACGATTTTGGCCTGCAAAGAGATCTGTGCAACTGGCCGTTCAAAGTTCTTAATGAAAATGGTAAGCCCAAGATTTTAGTCGAATATAAAGGCGCGAAAAAAAAGTTCACGGCGGAGGAAGTAGGCAGCATGGTAATTTTTAGGATGAAGGAAATTGCGGAAGCACATTTGGACATGAAAGTGGACCAGGCTGTCATTACTGTGCCTGTTTATTTCAACGATTCACAGCGTCAGGCTACCAGGATAGCAGGAATTAAAGCGGGTCTCAAAGTTTTGAGGATTACTAACGAACCGGCTGCTGCTGCAGTGGCTCACGGATTGGATAAGAGTTTAAAAGTTAGCAATGTCTTAATTTATGATTTGGGAGGTGGCACTTTCAATGTAGCAGTCCTGAAAGTTGGAAACTCGGTTTATGAAGTCAAGGCTTCGCCTGAGAACACCCATTTGGGGGGAGAGGACTTTGACAAAAGAATAGTGGCTTACTTGGCTGCAGATTTTCGAAATCGCTTCAGTGTAGATATCACGCGAAATTATAGATCTTTAGGGCGCTTAAAAGTCGCCGCTGAAAAAGCTAAAAGATTACTTACATCAGCTACAGAAGCTGTTGTAACTGTGGACTCTTTATTTAACGAAATTGACTATTCTGGAAAGATTTCGAGGGATTTATTTGAAGAACTCTGCTCCGATTTATTCAGAGATACTCTGAAACCGATTCAAAAGGTGTTATTAGAAGCTCGAATCCATAAATCTGATTTAAGCTGCGTAGTTCTAGTTGGTGGAAGTACTAGGATACCAAAGGTGCAAAGTCTTCTAAAAGATTTTTTTAAAGGAGTGCCCTTATCGACTTCTGTCAACCCAGAAGAGGCAGTCGCTTGCGGTGCAGCAATCCAAGCAGCAGTTTTGAGCGGAGAAAGACATGGTAGCATAAAAAACTTGCTTCTCGCGGACGTAGTGCCCTTATCCCTAGGTGTAGAAACAGCTAGAGGAGTAATGTGTAAAGTGGTGGAACGCAACACTGCAATACCTTGTTCGAAGACAAAAGATTTGACGACTCAAGAAGACAACCAATGCAGCATGACAATTGAAATCTTCGAAGGAGAGCGGAGCTTGACTCGAGATAATAACTTACTAGGAGTATTTGATCTGAACGGTCTACCACCAGCTCCCAGAGGGGTTGTCACAGTAGACGTGACTTTTGAAGTTGATTTTAATGGGAAATTGAGTGTCACTGCGAAAGATAGAATCACAGGAAACTCCAAAAGTCTCATCATAAGAAATGAGTATAGATCAAAGGATACAGATATAGAAAAGATGATAGCTGATGCAAAAGTATTTCGAAAAGAAGATTCAGAAAATAAACTTCGTTTTGAAGCTAGAAACAAACTCGAAACATACATTTATAATGTAAAACATACTGTAACCATCAAAGGACAAGTTTTAAACGAATCAGATAAATTATGGATGCTGGCGCAATGTAACAGAGCACTGGACTGGCTGGAAGAACACGGAAATGGTCTTCGAGAGGAACTTGAGAAGAAAACATTAGAACTGAAACGTAGGTGGTCAGACATACATACATACATACATACATACATACATATAGTCACGCCTGTTTCCCGGAGGGGTAGGCAGAGACCAAGGATTTCCACTTGCTACGATCCTGGCATACTTCTTTCGCTTCGTTCATCCTCATCAAATTCTTCATACAAGCTCGGCGATTAAGTGTACTTCTGACCTGGCCATTCTCTAGAACGTCTTCAATTTGGTCAGAGTACGTTCGCCGAGGCCTTCCTCTTCCAACCTTCCCATTCACGCTCGCCTTGTATATTTGTTTTGTTAATCTTCTTTCATCCATCCTTTCTATATGCCCAAACCATCTCAACATACCTTTCTCAACTCTCGTTACTACATCTTCATTCACTCCACACTGCTCTCTTAACACACTGTTTCTCACTCTATCGCTCAAATTAACACCACACATACTTCTCAAAGCTCTCATCTCCACTGCATTTACTTGACTTTGATGTTTCTTCTGCCATACCCAACTTTCACTTCCATACATTAGTGTCGGCACTAACACTCCTTTATGCACGGCTAGTCGTGCAGTTTCAGATAAATTCCGGCTGCTCATGAAGGAGTGAAGTGCCCCATTCACTCGATTTCCAGCATTTACTCTCCTTTCAACATCTTCGTCATGCTTCCCATCCCTAGTAAACAAAGTACCCAGATATACAAACTCTCTCACTTGTTCCACTCTCTCTCCGCCGATCATAATATCACATGCATTCATGCATTCGTCTTTATCAAAAACCATTACTTTCGTCTTACTTACATTAACTTTCATCCCTTTTCTTTCAAACGCATCATGCATAATTGTTACCATCTCTTGTAACTCATCTACCGATGACGCAAGTATAACTTGATCATCGGCGTAGAGAAAACATTTGACGAGTAACTCATTCATTCTTAATCCACATTCACTATCTTTCAAATCTTTCAAACAACTATCCATGAATAGATTAAACAGCCACGGTGACGCTACACATCCCTGTCTAACACCCTTTTGGATGCTAAACCATTCAGTGTATGCCCCGTTTATCCTTACGCAAGCACTGGAATCCTCATAGAAAGATTTCAGAGCTCGAATTAGTTTGCTGTCTACTCCATACACTGACAGCACCGACCATAGTTCATTCCTCATCACTTTGTCATAGGCCTTTTCCAAATCCACGAAAGCGCAATAGACCTTTTGACCCTTGGCCAAAAACTTTTCGGCTATGCATCGCAAGGAAAAGACCTGATCCGTACATCCCATACCCTTCCGAAATCCCGCTTGTGCATCCCATATTTTCTCATCGGTTTCTTTCATAACTCTTTCAATCAACACTTTCGCATATAATTTGCCGACGATGCTGAGTAGGCTAATGCCTCTGTAGTTTTTACAGTCTAGCTTTGAACCTTTTCCTTTGTAAAGCGGTACGATGACAGCCTTGCACCAGTCACTTGGTGCTTGGCCGGTGTTCCAGCACATATTGAAAAGGCGATATAGCTGACTTGCTACTAAGCCATGTCCGGCCTTCAGCATCTCGACCGTTATCCTGTCATACCCAGCAGCCTTCCCTGATTTCATACTTCTCAAAGCTTTCACAATTTCATCCATACTAATACTACTTTCATCTTCGATTTCATTCATAACAGAAGAAGACGCTTGAGTCTCCTCTCTTTCAAACAAACTTTCAAAATACTCTTTCCATCTTCTTAATATACTTTCTTCTCCATTCACTATACTTCCATTCTGGTCTCTGATCGAGTTCAGCTCTGAGGTTTGTTTTTTCCCTCTAGCCGAGCGAACTGACTTCCAGAAAAACTTAATGTTCGTCCGGAAATCCTGAGACAATCTTCTGTCAAGCTCATCTTTTTGTTCATGTTTCTTTCTTTTAACCACTTCTTTCACGACCTCTTTCAATCTCTTATATTCATTCCTAGCTTCATTCACATCCTCAGACATTTCGAAGAAACTAAACAACCCTTGGGGACAAGCTAAGAGACGGAAAACCGATAGCCAGATGGAGGAAGAATCGGCTATTGCAAAACTTTTCGACGATGATGCTCTTGAATTGTAAATGTTAGATTTTAGATTTACGTTAGTTCTTAGATATACGTAGAAAGTAATGAAGCTTTTTGTGTATAGTATTATCTCATGATTAATAACCTAAGTCGGGCGGTATACAAACCGAATACAAAATAAATACGAATTATTACCTGCATCATTCAAAGTTGGTTTTATTTTAAGTCTTTTTTGTATTTTTATTTTAAAACTGGGAAACGGCACTAATTATAATTATCCGTTTTAGATAAAAATACCTAAATAATGACTTGAAATAAGTACCTAATATATTTTATTTTGTATAAGAAAATGGTGGCATATATTACTTTTAGGTAAGTAAGGTAATTTTGTCAAAACCTATAAAAAAAATAGCGACGCCATCGAAAACCCTAAAGAAATGATATTTTTTTCAGAAATTTGGTAGCATAGAGCTTTTCCGCGGAGACCAGCATCGCCAGCATACTGCTATGATGGTGATGGCGATGTTGGGCTTCTACTTCGAGGTATCGCGCCACGACCGGGACAAATATGTTCGCGTCCATATGCGCCATGTTAGACCAGGTACTATATAATTTATAGGCTACATATTATGAAGCTGTCACGGCTAAATCAGTCGCAATGTCTGTACCGATTCTGCAGGTCATGTCAGAGGCCTTTTAATTTATACCTACCGACCATATTTCTTTTACATGGAGATTGTGTAGATTATAATAATTGTCTTGTTTTAAAAAATAACATGAATCAAACGGGCACTTGCAAACTTGTAACAACTAGCCACAGATGCCATAAAAATAAGTTGAACTCTGTCAGTCCAATTCTCGTGCCAATTTAATTGACTTGACTTCTTGATTATAACTTGTGTTATAATCAAGAAGTCTATTTGTCACAATGCTGCCAAAGTCTGTTCCATGCCATACATTATTGGAGATGAGTGTATAACACTCGTCTCCAAAAATGTCAAATTCAATCACAACCGAAGAATTTTTTTTGACAGAACTTTGACATTATTTTGTTTGAAAACTAAAATAACCATTATGAAAATAATTTGTAGCTAGCCAGAGTCACCACTATTATAGCTATTTTACTTACCCGCAGATAAACTTCATCATTTCGAGAAAATCCGGAAAGACGCCACTTTGCCTTTGCCTTACGACTACAATAGCGCGACCCATCCCGCCTGGCAATACTGGCGACAGCTCGGCAGAAGCGGCATATCTACAGTTGCCACATATAAACATAAGGTAATGAAAAAAAAAAATGAAACTTGAAGACTGTTGAAAGTAAGGGAATACCAAAAGGTCAATAAAAATAAATTGTAAAGTGCCCTGTTTGTGGCGGCAAATTCAAAAGTTTTGCTGTTTCTAATTTTCTGCGTTCTGTCTGCCAGTAATTGATAAGCTTAATATTGTTTACCGTAAAAGGCTGTTGGTTTGTTTGTATGTTACTATTTATTTAAGGAACGTCTTTCCGATTGAAATGCGGTTTTTGCAATCGATTTTTATGACTTTTATGTTGGTTCTTAGATAGGTCAAATAACCACAAGGCACACATCGATATCACAATTATCACAACATGTCAGGGATTTTTTTTTTTTTGCAAAAATTAACTTATTTTAACATACAACTTAGGTTAAGTTTAAGGGCCCAGTTTGGTGATAGATAAATTATTACTTATTTTTTTTTTATATTTTTATAAAAACCATGTTCAGGCCTAAGCCTCTACATACAATGGCAACGTCAAACAGTCTTGCGCCAACATTTACTCTATGGCGCCAACTCCATCAACTGATTTTACACAACTATTATAAACGCCTCCGTTAGTACGGTTGGTTACAGAAGAACTAATATTGACCAAAGATCTTAGATAACGCTGTGTACCTAATAACTTCACCACAGATATATCTTAATACTATACGTACGTATTGTATTTATATAGTATTGCTCTGTGTCATTCGGATTTTGTTATTTAATATTAACAATCAACAAGTGAATTCGTGATTGAGCTATGTTTCTTTCTGTCAAAAAAATTAAATGACTTACCTATTTTAGTTTCTGTAACAGCGGTTAAATTTTTTACAGGATCCTGACGGCTCAGTGATGAAATCTATGGGACAGAACTTAAAACTACTTTCAGATGTTGACATTGTGAAGATAAACAGCGTTTACGGTATCAAATGCTTGCAATCAAATGAGAGATCCAAAGCAAAAGAAAATAAATTATCGAAGCGATACCTCGGATATAAAAGGCATGATAGAGAAGTGACTTCTGCTTAGTAAAAAATAAAAATACAATTTCGTTTTATTGTTAGGTTCTTTTTAGTGCGCTGTTCTGTGGACTTTTTTGGTAGATTTTAGTATGTAGTTGTAGGTATTTGTTTATTTTTTTCTTGTGTCATACTCAAGGTTATCTACATACATACTGTCAAAGCTTTAAATGAAACTTAATAAAATATAAGTGTAAAATAGATTATAATACGAAAAAAGCTTACATTCAGTAAATTAATCGAACAAAGATTCGTAGTTCTTCTTCGTCAAGCTTATATCGCTTTTACTAATTATGTCGTAGATTTTTATATTCTCTGTGTAGGTCCGTTTTCTGACAACGCATTTTTCTGTATATATCATAACGCTGACTGCTAAAATTAAATTAAATAGCTGGTAAATTACTTAACACTTGAACAGAAAAAAAACACAACACGCTCACGACTGTCTTCCCCAAGTTGAACATCCTCAGATAAATACTCAGTGAGTAGATTTTTGAGGATACCAAGTAGGGGGTAGTCAGAGGCACGTCCAAACATTAAATTTGGTACATGTCCACGTTTTGCAAGTAAGCATTCCACGTGACAGGTTGCAAGCCCATCGCCGCACTAACGCAGCATTGGAGCACTAACTTTTGGCACATGCCTTCGAATTTTTGGTTCTAGGGCATGCCGGTTTCCTCACGATGTTTTCCTTCGCCGTTTTTGAGCACGTGTTAATGCGCACATACATTTTTCGAGTGGAATAACCCACCGGTGCACGACCGAGTTCGAACCCACGACCTCCGGATCAGAAGTGGGGGTATCGCCCACTAGGCCAACACGGCTCTTGAACGGACATGAAATAAATAAATAATAAAAAAAAATGTTTAACAACAAGCTTTTAATACCGAGTGCTGTAATCATATAATGGTAAAAATGAAAACCAGCTATCATAATAAAATGCATACATAAAATTTCATGTTTGTGCTGTTGACCGTTTAAGAGTTCATTTATCTGGAGCTAATCCTGGATGTCGATTTTTGTCTTGCTTACAATTAGCTGAATTAAAACAATGCATAAAAATGCATTGTTTTAATTCAGCTTGCAAGATTTGACCTAAACAAACAAGCTAACATACAAACATTGCAAGTTAAATAAAAACTTGTAAATACATTAATGTGTAGAACATTCGAAGCCGTTTTATATAAGTCTTCGTCTTTATATAAGTAGGATCTGACCTCTGTTAAGTGCCATGTAATGACACACTGTACAGGAGACTTATGGCATAGATCATGGGGCATAGATCGAAGGTACACTATTCAGCCCATGCGTAAAGACGATCCTGCTAGTTTATGGGGAAAAGTGACTCCTCCTAGCTAGACCAGTGGCTTGGCGGTTGCTTTAAAAATAACTTACTAGGTCTCTCAACAGTGGCTATACTCATTGTTTCGATCTTGTGTTCTTCTTTCCAATGAAAAAACATTTTCTTTATAATTGCCATAACTAAAGCAATCATAAAAATGCTTAGGCCGAAGAGTATTGTATACAGTGCCATTTATACGGACAAAGCGGTTTATAAACATTTTAGATAATTATTTCATGAAGAAGAATTAAGAAAAATAATGTAAACATTGAAAACTGAAAATAAACGTAGGTACGTCTTAATTGTCAATGTGACAAACACCAAGGAGATCCAACCAAAGTACGCATATAAAGAACCTCTTTTTCTAAAATTGTGGCGCGTATTGCGAATCTTGATTTTTCTGTAAGTTTTATGATTTTTGCTTTTGCAATAATATTAGGTTTGCGATAAAATTTATTGAATTAATTATTATTATTACTGTGAATGTGATTGTGTTTTGAGATGAAACATGAGTTTTGACCAATATGGTAAGTTCAATTTCGTATCGGCCAGGTCTTTCGGAAACAATTGTCGGGTTTTATTTTGTATAATTAATTAAATTCCTACCTGCTAGTACCTAATGCATGAGGAAATTCTTCTATAATTAGCTACATCCCTGCGTTAGGTACAATGAAATCTGAATACGCATGCGACGAATTGCACAGATCGCATACCCCTTGCGACAGATTCGCATGTCAAAAAATCTTAGATAAGATTAATGTAGTACCTACATAAAAAGTGTTTTTATGCTTATCAAATTGTTAGTTATTTCCTTACCCTAACACAATACAAAGTTATTTTACGTAGCTAGGTACATTATCTACTAAGTACTATAGGGTCTTTCATTAAGCATGTCCTATCTTTAAATTTAAATAAAACTAAGTGTGTGTGAGATATTATCGAAATTATTTATTTATTTGAAAGATGTAGTGATGGCATTATGTGTGGAATATGAAATCATACAAATGTGAATTGAATTGTGTGCTGAATTTGACCTATGGCATAGGTTATGTTGGCTTTGAGGGCCGCTGTGGTTTGTGGTTTATTCGCATAGACCTGCGACTTAAGAAAACCCCACAAGAAAAAGTCTAGCGGGGCTAAGTCACACGATCTCGGTGGCCAGTTCACATCAGCTCCACGTGAGATGACCATGCCCTCAAATCTCTCATGCAGAATATTAAATGTGGCAGGAGCTGCGTGCCACACAGCTCATCCGTTGAAACCAACGGGCCGTCTTGTTGAAACCACATGTCGTTGGTGTTCAGATGATCCAGTTCATGCCAAAAAAAGTTGGTAATCATCGACCTATAGCGCTCGCCGTTGACAGTGATGGCCTGGCCAACGTTGTTCTCAAAGAAATATGGCCCGATGACGCCGCTAGCCACACCAAACTGTTACTCTTTAAAAAAACTCTTTTAAAAACCCACACCAAACTGTTACTCTTTCGGGATGTATTGGACGCTCTTGGATCTCATCTCATAGAAATATGGCCCGATGACGCCGCCAGCCCAAAACCCACACCAAACTGTTACTTTTTCGGGATGTATTGGACGCTCTTGGATCTCATGTGGATTGGTATCGTCCCAAATTCGACAATTTTGTTTGTTTACGTACCCATTGATCCAGAAATGGGCCTCATCGCTGAAGATATTTTTTCTGTGAAAATTACGGTCAGTTGCTAACTGCTCCAGTGCCCATTCAGCGAACACACGTCGTTGTCTATGGTCGTTAACCTTCAATTCCTGGGTGAGTTGAATTTTATACGGGTGCAGGCCCAAGTCACGACGCAAAATTCGCCAAGTTGTGGTCTGTGAAAGGCAGAGTTCTTGTGAGCGGCGTGAAATCGACTGCCTCGGATTCTCCTGCACACTCATGGACAGCGGCGATTTTTTCGGCAGACCTTGCGTTTCGTTGACGTACGGGTGTTGGTCGATCATTTACCGAACCAGTGGACTCAAATTTATCCACCACACGACGAATAGTCCTCTCGGTAGGACCATTATGGCGACCGTAAAATCGAAGCGCGCGGTGCGTTGCCCGAACAGAACACTCATTTTGATAAAACAATTTTATCATTTGCGCGTGTTGTTGAATGCTATAGCTATCCATGATGATTTGGCAAAACAGAATTAATAAATTACAACCAATTTGACAGATGTAGCTTCAACAAGATGGCCGCTACCAACTGCCAAAGTTCGGACGTGCCTATTGGAAGACCCTTTACTTATATACCATAGACTATAGCCATAGTAGAGATTATAGACCAGTCAATAGTCTTAAATAGGCTTAACGACTGTGTTAATTATAATTATCAGTGATACTTTCAGTGATTCAATAGAAGTGTGTTCCAAAAATTCCGATTCAGCGGTACTAGAATCTTCGCGTCTAATCGGCAATGCATTGGCTTTTATATTTATTAATAAATATTTGTTTCAGCCTTGACGATAGCTCAAAAATACCGCGTAGCAATTTCAATAGCTATACTAAAGACAAAACCTAAAAAAATTGGTATTGACAAATACCTAAGCGAGATTAAAAATGTTTTAATTGAGAATAATATGCAGGATGAATTAAATGTCAGTGCAAGTACTGGTGACTTCGATATTGATTGTTCAGTAGAAGTTAATGATCTGAATGATCAAAATGATGTACAGAACAGACTGTCACGCAATGACATTAATGATATTGATGAAAATGAGAACGGTTTTAATGAAACTCAACTTTATGCCGATGGAATTCACATGAATGATAATTGGACTCAAGATAGTGGTAATGAAACTGGAAATTATATTATTAGAACTGGAGAGAATGGTAATAGTACTGAAGATAAAGACAAAATAAGACAATATCTAAATAACAGTATAACGATACTGAAAAATTTTGAAGAAACTTATCAGAAAATAAATGTAAATAAAGAAAGAAGAGATAAATTCAGGGAAGTGATAAATGTTTTAAAAGGTGTTGACGTTACAACGACGGATAAGGTACTGTTTTGACTTAATATACATTATGCAAACGTAGTTTGATGCGATGCATGGTCTGTCATGTTAGCCAAACCATGGCGTTTCCCACACGATGATCGACAAACTTATTTTTGGAGTTGTAAAAATGTTCGTCCATACAAATATCGATTTTCGGACTTTTTCTATTACTTCGGCAGTTGAAAATTTCATAAATTTTAGGTCATTTATATCGCATAAATGGCCGTATTTTTTATTGCGTTGACTTATTAGTTTGATTTTTTTAGAGCTCTAGGAAACCGTAGGCCTACGTATTAGGTTGGGGAAAAAGTCTTTTCGCATTATTGTATGTATGAACTTGTAATAAAATCTCTTTGGCTATACTATTTGTATCTGGCTGGTTTTGGTATCATTAAAAGTTTAAATTTTAAAGAAGATAATTCCAAATTCAAATTAGGAAAATGTGTGATTTTTATTTGTTTTTCGTACTGTCAAGATGAGTGAATCTAATGAAGAAATTCGATACATTTTAAAATTTTACTACAAAAAAGGTAAAAATGCAACGCAAGCCGCGAAAAAAATTTGCGATGTTTATGGACCTAGTGCAGTGTCTGTGAGAGTAGCACAAATTTGGTTTAAGCGTTTTCAATCCGGAAATTTTGATGTCAAAGATGCACGTCGCTCTGGTCGCCCTATTACGGATAAAATGGATGCCATTTTTGAAAAAGTGGAGCAAGATCGGCATATCAGTAGTTACGACGTAGCTGAAGAACTGGGAATTGACCACAAAACAGTTTTGGCGCATTTGAAAAAAACTGGGTACACAAAAAAGCTCGATATTTGGGTACCTCACGAGCTCACTGAAAGAAACCTAATGAACCGTGTTCTCATTTGTGATTCTTTATTACGACGTAATGAAACCGAACCATTTTTGAAGAAGCTGATAACTGGTGATGAAAAGTGGATCACGTACGACAAGAACGTGCGAAAAAGGTCGTGGTCAAAGGCCGGTCAGGCTTCACAGACTGTGGCGAAACCCGGGTTAACTCGCAACAAGGTGATGCTGTGTGTGTGGTGGGATTGGAAGGGCATTATTCATTATGAGCTGTTACCACCAGGCAGGACCATCGATTCTGAACTCTACTGCGAACAACTGATGAGATTAAAACAAGAAGTTGAGAGAAAGCGGCCGGAGTTAATCAACAGAAGGGGTGTGGTTTTTCATCATGATAACGCTAGACCTCACACATCTTTAGCCACTCAGCAAAAATTAAGAGAGTTTGGCTGGGATGTGTTAATGCATCCGCCGTATAGTCCTGACCTTGCACCTTCAGATTTCCACCTGTTTCGGTCTCTTCAGAATTCTTTAGGCAGTGTCAGGTTAACATCACGAGAGGACTGCCAAAACCACTTGTCGCGGTATTTTGAACAGAAGCCCCAAAGTTTTTATAGCAATGGGATCATGTCCCTGCCTACAAAATGGCAAAAAGTTATCGAACAAAATGGTACCTACATACTTTAGTTAAATGTAAATAAACTATATTAAAAATGTTTTGAATTTTCTTAAAAAATGCGAAGAAACTTTTTCCCCAACCTATTATAAAAAATTAAAGAAAAAAAATATATTTTCTTTGATTTTAAATGTAACTTCGGCTAATTGCCATAATCAGCATCCCCAATGAATTTTTGAATATAAAAATCGTGTTCGACATGATTGATTTCATACTAGATGGCAAAAATCGTGGAACTGGTATAACCCTTAATTTCAACTTAAAACCTCCACGCGTTCCTGAAAAAAAGGGACAGACAGACAGACGAACGGGCAACAAAGTGATCAAGAGATCTTTTCCTTTTTTTTAAGGAATAATATGAATGAGCATTATTTGATGTTATATACTGAATTTTAAGGGTTCTAAATAGACTAGGAATACACATTATGTAGTCCTAGTCCATATTGTAATAGTAGAGGATATTGTGATTTCCTAAAAATACTTATCTTATTTTCCATTTCAGGTTATAATAAACGACATCCATAATCAAACTTTTGAAAACATACAGAATAAACCATTTGATCTTATGGGTATGGATCTAACGCAATGCTATGGTGACAATGATAATACTCTCCTTGAAAGTATAGAGATACTGACCAACGCAGATAGGCCAATAAGCTGCGAACACAGCTATATTAAAAACAATATCGAAAACACACAATGTACAAAACTTCACAAAAATCGAAATCAAAATAATACTCAGCAGTTTCAAATTCAAGGCAACGTCAACACGGTAAATTCTAACATCACTTGTCAAGAAGAAATAAGAAAAAGAAAAATGCTCCCTGTAAATGATGAAATGGATGTTTGGAAGCCAAAATTAACCAAAATGAATAATACGCTTTATAAAGCTAACGCTAACTCAAATACGACTGAAATTTCGAACGCACGGACCAGTCATGAAGCGACAAGAAATGAAGATAAAAATAGAGCAAGCACCCAAGTAAATATGGAGGTTATGGATAGAAAGGAAACTCTCACGGTACCAGACACGCAATTCAACACACATTTTAGTGAAAGTCAGATGAACGCAATAATCATAAATAACAAGCTGATATATGGCAGTAATATCAACGATGCTTACCAAGAAATTTGTAAAAATACAATATCCAACGTTTTCTCCCGAAACTCTCAAGAAATCTTCAACAAATCCCAAAACTATGACACTGCTAACGTTATAGAAGAAAACGATACAGTATTTTCAATTAATACACATGATGACACTCAAATATATAAAGGGATTGAAAACGATATAGCATTTTCGCAAAACGCACAAATAATGGACAGTTTTAACGACACATTTAAATTAAACAACGATAAAACTGAAACTCAAATTGATGATCATTTGAAAAACGACATAGAATGTTCAAATACTGTATTTGATAAGAATGTTATCAACAATACAAGCGATGAGAAGTTTACTGTTTCTGAAAAAGCTACTGAGGGAATGGATAGCTTTATAAATAACGACGCGAATCCAGACGAAGATATGGCGGATGATCAAATAGAAAAAATACCATTCAAAATAGTAGAAGAAATGAACCAAATCAAAATGTATTTGAACAAACGAAAGGAAATAAGAGACACGGGATTTTTTGGAAGTTCTCAGTCTAAATGTTCTTTGAAAAGTAAGAGAAATAACTACCTACATAGGGTTTCATTACGAAAGGTGGTAGTTTTCGGTGAAGAAAGACCATCACACATCTCTCATTTTTGGTTGTCTTAAATGAGATTGTTTTTGTTGTATTTAATATTTTTAACTAACTGTGCCACTGCACCCTCGGCCCCACAGCCTACCGCGCTATTACTTCTTTTACTGGTCTACTAGGGGCCGAGGCGTGATGTTAAATAACCTAGGTTAATGGTTGTATTTGTACCTCAAGAATTAAGGTACAAATAAAAAAAAAGTATTTTTCAATTCAGGTAGTTCCAGATATTATTCAAACAAAGAAACAAACAAACTCTTCCGCTTTGTTATAATAGTTTAGGATAGATTACACAGATAATAAAAAAATTGACTTTGTCTATTCAGGTACCCAGCCGACAAACGTATTGGTGGGAGAGTCAGCTTATAGTGTGTTTAACTATTTAGCAAGTTGTCCGCTAATCACCGCCACACAGGACTTGACCGAACAAATATCCGAGGTAACTTGTCTTTTATACAATAAACTTGATTCGTATTTTGTATGCCATGACATATCTGTGACATGCCTAAGCTAAGTTACATCACATCAACGAAATACAACTACTACGACTACTGGTAGACGAATCACATACAATACACAGATGGCCATCTGCGTGTCTAGATCGCGCAAGCGGATTTTTAAGCAATCTGCCAAATGTAATGTTTGAGCGTGCCTCTGACTACTCAATATCTGGTATCCTCAAAGATCTACGCACCGACTATGTATATGAGGATGTCCATTATGGGGAACAGTCGTGAGCGTGTTTGTTTTGTATTTTTTTAGGTCTTAGGACAACTGATAGACAGACTACATGAAGAAGAGACTTACCCGCCATTTTTGGAAGAACTACTGAGCGCTTTAATGAAGTTATTAAAATTAATTTATGAAGAAGAAAGCTATGATTTCGATGTGGTAAGAACTTTTTTGACCAACTTCACAAAAGAGGGAGTTCTCAATTAGGGGGATTTCTTTTTGTTTGATCTCTATCAGTTTTAACATCTGTCAATACATATTTATTGACAGATACCTCTGTGGCACAGTGGGCGAAGGCCCGCCTAAGACGCAGAAAGTTGCGGGTTCGATTCCCGACAAAATGTTTGTATGATCTGCAAATATTTGTCTCTGGTCTAGTTGTTTTCTATATGTAGTATGTAAGTATTTACAAAAACAGTATATAAGTAGTTAAAGAGTCATGTAGTTTCCATAATACAAGCTCTGCTTACTTTGGGGCTTTGAAAAATGACGAGCATTTTTTATGGTTCCCATGTTCCATCGTTGTACAGGATGTCCCAGAAATGTATACTATTCCGAACCCGCGTTTTTCAAGTAGTTATTCTAATTGACAGGTTGCAAGCCCATCGCTGTTTATTGGAATACTAAATGATGGTCCATGTCTCGAATTTAGGTTCTAAGGGCATGCCAGGCTATTCCTGCCACCAAGCAGCAATGTTTGCGTTGCTAAGTTTCGGTTTTGTGCCGGTGTAATTACAGGCACATGATACTATGAGACTTAGGTCTCAGGATCGGCAACGCGTGAGTGATACCTCTGGTGTTGCAAGCGTCCATAGACAGGTTACGGTAACCGCTACCAACAGGTGGGCCGTATGCTTATTTGCCACTTTAGTTGTATACAATTTTTTTGTTCACATTTTTTTTTCCTTTACTAATTTTAAAGATATGCAATTTTTTTCAGCTCCTGAGAAAAGACGAACAGACACAAAGAATCATACTTCTTTCAAAATCAATCCACATAACGAAATTCACAATAGAAAAAATCAACGCCATACTACAGAAGTTGCTCGACGATATATCGGCCGACGACACATTATACGATATCCAGAACATAAACAAAATCGAGAACGTCTGTTATATTTTCCACATATTACAAGTTATATTACCGAAATGCAGTATAAACAGCCAAGCCAGCAATCAGAATTCCCAAGACGAAGAAAAAGTCATGAGAAAAAGGGACATTTCGGATATATGGAGGAAAAAATGGATATCGAATTTCAAAGAGGACTCGAATGAGGGTAGTTCGGAAAATAAGTGCGTTTTAAAAGATTGCAGCGTGATTTTGAACAAGATAATTGTTAATTTTATGGACGGCTACAGTTTGATCGCGTTTTCTGCGCTAAAATGTTTCAACTTGATGCAGTGATGCCCTTAATGGGTGACCGCTAGCGACATTATCTTCAGACGGACGGCACCGCAACCACACCACAACGACCAGAAAGTGGTCAGGCACGAATTTGTAGGGAATCGCGTAGATGTAACTCGAACCACATGTGCGGTCGCTTTAATATATATTTGTTTAAAGTGTGGACGAATTTGACCACAACGCATCCACATATTAACCACATCGTACCCTTCCCCCTAAATTCTGCTTCTTCGTCAGTCGGTTTTTTAGTTTGTGGCTGGGAAATCGCAACTACATCGATAATGGCGCGTAGTTCGATCCACTAGAACCACACCGAGGACACCGACCACAACGCAGCCACATAGCATATAGCACCCTCCCCCCACTTCGCTTCTTCGTCAGTCGGTTCAGCAGTCCCAACTGGTGGCTGCGACAACACAACTTCAAGCAGCTACAGCTATATCATTCACACACGACCATTCCCAGCACAATTTTAGCAGGTGTGGTTACGGTGTGGTCCGTCTGAAGACACCAGTCAGCGTCTGGTTAAGTACATTAAGAGGTATCATAACTTTATGGAAAATGCAGTCTAATAAAATTATCGAACATCAAATTCCTTGTTTTTTTTACACTACTATTATTTTTACTAAGATATTATTGCACAAATCCCCTTTCGTTACTCAAAGAGGAAGCAAACGGGATTGGAGCTATATGTGTTTAGAGCAAGAAGTTGTCCGTTACGATTTAAGCGTTTTTTGCAATCGTTTTGTACACCTGCACAAAACGGTGAAGGAAAACATTCTGATTCAGATTTGTTTAAATTGCGAACATTGTAATAAAGTAGGTACAGAATACGAGAATACAAAAATTTGTAAATTTCAAGTTTTTTCATAATTAATAAAAAAAGAAAACTATATAGCATGGCCATGCAATCATGCAAACATCATGAGGAAACCGGCATGCCCTAGAACCAATAGGGCAAAGGCATGCGAGTGTTGGTGTTGCCATACGCGGCGATGGTATTGCAACCTATCACGTGGAATTGCATAACGCGGGCATTAAAATTTAACGTTTGGACGTGCTTCTGACTATCCCCTTCTTGGTCTCTTCAAAGATATATGTACTGAGTATCTGAAGATGTCCATCATGGGGAATAGAGTCGAGATAATTTTTTTTTTTTTTTTCAGACTTGTGCGTATCCTTAGGGAATCGAACCCGCACCTCTTGCGTCTCAGCTGGCTGGCTATCTGACGACCTATACACTTTAGTACTAAAAACCAAAACGCTTCAATTTGACAATGGTTTTGTTTTATCTTTATTGGTTTTGATGTCTTTTTTTATTTTTGCTCTGTTATTGTTCGTAATAATTAGCTAACTCTTCCTCGAGTTTGTCCTTCTCTTTCTCGCAAACATTTTTCAGATGTCGTTTCAAATTCTGAAATATAAAAACAAAAAAGGATGTTAATTTGGAGGCAAACATGCATACGACCTACAGAATGGTTGCCGTGACCTATTGCAACACTAGGGGCATTGCTGATGCAAATAATCGTGATTGCTTAGTAGGCGGCAAATATATTCGGACACGGATACGATCCATGGACATCATATACCTAAGGAACCTAGAAGTATTTATGGATAATTGATAAACAATACACAGTACCATAGATTTACATTTACATAGGTGCTTTATTAACTCCATTTATTCAATAGTACTGAAGGCTGTTATTTATAGATTACTTAAACAATTTTGCACTGGATAAAAATTATGTAGACATTAACACGTACTCAGAACAGTTAAAGAAAACATCGAAAAAAACCGGCATGCACTAGAACAAAAAAATCGAAGGCATGCGCCATTAGTTCGTGTTCCAATAAGACTCTAGGATCTACTAAGATCGACTTGCAACTTGTCACGTGGAATACTCACTACAACCAACCAAACACGCTCACGAGTAGATCTTTTGTAAAACGCGAGCATATAGCATATGCACTGAGTATGTATCTGAAGATATCTAGTATGGGGAAGACAATCGAGAGTGTTTTTTTTTATATTTTAGATAACCGTATCTCCGTTATAATTTTTTACTTTAAAACTAAATTAAAAACTCATTAAAATAAAGTTTTAAATACGTCTCTGTCGTTTTGTAGTGTCGACCGGCTTGTCTATCGCTCGCGCGTTCTTTTGTTTAAGTACCCTTTTTATACTATTGTTTAATTGTTAACACAAAAAGCTCATTTTCGATATGTATTTTTGTTATTGTTTAACCATTAGTTACCTACTTAAAATGTTGTGCATGCTTACTTAATTTTATAAATCTTACTTTTAATTTCTCATTAAGTGAAATATGTATTTTTTTTTGAGAATAAATTTCTTCAATCAGATTTTTAGAGGAGTACCTTGAATGAATCCCCGCACGCATGACACAGAGAAAGTTGCTTTGGTCCAGTCCTGCTGTGATTTTTCATATGTCGTAATAAGCACTGGAAAGTGAAGCTCGTATGAGGTTTAGATACAAATAAAATAAAATAAAAAGTGCTGGACATTTTTCACACAGCATCATCTAGCCGCAAACTAAGCAGAGCTTCTGTTATGGGAACTACATGACTGAAATACTACTTAAGTACTTTAATTTAAATACATACATATTAAACACAGAAAACATCCAGACTTTAGACAAATATTTGCAGATCATACAAACATTGGTCCGCGGCGGGAATCGAATCCGCAACCTTCTGCGTCTCAGGCGGGCTTCCGCTCACTACGCCACTGAGGTCGTCAAACTAAGCAGAGATTGTATTATGGGAACTAATATTTTTTTTGTGAATACATACATAAGTATTATACATAGAAAACACCCAGACATATATTTGCAGGTTCAAATTTATGTTCAAAATTTTAATAGTTTTACGTTACAATTTTGCATTCTTTAAAAGTAGACTATGGAGGAAAAAACATTATTTTATAACATCTTGTATTACATCCATTTTCGCAAATTAAAATATTTATATTTATTATTTCTTTTTAAATACCATCAAACGCACTACCTCATTAAACAAAGGTTAGCTGGAAGAACACGCTAATTAGCATTAAGTTCGCCTGTGTACTTGTTTTATCTTGTGAAATAAAGCGTTTTCTATCTATCTATCTATTATCTAACAATAATATGAAACCTGATTTACCTTTCTAGTGGAGAATCTAGCGGGACACATTGCGCAGAAGAGATCTTTAGTTCTAGCGTGCACGGCAGATGTGTGATTGTGCAGTGATTTTAGCGTTGGGCATGTTTTATCGCAAACTGGACATTTGTATCTGAAAAATATTAAAAAAGGTCAAAGTCAAGGTCCGAACTTTTTGTGAAGTTCGGGCTGCTATAATGAGGTTGAAGAACAATAAAGCCCCAGGAGCTGATGAGCTTCCAGCGGAGCTGTGGAAGTACGGCGGTAAAGCGGTCCACCATGTTTTGTACAACCTAGTTCTGAAAATCTGGGAAGAGGAATACCAACCGAAGGAATGGAACCTAGGTATAATATGCCCTATTCATAAGAAAGGGAGTCGTAAACAGTGTAGCAACTACCGTGGGATAGCTCTCCTGTCAAGTGCCTATAAAATTTTGTCATACGTGCTACTTAGAAGACTAGAGCCTTACGCGGAAGGAATCTTGGGAGACTATCAGGGCGATTTTAGACGTAACCGTAGCTCAGTGGACCAAATCTTCCTCCTTAAACAGCTTATGGAAAAAAAGTGGGAATACGCCCAAAGTATTCACTCACTTTTTGTAGACTTCTCCAAGGCTTACGATAGTGTCGACAGAAGATCTCTGTACACAATCCTAAGGAATTTTCGAATTCCTTCAAAGTTAGTCCGAATGATAGAAGTAGCCACACATGAAAGCCGGGCTAAGGTACGTGTGGGCACAGAGCTAACTGAGGAGTTTGAAATCATTAATGGATTAAAACAGGGCGATGCCCTGTCACCGGTGTTGTTTAATCTCACACTCGAACACATTATCCGGAAAGTTCTTTCACTCAACGGCGGAGTGGAGTTAAATGGACGACACAAGGTGATAGGGTATGCCGACGACGTGGCGCTGCTCGGGGCCAACAATGACGAAGTTGCCGAGGCAGTCCGGTGTTTGAAAGAGGAAGCTGCGACTGTGGGTCTCAAGATTAACTTGGACAAGACCGAGTACATCCACATGCGACGTGCTAGAAACCTCCGACAACGACGTGAGGACCTCATAGTTGGCAATTCTTTATTCAGAGGAGTGGACAGATTTAAGTACCTGGGATGCACTGTGACAGATACGAACACCAGAGAAGACGAAATTGAAATACGAGTCCAGAACACGATTCGTTGCAGTGCAGCATTACACAAAATCCTGGTGTCCAGGCTACTGTCCCGAAAAACTAAGATCCGCATCTATAAGACGATTATTCGCCCGATCTTAATGTATGGGTGTGAAACTTGGACACTTACCCAGAAAGAGGAACATAAGCTTCTGGTTACAGAAAGAAAGGTGCTAAGAAAAATCTTAGGTCCAGTCCAGCGCGATGATGGCACCTGGCGGACTAGAAAAAACCGGGAGATCGTCGAACTAGTGGCCGAGCCTAATATCATTGGTGAAATTAAATCCTACAGACTACGTTGGTTCGGCCACGTGCTACGAATGGGGGATGATCGAGCAGCAAGACGTGCTTTCCAAGGTGTGCCGGTTGGTCGTAGACCAGTCGGCCGTCCCAGATATAGGTGGAAGGATGAAGTGGAGAAAGACCTTCGCTCACTTCAAGTCCTCGCACCGGACTGGATGAAGGCGGCACACGACAGAGACCGTTGGCGTTCTATTGTGTCGGAGGCCAGGACCCACTTCGGGGTCGATGCGCCAGGATAGTAAGTAAGTAAGTAAAGTCAAGGTCATAGAGGTCAATTTGAGGTTACTTAAGGGTCAAAGTACTTATACAAAAGTTTTACGTTGGCCCTGTAGATATTTGTTCCGATCTGGGTGTTGTGGTAGCATGGTAGTCTTAGTACCTGGAACCCACATTACAGGGAATCCTAGTTTGGAGTCTGGACTATGTTTGTGAAAGTTGGCTGTGTATTTATTTATTCAAGGTCATAGTCAAATTTATCATTAAAATCACAAGAATCACTTTGAAATATGAATTTTAGCTACTGCCTGTTCCTAAGACGACTAAGCCAGGTAAGAAAGGCTCTTGCCAAGAAACAAGGCTTTGCCTTTGACTTTAAATAGGTACATTTTTTATCGAGTTGGAGCAATCCATGATTTTTTATCATCTAAATAACCCGATATGTAAAAATACCCCTTTTTATAACGATTTGTTTAGTTTTTTCGACATAGATACCGAGCGTCAGATTTTTTGCAAACTAGTTATTTGTCCTACTTGTATTGAAAAGGTCCACATCAATGTCATGGAGTAAAGGTTAAGTAAAGGTCACTTCTAGGTTAACTTCTAGGTGGAATCGATGATCTGTTTTGTATTGTATTGCAATCTGTATTCAGGTCAAGTTTATTCAGGGTTTCATCATTATTTTGGTGTAGGTGATAATTTCGAGGGAAAGGTCAAGAGGTCACTTTAGGGTCAAAGCTAAACTTACACTTTCTCTTTATGTGCCAATGCATTTCTTTGGTGCGCAAGTAGACTTTTCCTGCTATTATATCCGATATTGCATGCAACACAGTAATGCAGTTCCGTTTGTATGCTT
Organism: Perizoma affinitatum; assembly: GCA_961405105.1. Taxonomy (NCBI): domain Eukaryota; kingdom Metazoa; phylum Arthropoda; class Insecta; order Lepidoptera; family Geometridae; genus Perizoma; species Perizoma affinitatum. The sequence goes on along the minus strand of OY560186.1, from coordinate 14,900,480 downwards.
TCGTGCTTTTTTTTATGCTGTGTCAACGTGTATGGACTATTGAATGTTGCTGGGCAAACTTCGCAGCTGAACTTTTTATTTATATGAGTTCTGTAAATAAATGTTAAGGAGTTAGGATTCAGAGAGATGCCACATATGCCTCCAAACGATTAGTTCTATAGCATGCCTGTACGCTCTAGTCTATCTATCTATACTTATAATAATGCTGAAAATTTTGTTTTTTTGTTTGAACGCGCTAATCTCTGGAACTACCAGTTCTGGAACTGCATTTGATAGATTATATTTACCAACACGTTGCTACAATTAGGAAAATAATAAAAGACAATTAAATGACATAAAACCGACATCCTCACGTGCTTACTTTATTTCGCCAACTCGGGATGACACTCTTTTGAATAAAAAACACAAGTAAAATAGTTAGTTTTACTTAGTTAGTTTTGCTAGTTGTGATTCCAATAAAATGATAGTATTTTTTGAGTTTTACGTGAAAAGTAGCAAACGCGTCGTAATCACCACTTGCACATATTAGTGTACGTGGACGATACCGTTACATATGTCAATGAATTTGAAATTCTAAGGTTGCCACCATTTAATTTGGCTTATCACCAGAGCGTGATGGCATGCTTTCCCGAGCTCCGTCTCTACGCCCTAGGAGTCGAGTAGGCGCACCCCGCGTAACAAGCTGGAGGTCGCGGATTCGAGTCTCGCCGAGGTACAATTTATGGGAAATTATAAAATCTTGAAGATTTTAAACAGTGTTTTGTTTTCTACCGTTGAATTTAAAATTGCATAACAGAATGAGACAAAACAGTGTTTGGTTAATCCGTTTTAAAATCATATTAAGTAAGGCTTAACTTACATCATATGCGTTCTGACGGCGCCCTGGTCGTTACATCTCTTCCCGCAAATGTTACAAAGGTATGATCTACTTTTCTTCTGATGGGCTCGCTTTAAATGCTGTCGATAGTGGCTTCGTCCTCTGTGAAAGCAAAATTTGACGGATTGTGAAATCTTTTTCTTTACCTATATAAATTCTATGATTAAAAACCCACAATGGTAAAAAAAAAAACAATGAAATATTATAATCGAGTAAAAAAAAACAAACAAAACAAACACGTTCACGACTGTCTTCCCCATGGTGGACATCCTCAGATACATACTCTGTGAGTCTTTGAGGATACCAAGTAGGGGGTAGTCAGAGGCACGTCCAAACATTACATTTGGTACATCCCCGCGTTTTGCAAGTAGTAAGCATTCCACGTGACAGGTTGCAAGCCCATCGCCGCTAATTGGAACACTAACTGTTGGCACATGCCGTCGAATTTTTGGTTCTAGGGCATGCCGGTTTCCTCACGATGTTTCCCTTCAGCGATTTGAGCGAGTAATTCCAGTTATTTTCAGAATTGGCACCACACTAAGGCCTGTTCCACCAGCCACCATGTTAGGAGCTGTCAAATTTTTGTGCATAACTTTGACAGCTCAGCTTTAATTAGGCAGCATCTTGCTGCCTAATTAAAACTTTTCATAGAAAAACTGTCACTAAAACAAGCTTTTCTTTAAGCTTTTTTTTTACTTTAGTGTAGACGGAGTTAAATTCAAAAACTAATCTCTGAATCTAAACTCAAGCGTCTATTTATAGACAGTTTTCAAAGACCACATTTATTTTAAAAACCTCGTTGGTTAGGCGGGTGAGTAGCCGGCTGAGACGCAAGAGGTGCGGGTTCGATTCCCGCTGCGGGACAAATGTTTGCATGTTCTGCAGATATTTGTGCTATCGGGTGTTGTGGTACACGTAGCACTGATACCCACGATACAGGGAATCCTATTATTTTAGTTGTTTGTAAATAAATAATAAACACGCTTACGACTATAATACCCATGATGGGGATCCTCAGATCCATACTCAGAATGAAAACCAGTGCCAAACCAATAAGGGGGGTAGTCAGAGACACGCCCAAACATACAATTTGGCACATACCCGTTTTGACATCAAAGTTCTTAAATAGATTTAGTTTAACATTTTATAAAAAAATAATTATTTTACTTACGGAAAGACTCTGTCGCATAAATGGCACGGTATCTTCGTTATAGTCTCTCTTTGACAGGCGTGCGTTTGCCTGTTTCTAGGTTTTAAAACTTGCTCACAGTATGTGCACTGGTATCTGCAAAGATATAAATTATAATAATAAATAATGCTGGACATTTTCAAACAGCATCATCTAGCCCCAAACTAAGCAGAGCTTGTGTTATGGGAACTACATGACTGATATACTACCTATATACTTTTTTTGTAAATATATATATATATTATATACAGAAAACACCCAGACCCGAGACAAATATTTGCAGATCATACAAACATTTATCCCGCGGCGGGAATCGAACCCGCAATCCTTGCGTCTCAGACGGGCCGTCACCCTCTGCGCCGCAGAGGTCGTCAATATACTTGGCTTACTTAAATCTAGTGACAGGAGTTAAAACAGGGTGTCCAAGAAAGATACCACCGGAAGTACTACCACCGTAATTATGCCGCCGAGCAGTAATGCTCGCAATGCTGTGTTCCGGTTCCAAGTGTATGGCTGCCGGTGAAATTACAGGCACATGAGACTTTCCACCCGTCATGTCTCAGGGTCGGTTCTACTGTTGCAAGCGGTTACCGCTTAACCTATGGAAGGTAACCGCTTACCAACCGGTGGGGCGTATGCTTGTTCGCCACTATATTTGTATAACACAAAATGATCCTGGTGATATGATGAACATGCTGTGACATACCTTGACGCGTGGTTGGCGCGATGCGAGCGTAGGATAGCAGGATTTGCAAAGCGGAGGGTACATATGGAACATCTATATTCACCGTTTGACTGAAATAATAAAAGACAATTAAATTATTAATAAAAAATAAGTTTACCCCCATAATACCCATATCATGGGGGTGCATAAAAAATAGTTGTTCCGCCATGTTTGCAAGTCCGCCATATTGGATTTAGAACGATGTCACATAGTCATCCAAATCAAACTTGTATGCAAAACGTCAGCTCAGTCTGTTGGGGATAACTGGTTTGAAATTCAGTTGCAAGATTTGACCCATACATACTAACAAGGCAAGTTAAATGAAAGCTTGTCAAATAAATAAAGAATGCTGGACATTTTCACACAGTATCATCTAGCCCCCAAAGTAAGCAGTTTGCCTGTAAATACATACATATTATGCATAAATACACACATATACGCACCTATGGTGCGAACAGGACCTATCGTGTCCCCAGGGAAGCATACTTGGTCCATCATTGTTTCTTGTTTACATAAATGGCCTCTGTATTTAATTTTAACCTTCGTTGACGACACAGCTCTTTTCTTTAATGGTGACAGCTGGAGAGAGATCTATGAAAGTGCTCAGAATGGCGTAAATAGACATGGCTCAGAACATGGAACATGGCCTGTTACATAGCTTTCGCCTGCTCTACTCCATCCACCACCTCAAAACGGACTGATAGCACTAAATACCTTGGTATTTGCATAGATCAGACACTCACCTTCAAACGCCACGTTGGTGAATAGGACGCGTCTCATCTATGTCTTCAAGGAACTGAGACATAATATAGCAAATCGTTAAACTATCAAATCAGACAAGGCCTTATGCGAATCTAAACTGGGTTACTGTATCTCATCGTGGGGAGGTGATGCAAGTAAGCGCAGGACTTCCTTTCCGATTTCCAACCACACGGCTTTACAGAGGATAGGACTTTCTCAGTTTTCGTTAAAACACTCCTAACTTACATTCGACCAGCTATTAGTAAAGGACAAGCGAAGAAAAGGTACATTTTTTTCATTTAGAGGTACGGAACCCTAAAAAGTATGCTTAGGTGTTTGGATGTTTGTTGCCAATAATATACGTAACGGCTGGATCGATTTGTATGAAATTTTGGACAAGGATAGTACTCGATTCATCCATTTTCACAAATTAAAATATTTCTATTTCTTATTTGGTAAATACCATCAAACGCACTACATCATTAAACAAAGGTTAGCTGGAAGAAAACGCTAATTAGCATTAAGTTCGCCTGTGTACTTGTTTTATCTTGTGAAATAAAGCGTTTTCTATGTATCTATCTATCTAACAATAATATGAAACCTGATTTACCTTTCTAGTGGAGAATCTAGCGGGACACATTGCGCAGAAGAGATCTTTAGTTCTAGCGTGCACGGCACATGGACTACTTTTAACCCGGGTACCACGTGGGCGAAGCCGTATATATGCTAGTCTTAGAATAGGTTTTAAAATTACCTCTTCATGCCTCATCATATGGGCTTGATAGGAATCCTTAAAAAGAAACCCCATAGCGCAGCTAAAGCATTTGAAAACGGCTTCTGTGTACTTCTTATCTCTTCTATTTGCTTCTAACTCCATCTTTTGTTCTTCTAGACTGAGAGTTATTTTGTTGTACACGTTCTTCTTTGGTTTTTGTATGTTTTTGTTATTTTCATTTAAGTCTGTTCCTTCAGTATTTGAACAAGATTCAAGATAATGTTCGTTTTCATATTTGGTTGGTGACGTTTTTTCATCATCGTAATTAATTTCACAGTCATTATAATTTGAAACTTCGTTATTGTCATAATTATTTTCATTATCAACAAGTTGTTCATCAGCAAAATCATTATTCGTTGCGGCTTCTGGCGATTTATCAACAAAATCATTAGTTCTTATAATATATTCTTGTGCTTTTTCTACGAAATCAATATTCCTCACAAGTATAGGCGATTTTTCAACATTTAAAGCATCTTGTGCTTTTTCAACAAATGTATTATTTACAACTTGGTGTTGCTTATCAGCATAATCATTATTTCTTACAACTTCATGATGATTTGGAACAAAATTGTTATTAGTTACGAATTCTTGTGATTGTAATTTTTCAACAAAGCAATTACTTCTCACAAGCTCTTGTGGTTTTTCAACAAAATTATTATTCTTAACAAAAAATTCTAGCCGTTTTGCCAAAAAATCATTATTTCTAAACTCTTTTGATGTTTCTACAAAATTTCGCACATTCAAGTCTGTGAGAGTTATGTTAACTTCGGAAATTTCTTCCAAATTCGTCAATTCTATCTTATTTATATTTTCTAACGGAGATTCTATGCTATCATTCCCAAAAATGAATTCATCTACATCTTTCCTGCCTTCATTCTCTTTGATACCAACTAAAAACTCATCATTATTGAAATTATCATCGCAAGCGACAGATTTTAACAAATTATCATTGAAGTGGTCGAATATATCGTCTGTTTGTACTTCGACATTGTTAGGTAATAGTCCGAAATTCATTTCTTCATGTAGTTGTACGTATTTGTTTTCTTCGAAGGACAGGCAATTTTCTGTATTGTTATAGAAATGGTATTTGGAGTTAAGGTGCTGTAGACAGATGTCTTCCGGACATAATATACCAACTTGAGTGTCGCTTCTTTGTAAGTTTATTGTTCCTTTCTCACTGAAAAGTAATAATAATAATAAATAATATTTATTTTCAAAAAAGGTTTACATTGGCACACTTACAAATTAAAAATATTTGTTTGATCTTGTTGTAAGATGACAGTTGAGTGAATCCTACTACTATTATAAATGTGAAAGTTTGTGAGGATGGATGTTTGTTACTCTTTCTCGCAAAAACTACTGAACCAATTTTGATGAAACTTTACAGTTATATAGCTCATACATCTGAATAACACAAAGGCTACGCGAGCGAAGCTGTGGGCAGAAGCTAGTAGTTTATAAATGTAATGATAATTGTTATTATTAATTTCTGCCCTCAACATCCCACTGGTGGGCAAAGGTTTCCCATTACTACTTCCGTTCACCTCTTTCCTGCGGCCAAATGGGCCAATCCATTCAGAACTTTTTGAGCACATCCCTCCATTTATGATAATAAATAAATAAATAAAATAAACAGCCTATAGACACATACATAGTCCTGACCCTATACTAAGATTCCCTGTGTCATGGGTAACAGGAGCTTTAACTTTCTAATTTTAAGAGCCAAGTAGGTTCTTTAATGGATTTCTTCATTACAGATTTCATATAGTAAAACTTGAGCATGGCTCTCTTTGGAACCTGTTTTAGTTACCTGAATAGCACTGGATACTCCAAGCTCCTCTTCAAGCATATAGATCTAAACAGACACATTTTGTTCAGGAAATGACAGCAGATGAAACAAAGATGTGAGTCTGGACATAGCTGAAAAGAATATAATACTTTTTGTTAAATCAGTAGATCTTTAGATCAGTTTTAAGGAACATGTAGCCTCCAATTCTCCAAATTTAAATGACATGGGCAACTAGCTGGACAAATATCTCAGGCAAATTTTCATTTGACGCTAACACATCAATGAAAAAGTCCTGCCTACAGATTTATATAACAAATTGCCCAAATGAATATAAAGTGAAGAAAAGGACTCATTATTCCAAAAACACATTAAAACAATCCTGACGAAAAAACCTATTACACTGTTGACTAACTTGCATAATCTACTTAAAAACTACATACCTATTATTCAGCGTTTCATTCTGTGTCTCCTAAATATTTCAAAAGTAAGCGCCAAAATGTTAAGAATGCCATTTTGGCGCTGTGATTTTAATATTGAAATTTTAACCATAAAAGCAGTGGGAAGGTCCCTTCTAGCAATGAAAATATTATTAATTTTGATAGTGTCTCTAGGGTCCCGCAGTCCAATTTCTTTTCAGTCCCTAGCGTTAATAACCTGTCAATTTTACATAACAAAATATGACGTACCTGCTGATCTATAGAATATCCCAAAACCTTACCTACCTACTTTGATTTTGATTATTTAACGAACTACTTCAGAAATTACCATTTTTTTTTCTTATTCCACCCGTCCCCTCTAAGAGAATTTTCTCAGGGGCTAAAATAACCCTAATGTAAAAAAGAAACCTCCTTTTTCATATAAGCAAAAAAAAAACACATTAACAATGTAATCAGTCTTTATTGTGTTTAAGAAATATTATAATTAAAAAAAAATGCTGAGTATGATAACCAAAAGTCAGGTTAATTGAGTAAATCACAGGGTGATTAAACAAAGCAGCTTCCCAGAAAAACAAAATTTTCAGCATATACCTCCCTAAAAGCTTCTGGTCTTTTTTAGTAAGAAACAAAATTTGTATTACATCTACAAATAAATAAATAAATTATGACATGTTTCAGAGTTTTTGGATTTTGACATATTAAGGAGGGAAATGGGGTGTAAAAGTTTGTATAGAAGTATCGGTTTTTTTAAATGTAGGGATTTGATTTGGATTTGTAGCTACTCATAATAAATTAATAAGACGTGTTTCTGGGTATTTGGATTTTCTTTTTTTTTTATTCTTTATTGTACACACAATTATACACTTACAATAAGCAGAATTAAATGACATGTACAAAGGTGAGCTTAACCCTAAACAGAGTTATCTTCCAGCAAACCTTGAGCTAGAGAGAGGTTATAGAAGTAGGATAGTGTACAGAAAAAAAATAAAATCCTAAAAATAACTAAACATAATAACTAAACATAAATAAATATATATAAACATATATAAACCATGCTAAAATATATAGATACTATAAAACATATACAATACATTTTTTAGAGAGACAGGACATGCTCTTTAACTTTTCTCCTGATTGAAGGATTATCACATATAGTATGTGGTAGGGCTTTCCAACACTTAACCGCCTAAACAGTAAATGATTTGCTGTAGCAGCTAGATGAGTGAGAGGGAGTTTTAAGTAGAAGTGAAAGTGTGTATGGGAGTAAGATTTTTTTTTTTAAACATGTTTGTTTAAAAAAACAAATCCTAGCTTACAAATCCTCTGGCAACAGCTATTGTAACTATAATGAAATGGTTAACATAAATATCAAATATCACTTTCGGCAGTGTCAGTTCTATCTAATAGATAAGTACCTACCTAATACATAATAGTTTGTGTGATTGCATATTTTGTTATAGTTTCAGTAACGGAGTGGCCGTTACTGAACCACTATTTCACTGATGAAATTTGGAATAGATATAGATAGGTAGTTCATGATCTGTAGTAACACCAAGATGCTTTTATTGAAGTAAGTAGGAGATAGGTCCTAAATTTTTAGATGAGAACTTACGTTCATTCCAATAACCTCTCGATATTTATCTCTCGTGTCCTCATTGGTATCTGCATTAACTGTACTATGGCATACAAAACACAGGAACGAAGACATTTTCTGATTAATTCAGTTTTTATTTGATATTTTTTTTAAAGTATGCATCCATTGGTAAGTTTGTAAAACGCTATAATTGGGTGAAGTTACGTTTTTTAAAAAGTCCTAACTTTAGGTACTGTAAACAAACAAATGTCACTGTCAAAATGTCTTATTTTGTTGGCGTTAACGCCTGTTTTCCATGCTTAAGGTATTTGTTTAAATGGTAATAATTCAAGACCAATGCGATAACTTTCAGTACACCAAAACGTGGCCACTACTACTTCTTTTACTTTGGTAGATCAATATAATTATATTGTTATATATATACCTACTTGTACATAGTTGTATGAATAAATGTATTACTTTATTATATTGTTTTTGTGACACTTTATCACTGTACGGTCAGTCTCTAGACCAGGGATTCCCAAAGTGTTCGATATCGAACCCTTGGGGTCGATATCGGTTTCCTAGGGGTCGACATAAACGAAAACTGATTTTGGGGGTCGACGAGGTCTAAAAATCGACCCCTATTAAACACAAGTTCTTATTTAAAACTTTCAAGATAGGTACTGTATTGTTTATGTTGTGTCACGTGTACTAAGAATAATTATTATTTTTGTAGGAAATAGCATTTTTGTAGTAATGTAAAGGCTCAAGTTCGTACAAGATGAAAAACTCGGCAAGTCAGTGTGGACAAGTTTGTGCAAGATAATGAGTTCGAGCGTACGTCTTTCAGGCGCGTTTTGACTTGCTCTCTATTTGACGTTTACGCGATTTAACACGAACAAATTCATGATCAGTCCAAACATGTTCCTGATATTTTACTATTTATAGAGCTTGCACTTAGGTTGAAAGTTCATTTGCGTTTTGAAATTCGTTGGAGCTTGAACGATAATTACTCATATAAGTACTCATTTATTTCAAGAGATTACAAAGTTATTACATAGCTAAATTAAGTGAAGTAAAGTGATTGAAAAAGAATTTACAAAATGCTGAGCTCCCTACGCGAGTTAATAGCGTAACCATACAATATTTGCAATTTATGAAAAATTAACAGGGTAAGTACCAAACAGTTTTTATCCGGCACAGCGCATCAGCATTGCCCCACTGTGTGATAGTGATCAGTTGAGCTATCTGTAGATTGTTTGCAACAGTTTGCAGTTGTCTCAGTTGTTTCAATTAACTGTAAACATTTACTAGTTTAATTTGTTTTAGTATTTGACTGTAATTTTTTTTTGTCCTATGGTAAACACAACATATTTTAAATAGGTAGGTATAAAATATTTGTAAAAATTACTTACACTAAAGTTGTTAAGTAACTAGGTAGGTACCTAAACTTTGAAGTGTTCAGTTTGCTTTGGTTTTCGTTCTTATGCTGATAGGTACCTACTTACCTAATACAAATGTTCTATACCTACTATAGTTACTTATTTAATATAGGTATCCAAGTTTATCAATGAGTAAGTCAGTAATACCTAACAAGCATCCATTACCTAGGTGTGATAAAAATAAGATAGTGTGCAAATTTAACAGTTCATTATTGTTTTTTATTTAAATAGTTTCTTATTTTTTTTATTTGAAGGATTACTGAGAGTTTTATGATGGTGGACACGAAAAAAAAATGCAGACAATATAGTTTGGACTACTTGAAATTCGGATTTATTGCTTCTCCATCAAATCAACACTGTGTGTTGATTTGCCGATGTGTCTCATATGTGAAAAAGTATTCAGTAACGATGCCATGAAGCCTTCAAAAATGGATAACCACTTATCAAGAGTACATGCTGACAAAAATTGTAAGCCCTTGTCATTTTTTGAAGCACTTAAAGACAAACTAGACAAAAGGCCATCCATAAGATCGATGTTTGCGTCATCATCTATCAAAGACGATGATGGTTTACGAGCGTCCTATAATATATCTTTACTAATAGCGAAGTCGGGGAAACCCCACACAATTGGAGAGCAGCTTATCTTACCAGCCATTGCGGAGGTCCTTAATAATGTATTGCACAAACCCGCATAGACGAGATGGGACGCGATGTGGAAAACATTTTATGTAAGTTCTTACAGACCAACAGATTCTCTCTCCAGTTGGACGAATCTACATTACCCGGCAATGAAGCTCTGTTGTTAGGATATGTTCGATATATCAAAGATGAAAATATGTGCCAGGAACTGCTTTTTGCTACATATTTAGAGACTGATACCAAAGGAGAATCGATTTTTCAGGCCGTGGAACATTTTTTTACTGACAAAGCTATTCCATGGAAGAACATTGTTTCTGTTGCAACTGATGGTGCACCGTCTATGGTTGGTCGCCATCGTGGTTTCATAGCTCACTTAAAGCGACAACTGCCTGATGTGCTGGTCATTCACTGCGTGATTCACAGGCAGCATTTAGTAGCAAAAAAGCTGAGGCATAAGTCTTTACAATATAATATATAGCTATATACAATATATAGCCTTCGTGGGTAAACTAATCCTTTATAAACAAAATTTAGGCAGAAAAGAATATTCGCAGTTTCCGCATTTGTCAAAATTACCAGAAATGCTTCAAGATGATGACATTTTATTATATGTCACTCACTTGGACGCATTACACAAGGATTTTACGGAGAGGTTTGAGGATCTTTTAAATTTACAAATTCCTCAATGGATAATAAATCCGAACAGCCATAGAAGAAGCCAATGTGATAATGCAAGAAGAGTTGATTACCATCAGCACAGACGAAGAGCTTAAGCAGAAGTTCAACCAAGGCTATCAGAAGTTCTGGTTCACTTCACTTTTTGATTATGGCTTTTGTAACTATACATTGCAACGCAACATTGAAACACAGTATCCTACATTGTGGAACATTGCTGAAAAATACCTAATCGCTTTTCCATCATCATACCTAGTTGAAAAAAGCTTCAGTGTGGTAACAAACATTTTAACTAAACAAAGAAACCGATGAAAATCAACGAACGTGGAGATTTAAGGCTGCAACTCACCAATATTGAACCGGATGTAGCTAGATTGGTAGATAGTCACCAGGTTCATCCATCACACTGAATGTTTTATTTTCTCTTTGCGAATTAATACTTTTTTAAATATAATTTCCTACCTACTTAAGATTCTTTAAGTACTTAATTTGTAATAATCATTGTAAATTAAACTTGATATTTACTGAATTGTATGTCTTTTTATTTTGTTAAATTTTGAGAAAATGAAGACAACTTTACTCACTTAACCAAGTGCAAAGTTTTCCAATTGGTACCTTAGTACCTAGGTATTTTGTATCAATAGGAAAAAACTAAAGATAGGCCCCCTTATTCATAATAGTCTGCTAACTTAAAGCATTGATAATTCTCACTCTGTCTTCTTCTATTGACCTAAGTCAGAATGAAAAATAACACTCTGTAGCAGCTGTTTTAAGTTAGCGGACCATTATGAATAAGGGGGTTGATCTTAAAAGTAGGTAATTTGGCCATGGGGGTCTGAGGTAACAGTTCATTTTGGAAAAGGGGTCACTTGTCCAAAATAGTTTGGGGATCCCTGCTCTAGACCCTCCATCTATCTGTCACACAGATAGCCGTCCTACGTTGCCGTTGTTCAAAATCTTTGGTCCACCCTGCCGTCACTCTGTCCGTCACTGTCACGTCACAGTAATCAGACGGAAGTCAAGTCAGCGCAGACTTTCTGTCACTCAAGTCAAGTCAAACGGGGAAAAGGATAATTTTTGTGCACCGCACACTGCCATAACTCTCAATTAAAATATTGTTTCAAAACCCACATACAAACTCTATTACTTCATCAAATAGGGCAAACTGAGTGCGCGCGGCCACGACAAAACATTCCGTGCTATTGTGGTAATGCTAACATAATTTGGTAAAACTTTTAACGGCGGAGGAATTCGGTAACTTGTAAATAGTTGTTTGCGTATTCCGCTGCGTTGTTTTCACTGCAATCGCCGGATTTTACGCTGTATTGTTCATATTACAATGGCCTAGCGGTGTGATGCTTCCCGACTTTTACAACAATAAACGAATACTATTTTCATGAGCGACAATATCATCGTCCCAGACTGTGAGTACCTCTACTATTATTTATTTGAAAATGATTTTATTAACGAGTACCCTTTGCCCACTGCTACGCCCGCGTTGTACCCGTATAAAAACTAGCCTATGTTATTCTAGGTCACAAACTATACCTATTCCAAATTTAATCCAAATCAGTCCAGCAAGTACTGGAAGATTATTAGCAACAAACATCCAATACAAAACTTCTAAACATGCAAACTTGGATATTTTTAATATTTTATTCCAAAAACTATTGTGAATTAGTTTATTCATATTTTAAAAATGGGTATTTTCATATATTGTATTGGTGAATTCACTGACTATGTTTCTACTCATTCTGAGAGGCTTCATCTGGGTGAGTGTATGCAAGACTCTCCCTCCGCATTGCATCATGGAATGAATTTTTAATATTAGTAGAAATAGAGCTTCTACTATTTCTGGTTCTCACCTGTAACTACAGGAGCCAGTATATTTGTTTGTCCATTAGTGGTTGTTTGTGTGACTTTAAGGATGTTTCTAAGAAATGTATTATGGCCATAAGTGTATGAATTCAGGCTTTGCTGGGGATTTGTGAAATTCCCACTCTTATCAATTATTGAGGCTAAAAATATGAATGCATGTAGTTCACTGCTAGCATTATTTCCAAGTAATTGAATTAAGTGTGCCATTTTAGGTCACACTTGCATTATGCCACTGTATAACATATGAGGTTTATTGATTAGAAAAAAAAAGGTTTTATTTATGTAATGTATTGCACAATTACTCATTACATTGTTTAAATTCCAAAACATTAATTTGTAGGCATGTGCCTTTAGTTAGTGTTGAATTAACATAGATGGGCTTGCCTTTTAGAATCAGAATCAATTATTCATATAAAAGATACAAGTCAAGTATAGAACAATAAAGTAAACTAGATTTACATGTACTTAAGTTTTAGCTAAGATAACTCTGTCAATTAAATAAAATAGTTTGCATTATATGTTAACTGCCTAACAAAGTCCAAAGAACTAATAAATTCTAAATTCTAAAATAAAAATCAAGGTACCTATGATATGAGTTTCACATCTATCAGTCTATCAATTTATCACTCATATTTCCTATTGTAACTAGATACTCAAAAACACTGCCACTGTGTATAAGGTTTGTTAACAAGCCAGATTTTTATCTAGTTTTGAAACTGCTTAGGCTTGGAGCATCTTTGATGCTTTTAAGGATCAAATTGTATATTGCCAATCCATGCTATGAGTTAATTGTAAAGTGGAATGGTAATTGCTCACTACAATGTAAAACAAAAATGTTGTACTACATCCTACTTGATATTATGAGGGATCTGTATACTGAGTATAGATATGTCATCATGTCTTGAACTTTAAAAATAACAACAAATGCCTGATAAAGATTTTTTACCTACAACATATTGATACCTTATTTGAGAATTGAACCTTATGCGTCTCAGGTGGACCTTCGCCCACTGTGCCACAGAGGTCGTCAAATTTTTAAAAAGATGGTTGCATGCACTCAGGGTGCTTCAAAATACAATGAAAAATACGACAGGGGTTGTAAAATTTTGCATAAACCTCTACACCCAGCAATGGGTAAAGTCAGGCTGTAGATGATGATGAAATCTCACAGTAAATAAATATTAAATCTCTTTAATATTTATGCTGCATCCAAAATAAACTAGCTAGTAAACATTACATGAAACTAGTTTTAATGGACAAACATTGTTTGATATTATGATTTTTAATGGATAATAAAAACGAAGTCTAGACGGGTGTGTCCATAATAACTATGGACAGCCTTGGATGCTTTTAATGTGTAAGACTCGACATACTCGTAGCATTTCTTAAAACATTTAAAGACTCAAAATAATATTGGATTTTCGTCTGATGTTTTTAATACATTTCCTTGGATCAGAAAAATTTTGGACCGCTTACCTGAAACTTGAAATCTGTTTCACAGAAACCTTTTTTGAAGTCTTACTTAAAACAATTATAAAAAACTTTATGACAATTGGTTATGCCCTTGCACATTCCATCATCAAATGCTCCTTAGTGACTTGTAGGTATAAAACCTGTCACTTTATCAAAGAACCATCCTTGAAGAATCGGTTATTCATAAGAGTGGGGAGGTTTCACACAGCATCATATAGCCCCAAACTAAGAGCTTGCATTATGGGAACTATGACTGATATACTACTTATGTACTTTTTATTTGACCTGAGAAAAATATTTGCAGATCATACATACATTGATCCCGCGGCAGGAATCGAACCCGCAACCTTCTGCGTATCAGGTGGACTTTTCACTTTCGCCACAGAGGTCGTCATTAGTTATTACTTAGACCTATATTTTTAAGATTGGTATATATTTTTTTATTTGTAATGGATATGCATTTAATAAATGTAGTGTATAGGAAAAATAAAGTTCTATTTTTTTTTTTTTTATCATTGTAATAAGCAAGTATTACTATACCATCAATAGAACCAATATAAATAAATAATGTAGATACCCACTTATTGGGTAACATAGGTCAGCCAAGTCAAGTAATTAGATCAGTAAACATTGCAATGATAATGTGATAATTATGTTCAGAAGGAACTGCTAACTTAAGATAATTTATTCCAAAAAGTGATATATATAGATATATATATATATATATTGCATTACTTTGAGTAGAATAAGCGTATTTTCTATCAAATGGGTTTAGTTATAAATTGCAATCGTCCTTCTTGGATATTTCTGCCAGTGTCATGACGCAAGAGGTGCAGGTTCGATTACCACAGCATTTAATACAAATGTTTATGAATGTAAATGTTTTTATGTACTGCATAGGCATTCTAGTGTGGGTTCAGGACATAAGTGTCTATTGGATGTTTATTTGTTTATACAAATCAAGTGAAACATTGTTTTTTATTCTTGTAACTATAGGTAGCCTTGAACCAGCAATAAACTATGTGATCCATCCATCATAACTACTGTTCATGTAAAGTGACACCAGCTCTTATCATGGAAATGTGTGTTATCATTGCCGGGTCGCGTATCTCAATATTTTTAACCTGAATAGAACTAATCTACCACATCTTCTGAATATATAAAATCTTTGCTTGACACACGTCCGTCAGACAATCATCGCGCCAAAACAGTAAGTCTGCAATCTTTTGATCTAATAACGTCCACGAGGTCAGGGAAACTGGAACACTGCTGTCATCAACCCAGAGTCCTCCCCTATTTCAGGAAGCTGCAGGGCGATCACGCTGAAGAACTAAAAGTTCAAAGGCATTTTTTCGTTCAGTTAGTGTTGCTCACTACTATACGCCTGATATTGTGCATTATCCCCTTTCTAACGTGACCCCAATCAGCCCAGCGGGCGATCACACTAACCCATGGCTATCGAGATGACAATCAATCCACAAATTATCTGATTATAAGTTATGTAAAAAACTAAACGTCCAATGGGGAAACAATTACGTTAATTCGCATTGTCCATCTATGGCACATCCAGCCTACAAATTAGCGTGATATGATTCATCCCATCCGTTTTTTACATAACTTATAATCAGATAATTTGTTTTTGAAAACATTTCTTTGGTTGTTTTATATTGTTTTATTAGGTTGGGGAAAAAGTCTTTTCGCATTATTGTATGTATGAACTTGTAATAAAATATCTTTGGCTATAATTCCAAAAGAAGATAATTCCAAATTCAAATTAGGAAAATGTGTGATTTTTATTTGTTTTTCGTACTGTTAAGATGAGTGAATCTAATGAAGAAATTCGATACATTTTAAAATTTTACTACAAAAAAGGTAAAAATGCAACGCAAGCCGCGAAAAAAATTTGCGATGTTTATGGACCTAGTGCAGTGTCTGTGAGAGTAGCACAAATTTGGTTTAAGCGTTTTCAATCCGGAAATTTTGATGTCAAAGATGCACGTCGCTCTGGTCGCCCTATTACGGATAAAATGGATGCCATTTTTGAAAAAGTGGAGCAAGATCGGCATATCAGTAGTTACGACGTAGCTGAAGAACTGGGAATTGACCACAAAACAGTTTTGGCGCATTTGAAAAAAACTGGGTACACAAAAAAGCTCGATATTTGGGTACCTCACGAGCTCACTGAAAGAAACCTAATGAACCGTGTTCTCATTTGTGATTCTTTATTACGACGTAATGAAACCGAACCATTTTTGAAGAAGCTGATAACTGGTGATGAAAAGTGGATCTTTAGCCACTCAGCAAAAATTAAGAGAGTTTGGCTGGGATGTGTTAATGCATCCGCCGTATAGTCCTGACCTTGCACCTTCAGATTTCCACCTGTTTCGGTCTCTTCAGAATTCTTTAGGCAGTGTCAGGTTAACATCACGAGAGGACTGCCAAAACCACTTGTCGCGGTATTTTGAACAGAAGCCCCAAAGTTTTTATAGCAATGGGATCATGTCCCTGCCTACAAAATGGCAAAAAGTTATCGAACAAAATGGTACCTACATACTTTAGTTAAATGTAAATAAACTATATTAAAAAATGTTTTGAATTTTCTTAAAAAATGCGAAGAAACTTTTTCCCCAACCTATTATTACATTGTCGTAGAAGATAACTTCAAACAAAGATTATTACAAAGAGACGCAAAAGGTTGCGGGTGCGATTCCCGTTGCTGGTCAAATGTGTGAATGATCTGCAAATAGGTCTCGGGTCTGGGTGTTTTCTATGTATAATATGTATTTATTTACAAATTAATGTATATGTAAGTAGTATATCAGTCATGTAGTTCGAATAACACAAGCTATGCTTACTTTGGGGCTGGATGATGCTGGGTGAAAAACTGTCTAGCATTATTTAATATTTAATTCTAACGTACAACCTTTCGGCACAATCAAATTTAATAGTTTGTGATGATTTTGGTTATTTTGCAGGAAACATTTCCAACAATACCTTTCCTTATGTCACCATACTTCCAATACCATTCCAGTATACCTAATGTTATGTACATAATATTGTTGTATGATAAATAGCTTTATATTTTATTCACATTCCATTACATGACATATTTTTCCAATGATAAAAACCTTGACTTATGATATCTAATCTTATTTTTCATACATGAGCAATATTTTAAATTGATAGATAGTCTATTAATACATCTATTTTTATGAGTCATATATGTAAAAATTTATTTGAAAAATGAAATTTCACCTCTATATATAATCAGTTGGTGCAATAAATCAAATTCAATTAATAAATTTAATCTCATTTCAATTTAACTGATTAATCCGTGCAATAATCCTCAGTTTTTTTGAATAAATACTTAATATTGACTATAACTAGAATCCATTGAACACACTTGTTCTTTTACCATCAGTCACATAACTCAACCAGGCCACTGATCTAACGCAGTGCCGAACTAAATTTCTTCATCAATAGTGACTAAAATCAGTCAAGCTGTCATCACCAGCTAAAAGCACCAACACCTGCTTCCCATTCCCGCCGGTGTCACCATGTGGTGACGTCACCGATACCAACATGAGTTCCTCCCCAGCTCTGGAACCCTCCTCACCTTCCACCAGCCCCTCGTCGCCGGCGCTGAGAGCTGACTGCGTCCAGTTCCATACATCGACGCCGAACTATATCGGACGGGTGAGTTGTTGACATGATATAAAATTGCATTGTGTTATAAATTAACTAAGATTAGACACATTCGTAAAGTCATGTTGTATGTTTGTGTGTTGTTTCTTGTTTAGCAGGCCAACCTGTTTCCAACCGCTAAGAACGACTGGTAGAAAATGCTGTATGAATGAATGAATGAATTAAAATACGTTATTGTATAAGTTAACTTGTTATATTTTCGTTATCAGCTAATATGTTTAAAAAAAAAGTGTCCCTCATTTATCAGCTATGCAGGTAACTGAATATGTACCTACTTATATTCATTTATTTGTAACCTAGTTTAAGAAGTACCGTCTGCAAAATTATTTATATAGTGTTACTATTAGCGGCAGCTTAATTGGTGTAAGAATGCTTAGTTTTTACCATTTATCTTGATATTGTAAACCGTGTGTGCCTTAATAGAAAAAAAAACTTGAAAAGAAAAATAAAAGTACTATGGGTGATGTTATCGCATATAAGCAATTTCTTCCAGACAACCGTCGGATGGAGAGTGAGAGAAAGTGTATAGCATTAAGTCCTCCCTTTGTGCATTGTTTGAGTACAATAAATCAATTCTATTTGTGTGATAGATGCATTGGAGTTGGTGCAATGAATGTGTTTGAGTAAATGAAATAAACGCATTTTTGGCGTAACACAGTCATTGGAATTCATAAAATAAATTTCCTTGCATTTGTGCAATAAATGCTTTTTAATTTATCCAATGAATGTCTTTGAATGTATTCATTATATGTCTTTGAATTTTTGTAATAAATATTTACGAATTTATATGGTTCCATGCATTATGTCTAAATGTAGATTATATCATAGATTTAAGAATTTTCTCATTAAAAAATTTAATTCAAATTTCAGAAACAACACCAGCCGCTTAACGTCATTTTACCAGCGACTGCGCCGGCCACCCCACAAAATCACAACTCAAGTGAGTTTAAACTTAAAAAAATACATTACATTCTCAAATTAACTAATGATTGGTTAATTTGAGAATGTAACTGAGGATGTGGATCATGTAGACTACAGTCGTGAGCGTGTGTGACCTTCTTAGCATTACGTGTGCTGTTCCAGACGAGCCGGGCACAACCCCACCGCCGCGCTCCCCCGGCACAGCGGTTGTGACACCGGCATCGGGCGACGCGCGCTCGCACCCGCCTGACGGGACCTCGTCGGATAAAGTGAGTCGAACCACCATCTTTTCACCCACAATGACAGGAGCGCATTTATGCGTTTCCCGTAAGAGGTTTTTGGTTTGTTTTTTTTTTATTTGCAATAGGATGGTTTTTAGATCGCCACAACTCGCTAGGAAGCGTTCGTTGATGGAAAATACGTTGGGGTTCCTCGGCATGCCCGTTCGTTCCCGTTTCGTTTCGTTTCAATTTTCGTCCTTCAACGTTTTAGGCAAAGTCAAAGTCAAAATTCAATGTAAGCAGAGCTTGTATTATCTACTGATATAGGTACTACTTATATACTTTTTTTTTGTAAATACATATATGTTATGCATAGAAAACAACCAGACACGAGACCAACATTTGCTAATCATACAAACTTTTGTTCCGCGGCGGGTTTCGAAGCCGCAACCTTCTGCGTCTCAGGCGGGCCTTTGCCCACTGTGCCACAGAGGTCGGCAATATTTATTTAGTAGCTTATTTCCTCGACCTTTCATACGATCTTATAGATTCCTCTCCACCCAACGGTTGTCTGAAAGAGATTGCTTCTAACCGATAATACCTCCCATTGTACTTTTAGTTTTGTAAAGTTCTTGTTATTTTTATAATTTATAGTATTTCCATTCATTCATTCAATCCTAAGAATTATAATCCCTAGTTCTGTTTACACAAAACCTCGGGCTGCCTACCTATCTGTTGCTATACCCTAATACAGGGTTCATGTGAGATACCTACCTGTAAACACCATCTACATATGTAACTACCATGTGAAAGCAATAAATGTATTGAGTATTAATTTGTATAATCTAAAATTCGAAATAATTTTAATTGCGTGTTTTTTAAATTTATTTTCAGTCGTCGGAAACAGCAGTGGGCAACATCACCCGTCCGCAGAGCGCGGCTCTATCTCGCAAGGAGAGTTACAAAGCGCAGCGACAGCATTACAGTAGGGAGAAGAAGAGGGCGGCCACAGCTCTCCTACATTCCATCGAGGACCCGTCCGTGGTAGTGCTACACGACTGGCTCAAGGTAATTCCCCTTAAGTCGCCTGTAGGTTAAAACGCTTCCTGGTAAAGACATTTGTAGGTTAGGACGCTTTCCGGTTAAGGCAATTTTTGCTATATACCGATTAAGACACTTCCCGGTGAAGACATTTGTAGGTTATGATGATTCCCGGTAAAAACATTTGTAGGTTATGTCGATTCCCGGTTAAAACATTTGTAGGTTTTGTCGATTCCCGGTAAAAACATTTGTAGGTTATGACGATTCCCGGTAAAAACATTTGTAGGTTATGATTGTTCCCGGTAAATACAATTTTCTTTGTAGATTAAGGTGCTTGCCGGTTAAGGCAATTTTTGGTAAGGTATATGCCGGTTAAGACACTTCGGTAAAGACATTTGTAGGTTATGACGATTCCCGGTTAAGACATTTGTAGGTTATGACTGTTCCCGGTTAAGACATTTGTAGTTGAACATTAGCGTTCAGTTTTCCCCCTTAATAGGGATTTCTCAGAGGGGATTTTTGGAATAACCCGAGCATAGTGCAGCGATAGGTTTTAACCTGTGAAATGACTACCGAACCAGCGGACGACATTTCTATCCTTATATTACAGGTTAAGATAAGGATATAATATATATTTAACGGGGCTAATGCAGGAGTATATGCTTATGGAATGGTTGCTGGGCTATGTAGGATGAAACGGCATCTGACAATTCTGACTAAAATTCAAATCAAATCATAGTCAGATGATGAGTTGCCGTCAACAAAACGGGCCCCGTCAGTGCCGCCAACAATATGCAGCGTAGATGCAACGTTGCTGTGAAAGGGTGAAGTGTGTCGAGAGGTGTGCTGCAGTTACACTAAACGCTACTCCCGTACTTATGACCTTCTTTATCACTTCCACCTTTGGAGCATAGGTTACGCTCTTGCGGCTCTTCACCCGACCGGCCGGCTAAGACATGATGAGGGTCAGGGGTCTCTGTCGACTCCAGGGTGTAATGCTCCGCGGTATCTCCACGCACCGAATGCTCACCACAAGCGCGCTCTGCGGGATGATGTATGATTGGTGATGGTTTATGTGATGTGATGAGAGACGGGTACAGTCCGGCAGCTTGTGATGTAGGCTAGCATTGGAGTCCGCTTGTATACATTTCCTTTAAAATATTGGCAAAAATTTAGCCATGTCATATTGAATTGTCACGTACGTATGTCAGATATGTGAACGATGCTGAACCGGAGAAAAATTTACACTTTTGGTGGGTGTCTTTCTTTATTTATTCTTGGAAATGTTGTTGCAAAAAAAAGGGTTTAGCGTCGACTAAAATAGAATTTTCTATGTAATGAAAGCTTAAAATATATGAAATCAAAGAATCTCATAAAAATGCACGTCTGTCAAAAGCGGTGTTTTTTTAAATTATTATTATTATACTTTTTGACGTTTTTCCACAGGTCCGAGGTTCGCTAAAGTCATGGACAAAATTGTGGTGTGTTTTGAAGCCTGGACTGTTGCTCCTGTACAAGACACCTAAAGCCAAGGTAAGTTTATGACTAGTCGATTCGCAAGCTCGGAACGGTGACGGAAAACATCGTGAGGAAACCGGCATGCCCAAGAACCAAATCGAAGGCATTCGCCGTTGGTTTTTGTTCCAATAAGCGGCGACCTGTCACGTAGAATGATAACTGTAATGCAAAACACTGACATGTGTGAAATATAATGTTTGGACGTGTTGTCTCTGACTACCCTTTACTTGGTGACCTAACAGATATGCGTGCTGACAACCTCGGAGTCACAAGAAATGTTGGATTAATTTCCGACGCGGAACAAATGTTGTCATGTTCCGCAGATATTTGTTCCGGTCTGGGTGTTATGGTACCACGGTACTCGTCCTTATTTGTGTTGGTTCTGTGTACCTATGTGACAAAACTGAGGACGGATCTGAGGATCTCCATTATGGGGATGACATTCGTGAGCGTGTTTTTTTTTGCAGACTCGCGAGTAGTTTATTTAACTAATTTCTCATAAAATAAATGATGTTATTAAAAGGGGAAACACGCCATCATTAACGTGTGGCAGTCCTGAATCACTCACACATACAACGGCACATTTCACGTACACATACCTTGCATGTGGTGATTACAGAAGCGATTGTTTCGTACATTTTTAATTTTAGATTTTCCTCATTACAGAGCAGCCATTGGGTCGGCACTGTTCTTTTGACATCGTGCCAAGTTATAGAACGACCTTCGAAGAAGGACGGATTCTGTTTTAAGATCTACCATCCGCTCGAGCAGAGTATATGGGCGCCGAGGGGGCCTCATAACGAATCTATTGGTTAGTATTTAAAAAAAAGGAGGTTCTCCATTAATTTCCGGGCTAAGATATCCGATATCTTAGCCCGTTGTGCAGCTCCGGATCTACGTTTTCTTCGAACGGGGGCAGAAACTTGATAGTGGCGCTCCTTCTCTCCAGCGTTTGACATAAATTAAAAAAAAAAACTCACAAATATATAATGGGTGGAATTTTGTGTGACCGGGTGAATAAGAAACCTTTAATAAATTACGTTCATAAATCACCATAGGGTGCATTCCTATTCCTGCTCGCAGCGCATTTCGGTATGCAACCTTAGGATGTGTTCATAAACCAAATGGACGTTTTAAAATCAAATGAATAATCGATACAACGCGCGCTGGATGATCGGCGCTTTGTGAAAGTTTTTTTTTCAAACATATTGTATTATGGTTTTGGCGCCCCCTGAAACTGCCGCCCGGGGCAGGTGCCAATATTTCAATCGGATACAGATGAATGGTTACATACAAACATACTCTTACGGCAAACATAACGCATCCTTAAGTAGCCGGTATTAAATAAAATTAAAATATATGAGATGACGGCTGATAGAGGAGAATGGAAGAAAACATGTTATGCCGACCCCACGTAGTGTGGGATAAGGGCAAGAAGAAAATGATACAAAAATTCACGTAGCTTAAAAAAAAATGTGTAAAATCGGCGGCCTACTTTCTAGGAGCGGTCTCTGCCAGGAAAGCTTAGGATGAACAGAGTGTATTTTTTTGTACAGGAGCGGTTGTGCAGCCTTTGCCGACCGCGCACCTCATCTTTAGAGCACCCTCCCAGACGGCGGGACATTGCTGGCTCGACGGACTAGAACTTGCCCTAACATGCAGCAATGCTATGCTCAGGTAATATATACAAACACATTTGAATACATAAACACACACCCTCACAAACACACCCAAACACACGAGCCCACAAACAGATCTAATTTTAGAGCACCCGTCCAAGCGGGACATTGCTAGTTCAACGTACTAGAACTCGCCCTAACATGCTGCAAAGCTATGCTCAGGTAATATACACTAATACACACACCACCACACTTCCCCCACACCCACCTCGCACCACACACACACACACTCCTTTCGCTCTCACACACTATACATACACACACGCGAACTAAAAATACCTAAAATGATACAAAAGTAATCTTTCAGATTCAGATAATTTATTTGTTTAGAACACATGTAAAAAGTATAGATGTATCACCGTATTCTCGGTTCGATTCCCGCCACGGGACAAATGTTTCTATGATCTGCAAATACTTGAAGATCATACAAACATTTGTCCCGCGGCGTGAATCGAACCCTCAACCTTCGTCGTCAAACAATACAATGCGTTCAACATTTTCTATTCAACAGATGTTCCCGCTCGCGGCCGAAGCAAATGGTCGCCGCGGAGGCTCCCATCACGCAGACAAATATATCCCACGAAGAGTTGGAGAAGCACTTTAATGAGCACGGTAAGTGGCACTTAACTTTAAAAGACTTAAGCATGTCTGCACTAAGCTTAGGTAATGTCGTAATATAATTTTTTCATTGATATGCTACAAAGACATTCCAAATTCTTTAGTTTAGACTTCGGCCGCGTGGTACTCCTATTTGTTATTCTAGGTAACTATGATTGTTCCTAATTTCATCCAAATCGATTTAGCTGTTACGGGGATATTTATATCTTTTGTATGCATACATAATATACTTCGCACCCTTTTACCCAGATAAAAAGTAGCCTGTGTGTTCTTCTGATGTCTAAGCTATGCCCCAGTAAAGTTTCATCGAAATCTGTTCAGTAGTTTGCAAGAGTATGAGGATGCCCTCACAAACTTTCGCGTTAATAATAGTAGTAAAATATTGGATTGATTTCCATTATAAAATATATCACAAAATGAGATGTAAATGATGTAAAACAGTTATTTTTTATATTTTCTTAATGTTCTAGTGTGTACTTTATCACGGTAACTAATCTATGTTTTATTCTTTTTCTTCCTTATTGCACACTGTTTGCTAATGTTGTTTTGAAAACTGCGCTTAAATTCTTGAAAAATCGTATAATTTCCATCTAAAGGCTCATCCTCACAAAACTCACCGCTCATGTCCGTATCAGACTATACACCGAAGCACTCTTTATCCTTAAAAAAAACAAAACAGAAACTAACGAAATGGGACAAATTTGTGGAGTCCATCGAAATGTTTTCCAAAGACCATTCATCAACGGACTCGCAGTCAGAAAGCGAGAGGAAAGAGGGGTTCCTCGACTTCTTGTGGAGGAAAGACTGCCTGGACCGTAACGCCGCTTCAACGTCATCTATGAGGGTAGTCAGGGAACGTAGACGTGAAAAACTTAGCAAAAGTCTGGCCTCAAGTCCTACACTAGACGTTGCGAAAAGGACGCATCTGACCAGATGTTTCGAACTACCAAAGCTTTCCCCTTTGGTGGATAAACGTAAGAAGTCTCCGACACCAATTATGCTTGAAGAGAATCTGGTCAAATTTATGTCGTTCCCAAAGAGGCGAAGCTCAACGCCTTCGACCAAATACTTAACTCAAAAACGCATAAGCGAGCTAAGGGATTCTGGGGTAAAGACTGATTCTGAAAACGATGATGTTTTCTTCAAGAAATTGCCTAAGAAACATGTAGAGTCGAAAGTGATCTGCAGCACGCCGGATAATATTATTATAACTGAGACAGCGCCATCTCTGGAGCGCTTCCGGAGGTACAGCTCGACTTCTGATGATATCTTCGATATTGATTACAGGTTTGTTTTGAGAACTGTGAACATATTTTTGTATCGATGACACGTGTTTTTAATTCGAGAATTGGAATCGAAACGCTTGGATTTCTAACAATTTTTGTTTAAGGATTTTTAACCTCTCAATATAGACCGACCCTATATTCCTATACATACATCTCGAAAGGTATATAACACTAGTATTGGACATTGACAGATTTGTGAGAAATAACCGAGTGTCGATTCTCTAGTACAACAACTAAACTGACGCTCTCTTTTACTGATAGTGCACGCAAGAAAGGGATGGCTAGAATTTTACTCCTGTCAAATTACTTTACAAGTTAAATCCGACTAATTTGGCAGCACTAAAATTGTTGTTATCTCTTTCTTTTCTTACTGTTATTAAAAGAGAGCGTAAGATAAAATAAAGTTTAGTGTGCAAGGGAGTCGACGCCATTGTTTCAAAAATATAGACGTAAATGTGATACAGTGCCATCTAGTGAACTTCAGGGAACTACTCCACCCAGGCACAGATAAAAAAGACCTCTAAATGAAAACAGAGGAATTATCAAACAACTAGTTATGTAGTATAAATTAGTATAATTTCATATGAACAACAGTCCCTTCTTTTGGAGTAAAGGTTGATGCTAACCCAATTTATTATAAATTATTTAACTAAAATTTTATATAATTTTAATTCTGTTTAGTTCTGAAGTATTGAAAAATAATTCATATAACCAAATATCAAAAAAAGACAACAGAAAATTCTACAAAAACATCATAATTAATGTTAATTAGGTTTGATTATGAACGAACATCGTTATGGAAATTCACAAACAAAAACCTAAATGGTCTTCGAATTTGAATATTCTAGAAAATCGCCTACATTTCCACAACTGCAGTCTCCCATGCCTGAGAAGTACTCTGTCATAAACTATGGTAAGCTACCATCGGCGTCGTTCGCGGCTGATAAGACAGAGAGAAGAGACGAGAGAGTGAGCCTTCAGAATGTATATGTATCGGGCAAGATTGTGCAAAGCGGTAAGCGATATATACAAAGTCGTCTCTTTAAAAAGAGAATAAAACTAAATGTCTTTATGAAATAGATGCGATGTAAACAATATCGTCTCTTTAAAAAGAGAACGAATGTCTCTTTGAAAGGAAACGCGATATGAACAACATCGTCTCTAAAAAATATTAAATAAATGTCGATTTGAAAGGAGACAAAAATACTCTAAAAAGAGTTTTATTACAAAAGTGACTGTTTAAAAAGTGAGGTACTAAAAAAAATATTCTTTAAAAAGAGAGATTTGACTCTCTCAAATTCGAAAATAAATACTTGCAGTAAGTTTAAAACGAGAGATTTTATTAAACTAATAACTCTTTGAGAGTAATTAGTTTAATAGTAGTAAATGACTCTTGAGAAGAGATATAGTAGACAAGCACTCTTCGAGAGGAGATATACACGAATGATTCTTTAAAATAAAGTTAAATAATACCTATAAACAAGAATTAAACAAATGGGTCTTGAAATAATGGATACAAATATTACTCTTCAATACGAGATTTACTCGTAATACTTCATGATTTGAAGAGTCTTCACTCTTCAAATCTTCTTTCAAATAGTCTTTATTTTGTAATTTTTTTGTAAATGTTCTGTTTGGAGTAGTTTTGCATAACTTGCCATCATTTGCTATTTTATCGCTAAAAGTGAAACGTAAGAAATATATGATTAGGTACACTAAAACTATGAATACATTCTATTTAAGGTTAAACATTAATGTGTTCAGTTCTAGTACTTATGTAAATTTATGACAGGCGTTAATCGTAAACAATCGTTTTTTTGGGAAACTTTTAAACCTCCGATGTGTTTTCCATTGTTTATTGCAGCGCAGTGTGGCCCATTGTGGCCATAAAATCCAAGAACCATTCTTGAAATCATATAAAACGATTTCATGAAACCGCACCATAATCCGATACGCCGTCAACCGTTGTAACATCTTATTTCAAACGCTCCTTACATCGCGGTTAAACTGCGATATACTCGTAATAAGATTACGCAATGCAAAATTGTTTCTAATTTTTTTTTCACGCATTTTTTTTATCACTAAGTGAATGTAAATCTACCAAATATGTGTAAACCTTATGATTATAAGCAACGCGTATTTCAAGAAACTGACTCTTCGTTACCTACTTTCTATTAAAAGTAAACAAATACCAACACAGCATCAATGAGACTTTGTGTTCTCAGTTTTAAAACAAATGTTTGTGATAAGCAAAATGTAAAGCAGGCATTCCACGAAGCTATATAATATGATTACTCGCACTTATCAGCTGTTACTTTGTGACTGATAGTTAGAACCGTCATGAATAATGCTTTTGGACGACCTAAAAAATTAACCCAACATTGATATAATAGTGATGTTTAATGCTTTTAAACGACTAAAAAACAAAAACAACTTAATAAAAAATAGAAAATAAACTATAAAAAAAATTACAAAAAAAACCTGTTTTTTTTATCATACGATGTATTGATTTTAATACTCTGCCCACTGATTAGTGGGTTGTAGGGTTTTGGGTGAGTAATGTTAAAAAAAACTAATTTGAAAATAAAAAAGTAGAAAAAGATTTTTTAATGTTTTAAAGGCCTCATAAACACTATAAACTTCCTTATATACTGCGTGGTACTCACACCCAGATCCGGAATAAATATCTGCAGAACATGCAGCGGGTATCGGACCCGCTTCTATTGCGACGTAGCTGGCTACTCTGCCGCCGCGCCACCGACAACCTCGTCAAAAGATTCCCTTTTTTTTTAATACTACTAAAAAGGCAAAACAAACTAACGGTCTACCTGGTGGTAAGCAGTTACCGTAACTTATGGACTCTTGCAATACCAGGGGTATCTCTCACGCGTTGCCTCCCTGAGATATCAAGATTAAAGATCTTGTGTATTATTTCGCCGACAACCATACCCTTCAATACCAACACAGCAATAAGAACATTACTGCTTGGCGGTAGAAATAGGCGTATTCTGATATACAGTTTTCGTTTAGCTAACTTGAGTGAGCGCGAGTGTGCTCTTGTCTGTGGAACGCAGTGCTGCCTAGCTAAAAATTCATACTTGTTTAGGTGTCTCTTGAGTATTTGTGTGGATTTGTTCTGTGGTCAGTACGCCATCGCTCGCGCTCCAAACTAGACGTTGACGTCTGATAGTGTGATAACTGATAACACGCGCGTTTTGGCGGTGATAAGTGATAAGAGCATTTGTTGCTGTGTCGTGTTTGTGTGGTGGTTTGATGCTGAAATGTGATTGAAATTGTTGTTTCGTAAGAGTCGGGTTCGTGACAAGAAGTGTTGTACTTTAGTATAATATGACAAAAAACCGACATCAAATAACGGGATGTTGATAAGAAGTATATTATGAAATTTCGTCACCCATGTTTTAGGAGTGGGATTTTTTTCATAAAATTTATATGGGAATCACCCTTGAAGTATACCCTACCCATTAAAAAATAATAATTAAAATCGGTTAACAATACAACATTTTATTTAAAAAAATGCCTTATCCTGTACGGATGCTTGAAATCTTAAAGCTTCGGTTTTATTGGGTTTCACTTCAAAATACAAAATTACTATAAACTTCGCTGTTAAAATATTTCAGAGAGTGATTCACAGATAAACCAAAAACGCTATGATGAACACCCTCAGATCCATACCCAGTCCGTAAAACAGTGAGGTTAGGTAATCAAAGGCAGTTCCAAACATTATACTTAGCACTTTTAAAATCCTTCAGATCAAGCAATTTTTTTATGACTCATAGACAAGCCTTTGACCACAATCTTACCAGATAGGAAGTGTTGATGTGGTGGATTTAATATACTTATTTACAATTCGACTCGAAGACTCCAAGATTTATAATGAGAACGCAAATAGTATTGCAAAAGCCATGGGCAAAAAAAAGGTAAACGCGATAAAGACCCGTTAAACTTATTATTATTTTATCTAATCGCGAAAGTTTGAAAAGTACACATTACCATCGTCTGGTATTTCCTGAAAAGTACAATACCAGATTGTATTTTTCAAAGTAAGAGAGAATTGTTATCTTCTAGCTAGACCTTGTCCATATTGTAACTTACACTTTAACACTCCCTGTCAGATGCCCAATTTGCCAATATTAAATGATAAAAAGAACCAATCAGAGTTTGTTGCCTGATTCTTCTAGACTTGGTCGAGCGCTAAGTACTGGCATATATATATTTTTTTATATTCTCGCTGACGCTGATTTTTAAGCTGACGTTTCTGTATGGGAATTTCTCCACTAACCGGAAAAACGCTGTCCCAGGCAAATTTGATATGATTCTTGTGATTTTAATGAATAATGAAAAACCCTATTGAATTTGACTTGGAAATTATTAAAAAATGTAGATGCAACGATTCCATTCTCTTGCAGAATGTACAATTCTCTTGATAAATTTTCGTTTAGTTTTCGCCTTGGGGTGTATATGAGCTGTACGTGTGTTTCATAACACGCAGTAGATATTTATTGGCCTTGTATATTGCTGTATGTTGTTTAATACATTATGTGTGTAGGTATATGCGTTAGTTTAGTCAGGTGTATTTTAGCCTACTTTATAATAATAATATAATAATAAGACTTTAGAGCTACACTATCTCTGACTAAAGAAGGATATTTTATTTTTATAGAAATAGATAAAGATAAAAAAAGAAACACGCTTACTCATAGTGGACATCCTCAGATACATACTCGGTGAGTAGATCTTTGTAGATACCAAGTAGGGGGTAGTCAGAGGCAAGACCAAACATTACATTTGGCACATGCCCGCGTTTTATAAGTTAGCATTCCACGTGACATCTTGCAAGTCCATCGCCGCTTATTGGAACACTGACTGTTGGCACGTGCCCTCGAATTTTTACTTTCACCGTTTTGAGCACGTGTTAATGCGCACATACATTTTTCGCGTGGAAAATCCATTGTGTCACGACCGGGTTCGAACCTAAGTCGGGGTATGGCCCACTATTTAATAAATATAAATATTTGTAATATTTTGTTTGTTTTACACGCGCATAAGAGAGATATAAGTCATCAGTAGATCTTAAAAAAAAAACAACGATATGGATAGCTATAGCGAAAAAACGTTTAAACCCTTGGCTGTAAGTTTGAGAGGTTTTTTTTAAATAAATAGCTGATATATTTTAGTTAGGCGTAAACTGACCTTATTAGCTAGGCTCTGCCCACGGCTTCGACCGTGTAGTACCAGCCTAAAGGCTATGTGATTCTAGCTCATGAAATATACTTGTTCCAAATTTGAATGTTGATTGTTATGAAGATATTTAGCAACACACACATACAAAATTACGCACATAAAATATTAGTAGGATATATTTGTGTTTTGAACACTTAAAAATTATTTGCATTCATTAATGAATGTTATCAGATGGAAATTCCAAAAGTTATAACACGCATTTTAATAAGTATTTCAAAATAAATAAACAATACTAATGACACGTCTGCGTGGTCTGCAAATATTTGTTCCGTGTCTGGGTGTTGTGGTAGTTCCTTATACCGAAGACACAGTTGTAAATGTCGGGAGTTATTCTGTTTACGAGGAAAATATTTCAAGGATGTTTTCCTTGAAATGTTTTCCTTAGTACCAGTTAGTATTCCCTATTGTATAATATGTTGAGGACAAAACGCACTTTGGATCAATTAATCATATTAAGTATGTTTATAACTATTTTGTTTCTGTATATACTATAAAACAGCAAGCGGCTAGGCTGTTAACTGAAAAGCTGATTAAGCTACTTGACTGCGACATATATACAAAGATATTTCCTTTAATTTGTATTCACTGAATGCATAAAACAAATCCTGAATAAGGGAATAAAATCCCTTATGATTTTCATAAGGGATCATATAGAAATGTCAGCTTAAAAGTATGTCCATCTTAAATGTGGAGAGATGTATGAAAAAATAAAACGGCAATGGAAGATAATTTAGTTTAATTGAAAACTACACGTGAATATTGAATCAACGGGGTGTTGTTTCGTGCCACATTGAACAACTTGACGATCTCTGTGGCGCAGTGAGCGAAGGCCCGCCTGAAACGCAAAAGGTTGCGGGTTCGATTCCCGCCGCAGGACAAATGTTTTTATGATCTGCAAATATTTGTCTAGGGTCTGCGTGCCCCAAACGTCGGGAATCGAACCCGCAACCTTCTGCGTCTCAGGCGGGCTTTAGCCCACTGCGCCACAGAGGTCGTCAAAACCTTCGAATTGAAACTCCAATATCAGATTTAACGGGGAAGACAGCCGCCGGCAACGAGTTCCATTCCTTTGCTGAGCTAATGACCCCCACAGATTAGGGAATCTGTGAACTCGTAGTTCCTGATAATTACGATACAGGGGTATCGTAATTATCAGGAACTACGAGTACGATGGTACCACAACACCCAGCCCGAGAACAAATATCTGAAACGCATGAGCGTCTCAGGTGTATATAGGCGACGATAACCGCGCACCATAAGATGGGGGCCTGTTTGACTCGTCATAAAAAAGTTTCAGTATATCCATCTCAGTTCCCGAGCAAAGCTCTATCTGATACTAGGTAGTAAAGTTTATGGACTTTATAGAAATGTACTCTGTTGTCCTAAAAACTGTATTACGTTGGATTAGCAAATTCTTCGTAAATCTTTTCTGCACACAAGTCTTATCTTTGTCGTATCTTGTTTTATCAAGCCGTGCTTAATCTTAGTACATAATATTCCTACCTATTTTAGTTTAAGTACATACGTCATTATCATCATCAGCATTAGAAGTCTGATGCTGAACGTAGCCATGCCCCAAAGAGTGCCATGACGAACGGGCTTGGGATACCTCCATCCATCGATGTCAATATACTTTGTCTACGAGAGAATTGAAAGTTATTTTTTGTAAAAAAAATAACTTTCGATGTGTTTTCCATTGTCAATTACAGCGCCCCTAGTGACTAGTAGTACATTTTTTTTGCAGTCATACTAAGCTTAACTATTGCAAAAAAAAACATCTTATATTTCATGTTTCGGAGATTAAAAACAAACCAGCCTCTGACGCCAATAAATAATAAAAACGAAATTAGAAATTCCCTGACTTTTGTTTCCATCATTAATCGGCGTCCTCTAATGATTTGTGGCGATGAAACCTATTTAAGTAAAGAACCATGCTTTAAGACATACAAATCGATTGCAAAAAACCGCATTTCAAACCGATAAGCCGTTTCATAGATAAAATGGTAACAGATAAATGGTAATGGATATGTTGCAGCTAATTATATTAATTAGCCTTTCAGTTAACAGCCTAGCCTTTTTACTAAATGTCGCCGTTCAACTATCGACCTGAATTATATTCAGCCATTCAATAAAAAAACCTAACAACCTAATCTAATCAATGTCATCAATTAAAAAAAAACCTCACAACCTAATCTACTTAATGCCATCTGTTTACAATAAGGCTAAGCATTGAAAGCCGTCACAATGACATTCCGGCAAGACGTCAATACGCCGCTTAGCTAGATTAGTAAAAAGGCTAAGCTGTTAACTAAAACGCTAATTAAGCTATTATAATTGATATTTACATGCTTATTAATAATATTGAACACAATTGAACTTTATTATTTTATCTTAAGACCCATTGATTATGTCCGAGCAAATAAATTAATCTATTCCAATCTAGCATAGCCTATCTAGCATGCTCGGAGTTTCTCTGAAGGATAAAATCCGTGACGAGATTATCCTACAGAAATTCATTGACATAGCTCAGAGGATAGCAAACTGAAGTAGAAGTGGGCTAGTCATATATACCGAAGAACCTTCTGTGAATGAGTTCTTGAGTGGAGACTGCGTCTTGGCAAACGTAGTGTGGGACGCCCCCCAACTAGGTGGAGCGGTGGCTTAGGAAAGGCGGCAGAAAGTGGATGAGAAGAGCCAAACAGCGAGCTCAGTGGCGCGTATTGGGAGAGGCCTGTGTCCAGCAGTGAACTGATGTTGGCTGATGATGATGATGTATCTTATCTAACAAATAAACTCTGACACGTTAAAACAACTTTTTTTTGGTTTTTGTATTCTTTTAAATAAGCCTTACGCTTCATGTACGTTTTTTTACGAATGCGTCAATCTTCTTGAGAAATTATAGGTATATGCTAGATGACGTCATATTACTTTATTATGCATAAACAAAGAGCACATGTTTGTACATGTTGTAGTCACAGTAAAAAAACCTGTCTAGTAATAAAAGTGAAAATCGATAGGCCAAATTAAATGTAAGTTACTTTTTGCAAAACTTTAAAACCTCCGACTAGTTTTTTTTTTATCGGAGTATTAAAAAACACCACGAGATCATCGAGGGTAACTTTTTATTTAAATACCACTCGAGCAAAGCTAAATAATAGGTTGGGGAAAAAGTTTCTTCGCATTTTTTAAGAAAATTCAAAACATTTTTTAATATAGTTTATTTACATTTAACTAAAGTATGTAGGTACCATTTTGTTCGATAACTTTTTGCCATTTTGTAGGCAGGGACATGATCCCATTGCTATAAAAACTTTGGGGCTTCTGTTCAAAATACCGCGACAAGTGGTTTTGGCAGTCCTCTCGTGATGTTAACCTGACACTGCCTAAAGAATTCTGAAGAGACCGAAACAGGTGGAAATCTGAAGGTGCAAGGTCAGGACTATACGGCGGATGCATTAACACATCCCAGCCAAACTCTCTTAATTTTTGCTGAGTGGCTAAAGATGTGTGAGGTCTAGCGTTATCATGATGAAAAACCACACCCCTTCTGTTGATTAACTCCGGCCGCTTTCTCTCAACTTCTTGTTTTAATCTCATCAGTTGTTCGCAGTAGAGTTCAGAATCGATGGTCCTGCCTGGTGGTAACAGCTCATAATGAATAATGCCCTTCCAATCCCACCACACACACAGCATCACCTTGTTGCGAGTTAACCCGGGTTTCGCCACAGTCTGTGAAGCCTGACCGGCCTTTGACCACGACCTTTTTCGCACGTTCTTGTCGTACGTGATCCACTTTTCATCACCAGTTATCAGCTTCTTCAAAAATGGTTCGGTTTCATTACGTCGTAATAAAGAATCACAAATGAGAACACGGTTCATTAGGTTTCTTTCAGTGAGCTCGTGAGGTACCCAAATATCGAGCTTTTTTGTGTACCCAGTTTTTTT
The DNA here is from genome assembly GCA_961405105.1 of Perizoma affinitatum. NCBI lineage: Eukaryota > Metazoa > Arthropoda > Insecta > Lepidoptera > Geometridae > Perizoma > Perizoma affinitatum. The sequence continues at coordinate 14,866,069 of OY560186.1, read as the reverse complement.
CAAATGCGCCAAAACTGTTTTGTGGTCAATTCCCAGTTCTTCAGCTACGTCGTAACTACTGATATGCCGATCTTGCTCCACTTTTTCAAAAATGGCATCCATTTTATCCGTAATAGGGCGACCAGAGCGACGTGCATCTTTGACATCAAAATTTCCGGATTGAAAACGCTTAAACCAAATTTGTGCTACTCTCACAGACACTGCACTAGGTCCATAAACATCGCAAATTTTTTTCGCGGCTTGCGTTGCATTTTTACCTTTTTTGTAGTAAAATTTTAAAATGTATCGAATTTCTTCATTAGATTCACTCATCTTGACAGTACGAAAAACAAATAAAAATCACACATTTTCCTAATTTGAATTTGGAATTATCTTCTTTAAAATTTAAACTTTTAATGATACCAAAACCAGCCAGATACAAATAGTATAGCCAAAGAGATTTTATTACAAGTTCATACATACAATAATGCGAAAAGACTTTTTCCCCAACCTAATATATACAGAAGCTAGTAGAATATATATTATTGATCAGTAATCAAAATCAGACTATGCCCTATCAATTGAAACGCCATCCTTTGCGAGAATAGTAAAATGTAGTGCTGAACTAAAATGATTGCTTCATAAACTGCACGTTTGTCATGGCGAAACATTTTAGCACTTTTCATTTCAAAACCTCAAAAACTCATTTACATAATCAGCAGCAATTAGTCTAAAGTATCGACCCATAACAACATTAAGACAAACATTATAGGCGCCATTTTAGATTTCGAAATGCAGTTAGTCAAAAGTTAACCCTATTATGTAACTAATGCCTTTGTACATGCCATTTAATTCTGCCTTTTTGTAATTGTTTATTTGTGTGTCCAAATAATAATTTATAACGTAAAATTAGTTTTCGCCATCTTTGATTTGACTACCTGACGAAAGTGTGGATTGTGGGAAAAAACTTTACACGCAAAATTTATGTCGAGAAATGTCCCCTTTTCAAGTTTTAGAAGTTTCGGACATTGATAAGCCTGACGAAATCAGTGCAATGGTCTCGTTCTCATAGCCATTTTGCGAGTACAGTAATAGGACGGACAGGCCTTTCGCATTAGAAGCCACAACGAACTGTCATGAGCTACGTCCGTTCCTGTGTCCGTGTTAAAGTCTAGGCTCTCAAAAATATTCGAAAATAGTATTATTTTAAAATGCAACCGTCCAAAGGTTGTCTTAAGACCGCCCATTGTACATTGTATGTATATTCAATTTCTTTGTTTTGTTCCTTTTATGGTGTGCAATTAAGAATATATATATATCTATCTATCTATCATGATAGAAAATAAAAAAAACAAAGCCATAACACACGCCTACATTACATAATATTGTGTAGGCGTGTGTTTATACATGAGGCCTATGTCCAGCAGTGGACTAATGTGGGCTGATGATGATGATGATGATGATGTGTGTTTATACTTACCTACCCTATTGTAACAAAACCAATTAGGTACCTTTACCAATTATAAAGTACTTTAGCTACTTCAAAATGACATATAATCTTCTCCATCCAACGCTTGTCTGGAAGAGATCGCTTTTAAGCGTAAAGACGGCCTTCAAGCCTAATATGTTATCTAATCACATAAGATGCATAATATAATGTATTTTAGTTCATTAATTCATTCAATTGTGACTTCTACTATTTCATCATCAGATCATACAGACTATTGTCCCGCGGCGGGAAACGAACCAGAGACCTTCTGCGTCTCAGGCGGGCCTTCGCCCACTGCGCCATAGAGGTCGTACCTTTGTAATCCTTGTAACCAAGTTTGTCAAATAACATCTTTATCTTTTATTTAAATATTATTGGTGCGTGGAAATTAGAATTTGGCATTATTACGAAATGTCTATAAGCTCTATATGACTGCGGCGTTTTACCTTGTAGCCTTGCTTGTCCTGAGATAAGGTCAGTTGTATAAACTAGCATTCACCTGTGACTTGAATATGAAACGAGTAAATTTTACTAAATATTAAAACGTCCTACGTGTTTTCCCTCGTCAATTGAAGCGCCCCCTAGTGACTTGTGATTGCAAAACCTATCTGAGAATCCTTGATGTCAAACAAATCTATTGGAAAGAAGTTGTTTTTTTCACCTGTGACTTGAATATGAAACGAGTAAATTTTACTAAATATTAAAACGTCCTACGTGTTTTCCCTCGTCAATTGAAGCGCCCCCTAGTGACTTGTGATTGCAAAACCTATCTGAGAACCATCCTTGATGTCAAACAAATCTATTGGAAAGAAGTTGTTTTTTTCACCTGTGACTTGAATATGAAACGAGTAAATTTTACTAAATATTAAAACGTCCTACGTGTTTTCCCTCGTCAATTGAAGCGCCCCCTAGTGACATGTGATTGCAAAACCTATCTGAGAACCATCCTGGATGTCAAACAAATCTATTGGAAAGAAGTTGTTTTTTTTTCAGAAAATGTTAATAACTGACTTCATAAACGGGAAGTTAATAAAAAGTCCGATATGTAATTTCATCCCCCATTTTTTACCCTTATGACTGATTTCATATAATTCTTGAAGCTAGGGTTGCCAACCCTAGCTTCAAGGGTGGTCCCATATAAACCGGGTTTCCTCAGATTTGTACTAGGGAGCGTCCGGGCGGGGTTTTATTTGTAGTCCGGGTTTAAAGCTTCAATATCTTCAGGACTTCTTGTCCTGACTGCTTAGCATGAAGACTCAAGGTTCGAACCCAGGCATTCTATTCCAACGCGGCTTTCGGCTTTTTTATGAGCTTATGTATGACTACTATAAGAACTATTAAGTTCTATTTACATGTTGTACCTACCGGTTATGTAGAACTAGGCTAAGGCCTAGTTTATTTAGTTTATTTTCACCAACAAAATAAACGGCCGATCAAATTTAACCGATGATTATGATGACAGATTCATATGAAAATATATGTCAAAAAACTTTTTTTAAGGACCACTCGTAATTGTGTTGGTGGCCTCAGGCCTTAGACCTTCACGTCTCTTGTGACCTCAACGATCAGTGAGCTAGACAATCTCATATCTATTATTGGATATAAATTATAATATCCTTTTATAATTTATCTCCAATAGTACTACGTTGCGTTTAATTTTGACTTGATAAATGGTTAGATTTTAAGACGGTATTTGCATGCTTTGAAGCTGTTTATAGTGATATTATATTAAAGACTAGCTGCTGACCACGGCTTCGCCCGTGTGGTACGCGGAAAAAAGTAGCCGAATAAATGTGTAGTTTAAAAAAAACACGCTTTTATCACGTACTAATAATTAAAAAAAAACTACTTTCCACCTCCTAGCTCCATCATAAGATCAGCTCCAAGATACCAAATTATTGTATTGACATCCCGCAACAACATATACATACATACGAAGTTTCATTTCGATACGAAAATTAGAAGTGGGTAGGTTAAAATTGACTTCCAAGATTTGAATACATTGTTTGTTAGTTACAAGTGAAGCTAATTTGAAGCGTGTTAATAACTGTCAATAGCTGAACAACTTTAGTAATAAATAAATGTTGTGCCTTAATTACTTAAGTTTTCGGGAGTTATATATTACGTCTGATAAGTGGGTAGGTTAAAATTGACTTCCTAGATTTGATTACATTGTTTGTTTGTTATTTATTAAGTTACAAGTGAATCTAATACGAGTATAAACGTGTTAAAAAGCTCGACTGTTATTTCGTCGACTTTCGTTGCGATAAGCTATTTTATTTTAAAGGGCCAGCCCATGTCCACCCTTGTAACCATTCTAAATATAGGTGACTTTTTTTATGAAATCCAATGAGCATTTTCGGATATTACCCCCCTACATACACACATACAAACTTACAAATTTGATTGTCTACAATAGAGGTAAATTTATTTAGAAAATCCTCTTTTTGATAAGATAAGATAATTATCGGTATCGCACATAATAGTTATGTAAACATTACCTTATCCTGTGTGAATTACATATGTGTAGGTATTTTAAAGGTTGCGTTTAAATTTAAAGAAATGAGTTGAAGCATATAGTGCCTAGTTCGAAGTTAAATAGTAAACCTTGTTTAAAATATCACAGGTAATAAATAACTCCCGAAAACTTAAGTTATTTAAGCACAATATTTCTTTATTACTATATTTTAAAGTTGTTTAGGTACATGACAGTTTTTAACACGCTTCATTTTATGCTTTACTTGTAACTAATAAACAATGTAATCAAATCTTGGAAGTCAATTTTAACCTACTTCTAATTGTTGTATCGAAAAGAAACTTTGTATGTGTACGTAGTTCAGATGACAATACTATATTTGGTATCTTGGTGCTGATCCGATGATGGAGCCAGGAGGTGGATAGTTGAACTCTTCAGTGGCTAATAGTAAACCCCTCGAGTTTGGGCTTATAATGATTCGTTTTGACGAGTCATATATATTGGTGTCGAGGGTCTGATAAGGGAGCCTGAAGGTGGATAGTGGAACTCTTCGGTGGTTTCTAGTAAATCCTTCGTTTGGGCTCATATGATACGTCTTGAAAAGCGTGTTTTTTAGTTTTTTTAAACTACATATTTTATTGTATGAAGAATTATAGGAGCTCTACTACTTACAATGATTTTTAGGCGTATTGTCATTTACCCATAACCGTGTTATCGTGGACGAAAGTTGCCTTAGCCGTGTTTCATAGTCCCCGACTGAGCTACTTTCCTACGTCATCAATAGGATCGATCAGCAGATGCTTACGACAGTAGGGTCTAGTGAACCGTGTTTTATGTCTGTCAGATATGTCTACTGCATTGATGTGTCGATGTAATACGCATATTTTTAGAAAATTCCGATAAAATAATAAATCTTTTTAGTATCTCGGTTGTCAGATTATATTTTAAAGGTTGTGGATGGATGTTGGATGTTGGAAAGAAAGAGATAGAAATAAAGAAAGCATATATAATGATAAAGAAAAGCATATATAATGATAAAGATATGAGATAAAAATGTGTCACATAAAGGAGTACATGTATGAGTAATAAATGAGATTGGCAACAAAAACGCTTAATGTTAAAGAAGCACTTTGTGCCACTAAAACGCTGGTCTTCTTAAGAGTGCCATGATGAACAATTTTAGGCTGCCTCTATCCACCAACTGTCTGCTACGTATAAGATGCTTGTGGTCGCCATTCGGGAACTTTTCCCATTTCTATGAACATCTCAAAGGGGCGCAGCAGGCGATTAGCCGGTTCGGTGACTTTAGTTCTTCAACGGATTTCCTCGTTTCACATTTTTTAATCATACTTAAAATATAATTCAGTATAAAGTTGGACACAGTCACACATCACATAGCATTTACGAATAACTCTGTACCGTCTGAAAAAGTATCTTAAACAAAATTATTATTAATTAATAAATATGTCACTTTTTATAACTTATTTTCTATTCATTTTGTAATTCTTTTGAGATACAAAATCTTTTTTAATTTTTATTATGTGATTTAGTACAGCGCGCATCTTGTTAATGTTTACCTATAGATATATATATATGTTAATCTTAGGACACAAAATTACCTATAAGTTATTTAAGATAACAACTTAAGGTGGAAAAAAATCGATGCGAACAACATCATTTCACGATTGCTAATTATTAAACATGAATTCTTGTGAGGTGTTTGAACACAATACAATGACAACATGCTTATTTTGTTTCCTACTGATAAAAGAGATTGCTATAGATATCTGAATTTGTCTTAAAACGAGTAAGAAACTCACACCGGAAATATTCTACGTGCAACAACTATCTACACGGTGTCCCGGAATATGTATACTAACCTGGGGTAGTCGTTCTTCTTCTTATAAGGTTATAAAGTCGTTAGGTAGAAACCTAAAATTTTTGTATTACGACTTCAAAATTCTAATATTTTCATTGAAGAAAAATTTGCTGTTGTAAAAAAAAACTCAATATGATGTTAAAAATCTTGTTTATCTGTCATCAGAGTGCATGCACAAAGTTCAAGAAGGCTTCAAAGTACCAAACAATTTCGTATTATTTTCCGGTAAATCCAGCTTTTCTTAGGAACACCCACTTTCGGTATAATATATGTGTTCTGAGACGTCCGCTCCAGATCCTGTCACAAGCGCTTTCTATGTAATTAAACAATTATCTACTGCCCACGGCTTCGCCCGCGTGGCATCAGGATAAAAAGTAGCCGGTGAAAAGTAGTGTTCGTAAGAAACGTATTCGCTCGACCATATTGCCGTCGACTTACGTTGCAAAATTGGTCTCCACGAAAAACTCTTATTTCAACGGGATAATATATAGACTATGCCAATCCTGAAGGTCTGTTCCAAATAATGGTGTGAGAATTTTTGAAATCGGATGGGAAGTTTCGGAGATTACTCACAAACTTGACCTCTTTATAATAGTATAGATTTTGACTAAAAGATAAACTGAACTGTGACTACGAGTATCAATATTTGCATGCGTTGACATTGTAGTTATTAAGTAAAACGGAACACTCAATTAGTTATTACAATAGCATCAATTACCACACTAATGCTAAGGCAGTAAACATCGTTTGGTTAGATGACCTTTAGAATTTGTCACACGTTGCCAGAAAAAAGTAGCGAGTGCTTAATAATGTTGAAGAAGGAAAAACTCGGACATAAAAAATATTGAATGTTTAAGAAATAAAAACTGAGGATAATAATATTTTAGAAAAAGATACGATAAAAGCAGATTAGGACGGTAAATAACCTGACAAGGATTCGTCGATACCGGCAAAATCATGATGAAACATTTCAACAACACCTTATATCGAATGTGAGAAATCACGAAAAGGGTACGAAAATGGGTGATTAGAATGGAGCACGCCTCCGCTATAATGTTTGCCGCAAAAATGAATGAGAAACCAGAACGGCGGCGTTCTAGCATCTTCTCACTCCTGAAGCGTCAGAAAAAACTAACCAGACAGTTTTCGGAGCCGGCCGCTTTCTCCACGCTATCCCTGGACAGGAAGCTTTCTGTGGACTCTGCAATTTTGTCTGATTTTACGAAAGTTGAGAACGGTGGCTATAAAGTTATCCTAGACAGCTGTTGTAAGAATGTCGTGCTTTCAAGTAGTAACGGAGGTTTGTATTGTTTATCCTTAAATTACGATGTATGTAATAATTTTACAATACAATAGATATTTCAACGTAAGAAAAAGAAAATTTCTGGATGTACATTGTGAACACATTACATCTTCATCACATTATGTCTCATTTTGTAGTCCGTTGCATGTTTAATTTGTTTGAATAAGATCAGGGCTATGATGGTTATTTGTAGTGCTAGTGGTATACACTTTGACAAAGCTTATGACTATTCTTTCGGCGTTCTTCAAGGCCCTCACCTCGGCCCACTTTTGTTTATTGTGTTCACGAATTATAGATACAACATACGTTTTATGCAATGATTAGTAGTGCTAGTGGTATAGGCTAATATCGGTGTACACGCAGAGTTGGCCGGCGCGGCCTCTGACACGGACAGCGAGGGTTCGCGCGGCAGGATGACACCGCGCCGCGCGCCAGCCAAGCACGACGTGCTATCGAGGATCGAGGCTAGCTACGTTGAGGATCCGGACCGGGATGTTGGTGCGGTGAGTTGCATTGTAGTAAATACTCGTTTCTTATCAATCGAACCTAATAGTAATCTTCAATAGTTTGTAAGTCCTAGAGACCTGACATTTTAGAGGCGAACATGCCTCTAAAATGTCTTGACACGTAGGGGTGCACTTAGGAAGGATTTTCCGAAATTCAGCCCCTAGAGTGGGTAACGGAAAGAACAATTTTACATACCTGTCAAGCTTTATGGTTACATATTTTTTTTATGATGCGCACGGAAGGTGTACTACGTAAATCCTCGATGGATGATATAAGGCTAACTATGTTTGGGTTCATTTTGATCAGCTTAAGATTCCAAATACTAATTTCACTAATGTTTTTCTTAAGGAATATTTTTCAACTACTGTTTCTGTTTCCAGGCCGGAGAGTTAGTTGAAGAAGTCGCTGAGGAGAATAAGTCACTTCTATGGTTCTTGCTAAAGCAAGTTCGTCCCGGCATGGATCTGAGCAAGGTACTCTCAATTCTAATTCTAGGGGAAGCGGGATAAATAACAGAAATTTACAAACAGTCGTTTACACATGAGGTTTATCTAATTATTATCGCTGTAGAGAGGCGACGGTCAACAGTGCATCGAAAATGATTCAATAAAATCAGGTTAATCTAAAATAGGGTACAAAACTGGGGTTGGCTGAGAAAAAATAGGTTCTACTTTAAAATTATTGTAATCGTTTTCTAAAAATTATTTGATGCTGTACAGTGTTTTGTCAAGTAAAAGTTTTTTAATTGAGTTATAAATATATTTTCGCTTTTTATTCGTTTTAATTCATATGGCAGCTTATTGTAAAGCTTGAGTCCCTTGAGAGCTTATTTTGGGAAGTTTTTTTGAAATATTTAGTCGGTGGTATATCGAGTCAATAGTCATCTTATTTCGGACACTGTGTTTGTTATTTCCCCCCCTGATAGAGTATTCGTTTAAATGTAACCTGACAAACTTTATTATCTCCAATATAATATATACTGACACAAATGTGAGGCTGTTAAGGTTTTTAAAATGATCTCGACAAGAGTCTCTAAATTTGGATTTTAAACAACAAAAACAAGAAAGAAGTACTTATAAGTAGGGCTGTATATGCAAATACCACTTTCTATTAGCATTAACGCCCGCGGAAAGATTGAATTTTATGGATTAGCTGTGGAAATGTCACGTGACTTCTGCCATTTTTTTCCTTGACTAATTTAAACTAAGCGTGAGGTCTAGACCACCTGAACAGAATTCCCTACGCAACTACCGGATCCATCTAGATTCTAGGCAGATACCCTGTATTATTATAATATTGGTTATTTGTAGGTGGTGTTGCCAACGTTTATTCTGGAGCCTCGATCGTTCCTGGACAAGTTGGCTGACAGCTACTATCACGCTGATATATTGTCACAGTAAGTATTTATTCTTACCAAATTATTGGGGAATGGGTGTTGGTGCGACACTTGTAGCGTTCATAGTCATTAAAAAGATTTAAAAACTCATTTTGCATTGAAATAGCATGTGTAAGGAAAAATATTTCATAATAATTAAATATCTGTCACACGCATACATAGTCCTAATCGGTAACCACTTACCACCAGGTGGGCCGTCAGTTCGTTTGCCTCTTTAGTAAAAAAAAACAATAAAAAAATGCAAATATCTACAGATGTGCGTTAAAAAGAAATTAGGGTAAAAAACTTGTTACATACGTACATAGTCACGCTTGTTTTGTTAATCTTCTTTGATATGGTACCTTTCTACATGCTTAAACTATCTCAGCATACCTGTAAAAAACTTGCTAAAGTTACCATGTATATATAGTATTTCAGTCATGTAGTTCCCATAACATACGCTATGCTTACTTTGGGGCTAGATGATGCTGTGTGAAAATGTCCAGCATTATTATTATTATTTTACAGTGCCCAAACATTGGAGGATCCCTACCAAAGGTTCAAGTGCGTGCTGAAGTGGTACCTGTCGGGGCTCTACCGAAAACCCAAGGGGTTGAAGAAACCCTACAACCCAGTTTTGGGGGAGACATTCCGATGCTGCTGGAAACATCAGAGCCCTGAGACATACACCTACTATATCGCCGAACAAGTAAGTTTATTCATGGACTAGCTACTGCCCACGGGTTCGCCTGCCTGGTACCCGTATACAAAGTGACCGATCATGAAATTATGAAATAAAAACGACTTTAAATAACGGTATGTTGATAAAAAGTACAAAATGAAATTTCATCCCCCATTCGATCACACACGTTTCCCCCCATCGGATGAGGAGTTTCGGAGATCGCCTACATCCGAACTTATAAACTTTAACCTCTTTATAATATTAGTAGGTATAGATAAGTTTTTATAATAATTATAGTCTATACATGGTGTCACAAAATGTCCCTATTAGCCCGAAAGAGGATTAGCCGTGTTCCACGCATCATGGCAAACAACGTTTGTTCGACTGCTTTAGAAATTTCGAAGTTTCTCATTCATGAAATGCCTAAGAGGCATTCTCCAAAATGTACATGAGTCAGCCCTATTTTAGTTTGTTTACAGCTGTTAGAGGTCCTATTTAGTTTTCAGATATAACCTCCTGCAACATAAAGTTTGCATTCGTTTTTATATGCAAACAATCACAAAACTACACAAAGTATCAGATCTGTCAATTATAAAATATTCGTTTTCAGATAAGTGCTTTAAAATTAAAAAAATGTTTTACAGTTTAGATCGGAAAACTCAGCTTTTTCGTCTAATGATGCTTAGAAATTAAAAATGGTTTTACTGTTTAAATCAGAAAGTTCTGTTGTGTTTCGTCTCATGTAATAATGTTTTTGTGGTGAAATACGCTGAAACATGGATTCCGTTTAAATTGCTCAAAAGATGGCTGGAAATTATGAATGAGTAAGGATATAATCATCCATTCTACGTGAGTATTTACAAGAAATCGAAATAAATCCCCTTTGGACTAATGGCGGTATATAAACACGTTGTAATACCGAATAAATCGCCGAACCATTTACTATCATCTACAGCCGGATACTGAAACTAACACTGAATTACTGAAAATATATATTGCTATAATATTTTAAAGTACCCTATCCTATAATACTACTATTAGAAATGCGAAAGTTTGTGAGAATGGATAGATGTTTGTTACTCTTTCACGCAAAAACTACTGATTTTGATGAAACTTTACAGTAATACAGCTTATACATCAGAATAACACATAGGCTACTTTTTATCCGGGTACCACGCGGGCGAAGCCCTGGGCAGGAGCTAATTATATTATGTAACATACTGTAAATAAGATTGTATTATTTGTTTTATTGCATTATTTGTTTTAGGTATCTCACCACCCCCCGGTGTCTGCATTTTACGTTTCAAATAGAAAAGATGGGTACGTCATTGAGGGAAGTCTTTTAGCGAGATCAAAATTTTACGGTGAGTCCTATATTTTTATAGAAAAGGCAATGTTTTTCTCGGAAACGACAAGATTTTATTTATTTCAAAATCTAGACTTAGGTTTTTAAGAACATTTTTAAATGTTTATGTAAAACATGAAAAAAATCCTATGTTTACATAACCTTGTATAACCTTGTATTGTACATTAATTAACCATTAGGTTAGTAATTTGGTTTGGCACGTCTACCTCTACACGCCATTTAATCCTCCCTTTGTACATTGTGTGAAAAATAATTATAAATAATCTATCTTCCGCCCGCGGCTTTGCCCACGTGGTATGTTGAAAAAAGTCGCATATGACTTCAAACTATGTAAAACAAAAACTAATATATCTACTTTATATTTACAAATACAACCTATCAATCTACAACTGACCGTTATAGCTAATGTTTTCTATGTGTAGTATATATTTATAATAAAAAATACATATATTAGTAGTATATCATTCATGTAGTTCCCGTAACACAAGCTCTGCTTAGTTTGGTGCTAGATGATGCTGAGTGAAATCAAAAAATATCCAATGTCCAGCTCTCAGTGGGCAGAATTTTAGCTTGATAATTAATTAATTAAATTATTATTGCCAAATCACACAATATCATAATAAATTGTTGCCAATGTGTTATTCTACGAACACATTGGCAACAATTTATTATTTATTACAATTTATAAGCTTTAATACTGTAAAGTTTCATCAAAATCCGTTCAGTAGTCTTTGCGTGAAAGAGTAAAACATACATCCATCCATCCTCGCAAACCTTCGCGTTTATAAAAATATATAGTAGGATAAATTATGGCCGGTAAATCGACGTCATCGGCTATACTAAGGCTTCCCTTTGTATATTGTGTGCAATAATTGATAAAATACATCATTGTATTATGTATATTTATGTATGCAGTTTACTTCTATTTTAAGTAGCTAGTTATGAATTTAATAAAATTTTCTCTTATTTTGATAATCTCATCATTAAAACGTACCGTACCGTCCCACTCTTCATTACACAAAGGTTAGCTAGATGAAAATGCTAATTAGCGTTTTGTTTTATCTTTTGCAATAAATAATTTTCTATCTATCTATCTATGGCAGGTAATTCCACATCGGCTATACTAGAAGGCTGTGCCCGGGTTCACCTGCTACAATGGGGCGAGACGTATGTCACCACAGCGCCGTATGCGCACTGCAAGGGGATCGTCATCGGAACGCTGAGCATGGAGCTCGGCGGAAAGGTAGGACCATATATTACTTAACCTAAGGGCCTAAGGGGGACGAAATAGTCCTCTACTAAGCGCCTACCGTAGACCCGCTATCTGTACGAATTATTCCTAGGTTGCGTTTACACACACGAGAATAGTGATAGAGTATCACTATTCTCGTGTATGCAAACGATGCTTATGTTTTATAAGGCACACAAGGATAGTCTGGGACTACGAGCATTTAGTGTATAATTGGACGTAATTATTTTATCCCGTTCCCTAGCTCACTATGAATGTTTTGAAATAACTCGAATGAAAACAAACATGGCAGTTCCTGATATCCATGACACAGGAAATCCTAGTCTGGGGTCAGAAATGAGAGTGAGAAAGAGGGTAGTTCGATACATCCACCCGCAAGGCTTTCAGGTCACTTCCGTGATCGTGGTTCAGTACTGCGATTTAAATTAGATGCTTCGGCTAATTTCGTCTATCATCGGAAATACGAACGCTCAAAAGTGATATTTGTCTAGAGCTGTTAAAACAACTATGTACTTCTATTGTTTTTTTATAGTGTTATCGTGAAATTGTTATGATAGTTCCGAAAATACAATAAAGTGTTTCAAAATTCAGTTATTCAATGACACCAAAAAACAAAAAATATAAATAGTTAATTAGTACTTAATGTGGCATGCAATTATCATAACTTAATTACTGACTGCAAATTGACTTTAAACAACATCCAACAAAATACGTAAATGTGACAACAGGGGATGTTAACAGCCCTATATACTTCCAGATACTAGAACCGCCTTACCGCCTTCGAAGGTCGCTAGTGACTGACAAGCCGACTGAGAAGTCGCGGGACGGCCGGATATTGGTCACACAATCGTACTAATTCGGAAACACGAACTTTGCCGAAGCATCTAATTCAAATCGTAGTGTTGTACATGCAACTGTGCCGAAATACCGGGATAAATTTAAAACTCACAATATCATGATAAATAACTCTAGTTTGTAGTAAATAATATGCAAACATTTGCAAACTTAGGGTTAATAGCAATTAGTTGCTTATTATTGTTTTTTTTTGTACAGGTGCATGTGATGTGCGAATCTACCGGCTACCATGCGGATATAGAGTTCAAATTAAGGGTAAGTGTTTATTTATATAATCCGTGAAGAAACTAAATCATCAGAACAAAAAATAAACTTCAGGGGTTTTTTTAATAAAAAAAATTTAACGTACAATATGGTTTTTAGTAGTTTTCTACTTGGCCGTTTTTGATGAAACTTATATCTACTAAAACCATTTTACATTGTATTTACAAATAAAGTAGTATATTAATCATGTAGTTCCCTTAATACAAGCTATGCTTAGTTTGGGGCTAGATGATGCTGTGTAAAAAATTTCCAGCATTATTTATTTATTTTTAAGAAAATCAGGATATTTTCAGGAGCGCCCATACATACATAAAAAAGACACGCTCACGACTGTCTGAACCCACGACCTTTGTTAATTTTTTAAAAGGCTTTTGTTATTTTTTCAGTCTTTCCTAAGCAGTGCTGACCAGACGAATGCTATATCGGGGCGGATCAAGAAACACAAGGACACAATAGCCACGGTGGAGGGCTATTGGGACGGAAAGATTGATATCAAAGACAAAAAGACCGGCGTAAGTACCCTGTCTTTATAAATAACTAGCTACAGCCCACGGCTTCGACCGCGCGGTACCCGGATAAAAAGTATCCGATGAAAAGTAGCTGTTAAAAAAAGCAAAAATAAAATAAAAACGTAGTCAAAGTAGAAAAGGTTTTCTGGTAGAGATCGCTTATTATCGATAATACCGCCCGTTGTACAACATGTCTGATTATTCTAGGCTTGGTCGCGCGCGAGGAATCACCGTTAATTCACTTTAAAATGTTTAGTCCGCGTAGTTTTTAAATATTCAATACATTATTGCAGTTATTTTCACTGCATGGTGGTAGCTATCTCACATTAACCTTGTCTAAGGGCGGCCGTAGCATAAACAAAATAATATAAGTAGATAAGTACCTATAACACAGTTCACAATCATCATAGGTATCTATTTATAATCAAAACCCTCATTAGGTTTTATTGCCATCTATTGGTTTACACTTTATTAGGAAGCTAAATCCACCTGAAGGACGAGCTAGATGGCGCTCGCTACGCGCCGCCGCTAGCGGCATCTAGCACATATTTATGACAAACAAAATAGCCCGCAAAATAGCCTTAGACTTAGAACTATCCATTTCTTTTGTATGGTATGAGGTTTCTTTACTAGTATTATAAATATCTGTGCTAAGGGTATAGCAACAGATAGGTAGGCAGGCCGAGGTTTTGTGTAAACAAAACTAGTTTTAAGCTGACGTTTCTATATGATGATTTCAATTAATCCTATCCTACTTCCTACATAATATTATGAACGCAAAAGTTTGTGAGGTGGGATGTTTGTTACTCTTTCACGCAAAAAAAACTAAATGGATTTTGATGAAATTTTACAGTAATATAGCTTATACATCAGAATAATACATAGGCTACTTTTTATCCAGATACCATGCGAGCGAAGCCGTGGGCAGAAGCTAGTAAAAATAAAAGAATATTGACCTTTGCTCGTTTGTTCTATTATTGATATGTTATTCTGTGTTCATGTTCAGGAAGATAGCAATCTCCTGGACGTGGCTCTGCTTAAGGAGCAGCGTCTGCCGAGGTATCTCATGAAGATGGACGAACAAACCGAGTTCGAATCGCAGCGTCTATGGGCTAAAGTGTCCGAGGCGATTGGAAATGACGACCAGGTAACATAATAAATATACATACATAAATAAGACGACTTTTGTGGCGCAGTGGGCGAAGGCCCGCCTGAGACGAAGAAGGTTGCGGGTTCGATTCCCGCCACGGTACAAATGTTTGTAACTGCGATTATTTGTCTCGGCTCTGGGTGTTTTCTATGAATGTTATGTATGTATTTACAAAAAAGAATTATATAATGTAGTATATCAGTCATGTAGTTCCCATAACACAAGCTCATCTTATTTTGGGGCTAGATGATGCTGTGATTGGTATTGAAATTAAAAATGTTTTTTTATATTTTTGTTTGT
Source organism: Perizoma affinitatum (assembly GCA_961405105.1). Taxonomy (NCBI): domain Eukaryota; kingdom Metazoa; phylum Arthropoda; class Insecta; order Lepidoptera; family Geometridae; genus Perizoma; species Perizoma affinitatum. Next base: position 14,850,686 of record OY560186.1, on the reverse strand, counting down.
AGGTGGCAGCGACGGAGCAGAAGACGGTCGTGGAGGAGGCTCAGAGAGCTCGCGCGAAGAATCTAGTTGCTACCTGGGTGCCGAGGTTCTTCTACAAAGACGCACAAGTCGTGCCTCCAGAGGGTAGGCAGATACCCCCTGATCCTGATCATTTTAAATTTGCATAATAGTACACAAGCCATAATTAAATTCAATCAATTCCTATGGAATAGCGATTAAATGGAAAAGGAAAATATTTCTACTTTTCAAAATGATATCACACTTTATTTTATGTGTGAACTAGATTCTAATGTTACAAAAAAACATCGTTTCCAGGTGTCATTGACCAAGGATGGAAGTATAATCACATCAATACAAGGTAATTAAAAAAAACACACACAAAATAGTCCCGATCCAACACTAGAATTCGACACAGATGTCGTGAGTATCAGGTGCGGGTACCGTGGTACCACAGCACCCAGACCCCGGAACAAATTACAAAGGAACATGCAAACCTGTTTGCCGCAGCGGGAATCGAACCCAGCACCTCTTGTTTCCGAGCCGGCTACTCGACCGCCGCACCATAATAATAAATATTATGGTGCGGCGGACCTAAATAATAATAAATAAATAATATGTGAACTACATGACTGATATTTTACTTATATACTTTTTTTTTGCAAATACATACATTAATATTATTTTTAAATTTACTTAACTTAATAATAATCACAAATGTTTACATGGTACGGACAAATAGTTGAGTACTACAAGATTAGGAACGATTCCTAATCAATAAGAACCGATTTGGACCGAAGACAAATATTTGCAGATCTGCAGGAAGAAAACTTGTTAGGTAAAGCTCGCCTTTGTACATATCCTATACGTGAGTTTTTGTCTGTGTAATTAAGAATATATAATAAAATGTCTATATTATTTCAGCCCATGGGACACAGAGGAAGTCATAGAGTACGAAGAGGACTTTGTGATCCAGAGCCTGCGTGAGGGCGGAGGGAAGCACCCGGTCTCAGTGGTGGGTGGCATCAGAGCGGCCTCCGAGCCGCGGCTCCGGGACTCCATCAGACGAGCCTCGGACTCGGACACGCACGACGAGATGGCGCCCAGGGCGAAGGTTTCCACGTAAGTGTCGTGACGAGCTGGCGCCCAGGGCGAAGGAGATGGCTTCTAAGCGATAAGGCCGCTCATTGTACTCTCTTAAGAATAACATTTTGTTTATTATGTTATTTTTTTAAGGTGTACAATAAAGTATTTTCATTCATATTTTATTCATAAATTGTGTTTCAGGCGCACCTTGAAACAAACCCTGCACTCCATCGACGCGTCGCTCCGCGAGCAGACGCTGGCGATCGAGCGGCTCAGCAAGCAGATGGAGTCGCTCGGCGACGGCCGCGCTCTGTCCCGCCCGCAGAACGTGGGCCGCGTGCCCGCCACCACACACTCGTGGGATCTCTTCGGAGGGTTCGTGCTGGCTATAGTTTTACAGGCGTTGCTGAACTGGCTATTCTACCACAAAGACTGACTCGGTCTGCGACTCACGCTCACTTTAAACCAAGTCTAAGTAAACTTACGTTAAGATATTATCCCTCGCTTTTTGTTGTCATTTCTAACTTTTATCATCACGTTTCAGAGGTATTTCCCTAAAAACTGAGCAGGTTTTAAAACTGGTTTCGCTAAATACCTTGCGTTTGAAGTTAAAAGGTTTAAAATGTACTTGTCACTTTTGTATGACATTTTACAAGGTATGTTTCAAACAGGTTTTGAAATCTCGTATCGCAAAATATCTTTCAATAATACCCGGGTCTTAAGCTATCCTGATTCTATTGTGGTATTATCTATTTATAAAGTGACGGGGGATATTTTAAAACCTAGGTATTACTCACGTCCGGTTCAAGCAAACCTACAAACCTAAGTTTAAAATGTACTTGTCACTTTAGAATGATAGACATTTTACGAGGGATATTGTAGAACTTAGGTTTTACTTAGACTGGCATGTCTCTTGTTAGGTTTTTTGTGGTTAAAAATTTGGCGAGTTAAAAATTAAATTTATCATAATTGATGAATTTAATGAAGTCCTCCCTAACTAACAAACTAAATCCTAGTTCCGAGCACAGCTCGGCCGTATTACATTATGCAAATAATGCACGAATTTGCTATAACAATTGCAAGTATTTAAAAAAAATATTCAAAAATACGCCAACCATCATCCAAAAATCACCGAAAAATGTGTAAATAGCTACACTATTTATAAAATCAAATATTTAAAATGTTCTTATGAATATATTTCTAAGCACTGAATTACGGAATAGTTTGAAAATAAATCGACTGTGATTATGAATTTACCGACGGAGCTGTAGAATCAGTGTCACCCTATATTGCTCTCAGTAGAGACAAGTGGAGCGGCAATGAGCGACCATACACGAACAACCGCTGGGAAATATAAGATGTCCCACAGTTGATTTACAGGTGACATTGTAAAGGTAGATAGCAAAAATGGATGCATAGTGGCGGCCCAAGTCCGTTCAACGTGGCATCCCAATAGATGCTCAGCAGTAGAATTCGGCTAATGAGCATGCATGTTAGAAATGAACTTTTTACAAAAAGTCGCGTTAAAATTGTTGATACTTTTTTAAACTATACCGTATATTAAAACTACAATTTATGCAACAGTATAGGGTATTAGCTATTTGTAAAAATATATAAGTTACAAAATAAGCTTTAAAATTAAAAAATACAAAAACGCAAATATCTCCATATTTGCCGAAGAAAAAAGATTTATTTTAATAAATGGTTACATACCCTATATGTTCTCAAACTTATTAAAAAAACCTAATAACGAAACTGATCTATTTAAAAATATATATAAATATAGCTTAGTTAAAGATGTAAAATGCCTTAAAAGCAAAATATTTTTTCAAATATAAATTAACACATTTCATAAGTGTCTTTTCCTCATTTAATGATAATGTTGCAGATGTATGAAGCTCGCAAACGGATTAACCTATTTTGATTTCTTTTTTGTTTGTTTGAACAGTGACTAGATCGAGATTGTTCTTAGCTATGATTCAGAAGAAAATCTGTTCAGCCGTCTGCAGCATTTGTGTAAGAAACGGCTTGTTCTATAGAAATGCGTTTGTTTTAAAATCGATATTTGGCTCTTTAAAGACCACAAGACGTTAAGGGACGCAAAAATACGTCGGGTGATTTACAAGTTTGCAAAAAAATACGTGTATATTTTTTTTTATAGAAATCTGGGCAGTTTGAGTCGTCAATTAAGTGACGGTGTCCCGTAATTGATTGGTGAAAAAAATATTAGTTTTTAAATACAATCAGTTTCGTTAAAATGGTTGTTCGTTAAAACGCTATACAACGCTTGGAAATCAAATATTTTTCAATAAATCTTTATAAATTATAATAAAAATTTAATCTTATTGTAGAGTTAATGACAGTGTCAAAGACAGCATCTTTTCAAAATAATTCGTAAGCAACAATTTTTTCCGTTAAATTGTTTATTTCGAAATATCGAATCGTTACTGTGTTGCCATGACTATTGATAAATAGTTTTATTTAGTACACAAGTAGGTACATCGACCAAAATTAGTTTATAATTTTAATGGGCTCATTGCTGTATTCGAATAAAATATTGTTTTTCGAAGTTTCCATAATTATTAATTATATTAGGAATAGTATACTTTTTTACTGTTGCAATGATTCATATAGTATAAAGACAGTAAACTATTTTAATTGTTTAGTTATAAATTATTAGTGTTTTTAATATTGTTGTGATGGCGTGAGATTAGAAATGTTTTTAAATATAATGTTATCAAAATGATAGTGTGTTGAAAACAGATATATATTTTAATCTTACGCCAAAATTGTTTTTGCCTATACTTTCCATTATTATTAAAACAATAAATTCATAATTAATTTAAAAACGAAAAAATATGAGTATTTAATTTAAGAAATCGCTACATAGATTACGATCTTTGTTTTCAGAGATTTAAACTAACAGCTAAAAAGTATTTTTGACAATATTGCCAAAAAAATAAACTAGATTTTGTTCGAACATAGTAGGTAATCAATATTTTTTGTAGTAGGTAAGTACATTTATACAATACGTTGGGGTTTCTAAATTAGACATTTTAAGTTTCGATTTTTAGTTGATAACTCTGTTAAAATAGTTAGGTACCTATGTTTGAATCTAATTTGATTTGATTTTGCCAGCTTAAACCCAAAATCACTAACTAAGGAATCACGAAAGTATTTTACAAAACTATCGATTGAATTCCATAAAGTTCTTTTATTTTTAAAAGTTATGAATATTAAAAAGCTTCGAAAAAAAGCACGCTAGTTAATATCATTTAAAATGCATGGATTGCCAGTATAAAAATAATAGGTTTGGGTTGCCATTCTATAAGTATTATTTATGAATGATAAGTAATTTTAAATACGTGATTGTATTTGTCTCCTAATAATTGCGAAATTATTAAATTATTGGATTTGATTATAATTTTGATTTGATTATGAGGATAATTGTCGCGTAGATTATTTAGACTGTTGATATTTTGTTGTTTATCCAGTGAATTATATATTATTTTGAAAATTTTTATCAACTTTTATTTTACTGTTACGGGCCCTTTCATACTGACGCGCGAGATCAATAGTCAGTACATTCTAACTTTTGTATTTATTGTTACCAATACTTGATTATCGCAAAATTACGTACAGTCGCGGTCATTAATTCGAGAACTCCTATGATTACATTTCTATATGTTCTTTGGCCATACAGCAAGGGAATACCGCCAGTGTCACCTTGCCGCATCAATTAAATGTAACTATAATTTAATTATTTAGGTATAAGTTTCTCCTTTTTTTAACACGCTTTTACTTGACTATAAACCAAGAAAATGAAAATGTAATACTTGAAATTTATCGTAGCGTTTTGGATTTAATGTTGAATTGATTCCTCTGTTAAAGGTTCACAAATAAAGGACCGCGACTGTATGTTTATTTTATGACTAGGAAACCAATTATTACTTGATATCAGAACAGAAATTCATTAAAAATAACATGAGTGTGCGGTGCAGATAAATAATTTTCTGACTTTTCGATATTTCCTATAACTAACTTAAAAATGTCTTGTGACTGAGCGATTCAAAAGAAATGAATTGTTTTATATTCTGTTTCATTATTGTGTTGGTACTCAGTAAGTATATTTCTTAATTTGATGCACCTTAGTACCTATGTAAGAAGGTTTATTACTTCCGTGAAAGTACATCAAAAGTCTTGGGTTCGAATGCGAACCTACCCGCAGATTTTATCGAAAAAAATATGCACAATAACAGGTGCTGAGAACGGTCAAGGAAAATACCGTACTAAAAATTCGAAGGCATGTGCCATCTGTTTGTTTAAGCGGCGATGAGCTTGTAAATTATATGCCTAATATTTTTTTTATTTATTTAGGTAAACTTGTTCTCTTCATGGATGGGCCCAATCCCATGAGGGCAGAATTATCCAATTTCGGATTAGTTATCATGTTCTAGGCACCCTATAGATAGCTCAACTGATTCAAGATCACTACTGTATTCAATTTTTTTTTAATGATTACAGTTAAGAATACCACACCCACGGTCTACGTCTTAGACCTGACCGATCAAGGGACGGACTCAGACAAACATATCAAATTAAATGACTTGCTACATCACTTCAAAAACTCTGCAGATGACAGTAAATTCAGATTGCAGGCTCATAAAATCGAAAAACACAGATCTAGAACCAAGAACTACGCCGATTGTCTATATTTAGATACTACGAAAGCAGAAAAGCTGAAATGTCTCGAAAATATCAGTCGGAAACATAAAAGGTCAGATAAAACGCCCGAAAGATCTGACTTTTTCCCGAAATACCGTGCATTGTTCGCGCGACAACCTAAACGAAAGATATACTCGCTTTATAATTACTACGGAGGTCTCTTGAAATCAACTCAACCGTTCACGGATCTCACGCGGCAAGAATTCTCGCAGGATTACCTAGATATTGGCGATTTGAGTCGATCTGTACCGAAATGTCAAAGTCCTGACTGCAAGAATCTAGATTTACACACGCTTAATTATCTTACAGAGATGTTAAACTCACGGAACGGTGAAAACAACAGACGTGTTTTCGAAAATGTTATCCAGAGATCTTATTCGTCTGATGAGAGTTCAGACTTAAGTAATTCCGATAGGAGGAAAGATAAGAAAAATCATCGAAAACCGAACAGATTTGAGGTCGTCTTCAACGATGATTCATCAGCGTCTGAGGAAAAGAGAAATAGGAAGAAGCCATTCAATAAATCTTCGGAAGAATCTGAAGAGTATATTTATAAAAAGAAGAAACATATTAATAAATCGTCTGAAGAATCGAAGGAATATAATTATAAGAGAAAGAAACCGACAATGAAATCGTCTGAAGAATCGGAAGAATACAAAAAATCAAAGCCGCGGAAAATCAAAATCGAATCTGATGATTCTTCGTTAGAAGTTACAGAAAAACCAAGCAAATCACGCGAAAAATACGCTTACCTTCAGGGAAATAAAGTTTACGACAGCTTTAGAAGACGGCTGCAGCATTTCCTACCAAAAAGGTTCCATTGGGATGAAGATGACATCCATCATTTGGGGTATTACTGGTTCGATGGGCCCAGAGGCAAATATACTTAGATGTGTACAAAATAAAAGTTGATTTCGTTTTTCCAGCTAGGATTATTCCGGAAATCTGCACCAAAGTCTTGCCACTGGTAGGGTCTTTCCATAATATTTTTTGTAAAATTTGATTTATACATGTTACTGTCTTGCATGCAGTTATTTCTATCGTACCTACCCCGATTTTTCGTGTCCTTGGCCTGATTGATCTCAAAAAGCCAATTTGACCACGAATACCAAAAAGAATAATATTCTATCGATTATGCAGGTGATTGGCGTTAGATGGCAATCGTCTGTTTCATTGTACAATAATATCTTTGTTAGGTATTGCCAACAATATTTTGTTGGCAATATCTAACCAAATCAAAAGATTCTGACAAAAAATATCCTCAGGAAAGATGACATTGAATGCTCTGTAGCTGCCGGACATATAATGTAATATAATATTTTGGGTATTCCGAAATTTTGACACATTTGGAAAATTATTTTCAATTATTTTCCAAATGTGTCATTTTGGGATTCATACTTAATCAGTAATCACACAAAAATTACATTCGGAAAATTTATTACAAAAGCTGATACAAAAATTGTACCTACATACAAGTAGTACAGATATAAATACACAGCTCTAGGCATCTATTCATAATGCTTCTGGGTATAGTTGACATTAACTGAATAAATGTTGATATTCCTAAATATTTTTTTCAATTTATTATGGTTGGAAACACTCCCAAACAATTTCGTTCGATACTCGTAAGTTAAGACTTTTTCGGAAGAGAAAATGCCCTGACTACCTACTTCTGGGAGTCGTAATTGATTAAAAGTAAATTTTAGTTCATGATCATATTCAGAAAATGTCAAAATACCCCAAAACAAACAGGCGATGTTACGTTATAGACTTTAAAACGGTCTAGTAAAAGTGACAAAACTAAATGGGCCATAATGAATGAGCTATGAAACATCTATAATATAACAATGGTAATGGATGAAGAGACATACAATTTCCATATTTTTGGGAATCAACGTAGGTACAAATACCCGAGATGGTAACATTGGCATACAACGTTTAATTAAATGACGCAAAATCGGAAATTGTTTTGCGTTATTTTAAATACACATTGTATTGTTAGTTGATTAACCTACTTTTTTTCTACTGGTCGGATTAGATTTGTCTTTCTAGAGTAGAAAAGATTTTTAAAAGTTTTACAATTTCTACAAAAATATACCAAAAGTTTTTGTATGTTTTGGTCTTTATAGAGACGGCATCTTATTTGATACTTTATTAAGTACATCATTTTTTTGTTACAAAGTTAATCGAAAATTTTACTACAATTTTCTAAATACTATCTTTGTAGGTACTTAGTTGAGTTACTAAATTTCATTTTACATCTCAAAATGACATTAAAGTTAAATACAATATAATTTAATAGAAGAATGTATATTAAGAACCAAAATATTTCAATTCAATAACTTAATACTGCATTTTGGTAAATGACTAAATAATTGAGTGACTAGAAAAAAACCTCAACCTTAAAAATCGGTTACAAAGCACATAGAAACGTAGGGACAGAATACAAAATTACGTAGTTATAATAAGCTTATAATTAATAATTATATAAATTAAGTCCGTTGCGCACGATGCGCAGTAACTGGTGCACTTACGAGGTGTCTGATTATCGCCGCGTTATAATCATAGTCTGTATTTTATACAAAAGTTGTGCAAGGATATCGCGTCATGTTTCTACAAAATTTTGTTCAAAGGCTTTTTTTTAGGTATGCTATAAATATTTTAATCTTAGATTGAACTGTCAGGAGCATAAATACATTTTCTTATGCAATATTAAATCGATTTATGTGCGCAAAATAACTGTGAATATAATATCCATGGGTTTTAAACAAATAATTATGTATATATTTTGATACTATTTATTTTGGCTATGATCTTACCTACTTCATATTTTGGACGTCGAGTAGGACAAAATTATGTCATTGGCTTTCACATTCCTTATGCGAGCGCGGTAACATTATATTTATACGCGAGGGACAGAGATAAACAACGCGTGTCAATGACTTAATTTCTCCGTAGGTACCTACTCTAAGTCCGGACTTACATAAATACAAAACTAATCTTCATAATCTAATATTGGATAATCTTATATCTAGAGGCACAAATAAAATTATGGTTAGTAAAAGGAGTATGTAGGTATTTAATTACCGTAAAGCTATTGGCGAGATATGCGAGATTATGATGAAAATAATATTAGCTGTACTTATCTTTCCCAACTAATTATAGGGGAAATAGCGAAATATTTTGTTATGTTTATCGGTTATATACGTTAAAATATAGCTTGGGAATATTATTTCCTAGCTTTTGTTGTATATCAAATGAAATGTAATTGTTTTCTATTCGATCTGTGGCAAGTGTCCTTTTATAGTTGAGTCTAAGTAGATTATACTAATGCCTAATTGTCCACGAAGAAAATCAGGAATGTATTTTATTTAGTTATCCGACGATAACTGACTAGACGTTTATTGGCAGCGGTGTTTTTGAACTATGGGGTCCAAGAGGCCCTTATATTGCGAGTTCTCAATTAGTTACCGTTATTCGTAAGATGGCGCCGTAGACTAGGAAATAATGATTATCAAAAAAGTGTATTTTTGTTTTCACACAGATGACATACCTACAACATCATCTAGTAAGCTTCCGGGAACAAGCCCGGCCGGCCACAGATAAAAAATAAAACTTTTCATCCTCCAGACACTTTAATATACAGGACATCTAGCGACTTCTAATGGGAATTAGCAACGGAGAAACGTATTTCCACTTGTGTCATAATGTATCTAGACTGAAGATTTTATTGATAGTTTTCAATAAAAATGTATCAAAAAATTTCGTTATTTCTGGATGGTAGAGATTATGGAAATCACCACCAAGGTCGCTAAACAGGTGTTTTTCAATCTATACCTTGAGATTTCTATCAGATAAAGCGATGTAGCGCTTTTCAGAAAAAAAAACAATCGGTACCAATGAAGAATCCACCAAAAATCTATGCTTTCCTCTAAGATTTGTTCTGGTACAAGGTTCAAGTATAGTATACCGTTTTACACAATAAATAAAAACGTGAATCCTAGCATAGATTTTCGGACACCATTCAATATAATCTGCTACAGCAAATATAGGAAAGTACAAGTACTTTATGTTATGTTGCCATTCGTAATTCCTGATACCCACTTCAGTATAATTTTAGAACTAGGATGTGTGAGGTCTTATTCATCCACAAATTAGTTCTGAAACGCTGTCTTAGCCCGTATTCCAGTACGAATCGCAAACTGAATCTAGTCCTAATAATTCTGACAGTTACGGACATGTGTCAAAAAGTCTCCACTGAGTCTAGATTGAGTTTCGAGTTTCGTTCTGGAATATGAGCCTAAAATTTTACGATTGAGTTTAGTTGAAAATATCTTTCCAACAGTTAAGTATGTCCTCCCTACAGTTTGTCAATGGCCGCGAAGTATGTTTGTAAGTCGGCGTCCGCGCGCGTTACCCACGCCACATTCAATGCTATCATGTCCAACGCTGCTGAAGTGCCTTTGAGCTCGCCGAACATTTCTTTAAACTGTAAGAAAAAGATAAAATTAAAAATGACGTAACTCTAATACCCTACATATTCTCGAACCGCAAGAAAAAGAGCATAGAACTGCAATGATCGTAGTTGGAATGCACTTTAGAATAAACTCGCTTTGTATGAAAATTGGGATGGACACACCCGAAATAATTCGCGCTTACAATTAAATGCAATTTATTAATTTGCGAAACATAACTAATGTTCTTTTCTGAGAACAGTTCCGTACCATTCCATTTAATTTCGTTCCATTCTATTCTATTCACACCCAGATAGGTAGAAAATAAAAATACACAATATAAGTACCGTGTAGTAATCCTGTGGCTGGTGAAGGCATTTGGCTGCCGCCAGCAACGCTGACGGCGGTAGAACCGGTTTCGGCCTGAGTATCCTCCATACACCCGCCGCACCGCGCCATCTATGTATCAAACAATTACAATTATTTTTCACAACATAAACTAAAGATATTATAACTAAAGCACAATATTAATTGATTAATTGTAAGATAGTTAAAGATAAGACAAATGAGTTATTGATTAAAATATATTAGGGTTTAAAAGGCCGTGTTACGCAACGATAATGTATTCGCACCGATATAAATAAGATAAATAGATAGTTAAATAACTTTTTATTGTATACACGAAAAAATAAACAAATAAATAAAAAATAATATAATATAATCTAGGTTGTGGTGATTAAATGGGCGGCCTTTTTTTATATAAAAAATAATTTCAGTCAGCATCATCTAGCCCCAAACTGAGCAGAGCTGGTATTATGGGAACTACATGATTGATATATACTACTGTTGTACTTTTTTTTGTTGTAAATACATGCATATTATACATAGAACACCCTTAAGCACCAAAACACCCTTATCGCTATCTCTAACAAGCATTGTGACTTACTTGCAAGCACTGGAACATAAAGTTGTGACCCAAAGCTTCCATTCTCTATTTCTCTGCGCCTCATTCGATAACGTAGTGAAAGCGAATCTGAAAATATATATTTTTTTGTAAATATTCGTTTTTTTTTCTAAAGAACTGGAATCGGATTTTCCGGAACGTCATATTATATGGTACCTATTTATGTTAGATTTGGTGATAATAAGAATGAACCTGATGGGGATTTCAATAAAATCCCAGACATCGCCACCAAAAATTCTATGGCTTAGCATTAGGAATTTCCGGAAAATCTAAATATACCTTTCTGTGAAGGACTAAGGTCAACCAGTTTTGACTCGACTTCAAAAAAGGAGATCCTCAATTAATCTGTATTTTTTATATGTGTATGTTACGCGATATCTTCGCCAATTGTGAACCGATTTTAATGATTATATTGAATGGGTAGGTTATATTTTAATGATTATATTGAATGGGTAGGTTTCAGGAGTGGTCCCATATAATTTTTATGAAAAAATCCAACTCTTAAGGCGAAATAATTCAATTTCATATTGGAGTTTTTAACATTAATTTTCTTATACTTGAAGTCGGTATTTTGACATTATATGTTATTCTGATATATAAGCTAAGCTAGATTACTGTAAAGTTTCATCAAAATCCATTTAGTAGTTTTTGAGTAAAAGAGTAACAAACATTTATCCATCCTCACAAACTTTTGCGTTTATAATAGTAGTACATATATATAGTAGGATAGGATAGGATTAGTTCTCACTTGTAGAACAGCCAATCGTCTGCCGGCGACGCGAGAGCAGCGAGCAGCGCTCTGTGCGAGTGCGTGGGACGCGGCGCGGCGGCGGACGCGGTCAGCGCGCGCCAGCACGCGAACCACGCGCGGGAACCGCGACTGCGCACGCCCGCTGTGAACGCCGCCTTCACGCAGGAAGCGATAACGCGCGTGGAACAATACATATTATCAGATTACAGTGATATACCAGTATGTGTGCATGAGCAAGGCCTTTGCCCAGCAGTAGGATGAACAATAAAATAAGATTATAATTATAAATTCAAAAACAAAATTCATTTCTTTATTAAAATCACAAGGATCACTTTGAAACGTCGGTTTTACTAGTGCGTGTTCCTCCGCGACCAAGCCAGGAAAGAAAGGCAAGTAACAAGGCTGGTTATTCTTTTTAACGATCCTTTTACCAAACAATAGGTTTTTTTATCGAGTTGGAGCATTTTCAATCACAAGAGTTTTTGTCATCTAAATAATCAGATATTTTATAGTATGACATTTTATAAAGTATTTTTAAATAACTTTTTTAAATTTGTTAATTGACATTTTTGTACATCTTTTGGGAGTTTGTTATAAAACCTTGTCTTTTAAACGATTTACTAACTGAATTAAGGTGTATATGTTACTTAAGGCTTAATTAAATAAATATGTACATGTCACCCGTTATGTAACAGGGTCGGCAACGCACGAGATTCAAGCATTCATAGGTTACGGTAACTGCTTACCAATCATTAGGTGAAGCCGTATGCTTGTTTGCCATTTTAGTTTTAGTAGTTAATCTGTGGTAAGTTATTTACGTTACATTCCTAATGGGGATAATATAATAAAAAGGAAATATATTTGTTTGTTTACCTCTTGATATATCTCCTGGATGGTCTCATTTTTCTCGTACCAAGCGTCGAAAAGACCAAGAGCTTGCTTTGTAACTTCTATATTCTCCCATTCCACGCCTGCAGTCAACAGAGCACCGCTTAGCCAGCTGTAAAAGAAAAATATTATTTTATTTAAAAAAAAAATTCATCATCTACTTGTCCTTATCCCACAACATGTTTCCTTCTTCCACTCTCCTCTATCAACCGTCATCTCAGTACTCACTCCTCTCCTCTCTTAACCATGTCATCATTTACACAATCCATCTTTTCTTTGGCCTACCTCTACTCTCATTTCTGTCCACATTCATATTTAACACTCTTCTCGTAATGTGACATTCTTCCCGCATCGCGACGTGACCACAGACCGGCGTTACTTTGACACTTCCCCTGATATACTCTTTCCTTTCTTGGTCGCGGAGGAACAGGCAGTAGATAAAATCGGCGTTTCAAAGTGATCCTTGTGAATGTAATGAATAAATGTTTTAAGACTTTGACTTTGATATTCGTAAAAAACTAGTTAAGTAGGAGTCTAAACAAAACAAGCAGATTTAACTGTTTTAGTCGAGTGATTCTTCTAGGCTAGCCGCGCGCGATGTGCGGCGTAAATTCACCTAGTAACAGACTTCTGATACTTGTTTAATATTATGTACTGATAACGCCTGAGACTTAGTAGTTCGCGGGTTCGATTCCCGCCGGGACAGTTGTTTGTATGATCTGCAATTATTTGGGTCCGGTCTGGGTATTTTCTATGTTTACAAAAAAAAGGATACATATAATGTAGTATATCAGTCATGTATTAGGTTGGGGAAAAAGTCTTTTCGCATTATTGTACGTATGAACTTGTAATAAAATATCTTTGGCTATACTATTTGTATCTGGCTGGTTTTGGTATCATTAAAAGTTTAAATTTTAAAGAAGATAATTCCAAATTCAAATTAGGAAAATGTGTGATTTTTATTTGTTTTTCGTACTGTTAAGATGAGTGAATCTAATGAAGAAATTCGATACATTTTAAAATTTTACTACAAAAAAGGTAAAAATGCAACGCAAGCCGCGAAAAAAATTTGCGATGTTTATGGACCTAGTGCAGTGTCTGTGAGAGTAGCACAAATTTGGTTTCTTAAAAGCGTTTTCAATCCGGAAATTTTGATGTCAAAGATGCACGTCGCTCTGGTCGCCCTATTACGGATAAAATGGATGCCATTTTTGAAAAAGTGGAGCAAGATCGGCATATCAGTAGTTACGACGTAGCTGAAGAACTGGGAATTGACCACAAAACAGTTTTGGCGCATTTGAAAAAAACTGGGTACACAAAAAAGCTCGATATTTGGGTACCTCACGAGCTCACTGAAAGAAACCTAATGAACCGTGTTCTCATTTGTGATTCTTTATTACGACGTAATGAAACCGAACCATTTTTGAAGAAATTTTTGACCATTTTTGACCTCACACATCTTTAGCCACTCAGCAAAAATTAAGAGAGTTTGGCTGGGATGTGTTAATGCATCCGCCGTATAGTCCTGACCTTGCACCTTCAGATTTCCACCTGTTTCGGTCTCTTCAGAATTCTTTAGGCAGTGTCAGGTTAACATCACGAGAGGACTGCCAAAACCACTTGTCGCGGTATTTTGAACAGAAGCCCCAAAGTTTTTATAGCAATGGGATCATGTCCCTGCCTACAAAATGGCAAAAAGTTATCGAACAAAATGGTACCTACATACTTTAGTTAAATGTAAATAAACTATATTAAAAAATGTTTTGAATTTTCTTAAAAAATGCGAAGAAACTTTTTCCCCAACCTATTAGTTCCCATAATACAAGCTCGGCTTAGTTTGGGGCTAGATGATGCTGTGTGAAAATGTTCAGCATTATTTATTTTTATGTAGATAGGTTAATTGTTACTTTCTGTTTTATTGTCTGTATATATATATATATATATCTTTAACATTTACCACATAACAAAACAAGACTTTATACTGATATTAAGAGGTAAAGTTTGTAAGTTTGTATGTCTCCGAAATTACTAATCCGAATTCAAAAATTCTTTCACCAATAATTAGAATAGACTTTCATTATCACTTTAGTATCCCACTAAAATAAAAGGGCTTTTCGTGGGACAACATATTTTCAACGTAAGTCGACGAAAAAACGGTGAAGCGAATGCGTTTCTTGCGAAAGGTTTTATCGGCTATCGCTGCCTTGGGCAGAAGCTAGTCTAAATAAAAGTTAATAACTTTATAAATATTATATGTATTGGAGGGGTAAAAACAATACTACCTACCTAGGTATGAAGGTGAGCAGGAGTTTGATGTCTCTGGCGTTGCTAGTGTCCATAGGCTACGGTAACTATTTACCACGTATATTTGTAAGCCACCTCGCGGTATAAAAAAAAACATAGGTACTTACAGCTGGTCCGCCGGCAAAGCGGGCGCGGTGTTAGTGGCCGCGTGGAGCGTAGCGAGCAGCGCGTTTAGGCGCGGTCCGGACGCGCTTAGAGCCAGAAGCTGTTTCCACCAGGAAAGCTGGGAGACCACGACACGCCATGGCGCCCAATGCTTCTCCGTGCTGAGGCGTGCTGCGGAAGTCAATTTATATTTTTCATAATAACGTATATATTTTATTATTCATAATTATTTACAGTTACATGGTTACACCTAATAAACCTAATATTGGTTTGTCTAAGGTGCATGTAAGTATCGATTCCACATTAGGTACAAGTGCTACGTTAGCTACGTGACTTCTATGAAAGTGCTACGTTAGCTAAGTGACTCCTACGAAAATGCTACGTTATCTACGTGACTTGTATGAAAGTGCTACGTTTGCTACGTGACTCCTACGAAAGTGCTACGTTAGCTACGTGACTTCTATTAAAGTGCTACATTAGCTACGTGACTCCTACGAAAGTGCTACGTTAGCAACGTGACTTCTATGAAAGTGCTACGTTAGCTACGTGACTCCTACGAAAATGCTACGTTATCTACGTGACTTGTATGAAAGTGCTACGTTAGCTACGTGACTTCTATTAAAGTGCTACATTAGCTACGTGACTCCTACGAAAGTGCTACAGTATCTACGTGCCTTCTATGAAAGTGCTACGTTAGCTACGTGACTTCTATGAAAGTGCTACGTTAGCTAAGTGTCTTCTACGAAAGTGCTACGTTATTTCTTCTGTGGCTATGCGTCTTGAGAATAAGACATGTTGGGAGTTGACTTACTGGCAGCGGCGATGGCTCTGCTGGCTGGCAGCCGCCCGGCTCGGCTGAGCACGAAGGCATCGTCGAGCATCAGGGCGCGCTCCGCCGGGGCTCCGCTGTCGTACATCTCAGCCGCTCGGGCCGCCACAGCTTCTGCTGTCTACGAAATCATAAATATATCTTATAACTAGCTACCGCCCGCGGTATCACCCGCCTGGTACCCGGATGAAAAGTAGCTGTCACCGTTTCACAAAATGCATTCGCTAAATATTAGCGAAAGAATGTTTGAAATCGGATGAGTAGTTACGGAGATTTCCAAACATTTTCCACGGTGCTATAAAAGTACTTACATCTCCGGCGGTGATATCCTGAGGTGCCACGCGGTAGAGGCCTCTCGCGCCAACATTGTAACGCACCCATTTGTGCTTGCCGAGCTCTGGTATCGTCACTGCGAAAGAAATTCCATCATCCATTATACTCCCAACTCCCAATTCCCAGGAGATATGTGCTTATGTGTTGTAATGCCTTGTAACTGACTAGATTTATTATACCTATAGACTTACTTATATTGGCGTTTATGAGGTGCC
The DNA here is from genome assembly GCA_961405105.1 of Perizoma affinitatum. Classification (NCBI taxonomy): domain Eukaryota; kingdom Metazoa; phylum Arthropoda; class Insecta; order Lepidoptera; family Geometridae; genus Perizoma; species Perizoma affinitatum. The sequence continues at coordinate 14,834,035 of OY560186.1, read as the reverse complement.
ACTGATCCTCTGGACCTTCGCGTTAAAGCTTTAATTCCGCTTGGCCAAGCTAAAGGATCGATAAACTCGATAAATTATATCGAGCCAAGTTCTGTGCTAGCGGTTGTAGATACAATTCGATAGATAAAATTAGTTTATCGATACGATAAATTTGTCCACCAATGTTACATGGTCGCAGGGCAGGGTCGGCAACGCGCGATTGATACTTCTGGTGTTGCAAGCGTCCATATTTTACAGAAACCGCTTAGAAACAGGTAGGCCGATTGGCATATTAGCCGTATTAAAAAAACTTACTCTCAGTATTATTCATCCAGATTAAATGCGTGATATTTTCTGTCCATCGAGAAACCTTCACGAGCTTTGTGTCATTTCCGACCACATCATACCTAAAACAGAAGGGAACAGCTGTATTAAAAAAAAAAGGAAACTATTCCGTAGAAAAAAAAGTAAAAGTTTTTCACACATCCTCTACAGTTGTAGCCTGTTTGAGGCTACAAACTAAGTAAAGCTTGTATTAAATAAAATAAATAATGCTGGTCATTTTCACACCGCATCATCTAGCCCCAAAGTAGGCAGAGCTTGTGTTATGGAAATTACATGACCGATATACTACTTTAAGAAAACACCCAGACCCAAGACACATTTTTGCAGATCAAGCAAACATTAGTCCCGCAGCGGGAATCGAACCCGCAACCTTCTGACTGATATACTTTTTTTCTAAAACATACATATTATACATAGAAAACACCCAGACCCGAGACAAATATTTTTTATTTGTTTATGGTGTCAAATAAAGTGTTTTTATTAATTTAATTCAGTCTTTCATAATCTTTTAGAAATCTATAAATGTAATTGCAACTACCTATCTACTTGAATGTAAAGATTTACGACCAAATTGTCGGATCTAGAGTAAGTAGCTAACGGTACGTAAAAGTCCTCATTTAATCACATTTTATATGTTAGAATATAGTATAGAATATTATTTAAAATATAATAGTTTATAGAATACTAGCTTCTGCCCGCGGCTTCGCCCGCGTGGTTTGTTGATAAAAATAGCGTACGAGCGTCTCTGGGCTTCAAACTATGTACATATCAAATTTCATCACAATCAACTTAGCGATATTTCAGATAGATATTTCCGATATAATTTTACTGACTTCATTATATTATATTATGGCCAAATCAAACAATATCATTATAAATTGCAGAATTTGTGTTATTCTGACGTATAAGCTATATTACTGTGCAGTTTCATCAAAATCCGTTCAGTAGTTTTTGCGTGAAAGTGTAACAAACATCCATCCTCACAAACTTTCGCATTTATAATTGTAGTAGGATTAGTAGAATATTATATTCTTGCAAATAAATATAACAATTTTCTTACCAAGTCCCATTTCGAACGTGTTCAGTGGAGTTCTTCCAGATTCTTGTAATGTTGTCAACCTCTTCCTCCTCAATAGGCCCTACCACGAAGGTGACTGGTATCACCCACTTGGCCAGCGGCTGCTTGTGCTTAGTGGTGCTGCGGCGGGTCGTGGTCGACGTGGTAGGGGCCACAGTGGTCGCGTTTATGTCATCCTCAGTTATCTCTGTGAAGTTTTCTGCAAGAACGCAAAATAACACTCTCATCATATGGCGCTGATTCTTTAGCGAAAATTGTGAAATTGAAAACCGGATTGCTCTAGAACAGAACATTTTAAGGCATGTGCCATCACAGTAGGGACGGCACATTCTTTAACTTTGCTTTGGAGCATTGGTCTGGGTGTTCTATTTATAATATGTATGTATTTACATAAATAAATGTTTATACGTAGGTAGTATATGAGTCATGTAGTTCCCATAATACAAGCTCTGCTTAGTTTGGGGCTAGATGATGCTGTGTGAAACAGTCCAGAATGATTTATTTATTTGTTTGTATATTTATTGTTATTGTTTCAATACTTCCAATAAACGGCGATGCGTGATATGCTTACAAAACGGGCATATGCCAAATATAATGTTTGGACGTGCCTCTACTTAGTATCCTCCAAAGATCTACGCACTGAGTATACATATCTACTCAGCTCAGATACGAGTACATCTGAGGATGTCCATCATGAGAAATACAGATCGTGTTTGGTTACTTTATAATGTACGTGAATAATAAACATCCAAATATCCAACTGACACAAAAGTAGTCCTAACCACACGATGAGATTCCCTGTGTCGTGGGTATCAGATACTATGAGTACCTTGGTACCAGAACACCCAGGCCCTGAACAAATGTAACAGCATGCTGTGATTCAACACTAGTTGGATATATTCACCATTAGTTCTTCGCCACGAGAAAAATGTTTGTTTGATGTGCAAACATTTGTCTCGCTTCTGGGTGTTTTCTATGTATAATATGCATGTATTTACAAAAAAAATTGTATATCAGTCATGTAGTCCCCATAATAAATGCTCGTCTTAGTTTGGAGCTTGATGATGCTGTGTGAAAATGTCCAGAATTATTTATTATATTTTCTGTATGGGGCCGTTCAAATATTACGTAAGCAGATTTATTACAATTATTTACCCCCCCATCCCCCTTGTCAGCAAAAGTAAGCAAAGCTCTTACCCCTTCCCCCTATGCTTACGTAAACATTTTTCAATTATAAATGTATCTTTTTTTATTTATGATTATAATGTTATATTTATAATTTCAAAAATAAGAATAGATTTAGGATAGAGATTAGATTTTACTGATACAGTATTCAACATAGAGTAAGGGACAAAAAAAAAGGGACGCGGTAATTCCCCTAATCGGTTCTAAAGCGAGTGCCTAAACGTATGCATTACTTGCGGGAATCCTCGAAAATGCGTTTCGTTTTCAAGCATAGATAATGTGAGGGTTGCCATTCGTGTAAAAAAGTAAATAACTACCGATGACGTAATCATCATCTAGACTCCCCTACCCCCCATGTCATCCAAAATAAGCAAAACAAAGACCCCTCCACCCCCCAATAGTGCTTACGTAATACTTGAACGGCCCCTATGTGTGTACATATGTCACATAATAAAAATATGTTGAAATGTACAACCGCCTTTAGTTGGCTTACCGGGCTCATAGAACAGCTCATCCAGGTCAGCTCGCAAGTCCAAGGTGAGAAGATTATTCAAGATCGGGGGGTCTGGGTCGGGCGGATCAGCTGACATCACGAATCTGGATGGAGAAGCAAAACATCAGATCAACAGGAAAATAAATAAAAAGTTAAACATAAATCTGTAACAAAAATACAAATTCAGAATATGTATGGTGAATATGTAGAACCCGCATATTCACCTCTAATGAGACACCTGTAGATATCAGCGCTATAAGCTGAATATACTATAAATAATGCCCAATAAATTAAGATACAGCGTCACTGGCCAACACATTGCCTATTAGAGGTGGTGGCGCACAGGGCGAACAATGCATTCACGAGAACAACAATTTATGTTTGATCATCACCGCCACCGCCAGTTTGAGGGGGCCTTTAATCACGTAAATCAAGCATATGAAATTACCTAATACCGAAACGCCCAGCAACTTCATACTGTGAATAACATTGTTAAATTAAAATAACTGTTTTTATTTGACATAACATTTGATACCCATATCATGGGGTACATAAATAATTGTTGCGCCATCTTTGGGAGGCCGCCATATTGGATTTAGAATGATATCACTTAGTTATCCAAACCAAACGTGTACGCAAAATTTCAGCTTAATCGGTTGGGAATAACTGGTTTAAAATTCTGTTGCAAGATTTGATTCACACATACAAACCAACAAGTTAAAAAAAACCCTTGTAAAAACCGATATTTGTACTACCTTTCTTGTTTCAGCACGACGTCTGATCCCACAACTGTGGCGTACAGCAGCGGATACCCGGGTTTCTCGCACCAGCCGTCCCACGCGTGGGCGTGGGATGGGTCCGTACTACCCGTCCCGTCGCGCTCCAACGCCCTCCAGAGGTCTCTGAAATCAAAATATAAATAAATATCTTATTTTTCACAGTCCGTATATAGAACATACTAAAACATAAATCCAAACATAAATCCTTTCAAATTTATAAATTACTAACTTCTGCCCACGGCTTCGCTTTCGTATGTTGACTTAGTGTTACAATTAACATAACATCTATATATTGAATATATTGACCACAGAGCTGGCTCTCATCTAGGTCAACGCATAAGCATTGCCATTCAGCGTGGCAATACAGCCAGCATTATGGGAAAGCTCAATTAGTTGATAGATCGTTTGCAACGGTCTTGAGGTTTCATCTGTATTTTTTTGTATATATGTACCTACTTCTTTATATGTAGTTGTATGAATAAACTGTTTGGCACAAAAAAAATATCTGTGTTTTTTCAAAGTCCTACCTATTTATAAAGTATATACTTATTTCATTTATTTTGTCCCTGTCATATCTGGGCTTCGTTGTTGTGTCAAATAAACCACTTTCTTTTCTGTTCTATTCTATAAATGTAGCACATTATATTGACTCTACAGAGACAAGAACTCATTCAAATATCAACCAGCTAAATTATGGGCCTTGATACGAGTAGAGGCGATACTTGTAGCGACATCTATCGCCACTTAATTGACCTACGTTACATCACATTGAAAAGCAACGAACTACTGATATACGAAGAGTTACCATATACAATACACAGATGGCCATTGAACAGATCGCGCAAGTAGAGTTTTAACGCAACCTGAACATAATACCTCCGCCAAATAACTGTGGGACCCCGGGAAAGTGGATCAGATGTATCAGCCTGTTGGAAGATCTTCCCCTTTGCAAATGAAAGGCACACTACCACCGTGTTCTCCATATACTTACCTAGCATCGGCGCTGGCGGATCTGTGATCTCGTAACAGTCTTGCTAATGCAGCTCGACCAGCTGCTTCGCCGGCCGCCTCTATGGCCATACTGACTATAGCTGCTCCCTGGAAAAAATCTCATATTTAGATCATATCGCATTTACAGGGTGAGCCGACTTCCCATAAGATGCAATAACCAAAACGTTTAAATCTTGAATAGCTAGCAAACTGTTGTTTGGATGACAATACCATAATTTGGTAACTTGGAGATGATCTGTTGATGAGCCAGGAGGTGGATTGTGGAACTCTTCAGTGGCACTTTGTGCGCCACCGCGTCTGTTTAACCGGGCCTTAAATGTTTTATTACATTGTCGTACTGTTAGTGTCAGCGAATTGAGTGCTATTGTCACGTGCTCAAAGCCATTTTGTTTATGAAATTAGGGGATGGTCGTGAACGAATCGATATTTCCTCAAAATGGCAAAGGAAAATATCGTAGTTTACCAAATTCACCGCCCCGGGGTGAGATGGTGAATGCTAACGCGACCCCATCTTGTCCCACTACAGCGGGGACTGTTAACCAGGAGGTTCTAGGTAAGAGGGTAAGGGGCCTGATTATGATTATGAATAGGTAAAAGGTTAAGGGGCCTGATTATGATTATGAATAGGTTAAGGGGCTTGATTATGATTATGAGTAGGTAAGAGGTTTAGGGGCCTGATTATGATTTTGAATAGGTAAGAGGGTAAGGGGCCTGATTAGGGCGGGTCGCCCGTTTTTGTGGTCCACTTACCTTGTGGAGAGACAGCTCATCCATGGCCGACTCGATGTCGGCTCTTTCGAGACGAGGCGACGCGACGGCTCGCACGGAATTGCTCGAATCCAACCTAAAAGCAAGTTTTCTGTTGTAATACTTATTTATCTACTTTCTAACAAATAAAAATATATTTTCTAACATTCAACATAACATTCAATACAAACAAAACAAACACGCTCACGACTCTATACCCCATGATAGACATCCTCAGATAGATACTCAGTGAGTAGATCTTTGTGGATACCCAGTAGGGGGTTGTCAGAGACACGTCCAAACATTGCAGTTGGCACAAAAAAACCCGGACAGGGTTTTGCAAGTTCCACGTGACTGGTTGCAAGCCCATCGCCGCTTATTAGGGCATGCCATTCCTCAAGATGTTTTCCTTCAACGTTTTGATGCGCACATACATTTTTCGAATGGAAAATCCATTAGTGCACGACCGGGTTCGAACCCACGACCTCCGGATCAGAATTTGTCAATATTCAATAACATTCATATAGTTATAGATTAATCTGCAAAATAGTCGGTCAATATCAAACATGTCAAATATAAATACTAAATAATTTGAAGAGTTTGTTTCTTTTTTTGTTTCTTTGTTTGAACGCGCTCGTGTCAGGAACTGCCAGAAGGATTTTAAAAAAAAATTTAGCTGTTAATTTTACCCTATTCTTGAGGAAGATTATAGGATATTTAACATCACGCTACAATCTTTAGAAGCCGAGCACAAGAAGTAAAGCGTCGGGCGATGCGACGCGATGGACTGGGAGCGGCTAGTTATTTATATTATGAGTACAGTAATTATTTTTGCATTGCCACTTGTATAAGTCAAATAAATAAATAATGCTGGACATTTTTCACACAGCATCATCTAGCCCCAAAGTAAGCAGAGCTTGTGTTATAGGACTTGTATGACTGATATACTACATACATATTATCAATAGAAAACAGCCAGACCCGAGACAAATATTTGCAGAACATACAAACATTTATCCCGCGGCGGGAATCGAACCTGCAACCTTCTGCGTCTCAGGCCTTCGCCCACTGCGCCACCGAGGTCGTCATAACTACCTTAATGCAGGTAGCACATGGTCCAGTAGCAAGGCATCTTGCTGCCGCTCAGCAGGTTCTGAGAGCGGTGGCGCGCGCTCCGCTAGCACCGATGTCAGAGCTTCCAGCAGCCACTGCGAAGACCACCAGCGTGGCGAGACCAGACCAGAGAACCACTGGAATATAAATTAATTAATAGTTAAAAAAACATTATCAAAAACAAGCTTTTAACCCTGAATGCAGCAACCATGTCATGGTAAAACTTAAAATCAGCTATCATAATAAAATCTGTACACAAAATTTACAAAATTGACCAAATTGAAACCGGTTACCAACAATAAGCGGTTACCGTAAGCTTGCTTGTCACTTTAGTTGTAACTTTATAAAAAAAACTGGACAAGTGCGAGTATGACACGCGCACCGAGGCTTCCAATAGGAAGAGGATTTTTTTAGAGCTCCAAGGTACCTACCGTAGGCCTTCGTATTTAATATTAAATTCAACATGATACCTCCACGCGTTCCTGAGAAAAAGGGTCTTGACAGACTGACAAAAAGACAGAGAGACGGACGGACAACAAAGTGATCCTTTAAGGGTTCATTGTTTTCCTTTTGAGGTACAGAACCCTAATAAAATCACAACACAATTTAGTAAAAGGTTGATTAACTAATGTAAACAGTATGGGAGGTCTTATCGCTTTGTACCAGTGTTAAGGATGGGTAAATACCTGCTGCGCCAACAGCCTAGCTATTGTCTTTGTATCGGAGAGCGTAGACGGAGATAGTGTGATGAGGCCCCATCCTTCAGAATACGAGTTACCACTATCAACCACCACGATATCTGAAAACATTATTAGAAGTTGTAGACGCATTAGCTTTGTCATTCAGCGTGGCAATACAGCTAGCTTGGGAACGTTTTTTGTAAACGCTTCTGTCTGCTGATCTGGATCAGTTGACCTATCTATACATCATTAGCAACGGTCTCTAGATAGGTCTGTTTCGATTGTATATTTGTATAATACCTAATTGTTCATATTTATACCATAAATGTAACGAAGTAGCCGAAAAACTCTTATTAAAGAGTTTGTTATCATTCAGCGTTGCAATACAGCTAGCTATGGAATGTTTTCTGGAAACGCTTCTGTCTGCTGATCTGGATCAGTTGACCTATCTATACATCATTAGCAACGGTCTCTAGATAGGTCTGTTTCGATTGTATATTTGTATAATACCTAAATGTTCATATTTATACCATAAATGTAACGAAGGTGCCGAAAAACTCTTATTAAAGAGTTTGTTATCATTCAGCGTGGCAATGCAGCCAGAATTTTGGGAATGCTTCCGTCTGGTGATCTGGATCAGTTGACCTATCTATAGATCGTTTGCAACGGTCTCTACGGCTAGCTATCTAGCTGTTTCGTCTGTTTTTTTTTGTATATACGTACTTATATAGATATAAATATTTGTACCTACTATAAATGTAACTAAAAAGTGGATATCTTTTGTACAAGTTTGTCCGGGGAAGTTCAACCATACTGTATCTAGTTCTGCCGCCAAGCAGTAATGCTCCCATTGCTGTGCTCAGGTTTTTCGGTGAAATTATAGTCACATGAGAATTTTTAACTGCTCTTAAGGGCAGGCAACGCAACAGTAATGCCCCTGATGTAACAGATGTCAATAAGCTTACCTGCTGACCCGTCGGACTGTTTACCTCCAAATAACATAAAAAAGTAGAAGCCGAGAACACTTTTCAATTATTAAATTTCTAAGACCTGTGCCATCGGTTAGTGTTCCAAAAAGCAGCGATAGGCTTGCAACCGGTCACGTGGAACTCGTATCTTACAGTTATTAAGAAAACGTGGGCATGCCCTATATGGCGCCCAACGTGGGTCTTGAAGTTATGAAAAAGTGAGTTAAGAGTAGATTTTCGTTCCGTCGTATGCATTTCTAAAAAAACGTCGATATTTGAATTTAAACAGTAATGTCAGGACTACCACCACTGATCTGAGTACTGAGGAAATACTCCTTATTTGTGTTGTATCATGGGGAAACAGTCGTGAGCATTTTTTCTGTTTACGAAAATTGCGTTCCGTTTTTCTGAACCTGTTAACCAGGAACTTACCGAATTTAGGAAGTGGATATGACGTATTCAACTCAAATGAAAACATCTGGATTGTCTTCTGCACCCATTCCAACAGCGGCCTGTAACAAAAAGTGAAATTATACTAACATGGTACAAACTACCACCTATTGTATTATGTTCCTTATAAGGTACTTCGCGTACTTGTTCAGGGAAAGCGCCTCGTTTAACTCTTTGGTTAAAGCAGAAGTAGATAATGATTCATTTAACACCTCGACAGTGATAACTTAGTGCTAAGTTTTTATTAGATTACCCTCGAATTTAAGCAGTGCGTAAAGATGTTTTTGAATTCAATCTTGTAAATATTGTAAAATGACAGATTATATTATATCGTCTAGATAGATAACTTTTAATTGCATACACCAGTATTAAATTCAGTTGATTTTAAATATTTTTATTGCATCTATCTCAATTATTATAAAATGTTATTGATATTTTAATTTATAGGTTTACTAGCTTCTGACCACGACCATACCCGCTTGATACCGACATAAAAAGGATTCTAGGTTTTATTACAAAATTTTAATAAGTTCTCAAACTATACCTTTTCCGAATTGCATCTAAATTGGTTCAACAGTTACGTAGTTTTTTTTTTAATTTTATTTGCTTGATTACTATATACATTGGTTCTTAGGCTTGCTTATTAGGTATCAGAGTATGCAAATTTTTAAAAAAATTATTGCGTACCTAGTCATGATTCTGGTGTTATAAGCGTTTATAGGTTACGATAACCGCTTACCAATAGGCAAGCTGTTTGCTACCTTAGTAGACAATTTTTTTTTGTTTAAATTCTGGTAAAAAATGAATTATTATGTTTACTGATAAATAATAATAGAAAAAGACGACCTCTGTGGCGCAGTGGGTGAAGGCCCGACTGAGACGCAGAAGGTTGCGAGTTCGATTCCCGCTGTAAAAAATGTTTTTAAGATTAAATAATGTTCATCTCGGGTTTGGATGTTTTTTATGTATAATATGTATGTATTTACAAAAAAAGTATTTAAGTAGTATATCAGTCATGTAGTTCCCATAATACAACTAAGCTCTGCTTAGTTTGAGGCTAGATGATGCCGTGTGAAAAATGTCCAGCATTATTTATTTATTTTAAAAATACTAGTCTAAAATACTATCTTTGAAAAATGCTACTCACTCAGATTCATCCAGAATAACTTGTATGTCGCTGTACAAGCTGATCTCCGGCGGCGGTAAGACCTCCTCACCCGGCGTGATGGTGACGTCAGTAGCTTCTATAACGTCAGTGACATTAGTGACGTCAGAGATGGGGGCGGCACGCCGCTGCAGGCGGCACACGGCGACTGACATCATGTGGGGGGGCATTGGAGGAGAGGTGGCGAATTCGTCTTGAAGCTAAAAATAATATAAGTAAGCAATTTTTTACGAATGAATGAATGAAAGTAGAAATACTTTATTGTACATGAGAAAATAGATATAACTTAACATACTAAAAAAGAACTTAACGCACAAAGGGCGGTCTTACCGCTTAGTAGCGATATCTTTCAGACAACCTTAGATGGAGAGGATTTAATTAGATTGTTCAAATGGCTGGCGTGTACAACTTTATTCATTTTGAAAGTGATTATAGATTAATTTTCTTGCGGCGATGGGCTTGTTATCGGTCACGTGGCGTGCTAACTACATGCAAAACGCGGCCATGTGCCAATTATAAAGTTTTAACGTGCCTCCAGCTACCCCCTACTTGGGTATACCCAAAGTTCTAAGCATTGAGTATGGTCACAAGAAGCTATGAAAATAAATCAAAACAAAACAGAAACGCCCACGATTGTATTTCCAAAGACATACTCACCTACTGTCCAGTAGGTGAGTATGTCTTTGAGAATAACGAGAGGATAGTCAGAGGTACGTCCAAATACATACAGAACTTGCCTACCTTATGCAAGTTGTTAGCATTCCACGTGACAGTTTGCAAGCCCATCGCCGCTTATTGGAACACTCACTGATAGCATACGGCTTCGAGTTGTTGGCGCTAAGGCCTGCCAGTTTCCTCACGATGTTTTCTTTCATCGTTTTGGGCACCAACAAGGCATCCTACTAATATTATTATTACCAAAGTTTGGATGTTTGTAGCTAAATATTCCCGAAACGGCTGCACCGATTTAAATGAAATTTGGAACAATTATAGTTCCTAGTGATCTTGAATAACATAGGCAATGTTTATATCTAAATATAGTGCGATCGAAGCCATGGACTGAAGCTGATCTACAAATATTTGTCTCGAGTCTCAGTGTTTTCTATGTATAATATGTATGTATTTATAAAAAAAAAGTATATAAGTAGTATATCAGTCATGTAGTTCCCATAACACAAGCTTTGCTTACTTTGGGGCTAGATGATGCTGTGTGTAAAATGTCCAGCATTATTATTATTAAAGTTAAAAAGGTTACTTTTGTGAAATTCTTTCACCAATATTTAGAAGGGTGGGCACTGGCTGTTAAAATAAAAGGGCTTTTTGTGGAGAATTTTGCAACGTAAGTCAACGCAAAAACGGTCGAACGAATGCGTTTCTTAAGAACGCTGCCTAAAAGGCTGCAGCTAAGTAATACTTTTCTTCGGCTATACTTTTTATCCAGGTACTATGCGGGTGAATCCGCGGGCAGAGGTTAGTAAACAATAAATGTTAACTCACCAATCGATGTCCCAGATAGAAGCCTGCTTCTTCTGTTGCCACTATAGGCATATTTGTTAGAGAAACGTGGAATCTGAAACAGAAAAAAACGGTTGTGTTTTGTATCTATAAAGACGTGCTCCTTTGAATTTTTCCTACGGGCCCGATTTTTCCCGAAGTTTAGTAGACTCGCTACCATTGCCATAGTTCTTTTCAAACTTTCGCGATTATATAACATCATTATAAGTTTTAACGGGCCTTTATCGCGTTTACCTTCTTATTATTTCTCACGGGATGACTCAAATCTCTCAACCCGTGACCACGGCTGTTGCAATACAATATACCGAAACGTCGGGAAAATCGGCAAAAGCAGTTGCAATACAGTCGGGTAAAAAAGGTAAACGCGATAAAGACCCGTTAAAACTTGTAATTATATTGCCATAGATATTCCACTTTCCCATTCGTGATTTGGAGCTTTTGTTATTTTTTTACTAATAACGGGATTTCCATGATTGAATTTTTCCCGATATTTCGGCAAAATTGCATGTACCATGATGACAGGAGGAACTGAAGTCTTTGCGCGTGGACATTAGTGGCAGACGAATGATCTACCTACCTTCTTTCTCACTCTTTATTGCGAACGACACCACCATTCCCGGTTTTACTGAATATCTGTATCGAAATATCGGGAAATATTTTTTCTTTAAGAAATGTTCTTAAGAATGCCTAATTTCTAACATTTAAGATGTGCCCCTGTATTGTGGTTTCACCTTACCGGTCTCTCACCACAGTGAGTTTAAAGGTGGCCCTGAAGTGTGGCTCGTCCAGGCAGGGGAAGGCGGACCGCGCATGCGTCAACCAGAATCTAGACACGGCACAACGCCTGGAAAAGACAAGAATACCTGTACAAATCAAATTGATAGATATATAGATACTGGATGCTGGAAATTTTTCACAAACTACTGCTTAGTTTGTGAAAAATTTCCAGCAGCTTGTGTTATGGGAACTACATGACTGATATACTACTAGTTGTTTTCTGTAAATACATATATATTATAAATAGAAAAAAAACACTTTTATATTGTACATAACACCATTTTACAGTACAACATACAAAACCAGATAGGTATATTAGAGCGAGTAGTACCTTATAGGTTATGATTAATTTGCGATTGACAAAATATAAGGCATAAATGGCCTTATTTTTTAAATGGAACTAAAACGCATCAAATAAATGTTTAGCGTAGATATGTTTTATTAATTGTGTTTTATGTGTGTCACTAAAATTAGCTTTAAGTTCTTAAATGTACTACATACTAACAAATACTATGGATCGCAGATAGTATTAGACATTAATTTAAACTTGATACCTCCACGCGTCCCTGAGAAAAAGGGCTCATAAATTATAAAGTATGTATCTCTTACTGTCTATGAGTCCCGGTGAGGAAGAAGCCACGTTGCTTGTCATTCCGCTCCAGTCTCGTGATGAACCTTAGGCTAAGAGTGTAGTTGTACTTGCGACGAAGTTTCTCCTGGAAAATAATTAGTTAAATCAAATCAAACAGATACTATTAATCTCTAATACACTAAGTAGTAGACATGAAATCTATACAATTCAGTTGAGTGTATGCGGGTGGGTGTGTATGTGTGACGTACCTTGAATTCGATATAAGTCTGATCTGCTTGCGGGAAATCCAAAACCCTAGCGACCTTTGGTCCGACGGCACCGCCCGATCTGAATAACGCCCTTTCAGTCACGTTCATATCACGTACGTTTAGAACTACGAAGATCGTGTCCCGGTCTACCTTCAGGTCTATTGAGACTTCACCTGGAAACAGAGAAAATATGTTTTACATGATAGAGTCGTGGGTGGGTTTGCGTAGATCTACATACACTGCCTGTCTGATAAATGAGAAACAAAATGCATAAAAGCCGGAACATTTTTTCCGGATTTTATCAGGTATACAGTCTTTGTTGTAAGTAGTAAGTTTACAGTAATTGTATAAAATATGAGGTTGTGTTTTTGAGTGGATGATAAAGTGTGTATTTTAATAAGTACTAGGTACTAATCTCTATAATTTAAGTAACTAGCTTCTGCCCGCGGCTTCGCGGCTATGTGACGATGGTAAGCGGCCTGACGGCATGGTCCTTGTCCCTTGGGAGAAGGGAAGAAGGCCTTTGGTATTGGACGCCACATGTGTGGCCCATGTACCATACCATACCCTAGCACCATCTCATCTGTCGGAGACATCAGTTAGAGCTGGCGGCTGATTTGGCCGAGGATCTCAAGAGGCGCAAATATAGAAGTCTCGACAAAGCTTACTTATTTGAGCCTTTTAGGGTTGAGACTCTGGGTCCGCAAGGAACCAAGGGCCCTTTGCGTTTTCATAATTATATCAAGGCGTATGGTCGAAGCGACTCGTGACCAGAGAGCTGGCTCTTATCTAGGGCAACGCATTAGCATTGCCATTCAGCGTGGCAATGTAGCCAGTATTTTGGGAACACTCCCGTCTAGTGATCTAGGTCAGTTGAGCTATCTACTACAGATCGTTTGCAACGGTCCTTAGACAGCTAGCTGTTTTATCTGTATTTTTGTATATATTTTTGTATACCTACTTGTATATAGTTATATGAATGAATGTATAGTTACTACAGAAATAAATAGTAATGTTAGTTACAAGTAGTTTCACCTTTTTATAAAGTAGGCGTAGGCCTATACCTAAGCTACCTATACTTTGCAATAATTTTAAATAACTCTGTATTTTCAGTTCATTTTAGGCATGTTTGTCTACTTTGCGCACGCTGTGCTGTCCTTTAATTGGGAGAAACACATAATTTAAGATAACATTATTTTACATTAAATAAATAAATAATGCTGGTCATTTTCACACAGCGTCATCTAGCCCCAAACTAAGCAGATAAAATAAATACTTTTGTAAATACATACTTATTATACATAGAAAACACCCAGACCTGAGACAAACATTATCTAATAGTACAATAATTTATCCCGCAGCGGGAATCGAATCCGCAACCTGCGTCTCAGGCGGGCCTCCGCCCACTGCGCCACAAAGGTCGATTTGAGATTTGTCATTGGATAAGTACTGTGATTTCTCTGTTTGGGGGTCCTAAATAAATACCTCGCAATTCTCCAGTAGTCAGGTTAGGGTGTAACCAAAGGTTGTAATGCTTCGGTACTACAAAGGTTGGCAGTCTAGCTCCCCGCCACGGGAAAACGGCTCCATTACTAGCAATGCGCTCCCTGTAAATAATAAATACAGCATAACGTCTTTTTATTCTACTAAAGCGGCAAACACACTTACGGCACACCTGGGGGTCTAGACAAATACCTCACAATTTGTTTTCACTCTGAAGCAAATTTGCCAAAGAAAAACATGGCAAATAAGATGAAATCCTAAAGCTTCACTACCAATTGACCCAGATATAATTGTCTCTATGATTTGATGCTAGGGTAGTGTGGGATATTGGGCTGGGAGCCCTAACTAAACGCCTAACAACACGGAGAGTTTGAAGAAAACCTGCTGCTACATGGCAGATGTCACGTGACATTTCAACGACTTATGTCATTTCCATACAATTCAATCTTTCCGTAGGCGTTAATGCCTATGCCAGTGGTATTTGTCAAGACCACCTGGTGGTAAGCGGTTACCGAAGCCTATGGACGCTTGCAATACCAGAGGTATCACTCGCGCGTTGCCTCCTGTAATTTCACCGGTAACTGTAGATGCACTGATGTAGCTGCTGAAGTCACTCTCGTAGCTAAACTCTCGGGTGCTTATCAGCTGTTCCCGATCAAAGGCGCACTGATGAAATACGTAGCTTCATGTTTGAGGTGTTGAACAGAAACATAATTTAAATCATGTTAAATGTAACTTACTTGTTTGCCGAGGCATCGCTCGATATAGGGTCGGTTGGCGCTTGCCCTGGGATAAGTGTAGCTTCCGAGGCACAAGGACAGTCTAGAACAGAAGAAAGTAATAATAATAATAACAATAATAATATGTTCTTGTTTTATTTTTTATTAATTCGAAGGCATGTGCCATCAGTTAGTGTTCCAATAAGCGACGATGGGCTTGCAGCCTGTCACGTGGAATGCTAATTGCAAAACGCGGACATGTACCAAATTTAATGTTTGGACGTGCCTCTGACTTTCACCTACTTGGTAATCTAAAAAATCTACTATGTATCTGAGGATGTCCACCTCAGATGGGGAAGACAGTCGTGAGTGTGTTTGTTTGTTTTTGTTTTTAATTTTTCTTAATACCGTTATTTTGTATATCATGTGTAATATTTAACTTAATTTGTAAACAGAATTGACCTTATCGACAGTAAGCGGCCTGACGGCATGGCCTAGGTAATCTGAATTCATATTGTACAAGTTTTGGCTTGCTGTTTTATTACCTGACGGGACTTGGTGGTCTCTAGCCGATAACTAAATTAATCGTCGCATTTGGTTAAATGAATAAAATCTGACATCTGAAGTCTGAAACTAGGACACGGTTTTGCGTTAAATTTGACGGCATCTTGCCATTGGATGTGGCAACCCCGCCGCGCTTGATATGACTATTTTCATATCTTTCTACTTTCAATTACTGTAAAAGATGAAAGATACACTATTTTTTTTCGTGTCTAGAGTATATTAATATACCGAAAATAAATAAATGTATCCTAGATAAATTAGAATCGAGCCTATGTTAGGCTAATTAGTAACATTGACCTAGTTTTATAAATTAAGGTATAGCTAATAATGTTTCTTACTGTCTCTAATTAAAGGGGAGACACTTTGTTTATATTTTCTTTATAGGTAGCACTGAAGCGACTTTCACTACATTATCTACACTATTATTTACACTTCACTAACTCAAAGGGTTTGGAGTCCTTTGGAGTTTTATACCATATGATAAAAAATATAGATGCTGGTGAAATTACAGGCACATGCGAATTATTACCATTGGTCCGCAAACATAGGTAGAACCATAAGTTACGGTTTCCTTACATGATTCTGGCATGGCGTGAACCACTAGCAATGCGCGTTTCTAGTGACTGGCATACCATCTGATGTACAAACTGATAATCCTATATCAGTTTGTCACAAGATGCCAGTTAGCAGCATGCGCTGGCTAGCCTGTGCTTGAGGTCCTGTCCTGCAGGATTGTGAATCAATGTTTAAATGTAATATTCCCTTACATGGTTGTGGCGTAGCATACACCACCAGCAGTGCGCTGGCGAAAATAGCAGAGAACACGAGCGCGGCTAGGCAGAGCGCGCGCCGCTGCGAGCAGACTGCCACGGGTGTATCACGAAGATCTCTGGCTTCCCTGGCCTTGTCCGTATCTGTAGAAAAAAAATCATTAAAATAAATATCTGAGTAATGCTCCCAGTATTTGTTTTTATTTTTTCCACATCGTCATCTGGCCCCAACTAAGCAGAGCTTGTATTATGAGAACTACATGACTGATATACTACTTATATACATATTTTTTTGTAAATACATACTTATTATACATATATATTTATTTGTTTGATAAATTGCGTGGCAATGCGGCCAGTATTTTGGGAACGCTTCCATCTGGTTGTGATCTGGACCAGTTGAGCCATCTATAGTTCGTTTGCAAAGGTCTTTAGATAGCTAGCTGTTTCATCTATTTTTTTTTGTATATACCTACTTGTACATAGTTGTATGAATACATTTAATCATTTGTTTAATTATATATATATTTAATGGCATACATTTTTTTTAATCATATTTGTCAATATAATTGAGAATTGTTTAAAAAGGTTGATAACACTTTAGCTACCTAACTTATGAAACTAATTATAATATATTGCATAAATAAAATTTCCATGCAAAAATAAAAAAACAGTTATTTAATAAGTTTGTGCATGAGTTGTTGATTATACTATTGTATTAGGGATGCAAAAGTATAATCACCGTCACCGATAGTCGTATAAAATTGAAAGTTTAGGATATGGTACTAACCAGCCAAGAATGCTACGTCATCCAAATCTTGATCGACCATATTTCGCCAAGCAGCTGCTGAAAAAATAACAGTTAGAATAAGATTATGAATAAGAAGAAACTTATTAGAAACAAGCTTTATCGTATATATCACAGCAAACCCTTTCCTTTGATACCTATATCATGACGGTGCATAAAGATAATTGGTCCGCCATCTTTGCGAGTCCGCCATATTCGATTTAAAACGATGTCATTTAGCTAACCATGCATTGTCATCCAAACCATGATGTCACTCTCAATCGGTTGGGGATAACTGTTTTAAAATTCAGTTGCAAGACCACCATGACCCAACACGCCAAGTTAATTAAAAGCTTGTAATAATTAAAAAAAAGCGCCTAGATTTTTACATAAACTCACGCTAGTTAAGTGTTGACACTAAAGGTCCTCGTGGAAATTAATTTTCTAAATAATTCTACCTCTCAGAGTGTAGTGAAAGAGCTCGTCCAAGAAGTACTACCACCATACTTTTTTCTGCCATGAGTGCGATAAACCGAAATACCAGATTATAACCGTATTCTGGTTTGAAGTGCCAATGAGATATACTCACCCTTGGCAGATCCGTTCCTGTCGGCCTTGTACTTGCCGATGGGTTCCATCTGTATGCCGTCCATCACTCCTCACGCCTCATGCCGAAGAAAACCTGATGAAATCGGGCAAATTGGTCGACATCGTATCCTGAACCACAACATTCTATAGACATCTACGGGACTTACGTTTGTAAGTTTGTATGTAGGAGGAAAATTAATCTAATAAACTAATCATCCGATTTCAAAAAATCTTTCACCAATATTTAGAGTGGACACTCAGGTTGGACATTTTATTATAATTATTTGGAGTTCGTTTTCGGCCATTGATATGTAGGCGTAGGCGTAAAAGATGTAGGGTGTGTACCCCACAATCTTATAAGGTTCGTAGTAATGTAATGTTAGCAGTAAAAATAGAGAGTTAAATTTTCACTGTTTAATGGTTAAAGTTAATCGTTAAAGTAATGAGTTATGATCGCGAAGTCACATTGTGACGAGTTACGTGTTGTCGTTTTTTATGGTCGCGGGTAACTGCTTGTAATTCGTCAGAAAACCACATCATAGCGTAAAATGATGACTCGCGAGAACATGAGCGGTTTGCATAAACCGTACAATAATATCTCGATAAAATCCTACTTACTATAATAAACGCGAAAGTTTGTGAGGATGGATGTTTGTTACTCTTTCACGCAAAAACGGATTTGGATAAAACTTTACAGTAATTAATTTAAGTAGCTTATACATCAGAATAACACATAGGCTTCTTTTTATCCGGGTACAATACGGGCGAAACTGTAGGCAGCAGCTAGTGAAAGATAAAATGAATCGTGCAGACAAAAACTGTACAAATAAGGTTTCTGACAAAAGCGGCTTATTTTATCTGGGTACATGAGACTTCTCAACTGTTATGTCTGTAGGGCAACGCGCGAGTGATACCTCTGGTTTTGTAAGCGTCCATAGGTTACTGTAACCGCTTATTAACAGGTGGGCGGTATGTATGTTTGCCACTTAAGTTATATAAAAAAAATCTCACTATAGCATTAATTCATTTTATCTATATACCTATAATGATTTACAAGTATGTTTACTAAAAAAAATACTTCTTTAAACGCCAACTTATGTATGCTAAATTTTACATTTTATTCGTAAAAAGAAATGATGGCACAATATCGGTCATACGGAATTCTTTAGGGGAGGCCTCTGGCCTGGATCTGTTTGATGATTATGATGATTTAGTACCATCAACTACCTGTCATGGTCATAAACAAGCTCTGCTTACTTTAAGGCTAGATGATGCTGTGTGAAAAATGACCAGCGTTATTTATTATTATTATTATATGCGCACTTAACCTTCTGTTTTAAAGAAGTTTTAAGCAGTTATAAATAATTGTGTGACCTCAAGTCCTATTGGTGTTATATTTTTCAATAAATCAATCGGATTATACTTTGAATAGCTGTGCCACGGCTGCCCTCGGCCTAGTCGCACCACCCGCCCGCACCATTACTTCTTTTGCTTGGCTCCTAAGGTTCGTAGCGTGATGTGATAGCGTGATGTGATAAATGAAAAACTCTTTTTCATCCAGACAGCGCATTCAAACAATAAAACAAACAAACTCAGCTTTATATCTAACATAGATTTGGACTAACTAACTAGATCTGGATTTTAGAATATGAATTAAAATTAAAAAGAAAATAAGAATATACAACTATACCACGTACTTTACTATCATAGAAAAACAAGCATTTTTCTCAATATAGGCCATTAATTTCAGGAAATGAGGGAGCGGTTCTGCCGCGCTCATCCACGCGTCATTAAAAAGTTCAAAAGCGCGGTAAAGTGCGTGCTGTAGGTACGTACCTACGCGTCAATTTTACGCAATATTGTAGGGCTGCCATCTTGATAAAGATTTTTAACAAGATGGCAGCTTATGTAAAGGTAATCAACTATTGCACTGACGTTTTACTGCCCATGCAACCACGCAAAAAGTGAATAATAAATTATTTAAAAAAAACCATGTATGTTGTAGATACGAGGCCTACACAGCTACGAATAGCCTACACAACTACGAAATTGGCATACACAGCTACGACTTTTTTCACACGACTACGCAAAGTAACTTACTATATTATAGAGTCTTCGCAGCTACGCAATAGGTCTACGCAACTACGATTTGTTCACACAGCTACGCAATGGACCTACGTTGCTACGAATAGGTTAGCTAAGTAGTGCTACGAAATGGATTAGGCTATGCAATATGAACTTTAGTGATTCCTGGATGATGATGACTGTGAAGCCTTTCGTTGAAAGTTATTTTTCTACACAATTCGTATTTGTTATTATTTGATTAAAAGCGACTATATTTGCTGAACATTTTATTCTGACATTTTCATAATCAATATTATATTGTTTTTTTTTTGTGTTGTGTTATATTGTAATGCATGCAATTTTATTTAATAAGTTAGCTCTATATGGTTAGGTGCCTAACCCAAACATTTACACGACGAATTAGTCAAGTTCCTAATAAAGCAATCCTACTTCCTACTACTATTATAAACGCGAAAGTATGTTTGTTACTCTTGCACGCAAAAACAACTGTTCGGATTTTGATGAAACTTTACAGTAATATAGCATATACATTAGAATAACATACAGGCTTATTTTTATCCGGGTACCACGCGGGCGAAACCATGGGCAGAAGCTAGTTAAAATATAAAACTAGCCTAAGAACCAATGTACCTGTTAAAGTTCTATCCTGTTAAGCAATTAAAGTTGTTATTTTCATTCAAAACTCTATCAACTTTTATCATAGTTCTATCTCGTAGAATTTCAGCCCTGCTACGATATTTTCCTGTTGTTTCGGCTTAACATGCTGCCCCATTAAAGTGGAGGGTACTAGGTTCTAAAGTCTGAACGCCCTTTTAGCTTTGTTTTATGCGCACACAGGTACCTTGTTCATAGGTGATTCCCAAGAGAAGAGGGTGGAAGGTAGAGGGTAGTCAGAATGAATACATTAGGGATGTACAAGGGTGTTCATATATTTTTATTCTCTACTTAATAAAGCATTGTTAATGTACCCTAAACGACATTCGGATCCAAAGTCATTTTTTTATATAAAAGTAACTTAAATAGAACGGTATAATAATTAACTGCGACTAGTCGAAGCGACGCGTAACCACAGCTGGCTCTTATCTGGGTTAACGCATTAGCATTGACATTCAGCGTGGCAATGCGGCCAGTATTTTGGGAATGCTTCTGTCTGGTCGTCATCAGGATCAGTTGAACTATCTATAGATCGTTTTCAACGGTATTTAGCGAGCTTTTTCATCTGTATTTTTATATACACCTACTTGTACATAGTTGTATGAATAAATATATTAAATTATTTTGTTTTCTTTTTCTAATCAGTTGTGTCCCACTGTTGGGCATCAAAAAAACTCAATTCTTTCGATCTTTCAGTGAATAATTATGTAGATAAAAATTTATCAATCATGGATACCTTT